>JAQPPZ010002362.1:0-1265641 GCA_028583015.1 Wollemia nobilis
TAGAAGATCAACTACCTCTACCTCTTGCCAGCATGTGGAACTCCTTTCCATCGAAGACCTCTTGTCCTCAATGCATAGCCTAAGAGACCCTCTGCCTTCTATGATCACATCCACAGTAGCTCAACGAACTCTGTACCAAACATAGTCAGTCGGTCTAGTACAAGTCTTCCTCTGTCTATCATATCTGTCCAACTCTTGAACAAATCAATCATGTACATACAAGCCTTCTCAAATACTTGCCAACTATCCTCAGGTTCTTCTCATAGAACCAATGCACCTTTGTCCTCAAGTTCTTTGATAGAACTATCAAACTTAGCTCACAAGTCCTCTGCTAGGACTTGTCCAAATCTTCTCACAAGTCCCCACCAAAACCCATCCAAAAGTGCTCACAAGTCCCCACCGAAACCTATCCAAAACTGCTCACAAGTCCCCACTGGAACCTGTCCAAGAACTGCTCACAAGTCCCCACTGGAACCTATCCAAAAACTCAGCAAGCTCACCAAGAAATACTTTCTTAGTAGGAAATCACAAAGTGAATTGTTAGAGACCCAATATGATTTGTCAAACTCATAGAAGCATAAAGAGAATTTTTAGAGACTCAATATGTTCTATACTCAAATCCTAATCTCAAAACTCAACTCAAATCAACTCAACTCAATCTCAATCTCAAATCTGAAAACTCAACTCAATATCTGAAATGGATAGGATAGAATGTTTTATTTCAAGAACATGAAACCCCAACAATTGCCAAATATGCAAAGAATCACATAACAATGATACTCATGTTCTTTTCACCATCAATTAGGGTTTCAACAAAAATGCTCATCAAACAAGGTATAGTCAACCAACACCATTCAACTCAACATCAACCTTGAAGCATTCAACCAATCATCACAAGAAAAGGAAATAAGTAGAAATCCTTTTCCCTCCAAAGATATTTGAACAAAACAGCCACCAACACAATATAACCAATGTAAAGAATAACTTGCTCAAATCAACTCAATGGAGTAAGCCCAATATCATGAATCAAGTAAAGCAATAACTTGATCAACCAACCTCTATGGAAGAAACTCAACCATCAAACTCAAAATAGCCAACCAAGGGTTCCACCAACTCAATGCAAGTAGCAAGACTCACAAACATAAACCCTAGTGCAAAATGCTTCCACTACCTCAAACCAAAATTATGCATTCACCAAAAATCTCATCAAGGATAACAATGCATAAGAAGTCTTCAACAAACCAGAAATTAGGATTTACACCCAACCAAAGGAAACCTAGTTGAAAACCTTTTCAATCCAACCTTATTTCAGAAAACATACACCAATCATACTCATAAGGAAAATGTGCCCATACATTTTTGGAGTAGAAGAAAATTGATCCTTAAAGCTATCACCACACACAACCCTCAAACTTCTAACCAAGTTAGGGTTGGAACCAAGATAAATAAGCATATATAAAAACTTTCCTTAATACACCTTTTAGCTTCTCTTCTTTAAAAACAACCACCAAAGAAGCCAAAAACACAACAACCAAAACTTACACCTTATATCTCCATTTTTAAATATAGCATAGCAAAAGACTAATCTCAAAAAATACAACCAAAGAAATATCCCCTTATTTCTCTTATGTCTTTTAAACAATGCTAAACAATGCCAAAAATCATATCAAGAAAATAATCACACCTTATATTGGCTGCCCTTGAAGAATCTGAAATTCGTGGCACAAAACACGTTTTAATAAAAACTTGACTAATCCATGCATAGCTCCCTCCATGGGGATCAAAATGCAGACCTCTGCCTACACAAGTCCCAAATGCAGTCTTTTCTACCACTAGCCCACAAGGGGCTTACGAAGTCCAAGACGGACTTCCTTCCACATAAACGGTCAAGCTTTTCGAAAGCTTTTCAAACCACGAGCTCTCCTCTTTCGCAGCGTAAACAGAACATTTGATCCCAGCCAAACAAATTAATTGCCTTTGATTTTCCAAGAGGGTTTAACCTTAGGAACCTTCTCATATTTATAGTCCATACGTGGACTTTAGAACACGTCGACTGCAAAGAAAAGTAATTTCAAATTTAATCAAAATTTGCTTTCTAAAGGGTTTAAAAAACCTTAAAGTATTTTTAATAAATTAAAAATAATTTCTCCCTTAATTAATTAAAACCTTGAAGGGTTTTAAATAATAATTAAATAAATAATAAAGAGAACCTCCGTTGGTTTTAATAAAAACAATTGCCAATGGAATCTCTCCGGATTCTCTTAAAAATATTCTCTTGGAATCTTCCACCTTTGAAGCCAACACATCCTCTTAACATTAATGTCATTTCCAAAACACTAAGAGCACTAATAAGTTCACTTTAAAGATCCTTTATTTGATTTCCTTTTGAATCATCAAAGCCTTTTTCAGATTTCTTATCACTAGAGGTGCTACCCTTTTAAAAAACCATACATGCATCTTCCTTATAGTTTTCTGAAGCATCCTCATACATACTAGAAACCAAATCATTATTTATACAATCATACTCAAGGTGACCAAAATTTCCACATCTAAGACATTTCATGATAATGAATCTATGTTTCGGTTCTTCCTCTTTTTCTGATATGAACAACATCTCATTTTCATTATCACTTGAAGAACATTCATTATCACTACTAGAACACTTACTTGCTTTGTATAGGTAGAAACTCTTCTTGTGCTTGTGAGAATACCTCTTTCCTTGATTGATGTGCTCATCTTTGTTTTTCTTATGATGCTTGTGCTTTTAGAATCCTTGCTCTTAGAATCCTGTTTATCTTCATCACTTTCATTCTTAGGAATAGTACATTCAGTAGCATAATGACCAAAATTTCCATAATTGAAACATCTTATATTTTTCATACTTTTGTGCTTTCTAGAGAACTTGCCTTTCTTGCTGTAATATGCCTCTTCATCACTAGAAGACTCATAACTATCTTGAAGCTGTTTACCCTTGGATTCCTTGGTAGCCTTGAAAGCTGCCTCTTTCTTGAAATCAACCTTCACTTGATTTCTCAACTCAAATGTTGCAAGTATACTATGGAGCTCATCCTTTTTCAACTTATCCAAATCTTTAGCTTCCTCAATAGCAGAAATATTTTCACTAAATCTATTAGGAAGAGATCTTAAAATCTTATCACAAACATCATTTTTAGCAAGCTCAAGATCTAAGTCTTTCATGGAGTTAACAACCTCATCCATACGAAGCATGTAGTCACTAATATTTTCATCATCATTCATCTTGAGCTGTTCAAACAGACCTTTGAAGTGTATCAACTTGGCCTTTCTGACATTTGTATCACCTGTGTGAACCACCTTCAACTAATTCCACATTTCACTAGCTGTCTTGTAGTGAATCACTTTGGTGAGATCTGCTTTCTATAAGCCTTTCAGGATTGCATTCATTGTTTTTGAATTGCTATGATGTAGGAGCATTTCTTCTTTAGTATTAGGACCATGTTCAGGAATAGTGTACTCATCTTCAATCACTTCCCATACCTCATTACCAAGTGCCATTAGATGAACCTTCATCCTTGCAATCCAAAGAACAAAATTTGACCCATCAAGAATAGGTGTTGCATTGCCACTTGAGTAATCCATTGTGTTCTTTACTAGCTTTTCCTTCAAGCTGTTAAACTTTCTGAAGGCACCTGCTCTTATACCAATTGAAGAACACAAGCTTATACTGAGAGGGGGGGTGAACAGTATAAGACCTCTTTTTACTTTTTCCTTTATACTTCAAAATAGTAAAGTAATATACCCAAAACAATATCAAAGCAATGCACAATATCATCCACAAAGTGACACCAATTTTAACGTGGTTCACCTAGAATGGTTGGGCTACGTCCACAAAACTTTTCTCTAAAATTTATCTCAATTTTCTTTGGGAATCCTTCCCAATTACAATGTTTATGAGCCTCGGCCCAAAGGATGTACCTTCCCCCAATCAGAATTTATGAGCCTCTACTCAAATGAGATACCTTCCCCTCTACTCTAGAAATGATCCCTTAGAAGATCAACTGCCTCTACCTCTTACCAGCATGTGGAACTCCTTTCCATCGAAGACCTCTTGTCCTCAATGCTTAGCCTAAGAGACCCTCTGCCTTCTATGATCACGTCCACAGTAGCTCAAGCAACTCGTACCAAACATAGTCAGTCGGTCTAGTACAAGTCTTCCTCTATCTATCAGATCTGTCCAACTCTTGAACAAATCAATCCTCTACATACAAGCCTTCTCAAAGACTTCCCAACTATCCTCAGGTTCTTCTCATAGAACCAATGCACCTTTGTCCTCAAGTTCTTTGAATCATCAAGGTTTATTCAACCAAAACTATTCAACTCAACATCAACCTTGAAGCATTCAACCAATCATCACAATAAAAGGAAACAAGTAGAAATCCTTTTCCCTCCAAAGATATTTGAAAAAAATAGCCACCAACACAATATCACCAATGTAAAGAATAACTTGCTCAAATCAACTCAATGGAGTAATCCCAATATCATGAATCAAGTAAAGCAATAACTTGATCAACCAACCTCTATGGAAGCAACTCAACCATCAAACTCAAACCAGCCAACCAAGGGTTCCACCAACTCAATGCAAGTAGCAAGACTCAAAAACATAAACCCTAGTGCACAATGCTTCCACTACCTCAAACTAGAATTATGCATTCACCAAAACTCTCATCAAGGATAACAATGCATAAGAAGTCTTCAACAAACTAGAAAATAGGATTTACACCCAACCAAAGGAAACCTAGTTGAAAACCTTTTCACTCCAACCTTATTTCAGAAAACATACACCAATCATACTCATAAGGAAAATGTGCCCATACCTTTTTGGAGTAGAAGAAAATTGATCCTTAAAGCTTTCACCACACACAACCCTCAAAATTCCAACCAAGTTAGGGTTAGAACCAAGATAAATGAGCATATATAAAAACTTTCCTTATTACAACTTTTAGCTTCTCTTCTTTAAAAACAACCACCAAAGAAGCCAAAAACACAACAACCAAAACTTACACCTTATATCTCCATTTTTAAATTTAGCATAGCAAAAGACTAATCTCAAAAAATACAACCAAATAAATATCCCCTTATTTCTCCTATGTATTTTAAACAGTGCTAAACAATGCCAAAAATCATATCAAGAAAATAATCACACCTTATATTGGCTGCCCTTGAAAAATCTGAAATTCGCGACACAAAACACGTTTTAATAAAAACATGACTAATCCATGCACAGCTCCCTCTACGGGGATCGAAATGCAGATATCTGCCTACGCAAGGCCCAAATGCAGCCTTCGCTGCCACTAGCCCACAAGGGGCTTACGAAGTCCAAGATGGACTTCCTTCCACATAAACGGTCAAGCTTTTCGAAAGCTTTTCAAACCACGAGCTCTCCTCTTTCGCAGCATAAATAGAACATTCGATCGCATCCAAACCAATTAATTGCCTTCAATTTTCCAAGAGGGTTTAACCTTAGGAACCTTCTCATATTTATAGTCCATACGTGGACATTAGAACACGTCGGATGCAAAGAAAAGTAATTTCAAATTTAATCGAAATTTGCTTTCTAAAGCGTTTAAAAACCCTTAAAGTATTTTTAATAAATTAAAAATAATTTCTCCCTTAATTAATTAAATAATTAATTAATTAAAACCTTGAAGGGTTTTAAATAATAATTAAATAAATAATAAAGAGAACCTCCATTGGTTTTAATAAAAACCATTGCCAATGGAATCTCTCCGGATTCTCTTAATAAGATTCTCGTGGAATCTTCCACCTTTGAAGCCAACACATCCTCTTAACATTAATGTCATTTCCTTTTGACATCAATGACAACTCATAGACAAGAAGCTAGGATTTCAAACCCAAAATTGCCAACATAGCTCCACTAACTTATTTTTTGTATTTAGTTAGATTAATCTGCGGTGCTATCTAGGATACCATAAGCTTGCCCATCCACATGCAAACATTGATTTGTACATGAGTTAATGTGACAGATATACCATCATGTGGGATGTTTACCACCAGTGGACGATAGGCTATCCACCAGTCCGGTACTGAGGTTCACCTCATGACCTTCTGAATGCTGAGAGTTCCAGGGATTCAAGTTTGACTCCCTTGTTTTCTTCAATTGTATTGGGATACTTGCTCTTTTGTAGTGATAAAAATCACTGTTTATTTTTATCATATATATTTTCTTTTGAGCAAGGGATTTGAATTTCGTGTGATGAGGATCACTATTGTATGTGTCGTTTGAGGTATGCACTTTTGTGGTGATGTCAATTTTTTAGAGTTTTGACTATTGCAAAATTTTATGATTTTTGTAACTTTTTGAGAACTTGGGATTCTTGGGGAATTGGGTAGGGAAGATGCTTGTCCTTTTGCCAACTCTCAGCATTCTTGGGGTCATTCGTACAGAGGGATGAGTAAGATAACTGTTTCACTTATGGTGACCTGGATTGCTTTGTAGGTTTCATCTTTCATTCACACAAATTTGGAATTTTTATGTGTTTTAACTTTGTGTTGGGATGTTAAGTAACAAGGTGTGATCCAAGTAAGATTCTACCTTTGGAAAATCTGTCTGACTTTGTACAATATTTGGCTAGAAGGCTAATGACAGCTAAGTGACAAAACTCTAGATACATTAGAAGACCACTGACTATGGTATGGTAAAATAACATAAATGGTGGTTTATTACAGAATTGAGAAATGTGGGAACGGATGGATTTGCCAAGTAATTACAGTTCTATGGTGCCTTTGACCTGTATGACCACAAATATGCAATGTATGTATGTGATGCTTAATGAAGCTATTATTTTTGTGTTTTTGATGGATTGATGAGATGCAAGAAGAGCTCTTTATTTGTGATGGTTTTGAGCATGTATGGAAATGAGGTGCAAATTTTTGTTGTATTTTTGATGATTTTATTGTTTTTGAATTTTCTTATTTTTGACCAAGCGATTGTGGGAATCCTTGGAGATTTTTGGTTTGACCAAAGGGGTAATGGGCATCTTTGGGGCATTTTTTTGGGGGTTGACCAAGCGATTGTAGGGATCC
The DNA here is from genome assembly GCA_028583015.1 of Wollemia nobilis. Taxonomy (NCBI): domain Eukaryota; kingdom Viridiplantae; phylum Streptophyta; class Pinopsida; order Araucariales; family Araucariaceae; genus Wollemia; species Wollemia nobilis. The sequence continues at coordinate 7,084 of JAQPPZ010002362.1, forward strand.
TTGGAGCATTTTGGGATTGACCAAGCGATGATGAGAATCCTTGGAGAATTTTGGGATTGACCAAGCGATTGTGAGAATCCTTGGAGCATTTTGGGATTAACCAAGCAATTATGAGAATCCTTGGAGCATTTTGGGATTGACCAAGTGATTATGAAAATCCTTGGATCATTTTGGGATTTATCAAGCGATTATAGGAATCCTTGGAGCATTTTGGGACTAACCAAGAAATTATGAGAATCCTTGGAGCATTTTGGGATTGACCAAGCGATTATGAGAATCCTTGGAGCATTTTGGGCTATGGCTCTGTTAAATATGGAATGGCCACAAATGACTAATGTTCAAGGGTTCTAGTTCCTTGATTCCATCAAGAGATGCTAGCCGATATGTTCCAGGTCTTATTTTACTATCGATGACATAAGGACCTAACCAGTTTGCCACAAATTTGTCCCTTAGATGGGGCGACAAGTTAGAGTTTTGTTGGTTCTCTTTTAAGACCAAATCACCAACATGAAAGTCCCTCAAGTGAACCTTCATGTTGTATGCCCTCTTAAGTTGCTCTTGATAGATACGTAAATGCTCGAGAGCATTAACGCATCATTCATCGAGCAACGTAAGCTGGTCTAACTGGGCCTACCACGCAGTGTCATCATCGATGAACTCTTGCATTGATATGCGCAGGGAAGGAATTTCCAACTCGAGAGGCATGACAACCTCGAAGCCATACACCAATGAAAATGGAGTTGCCCTAGTGGGTGTCCGAATGCTAGTGTGATAATCCCACAGGGCAAGTCGGATCTGAATGTGCCAATCCTTATGACTGTTTGCGACTATCTTTTTGAGGATGGCAACTAGCATTTTTTTTTATGCCTCTGCTTGCCCATTTGCCTGTGAATAATAGGGTGTTGAAAAAATGTGCTAAATTTTGTACTTTGTGGTCAATGCATGCATGTCTTTGTTCTTGAATGACATCCCATTATCCAAGATTATCTTGGATGGAATACCAAAATGACATATGATATTATGTAAAATGAACTCCGAAATGCAAGTTCCAGTCGTAGAGGCAAGCGGAATTGCTTCCACCCATTTGGTGAAGTACTCTATGGCCATTATGATAAACATGTGATGATTGAATGATGCAGGGGAGATATTTTTGATTAGAACTAGACCCCACTGCAAAAATGGCCAAGCCGATTGAATCGACTGCAAGGCCTGAGAAGGTACGTGTGTCAAGTTGAAACTTCATGCACTTCCTCACATATGTGCAACAATCTCACTCTAACTATGGCCAATAATATCCCATGCGAAGAATGCACTTTGCGATGGCCATACCACTAAAGTGGCCATTGCACGTACCATCGTGCGCTTGGGCGATCGCTTAAGTGGACTCCTTCTGGTCTAAGCAATGAAGGAGGATTCCTTCATAGCTATGATGGTACAAAATGTCTCTTAACAAGACATGCTTTGCCGCTTTTCATTTGAATGATAATTTTGTGGCATGCGTCAATCCAAGCGGGAGGTTACCTAGCTTGAGGTAATCCCTTATGGGTGAATACCAATCCTACTGATCAGAAGCCTCGATGGTATGAACAACCAATCCCTCTTGAAGTTCATCCCTAGCAAAATCTGAGTAGGAAAGAACTTGTAAGAATAACGTTGTGTTGCTATTAAGGGGAGTAGGGGAGAACAAGGACTACCAGTTGGAATGATTCAAAAAATCATGGATTCGAGAGAACCTGTCTAGGGACGGTTCAATTTGGATCAGGTGGATTCCTAGCATTAATTCAGAGATTGCACGCTCCATCGTGGATTACGATAGTGTTTTGACTTGAATGGTTGTCATATCACCAGAGATGTCTTGCGGGATTAGTGACCCCAAGGAGGCCATAGTGTCTACAAAATGATTCGATGACCAAGGGAGTGCCTCGATGTCGTACCATTCAATATTTGCCAAGAATTTGTCCACAAGGGCTTTATAGGCTTGCAGAAATGAGCATTTACACTGGAATACCCCTTTAACTTGGTTGACAATTAGTAGTGAATCACCAAAGATTTTTAATCATTTGATGTTCATGGTGATTGTTGTCTAAAGACCTATGAGCAAGGCTTCGTACTCTGCATTGTATGGTTCAGTACCATGATCAAGGCCCCCATACACAAAGTTTTTTCTAGTTCGGTCGGTAGCCTAGAGGAAAAATGGTACCGATGGGGAGGCGAGGTCTCCCCATGTCCTGCATGGACTCTAGTGCGGGTGTTGCTACAATATTCCACACCAGATACTCCCCCAGGCCCGTATTGGCCATTTCAATATTGATTGTTGGCGATTGAGGGGGAGGGAACGAAAGTTCTTCCGGAGTCCACTCCATGTCGGGTGAACTAGGAGCCTCGAATTCCATTCTGGTAGGCATCTCCTTAGTAGAGATAGTTGATACTGATGGCGGTGCCTCTTCCAGGGGTTTCTTCCCTTTATCCTTCTATGTGGCCATCGTAGGTGGCATCGTTGGTGAAGGACCAGCCGATGAAGATGGACCCGGCTATGGTTTTGATGGGCTTGCCAATAGGGATGCCTACAGAATCAGACCCTGTTTAGATGGATTCAACTAAAAATCCAAATGCATTGATGGAAGGGTCGATTGCGGCATCAGCTGCACCGCATTGCAATACTTGAAGGGTTCCAAGTTCATCGAGACTACATGCACTTCCCCTTCAAATGTATACTTTAAACACTAATGAGCTATCGAAGGGACACACTTCATGTCCCTAATCCATGACCGACCTAGCAAGATGTTATAAGCCATCTCACCTTCCAAAATATGGCACAATGTAGGTATAGTCTTTTGTCCCACCTAGATGGGTAGGACAATTGTGCCAACTGTCGAGCATATCGCATCATTGAATGCTCGTAGAGTGTAGGTGGAAGCCGTGATGTGAGATGCTGGCAACTTTAGATGTTTCAATGTCACTATTGTGATGATATTATTGGATGAGCCAGTGTCTACCAACACCCTCTTATACGGGATCCCGTTGACCCACGCGATAACGTGTAGGGGTGGATCCGCCATATCATCAGCCACTGATTTCACTTTGTCTTCTCGAAAGGTGATGACTGGCTTAGTGCATCGTTTGACATGTCCCACAAAGTTTTTGAAGGAATTTGCTTCGTGGGGCTGCAACTCGATGGATTTCAATATCTCCATTAGAGCCTCCCGATGGGGCATTGATTGTTGTATGAGCTCGTATATGGAGAGCCTAGCCGACGTGGTCCTCAAGCTCTAAGTGAGTTTGGTCTGAATTATGGCCACGGGTTTAGGCAGAGGAGGTTGTGTAAGGTGTTGTTGTGATTGCGACATTGTTGGCACCTCTCCTGTAGCTACCACGGGGGTAGCTACACTCGGATACCTCCTGTTTCGAGTCACTATGCTAATCATCCCTACATACCCCTACATGGGGCAGTTCTGTGTGACCTCATTGACTTGTAGGGTCTTTTCTTGTGCATCATGGGTAGGCAAGGGGTCCTTAAAGACCTCCATTTGTTGGTTGCTTGGTGCCATGGGATTATCCACCGCTAATGTCTTGTTATCAATTAGGTCTTGCACCAAGCCCTTAAACTTCCAAAAGGCATTAAGGTCATGTCCCTTTCACCTATGGAACCTACAGTACAAATATTCCCTATAGCCCTTCGATTTTGGCATGTTGGGATCTATGGGTTGAACCTCGGGTAGGTTAATCAAGTTTACCGCTGACAAGCGATCAAACAAGGAGTCTCTGGACTCTATGTAAGGTGTGAATTGTTGCCTAGGGCGACACTAATGGTTTTTTTCTTGCCTCTAATTTTCTCGGTCATAACTGTTAAGAGGCACCACCTAATAGTTAGCCTTTTGGGGCTGTGTTGCTTGTGCAGGCTTGGGGACGTTGATAGCAACCTGATTGACCACAGCGGGTTTCTGTTGCGTGGTCCCTGCTTTGGTGTTCTTAGACCATTCTTTCTTTTTTGGTTTGGCTATCTCGCCATCCTGAATCTTGATCTCTTCAATGATTCTGGCTTGTGCTAGAGCTTCCTCTAAGGTGGCATATTGCTGTAGCTACAATAGCACTAAGATCGATCTCAAACAGCTCTTTGAGAACATTTGTGTGAGGTCGGACATAGGAGGGAGGTAGGGTAGCTTTGAAAGCAAAGTCCTCCATCGGTTCCCATAGGCCGCCATGGTTTCTTCCTCATACTACCTGAGGCTGGCTAGGTCGCTTAGTGACACCTTCTTCTTAGTGTTGAAGGTGAAGCATTCGAGGAACGCATCCACTAGCTGATCTAAGTTGCTAATGTTGTGCTTTGGCAATTGAGTAAACCAATCCGAGGTAGGGCCTATGAACATGGTGATAAATGTTCTCAACAACAAAGCATCATTATCCTGAATTCCAAAGCATTGGCTCAAGAATCTAGTCACATGCTCTTGGGCATCCTCCTCACCTCTAAATATTGCCAACTGAGGCAGCTTAAAGTGTTCAGGGTAAGAGGGTGCTGGCACTGACGGATGCACGGGATGACTACGGAGTTGGCATAACGTGGGCTTTTGGGGCCCATAAGTCTTGGTCTCCATAGATTCCAAGCGCTCTAGCAGTGCTTTATATGCATCAAAATATTTAATCTCTTCCTCTTTAGTTTGCTCCCGTTGTGGGTTGTGGGAAACTTGAGGCCTATGGAGGGGTGGCCGGATAGTGGCCCCTCCGCCTTGGTAGGGCGTTTTGGCCCACTCTTCTTCTTGCTCATACTCCTCATAGGCTTCTTGAGGAGTTTCTGGATGAGACCTATGACCATGGGTGGGTCCCCGTGGAGGGAGCCCATCGTTGTTCCTGGGAGTGGCCTCCCGCTCAGGTCTAGGAGGTCTCGAAGGTAGCACTTGGTAAGGTCGTGGAGACTAGTCTCGCACCAAGGGGTTGTGCCTCTCATATGGTTCTACTATTTGGGTGCGAGGGGTTGGAACCCTCTTAGGCACAGTGTTATGGAGTAGCTCATCTATCTAGTGTCGAATGCGCTCTTTGCTAAGGCGATATAGATGCTCTAGCTGTTGTTGGTCTTGCTCAAGCTGCATAATCTACGCTTGGTGGGCGGCATGTCTGGTGACTGCCAAGTCAATTTGTTTTGCCATATTGAGTCTAGGAGGCCTAGATGCCTCTCCTATGCATTTATCTCGATCGTGATGATCCGAGATCTCTATAGGTCACTTCCATCTGTCGAGGTTGGTGGCATTCACTCGAGGCTCTGGCCTCGTTGGGTGATTCTGATAGATAGCAAGTGTGAAGGCACATTGCTCCCATGCTATGTATTGCTCTTGAGGAATATAATGGTTTTCCTCATGCTCCCTTTCATATACGTGAAAGGGGTGGGCAGAGTTGGCTCACCCTGTTTGAAGCACCTTGTGCTCTAGATTTTATCTATTGTTCCTAATAGTGATGGGTGGTAAAGGAGGGATGACATAATCATGTGGCCTCTCCTCATGGACCCTCTGCTATTCTAGCGCTTCATCACGTGGTGGCCACTCATACCGAGCTTCCAAGGGAGCCTTTCCATTTATATTGAGTGCCACGTGTAAGGACTCCTCCTGAAAGGGGCTGTGCTGAGTGGGCGTGCCCCTCGAAGGGGTGCCTCTATAGTCCCATTCCATCAAGGCACGAAGTGGACTACCTCGTGGGTCAGGCTGCCAAGGTGGGATGACCAAATCCTTGGGGCTATAGCGGAGGCGACTTGTGCCCCCTTGTACACTCTCCATAGCTTCCACCCTTGAATGGGCTTGGCTACGGGTGTACACCATGGTGGTGTTTTCCTACAAGATGCATACAATTTTGTTTCTTTTTATGATTTTTATGTTACACTAAACAAAAAATATCACACACGCAAGCAATGATTATCTCGTTTAAAGATTAAAAGTGTGTCCTAAACCTGGTTTAGTGTGTTTTAATTTTGTTTTGAAAGATTTTGTGAAGAATGTTTAAATGCAATATGATGGCTCTTATGGCTCCCAAAATTGGTCGCCCCTTCAATATACCATTTCTAGGTCGATATACCAACCTCTCTATATACCCGCCCTTACGTGAGGGAAACTATTGGTACGTGAGAGCAGATGGTACGTGGAACATAGGTGGTACGGAAGGGGAATCACCCTATTTTTGACACCTACCATAGAAGACTTATCCTCATGCACTGGGAATCACCCCAGCTACACTCGGTCAACTTTCGTCAGGATTTACGTCTAGCAATAGTAGCAATCGAGGTTATGAATGCAAAATTCAAGCCAAGGTGGTGATGAGATCCACCGTTGGTCTTGATCAAGGGTTGGGGTTTTACGACCAGCTCCTTGGTGTTTATGTTGCCACGTGATGTGTGAGGTTCTTTTTATTTTGCATGAAATAAAATAAACATGCAGTGCAACTTTCCCTAAGCAAGCAAAGAACCAAAAAAATAGGAAATAGAAAACAGGAAATGACAAAAGGAGTTCAAGACCCTTACCTCTTCTCTGCCCAAATCTGTTGGTTCTGAGTTTCTGTCCCAAAACTACACAGACAACTATTCATCCTAGGGTGGGATGAATAACAAGACTGTATTTGTCATAGGGTGGGGCGAATGCCCATTCATCCCTGGGTAAGACGAATTACAGCTCTGTATTCGCCATAGGCTGGAACGAACAACAGTCCAACGCTTGAAAACTCGGTACCTGCAAGCAAAAACAATCAAGTTTTGATCAAATTTCTGATCTTAAAAATAGAGGACAAGGGTCCCACCGTGATCGCCACTGAAAGCACGAGGATACGGAAACAAAAAGGAAACTCCAAGTGCGATGCAAATGGAACTAAACTTAACGCTAAGTCCTATGAATTGAAAGTGCATGAAAGGAGAGAAAGCATGAACGAATCGAAATGAAAAAAAATCCAATAACGAAGACAACCCTTTTTATTGATGTGTTTTAGAACTCAGTTACAATTCACCTCCTCCATTTTTAGGGGCCAGGAGCGTTAAATATGTGTTCTTGTTACATCCATGAATGCTATTCCTTCTTTCGCGTGCCCACATGTAAAATGGGTGGACCAACACGTCACCACTACTTGTGTATATGAATTTTGACTCCTTTCTACTCCTCCAATGTCTAGATCCTACATTCAAGGAAACAAGAAATAGTCAGTAGCACCTGTAGATGAAATAAAACATGCAATCCCCAAGCCTGAGATTAGTGCCTACAAAGAATTAAATAAAATGATGACTAAAATGAATCCAAATGAACTAAAAACTTCATAGAGGCATGAAAACATCACCTATGAGGCACTACAAAAATAACAGTCGAGAAATTCCTCACATATTTGTATTCGCTCCGGGGCGGGACGAATAAACCTACAACAATTTATCAGAAAGCACAGTCCCAAATGTCTTATCCCAGAGGCTCCAAATCACCTAAAAAGTTGGGGTTAGCTAATTGGGGGAATTTTGGGAAGACCCAGAAGGTCATATTTTCCCAATTTGGCCTCTATCACCAAGAATTTGATGGTACCATCTGCAAGTTAGTGAAGGCAGGAAATGATAAAAGCATGGTCAAAAATGCTCAGAATGAAATGAAATTCAAACTACAGCCTATTTAGATAACCTAGAATTAGATGCAAAAGAAAAATTGTGGAAATCTACCACATATTCCTAATCATTCCGGAGTGGGACGATTAGACCTGCAACAGTGTGGGGGCGCCGGGGGTAGGACGCCCGCCGTTTGGGGCCCGATTTTGACACCAATCCACTTGGGATGGGTCCAAAATATCTTGTGGGGTGTTGTCAAAAAATTTGGTAGGATTTTGTGGCCAAATTTCAGGTTTTGGTTCCGGATTTGCGCTTCCAATAACCACCCTATGACCTCTCTTCCAAAAGAGATCAAGGATGCGATAGGCACAAATCCAAAGGTGTGTGTGTGGGAGTAAAATGACAGCACTTCATTTCTCAAAATGCTCCTTCTCCATTTTTTTTTGTGGTGAGAAAACTCACCAATTTATAGACCTGGAGGTCTCTTTGGATGAGCATGCAGAGGCGCCACTTGGCAATCATGCCTTCCTAGGAGGGAGGAGATTCCTCCCTAATTAGGGGCCTCATGGCTGCCTCTGTAACTACCTCTAACACTCAAAAATGCTCACTCACACTCCCATGCAAGGAAGGAAGAATTAAGTGGTGGATCTGAGCTGCCATTTGTCAAGATTTGACTTTTTGCCAGTCAAACCTCCTATTCGCCCCACCCTGGAGCGAATACTGCTATTCATCCCTGGGTGGGGTGAATACCAGTTTGTAATCATCCCTGGGTGGAACGAGTATGAAGTAGAGTGCCTGAAGGTGCCAAATTGACTCTTGACCTTCCAAAACTATTGTGAGAGTGGTTAGGACCACTGTTTAACCTCTAGGGGCTTCCCTTGGGGTTGTGTGTGTCAGTGCGATCAGTGTTTGCAGTCACATAATTGGATTGGTGTTATTTTGGTGTCTACAGTTATTATATTTCAAACAATAATTCAAGGATGACAATAAAAAATGCAATATGAGTAAGCAGGTGGATGCAATGGGAATGCAAATGCAACTACATGAAATATTTTTTTAATTTTATTTTATTTATTTTTATACAAAATTGAAATCAATGCAAAACCTATATGCACCATTCATATTATTAAAAAAAATTAGCATACCATGAGGTGTCGATTCAAAGATATCCACAAGGAGTGCATTTTATCGATGATAAAAATCATAGGAAAGTTCTTCCAAGGACCTTATTTGGAAATCCATGGCATGATAATCAATACATTTTCTAACAAGACCATGCTTTTTAGTAAAACAAATATTATATAAATATCAACAACTCTCTTGCACAAAAGCAATGCCATCTTTAAAACAAACAAAATCAATCATATTGTAAGACATTATCTTTGGAGGATAAGCAAAATTAACACTTTTATTTTTCATCTATTATCATATTTTGATATTCTATATACTTTGCATAAGTCATAAGATGATCATCATCCTCAAAAGGCAAAGGTTGATTTTTATTAGGCATAATACCTATACCACATCTCCCAGGCAAAATATCAACATCCAAAGGTTCTTGAATACCTTTCTATTGTGGTCCCAATACTTTACTTGTGTATCCCATACTAGATAGGATATGGTTAGTGAGGGGCTAATAATTAGTGAGATAACATCGAGCAAAAGAGTGATCACTAGGAGATGTGTTGCTACCATGAATATTTTCTTTGAAGGCAGTCCCTCCAAAGATAAAGGTACATGTCTTAAGGGTTTTAAGTAATTAATCATTGTCAACAATATAGTTGATGTACTAAATATTTTTCAAGCCAAATAGATACTTCTCAAAATTAACATGTATCTTGTGTCTTTAAATAGTTTGAATTATTTGTGAAACATGTTGTAAAATGGTTCTTCCATGTCTTACTATAGATGATAGTTTCATTTTAGTAGAATATAATAAATGAGTTGGTGTATGGATATTCGATGTCATACATCATGCTTATGAATGTGGTAAGTGTATTGATCAAGCCAAAATGCATTACCAACCACTCAAATAAATCCTCCTTATATTTAAATGGAATCTTTAATATGTTGGTGGGATCTATGTGTCTAATGATAGCTATATTTGAGATCAATTTTGGTGAAAACATTTACACCATAGAGTTTGTCTACATAATCACTCATCTAAGAGGGTGAAAAGTGGTTCTTCATAGTAATTTAATTCAAATATCTATTGCTAATATAGAATCTCCATGTATCATCTTTCTTTCTATTTGAACCACATGATGAAGCACTTGGTTTTTTGTACCCTTTTTGAATCAATTCTTGAATCTACCTCTTGATTTTATTTTTTTTATGGCTAGTCTGTAATATATAGTTCCATTAGGCAAAGGAGAAATAGAAACTAAACAAATTTAATATTTTACCTCATAATAAAGTAAAAATCTAGTTGATTATTTGAATAAGTAATCATATTCTACTATAAATTTTTGTATCTACTTCCATTGTGCAAAGCCTACAATCAATGTAGCAATGGTCCTCATTTTGCTTTCTATTTTGATCATTAAAAGAATAAAGTTTCTAATTTTGGATATCATTTTACTATATTGTATGCATTGATTAAGGAAACATAGGTAGGAGGAGATTCCTTTTGTATCTTGAAGCAATGATATTTGATAGTGATGATGATACTCTAGGTCCTGGATTAATAACACAATACCTTTTCCACATAGATGGTTGGCCCATGATCACATCATAGAATCCAAGCGTACAACATCCCATATAAATTCATCTTTGAATGACTTGATGGAATAATAAAGGAGATGTTGTTGAGTGATATCAATGTCTTTCTCCTATTATAACCATCCAATATTATCTGGTTATGGGTGTTATGTGATAAAAAATTCAAATAATTCACCATCTAAGTAGAAATATGATTCTTTTGGATCCTATTATTAATAATTAAATATAATGGATTGTCCTTGATCAACATTTATGAATGAAATATATGTTCCTTCTCTTGTGACTCTTTTTATGATTCTAATACAACATGTGTTATGGAAATGGTCATATTTGGTTCATATTCCATGATTTGCCTCCCTTCATCCTCATCATGATGGTTTAGATGTAGTGGTGCAATACATATAGAGGGCTATGATTCAATAAACAAGGATTGAATTGCTCAATACTTATCCCTCAAATATTGATTACTCTTATTATAATTGAACCATTTTGCTAGTTTTGGAGTTTGAAGTATTTTTTTCTTCAGAGTATTTTCTTTCTTTAAATTTTAATTTTGGGGCTAACCCCTTTCTCATGATTTTTTGGAGAGTCACCCTTTTCCTTCCTTCTCTAGTACTTACTATTCTAGTTTTTTGTTATTCACTCATGATCTTTTTCTATTTTTATTTTTTGCTTCATTTCCAATTTGAAAATAAGTTTATATGCATCTCCTGATGTATTGAATTCAAATATGTTTGTGTCCTCTCAAATGTACCATTATAACCCATTATAGTGCTTGATGATTTTATATCTTTTCGTATCACCTAGTTTTGCTACCATGGAATGGAAAACATCAATATTATATTGAACAAATTGTTCTTTATCTTAATGCAATTATTATCATTACATGTATTGGCATTTATAGGCTCCTAGGAGATAATATTATTTGTCAAAGGCCTCCATGAAATAAGCCCATGTGAGCACTACCTCATCTTCATTCTCATCCATGAACCTATTAGAATATGTTTCCCATAAAATATTAGAAGGTAATGAAGCTTGCAAAAGGTCAAACATGCATTAATAATTAATAAGTTATCATTGATAATATAACAAAGTTGACACATTATTTTTCCATTTATGTATTCAAATATCTAAGAAAATTAGATCTAGTTAACTTTTGTTCATTGTTATAAAAGTAAGTTGTGATCTAAAAGTAGGAATTTAAGGTTAAGATGACATTAATATATACTTAATAATTTTATATATTTAAATTAGTTGATTTTAATTTATTTATAGAAAAATATTTGGCTCTATTTTTATTTTTGGTGTGACTATGGGGTTAGACCCCATAAGGATTAGGGTGTATCTTTCCCTTATTTTTGGTATCTCAAGGTTTTTCTCTATAGTGTTGATACAATATAGGAATACCCTTGGGATTTTTATGGCAATTGTGGTTCCTAAGGATATAGATCTTGTGATTAGCATGCTGATCTTTGGAGGTTCATGCCAACATCAACTATTGCTAGTGTTGTTGATATGAGTGTAGAGCATGTGGGTTTTAACTATTTTCAAGGGCTTGTTTTGCTATGAGAGGTACCCCAACCATAAATCTACCACTAGACCTTGGTTTTATTAATTTATCATTATGGGTCCTTTGGTGGATCTAGAGTATTTCTAGATATTATAGATGTTGGGTCTTTTAGTGGATTCAAATTTATAGTTGTTGAAATTTTTATTTCCAAAGCTGGGGACAGTTGGAGTCTCCCTTTTGGGGAAGGTCTTTGTGGTTCTTCAATTAAAATTTTGGTGGCTTTATCCTTTACATAGTCCTAAGTCCTTGTTGTCTTCCTATTATAGTGCTAATCTATGCAGTATCTAGTATACATATTTTTAGGCAGAGCTGTAGAGTGCCCCTGCCCCCCCCTCAATTGGAGTAGGATTTTTTCTATTTAATATTTTTGAATTCCTTGGCATGGATGCATATTCCCTCCCTTAGGTGAGAACCTATAAGTTTGATTTTTTGTTTTTTCTTGGAGTAGTTATGTTGTTCCTGGCTTGGGTAAGAAGTTGTTTTGGAATTTTAATTTTAATATCTTCCATGTTAGGGTGGGAAAATTTTAGAGATTGAATTTGATGGATTTGTGGATTCTAATATTTTCTTGGCATTCATGATATATTTAACCCCTAGTTTATTTAAATCTTATGGTTTTTGGCTACCTAGTTGTGTGGTTTTAGTTTGGGTAGGTTTTTATTAAAATCTGGACTCTTTTGGTTTAGTTTGGACATGAGCCAACTAAGTTTGTTTTTAAATTTGTTGCATGTTTAGTTCTAATTCCCTTGGGTATGTTAGTCCTATTTGTGTTTTTCTTTGGCTCCTATTTTTATGTATTTATTGCTTTGTATTAGGTTTAGGGACCCTTCCAAATCTCCTTTTGTAAAAGGTATGGGGACCCTTTCAAAACCCCTTCTTGTAACTAATAAAAAAAAGTGTTCTAAACATATCTGATCAACAAGCATGTATAAAAGGTTAAGAAGGCATTATATTTTTTATGTTAATTTTTTTTTTTAGTTGTATACAATTAATAAAATTTATCATATAATTAATTAATTTTGTTTGATAAGTTGAAAGATAGAAAGCTTGGTAATCAATTTCTCATTTATTGGCTTGACAGTCTAACTCCTTGAGACATAGTCTGAGCATTGGTCTAAATAGTATTTGGTGGAATAAAATTATCCTCCATAATGATAAAATTTTTAGCTTTATGCAATGCTATTCAAGGTGTAGTTTTTTTGAAGAAAGGTATTAAGAGAATTAGAGATATCTCAGATCCGAGTAGCTACTTAGTTCTTACTTGGAACCAAATAGGTAATTAGTATTCCCTTCCCTCTTAATTCAAAGAGTCTTATGGCTTAGTTGTGTCTTCCATCCCTTGTGAGGTCCTTATAAAGTTAGGAAAAACTACCAATAATATATAGAATGACTAGAGATGGCTTAATGATCATAGAATCTCTTCCATTAATTCTATTTGGATATAAAAAAATCTTTTGTGTCATAATTATTTAGACTCTAAGCTCAATTTCAAATGGCAAGTGAACTTTACCAATGCCCAATGATAGTTTCTTGCTACTCAAATTTGGAAATTTTATATTGAATCCAAAACTCAACTTCTTTGATGGCAGATTTTGCATCATAAACTTCCAAATCCTAAAATTTTGTCTGTCATTTTACATATTCCTCCCTAATAAAATTTTGTAATACTTTAGAAACTCTTATTCACTTTTTTTGGTTTTGTGACATGGCTAAACAGTTTTGGGATGTCTTCTACTCTTTTATTTTTCCCTCTTTCACTAGATATTGGAAGCTCTCTCTACTTCGTTTTTCTCAGCTAGATGAATACCCCAAAATTTGGGATAGTTGTAGACTCATCATTCTCAAGAAAATTTAGAAGTGTAGATGCAAAAAGTGTTTACTGGATCTACTCCTCCATGGTATATAGTTTTAGCACATTTGACCTTTGATATTTTGTTACATGTGGGACACATTCATTCCCAAGTCTATGGAATTTCCAGCACACCATGATATGTTATTTATAGACTTCATCAGCTTTATCATATGGTTTGGGATCTTCAAAATGTCCAATAGGAAACTAATAAAAATACAAGTGACAATGATGACCAGGTTTAGGTTTCGATTACTTTTATTTCTTCTTTGAAGACTTCTGAAGATATTATGGAAGACACACACAATATTTCTCCATATAACAAACTCTCCCACATAGGAATGCTAATATGATATCTTGTGTATTGCATCAAGATATAGCTATATTATTTTTATTGCTAAAAGCTACTATTCTTATGTATATTATGTTACGAATGCTTTACTCCTTATCCACCTATTTTTTTTAGCTAGTGAACAATGTTAGCATGTAATGTTTCGATTAATGAATTAATATAATATAACTTTCTCTCAGATAATAATAATAATAATAATATTTTTAATTTGTTATATTAAATTGAAATAACCTCATTTGTACTATATAAGGATAGTTTTATTATGAAATTTTGTTTTTGGTTACATAGGATAGTTGGCTACAACCACTATTTTTAGTAACTAGCAGCGCAAGGTTTAAACCATAGCGACTGCAACCACCAAACCTATTCATCTTGTTAATTTTTGACCCGGTGTGATATGGGGACCATCGATCACTCGGGGTTCGTACCATCATCGTGGGTAAGACGCGCAGTCGAAATATTAAGAGCAAACTACTACCTTTGTAAACTGGCACCACCAAGGTTTGAATCCAGATCTCTTCTCAGCAAGTGCCCATCCAGACTAGCACTTACCAATCCACCTAGCCCTTGGCCCTTTATTATGTCATTTTAACAAACAATGTAATAATATTATAAATATTTAATTGGATATATGATAGTAAAACACAATTGAAAAGACCCCATGTTTATTACTTAATGGTTATATTACCATAATATTTCAATAAACCAAATAAAAATATTATAGCATCATGTTAATAGTTTTACATATAAAATTTTGACAAAGTTTGAACTTAAGCCCTTTTCTTAAACATCTAATATTTTAATTATTTAAATTCATATTACTTATTAAAAAATTAAATTATAATAGCTTGATGAACTAATAAATATTACAACAAAAATATATGTTATACAAAATTTCTTTATAGTTGTATAATTATAATTAAATTTTAAACCAATTTTAATTTAAAAAAAAAAAAATCTTTTTTATATTAACTTGAAATCGTACTAATATATAAGGAGAGTCGACCTAATGATTAGGGTTTTAGACTTTTTAAAAAAATCTAGGTTCAAACCATGGTAAATTAGATGTGTGAGTGAACATTTTATATATTTATATATATACCAAAGGAGGTATAGATAATTACAACCAAATGCATATTATGTTACGAATGCTTTACTCCTTATCCAACTAATTTTTTCTAGCTAGTTAACAATGTTAGCATGTAATGTTCCGATTAATGAATTAATATAATCTAACTTTTTCTCAAATAATAATAATAATAATAATATTTTTGATTTATTATATTAAATTGAAATAACCTCATTTGTACTATATAAGTATAATTTTACTATGACATTTTTTTTTGGTTACATAGGAGAGTTGGCTACAACCACTATTTTTAGTAACTAGCGCAAGGTTTAAACCATAGGGACTGCAACCACCAAACCTATTTGTCTTGTTAATTGTTGACCCGACGTGAGATGGGGACCGTCTTGTTAATTGTTGACCCGATGTGTGATGGGGACCGCCGAACACTCGGGGTTTGTACTGTCATCTCCGGTTTGAGGCACACTCAAATTATTAAGAGCAAAATACTACCTTTGTAAACTGGCATCACCAAGGTTTGAATCCAGACCTCTTCTTAGCAAGTACGACTAGCACTTACCAATCCACCTAGACCTTGGCCCTTTATTATGACATTTTAACAAACACTGTAATAATATTATAAATATTTAATTGGATATATATCTATGATAGTAAAACACAATTAAAAAGACCCATGTTTATTACTTAATGGTTATATTACCATAATATTTCAATAAACCAAATAAAAATATTATAACATTGTGTTAATAGCTTTACATATAAACTTTTGACAAAATTTGAACTTAAGCCCTTTTCTTAAACAACTAATATTTTAATTATTTAAATTCATATTACTTATAAGAAATTTAAATTATAATAGCTTGATGAAACTAATAAATATTACAACAAAAATATATGTTATATAAAATTTCTTTATAGTTCTATAATTATAATTAAATTTTAAATCAATTTTAATTTAAAAAAAAAATTATAAATTATAATCATAAACAAAAGTAAAAAAAAAAATCTTTTTTATATTAACTTGAAATCGTACTAATATATAAGGAGAGTCGACCTAATGGTTAGGGTTTTAGACTTTTAAAAAAAATCTAGGTTCAAACCATAATAAAACCGTGGTGTGTGAGTGAACTTTTTATATATTTATATATATACCAGAGAAGGTATAGATAATTACAACCAAATGCATAAACTAAGTTAAAACAATTAAACAAAAATAACCTTAAAAATTCAAATTATTATATAACTTTTGAAAGAAATAATCATCCTATCCAAATTATTCTATAATTTTCTAAATCAAAATTATCCAGACTCTTTAAATTCTTAAAGTTCAAAGGATGCCACATCTAATTACCATGGGAGGGATAGTCTATTATTGTACAATTGAAGTGAAAACAATTTTCCTATAAATTCAATCTTATCCTCTTGAATGAGGAATAAAGGATATTTATTACTTAGCAATAACTTGTTTAATAAAAAATATGTCTATGTACTAACACATTAGTTAATAATAATTTATTTTTAAAATAATAATTTTAAAAATAAATTATATTTTAATAATAATTATTAATAATATATAATTAAGTAGCAAGGTTTTTAGAGGAACTCACAATGAAATATATTTACTCTTTTCAAAGATAAAAAATTCAATAATGATGGTTAGGTAATATGATAATAACAAAACCTACACATAGGAACAAACAACAGGTTAGAAAAAAGTTAAAAAGACATTTGTATATAGGGCCATCCTTTGAATTCCTTGGTTAGCATTTAGGGATTAGTAGAAGTATTAAATTTAGAGGAAATAAACTCCATTAGGTAGCCTTAGAGATGATTCACATCCTCTATGAATTCAACTACGATTTTGAGCACACCCAAAATGGTCTTTTGCTCCTCATCAATTATTTTGATCGACTCAAATTGTGAAACAAATTTACCCAAAGAGAGTCAAAAGCTCTCAATCCTTCAGACGTAACTGATTTGCATCATCTCAGATCAGGCACTATCTTAAGTTTTGAATCCACAATAGAAGTTTTCTTTTTTGATAATCTCTTGGAATTCCTCTTCTATCTTCCACTCACCCCTTTTGACATCACTCAGAGGCCGCCTGATTTCTTACTGGTCTTAGATCTTCTGGAAGAGATCATAGGGCTTTCAATGTGGACATAGTTCGATAAGATGGGTCCAAACTTCTTGGGCCAGTGCAATTCACCTTCTCTAA
Organism: Wollemia nobilis; assembly: GCA_028583015.1. NCBI lineage: Eukaryota > Viridiplantae > Streptophyta > Pinopsida > Araucariales > Araucariaceae > Wollemia > Wollemia nobilis. Next base: position 24,430 of record JAQPPZ010002362.1, read on the forward strand.
CACCATTAGATGAACTCTGAATCACTGGAGACAACATGATTCAAAAATAATTCCTTTGGCAATGATAATTCTAGAGCCAAAAAAGGGTTGGTCTCAATGAACTTGAATATTTTTGTTATATCCATCCTTCTTTCTAAAGCAACAAATTCCACAATCAATAGAACCAGTCCCTAGTGTAACGGATTCAGACCCCTCCCATTTTTAACATCACACATTTTCAAGGACTAAATAGGAATGCAAAGACATTCATTTTTCTCTCTCCTCAACTTATTTAGGACCATTACCTGAAAGCTTCTAATTACTCCATACAAGAGGTCCAACTTAGTTCATGCCTCCAATGTGAAGTAGTCCATGATAATTATGATCACGCAAATCCACCAATCTTGAAACACCTTAACCCTAATCCCGTTAAAATTTTCTTTTATCCAAAAAAAAATAATAATATTTAATAATTATATATAAATATATTTTAAAGCTTATTAATATTATATATAAATAAAAATAAAAATAATAATAATAATAATAATTACATTCCGTGTGATGTGGTCTATCGGTAAGGATGCCACTTAAATTATCGGTGATGTGACCCGGACTCAATTCCCACAGCGGATATGTATATATATAAGAAGTATTTACTCAATTAAAAAAAATTATATGATTTTTTTAAAATTTAGTATGATACTATTGTGTATGAAACTTTTATAAGAATGTTAATGGTAAAAACGTTGAACACTTTTTAAAAAAACTTAAAAAAAAAAACAATTTATAAGAAAAATGGACCAATGTACCATATGCTTTGGCTATTTCTATATACTTCTTAAAAAAAATAAAATTGTGCATAGAGAGACACTAGTATTCACATAGGATATTATATATAATTTAAGTTGAAGCATACAATCCTGTATTCTTAGGATCCGTTAGTGAAGGGGTACTCATGTTCTTATAGAAAAAGTAGATATCCTATTCCATCTATTTTCAATATTTCAATCAAATACTTATTAACATAAAGTTAAAGGGAAGAAGGTCATTCACATTTTAAAAAATCATTCACATTAGAGATATTTTAAAAATAAGTCAATTGATAATTATGAATGTTTATTAGTGAGTTACTTTGATTGATTTACCTCGATTTGATTCCCTAGGTTTCTAGGGGTTACGTCAAGGTAATTTTAAAATATAGTATTAAAAAGTAGGACATTAAATATAAATAAAAACATTTGTTGTAAAATAGGGACCATCGTAGCCAACGGCATCTGTACATGTCACAAGCTCCTGTAGCGTGTTTAACAAGCGAACGTTGTTCCACCAGATGATTATTGTGTAAGTTATTTTACTTCAAGCCTCTTTTTTCTTCAATGGCTGCGTCATATTGTTGACTAACAGTGCCGCCGGTCATCGGTCCTGCTGGCGGTTGCGTAGAGTTGTAGACCATCTTCGCCTTCTCCAGGAATATGCTTCCAGCGCCCAGACAACAGGGAAACAATTTATATAAACGACATGCTAACATTCAAGCTAGCCATACCGACTCCCTGAATTCTGAGTCGACTCACACAAATTATTGAGATGTTTAATCAAATACCTGCAGAGACAGTGGGTGACTCTTATTCTTCCAAACCCATGTCCGTCGTATCATCATCTGTTACCAAGATTTCTGCGGAGCCGAAGCAATTGAAGGCCAACGATATGCATTCAGAAGGAACATCTTCTTTCCAAATTCATGGCGAACATGGAAGTACATCGTCAAAAACACGAAAGAAAAGAAGTAGGGCATCGAGGGTCGCCCCCACCATCGTGGTGGACACGGACGTGTCGAATTTCCGGGAGAAGGTTCAGAAATTCACAGGAATGCAGAGGCCAGAAACAACCAATAATTTGTCAAATCCCATGCCGTTCAAGCCCATGCCCACACGTCCAGTCGACCAAAATTTCCAGGTCCCTTCCATTTATAATAATACCGCTAAGTTTTCCTCTTACAGTGATCCATCCTCTCTGAGTTTCCCCTCAGCGTGGCCTTCAACATCTCTGTCTGATTTCACGTTCGAGCCTGTGGTGATGCAGCAGCCTCCGCCCTCTTCTGGGGCTCCTTTTGGCCTCCATCCTTTGTTCAACTTCATGTCCTCCAATACACATAATAATCATAATTCTTATTAAGGGGAGGGACTTCATGCTTGGAGTAACTTTGGAGGAAATTGGGATGCCCCACAGCGCCTGCGTTATCTGTGTGTGTTTCTGTATGGATCAGAAGACAAAGAGATGGACTGGATTTTACATGGGGGGAGCTGAATAGGTAAGATCAACAGGTCATGCGATTTCTTTGTACTCGGTATTGTGTTGTAATCTTTGGTAGCTCAATCCAAGATTTTAGCTGTAAATTTTCTTGTTGGATATTGACATGGCTAGTGCATATAGCTTTCAATTTTTAAAATCCTTTTGAAGTTCGAAAAGCTTTATTTTCTAAAATAGCTGATGAAAGGACTGTTTCTAGTGCATTGGGTTTGATTGGTCCATACTTATTGATAGAACTAGCAGTCAAAGTGGAACAAAAAAAAAAAAATCATTAAAAAAATATACATACTCTCCAAGATTTTGGATTGCAGTCTTAATTGTTCATACTTTTTACCCTCCAAGGTTTTGGATTACAGTCTTTAACTGATTCATACTTTTTAACATGGTATTGTCTAGGCTAATCTTAAAATTATCCGATCCACACTTCCAATTTAAACGTTAAAAAGCCTGTAAATTTTATTTTACAGGATGAAAAGTAAATCTAAACGTGGAGAATTTATTTCCCACTGAATTCTCAATTCTAAAAGAAAACTTGGATGCACATTTAAATTGCTCTTTCAAAATAATAGTTAGGAGTCTGAATTACAGGTTATGATGCAGTAGATTATGCAACAATTAGTTGCTTCTTCGATGACCGTGATACTACACCTGATCCAAGGTAGAATGCAAATCCGAAAGTCCTCTTCCTGTCACCTATATTGTCAGCCCAATCAATATTTGTGTAGCCGATAAGTTCCAGCTGGTCTTTTCTGGTATAAAATATTCCATGATTCCTAGTCCCATTGATATACCATAAAATTCTCTTCCTTGCCTACTATTGACTGTTCTTCACTACTTCCATAAATATTCTAATCAGACTCATTGCAAATGTCAGGTCTGGTCTGGTTGTTGTCAAGTACATCAAACTTTCAACTAAATTTTTTGTAGATACTTGGATCAATATTGCTGCAACAATCTATCTTGCTCAATTTTAGGCTTGTTGCAACTGGAATGGTCGCTGGTTTGCTATCCTCCATTCTGAACCTCGACATCTACTACATACTTGCCTTGAGAGATGAAGATACCATCCATAGACTGGTTAACTTCTATGCCAAGAAAGTATTTCATCACACCTAAGTCCATCATCTCGAACTCCTTTTTCATAGCAAGTCTAAACTGCTCAAACAACATATAGTTGTTGCCAATATATATCAAATTGTCTACATACAAGCAAACAATGATCATCTCCCCCTCTGCTCTTGTCTTCATGTATAGAGTGTGCTCATATGGGGATTTGGTAAACCCATTCTTTTGAAAATAAGCATCAATGCGGCTATACCAAGCCATAGATGCTTGCTTCAACCCATACAGGACCTTCTTCAATTTTAGGACCTTACCTTCTTGTCCTTCCAGCTCATAGCCAGGTGGCTGGTCTATGTAGACCTCCTCTTCCAAAACTCCATTGAGGAAGGTAGACTTGAAATCTAGTAAACATTCCAGCCTTTGTGGTTTTCCAATGCCAAAATAATTTTGACTATGTCAAGTCTCGCCACAGGTGCATATACCTCATGATAGTCAATCCTTGACTTCTGCTTGTAGCTTTTTACCACCAGTTTGAGCTTATGCCTGTCAATTTCACCTTGGGCATTAAACTTAGTTTTATATACCCATTTTAAACCAATGGTATTCTTACCTACTAGAAGATCCATTAACTTCTAGGTCTGGTTTTTCTCTATGGATTTTATCTCATTCATAAATTTCAGCTATTTTCTATTCTTAATTGCATCTTCAAATGAAATTGGGCCACACTCAAAAAATAAAGCAAAATCAGAATGTTCTGCTTCTTCAATTTCATTTCTAGTTACCTCATATATGTCTTGCAAGCTCCTTATCTTGGATGGTGTTTTCAAGTTGGAGATCTTGATTACAAGTGGAGGTGACCATGAAGATGAGGCTATGATACTACTAGCTCTAGTATTACTGCTTGAAGCCACATGTTGATGCACTTTATTTTCCCCCAAGTCCTCAGACTCAATAACTGCTGGATCTTACTGTACAGTCTTCAATTTCCAATTCCAAACTTCATCTTCCATGAACTTCACATCTCGGTTGATAATCTGTTTGTTTTTCATATTATTATACAACCTGTAAGCCTTTGATTCTTCATTATAACCAGTGAATATGTATATCTCTGCTTTGTCATCCAGTTTCTTTCTCTTCTCATTTGGGATGTGTGCATATGCTATGCACCAAAAAAATCTTAAATGAGTAACACTTGGATTTTGGTTGCTCCAAGCCTCCTGAGGAATATTTTCCTTCACACTCTTTGTGGGACATTTGTTCAGCAGATAAACTGCACAAACTACATCTTCTACCCAGAACTCATGTGATAATCCTTTTGCCTTCAACATGCTTCGTGCTATCTCCATTATGGTTTTGTTCTTCCTCTCTACAACATTGTTCTATTGTGGTGTGTATCTAGTTGGGACCTGCCTTTGAATTCTATTTTGCTTGCAAAAATTATGGAATTCATTGGATATGTACTCACCTCAGCCATCTACCTTTAGAGTCTTCACATAATAGCCACTCTGTTTTTCAACCAGAGCCTTGAACTCCTTAAATTTACCAAAAGATTTTGATTTTTGAATGATGGGATATACCCATGTCCTCTAATTGAAATCATCAATAAAATTTAGGAAGTACTTATTGTCAATAAATGTGCTAGTTTCCATTGAGTTACAACTATCAGAATGCACCAGCTCTAATGGTTGTGAAACACTCTATTAGGATCTTACTATAAAATAAACTCAAATAAACGCACTCACACAATTGCTTGGAAATAAACTCACATAAACATCACATTAATATTCAGAACAAAATACACATTATAACATAAATTTGCATAAAGTAACAATCTCACAATAAGATAGAATCGCAGGCCTCTTCGAGGGGGTAACCTCCTTCAACACTTCATTAATTTACAAAAATATGAATACATTGGTGCCTTATCGGGTATTTAAAGAGTTCCCTTCCATGGTTGGCTTACATGCAAAATGCCACTTGGATTACATGCAAAATGCCACTTGGATTACATGCATAATGCCACCCGAATTACATGCATAGTGCCACTCAAATTACATGCACAATGCCACTCGAATTACATGCACAAGGCCACCTTACATAACCTATCTACCATGTGTTACATAAAAAGGGTGCCATTTGTCATAGGCACTATATAAGCTAAAACTTAGAACATTACAAAATATTAATCATGGGTACTACCCACGTTATTTAGGAATTATTATATCATGGAAGTTATTACATTAAGGGTTAGGATGGGATCCTAACATGTCCTTCCCCTTGAAGAAGCTTTGTCCTCAAAGCTAAAATGAGAAAACTGTTGCTGGAGTTGGTGAAGAAATTCCCATGTAGCATCTTCAGGTTGAAGCCCATGCTACTGAACCAGGATCTCTGTAATTATATGGTTGCAAAGAGTGTGAGTCTGACGATCCAACACTTGCCTAGGTTCAAGTAATATGGAGCCTTATTTATCCAATTTAGTAAGTGTAGATTGAACCTATACCTGTGTGCCCACAACTTTCTTGAGAGTGAAAACATGAAAAATAGGATGAATCTTGGAAGTAGGTGGGAGTGCCAATTTGTAAGCTATGGGGCCAATCCTTTGTAGAACCTGGTAAGGACCATACAATTTTACAGCAAGCTTCTATCACCTGTGAAGTTTGTAGGGATGATTGTTTGTATGACTACCATATCACCTACATCAAAACTACACTCAAAACGATGTTGATCAGCTTGTTGGTACATCTAATTTTGGGCCATGTTCAAATTCTACTTAAGTTGACGAAGGACCTCGGTGTGTTGACTCAGAGTTTTGTCGATGGCCTGGACCTTGGAGCTGCCAGGAATGTAAGAGGAAGGCATAGGTGGAAGATGCCCATAGACTACTTCAAATGGTGTGAGTTTTGTTGCGGTATGATAGGAAGTGTTGTACCACCATTCGACCAAGGATAACCATTTGGCCCATTGAGTGGGATGATCTGATACAAAGCAATGAAGGTAGATTTCCAAGCATTTATTAACAACTTTTGTTTGACCATCCGTTTGCGGATGGTAGGCTAAACTCATTTTGAGTTGAGTCCCCTGCAACTTAAACAACTCTTGCCAGAAATGACTAGTGAAGGTGGGATCACGATCAGATACAATGGAGGTGGGCATGCCATGAAGGCAAAATATGGAGTCAAGAAAAATTTGTGCAACAATGAATGTTGTATAAGGATGGGCAAGGGCACAAAAGTGAGCATACTTTGAAAGGCAGTCCACTACCACAAAAATAACTTACTTGCCTCCAGATTTAGGGAGACCTTCTATAAAGTCCATGGAAATGTCATTCCAAACCAGATTCGGGATAGGAAATGGTTGAAGAATACCCAAAGAGCTTATTGTTTCACCTTTTATCCTTTAACATGTGTCACAAGTGGCAACAAAAGAGTGAATGTCATGTTTCATACCTTTACAAAATAAGCTGCGCTTGAGTCACTCATATGTTTTAAGGAACCTTGAATGGCCTGCAGAGGGAGTGGCATGGAATTCCTTCATGAGGAGCTCTCAAAGTGGGGACTTATGAGGTAGAACCAGGCATTAATGGTAGAAAAAATCATGGCTATTCCAATTATACCCTGGTGCAGAATTTGGATCATCCATTAGTGAGGTTATCAAAACTTGCAAATATACATCCTAATGTGCTTCTTGACACAAGGAATCAATCCATTGGGGAAGTGGCACTGATATGGAACACAACATACTTACGGTCTCCATTTGGTGAGAAATAGCATCAGCCATAAGGTCACCAATGTGTGACTCCATGCAATATGGCTAACATTTCCTTAGCATATGTGGATTTCCCCAGATTACAATCAGAGAGTGCCTTGCTAGTAAAAGCCACAGGTTGTCCTTACTACATCAATACTACCCCAATACCATGACTATAAGCATCACTTTCAATGACAAACAATTTAGATAAATCTGGCATGGCTAAGATGGAAGTGGTGGTCATAGCATGCTTGAGTTCAATGAAGGCTTGTTTAGTAGGCCCTGTCCAAGTGAAGGAACCTTTTTTTAACATGGAGGTGAGGGGGGCAGCTATATTCACATAATTGCAGACAAATTTGTGATAATAGCCTATAAGTCCTAAAAATCCTCGAAGTCCCTTAATGGTGTGAGGTTTTGGCTACTCTTGAACTGCTTGAATCTTCTTATGGTTAAGCTTGATGCCATCCTGTGAGACAAGGTGTCCCAGATACTCTACTTCAATCATACCAAAGGAACACTTGGACCTTTTGGCAAAAAGGTGATGGGTGACCAACAACTATAAAGTTTGATCCACATGATTGAGGTGCTCTTCCCATGTGCGACTGTAAATCAAGATGTCATTGAAGAACACAAGGATGAACTTCTATAGAAATGGCTGGAAGATGTTGTTCATAAGACTTTGGAATGTAGAAGGGGCATTTGTGATACCAAATGACATTACCAAGAATTCATAATGACCTTCATGAGTGCGAAAGGTAGTTTTGGGGATGTCCTCATCCTTGAGCCGGATCTGATGGTACCTAGAGTGGAGATCAAGCTTGGTGAAATACATGGTCCTATGTAGTTCATCGAGTAATTCATCAACCACTGGAATAGGAAATTTATCCTTGACTATAGTCTTGTTGAGTTCCTGGTAGTCAATACATAGGCACCATGAGCCATCTTTCTTGGGAACAAGTAGGACAGGCGAGGAATAGGGGCTAGTACTAGATCGGATGACACCAGCCTTGAGTAATTCCTGTACCAATTTTTCCAATTTTGATTTCATGGCATGAGGGTACCTATATGGCCTGATATTTGGTGGTGCACTACCCAAGAGCAAAGGGATAGCATGGTCATGAGAGCGACATGGTGGTAGTGTAGTTGGTTTTGCAAAGACAACATCATGTTTTTGTAGAACTAGTTGTAGGTCTGATGGAATTTTAGCCATTAGTGAAGTGATTGGTTGGATGGAGAATATTTGTGCAATGACCCCACATTTTGATTTTTTTAGCACCTTCTCCATATGATTGGAACTAATGAGGTGAGATGCTCCTGCAAGGGAGCCCTTGAATAAGTTTGTTTGTCCATTTTGGGAGAATTGCATCTAGAGTTCTGTAAAGTTCCAACTGATAGTGTCCAACGTACTCAACCATTGAGATCCCAAAACCATATCACATCCTCCCAAATGGAGGGCAAACATGTCCTGCTTGAGTTCATAGTCCCCTATCTTGATCTTGACATTGCGGTATTTTCCTTTACAAGGTAATGTTCCCCCATTGGCTACCATGACCTCGAATGAATTACAAGTGTGGATATAGCAATTTGCCTACTTAGCAACTCGAGGATCAATGAAGTTGTGTGTGCTACCTAAATCAATAAGGATGGTAAGACATTGGCCCTTGAAAAATCCCACAACTTTAATGGTTTGTGGAGTGGTAATGCATGCAAGAGCATGGACTGAAATCTCTGCCTAAGACCCCTATGTATATTCTTCCTATGGAGAAGGTGTTTTAGGGGGGTCCTCATCCTCATCACTTTGGTCAGTGTTAGCAGGTTCCTCAACATCTATCAAGAACAGTATTTTGTTTGCACACTTATGTACTTTAAAAAACTTTTCATCACAATTATAACATAATACTTGGGCACGACATGCATCCATATCCTCTATAGTCAGTCGCTTGGATGCAGTAGGTTTACTATACACTAAATTTTGGGTTCAAAAAGGAAATGAAGGTTGGTTTTGAGGAAACCGTGGGGGGTGCCTTTGGTTTGATAGTTTAGATTCGTCCAACCTGACCAAACTGATAGTTTCCATCATGGAATGTGGTTTCAACATATTTACTTCATCTTGGAGATCCCCTTCTAACCCACTGATAAAACAACTCGTGAAGAACCCTTTTGTCAATCCTCTTGTCTTATTGGCCAATTTTTCAAATTGAGTTTGGTAGTCATAGATTGAGGATGTTTGTTGCAGTTTGGTCAAGGCCCCTGTGAAGTCCTCATACTCACTAGGCCCAAATTGGGTTAGTATTTGGGACTCAAAGTCCTCCCAAGAGATATTTGGGTTGGAATTACGTAACCACTAGAACTAGTGTAGCGCCTCAGATTCCAAATTGAAAGAAGCCATCTGAACTCAATGATATATGGGAACATTATGAAGTCTAAAGAATTGATCAACCTTACATAACCATCCATCAACATCCTTCCCATTAAATCAAGGGAAGTCTAATTTTGGCATTTTAAAGGATGGGTCATGGTCATTCCTTGTAGAGTTTTCAACTTGGTGTTCTATTTTGAGTGGTCCCTTATGTAACTTGCTACCCACATTGATTAGTGTTTCTTCTAAGCGAGCGCTAGTGGCCCCATGATCTAGATGAAGAACTTGGACATATTCCCTTATGGAGAAAACCAAGTTCAAATTCTAAATGGATTTTGTTAAGGAGTCCATCTATTCTAGCTCTTTTTGATGTCCACGGGTACCCTGGGACATTTTGGAACCTTTTGTGACCAGTTACTAAAATTAGAGGTGGTCCAAAAAAGTGCTTGGGTGCTATATATCAAAATGATCATATTGAAGAGGTGGTCACAATGAGCTATATCCCACAACACTACTTTTGGGCACCCTAGACTTTTTTTTTCTCCTGTTTTGCTGAGTCTAACAATGTTTACAATTTTTTATTTTGAGCTACAGTGCAAAAGTTGGGTACTGGAGCACTATCTATAATTAGTCTCTAGTCACTTGCTCAATGTTTTCCTCAGCCTAGACAATCTCTCTGACACTGCTTACCTTACTAGTCTGAAGATTCTCTATATTATGTAGGTTACTATTATGACAGTTCTGTTCTGACACTAAAACTACAATTTTTGACCTGACTGTGCTGACCTGACTGACCTGATTGTTACTGCCACTGTAAAATTAACTGTTATTCTCCAAACTGTCAACTTAACTGTCGCCCTCATATTCTATCTCGAATTCATGCAATGTATGCTATTTTTTTTGTAGAGGATTTCTTTCTCATATGCTCACTTTTGAGAATTTGGAATGCAAGTTTACAAACAGGGAGTTTTGGTTTGCGATTTTGTTACAAGTGGAATTTTTAATAGAACCAGGGTATGCTAAGTAAAGGAGTATGTAACACCCATAGGCCCTTTGATATATCTCAGTGATGAACAATAGTGCTCAGACCAATATTTCAGGCCACTACCCAAGAAGGATTCCACACATACCCTTGAGCACACTATCTGCCTCTCTAACAGTACAGGAGGGTAATTGTCTAGGATGTTGTGTCCCGTGGACTATGGATGATACAAGGCCGATAAGTTTCCTACTGGATAAAGTTTTTGTTAACCCTAGAATGGTCTCTCGATACACCCAAAGATGTGTGGGAGCTCAAGTCCGTGCGTGAGTTCTGTCTGAGGCCTGGGTATTGGAGCCTGATCGCCCCTCACTTCACTAGATGCTATATAGGCTATATAGCTTAGCCAATAACTACAGATCCTTCATGATATTATAAAACCCCCAGCATAGGGTTTCTACGTACTCAAATAAAAAAAACTGTATTTTTTTTTACTGGTATTTGTCTTTTTTTTTATAATAGTTAAAAAAAAAATACACAAAAATAACAGAGGATTATACCTAATAGGCAAGAATCGTTATTGTTGCAGTAGAACTTGGCCCTGGAAAGCACTCTGATACCACTTGTTAGGATCCTACTATAAAATAAACTCAAATAAACACACTCTCACACAATTTCTTAGAAATAAACTCACATAAACATCACATTAATATTTAGAACAAAATACACATTATAATGGAAATTTGCATAAAGGAACAATCTCACAATAAGATAGAATCGCAAGCCTCTTCAAGGGGGCAACCCCCTTCAACACTTCATTAATTTGCAAAAATATGAATACATTGGTGCCTTCTTGGGTATTTAAATAGTTCCGTTCCATGATTGGCTTACATGCAAAATGTCACCTGGATTACATGCACAATGCCACCCGAATTACATGCATAGTGCCACTTGAATTACATGTACAATGCCACTCAAATTACATGCACAAGGCCACCTTATATAACCTATCTACCATGTGTTACATAAAAAGGGTGCCATTTGTCATAGGCACTATATAAGCTAAAAATTAGAACATTACAAAATATTAATCATGGGTTCTACCTATGTTATTTAAGAATTATTACATCATGGAAGTTATTACATTAAGGGTTAGGATGGGATCCTAACACACTCCAAGATTGTCTAGTAGGGAACGCATCCCTCTACTGCTTACCGACTAAGCAACCTTCACAAACTTGATTTAGTTGCTCTATAAGGGGTAAACCCTTCACCATCTATTTCTTGTGCAACAATTTTGGGCCACTAAAACTCATATGACTGAATATGAGATGCCACAACCATGTAGCATCTTTCACAACTACACTAAATGACAACAACAATTCATTTTGAATCTATAGGGGAACATCTTGTTCTTTGTCATGGATATAGTTGCTACGAGCCCATTCTCCTTGTCCCATATGATATAGGCTCCATTCTTAAATTGCATATTGTACCCCTTCTGAGCAAATTGTCAAAAAATCATCAAATTGTGTTTTAGCCCAGGAACATAATAGACATCACTGATCTACTTCCTTTCACCTTGTCTAGTGTGGATAATGATTTTCCCTTTATCCATGACAAGTACCTTGTTATTGTTCTCCATATTAATTTTGTATTATATGGATTCATCCAACTGTGATAACATATCTCTGTTCCTAGACATGTGGTTGCTGCAACCACTATCAAGATACCAGGTATTATTTTGGCTCTCCTCCTTAGTATTGCAAGTTAACAACAAATTCATACAAGCATTTATACACTGCATTTTCATTCTTATTTGTATAGTGGGCTTGCTTCTTATTATCCTTGATCATGTCCTTTCTACACTCATAGCTATAATGACCAAATTTCTTGCAGTAATAACATTGGATCTTTGATTTATCATACCTCATATTTGATCCTCCTTGTTGTTTTCTTTCATTGCTTCTTCCTCTTGCTTGATGGAAGTTGTAGTTTGTCTATCCTTCATTGGAGTTTGATATTTCTCCTCACATATGGCCTCTTCCATGCTTACCTTTGCTATTCTATATTCTTCCTCATTGAGAACTAGAGGCTCCTTGGTAGGATTCTTCTCTTCTACTATCTCAAAATGAGACCTGCATATTGAATGCTAGCTCTAAAGAGGATTGAGATGAACGAATTAGCCTTTGCTCATGTGTTTGCATACAACCCATGAGCTAATCAACTAAAAATTGTGTCAAGTCTCTTGAATCTTCAATCACTATCACCACTTAGTCAAACCTTGCTAGTAGACTTCTCAAAATTTTCTCCACTCTCCTCTAGTTCTCAATATTCTCGGCATTCATCCTCATATGGTTGATGATACCCATTGTTTGAGTAAAGAAGTCACTCATGGACTCTGATTCACTCATCTAAATATTTTCAAATTCTCTTCTCAACATTTGCAACTTCACCAACTTCACTTTGTTGGTGCCTTGGAAGGATTTGGAAAGAATTTTCCATACCTCATTCGATTTGGTTACTGTTGCAATTCACGAGAAAATTATCTCCTCAATAGCCTACATTTTATAAAATAATGCCTTCTGGTCCTTTTTATGATTCTCCTTCATCAAATTTGACACCTCCTAGGAGAGAGCACTCACAGCTACTACATCTACTAGTTTTATGTAATGATTATGGACCAGGTCTCATAGCTCCTGAGACCCAAATATGATCTTTAGATAGATGCTTCAGTAATCATAGTTCTTGCCATTAAAACATGGAATCTGCAACTGCAATGAGTTATTACCAAAACCCATTGCTTCTTATCTTCCACGAGTCTGGTGCTAGCTCTAATACCAATTTGAAAGGGCAACGCAACAACAAATGAATTTTGACTGGAGGAGTTTCGCTCACAAAAAAACGAATCACAGAGTTTCACTCAATAATGAAATTGTGAGTCTTTTTTTGAGGAAACAAAATGGATGATATCCCTTTTTGGGAAGAAAATCCTGAAATAACCTTTTTAGGGGTGAAATTACCCGAAAATACTTTTCAGAGCATAAATTGTGCAATATTGGTGTTTCACTAGCCAAAGTTGTCAGCACCCTTTACAATGCACAGCTTACCTGAAATAATATGACATCTCTATTTTCGCAAGGGAGAGGTGGACAGGGAGTTTCAGGAGCAAAAATATCATGAAATCGACTATGATGTAGTGTCGCACAAGGATTTCTAAAACATGAAGGCAATGATCTAAATAAAACTTTCCACAACCACTTGCATCATCATTCAAAAATAAAGAGCAAATATTGTAATTTAATCTACTGTAATATATTTCATATATTGACTTGTCATAGTTTTCAATAACAAACAAGTAGAACCTTTTACACCAAACACTTCTCACAGGAAACGCTCCAAACACATCTGCAATGAAATCTCCTTAGTTGCAGGTTTAACCAAAAGTATTTAAAATTCTACAAATTTTATTTCTTGCTTCTCCTTTGTTTAGCTCTCTTCTAATTCACCGTTGCTTCTATAGCATATATCTTTTTTATTTGCAAGATAACAATGACTTATATAGTCGGGTAAAGGACAGATAAGGCTTATCTTATGACATGTCGAACAACTACTTCCTAGTGATAAGGCTTACAGTAATAAATACACACACTAGAATTTACAACAATCAAATTTTGGAGATAATATCTATCAGAGATATTATAAGTGTGAAATCTAGTTTAATTTCCAACATAAATATGCATCTATAAATAAATTCTATAATAACAATTATATAATATAATAGAGATAGATAATTATTTATTTTTATTGATAGTGGGTTTTTAAGAGGATCCCCAAACCATTACATCCAGAAAAGGGAAATAATTCCTTCAAGGGAAGAGCTTTCACCTTTCATAAAATCAAAAATCAGAGCTTAGAAGGGTAATCTCCATAGTTGTCCAATGAACCAAAATAGGGTCAGACTAGAAATAAACAGAAAAAACAAACTGCGTAAGGGCCCAAGACCTATGAAGAGAATTAATAGAGGGAATAGTGACAATCATTTGTTGTGACCATAAAATGGGACAAGTGATTGGCCAACTTGTTAAGACACTTGTAGATTTTAGGCATAGGATATATTGTCTTCAGTGGTACAAATGTGTATTAAGCATTGGAAAAAAGGTCTCGTTCATGAGGGTCTCCTGTAGAAGCCCATGATTGGCCATGAGACCAGCCACTTTGTTTCCCTCCTGATAGACATGTTGGACCACAATGTTGTTGATGCTTTATATAATAGTCTTCTACTCTTCAATAAGTGTTGCAACGTTCCACGGTGGGTGAGTAGACTCTTTTATGAAATTAATAGTATTTAGAGAATCCTCCTCCATACTAAGGTTCTGAGTATGTATCTATTTTTCAACCACCAATCCCTAAAACACTCATTTACCTTCAGTGAAGTTTTTAGATTGATATCCTATATTTTTTGCAAATGTTAGGATAATTTTGGCTTCATTATCTTTGATACCTCTACAACTGGCCCTATCGGGGTTGCCTTTTGCTGCCCCATAAAAATTAATTTTAAGCTAACCCGGTGGAGTGGGGTCCAAGACACCAAGGACCTGTCCATAGTGGATCAAATTTGAATATTGGGGTAGGAAGATAGGTTGAGGGTGCACACTAGCTTGGATTCAGATTGGACCATGGGTTTGTCATCTAAAGACACCAAGTTAGCATTTTTCATAGCTAGAGATTTTTTTTTTGAGAAAATGGATTTAGGGTTCCTAGCTTGATCTTTGAAAGCTCTTTTGTTTTGCTCTAACCAAATTTGCCATAAATAATGAGGGAACGAAAAGCGCCACCAAGATATGAGATAATAAAATTTTAACAACGAGGGCCATTGGATGCATAGGTCAGCTAAGTAATAGGGATAGTCCATGCTAAGCTGACCAGAGTAAGAAGTGAATACAAGATGCCAATGAAGAAGGGACAAGCAAGGAAGATGTGGTCGATAGATTTCCAAGATAACAGACAAAGAAAACAACATCTTGGGATAAGCATTCCATGGGAAATAATATTATTAGAGGTAAGGATCTTATTTTGAATAGCTAGCTAGAAGAAGTGGGTGATTTTGGAAATAAGTTTTTTTAACTAAAAACTTATGACAGGGAACCAATTAAAAATAGATTCATCCTATATGTGATATGTCATTTTATAGAGAAGATATTGAATTCACAAGGCTGCCAAATAGGGATATCCTATGAAGGAATGCTTGCAATGACACTACCCCTAAGCATATCAAAAATGGCTTGCAATGGCACTGCCCCTAAGCATATAAAAAATGGCTTTGCACGCTAGGTGCTAGTTGGGGTTGCCTTTATTCTAGGGCAAATCATTCCACCTAGAATGAACATATTTATTAGGTATGAAATTGTTGACTCTGTTGCCAAAGAAGTGGTTAGAGATTGGTTTAAAAATTCTCAGTGTAGGATCATTAATCAATGGCTAGTTGGTCACCCAAGGGTCTTCCCAAAATTTGACTATAGAATCATCTCCAATGCACCACCTGGTTCTTTTTTTCATGATAGGGATAATCTAAGTGATGGCATTCCAAAAGGTAGATCCTTCAGGAAAGGGGTTTTTGACAAGGCCTCTCCTTAAATATTTGCTTTTTATAATATCGACCCAACCAGTTCTAGAATTTTTAATATTTATCCATCCTTGCTTATTGATCATAGCTAAATTCATTTTGTGTATTCATCTGAGGTTGAGGCCTCCCTATTATTTTTGGAGACACACCTTATCCCACACCATTAAGTGGAATTTCTAAATTTATTTTCAGCCCTAGACCAAAGAAACCATTTTTTACTTTTTTTGTTTTTGTGGAAGATTTATCGGGGAGCTTTGAAGAGAGATAGGAAATATATTGAAACACTCTGAATGTTGGTTTGAACAAGAGTGGCTTTTCCTTCTTGGGATAGAAGAGCACCTTTACACCCTGCAAGTTATTTCATTATTCTCTAGATGACTTTTTTTCACATATTAGCAACTAGTTCACCTTGAAAGAGGGGTATCCTAAGGTAGGTGGAAGGGAAGGATGAAATATTACACTCAAGAATTATGGCTATTATATTTTACCTCTTAACAGGAGTATTTAGAAAATAAATATTGCTAAGGCAACATCAATATTATTTTTTATAGATGGAATCACTTTATAATATTTCGAAGCTCCATGGCCTAGTTTACAAAGTTTATTTTATATTATTTACTTTCACAATTGGAGTTATATCTCTTTGTGATTATTTTTATACAAGAATGTGATTATTCACCTTTCATGAGTTACAAAGTGCATAGTATTATAATTTGACACTATGCTATATTTAGTATAAATTTATGTATGACCTTTGCCATATTAAAATACTATATTATATCCTCACATTCATATACTTAGGTACCTAACATTCCATTAATCTTACAAAAATCCTTTGTCCTCAAAACATAAGAAAAAACTAAATAATAATCTTCTAAGTGATGTTGATAACTGGTAACAATCTTGATTGGTCGTAATCTATGATTATGCCAAACTACCATTGTTCCATTTGTATACCCATAGTTTTTGCTCTTTTGGTTCCATGTATGTCCCTCATTTTTTTTTGTTGCCTTAAACCCTTTTTCCATGATTGTTGCCTCTCATGGTGATGTGGATGGCAATATGCTCCAATATTTTGTGCCTCTATTTTATGTTCTCTCTTACTACTCTCTTTTGGTTCATTTTTGGACTTTGGTTTAGCTTCATCTTTTATCTCCACTACCTCCTCAAATTTTATTTAAATTTCTTTTGTTTATTCTTGAATTTTTTCTCCTAACGATTTTCTAGTTTTTTCTTGATCCTTGCTCTCTAAGCTAGGAAATATCTTGCAAAGTTATATTCATTTTTATATACAATAATTTCATAAATTTCTTTTGCATGTTTATGTTAATAGTGCCCAAAGAATGCAACCAAAGATAACCAAGAACAATATCCATATCACCCATCTCAATAGAATTTAAAACATATTTTTCCATGTTGATATTCAAATCTTCAAAAATTTGAGCATCCTCGCCCTCAAGCTTTATGTTTTTAATTTTTGTTGTTAGAACCCGCAAACTGTTAGCCAAGTCCTTAGTGTTGAAGTTATGTTTGCTACTAGGGTTAATGGAAACAATAGTTTTTTTCTTTTGAATGCAACCATAAAAATGCAAAATAAATTTTTATATTCAAACAAATCTTTTTGAACATTGGTTGGCACCAAAAGTGTTATTTCCTTACCCTACATATTAGTATAATTTTCTTCCTTGTGTATCTAAGATAATAGACCTCATCAAAGTTCTTAAACCAAGAAAAAACTTCATATTGGAAAGAAAACCAAAGCTTACATTTCCACGTCTATTTAGAAAAATAAATAACTAGAATCTAAAAAAATCAATTTTATCAAATCTATTCTATTCCTTTTCTCCAACAAATTACATTTATAGATTTTCTTCAATACAAAACAAATAGAAATTGATTTACTTATCTAGATAGATAATACCCTTGAAGTAGAACAACCCCAATAGTACTCTTTAAGGAAGTAATAGCACAAAATATTGAAGCTCCATGAGCTGAATTTTTTATAAAGATTACTTTATATGACTTGTTTTTACAGTTGAAGGCACATCTTTTTTTAATAAGAATGTGATGATTTACCTTCTATAAGTTAAATAATCACCTACTTATAATTCATCTTCCATAAACTACAAAGTACATAATATTATAAAATAAAATTAAGTTATATATTATTATAATTTTATGTATGGCATATGTCATAAGCTTTTTCATGATTTTTTTTTTTTATAATATTTCTTATACACATCTATCATAAAAATGAAACCCAAATCCAAATGGCTTCCTAAACTATACTCACATAATTTTCTTCATCAATTATGCCATAATACAATATTATCTTATATTTTCACATTCACATACTTACGTGCCTAACAGAGAGAAGCATCATAGCTTAAGATTGCATTTTAAAAGACGTACAAGTTTAACTTTAGGTAAAAAGTTGAAACCAGAAAATTTATTTTCCATTCAATTTTTATAGGATACAACAATCAGAAATTCAATCGTTAACGAAATGTAAATTAAAATTTAAGAACAAGAACATAATCACAGCTTAAGAGAAGAGAGAAAATGCAAAGTGAAATAAGATAGAATTTGCAGGATTTATATTTTTTAAAAATCATAAAAACAAATCTAACTAACTTTAACTTTAAGTGGGGCACAACTGATGCAATTCCCTTTAAAGTACTTTGGAAGTATTTATTCCTATTACAGATAAAGTACTGAACAAAACTACAGTATGGATTTTCAAATAGCCACAACCACTCTTTTGCAAACTTCCAACAGTCTCTACGCTTGTTTAAAAACACAATTCGCAGCTTGGAAGGAAAGCAAAATCTGGAAGTTGGCCTGAGAAAACTCTTTTAAGAAATCAGAGACATTTCAATTTCTAGAGACAAACAAAAGTGTCTTTCTGCAATTACCTTATCGAGCTATACTGATTACAGATTAGTACCATCTTCTTCTTTTCCTGTTGCTTACACCTACTAATTAAATTGATTACAACAAGAAAGCACAAGCAGAGTTAATATTATATGATCGATTCCCTCTCCATGTTTCCTGAGTAGCAATAGCAGGACTATCGTGCTTCTCCTATGATTCCATCCATTAATTTTTCTTCATGTAATCTTCTTTCATTTATTTTTTCTTCGCCTTGTTTTCTTCTTCACTAGAATCTATGAAAGTAGTTGTTCTTCTACACTATAATCTATGAAAGTTGTTGCCCCTGTAAAGTGTAATAAATATGGCCTATAGAATAAACAATTAGAATTGCAGTTGCTACATGTTTGATTTTTTTAATAAAAAGGCTAATTAATTATAGCTACATGTTTGATTTTAAACCTTCATTAATTATGATTTTAGTTCTTATTTATTTTTGGTATTTGACAATCTTTCTTGTGATCTTTGGTTTTAGTGTGTCTAACAGAAATCTTAAAAAATATAATTATAATTTTTATTTAATATTTTATATGTAATATATTGTACATAGTATATCAGCAGCATGTAAGGGAGAGATTTGAACATGGGTCTTTTTAGGCCAACTAAAAACATGAACGAATATTTTTTATTTAATATTAATATATGTTCAAGACAATTAGTTAATATTGTAACTGTTAATGATTCAAAGAAGTTGATTCAAAAAACATTGATGGAAAAGAAAAACAAATAATTAAAAAGCTATTTTGATATTGTTTAATTAAGCTCACAATAAATATAATATTTGAATGAAAATTCTTTTAATAAAAATCCTATAAATTTAATTATTAAAAAATATTAACATATAATTACAACTAAATATTTAGAATGCTTTGATTAGATTTTTTTTTTGAATTAGTTCTTGAAAAGTTGTTATACAATGGAATTCTTACACTGAAATTCAATTTGTTGAATGCTGGCATCAATCCCGATGAGCTAATGAATAGGCATGCCCCCCAAGCAGCTACCTCATTGTTACAGGCTGTTGACATACTGCAAAGAACACAAATGCAATAGTTTCTGCTTCTCACTATGAGTGAATGCTGCAGAAAATGACACATAATGGATGTGAAACACTTCAGGATGGAAAACCATCAAATTAATAAACCAATGCCAGGTTCTCAGCATCATGGTTCCCAAACCTAATGTGAGAATATATTATGCATTTTAGATAGCTATATTTCCATGCACATAACATGAATCCTAGCATGGGATTTGTCTCATTCAACTAGACATGGAAATCTTGAATAAGCCCAAATATGTTGCTTTTGGGAGGTTGCTTAATCGCTTCAATGGCAGTACAGAAGGATGATATTATAATCAGTAGGCATTGACAGAACTCTGTTTGGCAAGCCAGAATAGAAAGTTGTACAATGTTTTTCTTGCTTGAGACAGTGCTTTATCCATTTCTGTCCTTGCAAAATTTTCTTCTTTCTCTGTCGCATTTCCTATTGCAGTTGCAAATTTAAAATATTTTTTTTATAGAAAAGCTAATTAATTTTATCTACAGAATTGTACTTAGCTACATGTTTATTTTTAGTTTTTATTTATTTTTGCGTATTTGACAAATTTTCTTTGTGATCTTTGGTTTTAGTGTGTCTAAGTAAGATATTAAAAATTATTATTATAGTTTTTATTTAATATTAATATATGATCAACATAATTAGTTAAGTAATATTGTATTTGTCAATGATTATATTAAAAGAAGTTATTTTTTAAAATATAATTTAATATAGTTTAATTAAAATCACAATAAATATAAATATAACACCAACTAACCAACACAGACCCAAGGCTCACCCATAAGACAGAACATGGAACTTAATTTTTAGTTTCACTCGGACCAGCTTTCTTCAAAACTTCTTCCTTCAGCTCCCACTGTTCCAGCCCATCAAAACCAAGATTTCTTCCGCATAAGTTATGGTAGTGTGCATGAGTCTATCAGGGACCTTTGCAGCTCAAGAAGCTAACTCTTGAGAGGCTTCAGATCTGTCCCAATGGATGAATCCTGGCATCTGTTAGAAATAATAATCCAGATTTCACGCCTCTGCCCAACTGCGCTCTGAGTTTGGGCAAAGCCGGACTGTGCTCCGAACTTGGGCGAAGTCGGACTGTGTTCGTGCAGTTGGGGATCCTGACAAAACTCTTGACTTGACGTCGCACGTGCCTTCTGACAGATGTGACGTCTGACAAATCCGATCGCCGCATAAGTTAATGCCATTTCGGCGATTTAATGTCAGTTCGGCGATTGGTAAGAAACCCTAGTTAAGGGTCTGTCAGAACCTGTTAGAGGACAACCCCTATCTTCCTCTCCCCGCGACAATATAAGGTAGTTCGGGTCTTCAGACATGCCAGTAGAAAGAGAGCAGAGAAAGAGAGGAGAGCGGGAGGTAATTTGGAGAAACAACAAAGTAGGAGACAAGATCGTTTCAGTGAGTAGTGTGGTTCATATGTTTAATGTCCGAGTAGCAGACTCGACATTTGTTTTCCGTCTCAGTTTATCCTACAGCTTTAGTCTGTAGATGTTAGTCTTCCTCAGTTGAGGACTTTTGTAACCCTCATCTTATATGAATAAAATTTGTTGTTGTTTAAGGCATCTGTAGGGTTTGCGGTTATCTTTGTTGGCACAAAATCATTTTGTTGTCTGTATAATTGCCTCAGAGCGATTTCTTTCAGGTTCTATAAGTTTGAGCTTAGATCTAAAATATTGCATTCAGATTCGATGCTTTTCTCCTTCCGTACAGTTCTTCCCAAGCCAGGGAAGCCAACGCCGTAGCCGCACAAGCCTCCGGATAGCAAAAGCTCTCAAGACAAAAATTTGGCTAAGTTTGGAGATGTCCACCTGACTACGCAGCGAAGTCGAACTTCACTGCCTTTGACTAGTGCAGTCGGGCGTTGACCGAGTGCTTCCCGGACTTAGCACTTATTTCATGCACAACTCGACTGCGCACAAGCCCCTGTGCACAACCCGACTGCGCACAAGTCCCTGTGTGCAACCCGACTGCGCACAAGCCTTTGTGCGTAACCCGACTGCCCGATTGCGCAGTTTTCGAAAGCACAACCCATCTTCAGCTGTGTGCAGTCTGACTTTGAGCTCTTCCACCTTCCCTCCTTCGCCTTGCGCCCTTCGTCCTTTGCACTGCGCTCTCCCAACGATGGCAGTAAAAAATTAAAAATTAAAATCTTCAAATTGGTGTCAGAACCACTGATCCCTTGATGCAGAGATCGAAGCAGAATGAATTCTAGTAGCAACAACTTGCAATTGTAGATCCTGCGCTTCAACAGGAAGATTTACGATTACTGGAGCATCTAGATGAAGATCTTGTTCAGATCTCAGGAGTTATGGGAGTTAGTCGATAACGGCTACCCAAAACTGATAGATGCAACAACACAGGCCGCCCTCTCTCAAGCAGACAAGGACATGTTGAAATAGAACACGAAGAAGGACCAGAAGACCCTCTTCTACATCATGCAAGTAGTCGAGGAGTCCATCTTCTCGCGGATCACATCAACCACCAAGGCAAAGTAGGCCTAGGAGATTCTGGCCAGCTCTTACCAGGGCACCAATAAGGTAAAGTTGGTGAAGCTACAGATGCTCAGGAGGGAATTTGAAAATCTGCAGATAAATGAGTCCGAGTCCATGGGTGATTTTTTCAACCGGAAGACGAACATTATCAACCAGATGTGGTTGAATGGAGGAATTGTGCAGAGCCATAGAATCATGGAGAAAATTCTTAGAAGTCTGCCTGCCAAGTTTGACTCGGTTGTGATAGCAATCGAAGAGTTGAGGGATCTGACAACCCTATCGATATACGAGCTCATGGGTTCATTGTAGACACATGAACAAAGGCTAAGTCGTTCATCTCAGACCTCTCTGGAGCAAGCATTCAAGGCTCAGGTCTCATTCCGAGACAACGACAGACAAGATTTCCACCATGGTGCCTCTAGTTCTCACGGAGGAAGAGGCAAAGGCAAGCGTGGGAAAGGCAACAAGTAAGGAGGATGGTCAAACCCTAGCGAAGGAGAGACCAACTGTAATTTCCATCAGCAAGGTGGAAGAGGCGGTTCAAAAAATTAGCAAGTTGGATCTGGTCAGAAGAAGGACATGTCAAAGGTCCAGTGCTATTTCTGCAAGAAGTTCGGCCATTACATCTCACAGTGCAGAAAATGGATGGCCAAGGAGAACTAGCAACAGGCCCATTACACGGATGAAATCAAAAATGTGGTAGGAGGAAATGTCCTATTGACTTGCAACATTGAGGAGGAGTGCCAGAAGAATGTTTGGTATTTAGACAGTGGGTGCAGCAACCACATGATGGGGAACAAGGAGTTGTTCTCCCAACTGGATGAAATAGTCCAGTCTGAGGTGAAGATGGGGAACAACAACAAGGTTCCCATAATGGGGAAAGGAAAGATCATCCGCACCAGGCGCGATGAACGGAAGCAGATCTGTGATGTCTACTATGTGCCTGGCCTGAAGCACAACCTGTTGAGCGTTGGACAGCTCGTGCAGAAGGGACATACGGTCTAGTTCAAAGATAGAGCTTGCACCATCAAAGACAAGTTGCATGGGCAAATAGCTACCATGTCCATGACAAAGAATAAAATGTTTCTGTTGCAGATTCAAAACGAATCATTGATGTCTCTGAGTGTAGTTGTGAAAGATGCTACCTGGCTATGGCATCTCAGATTTGGTCACCTGAACTTCAGTGGCCTGAATCAACTGCACAAGAAGTAGATGGTGAAGGGTTTACCCTTGATAGAGCAACAAAATCAAGTTTGTAAGGGCTGCTTAGTCGGCAAATAACATAGGGATTCGTTCCCTTTCGATTAGTCTTGGAGAGCATCACAGCCACTGGAGCTGGTGCACTTAGACATTTGCGGTCCTATGCAGACCAGCATGTTTATCGGTAACAAATACTTCTTAACGTTCATATATGACTTCAGTCAGAAGACTTGGATCTATGCCATCAAGCTGAAGTCAAAAGAATTTGCCAGATTCAAAGAGTTCAAGACTCTGGTGGAGAAATAGAGCAGATATCAGATCAAGACTCTCAAGATAGATGGTGAAGGTGAATACATCTCCAACGAATTCCATAACTACTACAAGCAACACGAAATTCAAAGGCAATTCACTGCCAGATACACGCCATAGCAGAACGGCATAACTGAGAGAAAGAATCGGACCATCACGGAGATGGCATGAAGCATGATGAAGACGAAGGGATTATCCCACGAATTTTGGGTAGAGGCTGTAACATGTGCAGTCTACCTGCTAAACAAATGTCCCACCAAAAGCATGAAGGACAAAATCCCTCAGGAGGCCTGGAGCGATGTGAAGCCAAGTGTGGCTCACTTGCATGTGTTTTGATGCATTGCATATGCACATGTTTTAGAAGAAAAGCGATAGAAGTTGGATGATAGATCTGAGAAGTGCATTTTCATAGGGTACAATGAGCAGGCGAAGGCATATAGGCTGTACAACCTTGTGACGAAGAAGCTCATCATCAATCGTGATGTGAAGTTTCTTGAAGATGAAGCCTGGAACTAGAAGTCAGAGACTGGTCGGTCAGAGCTAGCAGTAGTAGATTCTGTTGACTTGGAAGAAGGAAGTGTGCAGCCACCTGCAACCTCCAGCAACAGCAGTGGTGCTAGCAGTAGCACAACCACTCCATCTCGGTTGCCTCCATGTGTAAGTAGAATCCAGAACCTGGTGACACTAGCGAAGACAAAAAGCTTGCAATAAATCTATGAGGCAACCCAAACCCACGTAGATGAAGAGAACTCTGACTTTGCATTCTTTACTGAAGTTGATCTAGTAGAGTTTGAAGATGCAAGTCAGAATCAAAAATGGGTGCAAGAAATGGACGAGGAGATTGAAGCCATTGAAAAGAATGATACATGGCAACTGACAGATCTTCCAGTAGGGAAGAAGACCATTGGGGTCAAGTGGGTGTATAAGATAAAGTTCAATGCCCAAGGAGACGTTAACAAGCATAAGGCCAGACTGGTGGTGAAGGGTTACAAGAAGTCAGGCATCGATTACCATGAGGTTTATGCGCCTGTAGCCTAACTTGACACAGTCAGGATGATCCTGGAATTGGCAGCCCAACAGGGGTGGAAGATGTACTAGATGGATGTCAAGTCAGCCTTCCTCAACGGAGTGTTGGAGGAGGAGGTCTACATAGACCAGCCACCAGGTTATAAAATTGAAGGCCATGAAGGCAAAGTCCTAAAGCTAAAGAAGGACCTGTATGGTTTGAAGCAGACGCCCCAGGCTTGGTACAGTCGAATTGATAGCTATTTTCAAGAAAATGGGTTTGTAAAATGCCCATATGAGCACACCCTGTACATAAAGACAAATGATGTAGGTGAGCTCATAATCACCTTCCTGTATGTGGACAATTTAATTTACACTAGCAATAGCACAACACTATTTTCTCAGTTCAGAACAGCCATGAAGAAGGAGTTTGAGATGACGGACTTAGGGCTAATGAAGTATTTTCTTGGCATTGAAGTTGACCAATCGGTAGATGGCATCTTCATTTCTTTGGGCAAGTATGCGAAGGATGTCCTTAAGCGGTTCAAGATGGAGAACAGTAAACCTGCCATCACACCTGTAGCCACAGGCTTGAAGCTGAGCAAGCTGGATTCAGGAAGGAATGTAGATCCAACACTGTTCAAGAGGCTAGTTGGCAGTCTGATGTATTTGACTGTAACTCAGCCAGATTTGATGTTCGGAGTCAGCCTGATCAACCGTTTCATGAAGACTACGAAGGACACGCACTGACAAGTAGGAAAGAGGATCTTGTGCTATGTCAATGGGAAGCGAAACAATGGCCTATTTTATGCTAGACAGGACCAGTTGGAACTAGTGGGCTTCACAGATAGTAACTGGGCTTGCAGCATCGACGATCGAAAGAGCACCTACAGGTATGCTTTCCATCTCAAATTAGGGGCGGTCTCATGGGCGTCTAAGAAGCAACCCATCGTTGCGTTTTCCACAGCTGAAGCAGAATATGTCGCCACCATGTCAACCGCATGCCAGGCAGTTTGGTTGCGAAGAGTTTTGAGTGAACTAAACTATCCTCCAGAAGGTGCGACAACAATTTTCTGTGATAACAATTCGGCCATTGCACTATCAAAGGATCCTGTGTTCCATGGTCGGATGAAGCACATCGATATTCGTTATCACTTCATCAGAGAGTTGGTGAAGTCCGGAGAAATTCAACTATAGTTTTGTAGATCCAAGGAGCAGTTGGAAGATATTTTCACGAAGCCTTTGAAGGAGGAAGACTTCAGCAGATTGCGAGAGCAGATTGGAGTCAAAGCTCGTGAAATCAGGCTTAAAGGAGGGTGTTAGAAATAATAATCCAGATTTCACGCCTTCGCCCAACTGCGCTCCGAGTTTGGACGAAGCCGAACTGTGCTTCGAACTTGGGCGAAGTCAGACTACGCTCGCGCAGTCAGGGATCTCGACAAAACTCTTGACTTGACGTTGCACGTGCCTTCTCACAGATGTGATGTCTGACTGATCCGATCGCCATAGAAGTTAATGCCAGTTCGGCGATTGGTCAGAAACCCTAGTTGAGGGTCTGTCAGAACCTGTCAGAGGACAACCCCTATCTTCCTCTCCTTGCGGCTATATAAGGCAGTTCGGGTCTTCAGACAAGCCAGTGGAAAGAGAGCAGAGAAAGAGAGGAGAGCGAGAGGTAATTTGGAGAAACAACTGAGTAGGAGACGAGATCGTTTCAGTGAGAAATGTGGCTCATCTGTTTAATGTTTGAGCAGCAATCTTGACATTTGTTTTTCGTCTCAGTTTATCCTGCAGCTTTAGTCTGCAGATGTTAGTCTTCCTCAGTTGAAGACTTTTGTAACCCTCGTCTTATATGAATAAAATTTGTTGTTGTTTAAGGCATCTGTAGGGTTTGCGGTTATCTTTGTCAGCACAAAATCATTTTGTTGTCTGTATAATTGCCTCAGAGCGATTTCTTTCGGGTTCTATAAGTTTGAGCTCAGATCTGAAATATTGCATTCAGATTCGATGTTTTTCTCCTCTCGTACAGTTCTTCCCAAGCCAGGGAAGCCAACGCCGTAGCCGCACAAGCCTCCGAACAGCAAAAGCTCTCAAGACAGAAATTTGGCTAAGTCTGGAGCTGTCCACCCGGACTTCGCTGCCTTTGACCAGCGCAGTCGGGCGTTGACCGAGTGCTTCCCGAACTTAGCACTTACTTCGTGCGCAACCCGAATGTGCACAAGTCCCTGTGCGCAACCCGACTGCGCACAAGTCCTTGTGCGCAACCCGAGCCCGTTTGCGCAGTTGTCGGAAGCGCAGCCCGTCTTCGGCTGCGCAGTCCGACTTCGGGCCCTTCCACCTTCCCTCCTTCGCCCTGCGCCCTTCGTCCTTCGCACTTCGCTCTCCCGACGGCGGCAAATAAAATTTAAAAATTAAAATCTTCAGCATCCTCCTTCATCTTTGTTGACATTGATCCTAGAACAATCTTAACCTTTTTGTATTGGAAAGAAAATTCTTCCAAATCCGAATCATCCACAAAAAGAGGAGCCTTAAGCTTGTTGACCAATTTTGCCACCAGAAGTTTGAAGCCTCTGGTTTCACTGCCTCCCACTTTATTCAGAGGTGACTCCACCCGTAACCACGGCCCCTGTAACAGAGGTAATGTCGGCCAATTCTCTACTAAAAGAAGATTCTTTAGATTCAGGGTAATACACAATGAGATTTGCCACCCGATTAAGCGAGTTCAAAATTTGTCACCGTGCAATCCTCTGAATTTCACCACAGCAATTTAACCAGACAACGGGATTCTAGAAAGTAATTTCACTATGAGTTTAATTGCCTCCAAAATAGCTTAAGGCAAATGATTCTTCTTACTATAAATTTAATCTTTCATGATTGTAAATTATTTTATTTTTTACACTTTCTTCTTAAAACAAATTTGGTAATGATTTTACTGCCAGCATATAATATAAAAAAAATTGGTAATGATTTTACTGTTACAGTATAATATTACTGTGACATAGCAAGCTCTAAATATATACCTCACGTTCAAAATAAAATATTTCTATCTTAACTATCCCTGAATATATAAAATTATATATATAGTTTCCTATTGTTATATACTATGCCCATCATCAGATTATAAAATAAATTGCTTATGTATTCAAATTACGTTTGATGTAAAAAAGTATGTGTCCTCTTTTCTTATTCCCCTGTTTTATATTTTTATTTATATTATTCTCTCTCTAAATCGTCTGTTTTGTAATTATTTTGGTGGGCTTATCTCAAAGCCTTAAACATTTTTTATCTTCTCTTTATAATTAATTTTATATCACCACACATATATCATTCGTAAGTTATTTTATGTTACTATCATATTAAAAAAATAATAATTACCTTGTATACACAGTTAAATATATTTAATGCAAAGTATTAATACAATGAGATGTTTTAATTATGGAGCGTGTACAAAGAATGGAGTATTTTGTGTATCTCAATGCAGAAGAAACAAGTGTTTCAGTAACAATAGAAAACTATCATTATCTCATATTCCGTATTGAGTGGGTAAAAGAATTTGAATAAAATTTTGTGACTTTATTAGTATTGCTCAGATATATCTGAATAAAAGTTTGTGACTTTATTAGTATTGCTCAGATATATATTTGATTGCTGTCGGTTGCATGTACATAATGCAATTAATAGGCAAATAGACTCAGATTTATGCACATATTATTTGATTTGAAATGCGAGGTAAGGAATAGAGGATCGGAACAAAGGATGTTTTTTTTCCGTGTGGACACTTTGTTAAGGTTTTTTTGTTCACATGTTGTTGTCATCTATTTGTTCTTTCATCAGTTGTCATTTGGTTTATACTCTTCAGAGTTTTATAAAAGCTATGCAATTCTTGGTAACTACTCTGTTTTGGAGGACTTCGTCCTTTTCAATGGTTGTCTCTTAGTCGTTATTTCACTGGTTAGTGAAGTTGCAGTTGTGGAGAGTCATGACACTAGTAAAACGACCTAGGAAGTTTATCTTGAAGGTAGTTCCTCAGGTCCGGACATAACCCTGCCCATGCAGGATGTCAATAATGCTTACAACTGGTTTGAAAATCACACCCTTGTAGGTAGGGTACTTTCTGGGGAGGATATCCCAGTGACTCGCTAATTCGGTAATGGATTTAGCAAGTATGGCAACCATATGGCATAAAAGTTGATCATATTCAAAACCTTACTAAAGGTTTTTTTCATTTTCAATTTGTTGATCTGCAACATGTCATTGTAATTATGTGCAAAGGGCCTTGGTATACTAGAAATACCTTTTTAATTCTCCAGACCTGGCATCGTAAATTTATAGTTTTTGTTGATGTTTCCCTGTGTGTCCCCATTTGGATGGAATTCCAAGGTCTCCCTTTGCCCCTTTGGCCATTGTTGCCACAACTTGTCACACCCATTGACAAGTTTGTGTGCATGGAGCCACAAAAATTCTATGTTGTGCGGCGATACAAACACATTTGCATTGAAATTGATCTATTAAAGGACCTTAAGGATTCTATTAATACTTCAGGTTGGGGAGACATGTTTCCAACAATGGGTGGTTTATATCAATCTCCCCAATACTTGTTATCGGTGTTATTTTGTTGCCCACAGGATAAAATATTATCCTCTTATGGAGGGGCAATTAAAATCAGGCTTCAATAGAGACACCTTCAAACACAAAAAAATATGTCCCTCCCACTAATGGATGGGAGGAATGGACTTCTGTCACCAGGAAGAACATCAAAGGAAATCGACCACAAACTTTTGTGAGTGTTGGTAAAAAGGAGTCTCAACCGAGCTCTCAGTGAAGAGTTTCTCATGCAACCTCTATAGAAGGAACTTATGTTTCTCTTCTTGTAGGTACCTCTTTTGGTAATAACAAAAAAATTCTCTAATTATTCAAGCCTCCTAGTCAGCTAAGCCATCAGCTATGCCAGAGCCCGCTCCCTCGAGCGAATTTCAGGTTTATCCACCTAATCTACCTAGCAAATTTCCCTCACGAAACCCTCATTGCTTTCACAATCCAGTTAGGGAGATCTTAGGCATCCCTTTGGAGAAGCGACAACAAATAATTATTTTTTGTAAAAACCATAATAGGTTTCTCACAAATGCCTTTGAACCCTTAGCAGATTTTGAGAACTTTGAGGTCCTTGAAGGAAATATTCTCCTCGATCGTGTCTCATGAAGTGCATATCATGGAATATTAGGGGTTTGACATATCCTGTGCGCAAGTACATAGTGCATCAAGATCTAGATGACTTCAAGTTAAAAATTGGTAATATTGATATTCTTTGCCTTCAGGAATTCAAAGTCACTATCTTTATGTTGTCAAGTACTTTCTCCTTTTTCTGGCCTCACAGCCACATCTTTCATACTATGCATGACATAGGTAAAGCAGGGGCAGTAATTTATCTTTTAGAACCTTATCATTCTAAACTAGTCTCTTCGGGTAGTGATTCTTTTAATCATGTTGTTTGGGTTTTGATGGAGATTTATGGCCATATTCTTAGTGTGCTCAACATCTATTCTCCTAACGATGCCAATGATCATTGTGTGCTATGGTGATGGGCGACACTCTCTCCTCCCCCTGCTATTTGGTTGCTCTGTGGGGACTTCAATATGATCGAATTCCCACATGATAAAGTGGGTCTTCTTCCCATGATGTGGGTCGTAAGGGAAAGAGAAGCATGGATTTTCATGAAAGAAAAATTGGGGCTCTCTAACCCCAATAGCTGCTTTGTATCTTCTTCATTCCCATCTAGTGCTTCATTCACATGGTCTAATAATCAACAAGGTGAGAATAATGTTTTTGAAAAGATTAGATAGAGCCATGATCTCAAATTCTAATATTTTATTCTTTGAGAGGCCCTCATATTCTTCTCCCTTTATCTTCATCCACCTTGAGCTTTGCTTGTCTAACTATTTCCCCATTTCCTTTTCCATATTGGTTTCTACTCCCCCTCCTCTTTCTCATTCGTAATTTTACCTTAATATATTTATTTTGAACCACCCCATGTTGAGGGCCTATGTTATCAGAATTTGGAACCTTATCCCTAGACTAAAAGGGACCTCAATATGGATTTAATGGTGGAATGTTGTTATTCCAATGCATTTCCTGCTTCCTACGATTGCTTGGACGTAAGATTTCTAAGTTTTGTTGTCGCTCTAACACTGCTCTTAAGCGAGAGTTGGAAGTGAAATCTTATAAACTTTAGTCCAATCCTTTCAATGAGGAGCTTCAAAGGAACCTCACTATGGTTAAATACCAACTTCTTATGGTAGAGCACTATTATGCCAATGCAACTCAAATAAAGGTGACGCTGCACTAGCTTAAATTTGGAGACAGGGTTACTAAGGAATTCTTTTAGCGCTTGCATCCTCATAATGCATTTTTGGGTATTAAATCCCTTAACATTAATGGAGAGCATGTTTCTAATCTTCATAGTATTCTCTCTACTTTTGAATAGCATTACCAATATGTGTTTGTGGCTCAAGCCCACTCTTTGAAGCATGACCAAGCCCTTAAATACTACCTTTCTATGGTCCCAGAATGCCTTTCTGAGTCTCAAAGAGTTACCTTTGAAAAGACCCTCTCTTCCAAGGATCTAGAGGAAGCTCTGTATCATATGGTCAATGATAAATACTCTGATCTCAATGGCTTCCCTTGTGAATTCTACAAATCCCTTTGGGACACTGTAGGGCCTGATCTTATCAAAGTCTATTAGGAGGCCTTCTCTAAGGGTTCTTTGTGCCCTAGTATTAATCAAGGTATTATTAAATTTATCTCCAAGACTGGTGATCCTAAAATCATCATCAATTGGAGACCTATTACTCTCCTTAATGTTTCTGATAATATCATTACCAAAACCCTAGCTTTACGCATCTACCATATCCTTCAATTATCATGTGCCCAAAGCAAAGTAGCTTCATTCAGGGCAGATACATCCTTGAAAATATAATTGTTGTCTGGGAAGGTATAAAGGGGGCTCGCAATTATAACCAACAATCTGTGTTCATCAAAATCAACTTTGAGAAATATTACGATAGGATTGATTTGTCCTTCATTCTAGCCATGCTTAAAGCTCTTGGTTTTGGATATTGCTTCATTAGTTTTGTGGAAATGTTGTTTGTTGAGGCTTTTATTGTTTTACACATTAATAGACACAAGTCCTTAGCCATTGGTCTCTTTTGATCCATTAGATAAGGTTACCCATTAGCTCCTTTCCTTTATCTCCTTGCTGCTAAAATGTTTGTCTATTTACTAGCTCACCACACTACTCATGGTTTTATTCAAGGAATTTCTCTCCCTAGAGGTGAGACTCAGTTGATCAATGGTAGTTTTGCTAATGAATCTTTCCTCAATCTTATTGAGGAAGAAGGTGTCATTCAATAAGTGCTTGCTTGCTTGGACATTTTTTTTTGGCTTCTGGATCCTCCATTAAATGGAGAAAGACCCAATGTTATAGGCAGTCTCTTGACCCAATGCCCCATTGTCCTAATCAATATCAATGGAAGATCATCCAAGAGGAGGAATTTTTTCATTTTTTAGGCATTCCTTTTGCCTTTAATGGTTCGTTTCCAGTGTTATAGAAGTATGTTGTTAATAGGGTGGAACATAAACTTACCTACTGGTCCACCAAAGAATCCTTCTTTGCTGGTAAATTTCAAATTTGCACTAAAGTCCTTGAGACCATCCATTCCTATCCAAAAATTGTTATAAGAATCTTGATAAGCTTCTACGAGATTTCTTATGATCCTCCTCTAATAATGCTTCAATATTATATCATGTTGCTTGAGAGTATTGTTGTCTTCTCAAAAGCCATGGTGGACTGAGCATTCTGAATAAGCAATGTCAAGGTTGGGCCCTTTGTGTTAAGTGGGTCATTAGAGCCCTCACAGGAAATGAGGCCTAGAAGATTCTCATCTAACACTATATTAGTGAAGGTTCCCCTTTTGGGTGTAAGAGTTGGAAGGGCATGGGGTTCCCTTCCCTCCTTATTGCCCCTGTGTCTATCAAAGTGTTAGGATCCTTTGTCATTAGAAGCATTTGGAAATCTTGGGAGAGTGTTAAACCTTGGCTTAGATGGAATGGCCATAGATTTTGGCATGGCCTATCCATAAACCAAATGAATTTTTGGTGGTCACATGTTATCACCTACCAAGGTTCCCCGCTTGCCCAAGTTCTATAGGTTCATGCGCTGAGATTCTTTCACAAAGGTATGTGATGCATCACTAATTTATTTTCTTGTCCTACTAGGGATTGGATCCCTTGGGATGATTTTAGAGCTAAATTTGGGCTTAATCACTATGACAAGGATATCTTTGAGGCTGTCAAGGTTGCTCTCCCTGATTCCATGTTATACAAGATTTATTCGGACACTCTATTACGACTGGAATGATGTTCACACAATGACACTGAGAGTGGGGGGGTGAATCGGTGTAGCTATTAATTTTAATATCTACAACATTTAATATGAAAAAAATATAGCTTAAAAACTAGAACAGCAAATTGAACAAGAGAGCACACCACAACACTCAATATACCGAGGTTCACCAATTTGGCTATTCCTCAAAATTGACTGCTTGGACTTCAATCCAAATCCAGTCTTTGCAAAATTCCAATTTTACAACTTCTTTACCAACATCCACTGGAAGGAGCACCAACCCTTGTAATTTTCTGTTGCAATAGATGGAGCACCAACCCCTAGTACCAAGCACCAACTTGGACTGCAATTCTGATCAATTAGAATGACATAAAAATGTATTCACTTCATGCACAACCCTAACTGGTCTGCAATTAATCCAACTCTGCACACTCTCATGGCTCTACTAATTTTCTTATTCAAACCCTCTTTTCACAGCAATATTTCTCTTTCTGCAATAACTTCTCTCTAACAGCAGCAACATCTTCTCTGTACGACTATTCTTTTATAACCTTTCAATCCTGCATGCAGTCGAATCACATACTCTGACTGTTTGAATCCATGCAATACGACTATTTGATTACATGCACTACGACTATTCGAACCCTGCAATACAGCTGGTGAATTCATGCAATACAACTATTCGAAACCCTGCAATACGGTGGTTCGATTCCTTGCAATACGGATGTTTTAATGCATTTTTGAACCTGCATATTTGGCTGTTCGAATACTTCAAATACGGCCATTCGAATGTTGTTTCTATTCTACATATCCGACTCTTTGAATTTTACAAATATGTCTTTTCTAATGCTTTTTCAATCCTACATATTTGTCTGTTCGAATACTTCAAATACAGCAGTTCGAATGCTTTTTAATCCTGCCTATACCATTCTTCGAATGCTTTTCAATCATGCAAATTCAACTGTTTCAGTGCATGTTCGACACCTATCAATTTGTAACTACCGATCTGACATCAGTTACTTTTTACGTAATCGTCTGCATGATTTTCTTGTCTGCTTTTTCTGACACGTGTCACCATGCATGCTTTTTCGGCTTTTACCTGCCAAACTGTTACCTGTCGCGATATCGCGACACTTTCTGTAGCCGTACCATTCATGCCCTTGCTGTTGCGAAATCGCGACCATTTTGGCTCTTGAAAGCTTTCCCTACATCTTGTCGCGATATCGCGACACTTTCAACATTTGCTGACGTCATCCTTAAGCATGTCGCAAAATCATGACGCTTTCGGCTTCCAGCAGCTTTCCTTGCACCTTGTCGTGAAATCGTGACACTTTCTGACTTTGCTGACATCATCATCATTCTTGTCACGAAATCGCGACGCTTCCAGCTTTCAGCAGCTTTCCTTGCACCTTGTCACGAAATCGTGACACTTTCTGACTTTGCTGACGTCATCATCATTCTTGTCGCGAAATCACGACGCTTCCGGCTTTCAGCAGCTTTCCTTGCACCCTATCGTGAAATCGTGACGTTTTCGGCTTTTGCTGACGTCATCATCCTTCTTGTCACGAAATCGCGACACTTTGGGCTTCCGTACAATCCTCCTTGCAAACTTCAGTGAAAATGGAACATGTCGCAAAATCGTGACACTTTGCTCTTCCGTACAACTCTCCTTGCCAACTCCAGCGAAAATGGAACATGTCGCGAAATCGCGACACTTTGCTCTTCCGTACAACTCTCCTTGCCAACTCCAGCGAAAATGGAACATGTCACGAAATCGTGACACTTTGCTCTTCCGTACAACTCTCCTTGCCAACTCCAACGAAAATGGAACATGTCGCGAAATCACGACACTTTGCTTCCCTCTCTGCCAACATGTCACGAAATCGCGACAATTTTGCTTGCAACTTCTCTCTCCTAGTTTATGTCGCGAAATCGCGACAATTTGGCGTGCACTTTCTCTCTCCTATTTTATGTCGCAAAATCGTGACAATTTGGCGTGCACTTTCTCTCTCCTGGTTTATGTCGCGAAATCGCGACAATTTGGTGTGCACTTTCTCTCTCCTGGTTTATGTCGCAAAATCGCGACAATTTGGCATGCACTTTCTCTCTCCTGGTTTATGTTGTGAAATCGCGACAATTTTTCTTGCGCCTTCTCTCTCTCCTGTTTTGTCGCGATATCGCGACAGAAAACATGTCGCGATATCGCGACAGTTTTCTTCCTTGTCTTTTTCTGCCAATTTCTAAATCTGGGTCACCTCTGTCTTCCTTGAAATTCACCGCACTTGATCCGATCGACCTCCGGACCTGCATCAACTACATCAATATGTCTGTGTTGACAACAATGACAATACTTTTGCAATGCCTTTGTTGTACCTTGCTCAACAATCTCCCCCTTTGGAATTGTTGGCAACACACTCGCAACCTTGCTCAATTTCTTCTCCCCCTTTGCCAATAATACCAAAGGGCTGCTGCAGACTCCCCTTGAGTCTATGCACAACATTCTCGAAAAAAAAAAAAAGACTATAAACATAAGCTTGAATGCTCCTCCTGAGAATGTGTTTCCCATAACTAGTCAGTGCTTGGGTAGTGTGACTACCCCCAACTTCTTCCGAAGATATTCAAATACTTCCTTTGGCAAAGGTTTTGTGAATATATCAACTACTTGCTCTGTAGTTGGAACAAAATCCAATTTTACCTCTCCTTCTGCAACTTTATCCTTCAAGAAATGATATCGAATTGCAATATGTTTGGTTATTGAATGCATTACTCGGATTCTTGGATATGTTGATAGCACTAGTGTTATCACATTTTATTGATATTGGCTTTTTGAAGTGGATACCAAGATCTTTCAAAGTTTGTCTCATCCATAATATCTCGTGTACAACATGTTGTGGCTGCAATGTATTCTTCTTCTACGATGTGGATAGAGAGACTCGATTCTTGTTTCTTGTTGTGCCATGCTACCGATCTGTCTCCAAGATAAAATGCTCCTCCACTTGTACTCTTCCTATCATCAATACATCCCGCCCAATCTACATCTCGAATATGCAATCAAAGTGAAATATTTACCTTTTGGGTACCACAACCCATAATCCATAGTACCCTTGAGGTACCTAAGAATCCTCTTTACAACTTGTGACATGAGTCTCTTTGGGGCTAGCCTGAAATCTTGCCACCATGCATACTGCTTGTAATATATCTGGTCTAGTGGTCGTTAAATACAGCAGGCTTCCAATCATAGACTCGTACATAGTTTGATCTACATCTGGGGATTTATCATCCTTGCTCAACTTGCAACCTGTTGTCATGGGAGTGCTTACAAGTTTACTGTCTTCCATTGTGAACTTTTTCAACATTTTTTTCACATATTTAACTTGAGAAATAAAAATGCCTTTTTCATTTTGATTGACCTGCAGTCCTAGAAAATAAGAAAGTTCACCAATCATAGACATCTCAAATTCTTTCTTCATTTTATTTGATATGTCTTTGCAGTATTCATCCATGCTACTGCCAAATATTATGTCATCTACATAAACAACAAGAACAATAAGATGGCCCTTCTCTGTTTTGACATATAAGTTGTTGTCCACCAAACCTTTCTTGAACCCTTGTTCAATTAGATAGTTATCCAGCCTTGCATACCATGCTCTGGGTGCCTGTTTCAATCCATACAAAGCTTTCTTCAACCTGCAAACAAAATCGGGATTGTCACCAAGTTGGAAGCCATCTGGTTGTTCAATGTAAACCTCTTCTTCCAGTTTTCCATTCAAAAATGTTGATTTTACATCCATTTGATATACTTTGAAGTTTTTATGAACTGCTAATGCCAGAAACATTCTAATTGCCTCTAGTCTGGCTACCAGTGCAAAGGTTTCCTCAAAATCAATGCCTTCAACCTGAGCATAGCCTTTACAAACCAATCTTGCCTTATTTCTGACAACCTGTCCATCTTCATTTAATTTATTTCAAAAAACCCATTTAGTGCCAATTATGTTTTTATTTGTTGGTCTAGGTACTAATTCCCGGGTATTGTTTTTCTCAATCTGATCTAATTCTTCATTAATTGCATTCATCCAACTTTCATATGTGCTTGCTTCAGCAACATTTTTAGGTTCAATGCTAGATAATAGAGAATAGTTCCATACTACTGCTCTTCTTGTCTGAATACCATCTATGGGATCCCCAATAATCTGTTCACTGGGATGATTTTTCTGCCAGTTGCTCGTTTTAAATTTCCTTGTTTTCTTCTTCTTCTGATTCAGTTTTTAAACCATCCGGGTCAATTTTTTGATTCTTATCTCGTTTCCTTTTCATCATCACCTTCAATGACTTCTTCATAGATAGGGTAGTTTTCTTGATAAGTAGTTTCGTGTTCTCTACCTTCATCAACTTTCACATCAGCACTCTCAACAATTTTCTTTAGCCTCTTGTTATAACATGTGTAGGCTTTGTTTTTTGTTGAGTAACCAAGAAAGATACCTTCATCAGCTCTATCTTCAAATTTACCGAGGTTATCTTCAGCTCTGTTGAGTGGTGTTTTAACCCGATTGTGAAAACACACTCTCCTGTAGGATCCGAGTCCTAAATCCTCTGCTTGCAAAGAAAAACGATTTCTCCAAGGTTCTTATTATGTTGATTATTAATTATCAAGGATGTTGTTTAAAATGAACTGCTAAGAACACCTTAGGGTTTGCAAGTGGATGTTAACAAGGGCCACTGTGGTTTATTAATTTCGAACTTTCAATGGACTCAAAATGAATAAAATCTGCTTTAACCTTTAATTCCGATGGATTTTCAGTGATTTATTCAAACACAATAATTAAACCGCTGAAAATAAAATATGGGTTTGAAAAGCAAAGACAAAAGTAAACAAAAGTAACAATAAAAATAGATTACAGTCAGAAAGCTGTCACTAATCTGATGAAACCGAAGATACTGAGGCTTTCTACATGCAACCTAACCTAATGAACCTGCACATCCACACAATCCAAATAGGCCAAGTGCGAGTCTCGAGGGTTTCTGTGGTAATTCCAGAAAACAGGCATTCGCATGAAGCAACCAAGAGATCTTGCATTAACTTCACCTAAAAACCTAAGAAATCTGGAAGGGAAATATAAACATTAAATCATGCATGCAAAAGTTACTCCTTCTTTCTCATCCAATAAGATGCCAACTCTCTGTATTTGTATTTAAATGATATCTCGATTACATTCAAAAATGTTCCAGGTGTGAAAGAAAATCCCAGAATAAAAAGAAGGAAATTGCCCAAGTACGGGCCCAGAATAGCACAAAGCCTTCGTCTCTGCAACTCCGTATTCGGCAATTTCCAACCCCTTCTTCGATTTGCAATTCTGCTTTATAGCATTGTTATGGCTCTTCGATTTCCTCCGTTGCTTCATTTCCTCTTCCTGTGGGCGACCCTTCAAATTCCTGCTTTTTCCCGCTTTGATTCACGCTCAAATTTGGAAACGCCCCGAAATTCGCCTCTGCATGTAACGTCCCTACAAGTTTGACACCTGTGCGCCACGTGTCGTGCTTTTCCTGTGCCTTGTGTAACGCTTACTACGAAAAAAATGACAAAACTGCAAGTCTGCCCGTTCATCTTCCCGACCGCAAAATCGTGACATGTCGCGAAATCGCGACATGTCGCGATATCGCGACATGCTTTCCTGTCGTACGCGTCCAACGGCTTTTCGTAGCGATATCGCTACCGTTCAG
This sequence comes from Wollemia nobilis, assembly GCA_028583015.1. Classification (NCBI taxonomy): domain Eukaryota; kingdom Viridiplantae; phylum Streptophyta; class Pinopsida; order Araucariales; family Araucariaceae; genus Wollemia; species Wollemia nobilis. The sequence continues at coordinate 63,609 of JAQPPZ010002362.1, forward strand.
CCTCGAGCTTCCTTTTCGAAGGCGTAGCGAAATCGCTACCGTTTCCTCGTCGGGCCTCCTTGGCAACTTTACGTCGCGACATCGCGACCATTATCATCCTCTTGCCTTCCTTCGACAAACCGTCGCGATATCGCTACCGTTTTTATCTTCCGTACGCCTTGGCAAAACTTGTCGCGATATCGCGACGTTTTTTCCCTCGGACCTTCATGCAGCTTTCTATCGCGAAATCGTGACCATTTTCTCCGTCCGTACTGTTTGCCAAAACACGTCGCGAAATCGCGACACTTCCCTGCTTTGAGCCTGATTTTCATTTCCGTCATGATTTCGCGACATCTTCCTTGTACCGTACAACTTTGCCAAAATGCGTCGCGAAATCGCGACACCTTTCATCATCCGTACGCTTCCGCAAAACTCGTCGCGAAATCGTGACGCTTTTCCCTTTCGGACCTTCATGCAGCTTCCTGTCGCGAAATCGCGACCATTTTTCTGTTCCGTACGCTTCGGCAAAACACGTCGCGAAATCGCGACCATTTTTCTGTTCCGTACAGTCTGTCAAAACCCGTCACGAAATCGTGACCATTTTTCCGTCCGTACACCTTTGCTGCAATCGGTCGCGAAATCGCGACGTCTTTCCTCATCGAGTCCTTTAGCTGTTTCCTGTCGCGATATCGCGACGTTTTTCCGCTTCCGTACACCTTTCCAAAACACGTCGCGAAATCGTGACACTTTTCATCACCCGTACGCTTCGGCAAAACACGTCGCGATTTCGCGACATCAATTATTTTCTTCCGAACAGCATGTCGCGATTTCGCGACACCTTTTCTTTTCTCCTCAGTGACATGTCACGATTTCGCGACATCCTTTTTCCTCCTGTCACCACACGTCACGATTTCACGACACCTTTTTCTTCTGTCACCGACACGTCGCGATTTCGCGACACCTTTTTCCTCCTGGTCACCGACACGTCGCGATTTCGCGACACCTTTTTCTTCCTGGTCACCGACACGTCGCGATTTCGTGACACCTTTTTCTTCCTGGTCACCGACACGTCGCGATTTCACGACAGTTTTTCTGTTTCATTGCCGTTGACCGCGCTGACCGCGATTTTTCGACATGTCACGATTTCGCGACAATTTTCGGCTTCGGTCGCGATTTCGCTACATGTCGCGATTTCGCGACCCCTTTCTACACTTGTGCATTTTCTCTTTTTTTCAATTCTGGCATCTGGGTCACCGAGATCCTTCCCTGTGAGCCTGCAAAAAGGTGGGTCCCCAATTTTGGGGTGTGTTGTGGATCAACCACAACAAATGGCGACTCTATTTGTCAAATGCTCTGAAACATATCACAAACTCGTAAATACATGTTAGCACATAAGCAAAATAACAAATGCCCAAAGATCAAAAGTACATGAATCATCAGAATCATCAAGTATTAGCTCAGTGTGTGCAATGTGTTTTCATTCCCTATCGTTTGAAATTGATCAACATTCCATTATCAGTTTTGCATGAATGCATATATGGGATGGTGAATGATTTGTGGTCCTAAATGAATGAGCTAGAAGATTTTGCTTTTCCTAATAAGCATGATCATTCTTCTACTATTATGTACAAGCATTCAAGATTGCCAAACCCTCTTAGGATCCACTAGTTCATTTCCTTATTGTATCCCAAAGTTGGTTATGAGTCCCTACTATTTAGAACCCATGTGCAAGTGAATGTGAAATCAGAACTTTGGGGAATCAGACTCCCACCCAACCGAGATGAGAGTTTAACCTTATCCTTACTATTCTGATTTAGAGTTCATTACCTCACTTTAAGCAAAATAATTAAACCAGCTATGGAAGAAATGGTCATGCTAGTCTAACCCTCTAGACAATCAGTGGTCTTGCTTTTTTAGGCAAGACATGATGCCATGCATGGGCATATCTAACCCCACAATCCAAAACTTATCTCCATTTCTTTGGACCTTGGGGATGACTACCCATCCCTTGCAGAGGACAAGTAGTACGATCCTTACAATCCAAAATAAAGATGAGATGGGAAAAATTTATTTATTTATTTATTTCTTGGACCTTGGGGATGACTACCCATCCTGGTTAGGGACAAGTAGTACGATCCTTACAATCCAAACCTTAGATATAAATCATTAATTCTATTGCTTAAACCTTGGGGATGACTACCCATCCTTTGCAGAGGACAAATAGTACGATCCTTACAATCCAAGACTTACTATGAAATGAGACATAAGAGCTTTGGGGAATCAGATTCTCAACCAACCAAGATGAGAATTTATGCCCTATCCTTACTACTCCATGTGGGTCAAATCAAAGCTTTGGGGAATTGGATCCTCAACCTAAGTTTGATGAGGATTTAACCCTATCCTTACTACTCTGATTTTAAGCTTTAAGCTTTATGGAAGTGGTTAAAACCACTGTTTTAAGGATCATGTTGCATAATAGGATAGACATGAAAACCACTTTCGCTCAACCTTTTCTTCCAAGCTAGGTTTTGATCATTTTACTCAAGATCCTTTTTAATTTATGAGACGTGCTTGGTTCTAGATATCTCAAGACTCAGTTTCCAACCTTAGGAGCTACTTACATATATGTTATAACACAACCCTAAGAGGATTTGACATACTTTCATGGCTTGTACATAAGATGCATATGCAACTAAAATGAAATGTATGTGAGGTGAGATGGAATATGAATGCATTACTTCTTGAATTGTGAATGAAATGATTTGTCATGCAAAACTGATTCTTTCATATATCACAAAGTCAAACAATATAACTTAAAAAGTTTTATGCTATTTGTGGAGCTTTTACAAGACAATTCCAATATTTCATATTCTCCTAATCCTTAAGCATAAGTTGACATCTCAATTTTCTATTTATTATTATTATTATTATTTATTTTTATTTATTTATTTTTTTTAAATTAACACACATGTCAATTGAAATCAAATCCATAATCAAAATCCTAACTAAACTAACAATCCTAAACAATAAAAACAAAATCTGAAAATCCTTCACCAACACCAAAAGAATAATATCAAAGTCTCACAACCTAAGGGCTAAAATAATGCTTTAGAATCTGCCCATTAACCGGCAGCATGAAATCTTTCCCTTCTAAGGTTTTTAGCCTGAAGGTGTTCTTCCCAAGTATTTCTGAAATCTGATATGGGCCTAACCAGAGACAATCAAACTTTTGATGGTTTCCTTTTTCCTCATGTCTTTTGTCCCATAGTAACACCAAATCTGAAATTCTGAATGATTTAACTTTGGCCCTTCTATCAAACCATCTCTTGATGACTTCCTGGTGTTTGTTCATGTGATTCATGGCTTCTTCTCTCTTTTCATCCAGGTGCAATAACCGGCTCAATCTAGCTTCAACTTGATCATCTCGTCCCCATGTACTCTTGTATGAAATGTAAGGTCTCGCAGCTCCAAATTTGTCTGGAAATATCGGGTCTTGCCCATAGACCAAATGATAGGGAGTATTCCCTATAGATTCTTTCACTCTGGTCCTATCTCCCCAAAGGGCAAACTTTAATTGACTGTGCCGATCCCGAGGATTCTTTTCCAAGAACTTCTTAATAGTATTCAACAAATTCTTATTTGAAGATTCGGCCAACCCATTTCCTTGAGGATAGTAATTGGATGCAAACTTTAAGCTCACTTTATTATCATATGCCCACTCTGCAAATTGTGTGGAAATGAAAGCTTTACCATTGTCACTGACAATAGAATCGGGCATTCCATATCTTGTGATAATTTGATCCTCAAGGAATTTAATCACAACGTCTGTGGTGGCGTGTTTAGTGGGAATCGCTTCTGTCCACCTTGTACAGTAGTCTGTAGCTGTCAAAATAAATTTGTGAGAGTCAGAAGAATTTGGGTTAATAACCCCGATAAAATCCAGTCCCCACTGTGCAAACGGTCTCATTTCAACTACAGGCTGCAACGGCATGGCTGCATTTCTTTCTCTATTTGCAGCCACTTGACAGATGTGACAAGATCGCACATGAGCATGCGCATCTTTGAATATATGAGGCCAGTAATATCCTGCTCGCAGGATTTGGTGTGCTGTAGGATTGGCTGCACCATGACCAGTTCCATGCTTGCCATGAAATTCTTGCAACACCCTGGCGGCTTCGTCTTTGCTCAAGCATCTCAGGTAGATACCTTCATGATTTTTCCTGTAAAGTACACCAGACTTTATCAGATAGTTAATAGATTTAAGCCTTAGAGCTCTCCTTTGTGTTGAATTCAAATTAGACGGGCACTTACCAGTCAATAAAAATTGCACAATATCAACATACCAGTCCTCCTTAGCCATGTATTCTGTATTTGAGCATTGACCTGTTATTTGCGGATCATTTTCTGCGATCGCCTTTGCCAATCCTTGTCCTCGAACTAGTTTCATTGGTTGGATTTCGAGATCAAATTCTTGGATGGTTGCAATCCACTTTCCTCTCTTTTCACCTAGTTCATTCTGTAAAAACATGGTCTTGACAGCAGAATCGGGTACAATGGCAATAATTCTGCTGTGTACGATGTAATGCCTAAATTTTTTCACAGCTTTAAAAAGTGCGTACATTTGCTTATCAAGGATTGAATACCTTAATTGGGCATCTTTTAAGGGGGCACTTAAAAATGCAATGGGCTTTTCGGCATTATCTTCGCCTTTTTGGGTTAATACACTCGCCAAGGAGTGCTCCGATGCAAAAGCATAAATGTAAAAAGGCTTGGAATAGTCTCGGGCTTATCAAGACCGGGGCTTTGGAAATGGCGTCTTTGATATTCTGGAAAGCCACTCTACTTTCCTCGTTCCATCTTACGTCCACATCTTTCTTGAGCATCCGGTTTAGAGGTTTAGCTATCTCAAGCAAAGCTAGAAATGAACTTCCTCACAAAATTGACTTGCCCAAAGAAAGACCTCAATTCTTTTTACTCGCTCGGGAGAGGTAGGTCTTGGATAGCTTGTATCCTTTCCGGGTCGATGGATATTCCCTCCTTTGAAATAATGTGACCTAGCAGCTTCCCTTCTATCACTCCAAAAATGCATTTCTTGGGATTTAATGAAATTCCATGTTCCCCGCACCTTTGAAGCACCTTCTTTAAGTCTTTAACATGATCCTCTCTCTTCTTCGAGAAAACTGGGATATCATCCACATACACGATGATGCATTTGCCTATTAGTCCTTTGAATGCGTAATCCATGGCGCGTTGAAAAGTTGCACCAGCATTTAATAGTCCGAATGGCATTCTCTTATATGCAAATGTCCCCCACTTGGTAGTGAAGGCTGTTTTCATCCTGTCATCAGGATGTATAAGAATTTGGTTGTACCCGCAATATCCATCGAGAAAGGACATCATTTCTGATCCATTTACCATTTGCAAGATTTCATCGATTGATGGCAATGGATAATTATCTTTCTGGGAGGCTTTATTAAGATTTCGAAAATCTATGCACAGCCTAATCTCTCCACTCTTTTTTCTCACTGGAACGAGGTTAGCCACCCAGGTTGAGTGCCTAACGGGAAAAATGATTTTCGCCTCCAACAGTCTTTTAACCTCCTTTTCGATCAAAGGCTCCAATAGCGGGTTAACAACTCGTTGTCTTTGCCTAAAAGGCTTGGAGTCTGGCTTCAAAGGTATGGTATGCGTGATAATGTTCTGATTGTAAGTCTTTAGCTCATTGTAGTTCCAAGCAATACAATCTATGTAGTGCTTCAAAGTCTGTATTATATTGCTCCTTTCTTCCTCTGTACATGCCTTTGCTATGTACACCTCCTTTGGATTGTCCGCACTCCCCAGATTAATTGAATCGCATGCATCTTTGGGGAGCGGGACTCTTTTTCTTTTCTTGTTCTTGCATTCCATGTCGAACATTTTTTCTAATGAAACCACGTCTTTAGGAATTTTGTTGGATTGATACGCAGTTTCACTTTCTTCCTGTTTCATCCTCGCCACCTTTGTTCCTCATCGATCACTTGATTTTCAAAAATACCCGAGTTTGTGACAAACTTGAAGATGTGCCTGTCACACTCAAAAACCTGGAAATTCTTCACATTATCAGGTATTGATGGACAAGGAACCAACTCAATGGAAAACTTTTTACATCTTTTTATATCCACCGGGTTTAACATGCCCGCGGCGATCGCAAGAGAGTCTCGCTATTCGATTCCCTCTCCTAGAAATAAGGGCTATGTTGAATGCATCAAACTCCTCCATGAGATCCATAACCCTAGTCCTATAAAGGCTCAGTATTTTGTCGCGGCATGTATACTGTCCTTTGATTTGCTTGACAACCAACTCAGAATCACCCAAAACCTTCAAGCATTTAACATGTTTGCTCAATGCTAGACGTAAACCGTAGATCAATGCTTCGTATTCTGCCACATTGTTTGTGCAAGGAAATTGCAGTCTGTAGGCAGCCAATAATGGTTTACCTCCTGGACCAGTGAGCTCGACTCCAGCTCCTGCTCCCTGTCTAGATTTTGATCCATCAAACTTGAGCAACCACGTGTGATCTTTTTCCTCAGAAGAACCACCATGACACACTTCTTCTTTAAGTTCATCACAGACTTTCTCAACATCAAGAGCATAGACCCCTAGGTCTGGCTCAAAAAACTGAACCTCATTCGGCTTGTTAAAATCTGTTATAATCTCCTTAAGCCTCGGTTCGTTTTCCACTCTGATTTGGTTAGCAATGCCCTTCCATGGCAGCCACATATGCGAGCAGTCTGTTGCAAAATAGCCATTCAGCGTTTTCATCCAATCTCTCGCAAGTAACATTCCATACCTACTTGGGATGTTAACCACCAAAATGTCTACAACCTGCTGGACCCTGGGTTCAGAATTTAATTGAATCTTGACATCATATAAGGTCCCTACTACATTTACCTCCGAACGGTCCAATTGCAAGACCGTGCATTTGGATGAAATTGGTTGTAGACCCACAGCATTTGACATATCTCCGTAGGCATGAGGTTGCTAGTGGCTCCTGTGTCTACCAAACAGTTATGCAAGTTCTTACCCGCAATTCTCAGAGTTAATAAGAATGGCGGGACATCCCTTCTTTCCTTTCGCAAAATCAGGTGGGATTCAGCTCTTTTTTCCTTCCACATCGGATCGGGTGAGTTCAAAGCTCTTATCAACGCCTCCTTTTGACCAGGCAATTTAGTTGCGTCCGAGAATGAAAGGCTAGATTTGGACTTCTTCATATCCTCCACTACGTCATAATTTGGTTTTTCGAATTTGACCGTCTTCTGGACGTCATTAGACATTTCTCTTCTGAGTGGAGGGGGAGGGTTGTTACTTGCCTTTGTATCTGGAGGAAGAATAGAACTGTTTGGAGGTGTTGATGAGGTTTTAGGGGCTTTAGACTTACTCCTCAAATGGTACCCATGAGTCCCCTTTCTAAAATCTCGAAAAGCTTGCACCTCCTGCTCCAAAACTTCATCTTCTTCCTCCTCGCTCTCACCCTCTTGGTGATATACTGTTTCCATCACCATAATATTTTCATCTTGCTGATACGATGGATCCTCATTTGATACCAGTTCCAAATCATCAACTTGTGCCTGAAGACAATGAGTGTATCTAGCTATCTCAGGACAATTCCTTTCATTGTGTTCTTTTGTGTTATGTAACCTGCACCCTCTTTCCCATGCCAAATCTGAAAGATTCAAAAGAGAATTGGATTGGCTGGGGCCTGCAGAAGCATCTAATTGATTAGCAATGGGAGCAGGAACTCCCCCATTGTTTGGCTTAGTGTTCCAGTGCCTCCCTCTATTGTTAAAATTCTGACTTGGGTGAGGGGCACGGGACTCATGCTTCGTTGTTGAACTCTGTCATTACTTAGTTTATGCACTAGTTTCTTGAGCTCTTCGACTTCCGAAAAGACATCCTTCGGTGGAACCACATTGTTATTAACCCCCATTGGATTTGCATAATTGATGGGGTCTTGATTCCACATTTGGGTGGGGTTCTGAGGAATTGGATTCCCAAATGGATTGATACCTTGAATTGGGATTGGATTCGGAACAGGAACTATGGCTTGAGGATTGACTTGACTAGTTTCCTGCGTAGTTGATTGACTGTTCTGCAAAAATGCAGGAACAGGTGGAATGGCTGCGATTGGTTGGATTGGAATGGGTGCATATGCGGGTGCTGATGGATACGGCTACGGATATGGGAATGCGTTCATACTTGGCATTTGTGGTGCCATGAGCTGATTTGCCTGGGGAACTTGACCATATGGAGCGCCCTGTCCCAACATAGGCATTTGGGTAAACCCGTAGCCTTGCGGTGTCAATTGCTGCTCAATAGTCATGGCTTCATTATAGGCCAAAGCAAGCGTGGTGACCTGAGGATTACGCCTTGCAAACATGGCTGTCATGGGGTCCAATGCCCCAAAATATATCTCGCAAAGCTACCGCAGGATCGATGGCAAAATGTCTAATTGCTCTGTTATAGTTCTTTTGGAATCTCTGATTAAACATTCGGATTGGTTCCCCTTGGCCCCGTTTGCATGTAATAAACTGATTGTAAATAGTTGCGGGATCTAAGGGAGACCTAAATTGATTGACAAATGCATTTTCCATTTGTGTCCAAGAGGTGATTGAACCAGTTGGCAAGCATATATACCATTCATATGCTATTGGATCCAAGCTCATGGGGAAAAGTCTGCAGGCTACATCTTCATGCTGAACTTGCAGTCTAATTAAAACATCTCTATAGGCTTGGATATGTTCTTCTGCTGTTCTTAGGCCATCTGGCTTGTATTTAGGCAGAAATATTTCAATGTTCTTGGGGATTTCATGGATATCCCCAACAATATTCAAAGGAGTATTGTTAGCTCCATACCAAGGAGTTGCTGGAGCTTGAGCCATTTGACTCAGAATTGATGTAGACAGACCTACAATAGCAGAAGAAATGTTACAAACTATAGGCACACTAGGGGCAACAGATACTACTGGCGTAGGTCCACTCGACGTTCCTGGAGAAAATAGTCCTTTTGCTACCGGAGTGCTTACGACTTGCTTGACTTTACCCTTGGGAGTACCAGTAAGGTCGTGAAAAATGGTTTCTCCGGTTGTTTGAGACCTGGTCGCAATACGGCGTGGTGGGTCCAGACTTGCTCGAGGAAACCCTCGGCTAGTTCGAAGAAAACCTGCAACAAACAAAAAAAAATAGTGTTGCAGTTTAGCCGTAAATTATTTCAGAATTAAATTAAAACAAAATATTCAGATATAAAAAATTAAAATAAATAAACCGATCGCCCTCCTTCTAGCGCCAATCTGTTGAGTGGTGTTTTAACCCGATTGTGAAAACACACTCTCCTGTAGGATCCGAGTCCTAAATCCTCTGCTTGCAAAGAAAAACGATTTCTCCAAGGTTCTTATTATGCTGATTATTAATTATCAAGGATGCTGTTTAAAATGAAATGCTAAGAACACCTTAGGGTTTGCAAGTGGATGTTAACAAGGGGCACTGTGGTTTATTAATTTTGAACTTTCAATGGACTCAAAATGAATAAAATCTGCTTTAACCTTTAATTCTGATGGATTTTCGATGATTTATTCAAACACAAGTAATTAAACCGCTGAAAATAAAATATGGGTTTGAAAAGCAAAGACAAAAGTAAACAAAAGTAACAATAAAAATAGATTACGATTGAAAGCTGTCACTAATCTGATGAAACCGAAGATACTGAGGCTTTCTACATGCAACCTAACCTAATGAACCTGCACATCCACACAATCCAAATAGGCCAGGTGCGAGTCTCGAGGGTTTCTGTGGTAATTCCAGAAAACAGGCATTCGCATGAAGCAACCAAGAGATCTTGCATTAACTTCACCTAAAAACCTAAGAAATCTGGAAGGGAAATATAAACATTAAATCATGCATGCAAAAGTTACTCCTTCTTTCTCATCCAATAAGATGCCAACTCTCTGTATTTGTATTTAAATGATATCTCGATTACATTCAAAAATGTTCCAGGTGTGAAAGAAAATCCCAGAATAAAAAGAAGGAAATTGCCCAAGTACGGGCCTAGAATAGCACAAAGCCTTCGTCTCTGCAACTCCGTATTCGGCAATTTCCAACCCCTTCTTCGATTTGCAATTCGGCTTTATAGCATTGTTATGGCTCTTCGATTTCCTCCGTTGCTTCATTTCCTCTTCCTGTGGGCGACCCTTCAAATTCTTGCTTTTTCTCGCTTTGATTCACGCTCAAATTTGGAAACGCCCCGAAATTCGCCTCTGCATGTAACGTCCCTGCAAGTTTGACACCTGTGCGCCACGTGTCGTGCTTTTCCTGTGCCCTGTGTAACGCTTACTGCGAAAAAAATGACAAAACTGCAAGTCTGCCCGTTCATCTTCCCGGCCGCGAAATCGTGACATGTCACGAAATCGTGACATGTCGCGATATCGCGACATGCTTTCCTGTCGTACGCGTCCAACGGCTTTTCGTAGCGATATCGCTACCGTTCTGGCCTCGAGCTTCCTTTTCAGTAAGGCGTAGCGAAATCGCTACCGTTTCCCTGTCGGGCCTCCTTGGCAACTTTACGTCGCGACATCGCGACCATTATCATCCTCTTGCCTTCCTTCGACAAACCGTCGCGATATCGCTACCGTTTTTATCTTCCGTACGCCTTGGCAAAACTTGTCGCGATATCGCGACGTTTTTTCCCTCGGACCTTCATGCAGCTTTCTGTCGTGAAATCGCGACCATTTTCTCCGTCCGTACTGTTTGCCAAAACACGTCGCGAAATCGTGACACTTCCCTGCTTTGAGCCTGATTTTCATTTCCGTCATGATTTCGCGACATCTTCCTTGTACCGTACAACTTTGCCAAAATGCGTCGCGAAATCGTGACACCTTTCATCATCCGTACGCTTCTGCAAAACTCGTCGCGAAATCGCGACGTTTTTCCCTTTCGGACCTTCATGCAGCTTTCTGTCGCGAAATCGCGACCATTTTTCTGTTCCGTACGCTTCGGCAAAACACGTCGCGAAATCGCGACCATTTTTCTGTTCCGTACAGTCTGTCAAAACCCGTCGCGAAATCGCGACCATTTTTCCGTCCGTACACCTTTGCTGCAATCGGTCGCGAAATCGCGACGTCTTTCCTCATCGAGTCCTTTAGCTGCTTCCTGTCGCGATATCGCGACGTTTTTCCGCTTCCGTACACCTTTCCAAAACACGTCGCGAAATCGTGACACTTTTCATCACCCGTACGCTTCGGCAAAACACGTCGCGATTTCGCGACATCATTTATTTTCTTCCCAACAGCATGTCGCGATTTCGCGACACCTTTTCTTTTCTCCTCAGCGACATGTCACGATTTCGCGACATCCTTTTCATCCTGGTCACCGACACGTCGCGATTTCGTGACACCTTTTTCTTTCTGGTTACCGACACGTCGCGATTTCGCGACACCTTTTTCCTCCTGGTCACCGACACGTCGCGATTTCGCGACACCTTTTTCTTCCTGGTCACCGACACGTCGCGATTTCGCGACACCTTTTTCTTCCTGGTCACCGACACGTCGCGATTTCGCGACAGTTTTTCTGTTTCGTTGCCGTTGACCGCGCTGACCGCGATTTTCCGACATGTCGCGATTTCGCGACAATTTTCGGCTTCGGTCGCGATTTCGCGACATGTCGCGATTTCGCTACCTGTCGCGATTTCGCGACCCCTTTCTACACTTGTGCATTTTCTCTTTTTTTTCAATTCTGGCATCTGGGTCACTGAGATCCTTCCCTGTGAGCCTGCAAAAAGGTGGGTCCCCAATTTTGGGGTGTGTTGTGGATCAACCACAACAAGTCCGTTTTATATAGCACTTGCTGCCAAATACTTTGAAATGTCTTGTTTGTTTGGCCAAACACGTTCATAAGGTGTTTCTTTCATGTGGTCTTAGCATGCACCTGTTTTGAATGTAAACTGCAGTATGTACTGCCTCTTTCCAAAATTTGTCATCTATTTTGTTTTTAGCCAGCATTGTCCTTGCCATTTCCTGCACTATCCTATTTTTTCTTTCTACAACACCATTTTGCTGAGGTGTTCTAGCTGCTGAAAACTATCTTCTTATCCCATATTTTTGATAGTATTCTGCAAATTCTTTTGAAATAAACTCTCCTCCTCTGTCTGATCTTAAGAATTTAATTATTTTCCCTGATTGATTCTCAACAAGATTTTTGAAGGTTTTAAACATCTCAAAAGCTTCTGATTTAAGTTTCAAAAATAGTACCCATGTCATTCTTGAGTAATCATCTATGCACAACATAAAATATTTGTGTCCATTTATGCTTTCTGTTCTCATGGTTCCACATAAATTAGTGTGAATTAATTCTAATGGCTTGCTTGTGAAATATTCTTTTGCTTTGAAAGTGGCTCTAGTTTGTTTTCCCTTTTGGAATGACTCACAAATACTTGTTTGAAGGTTTACCAATAGTTGGTATATCTCTTACTGCCCTTTTTGAACTAATTTTTACCGGATTATCAAAGCTTATGTGACCGAGCCTCTTGTGCCACAACCAATTTTCTTCTTCCCGACCAACCAAGCAAGCTCCTTCTGAAGTCTCTGAAAGTGTATACAGATTTCTAGAAGTTCTCAGTCCAGTGGCTATTATATTTCCATTTTTTGTCTTTCTTACTTCACAGCCCTCCTTCTTGAAGATTACATCATGGCCTCTATCACAGATTTGACTTACACTCAGTAATTTATGCTTCAGACCAATCACAAGCAAGACTTCTTTTGATTTTATATTGCCATCACTGATCTTGACTGATCCCTTTCCAACAATCTTTGCTCCATCATTATTTCCAAATTTCACAGAACCACCCTCATAATTCTGCAAATTCTCAAATTTCCGCTTGTCACTCGTCATGTGACTGGAACACCCACTGTTAAGTATCCAAGGTGTAGATTTGTTCTGAGCTTTAAAGGCAGTCTGAAAAATTAAAGATTCCTTTTCTTTCCATTCTGGTTTGATAGCAGAATTGGCTACTTGTTTTGCCTTTGTCCTTTCATTAGCATGTGCCTATTTTTCAGGAAATTTTTGGTTTTTTTTCAACCCACTTGACTGAGATTTTCTACCCTGATAATTATTTGATGCAAAAGTGCTTCAGCTTTCTAGCAATATGACCAAAATTATGACAGCTTATAACATTCAACTGCATAATTCATTAAAGGAGAAAAAACATTTCTACTGGTGAAATTCCTTTGAGATACATTATGCCTGCAATCTGAAATCTTATGGCCATAAGTATTGCATTTAAAATAATAACCAGAAAAAGAATGATTAAACCTGGGTGCCGGTCTTTGCCAGTTTGAAGTAGGAGCCATGAATCTTCTCTTTCTTGGATGTATGACTTTTGTGAATCCATCTTTGTCAGTATTCTTCTTGAGTCTGGCATTATTGTTTTCTTTGGCATGATTTGTTTTTTCTTTGGCATGAATCGCGACAATTTGGTGTGCACTTTCTCTCTCCTGGTTTATGTCACGAAATCACGACAATTTGGCGTGCACTTTCTCTCTCCTGGTTTATGTCACGAAATCATGACAATTTGGTGTGCACTTTATCTCTCCTGGTTTATGTCGCGAAATCGCGACAATTTTTCTTGCGCCTTCTCTCTCTCCTGTTTTGTCGCGATATCGCGACAGTTTTCTTCCTTATATTTTTTTGCCAATTTTTGAATCTAGGTCACCTCTGTTTTCCTTGAAATTCACTGCACTTGATCGACTGACCTCTGGACTGCATCAACTGCATCAATCTGTCTGTGTTGACAACAATGACAATACTTTGTAATGCCTTTGTTGTACCTTGCTCAACAATCTCCCCCTTTGGAATTGTTGGCAACACACTGCAACCTTGCTCAATTTCTTCTCCCCCTTTGCCAATAATACCAAAGGGCTACTGCAGACTCCCCCTGAGTCTATGCACAACATTCTCAGACTGAAAAAGTTTGAATGCTCCTCCTGAGAATGTGTTTCCCATAACTAGTCAGTGCTTGGGTAGTGTGACTACCCCCAACTTCTTTCGAAGATATTCAAATACTTCCTTTGGCAAAGGTTTTGTGAATATATCAGCTACTTGCTCTGTAGTTGGAACAAAATCCAATTTTACCTCTCCTTCTGCAAATTTATCCTTCAAGAAATGATATCGAATTGCAATATGTTTGGTTCTTGAATGTATTACTGGATTCTTAGATATGTTGATAGCACTAGTGTTATCACATTTTATTGATATTGGCTCTTTGAAGTGGATACCAAGATCTTTCAAAGTTTGTCTCATCCATAATATCTATGTACAGCAAGTTGTGGCTGCAATGTATTCTGCTTCTACAGTGGATAGAGATACTGATTCTTATTTCTTGCTGTGCCATGCTACCAGTCTGTCTCCAAGATAAAATGCTCCTCCACTTGTACTCTTCCCGTCATCAATACATCCCGCCCAATCTGCATCAGAATATGCAATCAAAGTGAAATATTTACCTTTTGGGTACCACAACCCATAATCCATAGTACCCTTGAGGTACCTGAAGATCCTCTTTACAGCTGTGACATGAGTTTCTTTGGGGCTAGCCTGAAATATTGCAACCATGCATATTGCTTGTAATATATCTGGTCTAGTGGCTGTTAAATACAGCAGGCTTCCAATCATAGACCTGTACATAGTTTGATCTACATCTCGGGGATTTATCATCCTTGCTCAACTTGCAACTTTGTTGTCATGGGAGTGCTTACAGGTTCATCGTCTTCCATTGTGAACTTTTTCAGCATTTTTTTTACATATTTAACTTGAGAAATAAAAATGCCTTTTTCATTTTGATTGACCTGCAGTACTAGAAAATAAGAAAGTTCACCAATCATAGACATCTCAAATTCTTTCTTCATTTTATTTGATATGTCTTTGCAGTATTCATCCATGCTGCTGCAAAATATTATGTCATCTACATAAACAACAAGAACAATAAGATGACCCTTCTCTATTTTGACATATAAGTTGTTGTCCACCAAACCTTTCTTGAACCCTTGTTCAATTAGATAGTTATCCAGCCTTGCATACCATGCTCTGGGTGCCTGTTTCAATCCATATAAAGCTTTCTTTAACCTGCAAACAAAATCTGGATTGTCACCAAGTTGGAAGCCATCTGGTTGTTCAATGTAAACCTCTTCTTCCAGTTTTTCCATTCAAAAATGCTGATTTTACATCCATTTGATATACTTTGAAGTTTTTATGAACTGCTAATGCCAGAAACATTCTAATTGCCTCTAGTCTGGCTACCGGTGCAAAAGTTTCCTCAAATTCAATGCCTTCAACCTGAGCATAGCCTTTACAGACCAATCTTGCCTTATTTCTGACAACCTGTCCATCTTCATTTAATTTATTTCGAAAAACCCATTTAGTGCCAATTATGTTTTTATTTGTTGGTCCATATTATGTCATCTATTTAGGCCAAATATTATGTCATGCTCATTCCCTTTGGGAGTGGCGTTTTTCCTTTTTTTATACCCTATTCCTTTGCCATGTTTGAGTGGAAGCATATCATTTTGGGAGACCCCCTGCTATTTTTTGTGAAGTGTGGCACTTGTTTCATATGGTGACCATGTGCAATTTATGGGGAGCTAGAAATGACTATATCTTTGGTAAGTTTTATTCCTCTTTGCATATCTCTACTTTTGAGAAGTCTAATATTATTTCATTTGTGAATCTTAAAATTAAAGTGGAGGTCAATAAGGTGGCCATGGAGCTCACTCATATTCAAGAGCTTATTGAATAGTGGGAGAATGCACCATGCTCGGTAATTCAGAATACTCCTCATAACACATCCAGATCTAGATGGCAGTGTTGCCTACTACCAAACTACACTCCTATTCTAGCTTAAGGTTCTTACAGAGATGGTTGTGGCTACGTGACTATTCCTCTCTCCCCCAACTTATCGACTTGATACCTGGGACAACTTAATAGTTTGTGGTTGGGTTTATATTCTTGAAAATTTTGGATAGGGGAGGGACTCACTATCAAATTCTCTGGTGGGAATCAAGGGCGGCTAAGCCTCATCATTTTCTAATCAGTTTATTTTTTTCTCCATCAATTATGTAAAATGCAAATTTTTCGCTTGGGTTCCTGCTCTATTTTTACGAGGATGATTTTTTTGTTGTTGATAGCATTAGCTATGTGGCGTGTTTATCCACCTCTTTTTTTTGTTTGTAAAAATGTATTTTATTAATTATTTAATATAATGCTTTTTTACATCAAAAGAAATGTGAGGTAATATTATAAATTAGATTTTTGCTTTTTAAATATTAAAGAATGTATAGAATTGTTAAAAATAAAATTATATTTTACTTGACAGATCCTGATAGATCTTATATTCCAAATCTGATTATCGTATTTTTTAAAATGATCAAAGTTATTACCATTAGTTGTAGTTGTTCAACGATTGGATAGACACCATACTTTTGAATTTATTGCATGTCAGAATGCAGGTGAGCCTTTCCCTCCATCCCAACTATAAATATGTTTCGTTGGTATCATTTTATGAGTGAGATAGAGATTAGAGAAAATGCAGATAAAGAAGGTGAATTTCGGAGAGCCAAAGGAGTCAAAGTTGCAATCTTTAGAAAAAATCTTTGTTGGTGTATCCTGCAATATTTCTAAGTTGTAAATATATGTGGACATATTTCCATTTTATTCAATATATAATACTTTCAGAGTGTTTAATATTTCCACATGATACTTGAATATTGAATAAATCTACTTTGCAAAGTTAGGGTTTCATTTTATCTCTATTTCTCTTATGGATGTCCTTTGAAACATTCCACTGAAATTATATTCTGCTCATACTCTCTCTATTCCATTGAGCAGATTTGTGCTTTTAGGGTTGGATAAGTTAGATTATGGAATACATTGTGTTTTGTTAAGTTTCGGCACCCCACTCCCTTGTAAAACTTCGCTCGAGTAATTTTTTGCTCCATATGTGTGCCTTATTAAATTCCACTAAGTTAAACCATAGTATAATTCCAAAATTATATTTTTACCTTGTAATATTCCACAAGTTATAAATTCCACAATTCATTTCTCCGCTAAGGCGTTCGCGGAATTCCAAAAAGCATAATTTATATTCTACAATTTTTTTCAAAGGAAGTATTTTCCTTCGTGGTGTTATTTATTTTTCCTTTTCTATTGTCAGATAATTTCCACTCTACTCAAGTTAAATTCAATTTTTGCTCCTCGATTTTTATGAAGGTGCCTCCAAAATTTTCAAGTTGTAGAATTCATATTTCGATGAATTTTTCAAATTGTTTCATCATGCTCTTTTTGGTTATTCAAATTTATTACGCTATGTGTTCGTTCTTTCAAATTGGTATTAGAGCTAGCGCCATTAATGGAAGGCTATAAAAGCAATGGCTTTTGGCAACACTTATTTCTAGTTGTAGATCCCACGATTCGATGGTAAGAATTATGATTACTGGAGCATCCAAATGAAGATATTGTTTGGGTCTAAGGAGCTATGGGATATGGTGGATAATGGTTACTGAGAACCCATGGATGTAGCAACATTGAGAGCTCTCTCCCAAATGGAGTTATATTTGTTGAAGGAGAATCAGAAGAAGGACCATAAGGCATTATTTTACATATTGTAGGCATTTGAGGAGACTATCTTCTTGAGAATTGCAGTAGCAACCAAATCAAATGAGCCATGGGAAATTTTAGCTAGCTCCTTTAAATGCACTAATAAAGAGAAGTTTGTGAGTTTGCAAATTCTCATAAGAGAGTTTTAAAATCTATAGATGAGTGAATCAAATTCCATGAGCGAATTCTTTACTTGCACTATGGGTATCATCAACCAGATGCAGTTGAATGGCAAGAATGTTGAGAACCAAAGAATAGTGGAGAAAATATTGAGGAGCCTACTAGCAAGGTTTGACTCAATGGTGATTGTGATTGAATAATTGAGGTATTTAACAACCCTCTTAGTAGATGAGCTCATGGGTTATCTATAAACACATGAGCATATATTGAATCGGTCATATCAATTCTCATTGGAGAAAGCATTTAAGATGTTGGTCTCATTTTTATATAGTAGCAAAAGAGAAGAATCCCACTAGAATGCCTCAAGTTATCAAGTAGGAATATGACATAATAATAGATCCAAGCATGGAAGAGTCCATAAGAGAGTAGGAAGGTCAAACTCCAATGAAGGAGAGACTAGTTGCAACTTGCATCAAGTAGGAGGAAGAGGCAATGATAGAAATCAACAAGGAGGATCAAATCAGAGGTATGATAAATGAAAGATTCAATGCTATTACTGCAAGAAGTTTCGCCATTGTAGTAATGAGTGTAGAAAGAAGTTAGCCAAGTAAAATAGGTAGTAAGCCCACTATACAAATAAAAATGATAATGCAAAAAATAGAGATGTATGTAGGAATATACTATTAAGTTGCAGTACTAAAGAAGAGAATCAAAAGAATATGTGGTATCTTGATAGTGGTTGCAATAACCACATGTCTAGGAATAGGAAAATGTTCTCACAGTTGGATGAAACAATCAAGCTTGAGGTGAATATGAGGAACAACAACAAGGTACCTGTCATGGAAAAAGGAAATATTTTAATCCATACCAAGCAAGGTGAAAGGAAGCACATCCCTAACGTGTATTATGTGCTTAGATTGAAACACAATTTGTTGAGCATTGTATAGCTTGTTCAGAAGGCACACATTATGCAATTAAAACATGGATCATGTATCATCAAAGGTATATAAAATGGGCTTATAGCAAATGTGTCCATGACAAATAAAAAAATGTTTCCCTTACAAATTCCAAATGAATTGCTACTCTCATTTAGTGCAGTTGTGAAAGATGCTACATGGTTATGGCATCTTAGATATGATCACCTGAGTATTAGTGGCCTAAACCTGTTGCACAAGAAATATATGGTGAAAATATTACCCCTCACAAAGCAACCAAATCAAGCATGTGAAGGTTGCCTAGTCAGAAAGCAACATAGGGATGCATTCCCTATAGGTCATTAATGGAGAGCTTCATAGCCATTGAATCTGGTGCATTCATATATTTACAAACCAATGCAAAGCAACACAATTTTTGGTAACAAGTACTTTCTAACTTTTATAGATGACTTCAGTTGAATAACATGGGTATATCCCATTAGACAAAGTTCATAAGCTTTCAAAAAATTGAAAGAGTTAAAAGTTTTGGTTGAAAAAAAGAGTGGCTATTATGTGAAGACTCTTAGAATAGATGGAGGAGGTGAGTACATCTCCAATAAATTCCATAATTTATACAAAGAAAATAGAATTAAAATGTGGTTCATAGCTAGATATACACCATAGTAGAATGGTGTTGTAGAGAGGAAGAACATAACCATAATAGATATGGAAAGGAGCATGTTGAATGCAAAGGGATTGCCACATGATTTTTGGGTAGAAGTGGTATGTTGTGTAGTTTATATACTGAATAGATGTCACACAAAAAGTGTAAGGGATAATATTCCTCAATAAGCTTGGAGAAAACCAAAATTTGAGCATTGCTCACTTAAGATTTTTTTGGTGCATAGCATATGCACATGTTCTAGATGAAAAGAGAAAGAATTTGGATGACAAAGTAGAAAAATTCATCTTCATTGGTTATAGTGAAGAATCAAAGGCTTATAGGTTGTATAACCCTATGATAAAAAATTTGATTATAATATGTGAAGTTCCTAGAAGATGAAGCATGGAACTGGAAATCCAATACTAGTGAGCAAGAACCGATAATTATTGATTCTAAGAACTTGGAAGGAGATAGAGTGCATCCACCTGTAGCTTCAAGTAGTACTATTGGTGCTAGCAGTAGCACTACCTCATCATCATAGTCATCTCCACTTGGAAGAAAAATCTCCAACTTGAAGATATCATCAAAGATAAGGAGCTTGCAAAGATATATATGAGGTAACTAGAAATGAAATTGAAGAAGCAAAACATTCTGATTTTGCTTTATTTTTTGAGTGTGACCCAATTTCATTTGAGGAAGCAATTCAGAATATAACATGTGTGAAATTTATGGATGATGAGATAGAAGCCATAGAGAAAAAACTAGATCTAGAAATTAATGGATCTTCTAGTAGGTAAGAAGACCATTGGAGTGAAAATAAAACTAAGTTTAATACCCAAGGTGAAGTTGAAAGGTGTAAATATAGACTGGTTTCAAAAGGCTACAAGCAAAAGTTAGGGATTGACTATCATGAGGTATATGCACCTATAGCGAGACTTGACATAATCATATTGATTTTAGGACTGGCAGCTCAAAAATGGTGGAATGTTTACGATATGGATGTCAAGTTCACCTTCTTGAATGGAGTGTTGTAAGAATAGGTCTACATAGACCAGCCACCCGACTATGAGCTAGAGGGGTAAGAAGGCAAGATCCTAAAATTGAAGAAATTCTTGTATGGGTTGAAGCAAGCACCCAAGGCTTGGTACAACTAAATTGATGCATATTTTTAGTTTAATGGGTTCATCAAATGCCCATATGAGCACAATATCTACATGAAAACAAATGAAGAGGGGGATATGATAATATTTCACTTGTATGTAGAGGATCAAATTGATAATGACAATAGCAATATTTTATTTGAGAAGTTCAAAAAGACCATGAAGGAGGAGTTCGAGATGACGGAATTAGGCGTAATGAAATATTTTCATGACATTGAAGTTACCTAATCTGCGGATGGTATCTTCATCTATCAAGACAATTATGCAAAATATTTCTTGAAGATGCTTAAAATGGAGGACAAAAAACCCACCACTATCCCAATTGCAATAGGCTTGAAATTGAGCAAGAATGATTGCGACAACAATGTTGATCCAACTTTCTACAAAAGGTTAGTTGGAAGCCTGATGTATTTGACTATAACTAGACCGGATTTAGTGTTTGTAGTTATTTCTATTAGAAAATTTATGGAACCACAAAATAACACTCACTTGTAGGCAGGGAAAATAATTTTATGGTATGTCAATGGGACTAGAAACCATAGAATTGTTTATGCTAGAAAATACTATCTTGAGCTTGTTGGCTACACTAATAGCGATTGGTCTCACAGTATAGATAATATGAATAGCACTTTTGGTTATGCTTTTCATATTGGATCGAGAGTAGTTTCTTGATCATAAAAGAAGCAATCAATTGTTGTGTTGTCCACTACTGAGGCTGAGTATATTGTTGCTACTTCAGCTACATGCTAGGCATTTTGGCTCTAAATAATTTTAGGTAAGCTGAATCATCTATCTAAAGGGGTAACAACCATTTTTTGTGATAAAAATTACACCATAGCACTATCAAAGGATCCAGTGTTTCATGGCAAGACCAATCATATTGATATCTGCTACCACTTCATTAGAGAACTAGTAAAATATAATGAAATTGAGTTATTGTTTTGCAGGTCCAAATACCAAGTTGCAGATATTTTCACAAAACCTTTGAATGAGGAAGACTTTAAAAAGTTGAGGAAAATGCTCAGTGTCAAAGTTTTTGTGAAATATGATTTAAAGGAGGATGTTAGAAATTAAATCATATTTCACCTAATAGATCTCTCACAGATCTTATCTTCCAAATCTGATTATCGTATTTTTTAAAATGCTTGAAGTTGTTACCTGTAGCTGTAATTTTTTGACGATTGGATATACACCATACTTTTGAATTTATTGTGTGTCAGAATGCTGGTGACCCTTTCCCTCCATCCCAACTATAAATATGTTTTATTGGTATCATTTTGTGAGTGACATAGATATTGGATAAAAAGCAGACAAAGAAGGTGAATGTCAGAGAGCCGAAGAAGCCAAAGCTGTAGTCTTTAGAAAACTCTTTTGTTGGTGTATCCTACAATATTTCTAAGTTGCAGATGTATATGGATGTATTTCCATTTTATTCAATATATAATACTTTCAATGTGTTTAATATTTATGTGTGATACTTGAATATTGAATAAATCTACTTTGCAAAGTTAGGGTTTCATTTTATCTCTATTCTGCTTGTGGATGTCCTTTTAAATATTCTACTGAAATTATATTCCACTCACACTCTCTCTATTCTGTTGAGCGTATTTGTGTTTTTAGGGTTGGATAAGTTAAATTTTGGAATACATTGTGTTTTTTTAAATCCGGCACCCCACTCCCTTGTAAAACTTTGTTCGAGTAAGTTTTCGCTCCATGTATGTGTCTTATTAAATTTTGATGAGTTAAACCATAGTAAAATTTTAAAATTATATTTTTCCCTTGTAATATCCCACAAGTTATAAATTTCGCAATTCATTTATGTTCTAAGGCTTTTGAGGAATTCCAAATAGCGGAATTTATATTCCAATTTTTTTTCGAAGGAATTATTTTCATTGTGGTGTCATTTATTCTGCTTTGTCCATTGCTAAATAATTTCTGCTCCGCTCAAGTTAAATTCAATTTCCACTCCTCTATTTTTATGAAGGCACTACTAAAATTTTCAAGTTACGAAATTTATATTCTACCTAATATTTCAAAGTGTTTCATTACACTTTTTCTGGTGCTCTGTATTTATTCCATTGTGTGTTCATTATTTCATGAATGACCAAATGAGAGAATCCTCAAGATAGAGAATTTTTATTTCGTTTCAGTGTGATTAACAAATAGTTCTAATGAATATCAAAAAGGTAAGTTATAGTTTATGAAAATATGATTGTAGTTTTTTATAAGACAACAAAAATGATTATTATTGAATTATTATGCAAAAATGTATATGAATTTATTTTATTTATTGTCAATGTGTAATAATTTGAAAATGTAACTCAAACATCCCATTTGATGGTTCATGTCTACAATGTGATTGTCAAGTTTTTCTTCATTATTACTTCTAATTAGTATCCATATTTTTTTGTATATAAGAAATTAGTAGCATCCCTTCATTTTTAATTACTGGTCACTGGATCAAATTTTTAGGGAAGCTAACCCCATATCTATACATATTTTAGATAGGTTAAAATACATAGATCATTTTTTAACTTTATATTAAATGTTTAAATGTTTGTGTAAACCTCCCATTGAACATAATAAAGTAATTTACATGCATATTGCATTTTTGTTTTAAATGCTTTGTTCATTATGTGAGTACATCTTTTAAGTATCAAATCCTATGATTTATATTCATCATATTAATTAAATATTTTATCTATATTGTTAGAAATTTATTTGTTTTTCTTTCTTCTTAGGCACATCAACTTCATAGTTTTAATGTTCCAAAACATTATTATTGTCTAAATAGATTATTATTATTATTTTTTTTATAATTTTATACTTTTAAGACATTAATTTTAACAATCAAACAATATTTTGGTAGAGATTATTTGTACTACTAGTATTTTTAAATTTTATGATTTTAACAATGTCAATATGACTTTGTTTCACGATCTCAAAATGGGTTATTTGGATGAAAGCCTTGTGGAGGCTAAAATATGTTTTCCAACTTCTTACAAGTCATCTAAACCGCTTGTTACCTCAGCACGCTTAACCAGCTCATGGTGTCCTCTTCTTGAGGGCTAGGTCAAATTGAATTTTGATGGTGCCTAAAGGAAATATGAGCCCTACGGCTGTTGGTGGGGTAATTAGAAATTCTAAGGATGAGCTGATGGGTGCATACACAAGGAATATTTATATCCAAACCTCTTATTTTGCTGAAGCCAAGGGTCTCCTTCAAGGGCTACTATTGGTAGAAACACTTAAATATTATAAAATCATTGTAGAAGGGGACTCTTTAAATCTAGTAAATATTTCCAATTCTATTAGCAAGCCTCATTGGAGCATTTCAAATATTCTAGTAGAGGTGTTTAGAATTTTGAAATCAAGAGAGGAGTTCAAAGTTTAGCATATTTATAGAGAATGCAATAAGGTGGCAAATTATATGGCCAATTTGGGTCTTTCTCAACAAGTCCTGAAGGTCTCATTGGATAATTTCCCCCAAGATATTGAATCTCTTGTTTTCGATGATCTAAGTTAGCTATTGGTTGTGCATAAGGTTTGGCATGGGAGTTCACTCCATGGACTCTTTACTAGATTTTTTTTATGCTTGACTGGGTGGGTCATCTTAATTGGTGATCTTCACAAGTCCCCTAACTTTTTTTATCTGAATATCATCAGTTGGGCATCTTTGTGTGGATGTTGATCAAAATTTTCTTGGCCTCGATCTCGATGGTGTCCTCGTTGTATGCTCTTTTAAGGATATGGATATGTTTTCTACTATTGTGGTGATGTGTTTATATGTTTTGGAGTAAAATCACTCTGCTCTTCTGGGTACATCATAGGTTGTGGTCTCCTTTGTTAATGAGATTCGGGATATGGCAACCCCAAACTAGCTATGCTATGATGTTTTTTTGGTAGTTGATATCAGGTTATATTTTATGTTGTTTGTATGGGGCCCTCTCTGTTTTGTTTTACTAAGAGAGGTTTGGTTCCTTTAGTTGTTGTTACCTAGATTTCATGGTATGTTATTTGTATGGGGCCCTCTCTATTTTTCCTTTTTGAGTGTGACCTGTTATTCCTGCCCCTTGGCTTGTTTTGATTTAGTGTTGTAGTTTAGTGCATTCTCATGCCCTATCTCAGCCTATTGTAATAGGTTTGGGGACCTCAAAACCCCTTCGTTTACCATATATATGTGATTTTTTTTTCTATAGATATCTTCTTTAATAGTTTGGTTGCATGTATCACTCATAAATTTATAAGTTTTTAAATCTAATTATTAATGAATTATCTTTAAATTCAACTCATATGTATGAACCATGCAATGAATTATCTTAATGAGATTAATATAATAACCTATTTCACATGCAAACCCAAAAATATTTATTTAAAGCATTTTAAACCTAATTTTAATAGAGACTATCAACTTCTTCAAATTCGTAATTTTTTAATTTTATAAAAAATAATATATTTCAAACCATTTGGTTCTCTGATACCACTATGTGAAAATTTTTATGCATAAAAATATTCTTAGATTACTAATGTGGTACAACTTTCAAGGTACCTTTTATAGAACACTTTTAAAACAATACAAGTTTGTAATAGTAATATGCCTAAAAACTACTTAAGTAACAAAATAAATATTAATATTGTATTAAAAATAATAAACAATTCAACTATCATAGGGTCAATAATCCATATTCGTAGTATCATTGAGAGTACCCACATATTATAGGTGAGTTGGAGAGGGTAGGGAAATCCTCCAAGGGAGTTCGAATATCCACCCTACCAAACACACATTGGGTACCCAAAATCCAATTGATAATGATGTGCAGTCAGGGTCGAGCATGACTCCTAGGTGATTTTTGGGGTGTAGAACCCTTAGTCGTGATTTATCATACCAATGTAGCCCTGCAAGGGTTTTTTCATTAAATTCAAAAAATAATAATCCATATTCATATATAATTTAATACTAAAAAAATGAAAATTGAGTTCAAGTATCTCATTCTAGATGAGCTACACATGCAAAATATATTAAATTTATTGAACCCTTTAAATATGAATATCTCCTAAGTATAATAAAACAACCTGATACACTAAAATATGATACATCTGCACGAGTAAATATTAACAAAAACTAGTTGTACTATAGGAATTGAAAATTCATAATTTTAATGTATACTAGTATAAACCACACAATAGTAAAATTAATATACATGTGTAACATATTTAAAAAATGTGAACACTAAAAAATTACAAGATCTAAGATGTGAAAATGATCATTGTATGCATGAAATTTTAAGAATATAATAGCATAAGAGACACAAACTAAATAGACATCATATACACATATACTTACTATACAAGGATAATAGTTTTAAATATAGAAATTTTACTATTTAAAAATATATACTATGTTTTCCTTTGCTTTAAAGTTTATGTGAATTCTTATTCAAATATTATTAATGTTTATTATAATCAATTTATTATATAAGTTTTAGCAACATTATCATAACAATATATTATCATGTTATTAAATTAATTAAAACTAAAATATTCTCTCTCTTTTTTTTCATAAATTTAAATACAGTTGTACTCACTACATTTAATAATACAGATATAGAACATATACATTGATTAATGTAATGATAAAAAATATGTCATAAATGTAGTTTTAGAACTCATGTAATATTACCTGAGTTTATAATGGGAGATCATGTGAGGGGATGAGAGGAAGCGAGAAAGGGAGGCTATGAGGGTGTGGATGGATGAACCTCTTTAGTAGAGGAGCTTTTTCCTGCTATGGTACCTTGGATCCAGATCTATTTTGGGTGCGCCTATGGTCTTGGAGCCAACAGGGATTGGAGTGGACATGTCTCCCTTTGTTTTAGCATTTCCTGGAAAGGTTACTTCAGTTCTCCCATCCATGAAGCCCATCATGGGAAGGGAAAATGTTTTTCTATTGGTTAGGTTTTTTAACGATTTGTAGGAGCCCATTATGAAGGGAAATCTACTATTTGTAGGTTCATTCTATGATTTCTCATTTTAGTTCTACATAGGATATCAGCTGATCTTGGATTTTTTTTAGCTAAGAACATGGATCCTTGTGTGGATCTTGATATGTTCTTACAAATTATCCTTTTCATGGCCTTTGTTCTAGGAGGAATTTTTTTCAAAAATCAATGCTCATGTGAGCAGGATACTCATCCTAGAGACATTCTGCCTGAGAATGTGGATCTTGTGTTCATGGATCCTATTATGTTCTTACAAGCAATCCCCTCTATGAGCTTTGTGCTTGGAGGGAGAAAGACTCAAATGCTTAATGTTGATGTGAGTAGGGTTTGGGCTACTAGGGGTTCAGTGACTATCATTGGAGGTTTTTTGTCTGAGTTTGTGGATCGAGAGTTTTTGGGTCCTAAGATATCTCTTTAGGTGACCTTTGTGTTGGGAGATAGAAAGGCTCAAATGACAATGGTTGATGATTATTAGATTCCAGTTTTGAGTTTCTATCTCATGGATCCAAGTCTTGGTGAGGGTTTTTTTGTTTTAAAAGGTATGGATCTAGATGCTTTTAGGGTTGATATTGATGCACCCATTCCTGTGAATCTTGGAAAATCTTCTTAGGAAAACTCTACCATGGTTTCTAGCTTGGACAATTTTTTTTCAAGAGAGAACCAGATTTTGGTTGATAATGGGTTGTTTGGCATAAGTATATTCTTGACAATTTTCCAAATTAGAGGTAGTGTTTTTTCAAGAGAGATTAATATTTTGGTTGATAATGGGTTGGCTTGTAGAAGTATACTCTTGATTGTATCCTAGATTAGAGATATAATTTTTGTAATCTTGGCTTTTATGCTTGATAAATATGGTGTTCTAAAGGGTTTGAATTTATTTGATTTCAAGGGAGAATATGGTTTCCCCTAAAATTATATTTTCTATAATGACTTCTCTAGAATCCCCTACTATCTACATGCATTTTTGTCCCTCAACGATAAAGTATTCTATTTTTAGTTTTAAAAATATGAGGAGGATCTACGTGGATGGTGGATGATAGTTGGATTCAAGAATTCCCATGTTTGGCTAGGTGGGATGACCTTTCAAACTTTGGTTTTAAATATGAGCAGGATATTTTAATTTTCAAATTCTAGTGGAAGCAAGTTTTGGGTTGTAAGGATAGATATTGAGTCTCCCCTTGGAATTCACATCCTATTTTACTTTTTTTACTATAGGATGTGTGTTCCAATCCTTTGGGATCTAGATATATCTTTAGGATTTTTGTTCTTGGATCCTGTTGCCCAATTCTATTGTATCTCGCTTAGATTCTCTTATTTTTTTCTCTTGTGATCATCTTATCGAGACCCTTTTCTATTGTTAAATGTTTGGGGACCCTCAAAAATCCTTCATTGGTTTGTAAAAGTTTCAAGGCTCCTTTCAAAACCTCTTCTTCCAACTAATAAAAAAAAATATTACCTGAGTTTATTTTAATCTTTACATGACAATACTTTTTAAAATGCTTTATTATTTATAATGGAGTGGATAAGCTCTCTCTCTCTCTCTCTCTCTCTCTATATATATATATATATATATATATATATATATATATATATATATATATATATATATATATATATATATACATATACATATACATATACATATACATATATATATATGTATGTATGTATACGTACATACATACATACATATATATATGTATATATGTATGTATGTATACATACATATATATACATATATATGTATATATACATATATACATATATATATATATATATATATATATATATACATATATATACATATATATGTATATATACATATATGTATATATATATATATATACATATATATGTATATATATGTATATATATATATGTATATATGTATATATACATATATATGTATATGTATGTATATTTATATATATATACATATATATACATATATATATTATATATATATAAATATACATATATATATATATGTATATATATATATATGTATATTTATATGTATATATATATATATGTATATTTATATATATATACATATATATATGTATATATATGTATATATATATAAATATACATATATATATATACATATATATACATACATACATATATATATATATATATACATATATATATATATACATACATATATATATATATATATATATGTATGTATATATATATATGTATATATATATATATATGTATGTATGTATGTATGTATGTATGTATGTATACATACATACACACTTTTATTTTCATTATTTCAAAAGCATCTTCTTAAGTAATCAATTATAAATGCTATGAAGACACACATGAAATGGGGGACTATAATATACTATGTAAAAAATAACCAATTTAAGAACAAATCCTTTCCACCATGAAAATGAAAATAAATTATCACTTAAATTAGTCTCAAGATCAAATAAAAATATATAGTGAAATTATTTGGAGGTAGTTGATATTGGATACCTAACAAGGTTAAAATCGCATATTTTGTGTAAATATGGCTCCATAGTATCCTATAGAGCTTTGTAAAATTCATAGGGGAACCCATCATATCCTAGAGCCTTATCATTGGTGATGGAGAAGGTTACTACCTTAAGCTCATCCTATGAAAGAGGGTTATCATAAAGGGCTTGTTGGAAAGCAAAAATATTACAAGGAACCACACTAACACATTGCCAAAGGGCTTGGACTTGATCTAGGGTATGTTTCTAAGCTTGAAATACCTTTTGGTAATGGTAGATAAAATCCTAGAGAATATTAATAAGCTTTTTAAAATATTGAGCTTCCAAGATGGTAGCCATGTTTTAGTGATGGTGAAAGAAGGATATATAGCATTTGTATATGTTAATGAAGCACTCCAACACATTATTCAAAATGCAATTCACCCATTGGGTGTGAGTGTATGGGGCTCCAGGTTCCAAATTTATTGCATGTGAGAAACTGAAGGTGTGTGATTAAGCAGTGACTAGGGTTATGCATAGTGGCTATTTTCGCAAAATTGGCTAAAATTAGGATTTTCAAATTTTGGAATTGGCTAATATTTGGGACCCTTGACTAGGATCCATTAGCCAAAAAAATTTGGGTGCAAAATTTATTTTTGGTCGATTTGCCCCAATTTTATAATAATTTGACCCTTTTAAGTTTAAATTTCCAACATTGCCCCTAATAATAGTGAACCTTCTACATGTGTTTCGATACTATTTGCCTGGATTTTGAAACCAATTTGCCAAATTTTTATAAATACATTTTGGGGTTGACCCCTTACACATAACCTTGGTAGTGACATGTTGAACTAAAACTAGCTTCTCAAAGTTGACCCTCCACCTCCCACATATTCAATGCAAAACATCATGGATGAGTGGTCCAAGAGTAGAGAGAAATTGTTGGCAAAAGTAAATACTACCTATATAACATCACTCTATTGAGTCTTTTGAGAATTTTGTTAGAACCAACATGCAAGTTAGAACCCATAGGGATGAGGACTAGCTCCCTAGGCCATTTGACTCATAGGGGTAATATTAAGCTTATTCCAAAAATAGGGGACCCTAAAGATATTTAAAATTCATCACTCATTACCTTGATTAATGTATCTTAAAAGATAATAGCCAAATCCATTGCAATAAGGGTTACAAATTTGCTCCTCTTGATGATCCAACTAAAGAAGACTAGATTTAGTAAGAGTTGATACATCTTGATAACTTTATTACTATCTAGGAAGAAATAGAATAAACAAGACAATCATAGGAGAAGGTTTGTTTCTAAAAATAGAATTTGCTAATAAATATGATAGGGTTGAATTGCCCTTCATCCTAGTAATACTACAAGCTTTAGAATTTGACCCAACCTTTCTTCACTCTTTTCAAATGCTCTTCACAAATGTGTCTACTTACATTTTGATTAATGGTAGAAAATTTTCACCCTTTAGCCTTCACAGATACATTAAATAAGGGTTCCCTCTTGTTCCTACTCTTTATGTTCTAATGGCTGAAGTATTTGGATATCTTTTAGTTGACACTCTCTCAAAGGAGAGTGAAAGAGATTACTCTTATAGACCACTCTTAGTAGCTTGTCAATGGCCATTTTACAGATGATTCTTTTTTTACCCTCTTTGAAGAGGAAAGTAACATTGAGAATGCATTTTAATTCATAAACAATTTTTGTGAAGCCTTAGGCTCCAACATTCAATGGAACAAACCTCAATATTATAGATATTGTTTTTTTCAAGTCTATTTGGCTCAACCGATACAATTGAAAATAGATCCAACATGGAAAAATGCTTAGGTTTTTGGGCACTCTTTGCCTTCTAGTCTTCTTACTTATTGTTTTGGAAATATGTCTTAGACAAAGTGGAGCATAAACTTCAAAAGTGGCTCTCTAAGCTTATTTTTCCAACTAGAAAATTCTAGGTGTGTTAGAAAATTCTTGCTGCCAACATGTTTATTATTTTTCATGTTGGGCCCTTCCAAAGCCTCTTGAAAAAAGTTGGAGAATCTTCTCCAATAATTTTTGTGGACCTCAATAGATAGGAAAGGCTTTCATATAATGAACTAAGAGTTCTATTAACTACCAAGGAAATTTGGAGCCCTTGTTTTTCTTTATAACCAAAGACAAGGGATAGCACTTTGTTCCAAATGGATCATTAGAGATGTATAGAGAAATGAAGCCTAAATTTTTTTTTCTAAAAATGTATATCCTTAGGTGTATCATATGGAAGACAAGCCTAAAAATGGCTTGGGTTACCCTCACTTCTAGTCATGAAAGTGCTTGTCCAAATTTAAGGTACCTTTGTTGATAAAAAGTAGTTGGAAATACTAGGAAATTTTTTAAACCCTCGCTCTAGTTAAGTGGAATTGGGTTGCATTTTGGGATATCTATAAACATTCATATAGTTTGTTGGTCCCTTATTATCATGTAGTAAGACCATGATTTAGTCATAATTCTTTGGCATGAGAAATTAAATTTTTCTATAGAGGGGTTAAGGTCATTTTTGACCTTCTCCATCCACACTATAAATTGAATTTCTTGGTCTAAATCCAAATCCTAGTTCAATATCCAAAACCAAGACAAGAAGACCTTCTAGGTAGTCTAGGATATGGTTCCCTATGATATGCGACACAAAATTGGGGTTATAAGCATGTTCCCTTGGTGTAATGATTAGAAGTGACACCCAAATAGTCCTTTCAAAATTCATAAACCCAAAAATGGGTACTATCCCCTCAATTACCCATGATACCCATTCTCAATGTACATTGACACCTCTTGTACTCTAATAAGAACTAGTATTACATATTTTTCTTTGTTTGGGATGCAATATAGAACCTAATTTGGCTCACTTCTCCTTGTGTTTACTCTTCCAAGGATTTCCAGTTGGGGGTTGTTTGGTTCACTTACAAATGAGAAAGCCTAGATGCCCCTTTTGTTAATGTAGGAATACTATTAAATATTTATTCTAGATTTTCCCTAGATCCCAACGAGTCTAGGCTTGGATTCATGAATTCTTCTAGACATTTAAACCTAGGCATTTCTCTTGTCATATGGTGCTCCTTGGGGATAGGACGAGCATGCTTGCAAGCATTGACCAAATTTGACATTTTTTTACATCAAATATTTTGTTTAGCATATAGAAGGACCATAACAATATTATTTTTACTAACTTTTCTACTTCCATAGACTTCTCTACTTATGCTAAAGTTATGATTTTCTCTAATGTAATGTTATAAATTTAGGCCCAATCCAATAAGGTGGCACTTGAGGTAGAGCAGTTATAGACATTGCTTGATCACTAGGTGAATGCTTCCTACTCGATTGCAAGAGTGTCATTCTATCTACCCAATCACCAAATTCAACCTCCATTTAGAGGGAAAAAGTGAGGTTGTCTCCATTAGGCTTAATGTTCTCATAGTCACAAACCCAATAAAATACTACGCATCCTTATGCATTAGTTTCACTATGAAGTTTGTACAAGAGGATGGACCTCTATGTTGCTCCCTTCTCCTTTAATGCATGGTTGGGAGGAGACACTTATACCCAGTAATAGGGCTAGGGATCGAAGAATGATCACTCTTCATCAGTTTGGGATCTAGTGAATTCTACTGAATACACTCTTGTGTAGTGCCTTCCTAATGCTCAATCTAGTTAAGAATCCTTTCTAGAAAAGTTGACCACTCAAACTAGGTAGGTCAACCTAGCTATAAATGATCCTCCCCCATCTACTCATAATGTCTCTTCTTAGGGCTTAATTTTTCTTGTCTTGGTGTGATTTTTTATGTTGTAAATTTATATTTTTGCTATGTAAGCCTCATGGTTTGTTTCTCTTCTTTGGGTTTATTGTTACTTTTATTTTTTGAGGTGCACCTTTCTTGCCACCCACTTTTTTTCATGAACAATATATTATTTATTCTTTTAGAAATAAAATTCACTTTCAACAAAATAATAAAAAATTCCAAATTTTAAATAAAGCACACTTGAAATGGGGGACTATAATTTACTATATAAGAAATAACCAAGTTAAGAACAAATCCTTCCTACTATGGAATTGATAGCATATTATCACTTAAATTATTTTCAATATTAAATAGAAAAAAATAGTGGAATTATTTGGAGGGAGTTGATGCTTAAGATCTAATAAGGTTTAAAATATGAAATTTGAAATATAAAATAGACCACAATATAACAAAACTTGTTTTTAGATATATACACATACACAAGTACTATTTTTTTATTATTATTTCAAAGTAATATTCATAGAAAAGTAATCAATTATAAGGTATCCTCCAAGGATGGTACTAAATAAATAAATTCCTATAAATAAAATTTATTATGGACATGTTCTTTATTTTATATATTCTTGATTTATCTAACAATTTATTTTAATTTTTATAATCAAGTTTATTTATTTTTTGTTTTTAAATTGTTAATATGGGATTGAAATGGGCCCCACCCATATTACATCATCACCACATAGTGTTATTACAACAAAACTTGGATATTATCTATCTATTTCTTGGCAATATTTAAACATTGTTCTTCTCTTTAAATGTTGAGGAATCTATTTGGTTGAGCTAATGCCACTTGATTAAATTTAAGTTTACACAGGTCCCAATCCCCTCTTATTGGGGCTTGAACTTGGGTCTATTGAATGAAAAACCAATGGCTTACAATTATGGTATCCCTCATGGGTCTAATCATGTTTGTTTATCTTAATATGAATGTAATTTTTTTTATTAAAAAATAATTTGATTAAAAAAAATTTTGTGTTGCTTCTTAAATTCAAAATTAACATTTCCATTAGAAGCAATAGGTGATATTCTATTCAAAACATAAACATACCATACATAATTAAATATAAACATGGATTCGTTACACCTCTTCCACTAAAAAACTCTTGAACTAACAAATTTGGTTGATGCTAGAAGCCAATTAGTTTTTGGAAAGTTTGACAAATTATATTGATTAAAAAAGTGAAACAACATGCTATTGGACAGTAAAATTTGTAAGAGAGAAATGTTAAATATATAGTCAAATAGGAAAAATTTCATTAAATCACACATCTCACTAAATATTAAAGTCTAAAAGTGTACTTCAAAATATCTATTCTTCTTATGATATTTAAAAAGATGCATCATCAAGTTTAGAAGCATTCTTCAAGGTATGAGCATTCTTCAAGGTTAGAAGCCATCTCAGATTCAATTGGAATAAGTCAAGAAACAGGGGAAAAAAATTGAAGATGGATTCTAATAAAAAAGTAGGTCGCAAGACCAATCAATATCATATGGTAAAAGAAGGTGAAAAGCTTGTAGAGGAAGGTAATATTAATGCCCTTCCCAACATTTTTAGCCCTGGTATTAATGAATATCATCACTTGGAATATTAGAGGACTCAAAGGGAGTCTTTCAAAACAAAATGAAATTAGAAGAATGATTCAGATAAATCATCCACATCTTGTTTTCCTTCAAGAAACAAATATGTCAATGGAGGATATGGACTTAATTGCCATTAAAATTCGGCAAGCTAGGAAAGTGGTTTCCCTTAGTTCCCAAGGGACTTCGGGTGGCATTGCTTGTCTTTGGGACCCAAAAGAGGTAGTTATTCACCATATGGTTGGTAGTTGGGGTTTATTGGCTATAGCTATTCAAAGTAGACATTCCAACCAGATTATGCTCCGCATTACTCTTTATGCCCCGACTTCTTTGGAGGAAAAAAGAAGACAGTGGAAGGATATTACTCATATTATCTCTCATTTTCCTAAATCTTGGACTTGATCGGATAAGATTTCAATACCATCCTCTCTTTGGATGAGAAAATGTGGGGAAATAGAAATTTGGATAAAATTACTAACCTCATGAGTGAATATATTGCAAACCTCCATCTTGTGGATATCCAACCAGATAATGGCCTTATGACTTGGTCTAATAGAAGGCAAGGCTTAGCTTGTATAATGGAGAGATTAGATAGGTTTTTGCTCTCTAAAAATTTCTTAATCCATGGTCACATTCCTAAAGTGAAGACTCTTAATAATGCTGGTTCGGATCATTGGCCGATCATGGTGGACATGTGGAAAACCAATGTGAGTTTCTCTCCTTTTCATTTTCAATTAATGTGGCTTAGAGACATTTCCTTCAGACCTCGTGTGCAACAATGGTGGAAGGAAGGTAAACCTAGGCATGGGTGGTATGAAACTAAATGGTGCGAGAAGCAGGATCATTTTTATATTGAATCACTTTTTGATTGTAAGGTAGAAAACCCACAATAGACTTAATTTATATATTTGTTCGATGATGCCTTATTATCATATGTGGATTGCATTTAAATGCCTAGTCTAATATTTGTAAGAGTGAAGGGTTGTGACCCTATAATATAATGAATAAATAATATAAGTAATTATGACATGTTAGGAGGGTCCTAACATGCCACCCCCCTTAAAGGAGCTTTGTCCTCAAAGCTAGAAATTTGGGAATTGCTGCTGGATATCTTGAAAATTTTCCCACGTTGTGTATTCTAAAGGTAGACCTTTCCAATGGATTAAAACTTTCGTGATATCATGAGTACAAAGGTGACGAGAGCGGCAATCCAAGATAGCTTCTGGATCGACTAGAAGTACTCCATCATCAGATAATTCATGGAGAGTGGGTTGTGTCGTGATATGGGCTCCTATTGCGAGCTTAAGGCAAGATACATGAAATATGGGGTGAAGTTTGGAAGAGGGAGGAAGCTCTAGTTTGTAAGCAACGGTCCCAATACATTGGAGAACTTTATACAGCCCGTAAAATGTGGGTGCTAACTTCTGAGAACATTTTTGTTTAAGAGAGGATTGACGGTAAGGTTGGAGACGTAAGAAAACCATATCACCCTCATGGAAAATATGTTCGCTTCTATGTTGATTGGCTTGCTACTTCATGCGATGCTATGCAGTGTGTAGGTTCTCTTTTAGGATCCGTAGTATGTCATCTCTATTAGCAAGTTCCATTTCCACTGCATAGACTTTTGTAGTCCTTGGAATATAGGAAGTGAGGGATGGTGGTGTTTGACCATATAGTGCTTCATAAGGAGTCATTTTGATGGACGTATGGTATGAAGTGTTATACCACCATTCCGCTAGTGAAAGCCACTTTACCCAATGGAGTGGTTGAGTAGAAAAAAACATCGAAGGTATGTTTCCAAGCATTTATTTACAACTTCTATTTGGCCATCGGTTTGAGGATGGTAAGCGGAGCTCATACGAAGTTGAGTACCTTGTAATTTGAACAATTCCTTCCAAAAGGTGCTAGTGAAAGTTGGGTCGCGGTCACTAACAATTGTGGAAGGCATACCATGTAATTTAAATATGTTATCTAGGAAGAGGTGGGCTATAGTGCTAGCGATATAAGGATGATCCATGGAACAAAAATGGGCATATTTAGATAAACGATCAATGACTATAAAAATGGTTGTTTTTCCTTCTGATTTTGGTAATCCTTCAATAAATTCCATAGAAATATCTACCCATGTTTTAGTGGGTATAAGAAGGGGTTGAAGTAATCCTAGAATAGCAAGGGTCTCCCCCTTTTGTCTTTGGCAAACTTCACATTCTTTTACAGAGTTTTTGATGTAATTTTTCATTCCTACCCAATAGAAGGAGGTAGTGGCTCTTTTATAGGTTTTTAAGAACCCTGAGTGGCCTGCAGTGGGTGAGGTATGTAACTCATGAAGAAGTTTTTCATGATAAGTTGAATTGGGGGTGAGGACCATCCTCCCTTTGTATCTTAATATATTGTCCTTCCAAGTGTATGGAGTTTTGCTACTAGGATTATGTTGAAGTTGTTGAATTAAGGCGTGGATAGTAGGATCATTTATCCATTCTTCATGCACCTCATCTACCCATTTAGGAATAAGGGAGGAAAGAGCATGGACTTGAGGCATATCTTCAAATTTTCTAGAAAGTGCATCAGCTGCCATGTTGTCCTTTCCCTTTTTATATGTAATTTCATAATCATAGCCAATAAGTTTAGTAACCCATTTTTGTTGTTTCGGGATATTAGTCCTTTGTTCCAAAAAATACTTCAAGCTATGATGGTCAGTGCGTATAATGAAATGTTGGCCAATAAGGTAAGTCCTCCAATGTTGAATAGCATGGAAAATCACCAACATCTCTTTTTCATATGTAGAGCGAGCTAAATTCTTAGGAGAAAATGATTTGCTTATAAAAGCTAGAGGCCTTTCATCCTGCATGAGTATGGCTCCCATTCCTATTCCTAAAGTGTCACTTTCAATGACGAACGATTTAGAAAAGTTGGGCATGGCTAGAACAGGGGTGGTACACATTGCAGTTTTCAAGGTGATAAAGGCCTCATCCGCTTTAGATGACCATTTGAAAGCGTTTTTCTTAAGTAATGTTGTTAGAGGAGCAACGATTTTACCATAATTTTGGACAAATTTTCTATAATATCCCGTTAGTCCAAGAAACCCACGTAGAGCTTTAAAGGTTTTTGGAATAGGCCAATTTTTCACCTCCTCAATTTTGGAAGGATCTACCATAACTCCTTCCTTTGAGACAATATGCCCTAAGTATTCAATTTCTTGTTTTCCAAAGGAACACTTTGATATTTTTGCATAAAGTTGATTTTCCTCCAAGATTTGGAATGCTTGTCTAACATGGTCCAAATGTTCTTCCCATGTTTTGCTATAAATCAAAATGTCATCAAAGAAAACTAATATAAATTTATGAATAAAAGGGTGAAATACCTTATTCATTAGACTTTGAAAGGTATAAGGAGTGTTGGTCAGGCCAAATGGCATCACCAAGAATTCGTAGTGCCCTTCGTGAGTGCAAAAGATCATCTTAGGAATATCCTTTTCATTGACTCATATTTGGTGGTAGCCTGACCGTAAGTCTAACTTGGAAAAATAAGCTACCCCGTGGAGTTCATCTAATAGCTCGTCTATGACCAGAATAGGAAATTTATCTTTGATGGTCATTTTATTAAGCGCTCGAAAATCGACACATAAATGCCACGAGCCATCCTTTTTTCTAACTAAAATAATTGGAGAGGAGTAAGGGCTTTTGCTAGGTCTAATGACTCCTGCCTTAAGAAGCTCTTGTACTAATTTTTCTATTTCGGTATTTTGGATATATGGATAATGATAAGGTCTAATATTAGGAGGGTGATGCCCTAGAAATAGTGGAATAGTGTGATCGTGACTTCATTGTGGAGGTAGTCCTTTTGGTTCATTGAATACCACCTTATGGTGGTCTAAAATATTTTGTAACTCTGGTGTCTCGTCTTCTTTGTGACTAGGTTGAATTGAAAATAATTGGGTGACCATTCCTTTGTTTCCTCTTCGGATAATTTTCTCCATTCTATGTGAGCTGACGATTTGGGAAGGTCCTGATTTTAGGCCTTGGATAATATAGGTTTGGTTCTTTGCTATGAATTTCATCCATAGTTCATCAAATTCCCATTGGACTACGCCCAAGGTTCGTAACCATTGTACGCCTAGTACAATGTCACACCCACCTAGGGGTAGGATGTACATGTCACCTTTCATGTTATAAACAACCATAGTTAGTTTTATATTTTTGCATTTTCGTTTGCATGCAATTTTTCTGTCATTTCCAATCATCACTTCGAAGTTATTGCAAGGTTATATAAAACAATTTGCTTTTTTAGCCACCTTTGTATTAATAAAATTGTGTGTGCTACCAGAATATAGGAGCACGGTAAGGTTTTGTTTCTTAAAATACCCTTTAACTCGCATTGTTTGAGGGGCAAAAAATTTGGCAAGGGCATTGAAGGAAACCTTTGGTGCATTTTCTTCGTCACTTTCAAGTGTGTTGGATAATACCTCTACTTCCAGTTCAAGTTCCTCTTTAGTAGAATTCCCTTCCTCTATGGCATCGAGAATATATAATTTTCGTGAGGCACATTTATAATTTCTATCAAATTTCTCATCACAATGGTAGCAAAGACCCTTAGCTTGTCTTTCCTTCATTTTCTCGAAACTCGAACGCTTAATTGGTAGAGCAGGGTTAATTTTGGGGGTTGTGTAGGAGTTTTGGGTTCATCCATTTTGCATTGGTTTGAGGTTGGTATAAGTGTTTGATGGTTTCCCCCAAGTTGGTTTTGTGAACCGATTTTGTGCCTTGATTTTGTCCTTCACTAATTTCGCCAAGCCGATGGTCTCTAACATGTTTGCAGGGTTATACATTTGCACCTCTATTCCAATTTCTTCTTTTAATCCACTGATAAAGTATTCTTGAAAGAAGGTTGTGTCTAGTCCGAATTTTTGATTAGCGAGCCTTTCAAATTCTTCTTGGTATTCGCTTACCGAAGTGGTTTGGCATAATTTAGTGAGGGCCCCTGTAAAGCTTTGAAACTTGCTAGGGCCGAATCGCACTAATAGATTATGTGTAAAGGTTGACCACATCGGAGTGTCGTTAGTTTTCTCAAACCATTGGTACCATTTGATGGCATCGTTTTCCAAGTGGAAGGAGGCGATATGTACTTTTTGCATTTCCAAAATTTGATTTAATGAAAAATATTGCTCTGCTCGGTAGATCCAATTTGTAGGGTCTCTTCCTTCAAATTTTGGGAAGTCTAATTTGGTCGTTCATGATAGAATGGAAGTTTGTGGACCTCTTAACATTTATCGGTTTGATGACCCATGGTTGGGTGAATTTGCATGTGTTGTTGCCTGATTTTGACTGATGGCATCAAGTTTAACATCCATTACAAATATTTTCTCGAAGAGTTCTCTTGTGGTACGGGTATTCTCCTCTCTTTCCTATTGAACTTCTTCAGTGAGCCTTTCATGTTTCTCATGAATGGAATCCAGTGATCATCGTCCTTCAGCCATTGCGGTTGGTGTAGGTAACAATCAATATGACTTGGTACAGGTGAGCAAAAAACATAAAAAAATAATTTTAAATTTTTTCCTTTGCGTTTCGGACGTCGAAAACCTTGATGCTACGTTGAAGATTTAGCTTTTTCAAAATAGCCACCAGTCACCACACGAAAGGTCGAGCAATTTGGGTGTAAGACAACTTACTTCGTACCTTAGGAGAAGGTTTGATTTTCTGCGAGGATTTTGACATGGATCCATGAAGCGTGAATGTTGTTTGCGTCCTCACGAATGTGGACTGGCTGAAATGTGCGGTGGGAAAAAAAATTTAATGGTGAATTTGCTCCTTGATCTAGCTCTGATCCAGATGGTATGAAACTAAATGGTGCGAGAAGCATGATTGTTTTTATATTGAATCACTTTTTGATTGTAAGGTAGAAAACCCACAATAGACTTAATTTATATATTTGTTCGATGATGCCTTATTATCATATGTGGATTGCATTTAAATACCTAGTATAATAGTTGTAAGAGTGAAGGGTTGTGACCCTAGAATATAATGAATAAATAATATAAGCAATTAGGACATGTTAGGAGGGTCCTAACAATGGGACTAAGATGTTCTATTTTGCCAAAAGACTGCAATACATTAAATCCAAAATCAAAACTTGGAACTAGAAAGAGTTTGGGGATGTTCATAAAAAAACATGAAGTTATTGCTCATCTTGAAAAAATGAATAAGAAAATCCATTTAGATGGCCTCATAGAGAAGAAAATTGCAGATGAAATTAAACTCACAACTCAGTTAGAGGAATGGGAAAAAAGAGAAGAAATCTTATGGAAGCAAAAATCTAGAATTCAATGGCTCAGAGAAGGAGATCGAAACACAAATTTATTCCACAAATATCTTCTAGCTCGAAGATCTCAAAACTTTATTTCTTCCTTAAAATCATATTCTGGAGATGTTGTTTATACTTGGGATGGTATGAACTCTATTGTTGTTGATTACTTTTCCAATATTTTTGTCGCTACTCCTCTTGACTCAACTTCACAACAAAATGTTCTTCAAGCAATCCCTTCTCTTATCACTTCGAGGAGAACTCTATTTTGACCACTCTTGTTACTATCAATGAGCTTCAACAAGTAGTTTTTAAAATGCAAAAAGGGAAAACCCCAGGTCCTGATGGTTTTCCTATTGAGTTCTACCAAGAGTTCTGGGATATCCTTCATGTTGATTTATTAGAGGTGGTGGAAGAAGCTAGGAAATCCAAATATATTTTTAAGGTTATCAATAAAACTTATATTACTATTGTTCCAAAATCTCAAGAGGTTGATCATATCTCAGCTTTTAGACCTATTGCTTTATGTAATGTTCTTCTCAAAATTATTACTAAAATCATGGCAAAAATGTTGAAGCCTCTTTTGCATAAGATTATTTCCCCAGAGCAAGGGGGATATGTGGAAGGACGTCAAATAGTAGATGAGATAGTTCTTGCTTAAGAAGCCATCCATTCCATGGATATGCAAAATTATCCTTTTATGTTCATCCTGTTAGACTTATCCAAAGCTTATGACAGAGTGGATTGGCACTTATTTATGAAAGTTTTGAGGCAATTTGGTTTCTCTAAGGATTGGATGGATTGTATTATGGGATGTATCTCTTTAGTTTCCTACTTAGTTCTTATCAATGGTAGGCCTTCTCAGTCTTTCTCAGCTTCCAGAGGTATTAGGCAAGATGACCCGCTATCCCCTTATTTATTCATCATTCTTGCTGAATGCTTGGGTAGGACTATAACCAAAAAGAGGGAGAAAAAAACCCTTGATGGAGTTACCATTGCTCATGGAGATAGACCTATCTCTCATCTTCAATTTGTGGATGACTCTACCCTTTTAGGTAAAGCTACAGTTAAGGAAGATTCTAATATTAAGCAAATCATTAGTTGTTTTTCTAAGGCTATTGGGCAGTTGATCAATGAAGACAAATCTAAAGTTATTTTCTTTCTCTGCTCTACTAGACAGGAATCCATGGTCTTGGATAAATTAAGATATAATAATATCTCTCTTCCAATCACTTATTTAGGTATTCCCATAAATATTCAAAGGAAAAAAAATAAAGATTAGAATTGGTTGTTGGACAAAGTCAAGAAGAAAATTGGAAAGTGGACCAACAAGTGGCTTTCTTCTGGGGGTAGAATCACCTTGGTAAAATTAGTCCTTCAAACTATTCCTATTTATATTTCTTCCATTTTGAATATCCCAAAGGTTGTTCTTCAAGAATTGGATCAAATCAGTCATCTTTTCCTTTGGAGTGGTACTAAGGAGAAAAGAAAATGGGCCTTGGTGAAATGGGATACTTTATGTCTTCCTAAGAGTGAAGGGGAGTTAGGATTCCAGTATTCAATTAATAACAACAAAGCTTTAGCTGCTAAATTATATTGGAGGATGTTGCATAACCCCAATGCTCTTTGGGCCAATAATCTTCGTGCTAAATATGTTGAGAACAAAAGTCCTGAAGACCTTGTTCGCTATCAACTTCCTACCAAAGGTTCTCCCATTTTAGCAATTCTTAAGACTGGATTTGATAAAGAAAAAATTATTTTGGATCATTCATAATGGTCAACATGCAAATTTTTGGATAGATTCTTGGGATGGTCACAAGCCTTTGATAACTCGGTTTCCGATTGGAGGCCTTGGATGGAGGAGCTTCATCGAGCTAATTGGATAAATGTGGCTAATTATCATCGAGTACCATCATCGGTAATTCAAAGGTTGGTAGATATTGGATCCCTATTGAGGACTAGCCTATTCAAATCCCAAAAAGGCAAAGACAAGATATCCAAGTCATCCTTCATATGAGATCCCTCTCTTAGTCCCATGAAAAAGATTGTTTTGGATCGAACAACACTACTAAGGGTGATTATTCAGTTGCTCAAGGTTATTTGACCTTATGCCATAATAATCCCAACCATTCTTCTGACATATTTTCTCAATTGTGGGCTCAAAATCTCTGGCCTAAGGTGAGGTTCTTTAATTGGATTTTATTGCATCGTAGGGTGCTTACTGGTGAGCAACTTATGAAGCATAGTTTTCATGGCCCTTTTAGATGTGAAATGTGTGAAGAGAATGTAGAAAATATCAACCATCTTTTTATTGAGTGTACTTTAGCCTTTGAGCTATGGAGAAGAATGGCAACTTTACTTGGCTTACAGTGGTCCAATTTTTTCACTTTTGAATAGCTTTGGAGGGATTGGCCTAATCAAGAGGGTGTTGATCATTTTATTAGGCAGTTAGTTTGGATGGGTTCTACCATTCTTCTTTGGAATATTTGGAATGAAAGGAACAGCCAAATTTTTAATCAAGATAGGAAGGATATTCATTATATTTGGCAAAAGACCATATCCAACTTAGTTGAATCAGTCCATCAACTCCTTAATCATCCCCAAAACTCCCACCAAATATGGGATCAAGTGATGCAAAGATTGAATATTAAACCTTCTAAGGGCAACCAACTTAAAGGGAATGTTAGTATTAGCAAGATGGATAGGACTAGAAATTGGCAACCTCCTCCTAAGGATTTTGGAAAATTCAATACTGATGAAGCCCCTAGAGGGAACCCTGGAAAAGCCAGTGTGGGAGGAATTGGTAGACTTTCAGATGGCTCCCTGGTTTTTACTTTTGCTGAGAATTTGGGTATTCTTTCCAATAACCTTGCTGAGGGGTATGGTATCCTTAGAGGCCTTCAGGAGGCTACTAAGGTTGGATTGGAAAAGGTGTTAGTTGAGTCTGACTCTCAACTTATGATTAATCTCTTGAAGACTCCTTCCAAGAATCATAAGGTGGATTGGAGAATAAAAATAATTATTGATAAGATTTAGTTAATCCAGATGGGATTTTTGAAAGTTGATTACAATCATGTGGTCAGAGATCAAAGCAAGAGTGCTGATGCTTTAGCTAATTGGGCTTTGGACAAAGGTGATCTTACTTGTTATGGCCACCCTCCTATATGGTGGGCTTCTCAAATCAAGGAAGCTCTTCTTTCTATCATTTCTTTGGATGGCTCCAGTTCTGAAGGTACCTAGTTTCTTCTTGTTTTTTTTTTTTTGTTTCTCTTTGGTTCATTCAATTTTTTTAGTTCCCTAGCTCATTCTATTCTTTATTTTGTTTCCTCTGTTGATTCTTGCATT
This sequence comes from Wollemia nobilis, assembly GCA_028583015.1. Lineage (NCBI taxonomy): Eukaryota > Viridiplantae > Streptophyta > Pinopsida > Araucariales > Araucariaceae > Wollemia > Wollemia nobilis. The sequence continues at coordinate 107,643 of JAQPPZ010002362.1, forward strand.
AATACTCTTCTGGTCTAGATAGTTCATTGTTTTGTTCATTTTTTTTTTTTGTCTTCTTTGTTTTTTTTTTTAGTTTTTTAAGGTGGGTGTGTTCTTTTGTTTTGTTTTGTTTTTGTGTTCTTTGTGTTGTTTTTTGTTGTTCTTGTGTTTTTTTTGTTTTGTTTTTTTTTTTATGTTTTTTGTTATTGTTCTTTTGTTTTTTTCATTCTTGTTCTTGTGTTTTTTTCGTTCTTGTTCTTGGGTTTCTCTTTGTTTGTGTTATTTCATTTTTTTTATGTGTGAGTGTTTTCTATGTTTTTTGTTTTTGTTTATTGTCTGTTGTTGGTTTTTTTTATTTTTATTTTTATTTTATTTATTTTATTTTTTAGGTTTTTGTTGTGTTTATTTTTCATGTTTTTTTTGGGTTATGTCTTTGTAGTGTTCTGTTTTTTTTGTCTTGTTTGTGTTTTGTTATGTGGTTCTTGTGTTTTTCTATGTGGTTGTGTTGTGGTTTCTTTAATCTTATTGTGCGTGTTTGGTTGTGCTTTTGGTTTTGACACACTCAAGGAGCATGTTTTTTATTTTATTTTATTATTTTTGTTGTTATTTACTTTTTTTAATTTTGTTTTGTGTGTTTGTTTGCTCCTTGAGTATGTCAAATGTGGTAGGCCAGGTCTAAGTCCTAGGTGTTTTTGGCGGAATGGATACCCCTGCCTCCTTGGGTCTTACCCGAAAGTGGCATCCCTTTTGGGATGTTTTCCACAAATTAAAAAAAATATGCATTCTCAAGGTTTCGAACTCTAAATCTATGAAAATATTTATTAGAATATTAAATAGCTATATTAAGGTCTTGTCATTTAAATCTATGAAAAAATTAATTTACAAAATTTTGGAGGTAGTTAATATAACCCAACTCAACACAAGGTGTACAAACAAGAATTATTATCAATACAAGTAATTAAAAAGGTCTTGTTGCTTAAACCTGTGAAAATTTTAATTTACAAAATATGGGAAGTAGTCAATATAACCTAACTCAATATAAGGTGTACGGACAAGAATGATTACCAATATAAATTAAAAAACAAAGAATTAAAAGTTTAGTTTTAATATTTGGATACTAATTAATATAAATCATTTCAACATATATTTTTAACCAAAAACAAAATTATAATTTTTTTTTAAACCCATTATAATAGTGTATAGATGATTTCCTTATGTCCCAAAGTATTATAAGGAAAATAAAGTATTTAAATATGTTTATATTCATATAATATATAAAAATTATTTGGAACTAGCATGTGTGTATTTTAAAATTATATAGAACCTTTCATAATAATATAATAGATAATAAAATTCCACTTTAAACGTATTCAAAGATTGTTATTTTCACTCTATTTTGATTTAAAATAAGATATTAAAATTATGGGATCTATGCATACTTATAAAAGCATAAACTAAGAAAATGAACTAGCATTTTATTATAAAGGTAGGTTTAAGAAATCTAAATACATAAAATATTTGAAATATGAAACAAATTACAATTGGAAAACTTGTAACTTGAAAGAGCTTTGGCACTGTAATTTTGGAGAATAATTTCTCTGTAGTTCAAAAAACACAATAAAAAATTAGCAAAAAATCAAAGAAAATATTTTAGTTCTTAACAATTTACATCTAAAACAAAATATGGAGAGAGAGAAAACTTATTTCCTATTATATTTCATAGAAAATAGTTCAATTATAATTCTTGGTCATGAAAACCAACAAAATACATCATAGCAAGTTTTATATATTGTGTTTTCCCCCATGTGACTAAGTTTTTTCAAATTCTTGGTAAACTCTCAGTGGATCAAACTTCTCACAAGAAAATTAGAAACTTATGAGAATTCTAAGAGTTTTCTATCACTAATGCAAACCCATATTACTTTATAGAAGGCCTTGCTGGAATAGCATAGGGTTGAACAAGTTATATTAATCAAATAAATATATTTATACAACTTTGTTAACCATATTTAGGTCTATAAGATAGTTCAAACTTAGGTTGTTGCTATAACGACCTCTAACAACATGAAAAAAATAAAAATTCACACAAGAATCTTACATGAGTGGTTTTATCCACTCACTTTATTTTTACCTTAATATGATTTATCACATTATGATGTAATAAATCCTAATGTTTCTTCCTTATTATATCATGATCCATACATGGATAGGGATACTACAAATAACCATATGATGAATGAGGACACACTTAATAGTTCATTAAGTACACTTAGAGTATGGATAGAAACACACTCAACTATTTGCAACAAATAATAGTGGGATTGGATGCACTATGATTCTTCAGTGGGAATGGCCTTAGTAGACACTTAACCAAGGATAGGGATAAACACTTTTATCCATGGTCATACAACATAACTAGATAAGGATACACTTTTCTTCCATAATTACAATTACAAGTTGTGACACACAGTAGTGTTCCTAGCAATTATGATTGAAAACACATACAACCAATCATGTATAATTAGTTAGATTGGTCCTTACTAATTTTCCATGTACTTATGAATGTAGATAAAATCAACCATTCTCTTTGAGTGTAGCATGATCCTTCACTTTTCTATAGATATTCATATATCTTCAAACATTCAACTACTATATTTTATTTCTTCTTCAACATGAGTGTTATCTCATGAATCAACCATGAGTTTCCTTTTGATAGCCTTTTTGTACTATTAAATTGTATGGATAACCATTCATTATAAAAACCAAGTGGTAGAGCATATCATTGCTTATGATGTTCACTCTACATCAAATGCTTATCTTTTTGATGTGTGGGGTCTTCTACCACACAATATTCATCCAATAATTTGTATTACTTTGTTAAAAGTATGGACTAGATAGGACTCAACTATAGGACCTTCATTGTTATCCATATAGATTCACTTATTTATATGATCAATAGGATAGTTGGATAGTCCTTAATACTCCTCCCAACTCAACATTTTCAATATTTAGTTACCTAGTACTTATCAAATAGTGTTTTTAAAATATTGATTATTAGGTATAGTATTATAGTCCTTATGAAAACATTGAATATTGGTAAAATTAATATTTCCTCCACCCTCAATGTGAACACTTCACTTGCAAAATTGAAGCGTACCAAAGGCTACCATTTGATCAAGCAAATTAACTATAACAAATTAAAATGCTCAGAAGTGCTTTCAACTCATTTTATTAAGAATTTGATACAAGATTACAGGGTGAATCTCCTTTTCTTTCTCAACAATATGTGAAACACTCTGATGGTTTCTCTTGGGGCCCCTCGAATGTAGGTGGGCTTTGATGCGTGTGTGCCACTGATGTGTTGTTGTTGTTGATGTTGTGTTTGTTGTTGTGATGGTGTTTGCTACTGTTGGAGGGCCTACAAAATGGTGTTAGTTCACTTGGGGGCCTATCATGGATCAGGCCCCATATTGATGAAGACAAAATGACATTAAAAACATGAAATAAAGTCCAAAATGAAGTGTAAATGCTATAAAAACATGAAATGAAGGTTACCTAAGGTTTCTACTATTGTAGATCAGTTGTACGACCAACTCGTAGGGTAGGGGGTGATCTAGAACCCAGATTCATAGGTCAGGGGGTGAATCCAACTGCAGGTGCCTTCTGGTGGAGATCCTTTGTTCGGATGGGCTCCTGGGATGCTTGGATGTTGTTTGTACCATCCACAATCAAAAGAAGGGATTCTAGCAGGATTTTGGTAGAGTTTCTGTAAGTTAGCTAAAAGGAGAGAGAGATAATGAGAAGGGGGACCCTCTATTTATAGGAAAAACTAAGGTCAGGGGGGTGGTTAGGTAGACCAAACCCTAGAGTCTATTCCATGCTAGGTTAGGTTAGGGTTTGGGGAGGTGTCATATCCACATTCCCTAAAGGAATATCTCATCCTCACACATGTGTGAGGAGAGATTAGGGTTAACTAGGATTAGCTAACTCCTAGGTTAGATTAGGGTTTAGTTAGGATTTCTAGGAAATATCCTAACTAACCTAATGTGCACACATGTGTGAGGGAATAATTAGGACTAATTTGGGTTTAGGATCCTAATTAACCTTTTTAAGTCATAAAGTACACTTAAGTGAAAAGTGACTTTACAATTAGAAATTCAATTAACTTAATTAGGAGTTTTTGGGAAGTAATAGTCCCATGGGGTCCTAATTAGGTGTAGGAAAGGGCTTAGGTTACCTTAGGGAGATGATAGGTGACCTCCTAATAGATATAAGGTGGTTAGGACATGAATTATGTAGTTTAGTAGGGTTTCATGCCTATAGGCCAATGAGATGGCCTATGTAGGTCTACGAAGGTCTACGATAGTCTAGAGTGGTCTACGTTGGTCTAGAGTAGTCTAAGTGGTCTACAATGGTCTACGCTAGTCTAAAATAGCCTAGAGGGGTCTAGGATGGTCTATGCAAACCTACAAGTGTCTAGATAGATCTACAAGTATGTAGAGGTAGACATGTGCGACTTTTGGGTGTCTACATTTGCCCCTTTTTGTACTATATTATGTGAAATATAGTTTAGTACAAAAATATGATGGGAGAAAGTAGAAGATGAAGGAGGGAAGAGGAGAATGGAATCTAATCAAAGGTATGTAGCCTCTGAAGCATGACCATACAACATTGATCGAGAATCTAAGGAGAGAAGAGAAGAATAGGAATCCAACCAAAGGTATGTAGTCACTCGAAGCATGACCATACAACATTGACCAAGAATCTAGGGAGAGAAGAGAAGAAGAAAGGAGAAAGAAGAAAGAAGAAGAAGAGAAATAAAGGAAGGGAGAAAGAAGAAAAGGGGGAGAAGAGAGAAAAGAGAAGAGAAAGAAAATGGAAAATGTTGATGATGAATGCAAGTGGATGATTGTGGATGCAATGCGATGATTTTGTTGATTTTGTATGATATTTTGCAATGTCATACTAGTTGCTTGTGAAGGCAACTTATGACTACTTTGCTTTTGTGACCAATGCAAGATGGTCCAAAGTACGAATAGAACAAATGCCTATTCAAATTTTTGTTGTTGATTGATTGATGAGTGCATGGTGACATGTGTCAAACCATTTGAGCTAGTTAACATGGATTATTCAAACATGTCATTCATTGTGTATCATGAACACCAGAGTGACATCTCTGAATGTTGTGCATGGATTATTCAAATGTGTCATTCATTATGTGATCATCATCGACATACATGAATGCCAGAGTGACATCTCCATTGTTGCGCATAGCTCTCATGATCTAAAAAATATCTGGTTGGTTGGGTTTAGTATTATCTTGAGATAATATTCAACAAAAATTTGTGTAGACAGATGTGATATCCATGATTTGGATGTTTGATTGTTTGGTTGCATGTAAAGCTGACTTTTGTATATGAATACCCCCTCAAACGAGGAATCAACAATGAGGTGAATGAAATGTGGTGAAATGATGATGAGTCGATTGATAGAAGAAAATGGGTTGCAAAATATGGAAAATTTGCAAATTAGCATGAAGATGGAGGGGAAGAATCTTTTGGAAGGAAGAAATTTTGAATTTTGTGTTGTTTGGTTGAAATCACAGGGTGACCTATGATTTGGTGTTGGATTCATAGGGTGACCTATGATTTGGGTTGAAATCGTAGGGTGACCTACAATTTGGGTTGAAATCGTAGGGTGACCTACGATTTAGGGTTTTGAGGCATATAAAAGCCTTTTGGTGCATGTGTGGGGTCATTTTTGCAACGTGTGAGTGGAGGAGTGAGGTGTGAGTGAAGAATTTTGATGTGGAGTGCTTGCAAATTTTGGATTCGACTTGATTATGGTGAGGGGTCAGACCAGTGTTGGTAGTCATCACGGGGAGCCACGGGTAAGTGTTCGAACCCTTTGTATTTGAATTTTGGAAATCATGTAATTGAAAATAAATGTGGTAGGGTAGCATTTTACTTGTTTTTATTACTTGCATATTTAATTTGATTAAAATTTAAACACAAAGTGTTAAACAAGCCAAATGGGTATTTGGAATGATTGCCCATTTTTTGTTTTGACCTATTTTGGTGATTATTTGACTATGTGATTTGAGTAAATAGAAGACCTAGTTTGACCTTGATTTTCATGCCAAACCATGTATTGTTTGCAAAATGTTTTTGAACTTTCACCATGAAATAGCAAAATGGGTATCCAAATTTATGATTATTGTTTTGATTTGACTTGATTTGATGATGTTTTGAATTTACATGTTGTACGATGTAAATGATAAATGTGGATGTAGTTGTTTTTGGATAAACGGTGTACTATTTTCCAAATATTTTTGAACTTTTACCATGAAATGGGGAAATGGGTATTCAAAAATGTGACTATTATTTTATTTTGATTTTTTTGGTAATTGTTTTGAATTAGGTGATGTAATTCATAGTTGTTGGATATATTGTTGGATGTTTTGGGCAAATGGTGTATTGTTTTCCAAATGTGTTTGAACTTTCACCATGAAATGGGGAAATGGGTATTCAAAAATATGATTGTTATTTTTTTTTTTTGGTAATTATTTTGAATTACATGTAGTACATAGTTGTTAGATGTATTTTTGAATATTTTGGGAAATGATGTACTATTTTCCAAATGTTTTTGAACATTCACCATGAAATGGGAAATGGGTATTCAAAAATGTGACTATTATCATGGTGTGATGTGATTTGGTAATGTTTTGAATTACGTGCCATGATGGGGGTATGAATGCATGTGAATTGCTCTATTTTGTGTCGATTGTGTACTATTTTTAAATTTTGTTCACACTTTAGCCATGAAAGGGTGAAATGGGTATTCAAAAGTGCTATTTATTTTTTATGTTGAGGTATGGTTGAGGTTGTGCATTTGTAGTATCTCAAAATGCATGAAGATGTATATTTTTTTGTACATAGAATGCAGTTGTATGATGATTGTATTGTAATCATAGGAGTAAAATTGTGTATTATGATACTAACACAAATTTTATTGTGATTTTTATGAATGAAATAGGTGAAGATGATTGAGCCTCATCATCGTGTGTGAATGATGAAGGTGATGTTGGTGAAGGTGTGGAGTGATGCTGATTTGGAGTGGTTGGATGTAGTATGGCTGAGAGGAGTGTGGGAGTGTGTTAGCATTCATGCTAATCAGGCCTATATATCAGCTTTATGTGAGAGGTGGGATCTTGATAGGAACACCTTCCATTTGTCGATGGGTGAGATGATGATCACCCTAGAGGATATCTATAGGATTTACAAGTTACCAATCGAGGGTGTTCCTATGAGGGTGGTAGATGATGGTAGGCAGGATGTAGTACTATAGCGTACATTTGGTGAGAGGTGGAGGGAAGTAGATACCAAGAAGGGCATTGATTATGAGTATTATTGGTATCATAAGATGTTGTCTAATCACCATTGTGTGGTGATGTTGATGATTTTGACATGGGTGCTTCCTGATGCTTCCGAGGTGAAGTTCACCTGGAACATGTTGGATGTGGTGTGTGATATGGTGGAGCACAAGGTTGTGTTTGCATGGGCACCTACGCTACTAGCCTAGGTATATAGGGAGTTGCATGATGTGGTGAGGATAGGGTGAAAGGGACTGAATTGGGTCCCTTTACTATAGGTTTGGGTGTGGGAGCACATAGTAGTGGAGCGACCAATGCTATTGCCATACTTGGTGCATGAGAAGAAGAGTAAGGATTTACCATATGTATTGAGGTGGTGGACATATGAGGATAAGGGCATGAAGAGACCACATGAGGGTGATTACTTATTTTGGAGGATTACTTTTAGATAGTTGGAGTTAAAAGATATCCAGTGGAGGCCCTAGAGGGGAGGGGTGGTGTGGGAGAAGGATGATGAGTAACTTAGGGCTATACGATGAGGGTGATGGGTTATAGGATGATATACCCATCAGGTTGAGTTCTTTCCCTTCAGTAGGGTGATGAGGTAGTTTGGATTATGGTAGGGTATGCCAGAGGTGCCTATCATGATCTACAGATGGAAGAGGTGATAGGGGGATGCATCCTATGGTACCTCCTTGGGATGGTGAGAGGGATCCACTAATGGTGATTCCTAATGTAGTTGATGTAGGTACCACTCCTGAGTATGATGCCTAGTGGGCTAGGTAGGATTGGGAGGTAGGTACTAGAGTTATCGAGCGTGTGATGGGGCTAGTTGGTGGAGTGCCTTCATGAGAGGGAGAGGCACCAGGTGGATCGAGGGTGAGGGCTGAGACATATCTTCGATGATCAAGGTGACTTTAGAGAGGGGAGTCTAGTGCACCTAGTGAGATGGGTGGGGTTGCATAGGATGTGGTAGCTAGTGATCAGCCCATAGAGGGGGATGTGGTGATGGAGGATATAGATGTGGATGTGGAGGTTGATGACATGATTGATTTTGGGGATATGGGAGATATCCCATTGGAGGAGCAAGAGAGGAGATATTCAAAGGAGGAGTTAATGATGTTACATGATCGAGTACAACATTTAGAGGAAGAGATACATGATTGTGAGGAGTGATTGATAGTAGTTGATACTACAAGTACTATGGAGAGGAGAGATCTAGAGCTTTAATGTGTAGAGCTACAAGAGAGGTTGGAAGCATCAAAGATAGTGAGTGTTGATATGAGGAGGGATCTAGAGTTGTAGTGTGTAGAGCTATGAGGTAGACTTGCTACTTATGTAATCGAGGTGATTAATTTACATGCTAATATGGAGTGGTTATGGTAGGAGCTAAGAGAGGTGAGGGTTCCTATAGATGTGGTTGCTCTTTAGGCCAAGATAGAGCAGTTGAGGAAGGGGAATGAGGATCTAGAAGATAGGTTGAGAGATGAGGTTTTGATGAGGTATGATTGTGAGATAGCCTTGATGGTCTGAGGGATTGCACTACTAGATTATGATAGGTCATGATCGAGGTCGAGATCATGGTCACGAGCATGGACTCAGTTTGAGTAGAGTCATCAGAGTGCTACCTCCATAGGATGGAGAGAGGTGGGTATGGGTAGGCTACCAGTAGTGTAGGTGGGTGGTGGTGTTCTAGGATTAGAGGGAGCTGTAGTAGTTGCAGGCACTAAGGTATCTAGAGTAGGTGTAGAGTCGAGCAGGGTGGCAATAGTGTATGGAGGGAAGCATACAGATGGGGCTCATGAAGGGAGTGGAGAGACTCCTGGTGATCAATAGGGGTGATGTTTATATGTATGGGTATTGATCCCTATTATAGCCATTAGGTATTTTTGAGGATAGATAGTGGACATTATCTTATTTTGTAGCCTGAGGGTATTTTGATGATATTATATATATACATATACAACTTTTGTTGTGGCTCTTATATGTGTGTGTGAATTTTTTATTAGTATTTTGTGTTGCTTTTGTGTATGATTGTTGTGATGTATGGATGTGTAATGTAGAATATTGGTATGTACCTGTATGATAGATGAATTTATGTGTATGGGGTAACACATAGGAAAATTAGATCATTGTAACATAGACAACACTGCTTAGTGATGTGACACTGATGAATGCATATTGGAGAGATGTAATGTTGCATGATGGAGATTGAGATGTTGATATGTAATGCAATGTAGATAACATGTATGTTTGATAGATGTGATGTTGCATGTATCTTGAAATTTGAAATGCATCGAGGAAACACTTGTATCATAACATAAACCTATGTGGATGTGATCCATACCATAATCTCATGGATATAAGATGGTATAGGGGTATGTGTAAGACTCTTGACTAACATAGTTATTGCAATCAAACATCCTAAATAACTGAACTGGGTTTTTATTGACAACTTATGACTAACCTTGCTAGGTCAAAGTCTATCATGGACCAGTGTGTGCAAATGAGTGATGTTCATTTATCCATTTTGAGGGAGGTAGGATGAACCCATTGTAAACATAGCCAAGGTAGCTAGCTCATCCACAAGCGCTCAATGATCTATACAAAAGAAGGTCACTAATGTGACAGATGTGTCACCACTTGTAAGACTATTCCACTGGTAGGCAGATGCTTAGGGCCTATAGCTAGTGATGGAAATCATCCCATGATGTTATGTTAAACCTAAGGACCAAAGGTGATGAAGCATAACAATTGTGATATCTGGAGGCTTTTCCTTTTTTTTTTCCCCTCGATTATTGCTTGTATTTTTGTGGTGCTCTTTTTCTCTTTTTTTTATTTTTTGTATGGGCATTGGCTTTTGTTTTCTACCCATATTTGTGATGCTTTGTTATGCTTATCCCTTTGTTTATCCCTAGATCATATGTTGATCATGCAAATGATAGGATGAGTAGGGGAAACCATTCGCTAGATGGCGATATCTATGCAAGGTGTTATCTTCCCTAGACTCAAAAGGTGCTTTAAATTTATGCCATGTGTGAATGGTCCTTGAAAGAAGTTGAATCAACAATGGAAAGCTATAAGGAGTGTAATAACCTATCAGCTAGAGGTGATGCTTGATTGGTTGTAACTATCAGATGGTCAAAACTTACACAATACCCTATAATCTGTGATCTTGAGTGAAAGGTGTGGACATCCATGTGGTGATGCTAACAAGTGTGTATGTTATTTCCTATTATGAGCACATTTTTAGAAGGAGAATATACAAACCTGAATAAAATTATGATAGAAGAAGCAATGGATATATGCAATGAAATATGGGATGTAAGAGGAAGATTTTATTACAAGAGGAATTTGTATGTGATGAAACTAGATGAACATTTTGAAATTCATATTTACAGATGATCATGTGTAATGATGGTGATGAGAATCACAAGATATGGTGAGGTTGCCCTAGCATGTGGGGGATGTATCAAACCTGAAGAGATTATGTAGTTGTAGATGATGTATGTGATGAGAATGACCAAAGAAAAGCTAACTAAAAATGTGACATAGAAAGGAAAAGAAATAGACATAGGAGGAAATAGGAGAAGATTAGAAATGTGAGAAAAGTAGAGGAAGAGTAGGAAGATGATAGAAGTAGCATAGGTATGTAGCCACTTGAAGCATGACCATACAACTATGCTTGATAAATAGAGGAAGAAGAAAGAGGAGAAGAAGAGAAGAAAGATGAAAATAACCTAGAGATTTCAAAAATTGTGAGGGTTAGATCATGCTCGAGTTGGTGATGTGACAAGGTGACCTGAGTGTTGTTGAGTTGTATAGTTGGCCAGCCATTGGAATTGGTGTGATGATGTTGTGCTGGATTCATGAGGTGGCAATGGGTGAGATACCAGGTGATGTGGAGGGCTTTGAAGCTAGATGGATGAAGGGGTGTCTTTGGGTGATTGGATTGGTTATTCAAATAACATATCATTTACTAGGGTTTCAAAGGTATGACATGTGTTGATGTCATGCCCCGATTGGTGATGGTAAATGCAAAATTGATTCTCATGAAAGTTTTATGGCTTGGGGTGTAGTGGGTCCATAGGATAAATTTTGGGTAGGGCAATGAGGCCCTAGTGTAGTAACTGATGGAATGTTTGGTCTAGTGGTGTAGATCAGACTGGCATGGGGTAAATATAAGGTTTGGGTGGTGTCGAGTGGGAAAGGGGTGGAGTGGAGGTGAATGTTTGGGAGGTAGATCGGGAATCTGATGATGGTTGAATCCTAGGTCTAGTGGTCGGCCTAGGATGAGGTGTGAAGATTTGGGCCATGGTAGGTTGGTGAGGAGAAGTACAGCAAGGACAATGACTGAAATGGAGTTTGATATTATTGAGGTGGGAAAGAATGTGTTGGATATCAAGTGAAGAGGGTGATAGAATCGAGGGTGGTGGAGATCGAGGTTTTGATGAATGTGTTGGAGTGTGGTATAACTATGAAGATCTAGGTGAAGAGGAAGGAGAGTGGAACTACACCACTGATGATGAGGTAGGATAAAATGGAAGACCACATAGTGCAGATGGTGGTGTCTATAGAATGGGAGGAGTGGGAGATGGCTCGAGATAGCATCGATGATGAGCTGGGATAGGTTACCCAGTGGTGAGTAGGGAAGCATGTGCATGGAGGGTTTGAGTATATGGGGACATACCACTCGAGAGGGGTGGAGGTAAACATGGAAGGCATGTTGGGTGAAAGGTATAGGCCTCCTATTAGGTGGGTAGTAACCTAAAGGGGGATGATGGGCCAAAGAAGGTGGTAGGTAAGGGTCCCTCTCATCATGAGATGGAGGGGGTGGAGATCCTCATGGGTGAGGATGTGAGTGCTCCTCCTTGTCATCAAAGGAGGATAATGAGACCTGACTATCACCTGATCAGGGTGAGTAGGAGGAGTCTCTATGAATAGGTGAATGGTGTCAGGGTGATGGGTGATGATCTGAGTGGGAGGATGGTGAGGATTACTAAACATGAGTCGAGGTAGGTGGTCATGTAAGATCGGATGGAGTGATTAGAACTAGGGGTAATATCGAGAGGTCCTGCATGGTGAGATCTAGAGATGTTGTGGGTGTATGCATGGAATAGTGTATATATATTGATGATGTGGTAGTCGATGATGCAAAAACCTAAAAAAATATATAAATACCAATAGTATATAAATGATGCAAAAAGAAGAAAAATATTCCTATTGTGAAATAGAAAGTGAAACACCATATGTGAGGTGTTGTGTGTGATTTTGTCTAAATTGCAATTTAATGACAATGTACATAACCTAGGTAGGCTAGGCATTGAATGCACATAGGTGGATGATGTTGATAGGTTCAGGTTAAGTATGTCCTTCCAAATTTTCCAATCGATAGGCACCGAAACCAAATCTATGTGTAATAATGTATGGGCCAAGCCATTTGGGAGTGAACTTGTCTGGTTTACTGTTGATGTACCTTACTATTGTAGGCATGGTGAAGGTGATCCTAATAAACACACATGTGTTCGATGGTATGGATATGTCACTCATCTAGGAGTGTTAACTGATCAAGGTGGGCTTGATGAGTAGTATCATCATCAATGAAGTCTTTCATGGACACTCATAAAGAGGGTATTTTGAGCTCAAGGGGCATGATGGCCTCAGCTCCATAAACTAATGAGAATGGGGTTGCCCTAGTGGGAGTATGAATGCTTATGTGGTAAGCCCACAAAGCCAATGGTATTTGGTTGTGCCAATCATGGTGTGACTCTATGACTATCTTATGTAGGATAGAATAGATAGTTTTGTTGGTGGCTTCCACTTGACCATTACCTTGAGGGTAATATGGGGTAGAAAAGCTATGGTGGATGTGGAATTTGGTATAGAGAGCATGGATAGTTTTGTTCTTGAAGGATTTTCCATTGTCTAAGATGATTTGGGATGGGATCTCAAAGTGGTATATGATGTGATCAATAATGAATACCATGATTTTGGACCTCGTGGTTTGGACAAGTGGGATTGCTTTGACCCACTTTGTGAAGTATTCTATGGTGGTTATGATGAACTTATGATTGCTTGATGAAGCAGGTGTGATTTGGCCAATAAGGTCAAGGTCCCATTGGGAGAAGGGCCACATGGACTGGATAGGTTGGAGCGCTTGTGAAGGGAGATGCATGAGATTTGCGTGTTGTTGACACTTGATGCATCATTTTACATACTCACAGCAATCATGTTCCATTTTGGGCCAATAGTAGCCCATGCATAGGATACGCTTTGTGATGGCCATGCCACTGAAGTGGCCACCATAGGTACCATCATGAGTTTCTTGCACTACTCATTGGGATTCATATGGTTCTAGGTAGTGTAAGAGGATGCCATCATAACTACGATGATAGAGGATGTCCCCTAGTAATGTATAATGGATTACCCTTTGTTTGAATGCTCGATGATGAGCATGTGGCAAATCATATGGTAAGAAACCTAGTTTAATATAGTCCTTGATTTGTGAAAACCAAGGATCATGAGGTTCGGTTTGGACAACGTGAATACCCTCATCATCTATGGTGGGTGAAGGTGCGATGGTAGATTGATTTAGGGTGTGAACAGACACATGTGTGGTGTCAGAAAGGGGATTTTGGGGTATGAGTGATCCCAATGAAGCCATGGTATCCATAAAATAGTTTGATGAGCATGGGGTAGCTTTAATAACATACCACTCAAACTGGGCGAGAAGTTGTTGGGAAATTTGTTTGTATTGTTGGAGAACTGGGCAGCGACATTGCTAGATCTCCTAGACCTGATTAACAATTAGGAGGGAATCACCTATGATGTGAAGGCATCGAATGTGCATGGAGTGAGCTTATTTCAATCCCAATATTAAGGCCTCATATTCTACATTATTGTTAGTGCATGGGAAGCCTAATTTGAAGGAAAAGGGGAGTGGTTCCCCATCTGGTGTAAATAAAATGATGCTTACACCCCCGATGTGAGTGCAGTAAGAGCCATCAAATAAAAGTGTTAAATCCATTGGCATTTTAGGTTCAACATATTCTTTGACTTCTATGACATGGAAGATAGAGTCATCAGGGAGTTGGATGAGAAGTGGTTGGTCGTCATGCAATGGAGCTTCAGCCAATTGGTCTACGATGACCTATCCTTTTATGGATTTTTACAAAATGAATTCTAGATCAAATTTAGTAAGAAGCATGATCCATTTGGTTATGCGAGAGTTATGATAACTCTTGTTCATCATGTATCGAAGTGGGTTGTCATGAGCAATAACAAAGGTGGTATGGTTCAACATGTAATGGCATAGTTTTTGGGTAGCAAAAACTATAGCTAGGCATAGCTTTTCCATATATGCGTAACGCATCTCATAGCTAACTAGGGTGTGACTAATGTAATAGATGGCTTGCTCATGATTGAGCACATTATTTTGTGCTAACAATGTACCAAGTGTGAATTTTGTAGTGATGATGTATAGAATAAAAGGTAGTTATGGGTGTGGAGGAGATAGTACTAGTGAGGAGGTGAGATAGGCTTTGATCGAGTCAAAAGCTTGTTGATATTTGTCATCCCATTTGAAAGAGACTCCTTTTTGCAAAAGGTGATTGAAAGGATTACATTTATCCAATAATTGGGTGATGAACCATTGGATTGATGTGATTTTACCCTACAAGCTACGTAATTGTTTAAGGTTGGTGGGAGGAGGCATCTCGATGATGGCCTTGACTTTATTAGGGTCGACTTCGATGCCTCACTGAGAGATGATGAACCCTAATATTTTGCTGGATGTAACACCAAAGATGCACTTCTTTGGGTTGAGGCATACATTGTGCTCCAGGAGGTGATCAAATATTTTACGTAAATTAGCTAGATGTTGTGAGCATTATTTAGACTTTACGATGAGGTCATCTACGTAATCTTCCATGATTTTATGCATGTAATCATGAAAGATATATGTCATTGCATGTTGGTAGGTTACCCCAACGTTTTTGAGGCCGAATGGCATGACCTTGTAATAGAAGGTCCCCAAGGGGGTTGTGAAGGACGTTTTGTGTTGATCGATAGGATTGATCTTAATTTGGTTGTAACCAAAAAATCCATCCATGAGGGATATCATTTCATGGCTGATGATGGAATCGACAAGGGAGTCGATGTTTGGCAATGAAAAATTGTCTTTGGGATAAGCTTTGTTTAGATCATGGAAGTCAGTGCAGACTCAAACTTCGCCTGAAGGTTTGGGCACTGGAACCATGTTAGAAACCCATTCAGGATAGTCGATGGGTTGAATAAAATCTACATCAAGGAGATTTTGTAGCTCATATTTAACTAACAAAGAAACCATAGGGTGCATACATCATAGTTTTTATCGGACAAGCTTGGCATCTTTGTCCAGTGTAAGATTGTGAACTACTAAAGATGGGTCAAGACCTAGCATGTCTTTGTAGGACCAGGTGAATACCTTGATGTATTCTTTAAGGAAGGTAGTGAATAACACATGTTATTCAGGTGAGAGGTTGGCAACGAGTTTGATGATATGAGGGTTGTCAGGATCATCACCAATATCAACATCGATGGTTTCTTCTATCAACATGTGGGAACCATCACAAAGTTTCTCTAGGATAGGAATGAGGTGGAGGTCATCGATGACCTCAGGTATGTCGTATTCGTCATCTAAATATATGTCCATGTGATGGATGCATGGAATGTGAGGTGGATTTGATGATGAAGGAGCATTTGTTGCATGTAGGACATGTGGTGATAACATGAAGTCATGTGGAGAAGGTATTGATGAAATGTGAGTTAGGTCGATGAAATTTAGGTTGGGGATGTTATCCCAATTTGTGTGAGATGTGTATCAAAGTGGTACGAAGAGGTCCACATCAACCATATTAACGTAAGAGATGGAAGAATTTGACAGTGATGAATTGGATGATGAAGATTCATGAGTTCATGAGCATCGAGAAAGGTGTAATGATGGATGCAAGACAATGGGTGGTGATCGAGGCCATGTTATGGATTTCTAGAGTTGGTGACACATGTGTGAGGGTCTAGCTAGATACATCAGCAACAAAGGGGGAAGTGTGATGTTGCACTATGGGAATTCAGGTGTGAGGGATAATGTGGTGAATTGATTAACTAGTTCATCGATGCAACATGAGGATATGTCATCTAGGGAAGGGAATTCATGAAAGAAGTTTGAGGGAACCATGATCATAGAGTGGGGAGATGAGTTCTCATCGAAGATGTCCATATCAACATATTCTTCTAAGGTGTGCATAGGAGGTGGTGTGGGATGCAAGGAAAGATCTTGCAGTTCATCCTCGAGTGTATGGACAATTGTGGACCGGTATCCTAAACCTGATTTGTCCATGGGTAGTTGGACACGAGGATTTATGGGTGTGTGTAACCCTTGTTCATAACATCCTAACCCAAATCTATGCCAATGAAAGTATTGGAGATAATACAATGTGAATTGGGGGTTGGACATGTGATCTAATGTACTACAAAAGTTGGACTATAATGGTGGAGGGACGATAGGCGGGAGTGAAGAATCAATGCTGCATACACAAAGTTGGTATAATTTTCTAGGGAACCTAACCACATGACTATACCAATGGTAAGTACCAAAGTGGATGGGTGACCAAAGTCATGGGTAGAATGGATTGGAGGTGGACGCAAACGAGTGTCGTGGATGTTGTAGTCACTAGGACCAATGTTTGTCATAAATATAGAAACTTGGGGTGATGTACGCATGGGTGAATGAGGTGATGAGTCTGAATCAGATGATGAAGATGCAAGTTGGGAATCCTAAATGGTGGTCATAGATGATTGAAATAGTTGATCATAAAGATGTGTAGCTCATTGCTCCCAATCATGGCATTTGATAGTCATATATGGGATGGGTTGGTAAGCATGTGGGAACTGTGAGGGAGGAGGGGTAAGTTTTGGCGATGACCTATGAGGAGATGTGAATGACTAAGGTCATAGGTGAAAAGGAAGTGGTGGCATTTGCAGTGTAGGTAAGATAGGAGGTTTCATAGAGGAATATGGATGCAAAGTGAGGGTCAGCCCTGATGAATATGACAAGCATACTATCGATATTGGTGGTGGGTTTATAGATTATGAGGGTTGTGAAGGTGGTGGAGGCCATGAAGAAGGTGGTGAAAAGGGTGCGATAATAGGATGGGGTGTTATATTAGATGATGATGGTGGAATGGACATCACTGGTTGTGATTGGATATATAGACACCTAAAACATGTCATGTTTAGGGAGACTACTCACATGGGCACATTCATAGATCATGTGACTAAACCTTGGGACCTTCCAAGTATAAAAAATGGTTTTCACCACTCATTTAGAGCATTCTTATCCCATCCAAGCCTGGCCACTATGGACTAGAGTGGATGGATCCTAGCCGCTGCAACTCAATGGCCAAACCTTAGCCATTGCAGAGTAGAGCAACCAAACCTTAGTCACTTCATACAACAATGGCTAAACCCTAAAATACATTTTACCACCAATATAGCCTAATCTCTGGTGGATGTGGTAGTCATCAAGTAATAAGGTTGAACAGAGACAACTTTGCATTCCTCCTCATAGCTAGCCTACATGAAAGACTCAAGTTTGGATTTAGACATCAGTTAACTAGCCCTCAAGGGTAGACAAAGACTCAAATTCTCATGCTAACAAATAGTTTGTATGTAGGATTTAGTCTTAGGATTTTAGACCTAAACCTAAGACCTCAACACATTATAAGGAGTAAACCTAAAAGCATGAGGGGACCTTATTTTATCAATTAGGATGGAATTATTGAGAGACCTAAAGAGCTTTCAGATACTTGGAGAGATTTTTCTCATAGCAAAACCTTGCTAAATTGGAGATCAAATTAGAGCACCTTTTGAGGAGCAACGAAGTGCTAACCGATTTAGGGTTTTTCATCTATAGGATATTCAACACATCGGACAAGAAATGATAATAATTTCAACATCGATAACAAGCTTAGATTCATAGCCTTGGAGCAATAGATATAGGTTTCCATATTAGTGGCCACTATCTTGGATAGTGGCCCGCCAGCCTAATCTAGGGTTATTTGCATTAGTTTCTCCCATTTAGCTTGTCACATGCTTTTATGCCATTAGCATAGATTTGGTTTATTGAATTTACTAGCATTCATAGTATTAGTTTCTATTATCATGGAGCATGTTTCTATTTATCATTAGGGTTATTTCTAACAACCTCATCCAAGGAGGAAATATCGGATAGCTAAGAATTTGCTATTATTTTCATGTTTGCAGGACTATAGGTACATTTAACAAGTTATCAAAATACAAAAGCAAAAGGATCCCTCTAGGAACAAAACCTGGAGAAGGAGGTATTTGTAAACCCTCATACAGTTTCTTGTGTGTCACCGAGAATCCTATGAAAGTGCATCACCCCTTGTGAGGTTATATCATACATTCACTGCCCTACTTTGTAAAATATGTATCAAAAGAAGAAAATCCCTCAAAGGGATCTATATGTAACTGAACTTGAGAAAAAGCAATAAAAAGCATTATCTATTCATTTCTTTGTATCTTGATTGTATATTTCATTTAATGCCTGATTAAATATTAATAATTTAAATATTATTCACAAATAGGAGTAGTGGACGGTGCGCTGCTTCCCTAGGGTCGC
Source organism: Wollemia nobilis (assembly GCA_028583015.1). NCBI lineage: Eukaryota > Viridiplantae > Streptophyta > Pinopsida > Araucariales > Araucariaceae > Wollemia > Wollemia nobilis. The sequence continues at coordinate 126,674 of JAQPPZ010002362.1, forward strand.
TACATATGGCAATCATGGTGGGACCCCCACCAAGTTTTTATTTTCTGTCACTTTACTAATCCATGTTTTTATGTGCAAGTTTAGTTGCTTTGTTCTACAGTGGTTAGAAATTAGCTGCTCTAGTCTACAGCATCTAGAAGTCAGCCTCTACTACTAAATCAACCACTCTAGTCAATAGTGACCAGAGCTGGAGTACAATAGAGAACAAAATATTGGTTCTCTAAGTTGGATTTGAGGTTGGTTCAACTTTTCTAATAATTTATGGTTCTTTGTCTACTTCTGTTTTCCTAAAATGGTGAAATTAAGACACATTTTGATTTGGAAACTAAGTAATGGAAATGAAAGAACTTGCATTTTGTGCATCTTAGGGTTTCTTTTAGATTTCCACTAGGTGTTGCTAGGAACAACGACTTATGCTTGTAAAGCCTGCCCTAGAATATAGCATGCTAGGAATCATGTGTTGGTTTGCTTGCTTTGAGGCCCTACTAGAGGCCATATTTGCATGAAATAGAGTGCATCCATGAAACTCATATTATTTTATGCATATTTCTAAAAACTAAAATGTCATTTGTATTAGGCATATAGGAAAGATACATTTCTGTTGTATGATGCATTTTAATTTATGCAAAACTTAAAATGAACACCACACACACATGCATGTTTTAAACATTGGGGAGTTGGATTTCATCACCAACCTTCAATTCAATCTAGTGATGTTGGCATTCATCTCCTTCCACCAACATGCCCCCCAGATATTTCTAGAATGGAATAAGGAACTTCTTTATAGTGGTACTAAATTACTCATGTTCAAATAGTCTCCCACTATTGGAACAATTGGTTCAGAGTGGAAGAGATAGGCGAACCCTCCATTGGGACTTAAGCGGTGTACCCTAGTCTCTTTTTGATAAAATCATGTTTGGCATGGGTGTTCTTGATTTCCACTATGGATGAGTCTCCTTATTCTAAATCCAAAACAAGAGCAAGAAAAGAACAACAATGCATCAAAAACATAGCAAATAGTTTAGGGCACACATAAATTGGTAATCAAGATAAACACTTGCTTGATATTGACTGGCTATCTCTAAATTGCAATACAAAAGATGAATTTACAAGAACAATGGTCAAAACCAGAAGTAAACATCCTCAGTCCAATACCGAGGGAGAATTTGAAGCAACATATACCCATAGGCGAAGTCATAGTAAAATTGAACTACATACTCATAAGACCGTGAGATGTAGTTTCGCAAGTCTAAGGGGTGATAACTCAACCCTTGGGGGATTTCCTTGAGAAATACCAAATAGAGAGTGAAATCATGGAACTAAATCACAAAAACAATAAAGAGGCTTCATGACCATCATCATCAAGGAGACACGAGGAATCCTCAAGGTCTTCCTCTAAACACACAAAAACTTCTCAAAGACATGAGGAGTCTTCAAAGGCTTCCTCCCCACATGGACATAAGAAGGGTTCTCAACCCCATTCTTCACACAGGGATGATGATGTTTCCCCATATTCATCCTCATGGAGGGTAGGTGGGGCCACAAAACCCTCATCACCAAAAAGACACACAAGAGTCACAACATCTCAAACTTCAAATGAGACATTGAGAATAGGTCTACCCACTAAAGGGCAAGAAACTAGATCCACATCCAATCATAGACATCAAATAGAAGATACCCTTCACACAATAGGAAGTATTACAATACATCATAACCTCATTGGATTAAATGGCACCCCACGATATCAGCCATGGAAAACAAGATAGTTATATGAGTTGGATTGGTTTCATTCAAGAACAAATCCCAAAACTATAGCCACAAAAAAAATTGTATCTAGAAGTTCATGAACTATTACTTCTAAGTGCACCTTTCAATATGGGGATGCTTTAGAGTGACTCCATAATTATCATGTAGATTTTGACCATAGAGACAATTATCAACACACAGAAAAAATTACAATAGCTAGCAAGAGCAAAGAAACAATGGATACCTCTTCAAGGAATCTACGATTCAAAACCACAAGAACAAAATTAGACAAACATGAGTCTTATTTAATAGCGCAATATGATTGCATGCGATGGTTAGAAAATATGTTGCATGAAGAGTGAGAGCTAGTGGAAGCTCTCAAGCATGAAAAACAAAGAGAAAGGCTTTTCCTCCAACATGAGCAGCGTCTAAGAGAATAAGTTGAGCAACTAGCTCGTATAAATTTACAAACCAATGGCAATGATCATCAAAGAGATAAAAGTGTTGACTCACCAATATAAGAGCGCACTAGACAAGAAAAAAGTCCACAACGAAACCACCACTCAAATCATGAACATAAAACTAGTGGAGAAAGGTTAAACATGATAAATCAGGATCAAACACATCCTAAATCCCCTCGTAGGATGGAAGAGAATAGAACAAGTCAAGTGCACATAGGGTTACCTCCATTACCACCATGATGGTGCTTGTAAGAAGAGGAACTCCTCACCTCAAAGGCATTCTAGGAACTCACTGAAAATATGAAGTCCTTTGAGAAACAAGAGATGACAAGGAACCAACCAACATTGATTAAAATACACAACCAACCATTATGTCCATCAGTCCCTATCCTTGCCTATCCTAATCATTTTGAGATGCCTAGGTTATAAAATTTCAAGGGTGAAGAGGATGCATAAGAGCATGTTACCAATTTCATCAATGCATGTTTTCATCTTGAATACAATGATGCTCTTATGCTAAGGACTTTCATTATGACATTTTTGGGTGATGCCACTCAATGGTTCAACCAACTACCCAAGCACAACATATCTAGTTTTGAAAAACTAGTAAATGTATTCCTAAAGCGTTTCTCCTTTGGTTCTAAAAGGAAGGTGAACCTTTTAGAATTTTCCAACTTAAAACATTATGATGATGAGCCCGTAATGGAATATGGTGATATATGGAGAAAATTCATGGTAAAGTTATTATTTTCTATACCCATAGAAGAAATCATTCGCATGTTCACCAAGAGTTGTTCTAAACACATCTCCCTCTTGCTACAAATTCAAAAATATCCATCATTTAAGGAAGCCTTGGCACAATAAAAACTTATTAAGGACATAAAATTAGATGAGGGAACCATCAAGATCCGAACCAAGGAGTGGAACAAAATGGTAAGAATGGCAAATACAAGAAGAAGCATGCCAACCCTGCTCTAGTTAATCAAGTAGTATTGGATGCACTTAAGGATGGGGTTGCACAACAACCCTAGAATTATCAAGCACAGCCCACACCAACCAATTACCATCAAAATAAAAATCAGGGATGAAACAGAGAACATAAGCCACCTCACTATTTTACACCTCTATCAAAGTCAATGCAATTAATTTTAAACCAATTGAGCAAGGCTAGGAAGATCAGATTTCATGATATACCTATTGTATATCCCAACCATCCTAATCCAAAAGGATATATGGAAGACCAATTTTGCCCTTATCATAGGATACTAGGGTATAACATTGAAGTTTGCATTGGTTTCAAGCACCAGGTCCAAAACATGATTGAGATAGGAGAACTTAAATTTGATAACCCATTGGCTCTTGATAACAAATATATGGGCATATACAAAAACCTATTTCCCAACCATGAGGTCCCTAGAGGGCAAGGTGCCCAAGTCAATCAGGTATGAATTTATATGCCTACCCATGGGTGCATTGGGATGGTTGAAATTTTTAATATAGTTACTAGGACTAGAAGATATGGTCAACCACAGCCTCCTATGGGTCCCATTAATGTCCCAAATGCACCTAGGCAGAGGCAGGGGTAGAACAACCTTCCAGGGCTACCAACCCAACCAGTGGTAACTGTTCAGAGTAGACTAGAGCAAAACTTACAAACAACTCCTACCAAGATATCTATATTTGAGCTCATACAACAATCCCCAAAGCACAGGGAAACTTTGATGGATATTTTGAGATCGATTGAGCTCCAACCACAAGATCCAAATGCATTCACTTATTTTGTGTGACAAGTACAAGAATGCCAGGAACCTATAATTCAATTCTATGATCATGAGATAAGATAGTACCTACTGCCTTACCATATCATTCACTACACATTGTTGCATCAGTCAATGATTTAACTTTTAAGTAGGTCTTTATCGATACAAGTTCATAAATCAACATCATAACAACAACAACAATAGAACACCTTAAGATTCCCAAGTCAAATATTGTTCTGGGAGCCTACACATTAAGAACTTTCAATGATGCTTTATGCAATACTATGGTAACAATAGTCTTACCTATTAATGTGGGGTATAAGACCATCCCTATGATGTGTCATGTCTTGGAAGGGGCCATGCAATACAACATCCTCCTAGGGCACCCTTGGATAAGATATATGAAGTGTGTTCCTTTGATTTTACACCAATGTGTCAAGTACGTGCATGATGACAAAGTCTATGTAGTGTTGGCTGATGAAGAGCCATTTAAATATGTCCATCAGGTGGATTTTCTAGGATAATTTGTGATTCCTTGTACCCACTTGTATGTAGGACCTTCATCTCCAAATATGCAACTATATGACAGAGATAAAGGAGTACAAAAAGACCAATCCACATCAACACCTCATAATGCACCCAAAATAACTAATGCTTCTAAGATACCATCAACATATAAACCAAAAGACAATCAGAAGCTAAAGGCACCTTTAGTTGAGGAAGGAAATCCCAAGGAAGTGCTAACCATAGCCATTGAGAAAAATCCAAGTCCCGTGGAAGAGGAAGATCTCCAAGATAAATTTGAGGAGATACTAGAACCTACTTCGTCAGTGTCATCTATAGGATCATCCACATCACATGTGACAATAAACTTGTCAAGCACAGGGATAGGAGAGTATCTCATGTAGAACATAACATTCACACCCATTTTAGAGTATACACAGGACATGGTATGGCCAAAATACCTAAGACCACCAATAGGAATAGTGGTTCTGCTTGGAATCCCTCCCAACCAGACCAACTTTGTCTATGCTGGCCTAGATTATGCCCATAAGTCTACAGACATAGAAAAGGATAATGTGAACTATTCACTATTAATGTTCGTTATCTCTCTAATCCCAAGTTTTATCTAAGATACTTTGAATGTTGTCATTGGCATGGTTATGGTCTTGGTATATATTAGTAGGGGTGTAGGAGGCCATTCAAGCCACAATACCATATTCCATCTGATAGGTTTGGGATAGGTTATCACATTAGAGGTTGATATGACTCTCTAGTAGTAGCCTTGGATAGATTAAGCTTGGGATTAGGAGAAGATATCAATTTTATTTCTTATTACCCACCAAGTAGAAGACATCCGAGTAACAAACAAGTGGTCATGGTAAACATACCACCACCCAGGACTTATCATCCAAGATTCATAATTGATGCCATCTTGACAAGTTACAACTTGTGGGATGAAGAGTGAGAAGAAAATGAATACGAGGCAAGCAATAATGAAGGATATATAACCTTAGCCTATCATGGGCCTTGCTATTTACAAAGCCTTGCTTAGTCTAGCTACAATGAGAGTGGGTACATATCGGATGAAAATTTTTGAGTCAGAGGACTCAACAGAAAGAGCCTACCTAGGACCAAGGTAGTGGCCCCACAACTTGGGGCAAGACACTAATGAAAATGGCATCTTCATAAGTGACAAATAATATGAGGATGAAATAGAGATGGCCTACTTGAGGCCAAGACACACGCCCCTTGTCTTGGGACCACATACCAATGCTAATGATTTTTGGATAAGTGATGATGACTTTGAAGATGATACTAAGATGGCTTATCTTAGGCCTCACAACTTATGACAAGTCAACATGTTGGTATGAAGAGAAGCAGCACTATGTGCCATAGATCCTAGCTTGTAGTTTTTGGAAAGACCTATCGACTTAGTTGCCATTCACCGTGTGGTCAATCCCCATCCGCCTACATTTAGGGAGCTCTTAGAATCCAATGATACTATTATCTAGACTGCTCAAGGGCCAGATCCAAAGATTCATTTTCCTCCAAAGCCTTATCACAAGTATGGATGGGAAAACTCTGAGATAATGTTTCACCCATGTGGTCCTAGAGATTTCATTCCATCCATCAATATGATCTCCATTTATTTGGCCACTCCACTTCATAACCCAACAGATCCTACTAAACCACTATGTCTTGATACAGAGGCTATTAATTGGGATTGTGCTAATTCACCCATAGAGCTTGAAGATATTTTCCCTAGAAAAGAAGTGTTACATCTGTTTCATTTTGCATCAAGCTGTGCATATGACATATTTCATGTTAGTTTGTATCCTAAGTCAGTAGGATCTATAAATCCTACCGATGACATTCATATGATACCCATGCCTCATCAGTTGGAGGATGGGTCACATATGGCTATAAAAGTGACTTTCGATGTGGACATCAGTGATGATCCTACTCAACCAAAGAAATTCAAGTTCAAATAAAGTCTATCTCCAGAGGAACAAGCCATCATAATCCCTCTCCTTAAAGAGAGGTCAACTTTTTTTTCTTGGACTTACAAAGACATGCCAGGGATTAATCCAAAGTTAGTTGTTCACAACCTTTCATTGGATCCCATGAAGAAGCCAATCAAGCAAAAGTTGAGTAAAATGCATCCAACCATCACTTTGATGGTGAAGAATGAGTTACAAAAATTGTTGGATGTGATTTTCATAGTTCCCATCGACTATCCTGAATGGGTATCAAACATGGTGCCCATGGGAAAACCTTATGGAAGAGTCCATATTTACATGGATTTTAGAGACTTGAATAGGTCAAATCCAAAGGATTCATTCCCATTTCCAAACATAGACACTCTTGTTGATGCCACCATAGGTCATGAGATGCTCTCCCTAATGGATGGTTTTTTTGGATACAATCAAATCCGGATCAAACTTGAATACCAACACAAGACTACTTTCATTACTCCATGGGGGACATTATATTACAAGGTGATGCCATTTGGTCTAAATAATGTTGGTGTTGTGTATCAGTGGGCCATGACATACATGTTTCATGACTACATGCATACAATATTATAATAATACATGGATGAATTGTTGGCCAAGTCTTTAGTCCGGTAAGAGCGCACTGAGATCCTTGAGAAAGTCTTCGATCATCTCATTAAGCACAATGTTAGATTGAATCCTAAGAAGTGCGTGTTTGGTGTAACTTCTAGTAATATCTTAGGGTTCATCATTTCTAAGAGAGGCATTGAAGTCGATCCTAAAAAGGTAAAGGCTATAATGGAAATGGCTGCCCCTACCAACATTAGGGATTTAAGAAGCCTACAAGGCAAGGTAGCATCCATCAAATGGTTCATTGCTCAATTATCATACATGTTTCATCCCATGAACCAGTTGCTATGCAAGGATATCCCATTTCATTGGGATGAAGAGTGCCAAAAAGTCTTTGTAGATATCAAAATTTACTTGGCAGCACCACCAGTGTTGGCTCCACAAATGCCAGAGGTACCATTTTTACTATACATATCAGCTACTGATTTTGCTTTGGACACCATGTTGGCCCAAAATAATGCATAATATAAAGAGCAATCCGTATATTAAATCGGTCGCACCTTGGTGATTTATGAGCTAGGGTATGCATATGTGGAAAATTTGTGTTTGGTAGTGGTATTTGTGACCAAAAAGTTGAGACACTACATGTTGAGCCATATGACCTACGTCATATCAAAACAAAATCCTTTGTAGTACAAGATTAATAATACCTATCACAATACATGTACTGCAAAGTAGATCATGCTATTGACAAAATTTGATCTAGAGTTCATAAGCCAAAATTCCATCAAGGGATAAGTCATAGTAGATCAATTAGTAGAGGCACCTCTTTCGGATAGCAAGCCTCTCACCATAGAATTTCTTGATGATGCGGTCTTTGCATTATCAGATCCACCCAAAATTGAGGAACCTAAGAAAGAAAGAGACATGGCATTTTTCTTTGATGGCTCTAAGTGTGAGCAAGGCGGTGGACCAGGAATAGTCTTTATCACACTATAGGGTGCTCCATTACCCTTATCATTCAAGCTAGACTTCCCTTGCATAAAAAATAACACAGAGTATGAGACCCTAATATTGGGACTCCAAAAAACCATTGCAATGGGCATTAAAAGGTTGAATATCTTTGGTGACTCTTTGCTCATAGTTAATCAAGTCAAAGGATTGTTCCAATGCAAGTGCCCATTCTTGAAAGTGTACAAGAAGCTTGTTGACACTTATCTATCCCGACTGGAATGGTATGACATCAAGGCAATCCCTTGTATGTAAAACACATTTGTAGAAACCATGGCATATTTGGGATACTTAATCCCTCAAAATCTATATGCTGTCTTCATAACCATTCATGTTAAAGTTCTTGCACACTTAGAAATACAACGTGAGGCTAATGAAAATCAAGAGTCAGTCAACATGATCTAGACTGATCCAAATCAGGATTGGTCCTTTAGAGCTAGAGATTTCTTGCAAATAGTACCTTGGGAATATTTAATATTTCAAGGCCCTACATAGTGTGGTAAAACCATTCATCATAGGGTTATTTATCAATTTTTGTTCACAGGTTTTGAATTTCAAGAGGAACATGCCATTTTATCCATAGAAGCTATGGCTTATCAGGATTAGCTTTCCCAATTGTGGGATTTCCTAAAACTTTGAATGGTACCACAAGGCCTATCGCATGCCAAAAAAAAGAATTTAAATAGAAGGTGATGGGGTACATCTTTCTATGAGATATCCTTTATATACAATGCTATGATGGAATGCTCCTTCATTTTCTTGAGACCTAGGAAGTAGCTTGGGTAGTTTTGCAAGCTCACGATGGCATGTGTGGTGGCCACTTCAGTGGCATGGCCATCGTTAAGTACATCTTGAGAATGGGTTACTATTGGTTCACTATGAAAAAATACTATTGTGAGTATGTCAAGAAATGCATTAAGTGCCAACATCATGCAAACCTCACTCACTTGCCATCACAAGCCTTGCAACCCATCCAGGTAGCATGGCCCTTTTTGTAGTGAGGACTAGACTTTATGGTGAAGATCTCACCCCCATACTTAGGATGACACATTTTCATCATAATGGCCACTGAGTACTTTACCAATGGGTTGAAGTGATCCCCTTGACATCGATAACTGGACCAAGGATTGTGGAGATTATACTCCATAATATCATGTCATTTTGGGGTCCCTTCAAAAATAATATCGGATAATGGGCCATCTTTCAAGAACAAAAATGTGCATGCTTTAATGAACATATACCATATTCAACACAGTTTTTCAACACCCTATTATCCGTAAGCAAATGGGAAAGCAGAAGCCTCAAACAAAACAATAGTCTCCATTTTGAGGAAGATGGTAAAAGATAATCATAAGGACTAACATTTGCAATTGCCTCTGGCGTTATGGGCATACAAGACTAGTGTGTGAATGCCCACTAGGACTACACCGTTTTCACTTATATATGGCACTAAGGCCATCATGACCTTAGAGTTGGAAATTCCAACCCTACCCATAGCATTGAAGGACTTCATAGATGATGACACCGCACAACAAGGTCACCTAGATCAATTAACGCTTCTTTATGAACGTCGAGTCAATACCTTGGAGAATCTCCACATTTATGAGGATCACCTTGCACAAGCCTACAATAGTAAAGTTCACTTGAGAGAATTCAAATTTGGGGATCTTGTGCTCAAAGAAAACTAAAAAAACTCAAATTTGTCATTGCACCTACGAGATAAATTTACGGTAAAATAGATAGGCCCCTACATGATTTTAGAGAAGGTTGGGCCTGGGGCATATCACATCACATCATTGGATGGTGTTGAAGATCCTGAGCCTCTCAATATCATTCATTTGAAGGTATTTTATACTTAAAATACAAAAATAGTCAAATATACATAAAATACAAAATAAGTCAAATATACATAAAATACAAAAACATTCAAATATACATAAAATACAAAAAAAATACAAAGCATAAAAAATGTAAACAAATTTTAAAAAAATAATAATAATTTAAAATTCAATCAAAAATTCTCCAAGGGTATCTTCATGTCGCTTGGTCACCTAAATCAAAAATGCTCCAAGGGTATTCAAGTCGCTTGGTCAAATTCAATCAAAAATGCTCCAAGGGTATGCAAGTTGCTTGGTCAAATTGAATAAAAAATTCTCCAAGGGTGGCTTCATGCCACTTGGTCAAACTCTAAAATCCCAAAATATACAATAAGCCCTTTGGTCAAAATATAATAAAAATACAAAAACAATGCAAAAATAAAAGATACAAAAATAGTTGCATCCTACATCTACATCCATATAGTTGCAGTACATCAAACATGCATATCCATTGAATTTGCATACGTTATGATCACACTCTTGTAAATGATGCTTTAGTTTGTATCATAGCCACAAATACACAAGTCCACCTTCATCCATTCATCCATGTGTGTAATTGTGTTTTTCAACACAACCATATCATGTTTCTATAAGGGATAGGCTAAGATTTTCTGGTCATTCAACCATATCTAGTGGTATTATCAATTTTTGTGGTAATCCATATTGATTAGTAGAGAGCAAGGTCTAGTCTTGAATGCCTCTGATATTCAGGATCCTACCACTAATTAAAAATGATAAAATCCTAGTTGGTACAAGGGAAAGATGAAAGCTACAAAAGTGGTCTAGGTTACCTTAAGAAAAAAGGATCTTCCTTTCTTATCCCCTTGTGTGACCAGTTTGAGGATATTGAGAATTGGAAAAGGGACAAGCTTCACCCTACCCAATTAAATCCCTTGCTTAAATCAAAACGAGCAAAAATATTGAAGTAAATCATAAATTCAAAATCCTAGTTTCCAAAGTCATAGTTCAAAGTACCAAAAAGCACAAAAACAAAGAAAATAGTGATTATCATCACTACATGAATCCCTTGCTCAAAAATAAAAATCAATCAAAAATAAACAATGATTTTCATCACTAAACATGAGCAAGTATCCCAAGTAAAATGAATAAAATAAGGGAATGGAGCTTGAATCCTTAAAATTCTCAACACTGTAAAAAACTGAAAGGTTATCCCCATTATGGTTTGGTGTACAACCATGCCTAGCAATGGTGATACCCTTACACATGACGATATGTATATCACAATAGCATATTGCATTTGTGTAGACCAATATTTACATGTGGATGAGCTAGCTTTAGGTAACCCAATGCTACCTAGTGGTATAGTCCTACTAAGTCCAACACAAGATAAGATGAACAATTGAGGATCCATGATCTTAGAAATGGGTTGAAAGAATACCGCTTGACATTAGAAGAAATGCATGAGTTCTAACTAAATATATTCATTTGCACACACGGGGATAATGAATCTCTAGGTCCATGATGTAAGCCTTGTTTTTCAAAAGTCTTGTATGGTCAGTATGCAGTTGTTGATAGGATAACTAGAGTGTTTGAGTTTCAGGAAGAGCCTCAAAAATTCCTACATAGCAACAAATCATATCATTCATCACTTCATCATTTCTCTTATGAAGTTTTGTAAATTAAGAGGTATTAACAAATTAGGATAGATACCATATGTATGTCAAAAATGATGTTTATACGACCATTGACAATTTTGTATCTTTTAAATTATAGAAGTTTATCAAGAAATTACATAAAATCCATGACATTACATTTCACATATGAATGTCTAAATAATTAGTTCTTATGATAAGAATAATTTTTTATATTCATGATTGTTATACTTTCTATGGTATCACCCATTTATATTATTAAAATCATATCATATGCATTCCTTAGGTTTTAAGTGATTAAAGCATGCAGGTTCATTCACATTAGGTTAAACATCATATAGACATGCATGACACATTGCATTTACCATATCATAACATAAGTTAGATGCATACAATTAAATCAAAATTAAACATGCATTTAACAAAAATATTGCATCCATAGACACATAATTTCATAGATCATACATCTTCATATAAGATCACATCACAAGCCACCTACGCATAGAATCATAAATATATCATCAAATCAACTGATGATATGTCACATCATGTCACAATAATCAAATCATATAAGCATTTACATAAACATCTACATAAGCATCCATCTCAATATCCATATCATCATAAATACCACCTATCATCTAACACATATATCAACTCATCATAATTCCATCATCACATCACATAAGTAAAAAAAAAACATAAACAATAAATGACACACATAATGAGGTATAATGCAAATATCTCATATAAATGTATGTCTCAAAAGTGTCTCAAAATGTGTATCTCAAGTGCATGGATGTACAAAAATACCTAAAGGCTACAGTAATATAGGTCGGTTGACCTCAAAAATAAAAGCCTAGTACATAATCAATCAAATACGAGGCCTGTGTCCCCTATAGAACCACCCCCTATGGTTGGATCTCAAGTAGAATGATGTGAGCCTATTGGCCTCTCTATGTGAGTTTGGGTCCTCTAACTAGGCTGGATGGATGACTGCCCTGAGGTGGATCACTCGCTAGCCTGTGATCCACCTGCATATATCCTCTCCTTAGGAGTGGCTCCTAGAATTTTGATTTGCATCTCAAGAGAAGCAATGTGGTCTATATGACCAACAATATTTACCTCATACTCATCTAGCAAAGCCTGCATCTTCATGATATTTGTCGTTAGATCTACCCTATAGGACCTTGAGGTCTAGGAGGATCAACAACAACCTACATCATGATAGCACCACCCTCGATAGTATCCTATAAGGCCTGTATCTGAGCTATGAGCTACTCTATAGTAGCATCCCACTGTACTATAGTAGCATTCCATTGGGCTATAATAGCATCACACTACTGTACCTAGATCTTGGCCAACTAGAGATTAGCCTCTACATCATGCAATTGCACCCTAAGGGGAGAATCTCTCTATTTGGGATACAACTCCTCCTCCTCCTCCTTAGGAGCCTCCTACTCATTTAATACCACCTACTCTATCGGATGGCCCCATCCCTTAGTCCTATCTCAAACTTTACACCCTGCTAGGCCTGTGCCTCCATATCCATCATCATCCTCATGGCCCAAAATACCATCACCATGCCACATTAGATCACCCCACCACTATTTAAATGCATATGTGACTTCCCCAGTGAATCTTGGGTCAACTACTAGGGCATCCTCCTCATCATCCAAATTTGTAATATGTGGAGGAGGGAGGTCTCTCTCTACTCCAATATGTTTATACAAGAACAGGAAAAGTGGCACATCCTGCTACAATTTGTACTAACGAAGAACTTGGGAGTAGAAGAAATACTCTTTTATGCCAACCTTACAACCAATGAGCCATCACTCACACCACATCCTAGCTATAAAATTGGGTGGATCATCCCAAGCTGGGCACTCGTGATATGTGCACCATAGGATGTCTCTGACCTAAAGCCCAGTGAAAGTAGCAATATAATGGGGGTGCTCCCCCAGATTAGGGTGGCTCTTACTCTCCTCATGCTCTTGAGCCCATATTGCAACATAACACTACATACTAGCTTCAATAGTTGTAATTCTAGTAGGGAGCCCTCTGGCATGATCCACGCTGATATTATCCCATTACCATACCTGAAGTAGCAAGCTACAAGAAAAACTGACATGACCCCATCGATGGATGTGGTATAAGTCATCATAGCACTATGCTATCAAGTACATCCTCCATGCATAAATGATAGGCTTCGTACTATCCATCAAGTCCTAAACCGTTGCAAGGAGGTTCCACAGGAACCTCAAGCCTGAGCAATCTAGGATCAAAATATTGCTGACAACCATCAACAACACTGCATGCCTCTTGAATAAGACATGCTCCATGTACCATCATAGGATAGATACACCTCTATACTTGGTGTCCTTACCTCTCGAACATCCAAAGAAATATTGCATTACGATCATTAGTAGTCAAAGAGACGATGGCCACTCCATCAAAAGGGATCAATAAAATCATGTACACATCCTCTAGTGTGATAGTCATCTCATTGGTAGGAATATTGAAGGTGTTCATCCTAGGGTCCCATCGATGAACTAAGGCTATGAGGTAGGCCTGATCCAACATGATTTGTGGTATCCTGGTCACATACTATAGTCCATGGGCCTTAAACCAGGCCCAATATGTATCATCCATGAGTGGAAGGAGGTCATTTAGGAGCTTCATATCCTAAGCCCGAGCAGTGAGAATATAAGGACATAAATCAAAGGTATAACTACAATGCATCTAAGGCATAAATCACAATAAAACATGAAAAACAATGCAAAAAATGATAGACTATCCTAAGTCTTAGTGAAAGAGCAATAAATACATGTAATCATGTAGGAAATTTTAGAAAAAAAGCTCAAAATTTCAGAGAAATCAATTACTCACTTCGATACAAATAAAAAAATTTGCCAAATTTTACCTAAGGATCCTAGTCGCTTTTGCCTACAGTGGCTAGAAACTGGTCGCTGAGGATGGCAGCGACCAATCCCCAATGGTCAAATTTCTAACCATTGGGATTCAAAACCAGCTGCTTTAAGCAAAAATGGCCAATCTGTAGGCCAAAATGGCCGCTTTGAGCGACAACAATCGACAAGAAACATGACAAAAGCATATGCCCTAGGCCAAAAATACCAAAAAAAATTGAAAAAATGCAAAATGGGGGCAAGCCCACCAAAAAAAAACCTAAACTAAACCTATCTACATGTTCGGTTCATTACCAGTGAGTTTAATGAGATTCATTTCCCGATTACTTAGTGAGGTCCAATTTTACAAAAAAGGAAAGCAGGGTTAAGGTTTTATAGAATACCCAAGAAGCTCCAGCTCCACTCACCGATGTCTCACCTTGCATAGCCATAATCCTCGATACAAATGCACCCGAATTCACAATTATAACTTTCTTGTCATAGCTCTAGAAAGCAAAATTGCCAGATGGAAGAATGAAATTTCAAAAACCTAGATCAATTTTTATACTCCTCAAGTTATGCCTCGGCCACTATAGATGTTAGTAGCCCAAAATTATTGGTTGCTCATGGTGAGAGCGGTCACAAATAGGTAATTAACAGCCACTATATCTGATAGTGGTTGGCTGCACAAGAAAAATAAAAAATATTCCTTCTAGGAGGAATAGAAAAAAATAAAAAATAAATATATTTTGATGGTCCATGATCATCATAAGGATCAAAATAATAAAAAACTCACATAAAAACAAAACTCGAGTAAGTTTCGTATTCAATTACTTACTCTATCAACTCAATGGTTGCATCGATTTGCACTCCATGCAATTCGGTGAGATGAGTAAGTTACCATAGAGCTACTTGGGGAAAATTATTCATTTTGGAATTATGATGTATCACATCAACCCCAAAGAAGATCAAGATGATCGGACTACTCCACAAGTACGATGGAATCATCTTAATTGTTTTATGACACAAAAATACCGAGCTAAGTGATGCAATACATGCCTAAATAGAATCGCTCATCCTAATTTTCTAAGAAGGCTATTTACAACCTGATTGCTCCTTAAGATAGGGATGAATGATCATCATAAACAATTGGAAATACACTTGGATTGGGGTTTTCCCATTAAAATAACAAACACTAGAAAGGAACCAAAAATTAGTCAAAGTGGTCAACCAACTTGTCACTTCACTCATTGCTCTTCCCTCACCAATTCATTATGTGAGGGGGTAGTTCAAATATTCAAATAATCATAATCAAATTCAACCAAATATCACTCAATCATATCAAAATGGTGTTCAGCTTGCGAATCATTGCATACAACTCTTACAAAACTTTCCCCGTTTACTGGGTTCATAAGAAAATATGACATTTTTAGTTTGTAGCTCTCATCTAGTTAGTTATGTTGTAGCGACATAAGCTACCCAATTGCATTTGAGGAATGAGTGCAAGTGAACATGTGCAAGTCATGTGCTAAATTAAGCCTTCAATCAGGTTGAAGCAATTATTCAAGGATGCACGTTGTCTTGCGTGATTGCACCATCCATTGTTTATTAGATCAATGATCATCATACACCCGAAAAAAATGGTAGTCTAAATTTTTGTTTCGTGCTATGTTTTCCACACAACACATCACAAAAAGGGGCATCTGTAGACACCTAAAACATGTCATATTTAGGAAAACTACTCACATGGTCACATTCATAGATCATGTGACTAAACCTTCGGATATTCCAAGTATCAAAAGTGGTTTTCACCACTCATTTGGGGAATTCTTAGCCCATCCAATCCTAGCCACTATAGACAAGAGTGGCTAGATCCTGGCCACTGTAGCTCAGAGCGGCCAAACCGGCCAAACCTTAGTCACTACAAACGATAATGGCTAAATCCTAAAATGCATTTTATTACCAATCTAGCCTAATCTTGGGCAGAAGTGGTATTTTGCATGCAATAAGACCAAACAGGGATAACTTTGCATTCCCCCTCACAACCAGTCTACATGAAAGACTCAATTCTAGATTTAGACATTAGTTAACTGGCCCTTAAGGGTAGATAAAGACTTAAATTTCCATGCTAATAAACAGTTTGTATGCAATATTCGATCTTAGGGTTTTAGACCTAAACCTAAGACCTCAACATATTATAAGGAGTAAACCTAAAAGCACTAGGGGACCTTCTTTTATCAATTAGGAGGAAATTATTGAGAGACCTAGAGAGAGCTTTCAGAGACTTGGAGAGATTTTTCTTGTAGCGAAGCCCTGTCAAGTTGGAGATAAAATTACAACACCTTTGAGGAGTAATGAAGTGCTAACTGATTTAGGGTTTTTCATCTATAGCATATTCAAACACATCAGACAAAAAATGACAATCATTTAAACATTGGTAACAAGCCTAGATTCATAGCCTTGGAGCAATAGAGACAAGTTTTTATATTTATGGCCACTATCTCGAACAGTGGCCTGTTGACCTAATCTAGGGTTCTTTGCATTATTTTCTTTCATTTAGTTTGTTACATGCTTTTACGCCATTAGCATAGGTTTGGTTTATTGCATTTACTAGTATTCATAGCATTAATTTCTATTATCATGGAGTATGTTTCTATTTATCATTAGTGTTATTGCTAAAAACATCATTCAATGAGGTAATCTTAGACAATTGAGCATTTACTATTGTTTTCATGTTTGTAGGACTATAGGTTCACTGAACAGGTTATCAACATACGAAAACAAAAGGATCCCTCTATGAACTAGACCTGGAGAAGGAGGCATTTGTAAGGCCTCATACAATTCTATGTTCATCATCGAGAAGACTACAGTAGTGCATCACCCCTTGCGAGGGGACATCATACATCCGCTGCCCTACTTTGTAAAATTTATATCAAAATAAGTAAATCCCTCAGATGGATCTATATGTAACCTAACTCGAGAAAAAGAAATAAAAAGAATTATCTATTCATTTTATTTGTATCTCAGTTATACCTTCCATTTATTGCATGATTAAATATGAATAAGTTAAATAATATTCACAAATAGGAGTAGTGGATGGTGCGTCGCTTCCCACAGATTATCATATCAAAATGGCATTCATCCTACGAATAATTGCATACAACTCTTACAAAACTTTCCCTGTTTACTGGGTTCATAAGAAAATATGACATTTTTAGTTTGTAGCTCTCATCTAGTTAGTTATGTTGTAGCGACATAAGCTACCCAATTGCATTTGAGGAATGAGTGCAAGTGAACATGTGCAATCCCTGTGCTAAATTAAGCCTTCAATCAAGTTGAAGCAATTATTCAAGGATGCACATTGTCTTGCATGATTGGACCATCCAGTGTGTATTAGATCAATGATCATCATACACCCGACAAACACGATAGTCTACATTTTTGCGTCATGCTATTTTTTCCACATAGCACATCATAAAAAGGGGCATCTGTAGACACCTAAAACATGTCATGTTTAGGAAAATTACTCACATGGTCACATTCATAGATCATGTGACTAAACCTTCGGATCTTCCAAGTATCAAAAGTGGTTTTCACCACTTATTTGGGGCATTCTTAACCCATCCAAGCCTAGCCACTATGGACCAGAGTGGCTGGATCCTGGCCATTGCAACTCATAGTGGCCAAATCTTAGTCGCTGTAGACGATAGCGACTAAACCATAAAATGCATTTTGCCACCAATCTATCCTAATATCAAGTGGAAGTGATAGTCTGCATGCAATAAGGCCGAATGGGAACAACTTTGCACTCCCCCTCATAGCCAGTCTACATGAAAGACTCAAGTCTAGATTTAGACATCAGTTAACTAACCATCAAGGGTAGACAAAGACTCAAATTCTCATGCTAACAAACATTTTGTATGCAAGATTCATTCTTAGGGTTTTAGACCTAAACCTAAGATCTCAACACATTATAAGGAGTAAACCTAAAAGCACTAGTGAACCTTATTTTATCAATTAGGAGGGAATTATTGAGAGACCTACAGAGAGATTTCAGATACTTGGAGAGCTTTTTCTCGTAGTGAAGCCCTATCAAGTTGGAGAGCAAATTAGATAACCTTTAAGGAGCAATGAAGTGCTAATCAATTTAGGATTTTTTGTATATAGGATATTCAACACATCAGACAGGAAATGATAATCATTTCAATATTGGTAACAAGCTTAGATTCCTAGCCTTGTAGAAATAGAAACAAATTTCCATCTTAGTTGCCACTATCTCGAACAGTGGCCCACCAGCCTGATATAGGGTTCTTTGCATTATTTTCTTTCATTTAGCTTGTCACATGATTTTACACCATTAGCATAGATTTGGTTTATAGAATTTACTGGCATTCATAGCATTAGTTTCTATTATCATGGAGCATGTTTCTATTTATCATTAGGGTTATTGATAACAACCTCATCCGAGGAGGTAATCTCAGAAAAATGAATGTTTGCTATTGTTTTCATGTTTGCAGGACTACAGGTATATTTGATAGGTTATCCACATATGAAAGCAAAAGTATCCCTATAGGAACTAGACCAGGAGAAGGAGGCATCTGTAAGCCCTCATATAGTTCTATATGCATCATCGAGAAGCCTACAAAAGTGCATCACCCCTTGCAAGGAGATATCATACATCCACTACCCTACTTTGTAAAATTTGTATCAAAAGATGAAAATCCCTCAGAGGGATCTATATGTAACTGAACTTCAAAAAAAGCAATAAAAAGAATTATCTATTCATTTTCTTTGTATCTCAGTTGTCTCTTTCATTTAATGCATGATTAAATATGAATATGTCACAAATAGGAGTAGTAGATGGTACACCGTTTCCCTGGGGTTGCTACAGGATACATGTCCCAAATGAAGGTTGTGGTAAAGGCAATGATGAGGTAGGAGGTATGAATACTCCTGTGGATGAGGATTAGAGATGATGTCATAGATGAATAAGGTCTAGGTGGGAGATCTACGATGTTGTAGAATTTGAAAGAGTCCCTATTGACAGTAACACAATGGAAAATCCTATTGTAGATGTATGTAATACAATGGTGTAATGTATATGGAACACACTACATATATCTAATCCATGGGTGTCCAAGCAGGATATTATACTGTATTTCACCCTAAAAAATATGGAATAGAATTGAAATAGTGCAGATACCTACACAAATGGGTAGGACAATGGATCCTACTATAGTTTTCATTGAACCATAAAATGCATGAAGTTCTAGTGAGGATGTGGAGAAGTTAGCAGCCAAAATGTGTAGGTGATGCATAGCCACAATGGAAATAATGCTTATTGAGGAACTAGTATCAACAAGAACATGTTTGTACGTGATGTCATTGATGGTTTCTTGAATGTGAAGGGAAGGATCCATTCCTTTGCCTATGAGTTTTGTGATCTCGTGGTCATGAAAACTAATAAATGACTGAAGTTAGAATGGGATATTTCCCATAAAGTTTATAAATGCATTGGTATCATGGGTCTCAATGTCGATTGAGTGAAGGATACCATTTAATGCATCACGATGGGACTGATATTATTATAGGAGGTTAAATATAAACAATCTAGCATAAGCATTATGCATCTGATGCATAAGGCTATCGTGAATGGTGATGATATTCTATGGGGGATTAGGTGGAGCTTGAGAAGCCATAGGTGCTAGTGGGAAAAAAAATTGTGCTGGTGTAGATACTATCGATGCACGATGATGTGAAGGATAACATTGGTTTTGAGTGGTAAGGTTTATCATGCACACGACATCATGTGAAGGAGGGTCATGGTGGATATTTATGACTTGTATTGGTGGCCTTAGAGGGTTAGTGTGAGGTTTTTTGGGATTAGTCCCCTGGTGCTCAGGTAAAGGATTCTGATATATCCTTAGGTTTTGGTTCTATGGTGCGAGAGGGTTTGAAACCTTAATGATACCTTGATCGATGAGATCTTGGAGTATACCACAAAAATAATGACATGATTCATGAAAGGATATTTCTATCCTTTCTCACAATGCAATCACACTGAACCAAATGATACTAAACAATATTTAACACAACACTTCTCAAGACTATTTGAAAGAATAAGAGAATAAAGTCAACTAGTAAACATTACCTCTTAAGGAGGCCTGGTCATTGCCACTTGGAGGGCTCAGTCCTCTACGATATGCAAATGAAATTTGAATATAAATTTGATGATGAAATAAAATCAAAGTGAAACTATTTTAATAGTAAATCAAATAAATTCTCTTGGAAGCTCAACATAGTCAACTAGCTATGTGAGGTATGTAACATGGCTCCCCTCCTCAAAAATATTTGTCCTCAAAGTTGGAAATGTTTGGAAAATACTTTTAGGTTCCCATGTAGCATATTATTCAGGTAGGTCCTACCATTTGATGAGGAATTATTTTATGTGATGAGATATCAGCATACGAGTTCTGCTTTGTAAAATTGCTTATGGTTGGAGATATATACAACCTTCTTTATCAAGTACTGGTAATTCTAACTGAGATTGTACTTTTTGGATGATCACATTTTTGAGATAGGAAATATGAAATATTGGATGTATACGAGATGAGAGAGGAAGCTCTAGTTGATATGCAACTTCTCCAATGCGACGTATTGTTTTGTAAGGGCCATAAAATCATGGAGCCAACTTTTAACTGGTCTTTATTTTCAATGACAACTTTTTGTAGGGTTGCAAATGTAGGAACACCATATCACCTATATTAAATTATCTTTCTAAAAAATGTGTGTCTTATTTCTAGTTCATATTATTTTGTGCTTGGACCAAGTTGTCTTTGAGAATTTTTGAGCATTGATTGTCAGTTTTGGAACCAGTCATCTATTTGGGCATCTTTGGAAGAACCAAATACATAATCTGCTATTGTTTATGTTTTAATTCCATACAATGCTTAAAATGGAGACATCTTAATGGAATAATGGTATGAATTGTTGTATCACCATTCTACAAATGAAAGCCAATGGCTCCATTTATATTGTTTATCTTGAACAAAACATCTTAGATAGGTACCCAAACAATTGTTAACTATCTCATTTTGGCCATGCCGACTAGCTATGTGAGGTATATAAAAATTCAATATCATGGTCACATTGTTTATGGTATTGTAGCACCCTAAAATTGGCATGGTTAAAAACCTTAGTAAAATATAAAAGATAAAAATTTAAATTTTAACCCCAAAACTGCTCCAAAACCGCCTATTACCCGTTTCCTCATTTTCTGCACCATTTTTAGGATTTGTTTTGATCGTTGGACTATATCGTCATAGATTAGATGCGATCATCCCAGATCTAATGAAATCATCATGGACAAAATGTCCAGACAATTTTTTCCCAAAACCAAATTTTCATAATTAGCTTCTATTTCAACAGCCTCTCCAACTTGGGCAAAAGCGTGTCTGTGTAGTTGGAGATTTCCATGTTGGAGATCTCCTAGATTGGGATGATCCCCAACCTCTTAAACCTCTTCCTAAGCCTATATAAACAAGGATTTTCTAGTTTACCCCCCTGACTCCCCTTGATCATGATTTCCATGAACCCCTTAGCTGATGATTTAACTCCTTATTCCCTTGTACTACTGTCTGTGTTCTATATTTTGCATTTTCTTGCAGGAACTATACTATTTTTCAGTCAAAGATAGCTCAGATTGTCATAGAAGATCTCGTACGATTGGAGGTGATCTTGATTGTAGTCCAGATTGGGGGTAATCCAAGTCTAGAGTTTGTGTTCCCTTAGCTTTCTCTGCATTTTTCACATTATATTTTTGCACTGTCTTGAATTATTATGTTTTTTGCATCTTAGAGTTCACCTCATTTAGCATAATCGCATGGTAAGGTTAAAATCAATCATTAAATCTACTACATTTCCTTATTTGTTATTGGAATCCATTATTTAGGCATGTTTGTTGTTATTTCTACCATTGTCCTTTACTTCTGCACTTGCATATTTGGTATTTCGCATCTATTTCTGTGATTGTAGGTTTTTGACAAATTCGTTTGACGAATTCGTCAGATATCAGATGATCCTGTCTGATTTCAGATGATTACGTATGAATTGAGGTGATCTAAACTACTACAAGACTCAAAATATTCATCAAACATCTAGAATTAGGTATGACACATTCTAATTAGCATATTCTCTATTATTAGCACTCATTCTTGTTTTTTGTATCCATTTAAATCATTACTGATAGATAGAATAGTTTAGATTCATCTTGCCCAAACCTAGGAGTTGAATGATTGAGCATAAAAATGAACACATCAAACCCACTATCAACCTAGGTGTGGAAACTGCCACTCAAAAGTTTCCTGGTGAACCCACCATCCATAAAAAATTCACCCTTATACTCCTCCCCCGAGATGCGGGACCTTCAAAGGGCCTCTCAGTCCAAGGTATTGTCCCATACTTCTTGCATCCTACTTTTGGGCACGGATCCTATAGCCTGAGGGTAAGGGTGCGAAAAATTTGGAGCGATACATTTTGGTGAACCCAACGTGAAAACTAAAAACCTTTTGAAATCAATCAAAAAAAAAAAAACCCCTAAACATAAATTCATTTAGAATCAAAGATTGCATGTCATATTTAGATGGTATATTAAAACAAAATACGAGTCGTCACCAGTAATGTTGAAAACCAATTAGCAGCTATAGAGATTAATTATTTGCTTAGAGTAGCTCCAACATATAGAGTCCCACCTTTATGGGATGAGCTTAATAGGAGATTGAATCTTATTTCATCTAGAGCAACCGAACTTAGGAAAATCAAGAGGTTTGTCCTAGATAGAATCCTGGATCCCAATCAAGTGACTTTGTATCATGAGCTTCAGAGAGCTTGCCATAGGTGGTTAGCAGATAAAAGAGCCCTTGTGTCTTCTAAGTTGTATACCTTTGAGGAATACCTCAATAATGCAATTGTAGTACATAAATTTTTGTCTTGTATAGAGGACCAAGAGGTCATTCTTACGGATAGAAAAATATGGAATAGAGTCCCCAGAGCTGTGTTATATCGAGAGTATTGTCATGAGATTTATTTTTACAAGATAGAATCTAAAATAGATAATATCACTATAGCACACTTTATCAATTTCCTAAAAAACCATTTCCAGTTTGAAGAAGAGCATTTTATGACTCCTGATGAACTTGATCCTATCACTGATATTCATAAAATCTTTTTAGAAAACTAAGCTATTATTTTATTATTGTTATTTCTTGTATTTAGTGTGCTATTTGTTGTCTTTATAAGCATAAAATAAACAAAAAACAAAAAAAAACAAAATCATAACAAAAAATCAAAACATTTTATTTTTAAGCATCATAGTAGGTATATAATTAAAATATATACCTCCCAAATCTATTGCAAATATATCAATATATATTTGCTAAAATCTAAGATTTAGACATAATGACTAAACTCAGGAATGGAAAACAAATTGAAGTAGAAGAAGATTGGTTAAGGAAAATAGAAAACAACCCAGATGTCCTTCCTAAAGACCCAATTCAGGAAGAAGAAACTCTAGAACAACAAGAAGAAGACTATGTTGATGCAAATGAACAAAGAGAAAATGTTAGGGAGGAAGAATCCTCATCTCCTAAAATATCTCCAGAAGGAGCTATTACTTTTGAGAACATGGAACAGTTTTTGAAGTTCCTCCATGATAATATGGGCACCCTTAACAGAGTATTTTATATGGACAAAGATCAAATTAGTGACACTCAAGCAACCCTAGAAGACATATATCACACATGCACTAATCCTTTGTCCTTTATTGATCAAGAGAGTGATCAAGCTGGACCGTACAATTTGGACATGGCTACTATAATCCAAAACACGTGACAACAATAGGTTACCCAACTACCTAGAGTGCCTGTTACTAAGCCAAGGGTTATTCCCATACAAAAGAAACCTTCATTCATTGCTCTATTTTTCCAAGCTATTGATCAATATACCTCAAATCAACAAAAGCCTAAAACAAAACCAAATGTTAATTTCCAAAAATCTGGGATACAACATAATTCTACAACAAATCTTCTACATAATACTCTTCCTACCAACCATTTGCATAACAGCAATATAGCATCTAATCCTTATGTCCCGCCTTCCTACATTCACAAATCCCATGCTCATGTAGCACCAAACCAATATGGTGGACAAACTGGTAATCTGGAATCCATGGTGAAACAGTTAACCTCCCGTAAGGACCAAATAGATCCCTACCATCCCTCGTACAATTATCGAGAGATGTGTAATCAACCTCTATATCCTATAGTTTTAGCACAACCATATCCTAAACACTTTCCCATGCCTGTCCTACCTATATACAAAGGAACCGAAGATCCCATAGAGCATATTTGTATGTTTAGGATAGCATGTCATGATATATCATATGATGACTTGCTATTACTAAAAATATTCCCAAAAATCTTAGGAGGGATGGCATTGGAGTGGTATTATCAATTGCCCACTCATTCTTTGAGAAATTTCGAAGAGACCGTCGAGTCTTTTGTGCACCAATTTAGTGCCTATATTGAAAGGCATGTAACCATTAAAGATTTGTACAACCTAAAAAAATACAAAGATGAGTGTTTTGCTGACTTCTTAGCTCGATGGAGGCAGTTGATAGGAAAATTACACTTTGTGCTACCTTATCGGGAAATGTTGGATATTTTTATCAATAATTTACAAGAACAACTATCCTATGAATTATCAACTGCTACCTTGACCACCTTCGACCAAGCTATAGACTTAGACCGAAGAGTGGAAGACTCTCTCATTAGAAGAGGTCAGCTAGAAAAAATATATGATGAGAAAACATCCAGAAATCCATATAAAAATAAACAAGTTGTGGGTGATGGAGTCATCGATAGCAAAAACATTGCCAATGTTAATACTGCAAAAACAACAGAGAATTTCATATTGAAACCTCCTGATAAACCACCTCAAGAATTTACTGGGTTAAATCAACCTTTATCAACCATTCTCCTGCAATGACTAGCACGAGGATTGATCCAATTAACAACTATCCAGGAACATGATCCAACCATACATGGATACAGAGCTGATTTGCATTGTGATTTCCATAGAGTACCTGGACATGCTACCAACTCTTGTAAATTATTAAAACATAAAATACAAGATTTAATTGATAACAATGAGATGGAGGTGCAAGCCTTTCAACCTAAACAAAATCCTACTAGTAATGTTCAAAAGAACACCCTTCAAAGTTAGAATCATAATGCCAATCAATCATTGGACATATTTCAACATCTTTTACCAAAACATGGAAAAGATGTGGCTAATCAAATTTAACATCATAATGTTCCCCCTCCCACCCGATATGTAGGGACTATTAGTGGACAATTACCTGTTCCTGATCCTCAAATATTTGACACAACTTTATCCATAGTTACGACTAGACCTCTACATAATATTTGAATGCTTTATCTTAGTGACACCGAATATGAGATTGAAAGTGACATGGAAATCACCTCAAATCAATCGAATAGTTTTGAAGATGAATCAGACCCTATTCAACCTATCACGAATTTTGTGGTTTCGAAAGAACCATTTCCTAGAATAGTTACTACTTAACCCTCTTCTCATCGGTTCCTTTCTAATTAACAAGCCATAAATGCTAGACCGAGACCAATTCATCATCCTCAAAATAATATTGTAGGTACCATTGGAGTCGTTACTCGACAACAGGCTCAAAACTCTCAACAGGATCAAACTCAGAATGATGGATCAACTTCATTTGTTTTGAAAAATCCCAATAAAGGGAATCAAATGCCTAATGTTTAACCTAAGCCTCCGTATAATATTAATGAATAATTATCCAATACTACAGCTAGAATTTCCCTTTTGGACCTTTTGAGGTCTTCTCCTATCCATAGGGATGAATTAATGCTCACATTAAGCCAAATGATGGTACCACAAAATATTCAGCCTGAAGCCATGACCAATACTATCATAACTCATGAAGTTGATTGTATTGACTTTCGAGATAGAGATATACCACAACATAGTTTACATAAGGATAACCCTTTATATATTACTACCCTAATTGGGGATGTAGTCATTAAACACGTCTTGATTGATAATGGTTCATCTTTAAACATATGCACTTTCGACTTCTACCAAATATTTGGCTTTAGAAGTGATGAAATGAAAAGAACTGATATGATTATAAAAGCCTTCAATGACGAGACACAAGAAACGTGTGGAGTCCTTACTATACCCTTGCAAGTTTGTCCTATAACCCTAGATACAACCGTGTTTATTGTACATTGCCCAGCATCGTACAATATACTTTTGGGTTGCCCTTAGATCAACGTGATGCGAGTGGTTCCATCCACTTTACATCAGTGTGTTAAATTTGAATTTAAAAACCAGTTGGTTACCATTCATGGTGATCCTAGACCCTTTGATATATGGCAGAGCCTGTTGGAGTTCAATTTTGCCCTACCATGTCATCCACACATCCTAATTCTCATCATCCGCAAAAATGTGTGAAACACACACCCTTAACCTCATCTACTCTTTCAACTACACCTATACATATAGCTCAACCATCTTTTGAACAAACCACATTAGGACCTCGAAAAGATCCCAAAATTACAACCAATGCTTCCTGTTTTACTCCTATATCTTCCACATCGATATACCCATCCATCGATATCCCTATAACATCTACATCCACTACAGGCATTATTTCCACATCAGAAGATATAGGAAATGTTCCTTCTACCTCTTATGCTCTCACTGATGAGCTCTTACCTAATTTATCTAAAATTATTATATCAAAAGAAACCAACACTGCTATGCAAACTTCCCTCCTTTTAAATAAACTCCCACCTTCTCCTCATACCTTGGGCCTCCCATGAACTATGGGAAGTATCTACCATGTTGGGAGTTGTGCTTTTATTTATAAGGGATATGATTGGGGAAGAATACCCAGAAACATCAAGACACATTGTGATGGATATGCTCAATGCTATTTTGCTAATGAATATATTAAAGCTGAACCCATAATGCTTAAATTGGGCTATAAAGGGAAAGGTTTGGGACCTTCCCAAAATGGTATGAAGGAACCTATTGAGGTAGAACCGTGGCCTGCCCGATGCGGTGTGGGCCTATTTCCTAGTAAAGGTCAACCCTTCCCATTTTATGAGGATGACCATCTTACATGTTATCAATATTATCTCGATAAACAAAATTATTTGCTTTTAAAAAATAATCCCTTTACCTGTCATATGCTATCTCTCGCCTACCCTGAGATGATTATTGAATCTGACGATGAGTTGGAAGGGGATATCTTCCATGATGTCTTCGTTGAGGACTTGTTACATAACGAATTTTATTTTGATGGCTCTATACTTAGTATAGCCTAGCTTGAGGCCTCGACTCCTTAAGACAAATTATCTAAGCTAACCTTGGAAGAATTACAAGAATTGGGTGTTTCACCCGCCCCACCTAATTTTGAGAGAGATTTACATATGGAAGTTGAAAACGATATAAAAATTAACATTGGAACTGAACATAACCCTCACATAATCAATATTGGATCAGAATTAAGTCAAGAAAAACAAGATAAATACATTTCATTTCTTAAAGACTATGAAGATGTCTTTGCTTGGACATATGAAGACATGCCATGTCTGGACCCTTCTGTAGTCATGCATCATCTAATAGTCCATCCAGATGCTAAACCTGTTAAACATAAACTTAGAAAAATACATCCTAAAGTGGCCTTACTATCCTAAAGTGGCCTTACTAGTCAAAGCAGAACTAGAAAAATTGTTGAAGGTCCATTGATTATGCTGAATGGATCTCAAATGTAGTTCCAGTAACTAAGAAAGAATCCACTAAAGTTAGGGTTTGTATAGACTTCAAAGACATTAATGTTGCCTGCCCTAAGGATGATTTTCCTCTTCCTAACATGGATCAAATAATTTATTTTACTACTAGAAGTGGAATGATATCCCTAATGGATGGATTTTTCAGTTATAATCAGATCAGGATAGCCCCTGAAGATTAGGCTAAAACAACCTTTATTACCCCTTGGGGAACCTATTGTTAGAAAGTGATGCCATTTGGTTTAAAGAACGCAGGTGCAACATATCAACGAGCCATGACTTATATCTTTCACGATATGATGCATGATATTCTACATGATTATGTAGATGATATTATAGCTCCTTCCATCAAAGAAGATGATCATTTAAATGACTTGAGAAAAGTATTTGATCGGTTAAGGGAGTATCTTATCCGATTGAATCTAGCCAAATGTATATTCAGAGTTAAGCCAGATAAATTATTGGGGGTTATCATTTCTTTACATGGCATTGAAATTGACCCTCTCAATATTGCGGCTATCACTGATATGCCCACACCCACCAATATATCAGAATTACAAAGTTTACAAGGTAAGCTTTAAGCTATTCACTGCTTTATTGATAAGTTGGTAGATAAAACCGAACCCTTTCTTAAACTTCTTAAGAAAGATGTCTCTTTCCATTGGGATGAAGAATGCCAAGAAGCATTTGAACTCCTTAAGCAATATCTCCTCCAACCATCGGTGCTTTCCCCACCTAGATCTGATCGTCCATTTATTTTGTACATTTTTACCTCCGATTTTTCCTTAGGAGCTATGTTAGCTCAGCTTGACAATGAGAAGAAAGAACGTGCTAATTATTACATCAGTAGAACCTTAATCAGTTATGAAACTCGCTATACCATATTAGAGAAGTTATGTCTTGCAGTCATATTTTCTACACAAAAACTACGACATTATATGCTCAGTCAAAAAATGTATGTTATTGCCAAATTCGACCCTTTGCAATATCTTATGAGTCGATCGTATTTATGTGGTCGCACAGCCAAGTGGGTTCTTGCGCTAAGCGAGTTTGAACTCATGTTTATAGGATAGAAGTCTGTTAAAGGTCAAATCATAGCAGATCAATTAGCTACTGCACCCTTAGAGTCTACCCATCCCCTCATCATTGAGCTTCCTGATGAATGCCTTAAATTAGAGGCAGACCATCCTAAACAATGGTCCCTATACTTTGATGAAGCCCGATGTATGAGTGGGGCTGGTGTGGGTATTATTTTAATATCTCCGTAAAAACATCTTATACCTCTGTCCTTTAAATTAACGTTTGCTTGCACTAATAATACTACTAAATATGAGGCTCTAATCCTTGGATTACGAGCAACTTTGGCATTGAAAATTAAAAATTTGTTAGTTTTTGGTGATTCCCAACTTGTCATAAATCAAATCAATTATGTTTATCAGACCAGAGATGATAAATTACACCCATATAAAACATATGTTTTGCAATTATTATCCTTATTTGATCAAGTTACCTTGGAAGCTATTCCTCAAACTAGCAATCGTGCGGCTGAAACTATGGTTGCAGCTGCATCTCTTTTGCCCTTGGAGTTAGATGATGAATATGCTACCATCATTATTCATCGACTCCAAAAACCTGCTTCAATAAAATCATGCTTAGAACCTTTGGATGTGTTTCTAATCAACGACACTACTCTCGAACCATGGTACACTGATATATTTAATTTTCTACAAAATGGAACCTTCCCTGATGGTTATACTAGCAACCAACACCGATTATTACGTAGACGAGCAAGTCACTTCATAATTATTGGTAATACCTTGTATAGGAGATCTTTTGAAGGCATATTATTAAGATGTTTGAATCTAGAAGAATCTAGATCATTTTTGAGTGAAGCCCATGATGGATCTTGTGGAGTACACTTTAGTGGTAACGCCATTGCTAAGAAGCTCCTTTGGATAGGATATTTTTGGCCTACCATGGAGAATTATGCACATGATTATGTGTGCCATTGCGACAAGTGCCATAAACATGCTAACCTTGTCCATGCGCCTGCACAAGAACTACAGGCTATTTCATCTCCTTGGCCCTTTTCAAAATGGGGCTTAGATATCATTGGGAAAATCAACCATGTGTCATCTGATGGACATAAATTTATCATAACCGCTAAGGAGTATTTCACAAAATGGGTTGAAGCTATGCCTTTAGCTTCTTGTACTGGAACGCAAGTTTCCAAATTTATTTTTAATTAAATTATTTGCAGTTTTGGAATTCCTACCAATCTCATCTCAGATAATGGAACTTGTTTCAAAAATAAATATGTCAAAGATATAAAATCCAACATCGTTGGTCTACTCCCTATTATCCTTAGGGTAATGGCCAAGCAGAAGCATCTAATAAAACATTAATCAAAATTCTCAAAATACTGGTCAATAAATCTGGTCGAGATTGGCATATCCAATTATATCCTGCTTTGTGGGCCTATCGAACTAGTGTTCGCACCCCCACTGGAACTTCACTTTTCATTTTGGTTTATGGCACTGAAGTTGTTTTTCCATTTGAATTAGAAGTTCCTTCTTTGGCTCTACTTCAAGATATTGAAGTAGGAGATGAATATCGTGCTGGTAGATTTAGTCAGCTAGAATTTCTGGATGAAAAATGCATCAATGCTTTGGAGCATCTTCGTGCTTACCAAAACAAGCTTAAGAGAGCATATCTCAAGAAAGTTCATCCTCGATCCTTTGAGATCGGTGACCTTGTCTTAAAAAAAAATAAAAAAAATACTAATGCTACTAAAGACCTTAAAGGTAAATTCGATCCCAACTGGCTTGGAACGTATATCATCACTGCTAAATTTGGATCGGGAGCATACAAATTATCTACCTTAGATGGTAAAGAACTTAAAGAACCTATGAACATTATGCATATCAAACGCTACTATGCATAAAACATTGGGTCATTTCATCATTTGTATATACTGTATTTTGCATATTGTTTCATTTTTAGCCATTTCTATCAAAATATTTTTCAAAGAACAGTAATAGTATTAATTTTTTGCAAATCATCAATTAAAATCAAATACAAAAACATCAAAATTTTCAAAATCTTCCAAAACATATTTTTTATACCTGTCAATTCTTGGATTTTGTAGTTATATTTTCAATTATTTTGGATAAATGAGCATTTATTTGGAATCCCGCACTTTCACACTCACATGAATAAATATCTTGATTTTATTTGGTATGATTATTAATCTCTCTTATATCAAAGTCCACATTGGCATTAAATAAAATTTTGAGCATAGAGAACTGATCTTGTTATTTACTTGAACCAAGTATATATTTTCACATTAAAATGATTTCATTGCAAATTCAATATGATGCTACATAGTAGATGTGGTTTCTTGAGCGAAAATTTTCCCCTGCTATCCTATCATGCACATGGTCTAAAATATTTGAGAATTGACAAAAGGACAAGCTCACCCCTACCCAGAATAAAAATCCCTTGCTCTACAGCTAATCCGAGCAAGTATCCCTAGCATAGGAAGAAAAAGAAAAGTGCAAGAAAAAGAGAAAAATAAAAATGTTATTTTGTATCATCACAACAATATTTCAGCATTATCACAAATATCAAGCAAAAATACAAAAAAAAAAAGAGCAAAAATAAGAAAAGCAAAAGCAAAATGCAATAAAATCCTTTCCCTACCCCTTGAAAAGAAAATAAGGGTGAATGAGCTTGAATCCCTGGAATTCTCAATTATTCGAAAACTATGAGGTAAGCCCCATAACAGGTGGTTTGTGCCCAACCCGCTTGGCCTTGGGTAATTCCTAGCATGGTGATATATCTGTCACATTAGCGACCTTATTTTGTACAGACCTATGTTGGCTTATGGATTAGCTAGCTCTTGATAACCTAACTTACACAGTAGTCTTGTATGGTTATATGCATATAAATCATGGTTAACGAACATTCATTTGGTTAAGGCAAATTGCTTATATCAAATTATCTTGCTCAAAATTGGTGAATGAACAATACAATTGCACACACATTTGTATTTGAGAGATTTTGTATCATTATGATAAATCAAGATCGGTAATGAACTCACGTTTACACATGAGGATCCCTTATAAACCTACATTTTTTTTTGAGATAATTTAAAATATTTATGTAATTCTTTTCAGAACAATTTTATCCTCTTATTTCAGAATTTTGTTTTGTATAAAAACAATTATATACATTATGTCACAAAATTGCAAAAATATTGCAATCAACATGTTCATCATGTTATTATTTTCTGTTTATCAAAAATAAAAAATCAATCATGCAATAAAACTAAAATATTTATTTTATCTTTGGATTTTGCGATGATGGTATAAGTCTATACCTATAAATTATATGCCTAGCGCAAACCATTGTTCTAATTTTATTTTCCCATCCATTTAAAAAAAAAACACACATATGGCTTACATCATTATGTTACACAATTGTGCTTCAAAACGAACGAACACTTATTCTATTTCATGTCATTATGTCAAAACATTCCATTTTGCAACCATGGTATAATTTCTAAGGAATTATTCAAAAATATATCACACTTAGGAATTTATGCCTAGCAAAAATCACCTTTTAAAATATATTTCATGCATAATTTTGTGAAAAATCTAAAAACAAATCATCACCATCATCATTTTCATCATCACAACACAAAGTCTTAAGACAGTCTCTTAAGCACTCTTTTACTTTTAGCAATATTTCTATACTGGGATTAGCTTGACAACCTAGCGAGCGGCGACTCCATGAAACGGTCTATAATAGCGACAATGTCCTTTGAAATTATTGTTAGAAGTCCCTTTTATTTTTCATCAAATCACACCAAAAACAACCAATTTATGCACATCAGATTATTTCATTTACAATTTTATGGCATGACATAACATTATAATTTATTGCCAAATGACATAATTACATGAATCAACAATTCAAGCATCATACAATAGATACACAAGTCATATCATCAAAAATACAATCTATATATATCATCAATCAACTATGTACATCATTTGGATTGGTATGCCACAATCAAAACTCTAGCATACTCAATCCCCTCAAAAGTAATAATAATATAATTTGCACTCTGCAGTAGCTAGCCTCGAGAAGTCCTCAAGCTCTCAGCCTCATCTTCTCCCCCACTCTGAAGTGGAGGAGGTGGTCCCATAGAGGTCTAGGCCATATCTCGGGTCCTCATAGTCGATCGTGAGGATGTCCTCGATGATCCCATCATGATCGGCTCTACAATGGGGGCTGGCAATGATATCCTCTATCCCTCTAGGACCGCTTGATAGTACAAACCCTAGTAAAATGTGGTCTGAGCAATAGACCGCACCAGATCCCGAGTGCTCGCTCCTCTGCCTTGAGATCTGAGCTGTGTAGCCTCATATTACAATGTCTACACCTGAGCCCAAAGGTGGGAAACCTCATCCTGGAGAGTCGTCGTCTCGTTGCTCTCCCCTACATCCACACCCTTGCCCTTACCTAGCGATGGTGGTCTCTCCCCTTTCTACGAAGGGATTCTCTCCTCCCTTCACCCTATCTCCCATGGCCTCTATGGAGCCTAACCCCTTCACTGGCATCTCTCCTATGGGGACTACTATTGCTCTCTCCCACTGTGACCCCGCGCTGCCTTAATGGTAGACTGGTGCCGCCTCCCCATCTGATGCACCACGGCATGCACTGGACCCTACGCCCTCATCATTCGAGGAGGGTGAATGCCTATGTACCAGGCATCATAACTGATTGCAACCCTAGCAACGTCACCATCCACTGGATGGATGGGGGCATCGTCCACATCCTGACTCTAGAATCATTGCATATCTGAATCCCCACTCAACGTAGTACTATCCTGAATAGTCCAGGAGTACTCGTAATCCCTAAGAGAAGGGATCCCCTGCTATAGACTAAACTATCATAGTACCTAGTCATAGTGATGGAGCTCTACCTCTCCTCACTCCATCCTCAGCTAGTAGACTCACCTGATGAGATCTAGCTCTTGCCCATCCTCTACCCACCTGGGGTGCTCTCACCATGGCCTCTAGGTGATCTGGTCTAGGATGAGGACATCCAACAACCTTTGAGACATCGGCAGATCTATCCGCCACTGTGGCCCTCTTTGTAGCCACCAATATAAAACTCGAGGCCTCTCCCAGTCAACCCCTATCAGTGGGATCCCTATCAACCTCCACACAGCAATGTGCTCTCAGCACCAAACCTATAATAGCGATGTCAAAACTAGGCATCTACCCCCCTTGTATACGACCCCGTGAAGGATCCTATACAAGAAGCATAGTACAAAGCTGCCCCATGCAAATATGTACTCGTGGTCTCTCATGTCACAAAATATATCTAAGAGGAGCCATGGTAGTCTGCATCTACTCTGGTGGCACAACAGTATGCCACCTACCACCCCTGCCAAAACCCAAGTCAGCCTAGATGCCCCAGGCATCTGCCATAGAAACTCGATGTTCACCCCACCCTTCTCCAAGGTGAAGCTCGGGTCTCCAGTCAGCCTCATCATCGCTTGGCCTTGATTGGCCGTAGGTATCATGAGTCATCCCTGTATGGGGATCCTCATGATCCTCCATACATCCTCTAGAGTGGGAGCCATCTCCCCTGTCGATAACCGGAAATAGGACAACCCCGGATACCATCTCTCTGCTAGGGCTGTCAGTAGCCCCATGTTAGTCGGTACTTATGGCATCTCTACCACATGCTGTAGCCTGGCCTATCCTAGTCAATCATGCTCTGTATGGTCAAGGATGACTATGTCGTCTCTTAGTCTGTCGTATTTTCATTCTCAGCTATTTAGTAATCCCCTCTATAAAACAAACAATAACAACAAAATTTATTAATAACCAATCATTAAAATCAAATTAAATACATTTTTAAAAGCAAGTTAAAGATGTTATCATCCACCATCGGATGATATCGTCCTAAATTTGGCAAAATCATCCTTTGTAGGATGAATTCATCTTCGATTTCACAAACTTGGGGATCATCCCTTGTTAAACGAGATCGCCCCTAGTTCGTCGATTTCGCCTTTAGACGAAATCGACGATTTAGGGACGATTCCAACGAAATAGGGATGATTTCGCCCAAACGTCGTCGATGGCATAAAAATGGCCATGATGCCCCAAATAATCTAAATTTAAATCCATAGATTGCACAAAGCAAAATCAAAACTAATCTACTAGGCTTAGATCCTTACCCATAGCCCGCGCTGGACCTCTGTCACTCTGTGCGCTGTCTCCACCATTTTTTCTCTCTACAAAGCTCTAGAACAATAAATATGAAAAATAAAAATGAATTAGGGTTTTACCCTATTTTCTTAATTTTATTTAAAAAAATCAGCATTTTAATTTTTGCCTTTCCGCATTTTTACGTCGAACGTTTGATTTGGGTAAAAACACGGAGGGGGCACCATAGTCAGCAGTTGTACGATTCGACCAAGAATCATCCTCTAAAAAATTGAGTACATTTTTTCTTTCTTGTAAAATGGGAAGAACTCATCTTTAACATATTTTCTTTAAAAAATTCACTAAAGAGGGGGCAAAATGTAGCACCCTAAAATTGGCACGATTAAAAACCTTAGTAAAAGATAAAAGATAAAAATTTAAATTTTAACCCCAAAATCGCTCCAAAACCGCCTGCTACCCGTTTCCTCATTTTCCATGCCATTTTTAGGATTTGTTTTGACCGTTGGACTATATCGTCATAGATTAGATGCAATCATCCCAGATCTAATGAAATCGTCATGGACAGAATGCCCAGACAATTTTGTCCCAAAACCGAATTTTCATAATTAGCTTATGTTTCAAC
This sequence comes from Wollemia nobilis, assembly GCA_028583015.1. NCBI lineage: Eukaryota > Viridiplantae > Streptophyta > Pinopsida > Araucariales > Araucariaceae > Wollemia > Wollemia nobilis. The sequence continues at coordinate 162,892 of JAQPPZ010002362.1, forward strand.
AACCTCTCCAACTTGTGCAGAAGCGTGTCTATGCAGTTGGATATTTCCTTATTGGAGATCTCCCAGATTGGGATGATCCCCAACCTCTTAAACCTCTTCCTAAGCCTATATAAACCAGGATTTTCTAGTTTAAGCTCGTGACTCCCCTTGATCCTGATTTCCCTAAACCCCTTAGCTGACAGATTTAACTCCTTATTCCCTCGTACTACTATCTGTGTTCTATATTTTGCATTTTCTTGTAAGAACTCTACTATTTTTTAGTCGAAGATAGCTCAGATTGTCGTAGACGATCTTGTATGATTGGAGGCGATCTTGACTGTAGTCCATATTGGGGGCAATCCAAGTCCAGAGTTTGCGTTCCCTTAGCTTTTTTTTTGATAGTTATAAGTGTTTGTATTTATAGCGGGTTTTAACAAGGATCCCTAAACCTGATTACATAAGCAATGGGCCTAGGGCATCAATCCCTTGAAACTGAACACCAAAACAGAAATCCCGCCCAACGGTAACAGTAAGCATGAAACAATCCCTCTTAGTGGGAAACAAACAAATAAGAAAGAAAGTAGTTTTGGAGATCCCGCTCAGCGGGGAGTAGCCAAAAACCACCATCGAGAAGATCCCACCCAGCAAGAAGCACAGAAAAACTGTTACAATAAAATCCCGCCTCGCGGGAAGCAGTCAAAACCACCACAAATAGTCCCGCCTAGCGGGAAGCAACAGGGAAATCCCGCCATCCGGGAAACCAGCAGAAAAGAAAGGATCCCGCCTCGCAGGAAAATCGGTGGATTTTGCGGATCCCGCCTTGTGGAGAAACCATCCCGCCCATCGGTAAAACATTCAGTTCAGCGAGAGCCATCCTGTAGGAAGCCGACAGCCAGCACAGAGAGGATCCAGCCCATCAAGAAGTGACCAGAGAGTTGCACCACAAGGAACTCGCCTCGGGAAAACAAAAAAAGGATCCCAGCAGCAGGGACCAAGAATCCCATCCAAGCACAGAGCCCACCAAGGGACCAAGAATCCCGTCCAAGCACAGAGCCCATCGAGGATTCACAAGAAAAATGGGGAAGCTGTCCAAACCCTAAATCGTCACCTCCACCGCACCGAGAAACGCAGGGGACCAGATCCACATGAATAACATGCAAAAAAACCCCAGGGGGAAGCCTGAGGGAAAAAGGGAAGGGATCCCAAACCAAACAGGGATCCCTGGGAAGCACCAGTCCGAAAAAACAACCATGGAAACCCTAGCCGGCCGGGAGGGGCGCAGATAGTGGAGAAGGATCTCCCCCAGGAGATCATCTGCAAACAACCACTCCCCGGGAGGGATGACCTGGGTTGAGCCAGGGACTGGGCAGGAACCAGGAGCCATGGGAAGGGGAGCAGGGGAGGGACCAGAGCCCTCCCCTCTCTACTTTCTTCCCTCTCCGCGTTCCCTTAGCTTTCTCTACATTTTTCACATTGTATTTATGCACTGTCTTGAATTATTATGTTTTTTGCATCTTGGAGTTCACCTCATTTAGCATAATCGCATGGTAAGGTTAAAATCAATCATTAAATCTACTGCATTTCCTTATTTGTTATTGGAATCCATTATTTAGGCATGTTTGTTGTTATTTCTACCATTGTCCTTTGCTTATGCACTTGCATATTTGGTATTTCACATCTATTTCTGTGATTGCAGGTTTCTGACGAATTCATCAGATATCAGACGATCTTGTCTGATTTCAGATGATTACGTATGAACTGAGGTGATCTAAACTGCTACAAGACTCATAATCTTCATCAAACATCTAGAATTAGGTATGACACATTCTAATTAGCATATTCTTTATTATTAGCACTCATTCCTATTTTTTGTATCCATTTAAATCATTATTGGTAGATAGAATAGTTTAGATTCATCTTGGCCAAACCTAGGAGTTGAATGATTGAGCATAAAAATGAACACATCAAACCCACTATCAACCTAGGCATGGAAACTATCACTCAAAATTTTCCTGGTGAACCCACCATCCATCAAAAATTCACCCTTATACTCCTCCCCCGAGAGGCAAGACCTTCAAAGGGCCTCTCAGTCCGAGGTATTGTCCCATCCTTCTTGCATCCTCCTTCTAGGCATGGATCCTATAGCCTAATGGTAAGGGTGCAAAAAATTTGGAGCGATACAGGTATCCATAGTAGACTTGCTTGATGTAACCTAAGGCTTAGGTGTGTTTGGATCAAGAGGTCAAATATCTAGTAGGGTGATGTGACCTACATCGTATAGTCTTTGGAATAAAGTTTGGAGAGGCTCAAAAAGTGGTGTTAAGTTATGCTATGGAGGTAGGGGACGTGGTCCTCAAATTTAATATGGTCTAGGTGGAAGAGGTTCATTTGTTTGAAATAGTTGTTGTTGTGGAGGAGGATGTCATGGGATAGGTTTAGGGACTAAATAATATATTACCACTTGGTTGGCTTGTGGTTGTAATGGGAACATTTTATTGGGCATGTTTCTATTAAAGTGAAAGTTGGAGTTCTATCAAGGTTTTTGTCTTAGTTTGATTTTTCCAGATTGGACCTTTATGTCCTCAATAAATTTTTCTTGAGCATGTCTTCCTTGAAGATGCAAATTTGGTGAATTTGTAGAGAGGTGGAGATGTGTTTATAGTAAGGTTTTGAGAAGAGTGTAACCAAATCCATAGATGGGAGGCTATGACCTAGGTCATGTATGACCAATCTCCATCTAAAGATAAATTTTTTATTGGTTCATCATGAACCTATCATAAAGCATAGATATCAGAGAAGTTTATCTTCTTTTTTATGTTTATGGGAAAGTGCTCAAGGACAAAATTGGCCAGCTACTCAAAAGTGTGGAGGCTATGGTGAGGGAGCATGTTGTACTAGTTTAAGGCTTGTCCCCCAAGTGAAAGAGAGAAGGTACGTAACATGAGAGGATTTCTACTTTGAAGTTGGTAGCAAGTTGAGAATTAGTTACTGATATGATTGCATAGGTCCTCCTTGCTTTTAAACTTGTCAAACTTTAGCATCTTGAAGTGATATGGGTAAGGAGGAATTGGAACAAAGTGATTTACTAGATAATTATAGAGTTCATCGTACGTAGATTTCTATGGCCCATAACTGGTAGTGTGAAGGTTTAACATCTTAACTTCATCTTGTAAGAGTTGAATTTTAGGTGTTAATGGCATAGGAGATGGTGCTAATAGGGGTGAAGCTTGCAAGTGTGGGGGGTATTGAAATTTTTGTTCTTACCAATGTGGGAGAGGAACATATTGTAACAAATCCTTGGGATACTATTGTTGTATAGGATAAGATGTTGAAGCAACTAGTATAATATGTTGTAGAGTAGGTGGTTGTTGAGGATAATAGCATTGTGGGTATGCGGTCTGAGGTTATTGTACAAGGTTTTTTTGGAGAGGAACCTACTACAATGGTTATGTTGTGGGAGGTGATGACAAAGAAGGAGGAGGTGTGAAAAATGCAAGTCCAACAGAGATAGGTGGATGTAAAGATGTTTGAATAGGTTGTGTAACTTGTGGACAAGATGAGGCATATAAGGATGATGTTTGCATCTAGCTAGATGGAAATTTTAGGAAAAATATTGGTTGGTAATATTGATATGTTGGATACTTAGGCTTTGAAGGATTTCGATGCTTGAACATGGGTAGTTAGCTCAAAGTTATAATTTTAAATGAAGGATGTGGAGGTAGTTGAAAGGAAGGTATATACGAGGATGGATTGGAAGAGGATGCATCGTACATACTAATGGTTGAAGTGTAGGTGGTAGTTATTATGGGGATGGGACATAGGTCTCCATGGTAGGAACTTGAGGAGGTGATGTGGTGAATGTATGCACACTAGCTTGAGGAGAGAAAGTTTGTTGACATTGTGAATATTACGTTTATTGCGATTGTAAAGGTGGTTGTGATGCAACTTTGAACAACACGAAAAAAAATTATTGAGGAAGGGGTCGTGGTGCTGCTTCCTCTATTTATTGATGTATTGAAGTGGGTGGGGCCTTTTTTGTTGTACTAGAGGCTGTTATTATGGGGATGCATGTGCATCCATGATAGATATTGATGGGTCTAAAACCATCCCTACAGTAGGGGCGAATGATATAATATCTGGACGGGTGCGATTGAGAAATGAAGAATCACTCTCAAAAATGGATTGAGCTAGATTTTGGAAGAAGGAATGAGTGAAGGAAGGGGATATATGACGAACCTCCCCATCAACAATGAGGGAAGGAGTTGTATGTCCTAGTGCTATATAGATAACATGATCACAAAATGTGGTAGAAGGATGAGGTGATGATGGATGGGAAAGGAGTGGATGATCCTCCTCAAATGATGTGGCAAAATCATATTTGTATGTATAGGTCTTACCATGAGACATAGTATGAAATGGGTCTAGTCTTGCAAAGAGGTCTACTATGAGCATAGACTTGCCATTCATGGTTGAAGGGGGAGGATGGACTATATGGAAGGGGCACTAGTCACTTCTTCCCCAAGGTGTGCTTGCTCATGTGTTTGGTTGTAGGTGATAATATGTACGGTATCATCTATCAGTGATTAGTGTTCAAAACTACAAAAAATAAAAATTTGATGTTTTGGGTATGATCTATATGGGGTTGTTATGCAACCTAGTAAGATCTATGAGGTTTTTGTGTCTGAAAAATAAAATTATAGGTTGGGGGTGATCTGAATGGTGAATTCATAGGGCAGGGGGTGAATTGTATTGTGAGTATGAAAAAGACATAAAACTAAAAATGATAGGCTACAAGTATTCCCTAGGTGGGCTACCAATAGGTGAATGAGTTGAAACCAGTCTATGAGAGCATGCAAATAATGTATGATCAGAATTAATTCTAAAATACAGAGAATTAAAAGTGTTGCTTCGTTTAGTGTGTTTTTATGTTAGGATCTCCTAGGAAGTATCACAGGTAGTGAGGTGAAATTCTAGATAAAATGGGATTTTTGTAAACATAGAACCTCCTACATCACCCAAAGATGCACAAAATAGAACAATGCTTCAACAGGCGAATGGTGACCTGTATGGAAGGTGCTGTAAAATGATAGCCTATATGGGGAGAAATCAAAATGCTAAAATGAGTTCATTGTATCCTCTCATGATAAGAGGTGGTAATGTTTAAGACTTGGTACTTTCCCAAACAGGTTTTTGCTTCACTCTCAGATGAGCTTAGTCAATGAAAACAATCACCATGTTCACTAATTATGTAAACCTCATGAACAAAAGGTATCTAAACCTATCCCACTTTGAAGGCTCCTTTCATTTATGAAATTAGAAATACCAATCTAAAAAGTGAGTATTCTTTGGTGATGAGGTCCAAAAAAAATCTCCTATGGGGCTACTAGGTGTCTAGGGAGGTGAGTTGGTGGAGGGTAAAAATTCTACCTCACCAGTCTTGATTGATGGATTGGGGATGAAATCCAATCTCACCACTGTATGTACCATGTGAGTGTGCAGGTTTAAGTTATTTAGCGATGCTGTGAAAGTAAATTGCAAATAATTAAATGCCTTTTAAAAAATAAATCTAGGCCTAGATGCATATTTTGAAAAGAAACTAAGTGTCTAATTACCTTTTTGAAAAATAGAAACTAATCTTAGATGCCTTTTTGAAAAGAAAACTGATCTATGAAAGTGTGGAAATAGGAAAACTAGAATACATGAGAAGGAAGGTGAACTATATACATGTATTAGAAAGAATTATAAGTTCTAATTTAGATGTTTGTGTAAAGACAATGTAAGTTACCCTGAGAATTTAGAAAATGATAAAAATTATTTAACCTAGATGTGATGTGAAAATGAATGCAAGTGATGTGAGAATAATTCAACAATTCTATTGTTAGAAGCCATGCTTGAAAGAAGAAAGCAAATTGGAAATGCATTTTTTGAGGAGAACAAAGAAATTTTTTAGGGTGATGTAAAAGTGATTTTGAATATAAAACTAGATGCAACTTTGAAGGGAAATTTTTTTTAATAATGTAAAATGCAATTTGTCAGTTTAAATTGGGACAAAAACCTAAAATATAATCTTACATGTGGATGCAAAGGAAAGCTTACTCTAAATATATTTTAAAGGAAACTCAACAAGCAATTAAGAAATACATTGACGATTTAGAAAATTCTAATCTAATTATATATGAAATTAATTCTAAAATGAACTATTTTTATTGTATTTATATCAATTTGAAACCCTAATTGATGTATTTAAATTAGGATTTTGATATGCTAACATAGTACATGTATTAGAAAACTAGTATTGTAAATAAATGACATCACAAATGGTTCTAAGTAGAATACCTACGTTCTGAGGTCAAATTTGACTTTTCGAAAGCCTCTGCTATGAATCCTTGTTGTTTTGGGGTTTATAGAGTAGTTTTGTAATAAATCATAGGTTGAGGGGTGATCTTACCCTGGATTCCTAGATTAGGGGGTGAACTATTCTTAGGAGCCTAAAAATCCAATTTTGATGACCTAAGAGGTGTCTCAGGGTTTTAAGGATCCTATAGCAATCACATAAAACAAAAATTATAACATATTTATGGTAAGATAATCTAATATAATTAGGCGATTGTGGGTTCGAGTTCCATCAGGCATGCCATAATTAAGCGTACCAAAGGCTACCATTTGATCAATAAAATTAACCATATCAAATAAAAATGATCATAAGTGCTTTCAACTCATTTTATTAAGAATTTGATAAAATATTATAGGGTGAATCTCCTTTTATTTTCTCAACAATATGTGAAACACTCTGATGGTTTCTCTTGGGGTCCCTCGAATGTAGGTGGGCTTTGATGCATGTGTGCCACCGCTGTGTTGTTGTTGTTGATGTTGTGTTTATTGTTGTGATGTTGTTTGCTACTATTGGAGGGCCTATAAAATGGTGTTAGATCACTTTGGGGCCTATCATGGATCAATCCCCATATTTATGAAGACAAAGCGACATTAAAAATATGAAATAAAGCCTGAAATGAAGTGTAAATGCTATATAAACATGAAATAAAGGTTACCTAAGGTTTCTCCTACTATAGAACAACTGTACAGTAAAATCACAAGGTAGGGGGTAATATGTAACGTAGATTAATAGGTTAGGGGGTGAACCCAACTACAAGTGCCTTCTGGTGGAGATCCTTTGTTTGGATGGGCTCCTAGGATGCTTCGATACTGTTTGTACCATCCATAATTGAAAGAAGATATTTTTGTAGGATTTTGGTAGATTTTATGTAAGTTAGGTAAAAGGGAGAGAGAGATAATGAGAGGGGGGACCCTCTATTTATAGGAAAATCTAAGATCATGGGGTGGTTAGGTAGACCAAACCCTATATTCTATTCCATTCTAAGTTAGGTTAGGGTTTGGGGAGGTGTCATATCCACATTACCTAAAGGAATATCTCATCCTCACACATGTGTGAAGAGAGATTAGGGTTAACTAGGATTAGCTAACTCCTAGGTTATATTATGGTTTAGTTAGGATTTCTAGGAAATATCCTAACTAACCTAATGTGCACACATGTGTGAGGGAATAATTAGGACCAATTTGGGTTTAGGATCCCAATTAACCTTTTAAGTCATAAAGTACACTTAAGTTAAAAGTTACTTTACAATTAGAAATTCAATTAACTTAATTACGATATTTTAGGAAGTAATAGTCCCGTGGGGTCCTAATTAGGTGTATAAAAGGTCTTAGGTTGCCTTAGGGAGCTGATAAGTGACCTCTTGATATATAGAAGGTGGTTAGGACATGAATTATGCAGTTTAGTAGGGTTTCATACCTATAGGCCAATGATATGGTCTATGTAGGTCTATGAAGGTCTACAATAGTCTAGAGCAGTCTACGCTGGTCTAGAGTAGTCTACAATGGTCTACAATGGTCTATGTTGGTCTATAATAGCCTAGAAGAGTATAGAATGTTATATGCAAACCTACAAGTGTCTAAATAGATCTACAATTATGTAGAGGTAGACATGTGTAACTTTTGGATGTCTACAAAAATATTTAGGAGTGTTGGTTACCATTAATTATGAACTTCAAAAAACTTCTTAGTGAATCCTAGAACAAAAAAGATCAGTTTTATCTTGCATTTACATGACCCCAATTGTAAATTAACATCACCTATGTCTTTTATGTCATAGAATGTGTCATAACCTAAGGAGAATTATCCTCTATAATTAGAATAGTTAGAGTCTGGAACCAACATTTTTGACCAATCATATGTTTTGCTGCTCTAGAATTGACATACCAAACATAATTAGAATGTCATATTTTATTATTAGTGATACATACTATTCTTCTCCTGAGTGGTCATATTTGACAACATTACCATGTTTTTGATGTATCATCTTTCTTTTTCAATTTAAAATTTTTTTATCAATTGATGTCTTCTTAAACTATGAATGCTTTTTTGGAGAAGAGGATCCATTTGTGAAAGGATTATGCCAACATTAATTAAACATGTGACCACTTTTGCCACAATGTGCATGTATTTTACATGCAATAAGTTTTTTCTTGATTCTAGAAGTGATGTTAAGTTATTGTTCCTCTTTTGAATAGCTACTCCTTATTTATATTTGAAAGTATTACATGATCTTCATCGTGTGATGTATAAGAGGCCTCCATTGTTGAAGTAAATTTATCATTTTTTAATTTTAGACATTTTTTAGTGATATTATTTGTGTCAAACATTGTGATGTATGAGATCATTCTTATCTACATTTTAATATTTTATTTTCTTATCATCCATAGTTTTAGGATGGGTAGTGGACCCATTTACAATTTCTCACACTTCCTCAAACCCAAGTTGAGTTTTAAGTTTAGATTTCTAAGTAAAATAACCATTCCCTTGTAGTAGTTGAGGACTAGATAATAGAAAATTTTGTGCATTACTAGTCATGTTCACTCTTCACAAAACTAGAAAATTTTAATTTCACTAGATCAATATCAAAATGAACTTTCTAAAAAGTATACATAAATCTATACTCAAAAGTTATCTACCTCAAATTAAAACAAAAAGTGATAGTATCTGTTGGTCATCAAATATGCCTAGGTAAGGATTTTGTGTAAATGTATGCGCCCTAGACCTGGACCAACATTGAAATGTCGAAGGGAAGAGATGCCCCTCATGCCAATCTCCAGAGAAAGGCTGGCTTCTATGCTAAACTACTTGGGTGTTTTGAAGACAATAGTGCAGGAAAGAGATAAAAGGGATAAGGGTTAGAGAAATAAATAAAAAAGGGGTAAGGGAAGAGAGATTGTGATTTAAGGTGGGAGAGAATAGGAAGCACTATCGCTAATAGATAACTTGAATAGTAGCAAGGAACACCAAGAGTAAAACAAAAGAAACGTAGTATCTGATATTCTCACAATGACACTGAGAGGGGGGGTGAATCAGTGTAACTACTTAAAAACTTAAATCTGCAACTTTTAAAACTAATAATGCAGGCTTGAAACTAGATAATGCAAGTATCACACAAGAGCATCACACAACACAGGATTTAACGAGGTTCACCAATGTGGCTACTCCTCAAAAATGACTGTTTGGACTACAATCCAAATCCAGTCTTTTCAAGGATTCAATTTTTACAATCGATTTACCAGCACCCACTGGAAGGAGCACCAACCCCTGATTTATCTGCTACAACAGATAGGAGCACCAACTCCTTTTACCAAGCACCCACTTGGATTTCAATTTTGCAAGATAAATGGACATAAAAATGCCTTCTCTTTTGCAAGACCCTTACTGGTCTACAACACATACAAAAATCTCACAGAAGCATAGAGAGAATTGTTAGAGACTCAATATCTTCTGATCTAATCTAAAACCTTTCTCTTGAATATTCAATAGAATAGCAAGTTTTGATCTGAGGCTGTTTTCTTACAACACCCTTACTAACTGAGACCTTTTAAAATGCACAATGAAAACACAGTCACAGTAACCTTCTCACTATGCCAATTAGATCCTTTTATTCTTGATTTCTTCGAACGGCTCAATTTAAAACGGTTTAACTTTCCCTCCAACTTTTCATGCATTCTCAGTTGTAATTGATGTGTCAAATCTTTCTCTGACCTGATCCGCCTTTTAGCCGCTTTCTTTCTGACATTCTGACGTTCTGATAGCCTTTTTCTCTGCACAGTCTGCATATTCTGATAGTCCTTCTCTGCATATACTGACAACCCTTCTGCGTGTTTCGATGCTCTGTTATCTCTACGAAACTGCTCTTTAAAATTATTTTGCACTTTATTCTAAACGGTGTCAATCCTTCTATTCTACCTGTTACTTTCTTGTGAGTCAAGCACAAGCATCGAGAATACTGTATCACGGCCCTGCAATAGCCGTTCTACATTCAATGCATAGTTCCGTGGACACTCTTTGTAACTGCCACCTTTGCCAGCCATGCTGCAACACAACCCTGCAACAGCCGTTCTTTTCTTAATTGCAATGCTTCGTAACTTTCCTTTTAACTTCAGTTAACTGCAACATGAATTTCTCCTATGCATTCTCACCACCTGTCACTTGGAACTGCAGATCTGACTCTAGTTAACTTTTCGTAACTGGCACATTTTTGACACCTGTCACAATGCATGTATCTTTGACTTTTTCTTGCCAAAACATTACCTATCGTGATATCACGATGTTTTCCTCTTTGCTGACGTCATCCTTAACTTTGTCGCGATATCGCGACACTGTCGGCTTCCTAAGGCTTCTCTGGCAACTTGTTGCGATATCGTGACATTTTGGGTTTTGCTGACGTCATCCTCTAAGATGTTGTGAAATCGTGACATTTCTGGCTTCATGAGGCTTCTCTGGAAACATGTCATGAAATCACGACATTTTCTGTCTTGCTGACGTCATCCGCTAAGGTGTCGCGAAATCGCGACGCTTCCGGCTTGCAACGGCTTTTCCAGCAACTTGTCGCGATATCACGACATTTTTAGACTTGCTGATGTCATCTTCAAAGATGTCACAAAATTGCGACGTTTCCGGCTTGCAATGGCTCTTCGTTCACCCTGTCGCGAAATCGTGACACATTTTGGTTTTGCTGACGTCATCTTCATTGTCGTCGCGAAATCGTGACGTTTTCGGCTTGCAATGGCTCTTCGTTCACCCTGTCGCGAAATCGTGACACATTTTGGTTTTGCTGACGTCATCTTCATAGATGTCATGAAATCCCGATGCTTCTGGCCTCCGTACAATTTTTACTCCATGCAACCACGAAAAACCTTACATGTAGCGAAATCGCTACACCATTGTTGCCTTAGCATTTTTCTTTGCTGCTTGCTAGTGAAACTCCGACGTGTAGCGATATCGCTACACCTTTCCAACATGTGTTTCTAACCTGTAGCGAAATCGCTACACCTTCGCATTACTCACTTTTAACCTGTAGCAAAATCGCTACACCTTTTTACCTTGCACTTTCAACCTGTAGCGAAATCGCTACACCTCTGCACTATGCACTTTCAGCCTGTAGCGAAATCGCTACACCTTTTTACCTTGCACTTTCAACTTGTAGCGAAATCGCTACATCTTTTTGCCTTGCACTTTGACCATGTAGCGAAATCGCTACTACTTTTCACCTTGCAACTTGAAGCTATATCTAAGTCGCTGCACTTTTGTCCTTAGTGTCTCAAGCTTGTAGCGAAATCGCTACGCTTTTCTTACTTGGTGCTTTTTCTTTGCTTATGCTGGCGAAACTCAGACATGTAGCGAAATCGCTACAACTTCTTCATAAACTTTCTCTCTCCTCCGATGTGTTGTGAAATCGTGACATTTTTCAATGCATTTTCTCTCTCCTCAGCCATGTCGCGAAATCGCGACAATCTTACTTGCATCTTCTCCCTCCTTAGACATGTCGCGAAATCGCGACATTTTGGCGTGCTTTTTCTCTCTCATCGGATATGTCACAAAATAATGACATTTTCTTATGGACTTTCTCTCTCCTCAGACATGTCACGAAATCGTGACAGGAACCATGTTGCGATATCGCGACAGAAAACATGTCGCGGTATCGCGACAGTTTTCTTCCTTGTCTTTTTTTGTAAATTTTTGGATTTGGGTCCCCTCTGTTTTTCTTGAGATTTTCTGCACTTGATCTGACTGACCTCTGAACTGCTTCAACTGCATCACTCTGTCTGTGTTGACAACAATTACAATCCTTTTGCACTACTTTTGCTGCAACTTGCTCAACAATCTCCCCCTTTGGAATTGTTGGAAACACTTTGTAGCCTTGCTCAAATTCTTCTCCCCCTTTGCAAATAATGCCAAAGGGCTGCTGCAGACTCCCCCTGAGTCTATGCACAACATTCTCAGGCATAAATAACTTGAATGCTCCCCCCCGAGAATGTATTTCCCATAGCTAGTCGGTGCTTGGGAAGTGTGACTACTCCCAACTTATTCCGAAGGTATTCAAATACTTCCTTTGGTAAATGTTTGGTGAATATGTCCGCTACTTGCTCGTAGTGGGAACAAACTCCAATCTGACCTCTCCTTCTGCAACCTTATCCTTCAAGAAGTGATACCGGATTGCAATATGCTTGGTGCGGGAATGCATTACCAGATTCTTTGAAATGTTGATTGCACTTGTGTTATCACATTTGACTGGAATGGGCTCATTGAAGTGAATGCCTAGATCTTTCAATTTTTGTCTCATCCATAGTATTTGTGTACAGCATGTAGTATCTGCAATGTATTCAGCCTCGACTGTGGATAACGAGACTGATTCTTGCTTCTTACTATGCCATGCAAACAATTTGTTTCCAAGAAAGAATGCTCCTCCACTTGTACTTTTTCTGTCATCAATGCATCCTGCCCAATCAACATCAGAGTATGCAAAGAGAGTGAAGTCTTTTCCTTTTGGATACCATAGCCCATACTCCATAGTACCTTTGAGATACCTAAAAATCCTTTTCACTGCTGTCACATGAGTCTCTTTTGGGCTAGCCTGAAATCTTGCAACCATGCAAACAACTTGTAAGATATCCGGTCTAGTGGTCATCAAATACAGAGGGCTCCCAATCATTGATCTCGTACATTGTTTGATCAACATCCAAAGATTTATCATCCTTGCTCAACTTGTAGCTTGTTGTCATGGGGGTGCTCACCGGCTTACTATCTTCCATAGTGAACTTTTTCAGCATTTCTTTCACATATTTAATTTGAGAAATAAAGATCCCCTTTTCAGTTTGATTAACTTGTAATCCAAGGAAATATGAAAGTTCACCTATCATAGAAATTTCAAACTCTTTCTGCATTTTGTTTGCTATGTCTTTGCATGATTCATCATTGCTACTCCCAAAAATTATATCATCTACATAAACAACTAGAACAATGAAATTGCCATTTTTAGTTTTCACATATAAATTGCTATCCACCATACCTTTCTTGAATCCTTGCTTAGTGAGATAGTTGTCCAACCTTGCATACCAAGCTCTAGGTGCTTGTTTCAAGCCATACAATGCTTTCTTCAGCTTGCAAACAAAGTCAAGATTATCACAAAGTTGAAAACCATCAGGCTATTCGATATATACTTCTTCTTCAAGATTTCCATTCAGAAATGCTGATTTTACATCCATCTGATAAACCTTGAAGTTCTTATGAACAGCTAAAGCCAAAAATAGTCTTATTGCTTCAAGTCTGGCCACGGGTGCAAAAGTTTCTTCAAAATAAATCCCCTCAACTTGGGCATATCCCTTACAGACTAATCTTGCTTTATTCCTTACCACTTGTCCATCTTCATTCAGTTTGTTTCTAAATATCCATTTAGTACCAATTATGTTTTTATTTTCAGGCCTTGGTACTAATTCCCAGGCTTTGTTTTTCTCAATTTGATCTAGTTCTTCATTTACTGCTTCCATCCAGCTTTCATCCGTGCTTGCTTCAATAATATTCTTGGGCTCAATACTGGATAACAGAGAATAGTTATTTACTACTCTTCTTCTTATCTGAATGCCGACTGTAGGGTCCCCAATAATCTGTTCTTTGGGATGATTTTTTTGCCAACTACCTGTTCTGTATTTTCTATTTTCATCTCTTTCTAAGTCCTCTGAATCTGATTTTGTCTCTCTTCTTTTTCTTGATCTTCATCTTCTTCAATAAATTCTTCATAGGTTGGGTAGTTTTCATTATTGTTGATTTCTTGTTTCCTGCCTTCATCAACCTTCACATCCGCACTCTCCACTATTTTCTTAAGTCTTTTGTTGTAGCATGTATAGGCTTTGCTTTTAGTCGAGTACCCAAGGAATATTCCTTCATCAGCTCTGTCCTCAAACTTTCCAAGATTGCTTTCAGTTCTCTTAATGTAACACTTGCTGCCAAACACTTTGAAGTATTTTGCTGTAGCCTTTTTGCCAAACCATAGTTCATATGGTGTTTTGCTTTCATGTGGCCTCAACATACACCTATTCTGAATATAAACCGTAAGTATGGACTCGCCTCTTTCCGAACCCGTCGGCAATTTTGCTCTCTATTAACATGGTCCTTGCCATTTCCTGTACGATTCTGTTCTTTCTTTCAACTACTCCATTCTCGCCGAGGTGTTCTTGCTGCTGAGAACTGTCTTCTTATTTCATGTTTTTCATAGAATTCAGCAAACTCATTTGAAATAAACTCTCCTCCTCTATCAGATCTCAAACATTTAATTCTTTTTTCAGATTGATTCTCAACTAGATTTTTGAAGGTTTTAAACATCTCAAAGGCTTCTGACTTCTGTTTCAAAAAGAGTACCCATGTCATTCTGGAAAAATCATCAATGCACAGCATAAAATATTTGTATCCATTTATGCTTTCTGTCCTCATGGGTCCGCACAAATCAGTGTGAATCAGTTCTAATGGCTTGCTAGTGAAATATTATTTTGCTTTGAAGGTAGATCTGGTTTGCTTCCCCTTTTGGCATGACTCACAAATGCTGTTTGATGGTTTGCCAATAGTGGGTATGTCTCTTACTGCTCTTTTCGAGCTGATTTTTACCAGATTATCAAAGCTTATGTGACCGAGTCTTTTATGCCACAGCCAGTTTTCTTCTTCCTGTCCAACCAAGCAAGCTCCCTCTGAAGTCTCCGAGAGAGTATACAAATTTCTAGAAGTTCTCAGTCCAGTGGCTATTAACTTTCCATTTGTTGTCTTTCTTACTTCACAGCCCTCCTTCTTGAAAATTACTTCATGACCTCTGTCACAAATCTGACTTACACTCAGTAGGTTATGTTTCAGTCCTACCACAAAAAGAACTTCCTTAGAATTGATTTTACCGTCACTTAACTTAACCGATCCTTTACCCACTATCTTTGCTCCATCATTGTTTTCGAATTTCACGGAACCACCTTCGTATGTCTGCAGCCTTATCAAACTTATGTTTGTCTCCCGTCATGTGACTGGAGCATCCACTGTCTAGAATCCAGGGAGCAAATTTATTCTGTGCTTTGAGAGCTGTTTGAACGATCAGGGATTCTTTGTCTTTCTTCGGTTGTCCCTTTTCTTTCCACTGAGTTTTGACAGCAGATCTGGTTACTTTCTTCACCTTCTCCCTTTCATTTGCTTGTGACAGTTTATTGGGAAATTTTTTGTACTGTTTTGATCCAGTCGATTGATATTTTCTTCCCTGGTATGTATTTCCTGCAAAAGAGCTACGACAATTTCTTGCAATATGTCCGAAGTTATGACAGTTATAACATTCTACAGCATAATCTATCAAAGGTGAAAAATTATTTCTGCTAGTGAAATTTCTTTGTTCTATATTATATCTACAACTAGAAATTTTATGACCATATGCATTGCACTTAAAACAATAACCAGAAAAGGAACGAGTGTACCTGGGAAATGGATGTTTCCATGTGGAGGTAGGAGCCATGGGTCTCCTTCTTCTTTGATGAGAGACTTTGGTGAATCCATCATTTGCAGCACTCCTTTCGAGCTTGGATTTGTTGTTTTCTTTTGCATGATACGGTTTATCTTGATCAACTCTAATCTTGTCTTTATTATTTACTGGATCTACTGTTACAGCCTTTGAGTCCTTTGAGGTTTCTCCTTCATCAAATCCCAAGCCAAATTTGATACCTGTGGGCCTTTGATTATTCAACATTTTGTTCAGTTTCTCAGAACTGTCTTCAAATTTTTGATGACAGCTCAGTTTTCGATTCATTTCTTCTAGCTGCAGCCTTAATCCAACTATTTCCTCTTCCAGTTTATTGCTCTCATTTATTTTCACGGTCAACTGAGCTTCAACATCTTCAGACCTTTTCTTGTATTCTTCAGTTTGTACTTTCAAACTTATTATTACATTGCTGGCCTCCTCAAATTTTCTTGTAATATTTTTATTTCTTTTCCTTTCTACACTTAACTCTTCAAGAGCAGCAACTAACTCACCTTCCAGATCTATCTCAGCCTCATCTTCTAATTTTTCTTCACACTCCTGTGTTTCCTCAGTTGTTTGTTCTTCAAAATCCATGAATAGGGCTTCACCAGTTTCTTCTTCTGACTCCTCACTGGAACTGTCTTCAGAAGAATCGATATTCTGGGAAATGAAACTCTTCTTCTTGAAGTTTCTTTTTCTAAACCGCAGTTTCTTTTTCCAGACATTTCTTTCTGGATATGTTCCTTCATCATTTTTATTTTTCTCCTTCATTGGGCATTTTGCTGCAAAGTGCCCGATGCATCCACAGTTAAAACATTTGAACGACAACTTACCTCTGTACTTTCCTTTTCCCTTTACTAATTTCTTAACAAAGTTTGCTTCATTTTCATCTGCAGATTCTTCTTCCTCTGACTCTTGTTTAGATTTTACATTTTTCTGTGCTTGGAAGGCTGCTTCTCTGTCAGAGGGCTTAGTTTGTCCAATCCTCATTTCATAAGCTATTAGAGAACCATGCATTTCATCCATACTGAAGAAGTTTAAATCTTTTGCTTCTTCTATGGCATAAACCTTTGCATCAAACCTTTTGTTGAGAGTTCTCAGTACCTTCTTCACAACAACTGCATCTTCCATTTCTTCCCCCAGTCCTCTTATTGCATTGATGATTCCATTTACTCTCAGCATGTAAGCTTCTATGTTTTCATCATCGGTCATCTTTAATGCTTCGAACTGGGCACGATGTGTTTGCAGCTTAGCTTCCTTGATTTTGTTGTCTCCTTCATGAATGCTTAGCAGTTTGTCCCATATGTCTTTAGCAGATTTGCAGTTCATGATGCGTATCAACTCACTGTCGACCAATCCACACATAATCGCATTCTTGTCTTTTGAGTTGTTCTCAAACTTTTTCTTTTCAGCAGCATCTGTTGGAGGAACAGTGGGAGTGGTGTATCCATTTTCAACAGATTCCCAAATGTCATAACCCAATGCATAGAGATAGGTCTGCATTCTGAGCCTCCAGAAAGAATAGTTTGTTCCATCGAACAGAGGAGCTTTGTTAGAAGAGAAACCTTCACCACCGACCATTGTATATCTCCCAAGAACACCTTAGCTGATTAAGCTTGTGCAGGTGCCCTGCTCTGATACCAATTGATATTATCACAATGACACTGAGAGGGGGGGTGAATCAGTGTAACTACTTAAAAACTTAAATCTGCAACTTTTAAAACTAATAATGCAGGCTTGAAACTAGATAATGCAAGTATCACACAAGAGCATCACACAACACAGGATTTAACGAGGTTCACCAATGTGGCTACTCCTCAAAAATGACTGTTTGGACTACAATCCAAATCCAGTCTTTGCAAGGATTCAATTTTTACAATCGGTTTACCAGCACCCACTGGAAGGAGCACCAACCCCTGATTTATCTGCTGCAACAGATAGGAGCACCAACTCCTTTTACCAAGAACCCACTTGGATTTCAATTTTGCAAGATAAATGGACATAAAAATGCCTTCTCTTTTGCAAGACCCTTACTGGTCTACAGCACATACAAAAATCTCACAGAAGCATAGAGAGAATTGTTAGAGACTCAATATCTTCTGATCTAATCTAAAACCTTTCTCTTGAATATTCAATAGAATAGCAGGTTTTGATCTAAGGTTGTTTTCTTACAGCACCCTTACTAACTGAGACCTTTTAAAATGCACAATGAAAACACAGTCACAGTAACCTTCTCACTATGCCAATTCGATCCTTTTATTCTTGATTTCTTCGAACGGCTCGATTTCAAACGGTTTAACTTTCCCTCCAACTTTTCATGCATTCTCGGCTATAATTGACGTGTCAAATATTTCTCTGACCTGATCCGCCTTTTAGCCACTTTATTTCTGACATTCTGACATTTTGATAGCCTTTTTCTCTGCACAGTCTGCATATTCTGACAGTCCTTCTCTGCATATACTGACAACCCTTCTGCGCGTTTCGATGCTCTGTTATCTCTACGAAACTGCTCTTTAAAATTCTTTTGCACTTTATTCTAAATGGTGTCAATCCTTCTATTCTACCTGTTACTTTCTTGTGAGTCAAGCACAAGCATCGAGAATACTGTATCACGGCCCTGCAACAGCCGTTCTACATTCAATGCATAGTTCCGTGGCAACTCTTTGTAACTGCCACCTTTGCCAGCCATGCTGCAACACGGCCCTGCAACAGCCGTTCTTTTCTTAATTGCAATGCTTCGTAACTTTCCTTTTAACTTCAGTTAACTGCAGCATGAATTTCTCCTATGCATTCTCACCACCTGTCACTTGGAACTATAGATCTGACTCTAGTTAACTTTTTGTAACTGGCGCCTTTTTGACACCTATCACAATGCATGTATCTTTGAATTTTTCCTACCAAAACATTACCTGTCGTGATATCGTGATGTTTTCCGCTTTGCTGACGTCATCCTTAACTTTGTCACGATATCATGACACTGTCGGCTTCCTGAGGCTTCTCTGGCAACTTGTCGTGATATCGCTACATTTTGGGTTTTGCTGATGTCATCCTCTAAGATGTCGCGAAATCGTGATGTTTTTGGCTTCATGAGGCTTCTCTAGAAACATGTCGTGAAATCATGAAATTTTTTGTCTTGCTGACATCATCCGCTAAGGTGTCATGAAATCGCGACGCTTTCGGATTGCAACGACTTTTCCAGCAACTTGTCGCGATATCGCGACATTTTTAGACTTGCTGACGTCATCTTCAAAGATGTCGTGAAATCACGACGTTTCCGACTTGCAATGGCTCTTCGTTCACCCTGTCACGAAATCACGACACATTTTGGTTTTGCTGACGTCATCTTCATTGCCGTCGTGAAATCACGACGTTTTCGGCTTGCAATGGCTCTTCGTTCACCCTGTCGTGAAATCGCGACACATTTTGGTTTTGCTGACGTCATCTTCATAGATGTCGCGAAATCGCGACGCTTCTGGCCTCCGTACAATTTTTACTCCATGCAGCCGCGAAAAACCTTACATGTAGCGAAATCGCTACACCATTGTTGCCTTAGCATTTTTCTTTGCTGCTTGCTAGTGAAACTCCGACGTGTAGCGATATCGCTACACCTTTCCAACATGTGTTTCTAACCTGTAGCGAAATCGCTACACCTTCGCATTACTCACTTTTAACCTGTAGCGAAATCGCTACACCTTTTTACCTTGCACTTTCAACCTGTAGCGAAATCGCTACACCTCTGCACTATGCACTTTCAGCCTGTAGCGAAATCGCTACACCTTTTTACCTTGCACTTTCAACTTGTAGCGAAATCGCTACATCTTTCTGCCTTGCACTTTGACCATGTAGCGAAATCGCTACTACTTTTCACCTTGCAACTCGAAGCTGTATCTAAGTCGCTGCACTTTTGTCCTTAGTGTCTCAAGCTTGTAGCGAAATCGCTACGCTTTTCTTACTTGGTGCTTTTTCTTTGCTTATGCTGGCGAAACTCAGACATGCAGCAAAATCGCTACAACTTCTTCATCAACTTTATCTCTCCTCCGATGTGTCGCGAAATCGTGACATTTTTCAATGCATTTTCTCTCTCCTCAGCCATGTCGCGAAATTGTGACAATCTTACTTGCATCTTCTCTCTCCTCAGACATGTCGCGAAATCGTGACATTTTGGCGTGCTTTTTCTCTCTCCTCGGATATGTCGCGAAATCACGACATTTTCTTATGGAATTTCTCTCTCCTCAGACATGTCGCGAAATCACGACAGGAACCATGTCGCGATATCGCGACAGAAAACATGTCGCGATATCGCGATAGTTTTCTTCCTTGTCTTTTTTTGCAAATTTCTGGATCTGGGTCCCCTCTGTTTTTCTTGAGATTTTTTGCACTTGATCTGATTGACCTCTGAACTGCTTCAACTGCATCACTCTGTCTGTGTTGACAACAATTACAATCCTTTTGCACTGCTTTTGCTGCACCTTGCTCAACAGTATCAACCTTCCAATGTATCCTTCCGAACGAGTTTTAGGACACTATCCCAATCGCACACTGGACGCAGAGTTCAACATCCAGCATACAAACAAGGAGAGATAGAAGAATCAAGCAAGGTAGGTAGCATAAAAGAAAGCCAATACAACACTTTTCTACTCCTATGTATCCTTCAGAACAAGTTTCAGGACACTACCCCCAATCGCACACCGAACGCAGAGTTCAGCATCCAGCATACAAATGAGGAGAGATAGAAGAATCAAGCATAGAAGGCAGCATAAAAGAGAAGAATTAAGCTCAAAGTCTTTTGGTATTAATCACAAGACATCAAGTTCTAGAAACTTTTGGTAGATAGTTCCCCCCCTTTTTCAATTACAATACTTGGGTTTTTATAGAGGACCCGGGCCTTTGAATCATAATTACATAGCAAAGAAGAGTACACCCTTGAGCTCTAAGAATTCGGTCTTCCTCAACTCTCACGACTGAGCTTTCAAATATGTTACCAAAATTGGAAACTGTGATCGGGTCAACCATGGAAAGGTGCATTGATGAGCCATCTGGACGTCCTTGGTCTCTGAGTGTAGTGCTCGAGTGGCCGCCATGCTTGTCGGGTTCTCCATCATGGCTTGATACTTGCTTCTGATTGCCAAAAATGAGCAGCGGGCTTGCTGGGCACAAAAAATTGCATTTATGAGGCACTTGATCACCTCAGGAAGATAATTAACTTGGAACATGTGCCCGTGAAGCGCTTCGCTAAGTTTTCATTCACCACTTCGCTTCGCAATGGTTCTAGGCCAAAGCAAAACTCCTCCTTGGATTATACTTCACAAAATTGAGCTTCGCAAAATTGCTTCAGGGATGGTTTGTGCCGAGGCATATCTCCTTCACAAAATTGTCTTCTTCATCCTTGTCGCTTCACTGACAAAACTGCTTCACTAATGCCTTGGAGAAGTACTTCATTGTGATCCTCTTCAAAATTATGGTTCGGAGAGATTTCGGCTGAAACACATTCCTACCTTCAAAATGCTTCACTTCTTTTGGCTGCTAGAACTCACCGAAGTGAAAGCTTCGCTATGGTTTCTACCAAAGTAGAAATGGTTCGGGCAAAAGTTGGCCGAAGTGAATACTTCGTTATGGTTTTCGTCGAAGTAGAAATGGTTCGGGTGTGAAGAGGCCCGAAGTAGATGTTTCGATAATTTTTTGGCGAAGGATTCTTCAATGCTTCTTCGGGTTCTGCTTCGCTGGTCCTCTAGCCGAAGTAGTTGTTGAAAATGCTTTTGGACCAAAGTCCTTTTACCTTGGTCAATCTTGAATCGTGGCCTAGACTTTTCTCCTCTGGTGAAGTTGCTCTCTTGAATTTCGATTCAAATGATTTCTTCCCGAAGCAGTGTTTTTGAAATTTTTCGGGCCCGAAGCCCTTTTCATCGGTCCTCTTGCATTTTTCTTCGACAAAACTATTTTGCAACAAATCCTACCCGAAGTAATTCTAGAAGCACTTCCGATGCGAAGCTCTTTCCTCTAGCTTGTTTGGTAGTGAAGCCTTTTTTCTTTCTACTTTTTATACAAAGGGGTGGCTTTGGAAGCCAAAATTGCTACAACTTTTCAAAATAAAAATAACAAAGCAAAAATTTACACAATCTGTACAAAATTCGGTTTCTTTTTCTACCCTTTGAGAAATGTGACAAAATTGTCAACATTCTTGGTGGCTCATGGGGCAACGATCTCGTATCGGTGGGAGGACCCTTAGTATTGATCCATTGGGCCGGAGTCCTTTCCCGAACCTTCTCCTCCTTCCGCACCTTCTTTTTCTTCTAGGAGTGTTTCAACAGCTGGTTCTTCTTCTTTGTAGTGAACCTTTTGTACTTGCTACTTCACATCAGAAGTCTCTGAAGAATATTTGGAAGTGATACTCGAATTCGTGATCTTGGAAGAGAATGTACATATAAATTATATACAGAATTATATATACACATTTTTTTTCCTTTTTTAAACAGAGAAATTGTCTTTAGCGATGAAAAGTCTTTAGGTGAAGACCATTGACAGAGATCAGCAGAACTTGTCCATCTGCATCTTTGAGGATGAATGAATTGGCCGAGTTTACCTTCATAATTTCAAATGGCCCATCCCAAAAGGCATCCATATTGTTGTGATTCCCAGGCTTGGCCTTCCAAGAATCCCACTTCAATACCAGGTCTCCCACATTGAATGTGCGATCATATGACTTTTTATTCAACTAGTCTCGGATAACCTGAGTATGCTTAGCGAAGTCTTGGTATTCTTCTTCGCGATCCTCTTCTAGTCACAGTAGTTGAGCTAACTTGTTCTCCATTAGATTAACTCCATCTTTTGCTTCTAACAGCCTCAGTGCAGGGATCTCAACATGGATGGGTAAGGTGGCCTCCTTGCCATAGACCAGAGCATAAGGCAAAGTTTTGATTGAATTTTTGATAGAAATTCGACTGGCCCATAAGGCCTGATCTAGAACGAGATGCCAAGTCCTTTTGTTCATATCGATGATCTTTCTTAGCATTCTCAATAGAGTCTTGTTGGTGGATTCTGCCAAGTCGTTGCCCTGAGGATAATAATTAGAGGACACTTTATGATATATCCCATACCTATAGAGGAAATCATTGATTTTAGTGCCTATGAAGCCAGGGCCATTGTCTATGATGATTACTTGAGGGATGCCAAACCTGGTGATCAATCCTTCCAAGAAGGTGACTATAGTCTCTTGATCTGCATGTTTGGTAGGAATCGCTTTGGCCCACCTGGTGAAGTAGTTTGTTGTTGTCAGGATGAACCTATGTCCCGCAGAGGAATTTGGTGATATGACTCCTATAAAATCCAACCCCCATTGTTTAAAGGGTGCCTCTACTTGTATCGGACGAAGGGGCATTGCAACATTTTTGTTTCGATCGGCGAACCTCTGACACTGCTCGCATTTACGACAAACTACGAAGGCATTGGCAAAGAGTGTGGGCCAATAATAACCCACCCTAATTATCTTTAACGCCATGGTTCTTCCTAAAAAGTTACCTCCCGATAGTCTTGAATGGAACTCTCCTAGGACTCTCCTTTTATCATTGTCCTTGATGCACTTAAGAAGGACACCATCAATGTTCCTGAAAAATAGGCCTTCGGGGCGCAGAGTGTATTTGGAGGACCGCATCCTGAAATGTCTTTGTTATGATGCATTTAGATGCAAAGGACACTTGCCAATGTTGAAATATTATATTATCTCATCAACCCAATCCTTCTCATCTTCTTCGTAGTTAGTGAAACATTCTTTGGCTGTTAAGTCATCCCTCCGAGATTCTATCACTTTGGTCGCCGCGCTCTTTGCCAACTCTTGACATAATGCATGACCATGAACTAATTTTTTGGGCTTGATATTAATATCAAACTCCTATATTTTGTTCACCCAACCAGCTCTTTTACTTCCCAATTCTCCTTGGATAATGAAATTATGCACATTAGGGTGAATGACATAAACTATGACTC
Source organism: Wollemia nobilis (assembly GCA_028583015.1). Classification (NCBI taxonomy): domain Eukaryota; kingdom Viridiplantae; phylum Streptophyta; class Pinopsida; order Araucariales; family Araucariaceae; genus Wollemia; species Wollemia nobilis. The sequence goes on from JAQPPZ010002362.1 coordinate 186,728, forward strand.
GGCTCTGAGAGATGAACTGTTTGAACTTCCTTAGTGATTTCATTACTGCATGCACCTGATGCTCTATGAAATTATATCTTTCTTCATGGGAATTGATCACCTGACTCAAAAATGCGATGGGACACTCCTCGCCATCTTCTCCCTTTTGCGTCAGGACAACAACATAGCTCTCGGGCTCTCCTATGACATACATGATGAAATATTGACTGTAGTCTAGGTTGATCAAGACTGGCACCTGAGCAATTCAATTTTTAATCTCTTCAAAAGCTTCTTTTCTTTCTTCGGTCCAGCTAAATTCGGTGCCCTTCTTCAGGAGTTGGGACATCGGCTTGATGACTTGGGTGAAGTCGGGGACAAACTTCCTCATGAAGTTAATCTGGCCAAAGAAAGATTGAAGTCCTTTCTTATCTATGGGAAGTGGAAGCTTCATTAGAGACTCGACTCTGTCAGGATCTACAGTGAGGCCTTTTTTTGATATCGTGTGTCCCAGCAACTTTCCTTTGTTGACCACGAATATGGACTTCTTTGGATTAATTGAGATCTCGAACTCTTGGCATTTTTTGAAGACTTTTTGTATATGTGTGGGATGGTCTTCCCTTCTTCAAGAGAAAATAGTCATGTCATCCAGATAGATGATGATAACCTTATTTAGAAGCTCATTGAAAGCAAGATCCATTGCTCTCTGGAAAGTGGCCCCAGCATTTGAAAGGCCAAATGACATTCGCTGGTAAGCGAATGTCCCCCACTTGGTGGTGAATTTCGTCTTGTATTGGTCTTCATCCCTAAACCAAATCTGATTGTATCCAGAAAATCCATCGAGCAGAAAGAAGTGTTGAGCTCTAGCCATCGAGTGCAAAATTTGATCAATTTGTGGGAGAGGATAGTGGTCCTTGAGGGATTCCTGATTTAGATTATGAAAATCTATGCATAACCTGATATCTTCATTTTTCTTTTTTATTGGGACCAAGTTCGCTACCCATGAAGAGTGCTTGATGGGATATATGATCTTTACCTTGAGCATCTTCAGGAGTTCAGCTTTCATCAGGACCTCAATCTTAGGATTGACTGGCCTCTAATTTTGTCGAAAGGGTTTGACCCCTTCCTGCAACTCGATTGTGTGTTGAACTAGCTATCGATTGTATCCCCTAAGATCTTGATAAGACTAAGCAATTATGTCAAAAAACTTTCTACACAGATTCTATATCTGTTTTATCTCCTTCAAAGTGCAGTCGGTTCCCACCTTTATTGCTTTCCCAGGTTCGAGCTCCAAATCTTGATATTGTTTCTCATGGACTTTGATCATGTGAGAGAGAGCTCGATCATTTTGATCAAAGAGACTTTCAAGGGTGATTAGTCCCTTGGGAACATGGTTATTCTTCAATTGAATCAGTCCTTCATATTCTCCTTCGTCAGAGCTTTGGTCTTCGACTGTGGTGGCTTTTTGGATCATGAAATTTATAATCTGCTCATCGCTATTAAACACTTTCCAAGGCAACTCCTTGTCTGGGATAGAAGGCCTATAGATCATACTCACAGCTCTGGGCTTGTGCACCATATCTTCTACTGGAGAGTACTTGGCTACGATGGATGCCAAGACATCAGCATGTCGATTCTTTTCTCGTGGGATTGATTGTAGATTGAGAGATTCGAACTGATCGAACAGGTCCCATACCCTATTGTGGTATGATTTTTAATAATGCTTCTTTGAAGTACACTTATTTGTGACCTGGTTGCAAACTAGTTTGGAATATCTAAAGATTTGGAGATGCTTTATGCCTAACTTATTAGCTTTCTTAAGTCCTAAGCATAATGCTTCATATTCCACTGCATTGTTAGTGCAACTCCATGTCAACCGATAGCAATACTCTTTTTTCTCTCCGAATGGTGAAACTAGAAGAATCCTTGCCCTAGCACCATTTTTACATCGGGCATCGTCGAAGAACAACTTCCATAGTTCTTCCTGGGCACTTGTTCTATTCCCTGGTTGGGAGTGATTATTAGGCTTGGTGATCACATAACACCCTATTTCGGTTTCCACCATGGCATTGAAGTCTACCAATGAGAACTCATCTTCATAGCTCAATTGTGCAAGAGACTCCTCGATCAAGTCCACCTGCCCTATCTCCTCCACTGGTGAATTCACTGGTTCGCTACTTTCTTCTTCGAACATCTTCTGCACAAGAAAGTAAGAAGGCTTTTCATTGTAAATCTTCACTTTCTTTCCTTTGAATGGAACCTCTAGGTGAGAGTAATCAATAGATAGATACCGGCCCAGTTTAGCCTTGAATTCCCTAGACAAGCACATACTAAAATATGGCTCCAAGTCGACTACAACTACTTCTTGTATAACTATAATATGAGGCATCTTATGTAGCCAGATAGGAATGTCCTTGATCACTCCCACGGTTTTCACTGGAGTACCATCCAATTGGAGTACACCCTGGCTGCTTCACGTATACTCCATTCCTATTTCTTCGTAGACTACCCTTGGCATGACTATTGTAGCAGCCCCAGATTCAATCATGCAATTATGTACAATATACCCTTCCATTTGTAGGGTTAGGTAGAATGGGGATGGTCTATTCTTCCTTGTGATAGATGTGGATAGGGTCTGCACAAGAGCAAGCAATGCTACCTTTTTTGATTTAATTATCTTCAATGATTCTTGCAGCAAGTCCACCTGTCTAGGTAGTTGCAGTGCATCATACAAGCTGATCTTGGATAGGATCTTCTTCAATTACTCTACGATGTTGTATGCCAGATATTTGAGCACTTTAGGTTCCTTTCTAGGTTCATACTAGGTACGATATTGCTCTGTAGCTTCAAATATTTTTCGCTTGGTGAGGGAAGGAAACTTGATATTTTCTTTAGCCTGTTCTTTGGTTTCTGCCTAAGGTGGTTCGACAGAGGCCTTTTGAGTCTTTTATTTGACTGGTGCAGGTGAAGAAGCTTCGCTCGGGGCCAAAGTAGATGATTGTCCTTTCTCAGGCCAAACTTATTCTTTTGCAGGAGTCGTCTGAGTGGCATCCGCTCCTATTGCCTTCCTTCCTCCTCTAGTAAGTACTGCAACGGGCTCCTCCTTGCCAATTACCAGGTTCTGACTCATCTACCTAATGACGTTCACTTGATCATTGTGACTACTATTTGCTAGCATCTGTGCATAATGTTGGTGTAGGGTGCAAGTATTTTCTTCATGCGTATCATTGCACATAGAGCACCAATATACATAATCGAAGGTGCTTGGAGCTTCATCAATGGCAACATTTCTTGCTGAAGCCTTCCCTTGCTGAACGGCTTGGTCCTTGGTAAGTGTAGGTGCAAGATAAGGTCTTCTTAGCAGGAATTCCTACTATGCTTGCTTCTTATTTACAATGGTCATGTCGTTAGACAACATCTGAACCATAGATTTTAGGGACTACATATCCTACAGAATTTTGGTCTGTATATCATCAGCTTTCAGAATGATTGGCAAGGAAGCCATAATCGATATTGGAGGCAGGGCGGGGAGTTGAGGTGGTGCTGGCAGCACAGGAAAAGTTGAAGTGACCATGGGTTGTGGATTTGAAAATGTAGGGAAATGGATCTATGGAGCAGTGATTTGAGACACGACAGGATTCAGATTCCAAGATGAAATCGGGAGTGCGGGGGTGGTGGAGATTTGTGAAGTAGCTATGCTTGCATACTAGAGTTGTAAGAATTCAAGAAGTATAGGCATTGACATATTTTAGAGGAGCTTACCCATAGCTATTAAATCCATCTCTTCTCTCTTAGCTAACTCATACAACTCAGGAAAAGTATTAACGTTAGAATATCTTACCATGAGACCGATATCGGGGTTGAAATCTCAAAGGAAATAGAGTGCTGCAGCTTCATCGGTTGGTTGAAGTCCAACTGGCACTCTCTACCAGGTTTGAGCGAACCTCACATTTAAATCCGTGATCTCCTCTTATGGATGTCTCTTGATTGAAGTGAACTAGTGCAACAGAGAGGTAGGATCACAGGATTCATTGAAGTTTCCCATCAATTGATTAGCTAACTAATCCCATATCATAATACTACCAGGTGGTAGAGATCTATACCAATAGAGGAGTTTCCCTCTAAGGGAAAGGACCAGAAGCTTTACCATAATCGACTCTTCGATAATGTCGTGGATCACTGCTAGAGATATTATATCCTGGATGTGTTCCAGAGCGGTCTTCCCAGTTCCATCGAACATTGGGATTTTATTTATGGTAGTAGGTGGCACTTGTCCTTGTCCCACTATATTTAGAGGTGACAAAGAATCCCATGCTGGAGACAATCTAGGCGACGGTGGCTGTTGCATTTGCTGTTGTTGTTGTTGTTGCTACTATGCCATATTTGCTCTTGGATTTCTCAAAGCTCCCCCTTGACTGCTAATAGGACAACTAATAGGAATAGAGGGGCTAGGACACTTCGGAGAGTTGGGAGGATTGGGAGGAAAGCTAGATGTTGTACTATCAAAAGTTGAGCTTTGTCTACCAATAGAGGATGTTCCTTGCAGTAGGAATTCGGGGGTGATCAACCTTGATTGTTCCCTGAAAGCATCAATATCTAGCTCAAAGAACTTGGTTTCCTCTCCTTTATTCTTAACTCTCCATATTGTTTACATGAAGGCATAGAATTTTGGTACTGTTCTTTACGACTTAGAGATTCTCGGGTAAACAGAGTCACTAGATGCTAAGAGTCTTTTAGTAATGAGGGCATCGATCCTCACTACCACTTATCGGGTGATACTGACCAGGTCACACTAGGAACTAGTTAGAACTATTGGCCCCGATGAAGACGGTTTTGCATTTAAAATATGGGACCTTGACTGGTTAAGGATCTCACTGAGACAGACACAGTCGAGTCCCATCGGGCGTGCCAAAAACTATTGGTCATCAAATCTACCTAGGTAAGGATTTTGGGTAAATGTATGCACCCTAGACCTGGACCAACATTGAAAGGCCGAAGGGAAGAGATGCCCCTTGTGCCAATATCCGAAGAAAGGCCGGATCCTATGCTAAACTACTTGGGTGTTTTGAATACAAGAGTGTAGGAAAGAGATAAAAGGGATAAGGGTTAGAGAAATAAATAAATAAGGGGTAAGGGAAGAGAGATTGTTGATTTAAGGTGGGAGAGAATAGGAAGCACGATCACTAACAGATAACTTGAATAGTAGCAAGGAACACCAAGAGTAAAATGAAATAAACATAGTATCAACCTTCCTATGTATCCTTCCAAATGAGTTTCAGGACACTGTCCCCAATCGCACATCGAATGCAGAGTTTAGCATCTAGCATACAAATGAGGAGAGATAGAATAATCAAGCAAGGCAGGAAGCATAAAAGAAAGCCAATACAACACTTTTCTACTCCTATGTATCCTTCAGAACAAGTTTCAAGACATTGCCCCCAATTGCACACCAGACGCAGAGTTTAGCATCCAGCATACAAACGAAGAGAGATAGAAGAATCAAGCACAGAAGGCAGCATAAAAGAGAAGAATTGAGCTCAAAGTCTCTTAGTATTAATCACAAGACATCAAGTTACAGTAGCTTTCTAGCAGATAGTTCCCCCCATTTTTCCATTACAATACCTGTGTTTTTATAGAGGACCCGGGCCTCTGAATCATAATTATATAGCAAAGAAGAGTATGCCCTTGAGCTTTGAGAATTCGTCCTTCCTCAGCTCTCACGACTGAGCTTTAAAATTTGTTACCAAAAATGGCAACTGTGATTGGGTCAACCATGGAAAGGTGCATTGATGAGCTGTCTAGACATCCTTGGTCTTCGGGTGTAGTGCTAGAGTGGCCGCCATGCTCACCGAGTTCTCCATCATGGCTTGATACTTCACTTTTGATTGCCAAAAATGAGCAACAGGCTTACTGGGCACAAAAAATTGCATTTATGAGGCACTTGATCACCTCGAGAAGATACCCGGCTTGGAACGTGTACCCGTGAAGCGCTTCGCTAAGTTTTCATTCACCACTTCACTTCACAATGGTTTTGGGCTGAAGCAAAACTCCTCCTTGGATTATACTTCACAAAATTGAGCTTTGCAAAACTACTTCGGGGATGGTTTGTGCCGAAGCATATCTCCTTCACAAAATGGTCTTCTTCGTCCTTGCTGCTTCGTTGACAAAACTGCTTCGCTAATGCCTTGGAGAAGTACTTCGTCGCGATCCTCTTCAAAATTGTGGTTTGAAGAGATTTCGGCCGAAACACATTCCTGCATTCAAAATGCTTCACTTCTTTTGGCTGCCAGAACTTCGGTCGAAAATGCTTTGGGTGAAAACTTGTCGAAGTGAAAGCTTCGCTATGGTTTTTGCCGAAGTAGAAATAGTTCGGGCAAAATTTGGCCGAAGTGAGTACTTTGTTATGGTTTCTGCCAAAGCAGAAATGTTTTGGGTGTGAAGAGGCTTGAAGTAGATGTTTTGATAATTTTCTGGCGAAGGATTCTTCAATGCTTCTTCGAGTTCTGCTCAACTGGTCCTCTAGCCGAAGTAGTTGAAAATGCTTCGGGACCGAATTCCTTTTACCTTGGTCAAGCTTGAATCATGGCCTGGACTTTTCTCCTCCGACGAAGTTGCTCTCCTGAATGCTGATTCGGATGATTTTCACCCGAAGCAGTGTTTTTGAAATTTTTTGGGCCCAAAGCCCTTTTCATCGGTAGTCTTGCATTTTTCTTCAGCAAAACTACTTCGCAACAAATCCTATCCAAAGCAATTCTGGAAGTGCTTTGGGTGTGAAGCTCTTTCCTCTAGCTTGTTTGGTAGCAAAGCTTTTTTTCTTTCTACTTTTTATACAAAGGGGTGGCTTTGGAAGCCAAAATTGCTACAAGTTTTCAAAATAAAAATAACAAAGAAAAACTTTACACAATCTGTACAAAATTCGGTTTCTTTTTCTACTCCTTGAGAAATGTGACAAAATTGTCAACAGTATCTTGTAAGGAAAAACTTTATGGAGGGTTTGAAAAAAATTCCCTTCCAAATCACAAAATCAATCAAATGGAATCTCATCATAATGTATCTCTACCATTAATTTTCAATTGAATTATACAAGTTAAAGGTGCATTAGGGTTGAAATAAGTTATATCAAATGGGTTCTTTATTGTTAGTAATTGACACTTTGGATATAAGGTTTCAACATCACTTTTACCATGTTGGTGTAGAACCTAAGCAACAAACATATTATCAAATAGAAGAGTTTAAATGACAATTATATCATGTTCATCATTATCCCTAACAACAAAATATTTCTACCATATAAATATAGAGTCTTCCTAGGCATATTTGATTCATCCACCAATAAAAAAATTTATGACTAGATTAACATTGAATTTTACACTAATAAGAATGAATTCAACCTATACACAATCATGTGAGCATCAATGTCAAGAGTATCAAGTCTGATGTAATGACACACTATACTCCTTACAACTATTATAACCTTTTAAAAATATGTCTTGTATAATTTATGAGGGATCATATTAGAGCATAGGATCCCTCCCAATCACCCATATGTTGATGATCACCTACATATTTTCTATATAAATAATCTTATGACTTTGTAGTAACACTTTATTTTATGAGGTATCAACAAAGAAACCATTGGGTGTAGTCATAAGATTTTTATGAAAATAAAATTATAGAGTATTCAATGTCTACTTAATAGTAATTATGATTTATAAATTCAAACATGATATAAAGGTGAATCTTATAACTAAAATATATGAAACTACATAAATAAATTTGCCAACCATGAGCTGAGATGCTTCTAGGCACTTGTGATAACATAAAATTTAGGACACATGACTTGTATTTATATATTTGCTTTAGCTCCATTGTTTGTGTATTCCCCATACTATAATGCTTATAGAGGAAGGTTTCTACTCCATTCAAACCAACTTGTGGGATCAATTAAATCATCAAGTATGAACTACATGAACATATTGTATGAGTATTGCTTCCATGGTCTTTTGAGGTACATATTCATATCTCCTATCATATCCTATATATCTGAAGGTTAGTGGAAATTAAAGTGTTTTGGTTGGGGTATTTTATTCATAGGGTTGTAATTTTGTTATCTTGGTTGTCCATTGGTATTTTTATGATGATGTTATTTTGGATAAAAATGGTTGCATTTTCAAATATGAATTCAATCCTACCATAAATATCAACGTCATCAATCAATGGGTAGAAAGTGAGCTACAGGATGTTAAACATGGCATAACCTTCACTTGCTTGTATCTATAATGTAGAATAAAACAAATGAGGTTTCACTTCATTGTGGTATACTACTTTAACATTCCAAATTAGCCATAAATTTAAGTAGAGTTTTGATATGGAAGAGTGGGGGAAAAATACAAATATTTTTGCTTGCTCATCCAAAAATGCTGAGGTAGATCCAAATCTCTAAGCTCTAAAGTATGTAAATATGGGGTTGTAAAAGTCTTCTCTCTATACATGAGGATACTATTATATTAAACCTTTTGTGCTCCTCCTAATATATGCAATGGTATTTTCTCCCAATATATTGGAGTGCAATAGTGCTCCTCCCAACTTGCTTTGATACTATATGTTGGAAAAATGTAAAGTTGAACAAATTGCAATAATTAGATAAACATATTTATACATTTTTTTGGACCAAATTTAGTACTAGAAAATAGTTCAAACTTGGGCTTTTGTTGTAATAGCTTCTAACAACATGACTTAACTAACAACTCACACAAGACTCTTACATGAGTAGTTTTAACCACTCACTTTGTTTTTACCTTAATATGATTTATCACATTATGATGTATAAATCCTAATAGGCCTAATCTAGTATGTGTCTTTTCTTGTATTTTTTTCTTAATCTAACATTAGCATTTAAAAGCATAGAGGTGGTTATAACTAATATTAATTTTAATTAAATTTTTGGTCACTTTGTTCCCTTTGATACTTGGGAAAGCAAGTTAACCTTGCACAAAGTATCTTGCTTTAAAATCTAAATAGCTGTATGGATGAGGTAGCAATTAATTTTCTTATTTCATATAAAAATATTATAATTATAAGAATCTTATTAATTTTTATTTGTGCATTTTATGTACCTTATTTTTCTTACACTTTATTCCGCAAGTAAAGTAGATGCCACATTTTAAAATATATCATTTGATGCAATAATCATTTCTTTTAGTTGAATTTGAATTAACATCTAATAATTAAAATTATCCATATTTATGATAAGATATGTTGGAGAATATTATATTATTTGGTACCTTTCAAGTACCTTGTAAATATATTTTATCATATAGTAATTATGTTTTGTCATTACTAGAGGGTTGATAAAATATTTCTTCTCTGATAAATGTGAAGGGTCATATCTCTTGTGAGTTTGAGAGGATATGAAGAGATAGAAGAACATGAAATTCTAACAAACTCCATGTAAAGGCTATATGTGGGTATTGCAAGTAAGATTTCTTGTATTGATATTACAGTGCATCATTCTGCACTATCTTGCACTTTATCATCAACTTGAATACAAAACGTTTATTTACTTTGAGTCATGGCATGAATACATTTGTGTTTCATTTTGGTATATTGTTTATAACATTTTGAGAGTACTTTATTATCATTGCTTGATATATTAATATTTGATTATTGAATATAAGAAATGCAAGTAATATGATGATTTTGAATAAAATATCTATAAATAATTTTATTTACATGAGTTCTAATATGTACCTGAATATATTTTCATATACATTTATTTTAGAAGTGTTTTATGTTTGGTTTACTTATATTAAGTTTTGAGATATTTTTATTAAATGTTAATTTGTTGATTGATATAATTCATGAAACATTTTATAAGAAATTAAATTTATACTTTTAGAATTTAGAATATATTGTTGTTTTGTCAATGAATAGAGGATATTGTTGTTATTAATAAATAGAATATGGATACAAACTTAGCCTAAAATACCATGTGCATCTTCATAATTACTTAGTGAATGTTTCTTGGCAATTTGAGTTATTTTATGTTGTCATTGATGTCACATTGATCATTGATGTCACATGGATCACATTGAGTTTTGGTGGCCAAAGCATTTCATAAATAAGCATTTATGATATTTTGGAGAGCATGGATATATACAAGGTTTTTGTGAAAACCAAGGTAGAAAAAATAAAAGGTTTTATTTAAAACTATGGATGGCAGATTTGAAATGGGTTTTTTTTAAAACTCAGGTTGGCTTTTTGTTTCATCAAAAAATGTGCCCCGATGATGGAGATATTTATTTTTAAATATTTAGTTTAAATTTTAAATTATTTAAAATTTAAATTTAAATTTTAAAATTAAATATATTAATTTTAGCGTCGACTAAAGAATGAAGGAAAGGCTATATTAATTTATAGCGCCGACATATAAAGAAAGATGAAAGGTATATATCTATATATATATATGTGCCAACAAAAGCTATGACTTCATTAACCCCAACGCTTAATTTTTGAATGCCTTCGATTGGGGAACGAATTGTGAAAAGAGAGAGAAGTGTGACTTTGGTCTATTGAAAAATTGTTCACAGAGTTTAATAAGACACATAGGCATCTTTGGCCTAGTGGTTCATGCGTTGTGTTATGAAGGAGGTCCTGCGATCGAGTCTCGCCATGGTTATTTTCTTTGTTTAAGTGCTAGAAGCGCTGTTAAGTTTTTCGAAGGGTGCAGAAGTTTATGATATAAGTTTTTGTTCATGTCCCTTTAGAAACGTGAGGGCATGTGGCCCAATGGTATGTTGGTTGTGGTTAAAGCACTGAGCAAGGAGATGTCACGAGATCGAATCCCATCAGGGATAGAGGCAATTTAATAATTTTTTAATATATTATAATTTTCTAAAGTTGCCCTAGGAGGAATAAGGGTTGTGATGCATGTTTAGAAAAAGAGAGATTTTTGGTCTTTCTCCTTTTGAAATTATATCATATTATATATCGTTGGAAATATTATTTCGATGTCTATTTGATTAACTTGCTTAGAGGGAGAAGTAAGGTGTATGTAAAGAGATATTTCTATTTTTTTAAAGGGTTTCAAAAGTGAAGGTTGTTTTGTTATTTTTCAAAGGTGATTAATTTTTATTTGGATATTATTATTGTGATATTAATCATGATCTCTAACCCTTGTTGAAAATTGAAAAAAAGTTTGTTGAGTGTAGCAAATCTAGTAGACAACCAATAAGGCATCAAAAAGGTATGAGTAATATTCTCCATTGACTTTGTTTATGGTGGTTGATTTCTAAAATATCATTGGAGAGAAAATGATTGATTGTGGTTTCCTTTTTGAAAGTGGTTGGTTGAATGCTTCAAGGTTTTCTGGTTTGAGAGTTGTGTTTAAACCTTGTTTTATAAGCATAGTTGTTGAACCCCATTGGTTATGTAAAGAACTTGAGTTAGAAAAGAACATGAGTATGATTGTTATTTGAGATTTGTGGTTGAGCATTTTTGGAAATATTTGAGTTGGTTGATACATGATTGGACTAGGGTTTTGTGAGAAAGAGTTGTCCCTTGTGGTGATTGTTTGAGTTGAGTTGATTGAGCCTAGTCAAGTGATTGTGTGAGGTGATTGTTCAAGTCCCATGAAAAAATAATTCTATAATTCTGATTTAGGTTGAGATTGAGCTTTGAGATTAGAACATATTAAGTCTCTACCAATTCTTTTTATGCTTCTATAATATTTGAGTTGAGTTAATATTGACTTGAGTTAAGTTGAGATTGATTTGAGTTGAGATCATTGTGAATCATTGTTGTCATCCATTGTAGAGTGCATTGCCATTAATTGTTGAATTCATCATTAAGCCTTGTCTTCATAGATTTGTGGATGAGATTTGAGTGCTACTTGAGCATGATTGCTTGAGTCTTTGAGAAGGCTTTTAGGATAGATTTGTGGATAAATTTGTGGTAGTTTTTGTGGATGGTTTATTGAGACTTTGAGAAGACTTTTGGGACAGATTTGTGGATAGATTTGGGATAACATTTGAGTAAGCTTGTTGAGAAAATTTTGAGCAAGTTCTTAGTGAGCTTGTTGAGCAGATTTTGAGCAAGTTCTTGATGATATTGATGAGTAGATTTTGAGCAAATTCTTAGTGAGCTTGTTGAGAAATTTTGAGCAAGTTCTTAGTGAGCTTGTTGAGCAGATTTTGAGCAAGTTCTTGGTGAGCTTATTGAGAAAATTTTGAGCAAGTTCTTGGTGAGATTGTTGAGTATATTTTGAGCAAGTTCTTAGTGAGCTTGTTGAGCAGATTTTGGGCAAGTTATTAGTGAGCTTTCTAGAATAGTTTTGTGCAAGTTCTTGGTGAGCTTGTTGAAGCAGTATTGGGCAAGTTCTTAGTGAGCTTGCTAGAGCAGATTTTGGGCAAGTCCTAGGTGAGCTTGCTAAAGCAATTTTGGGCAAGTTCTTAGTGAGCTTGCTAGAGAAAATTTTTGGAAAGTTCTTAGTGAGCTTGCTAGAGCATTTTTGGGCAAGTTCTTGGTGAGCTTGCTTAAGCAGATCAGTGGATTACCTAACTGAGTAGATCAATGTATTACCTAACTTTGAGCAGATCAAAGTAATCATTTGTATTGGTATAAGGATCCTTATTTCTATGTGAAATATTATAAGGAGATTATCTTGTGGAGTACCCCACATTGGGGGAACCACATTAAATATTGTGTCTCAATTGTGTGTCGTGATTTGTAATTGTTTACTATTGCTATCTATGTCATTAATGCACACTGCTATATTTGGTTATTGCAATTAAGGACACTAATTAATATTAGTTTGGAAAGAAAGTAAAACGTGGGTGCTATACTATTCACCTACCCCCCCTTTCAGTATAAGATTGTGTTCTTCAATTGGTATCATAGCGGGTTCCTTCAAAAATGCTAATAGCTTGAGGGTAGATTCTACAAGAACACATGGATTCACAGAATGGATTATCTACAAATAAGGCTCCACTGTTTGACAGTAACAATTATGCTTTATGCAACATGATAATGAAGAACTACTTGATATCACAAGGCTATGAGGTATGGCATATGGTTGAAAAAGAGTATAAGGTTGAAGGTAATCCCGAGGTAGATAAGACTATCAAGAAATTGGTTGTTATCAATGAAAAGGCAATGAATTGTATTTTTATTGGGCTAGGTGAAACATATTTTGTAAATATCATGGTATGTAATTAAGCTAATGAAATGTGGACCAAGTTTCAGAATACTTATGAAAGGGATTCCAAGGTAAAGTTGGAAAAACTACAAACTCATAGAAAAACATTTGAGGAATTGAAAATGGAAGATTTTGAATATATTGCAAAGTTTTTACTTCGAGTTGATGAGATTACTAACACTATGAGAGGCCTAGGATTTGAGATGAAAGAATTAGAAGTTACTCAAAAGGTTTTTTGATCACTTCCCATGAAGTATGATGCAAAGGTTTTAGCAATAGAAGAAATAATAGATATCAACAAGCTAACAATGGAAGAACTACAATGAACTCTCACAACTTATGATATGAGGGTGATTAAGCATCAGGTTCCAATAAAAGAGATTGCATTCAAGGCTTCAGAGAAAAATAAAGGGAAAGTTATAGAGATAGATAGAGATTCATATAATGATGAGGAATCTAACTTCATCAAAAGAAAAAAGGACTTAAGAAATTACAAGGATATGAAGAAAGTCAAATGCTAAAATTTATTTTGGTCACTATGCACACAAGTGTCCACATGAAGAAAATAGTGATGATGAAAATCAGGGTCACGAAAGAAAAGAATATGGAAAGCATAAACATGAAAAATATGACAAGTACAAGCAAGGCAGGTATGAGAAGAAGAAAATTTTTTGTAAGACAAAGAAAACTTACTACATTGTAGAATCAAATGATAGCTCAGATCATAGTGATAGAGACAAGTCATATGATGAAAATTAAGAACATATATTTCTAGGAATATAAGGTGAAAGAGAACAGTGCTTTGTATGTGGTCAAAGAGATCACAGATCAAGATATTGCAATGGTTTCATTGATAGTGAAGATGAGATGACACATCAAGGAAACAAGCATGGTCAAAGAAATCATGAAATTTTATTTGCTATAGAATATTATAATGATCTTAGTGACAGTGAATATGAAGAAGGATTTTTCTATGGGATAAAAGAAGTAGAAGAAGAACATTCACTCCAAACAGAAGAAGTTAAGCAAGAGAACATTGTAAGAAAGACAAATGTCTCAATTGATCTAAAGGAAGAATTCAATGATATCCATGAGCAACTACAAGAGGTTAAGGAGAATCTAAAAGAATTGAGATGTTCCATACTTGAGAAGTTTGATCCATCGCATGACTCAAAAGGTAAAGATATTTTCACTAGGAAGGAAACATGTATTTTAGAGACAATAAATATGGATACCAATTTTCTATTTGACACAAATTAAGGGAAAGAAGAGAAAGGTCCCAAAGAACCAAAGGTCTCATATTTTAGGTTTGTGGAATCACACTCAAAAGGAAAGGAATTTCTAACAAATGAAAGCAAGGAAGCACCTAAGTTTTATGAAGAAAGTTCCAAAGTTCCTATGGTTCCTAATATTCATTTTGGATCTTGTTTTGAGATAGGTGAATCAAGTTCAAAAGGAAAAGAAATTCTTAAAGAGGAAAGAAATGAAGAAACTAAGGAAGAGGATTTAGATAATACAAAGAAGGTTCAAGGATGCAATGCACAAGTTGAAAATGATCATAAGGATAATGGTCAAGAAAGGTATGAGAAACCAAGGAATGAAAAAATGGCTTTTCAAGGACATTGTTTTTCTTGTAATGGATTTGGACACAGGGCTATACACTGTAGGATCCATGGATCAAAGAAGTTTGATTTTTCTAGAAGAAAATTCAAAGGAATAAGGTATGGTTTTCAAGGAAATTTCCTCTTATGCAATAGGATTGGTGATAGAGCTTCTCAGTGCAAAGAAAATGAGCAACATGGTTTTGGTTTTAGAGCTACACAAATCAGAATTCATAGTCATAATGGTCATGAAATCAAAACTCCAAAAATAGGGTTCAGGAAAGGAATGGATATGGAACTTATTTCAAGAAATAATTCAGGATATGGGCATCATCCAAAGGCTACAATATCAAGTGTTTTAATTGCAATAAATTTGGACATATTACAAAATGGTGTAGGACTCAGTTCCAAACAGGTTCAAGACAAGAAGGTCAAACAGGTTCAAGAAAATAAGGTCAAACAGGTTCAAGACAAGAAGATCAAGTAATTCATCAAGAGAAGGATATCAAAAAAATATGGAAGGAAGTTGATAGAGGAAAGAAACAATGTAATATGGGAGTAAAAGTACTCCCACCCCAAAATTAATCACCTCAAGAGAGAAGGTGGTGAGGGGGATAAGCTAAAGAGTCATATCTTTTAGCCCCATAGGTGTCATTTTTTCCATTGATGTCAAAGGGGGATATATTTGAGTAAGGGGGAGAGCATTGAGTTAGGGAGAGCAGCCTCCAAAGATAGCATTGAGTTAGGGGGAGAAGCCTCCATAGAGAGTATTGAGTCAGGGGGAGCAGATTTGATTATCAGTTATGGTTTTTTTTAGTGATTGTGGTTTTTGCATTAGAGGTGTTGCCATCAATGACAAAGGGGGATATTGTTGGAAATTTGAGTTATTTTATGTTTTCATTGATGTCACATGGATCACATTGAGTTTTGGTGGCCAAAGCATTTCATAAATAAGCATTTATGATATTTTAGAGAGCATGGATATATATAGGGTTTATGTGAAAACCAAGGTAGGCAAAATAAAAGGCTTTATTTAAAACCATGGATGGCAGATTTGAAATGGGTTTTTCTTAAAACCCAGGTTGGTTTTTTGTTTCATCAAAAAATGTGCCCCGGTGATGGAGATATTTATTTTTAAATATTTAGTTTAAATTTTAAATTATTTAAAATTTTAATTTTAATTTTAAAATTAAATATATTAATTTTAGCGTCGACTAAAGAAATAAGGAAAGGCTATATTAATTTATAGCACTGAATTCTAAAGAAAGAGGAAAGACATATATATATGACAACAAAAGCTTAGACTTAATTAACCCCAGTGCTTAATTTTTGAATGCCTTCGATTGGGGAACGAATTGTAAAAAGAGAGAGAAATGTGACTTTGGTCTATTGAAAAATCATTCGTGGAGTTTAATAAGATGCATATGCATATTTGGCCTAGTGGTTCATGCACTGTGTGTTACGCAGGAGGTCCTGCAATCGAGTCCCACTGTGGTTATTGAAGCACTCGAAGTGTTGTTAAGTTTTTCGAAGGGTGCAAAAGTTTATGATATAAGTTTTTGTTCGTGTCCCTTTGTACATGTGAGGGCATGTGGACCAATAGTAGGCTGGCTATGGTTAAAAAACTAAGCAAGGAGATGTCACAAGATCGAATCCCATTAGGTATAGAGGCAAGTTAATAATTTTTTAGTATATTTTATTTTTCTAAAGTTGCCCTAGGAGGAATAAGGGTTGTGATGCATGTTTAGAAAAAGAGAGATTTTTGGGGTTTCTCCTTTTGAAACTATATCATATTATATATCATTGGAAATATTATTTCGAGGGCTATTTTATTAACTTGCTTAGAGGGAGAAATAATGTGTATGTAAAGAGATATTTCTATTTTTGTAAAGGGTTTCAAAAGTGAAGGTTGTTTTGTTCTTTTTCAAATGTGATTAATTATTTCATGAGGGGACATGTTGTATCTTATTGAGTAGGAGTGATAATGTGTTATTTGGATATTATTGTTGTGATATTAATCATGATATCTAACCCTTGTTGAAAGTTGAAAAATAAGTTTGTTGAGTGTTGTAGATTTAGTGGAGAACCAATAAGGCATAAAAAAGGTATGAGTAATATTCTCCATTGACTTTGTTTATGGTGGTTGATTTTTGAAATATCATTGGAGAGAAAAACATTGATTATGGTTTCCTTTTAGAAAGTGGTTGGTTGAAAGCTTCAAGGTTTTCTCATTTGAGAGTTGTATTTAAACCTTGTTTTATAAGAATAGTTGTTGAATCCTATTGGTTATGCAAAGAACTTGAGTTAGAAAAGAACATGAGTATCATTGTTATGTAAGATTTATGGTTGAGCATTGTTTGAAACATTTGCATTGGTTGATACATGCTTAGACTAGGATTTTGTGAGAAAAATTTATCCCTTGTGGTGATTGGTTGAGTTGAGTTGATTGAGCCTAGTCAAGTGATTGTGTGAGGTGATTGTTCAAGTCCCATGAAAAAAACAATTCTATAATTCTGATTTGGGTTGAGATTGAGCTTTGATATTAGAACATATTGAGTCTCTAACAATTATCTTTATGCTTCTATAATATTTAAGTTGAGTTAATATTGACTTGAGTTGAGTTAATATTGACTTGAGTTGAGTTGAGATTGATTTGATTTGAGATCATTGTGGATCATTGTTGTCATCCATTGTATACTGCATTTCCATTCATTGTTGAATTCATCATTGAGCCTTGACTTCATAGATTTGTGGATGAGATTTAAGTGCTACTTGAGCATGATTGGTTAAGCCTTTGAGAAGGCTTTTGGGACAAATTTGTGGCAATTTTTATGAATGATTGATTGATCCTTTGAGAAGACTTTTGGGATAGATTTGTGGACATATTTGGGACAACATTTGAGCAAGTTCTTGGTGAGCTTGTTGAGCAGATTTTGAGCAAGTTCTTAGTGAGCTTGTTGAGTAGATTTTGAGAAAGTTCTTGGTGAGCTTGTTGAGCAGATTTGGAGCAAGTTCTTAGTAAGATTGTTGAGTAGATTTTGAGCAAGTTCTTGGTGATATTGATGAGCAGATTTTGAGCAAGTTCTTAGTGAGTTTGTTGAGCATTTTTGAGCAAGTTCTTAGTGAGCTTGTTGAGAAAATTTTGATAAAGTTCTTGGTGATATTTTTGATAATATTTTGAGCAAGTTTTTGGTGAGCTTTTTGAGCAGATTTTGAGCAAGTTCTTGGTGAGCTTGTTGAGTAGATTTTGGGCAAGTTCTTAGTGAGATTGCTAGAGAATTTTTGGGCAAGTTCTTGGTGAGCTTGCTGAAGCATTTTTGGACAAGTTATTAGTGAGCTTGCTAGAGAAAATTTTGGGCAAGTTCTTGGTGATCTTGCTAAAGCAGTTTTAGACAAGTTCTTAGTGAGCTTGCTAGAGCATATTTTGGGAAAGTTATTAGTGAGCTTTCTAGAGCATTTTTGGGCAAGTTCTTAGTGAGCTTGCTAAAGCAGATAAGTGGATTGACTACCTGAGAAGATCAGTGTATTGCCTAGCTTTGAGCAAATCAAAGTAATCATTTATATTGGGATAAGGATCCTTATTTTTTTGTGAAATATTATAAGGAGATTATCTTGTGGAGTACCCCACATTGGGGGAACCACTATAAATATTGTGTCTCAATTGTGTATGATGATTTGTGCACTTGTTTACTATTGCTATCTATGTCATTAATGCACACTACTATATTTTGTTATTGCAATTAAGGACACTAATTGATATTGGTTTGGAAATAAAGTAAAAAGTGGGTGCTATAATGTTCACCCCCTCTCTTAGTATAATCTTGTGTTATTCAATGTTAATTGATAGGTATAACTAGAAATGTACTTCCACCCATAAATAAAACTCAACCTATTTGTTATTTATCTTAAATAATGGTTGGAATTTTTCAAATGTTTTAAATATAACTAAAATTATATACTCATATCAACACCATCATTTTTATATTCTTGCCATTGTTGCATTATTAACTTGAAAAACATATTTTAGCCTTCAAATAACCTGACATCAATAGAATTGTTTTTGGCCTATTGTTTAATTCATTGCATTGGGATAGATGTATTAAAGTCATTCTTGTGGGTATGTTTGAGGACCATTTTGAATATATACTAGTAAAGGAGTATTGATGAAATTATGTGCATAGAAAAATGTAAAAATACCTTTGATTTGGGTGTTATCACTTTGTGTAAATAACTATTTTACAACTACCTAACACAAAGTGGTTTGAAAAAATAAAATAAGATGAATTAGAAGGGCCAAATGATGAAAAAATAACTATTATTAGTAGAAATAAAAAGGTTGGACTTCAATTAGTAGATATTCTATTATTTTTTCTTTGAAAATATTGTATGAAAAAACATCATTTCATATCACATCATCATCACACATAAACAATGAAAATTATACTCAATGATATATCATTAATGTTAAATACTTAGAACATGGTGTTGATAAAATCCATGACTACACTCATACACAAGTACATAATGAAGTAAAAAAAATTAAAGTTATACTCAAACACCTAACAATATAAAATTTTCAACTTATGAGATCACCTAATTAAAATTTTCATAAACAATAAATAAATATTTAAATTCAAAAAATTTATTGGTGATCCAAAATAATGTAATAACAACTCATATACAATAAAATTAAGAATTATGTAAATATTTTGATCTTTAAATCATTTAAAAATTCTTAGGATTAAAAATAAAATTGATCAACCATGAGCAATGACTAAGTAGTTCTAGGGTAGCAAAGGTGAGTAATAGTGGAGTAGTGCAGTAGAGTGGGAACTATGGTAGAATAGAGCAGGGACCATGATAATATTACAGGTAGGTATCTAGGCTCAAGAAAATATCAGGGAGGACTTTTAGCTAGAATCAAGGATACCAATGATGGAACTTTTGATGATGTGAAAAAATATGAAGTCATGGGTTTCAAAGGGGAACCCTTGATAGCACTACCTTGAAAAACTATATCCAATTCATTTGTGGATAAATTTCACTTTGGTATGGTGCCTTATATTTCCACTATCCATGAATCCATTCCTTTCACTATTTTAGGAAGAGAGATCATCAATTCTCCTAAGGTTATGGCTCCCTTGGTATTCCATGAATCACTATCATTGATTGAGAAATTTTTTGGAACCATGCCATACATTGAGTCCATTCACAAATGGGCCTTCTCAAAGTGGTGACCTATGGGTAACATGGAGCTAGCTGCTTACCCAAGAGGGTTTTACCTAATCATATTAAAAAATACTCAAGAATCAATAAAAATCCTCATTGAAGGTCCATGGTTCTTTGGTAGAAGAAGTCTATTCTTGAGGAAATGGGACAAATATTTTGACCCAAAAACACAAAGCATAAACCTAGTGCCAATTTGGGTCAGACTTTTAAGCCTCCCATCACAATTCTAACATCCTAGAATTCTCAAAGGGATGGATCAAACCATTGGTGACCTTGTTGCCATTGATTTAGCAACCAAAGCAATAATTTGCTTTAATTATGTCTATATATGCATCATTGCAAACCTAGATTCCCAACTTTTGACTTACATAGAATTCATTTCAGGATCTTACAGAAGGAATCAGGTTATTGAGTATGAGAAAAAACCTACTTTTTGCATCAAATGTTAAAATTATGATCATATTCATGCTCAATGCCCCACTCTAAACAAGGATTTAAGGAAGGATGCAAATCACAACAAGAATTGACTACGGAAAATTCAACTGACTCAAATATTCCAAAAAAATAATCAATTTGACAAAGGTAAGCAACCTATCTCTCAAACCTAGGCCTCTAAATCTAAAGACCAAGTAAGTTCTCTTTTTGTAAATCCTAATCCTTTCATGCCCTTAAATTATCAAGATCTATATCTTGAAGATACCCCTACTGACCCTAAAACTATAAATCTTGCCATAGCCAAAATTATTCATAATAATCTCACTAATTTATCTATTCACCTTTGTGATGCTCCCCAGTCACCCACTAGGTCTGGGCCTTCTTTCCCACTTCTAGCTAATTTTTCACCAAAACCCAACCTGGTCCTTCTAGCCCAGGAAGATTCTGCTTTCCTATCAAATTCCTCCTTCCCCCTAAATCGCATTCCCCTATTATGGAGCAACTTCTCAGTCCTCTTAAACAATCTACAAGAAACCAAGGAAAAAAACTATTCTCGATGTTGGTAGTGAAAAGAAAAAGGGTATACCATTGACATAAGGAAGAAATAAATTGATAGATACATTGACAATGACTTCCATCCTACTATTGTTTCATCTCTATTAAATCAAATAGACATTGATTTCCCTGAGGAGGGAAAAATATCAAAACCACTTCCATATCATGGCAAAGGGGTGGGAAAGAAATATTCCAAACATTCTAGATGAATATCCTCTCATGTAATGTGAGAGGCCTCAATGGAGTAACCAAACAAATTTTGGTTAGATACATGAGGAAAAATTTTAATCCTAGCATCATTTTACTCCAAGAAATAAAAATTGATATTGAGAACAATGAAAGGATTGGTAAATTATTATGGAAAAATAGTGAATATGTTTTCAGTCCTACCAATGGCTCTTAAGGAAAACTCATGTGCATGTGGGATCAAAAAATTATTGAGGGTTGACTTATATCCATTTCAAAAAGAATCATCAATATTCTATTCTTCAAT
Organism: Wollemia nobilis; assembly: GCA_028583015.1. Lineage (NCBI taxonomy): Eukaryota > Viridiplantae > Streptophyta > Pinopsida > Araucariales > Araucariaceae > Wollemia > Wollemia nobilis. Next base: position 208,212 of record JAQPPZ010002362.1, read on the forward strand.
AAAGACTCCAAATACTAGTGGATTCTCTCAAATATATATGCTCCTAACAACATTACTAGTCATTGTGCCCTTTGGACCACACTAAACCAAATGAGGATCAACTTTCAAAATGAACCTTGGATGCTTGTTGGTAATTTCAATAGTCCTCTCTATCCTTCTAACAAGCATGGGGGAGGTGTTCTTTGTGTTGTTTTTTGTTGTTCATGTGTTTTTGTTGTTTTGTTTTTATTTTTATGTTTTTTGTTAATGTTCTTGTGTTTTTTTCATTTTTGTTCTTGGGTTTCTCTTTGTTTGTGTTATTTCGTGTTTTTATGTGTGATTTTTTTCTATGTTTTTTGTTTTTGTTTATTTTCTATTGTTGGTTTTTTTTATTTTTATTTTTATCTTATTTTTTTTTTATTTTTAAGGTTTTGGTTGTGTTTATTTTTCATGGTTTTTTTAGGTTGTCTTTGTAGTGTTCTATTGTTTTTGTCTTGTTTGTGTTTTATTATGTGGTTCTTGTGTTTTCCTATGTGGTTTGTATTGTGGTTTCTTTTATCTTATTGTACATGTTTGGTTGTGCTTTTATTTTTGACACACTCAAGGAGCATATTTTTTATTTTATTTTATTATTTTTGTTGTTATTTACTTATTTTTAAATTGGGTTTGTGTGTTTGTTTGATCCTTGAGTATGTCAAAGGTGGTAGGCCAGGTCCAAGTCCTAGGTATTTTTGGCGGAATGGATACCCCTGTCTCCTTGGGTCTTACCCAAAAGTGGCATCCCTTTTGGGATGTTTTCCACAAATTGAAAAAAAAAAAGCATGGAGGAGCTCCAGTCACTTCCAGATGTTTTGAATAATTTACAGATTTATTTGATTTGAACAAATTAATGGATGTTCCCTTAAAAGCTTCAAAGTATACTTGGATAAATAAGAGATATGGTAGTCAACTCATATAGCTAATAATTTATAGGTTTTTAATGTCTAAATAAGCTATTCTATTTCTTGGTGATGCTACTTTGACCTCTCTCCCTAAATGGGCTAGATAACAACCCTCTAATATTTGAAGATTTGCAGCCAAATATCCAGTGCAAAACACCTTTCATATTTGAGTAAATGTGGCTTCAATACCTAGAACTTAAAACCTGCATCTCTTATTGGTGGAAATAAAGTTTCTTAGGGCCTCCCTTAACCCAATTAGCCAAGAAACTTCACTTTATAAAGCTTAAGTTAAAGTAGTGGAATAAAGAAGTTGTTCAAAATATTTTCCATGAAAAATAGTGAATATCTGAACATCTAATGAATATTGAATCTAGTATTTAGAATGGGAATCTAAACCCAAGTCTTAGGTAGGATGAACAAAAAATTCTTACTAAATCCCACAATCTACTATATAAGAAAGTGTAGACACCTAAAACACGTCATGTTTAGGAGACTACTCATATGGGCAACTTTGCAGACCATATGAATGATCTTGGACCTTTCCAAGAGGTAGCAGTGGTTCTAACCACTCATCTAGGGTAGTCTAGTCCTATGCAGGCTCAACCACTGATGCTTAGAGTGGCTACCAGCCCAGCCACTGACGCTCAGAGTAGCTACGAGCCTAGCCACTCTTGTTGATAGTGGCTAGCTCTAAAACTATCTCGACCCCATGAGCCGAGCCAAAATCAGTTGTAATGACCAAATGCAAATGATATTAGGTGGAATATTCTGGAAGGTTCCTCCCAACTACCATAGGCTAGCAATTCTTGATCTTGGCTTCTCCATGAAGCCAAGATTGGAATTCGGGAAGCCTATTTATAGGCCCTCCCATGAATGCAAAATATACAATATTTTATGCAGCGAAGCTCTACCGGATTGGATAGTGACTTGATAACCCTTGAGGAGAGTCGAAATGCTGCCCAATTGTGGAGTGACAAGCATGCAAACAACAATGGAGCTTCCGAAGGACTGAGAAGCATACCTCACAATTTCACACCAATCTAACATGAATCCCAATGAATTCAACCACCAATCCATCTCTAGACAAGCAGGTGACCCTTGACCATCAATTCAACTGGTGAATTATGTGTCACAACCCCTGATTTAAGAGGTAGAAGTCATAGTTCGTGGTCGCTATCATTGGCAGTGGCTCGTAGGCCTCCGCCATCGACGAAAGCAATGAGTAGGGTTTGATGCATTATTTCTTCAGTTCTTAGCATAGTTTCCCATCTATTTCTGCTTTATTAGCTTAGATTAGAGTAGATTTATCATTTTCAATGCATTTGCATGGTTCATTAGCAATTTTAGAGGTAGATTTACCTTAACTTTGGTCATATTTTCTTACTTTCATAAATATTCTTAGATTAGCTTCATTTCATGCTTTTATTACAAATTACATGTTAGATTAGCTAGATCTCCTTTTTACTTCATGCTTTGCACCAATTTAGCTATTTCTTGATTATATTTGCATATATTTATGCTTATTTCAAGTTTAGCCTTATTTCTTGCATTTCTTGACAAAAGCCTCATCATGAGAGGCTTCATATGCTTTTGATTGTGCTTTGTTGTTTCTTGTATGCAGGTTATAGGTTCTTTCAAGCTTCAAAGCATTCTCAACATCAAGTTCCTCTTGAACAAGTGAGAAGGAGGCATCCTTGTAAGCCCTCAATCAATTTGTGTCGATCTAGAAGGCCTATGAATTGCACCACCCCTATTTTAGGGCTTCATATCTTTGTATTCATTGTATCAAAATTTGGTATCCCTAAGAGGGACGTACATGTAACTGATTTTCATGATGAATTAATAAAAGGAGCCTTTACATTTTTCTTAATTCATTGTCATTGTATGTTTTCTTGTTTTATCTTTGATATTATGATGCAAATACAGTAGGTGCATGCATTCTAGCATCGTACAGATGGTGATCATGATGGAAACACCCAAAATTTATATTGTTTGTTGATCTATTGCATGTTTTTTCACACAAGTGCAGCCACTCTGATCGACAATGGCTAGTAGAGCTCAACCACTCTTGAAGACAATAGCCAGATTTAGAGCCACCCTGAGCGATAGCGACCAATAGAAAAACTTACAAACAATAGACAACTAGATCATCAGTAGACTTGGATTTTAGGTTGGTTGAAATTCTCTATATTTTTGCTTCTCTATCTATGTTTTTATTTTCTAAAATGTAGTAGATGAATGTTAATTAGAGAACATAGAGAAATTTTAAAGCAAAATTTATAATATCTCTTAGGTTTTCTACTAGTCATTGCTAGGAACAATGGTCTCTGATTGTAATCCGCCCTAGTCTCCAGTGGTCTAGATTGTATGTTAGGGTTTGCATGCTTGAGGCCCAATTAGAGGCTATTTTTCATAACTAGTCTTGCATTCTCTGAATATCATCTAGCTTTTAGATGTGCATTCTCTAAAATGGAAACATTCTTTTTAAGCATATAGAAAAATCATTTGAGTGCTCTATGATGCATTTTATTTTCATGCAAAATTAAAAAGAACCACCACACACCACGTCACACTTAAACATTAGTGAGTTGGACTTCATACCCAACCACTAATAGAGACCAACGATAGTGGGTTTCATCTCCATCCATTGGCTCAAATCCTATGAACCCTATTTTTGGCCAATATCAGATCCAAGAACTGATGTAGCTTGGAAAATTTGCATGTACTTCTCTTTGAAGGGTATAACATTGACCAAGTGAGACTGGGTGAGGACTGGTAGGACCTGTGCTCCCTGATTGGGTATGGGCTTCATCTCCATACTTTGGTGGGTTTACATGATCAAAATTTCATTGTTGATTGTTGAGCTATGAGTATACAGGTGAAAACCCCTTTAACAAAAGAATATCATCCAAAAAAAGAAAACACATGGCATGAGGTCTTTTTGAAAATCAACAAATCAAAAACACACAAAACAAGTTCTTAGGACACACATCTAATCCTTAAAAGAGATAAACACATTTGTCTACTTTGTTTGCATGTCTTAAAATTTACACAAGAGATAAGTTCACATTGTCATGGTCTTCACATGGAGCAACCACCCTCGATCCAACATCGAGGTGGGAACTAGTGCTCCACCCAATAACAATCACAACAACACTGATGTTGAGCCACCCACACAAAATACCACTAGATGAAGTTCAATGAGCCTCAAGGGGGATAACTCAACCCATGGGGGTAACTCTCAAGGAACCCTAACTAGAGAACCAGATCCAGGTTCCTCTCATGGTAGACAGGAGGGAGCTTCAAGGCCCCAATCCTCATAAGATAGATATAGGCAAGATCAGCCCAATGAGGGGTAAAACACAAGGGTTGCATCCAATCATAGACCCACCATAGCTCCTAACCACATTGAGGGTGGTAGAATTATAATAGACACCAATATTATTGGAGAAAATGGCACCCTGCAAGATCAGCCATGGAGAACCAGACAACTTGATGAACTAGATCGGGTTCTCCTAAGGCCAACGTAGAAAAAAACTACTACTATGCACTCCATTTTTGAGAGTTCATGTAGTCAAAAAATAGTGAGACACACTCATGAGTAGGGGGAAGCTTCAAAACATCCCCACAACACTCACACTACTTTCGATCATGGAGGTACAGAACATAGGTCATTGCACACTAACAATGTTACCTTTATAGATAGAGGTAAAAGCATAGTGGGGGCTCCTTCAAAGAACCTTACCATAGTGACTCCTCGCATAGAGATACAAAGTCAGAGACCTTTAGTGGTGGTTCAATCTGACCATGTGCATAGGTTGTATGAAGATGTACAATATCAAGAAAGAGTACTCCAAGATAAAAGGGAGGCATTGCACATAGAGCAAGAGTGCCTAGATAAACTTGAACAAGAAGAGGCATAGGCACAAATAAAATGGTGCCAACATCTATATGAATAGTACCTGAGGGAATAACATACCCTAGAACAAATAGAGCATGAGGAACAAGTAGATAGGTTGGCTTGAGCCAATCTACACATGGGTAGTGAGTACTACCACTCCAACAGATGTGCTGCTTCTCAACCCGAGAGGTACACCAAATAGGTAGATGATCACACTCACCACACCTCACAACATGCTTCAAGACACCAATGGTGCCTAGCACAAGAATAGGTGGAGCATGAACAAGAACAAGATGTGGATATGGATGACCAGGAATAGACTTATCCTGAACCATCATCCGTGGCCATGGAAGAGGACTATAACCGACCAACTCGGTCCAATGCAGAATAATTACCTCCTTGACCACCCCAAAATAACCTTTGAGAGGAAGAGATCATCTCTTCAAAATATTACAAGGTACTTACCAAGAGAATCAAGTCTCTCAAGAAGCAAGATATGGTTGGGTAGAAGCCAACCTTAAGTAGGATACACAATCAACCCTTGTGCCCATCGGTACCAAGTCCTACCTATCCGAAGCATTTTGAGATGCCTCGATTAGATAAGTTTAAGGGAGAGGAAGATGCACAAGAGCATGTGACCAACTTCATGAATGCATGCTTTCAGCTCCAACACAATGATGCCCTAATGTTAAGAATATTCATCATCATATTATCAAGTGCAACAACAGAGTGGTTTAACCAACTACCCAAACATAGCATCATCAACTTTGAGCAACTGGTGAATGCCTTCCTTGAACGCTTTTCATTTGGCATTAGGAAGAAGACCAACTTGTCTGACCTAGCCAATATTAAATAGTATGATGATGAGCTAATCTAGGACTATGAGAATAGATGGAGAAAGCTAATGGTAAAATTACCATTTTTTATTCCCACTATAGAGCTCACCCAAATGTTCACCAAGAGTTGTGCCAAGCATATCTCACTACTTCTATAACTTTAATAGTATGCAACATTTGAGGAAGCCTTGGCACAAGCCAAGCTTATAGAGGACATCAAAGTAGAAGAAGGAGATCTTAAGCTCTATAACAAGAAATACTAGAACAACAACCACAACAATCATAATCAATAGCAGTAAGCCAAGCCTACACCAGTCAACCAGGTTGTATTAAATATACCAAAAGGGGGGAATAGCCAACAACCATAGAATTACCAAGCTCAACCACCCCCAACTAACTACAACCAAAAGAACAAGAACCAAGGCCGAGACAAGCAACGTCAACCACCTCGCCAGTACACGCCATTGTCAGAATCTTTGGCATCAATATTCAATCAACTGAGTGAGGCATGAGTACTCAAACTACCCAAGGTACAACTTATTGATCCTAACCACCCCAAGCCCAAGGGATATAAGGATGATCATTATTGCCCGTACCATAGAATACAGGGGCATGATATTGAAGTGTGCATCAGTTTCAAAAATATTGTACAAAATATGATCAAAAAGGGTGAGCTACAAGTTGACAATCCACTAGCTCTCGATAACAGGAACATGGGCATATTTAAAAACCCATTGCCAAATCATGAAGCCCCTAGAAATTAGGGTGCTCAAGTTAATCAGGTCCAAGTCGAACCTCCCACTCAAGGATTCATTGGAATGGTCAATGTGGTTACAAGAAATTGGTGATACAACCAACCAGAGCCTCCAGTGGCTCCCATCCATATCATAGCTACACCTCAATAGAGGCTAGTGCAGAATAATCTTCTAGGTCTACCATCATGACCTATGATAATGATCTAGAATAGACTTACTCAGAGTCTTCAAACAATGTCGAATAAGTTATCGATATACGATATCATTCAACAATCTCCTAGGCATAGGGAGACCTTAATGGAAATCTTGAAATCTATTGAGCTCCAGCCCTAGAACCCTGAAGCATTTACAAACTTTGTGGGGCAAGTACAATAGTGCCAAGAGCCCATGATTCATTTTTATGATCATAAAATAAAGGTAGTCCCAACTACCATAGCAGACCCACCTCTGCACATCATCACGTGTATCAATCACACACCCTTCAAGTGGGTTCTAATCGACATAGGCTCATCGATTAACATAATAACAACCAAAGCTATAGGGCACCTAAATATCCCTAGGTCCAACATAGTCCCTTCTTCTTACACATTGAGAGCGTTCAATGATGCATTGTGCTCCATAGTGGGTACAATAGTCCTACCTATTTAGGTAGGGCATAAGACCATCCCTGTGATGTGTCATGTGTTAGAAGGGGCCATGCAATATAATATCCTCCTAGGGCATCCCTGGATAAGGGACATGCAGTGTGTTCCCTCGATCCTACATCAATGTGTTAAATATGTGCATGAGGGACAAGTGCACGTGGTACCATCGAATGAAGAACCATTCAAATATGTGCATCAGGTTGACCTACTAGGGGATTTCATCCTTCCATCTACTCACCTATACATTAGGCCTTCATCCCCTACCACACAACTAGGAAGTAAGTTAAGATCAGTGTGAGGTGATCCATCCACATCGATGCCACCTCCTACTTCCAAAACTACTAGTGCTTCTGAGAAACCAACAACGTCTAAACCAATAGACTCTCAGAAGTTGAAAGCTCACATGGTGGAGGAAGAACCTAGGGTAATCCCAACCATAGCAATAGTAGAAATTCCAACTCCTATGGAGGAGGAAGATCCTCAAGACATAGTCGAGGAGGTGCCTCAACCTACCTTACCTGCATCATCATCAACATCATCTGCACCATAGGTGACTGTTCACTTAGCCAACATAGGACTAGGTGAATATCTTGTGCAAAATGTCACTTTCACTCCAATCATTGAGTCTGCACAAGACATGGGATGACCAAGAGTCCCAAACCTACCCATAGGAATAGTGGTACCATTGGGGATGCCACCCAACCAGACTAATTTTATTTATGTTGGTTTGGATCAAGCCCATGATGCCTCAGACATTGAAGAGGATGATGATGAGTCATTCACAATGAATATTCATTATCTATCCAACCCTGAGTTTGCTCTTAGATACTTTGAATGCAACCATTGGCATGACTATGGTTTAGGTCTATATGAGCAAGGGCGATGAAACCCAGTTGAACCACAATATCAGTTACCTACTGATAGGTCTAGCCTAGGATATCATATCCAAAGCTATGATGATTCATTAGTAGCATCTTTGGATAGACTGAGCTTAGGGTTCAGGGAAGACATCGAATGGAATCCTTATCACCCAAACATAAGCTACATGGATGATAGGTTGGTGACCATGGTCACTATAGAACCACCCATTGTGTATCATCCAAATTTCTCTCTCGAGGCAAGCCCATCAGGAATTATCCTATGGGAGGATGAACCAGGCTATGGTTATGAATGAGAAGAGAATGAGTCATCATAGTGAGTTTGAGGATGAGACTAAATTGGCCTACCTTGGGCCTCGACATTCACGTCACCTCATGAATCTAGTGGATATGGATAATAGATACTTCATAGATGATAGTGATTATGAGGATGAGACCAAAATGGCCTACCTTGGGCCTCAACACTTACATCATCACAATGAACCATTTGACATAGATGAGATGTATCATAGAGTATATCCTAGCCCTCACCTTAGGGAGACCGACCAATTCAGATGAAATCTATCATATAGTTTTTCTTGATCCTCCTACATTTAGATAGCTCCTACAACCAAGTGATCCCATCTTCCTATCTATTCATAGACTGGATCCTGAGATCCCCATACCCCTAGAGCCACATCTTGGGTATGGAAGTCACATCAACAATGTAGAGTTGCACCCATGTGGTCCTGGAGATTCCATCCCATCCATCAACATGATCTCCATTGAGTTGACCACTCCACTCCACAACCCAGTCGATCCTTCCAAACCATTGTGTCTTAATCTAGATGCTATTGATTGGGATCATATTGATTCACCCTTGGAGCCTGAATATTTCTTCCCCAATGAAGAAATGTTACAACCATTTCACTTTGCACTAGGATGTGCACATGATGTTTATCATGCTAGTTTTGATCTTGATTCAGTCAAACCTTTAAATCCAATAGATGATATCCATATGATCCCTACACCTCACCAGCTTGAGGAGGGGTCACACATGTCAATAGAGGAAAATTTTGAAGTGGACATCAACAATGATCCATCTGATCCAAAGAAAGTTAAATTTAGAGAAATCTTATCTCCTAAGGAATGGGCCACCCTCATACCTCTATTGAAAGAGAGACCTGATCTCTTCACTTGGACCTACAAGGATATGTCAGGTTTAGATCCAAAATTGGTTGTTCACAACCTTTCACTAGATCCTGCAAAGAAATTGGTCAAGCAAAAACTCAGGAAGATGCATCCTACTATCGCCTTGATGGTAAAGAATGAGCTTCAAAAGCTATTGGATGTAGTCTTTATTATTCCCATCGACTATCCGTAATGGGTATCAAACATGGTACCTATAGGAAAACTTGATGGAAGAATTCATATTTGCATGGATTTTAGAGACCTCAATAAGGCAACACCAAAGGATTCATTCTCATTGCCCAATATAGATGCTCTTGTAGATGCAACTATAGGTCATGAGATGCTCTCCCTAATGGATGGTTTTTTTGGTTACAATCAGATTTAGATTAAACCCGAAGACCAACACAAAACTATATTCACAATGCCATGGGGGACCTTCTACTACAAGGTAATGCCATTTGGTCTTAAAAATATTGGTGCCACATATCAATGGGCCATGACATATATCTTCCATGACTACATGCACAAGATCCTAGAGGATTACATCGATGACTTACTGGCCAAGTCATTATTGCGTGAAGAGCATGTTGAGGTCTTGAGAAAAGTCTTTGATCACTTGATAGAGCATAATGTCAGGTTGAATCCCAAGAAGTGCGTATTTGGTGTAACTTCAAGAAAACTCTTGGGATTCATCATTTCTAAATGAGGGATCAAAGTTGATCCAAAAAAGGTAAAGGCTATCCTAGAAATGGCCCTACCCACTAACATCAAAGAGTTGAGAAGCCTACAGGGCAAAGTAGCATCCATAAAGTGATTCATCACACAGTTATCAGAAAAATGTCGACCCATGAATCGACTACTACACAAGGGGGTCCCATTCCATTGGGATGAAGAATGTCAGCAAGCCTTTGCTGAGATCAAGCAATATCTGGTGACATCGCCAAGTACTAGCTCCACCAAGGCTAGATGTGCCATTCTTGCTTTATATATTAGCTACTAACTTTGCATTGGGAACCATGTTAGCCCAAAATAATATGCAAGACAAAGAGCAAGTGATATATTATATCAACCACACCTTGGTGAGTTATGAGCTAGGGTACACATACATAGAAAATTTATGCTTAGTAGTGGTTTTTATGACTAAGAAGTTGCACCACTACATGTTGAGTCATACGATGTATGTGATATCAAAACAAAATCCTTTGTAGTATATGATGAGCAAGACATATCATAATACATGTACTACAAAGTGGATCATGCTACTGATAGAATTTGACTTGGAATTCATTAGCCAAAATTCCATCAAGGGATAGGTCATAGCTGATCATCTGGTAGAGGCACCTCTTCAGGATAGTAGGCCTCTCATCATAGAACTTCTCGATGATGCAGTCTTTGCATTATCGAAGTCACCCAAACCCAAAGAACCAGATAACAAAGCTGACATGACTTTGTTCTTCGATGGTTCGAAGTGTGAGCAAGGGGGTGGTGCAGGAATTGTGTTTTTCATACCACAAGGTGCTCCAATGCCCTTGTCATTTAAACTAGACTTTCCTTGCACCAATAACAATGTTGAATATGAGGCCCTAATATTGGGTCTCCAAACAACAATCACCATGAAGATTAAAAAGCTAAACATATTTGGTGACTCCCTTCTCATTGTTAACCAAGTTAAGGGAATATATCAATGTAGGTGTCCTATCCTGAAAGCTTATAAGGATCTTGTTGACACTTATCTAGCCCAGCTAGAGTGGTATGACATCGAGGCAATCCCTCGTACATCAAATATATTTGTAGACACCATGGCATCTTTGGGATCTTTAATCCCTCAGAATCCATCTACTGACTTTACTACCATTCATGTGAAGATGCTCTCACACATCATGATGCAGTGTGAGGCTTTTGACAATCAAGAATCAGTCAACATGATTCATATAGAACCAAACCATGAGTGGTTCTATAAAGCCAGAGACTTTTTGAAGAAGGCACCTTGGGGGTCTTTGATCTCGTAGGGTCCTATGGGGAATGGCACCACCATTCACCACAAGGTTATTTCCCAGTATGCATTCATGCACATCGAATCATAGGGGGAACAAGTCATCTTGTCTATTGAGGTTGTAGCTTATCAAGATTGGTTAAGCCAATTACAAGATTTTCTTAAACTTGGAATAATCTTGTAGGGATTATTGCATGCTATAAAATGAGCATTTAGAAAAAAAGTGACTAGATATGTCTTGCTAGGAGATATATTGTATCATCGAAGCTATGATGGAGTCCTCCTTCATTGCCTTGAGCCCCAAGAATCAACTTGGGCAATTTTACAAGCTCACGATGGTACATGTGGTGGCCATTTCAGTGGCATGGCCATCATCAAGTGCATCCTTCGAATGGGTTATTATTGGCCCACCATGGAGAAGGATTATTGTGCATATGTTAGGAAGTGCATTAAGTGTCAGCATCATGTGAATTTGATGCACCTACCATCGTAGGCCTTACAGCCCATTCAAGCGGCTTGGCCATTTTCTTAGTGGGGTTTCGATCTAATTGGTAAGATCTCTCCCCTATATTTAGGCTGACACACATTTATATTAATGACCACTGAGTATTTTACCAAGTGGGTGGAAGCAATCCCCTTAACATCAATGATAAGAGCATGAATTATGGAGTTCATACTTCACAATATCATCTATCACTTTGGGATCCCATCCAAGATAATTTTGGATAATGGTACTTCATTCAAGAACAAATATGTGTAGGCTTTAACATCCAAATATAACATTCAACACAACTTTGCAACACCATATTATCCACAAGAAAATGGGCAAGCAGAAGCCTCAAACAAGATAGTAGTAGCCATCTTGAAAAATATGGTTCAAGAGAATCATAAGGATTGGCACCTGTAGTTGCCCCTTGCATTATGGGCTTACAGAACTAGTGTATGGATGCCCACTAGGGCAACACCATTTTCATTGGTATATGGCATTGAGGCCATTATACCCTTGGAATTGGAAATTCCAACCTTGTGCATTGCATTGAAAGAGTTCATCGATGATGACACTGCGTGACAAGCTCACCTTGACCAATTGACGCTTCTTGATGAACATCGCATGAATGCCCTTGAGCATCTACGCATTTATCAAGATCATATTAAATGAGATTATAACAATAAATTCCATCTAAGGGACTTTAAGGTTGGGGATCTTGTGCTGAAAGAGAACCAACATAACTCAAACCTACCATCGCACTTGTGAGACAAATTTATGGCCAATTGGTTAGGTCCTTATATCATCTCAGAGAAGATTGGACCTAGAACATATCACCTAACATCATTAGAAGGGGTTGAAGAGCCTGAGCCTCTCAAAATTCTTCATATGAAGGTATTCCACACATAGAAACAAAAAAAAAAACATTCAAATAAATCATAAAATTTCAAAAACAATTGAAAATTTCATAAAATTTCAAAAACAATTGAAAACATCAAAAACACAAAAATATTTGCATTTTACATTTTGCATTTGCATTCATTTAATTGCATTGCATTAGGCATATTTCATCCATTGCACTTGCATTAGGATAGGTTGTGTTTTCAATATTACAAATGACACCACATTTGTATCTTAATCATGCATCTATTCATCATCATCATCCATCACCCTTGTGAGTAATTGTGTTTTTCAACACAACCCTTCCTATTGCTATAAGGAATATACTAGGGTTTTTCAGTAATTCAGCCATACCTAGTGATATTCTCAGATTTTGTAGAAAGCTATATTTGCTTTTGGAGATGAGGTCTAGTTTTGATAGCACCTAGCATATGTCAAAATCCCATCACTAATTAAACACATTAAAAATCCTAGTCTAGACAAGGAAATATGAACACTACAAAGTGGTCCTAGTCACCTTAAGCGAAAGGTTTTTACTTGCTCATCTTGTGATGCGCATGGTCTAGAGTGTTGATCATTGAAAAAAGGACAAGCTCCCCCTACCCAAAGAAATCCCTTGCTTTCATACAAAATGAGCAAAATCCTAAAATCAAAGCAAATCCCTTGCTCAAAAAATAAAAATAAAAACAAAAAATGCAAAATAAATAGTGATTTTCATCACTAAGCATGAGCAAGTATCCCAATAAATGTGAAGAAAAGAAGGGGGTGAAGAGCTTGAATCCCTGGAATGGTCACTACTCAAAGCCATTGAGTGATCCCCAATACAACAATGGGCTGAATGAATCCCACCTGGCATTGGGGTAGTTCTAAGCAATTTACAAATGAGCTAGCTTTAGGTGGCCTGTATTACCTAGTAGTCTAGTCTAACTACATCCAAACTTAGGATCATGATGAACATTTGGTGATCCTCATTACAACAATGGGCTGAATGAATCCCGCCTAGCAATGAGGTAGTCTTATGTCTCATCTAATATATTCATTTGCACACACAGGGATAATGAATATCTTGGTCTTCATAACAAAAACTTTTATCTTTCAAGAGTCCTGTATAGTCATTATACAACTTTTGATTAATCAACTAGGGTGTTTGAGTCTCATGGAAAACCTCAAAAATCCCTCATAGCAACAAATCATCTCATCTCATAAATCATTACATATCACAATTATCTCATATCACATTTGGATGCTTAAATGATTAATTCTTATGCTAAGAGTTACCATTTTCATTCATGATTTTTATACATTCAGTGGTGTCATCCATTAGATTGTTAAACACATATTACATTCATTCCTTATGTTTTAAGTGATTAAAGCATACAGGTTCATTTACATTAGATCACCATCATGTAAATAATGCATTACATACATTGCATTCACCATATCATAACAACATAAATTAGATGCATACAATTAAATCAAAATTAAACATGCATTTAACACAAATCATTGCATCCATACATGCATACATAAGTAGTCTATCTACACATCTAGATCATAACATCTAATCATACATACATCATCTAGCTAGTGCATGTCATCAATACATCACATCATATAGCAATAATCAAATCATGTAAGCATTGCATCCATATTGCATCACATGAACATAAAAGCAAACACATAATACACATAATGAGAAGTAAAAGATAATATCATATATATATATTTGTGTGTGTGTGTAGAATGTCAAAGTACATCAAGGTACAAAAATACTCATAGGCTACAACTATGTAGGTCCTCAGACCTTACACTCAAAAATGGTACATATCTCTAAGATATATCAAACTGGGCCTACACCCCCTGGCTCACCCCCACCCTCAGCTCCATCTCTATGATGATGGCTAGAGCTCACCCCTCCTGATCTCTCAGATCAGGTAGCAATCCTATGACTAGGCCACACTGATGACTACCCAGACTCACTCCTCCTAGTTCATTGAGACCCTACTATCATAGATCGAGATGGCACAATGCCATCATATAATCTGACCTCAACCTCTAGAAGAGTGATGTGATGTGCATCTGATGCCTACCACCTCGCATCATCTACTAGTAGACCCTGTAGTCACCTGAGATCTACCCCTATATCCAACCCTACTAATCCCTGAATAGCTGGAGCAATTGGTGCAACCTATCCCATAGGAGCAACCCCTATCTATAGCCATAGAGCATCCCACTCACCAGTCAGAGCACCTATAGTAGCATGCATCAAATCTCTCTCTTTAGTGAGCTACTCTATCCTGAGCAGTACTGAATCAAGTCATGTCTACAGAGAGGTCCTCTCCTCCTCATACCCTCACCATATATCCTTCTCGAATATCAATTGGCTCTATACCATGGTGAGAGAGGTATCCCACTCTAGGATCTATCATCGAGCTATCTACAGCTTGACCTCTAGGCTATGTAGCTCTACCCAGAGGGGAGACTCCTACTCCTCTAGAGCCACCTCCTCCTCCTCCTCCGGTGCTACCTACTCCTCTGTAGCCTGACCCCACTCCTCCTCTATCCTAGGCTGCACTCACCACCCATCAGGATCCTTAGTAGCTACCTCATGTTGAGTGTATATTTTTTCCCATTACAAAAATGAACACGCAACTAGAGTCTCAAATCAGAAGACTCTTTCTTGCAAAGAAATAAGTTATTATTTTTATTTCTCCAAGCTTCTTGTGAACAGATCTCTACATGCATAAGACCAATTTCAACTTAATGCACATAAATGAATGTATCCCGAATAACTCGGATCTGCAAGTAATCGTTAACAAGGGGCCTTTGTTGATTCACAGCAAACTTTGTAACCCTAATTTGTTAAAATAACCAATCATGCAACAAAAAAGAAAACTTTTATGTTCTAACATTAATGGTTTATTCTAATGTTAATTGGTTCATTTTATCTTTGTTTAATTGTTCTGCTATTTTAACGTTAGTATTTAATATGAGATTAAAGATATTAGGAACTAAAGCAGAAATGTTCTTGTGCAAATCACCTGGAAAACCAAAGAAGGATGTTAATCTGGTTAGCAATCTCCTCCCTACAAAACCCCAAGTTATGAGATGAATCTCTAAAACAACCTAACCTGACAGACCTGTAATAAACACAGTTGAATCAAATCAGATGCTAGACTCTAAGGAAATAAATAATTTGCATTGTTTTGTCATTCACCTATCGCAACCCACATTATGGTGTAAAAAAATAGATACAAAACAAAATAATGCAAAGGAAAGATATACAGTAAAACAATAGTCTTAGCCTTCAATCTCCTTTTGGTTTCACACACAAAAGTTACTCATGCCATTTGGCATGAGTAACTTTTGTGTGTGAAACCAAAAGGAGATTGAAGGCTAAGACTACTGTTTTACTGTATATCTTTCCTTTGCATTATTTTGTTTTGTATCTATTTGTTTACACCATAATGTGGGTTGCGATAGGTGAATGACAAAACAATGTAAATTATTTATTTCCTTAGAGTCTAGCATATGATTTGATTCGACTGTTTTTATTACAGGTCTGTCAGGTTAGGTTGTTTTAGAGCTTCATCTCATAACTTGGGGTTTTGCAGGGAGGAGATTGCTAACCAGATTAACATCTTTCTTTGGTTTTTCAGTTGATTTGCACAAGAACATTTTCTGCTTTAGTTCCTGATATCTTTAATCTCATATTAAATACTAACGTTAAAATAGCAGAACGATTAAACAAAGATAAAATGAACCAATTAACATTAGAATAAACCATTAATGTTAGAACATAAAAGTTTGCCTTTTTGTTGCATGATTGGTTATTTTAACAAATTAGGGTTACAAAGTTTGTTGTGAATCAACAAAGGCTCCTTGTTAACAGTTACTTGCAGGATCTGAGTTATTCTGGGATACATTCGTTTATGTGCATTAAGTTGAAATTGGTCTTATGCATGTAGAGATCTGTTCACAAGAAGCTTGGAGAAATAAAAATAATAACTTATTTCTTTGCAAGAAAGAGTCTTCTGATTTGAGACTCTAGTTGCGTGTTCATTTTTGTAATGGGACAAAATATACACTCAACATTTTGGTGCTAGAAGGAGGGCGTGTCACGATTTCGCGACATGTCGCGATTTCGCGACATTTTCTAGTGCATTTTGCCCCTTTTTTTCATTTTTTAGCATCTGTGTCAGTGAGATTTTCTCTGAAAACCTACAAAAAAGTGGGTCCCCAATCTTGGGGTGTGTTGTGGATTAACCACAACACCTCATCCCTAGCTCACCCTAGGCTACCACCACCATGCCAAAGTCACATCACCCACCAGTGAGTGTATGCCTTTATAGTACTAGTATCTTCTATACCAACATTGGCTATAGGAGTATTTGTCTCCTCTACTAGAGTTGTAACCTGCTGTACTAGGAGATCCCTCTCTACCTAAATGTGTCCATTTAGAACTAGATCTAGTGGGATGTCCTACCAAATATTGAACTGCCTGGTAACCTAGGAGAAGTATAAGAACTCTTTCACCTCTCCCTTGCACCTGATAACCCATCAATCGTGCCTCATCTGAGCTAAGAACTGGTATTTCTCCAGCCAAGAAGGATAATCTACATAAGATATCCATATAATATCCCTAGCTTGTAATCCAATCATAAAGCCTACATAGTGAGCCAATTTCCCTACTCGACGATGACTTCATTGCTCCTTTGCATCTCAAAACCATCTAGAACCATAGTATTGTGCCCTCGTTGCTATTTTCATAATATCATATGGTGATCCTATTGGTCATTCTACCCTGATGTGCTCCTATCCCCAAATTTATAAGATCAAGTTGCATGCTACCCTAGCTTGACCTTGTTGTTGGATCCTAGACAATGTATCATAGAGTTGTGCCAATAGTGCACTCCCCTGAGCCATAATCATAGGCCTAGGACTATCCAGTAGGTCATTCACCATCGCTAAGAAGTTCCATGGGAACCTTGATCCTGATGTATATTGCAATAGTATGTTATAGATAATGAGCATAAAAATGGCATGTCACCATGAGAATACTTTGGCCTGATACCAGTGGGTGATAGGAACTCCTCTATGCTGAATGTCAGCTAGAGCTACACATGCCTAGTCGCCAAACACCTTATCAAATACTGCTACCCTAGCTAAGGCTAATGAGGATACGATCGCCTATCCATTGAAAGGAATCCTAAAGATCCTATAGATTTCCTCAGGTGTGATGGTCATCTCGCTAGTTGGGAGATGGAAGGTGTTAGTCTGACAATCCCATCTGTGGGTGAGCACTATAATGCACACCTGATCTGACATAATAGTCAACAATATTACAACATACATAAGTCCTCACACATCAAACCACTCCTATTCTATGTAGTCTAGTAGGGGCAAGAACTTAGCCAACAACTCAGGCTCTCGAGCCCATGCTATCAAGAGCTAAATGTGAAAATAATATGCATAATCATATGCACTTGCACAAAAAAAATAACAAAACTAAACAAAAATTAAAAAATTCAAATTTTTCCTAAGGTTTAGTGATCTCCTAATATGATAGCTATTGTTACAATATCTTTCGATGCCAATAGTGGCTAGCTATCAATTGTTAAATTTTTTACCATTAGGGTTTTAAACCAGTTACTATCAGTGATAGTGGCCCCTCTTTTCCAAATTTGTGGCCACCCTAAGTGACAAAGGTCATGAGGCGACATGTCAACGGTGTTCACCCCTCACCCTAAAACCCAAATAAATTAACAAAACTAAAAATCTAAGTCCTACCCACCTAAATTAGCCTAGTTCTAATCGTAGCTATGGGTGTGGCTCATTTCTAATAGGTTTAATAAGGTTCATTTTATCGATTAAATAAAAATATTAGGGTTTGAGAGATACCCATGAAGCTCTAGCTCCTCTACTCGTAGATGCCTCGTTGTGCTCCACCATTGGTGTCAAGGTAATTTCAACAGTACTCTGGGTCAATTTCTCACTCTATCTCCTCAGAGCTCACTATTGCAAATTTCTAGATGGAAAATAATTAAATAAAAAACCCTAATTTTTATTTTTTATTTTTTATTTTTGGTGCAGCTGCTAATGGTGATAGTGGCTACAAAGTGTAGGCTACCTATGCTGATAGTGGCTAAGAAATTGCAAAAATGGGTTGCTACTTCTGACAACGGTTGAGAAGTAGAAATAAATGCACTATATTTTTCACCACGAGAAGATTTAGAATGGACAATTAAGCATATCTATTGGTCCATAATCATCAAAATAACATAAAAATTTCAAATGCACCTCGTAACTAGTTATTTACCCTATACACCTGGTAGTTGTAACAACTTGCGCTCCATTCAATCCGAAAAGATGTGTAAATTACCATAAGGTCATTTGAGCCAAATTAGTCATCGTTGAATTGAAATGCTTCACTTCAGTCCTGAAAAAGGCCATGGTGGCCAAAATACCCCATAGGAATGAGGTGTTCATTTCATTTCTTCTATGAAATTTTCATCAAATCATCAAGTGATTTACCACATTCTAAATGGAATTGGTATCATCTTGAATCCCTAAGAAGGCCATTGTGGTAGAACTGCTCCATCGGATAGAGATGTACAATTACTATTATTGATTAAAATCAAACCTGTAATATGACCTACCAAATAACAACAAAGCAATCATCTTAAATCATCCAAATCAATCATCTTGGTCAAGTGACTCATCACTTTCATCACTAGTTATTTTCCTCATTGAATCATTACTTAAGGGGGTAGTCATAATAACAAATTCATAATCAAAATCAACAATTGACAACTTAATCAAGTTAATCATGTTTGTCTTACAAATCATTGCTAACAACTATTATAAGCTTACCCTATTGCTTGGGACAAAAGAAAATATGCTAAATTAAAGATTTTTTAACTCTGACCCTTGGATTGTTGTGAATGCTAAGCAATGCCAAACCAAATCACTTAGAAAGATTTAAAGTTTTATGTAAATTAAGCCTTACATATATTTGTAAGTAATAATTTAGATATGCGTGGCCTTTTCATGATTGGGGCATCTAATGTTGATCAGAACAATGATCATCATGCAACCTAGAGTATGGCTTTAGATGGTCTATTTTTTCTTAGCATTGTGTTTTCCCACAATGCATCCCAAAAAGGGGCATCTTTGGACACATACATCACGTCATGTTTAGGAGACTACTCATATGGGAAAATTTATAGATTATATGAATGATCTTGGACCTTTCCAAGAGATAGCAATGGTTCTAACCACTCATCTAGAGTAGCCTGGTCCTATGCATTATTAGTTACTAATGCTCAGGGTGGATGCCAACCTAGCCACTGATGCTTAGAGTGACTATGAGTCTAGTTGCTCATGTTGGAAGTAGCTAGCTTTGAAAATATCTTGACCCCACAAGACAAGCCAAAATAGTTGTAATGGCCAAATGCATTTGATCTTAGGTGATTTTTGGGCATGAATCTTCTAGAAGGTTATTTTCATCTACCACAAGGTATAAATTATTGATCTTGGCTTCTCCATGAATCCAATATTAGAAATTGAGAAGCCTATTTATAGGCCCTCCCATTAATGCAAAATATACAATGTTTTATGTAGCGAAGCTCTACTGGATTGGATAGTGAATTGATAACCCTTGAGGAGTGTCAAAATGCTACCCAATTATGGAGTGACAAGCATACAAACAATAATGGAGCTTCCAAAGTATTAAGGAGCATATATCACAATTCCACATCAATATGATGTGAATTCTATCAATTTCAACCACCAATCCATATTGGGACAAGCAGGCAACCCTTGACCATCAATTCAATTGGTTAATTATGTGTCGCAACCCCTAATTCAAGAGGCAAAAGTCTTAATTCAAGGCCACTATCATTTATAGTGACTCGCAAGCCTCCATCATCAATGGTAGTAGTGGCTAGGGTTTGATACATAATTTCTTCATTTATAGCATAGTCTCTCATCTATTTCTACTTTATCAGCTTAGATTAGAGTAGATTTATCATTTTCAGTGCATTTTCATAGTTCATTAGCAATTTTAGACATAGCATTACCTTAACTTTGGTCATATTTTCTTATTTTCATAAATATTATTAGATTAGCTTCATTTCATGCTTTTATTATGAATTACATGTTGGATTAACTAGATCTCCATGTTTTACTTCATGCTTTGCATCAATTTAGCTATTTTTTATTATCTTTGCATATATTTATGCTTATTTCAAGTTTAGCCTTATTTCTTGCATGTCCTTGACAAAAGCCTCATCATGAGAGGCCTCATATGCATTTATTGTGCCTTGTTGTTTCTTGTATGTAGATTACAGGTTATTTCAAGCTTCAAAGCATTCTCAACATCAATTTCCTCATGAAAAATGGAGAATGAGGCATCCTTGTGAGACCTCAATCAATTCATGTTTATCTAGAAGGCCTACAAATTGCACTACCTCTATTTTAGGGCTTCCAATATTTGTATTCATTGTATAAAAATTTGGTATCCCTAAGAGGGACATACATGTAATTGATTTTCATAATGAATTAATAAAAGGACCATTTACATTTTTCTTAATTCATTGTCATTGTATGTTTTCCTTGCTTTATCTTTGATATTATCATGCAAATACAGTAACATGCATGTGTTCTAGCATTGTACAGAAATAAATATTTTGGAGGCAAAAATCCATAGTATTATGGTTTAAAGAAGGGGACTCCAACACTAAATTATTTCATGCATCAATGCTCAGATATACAAGTTCTAACACAATCAAGGAATTCCTTAGGAGTGAGGGTTCAAGCATCAGTGACATTCATGAAATTAGGTTTGAAGTTGTTTCTCAATTTTGAGAATATTTTTGGACCCAGCGTACCATCCTCCCTCCAAGCCTATAATGTTCTTCTTCAAAACATTCATTGCCTTGTTTCCAAAGAATCAAATGCTGATATTTTTGAGAATTTCAAAAATAAAAAAATCAAATATGACATGTTCTCTATGCACCCCGATAAGGATCCCAGACCTAACGGATTCCCTCCTAGGTTTTTATAGAACTTTTGGGATATTGTTGATAATGATGTAACCAATGTTTTCCAAGATTTTCAACAATCAAAATATATTCCCAATGATGTTAATTCAACATTCTTGGCTCTTATACCTAAGTACCAAGTAAGTAAATCCACATTTGACTTTTAACTGATAAGCCTTTGTAATATAATTTACAAGCTCATATCCAAGGTTTTGGTCAATAGATTCAAGGTTATCCTTCCAGACATAATATATCACTGCCAAGGGAGCTTTGTTAGAGGTATATTCATAACAGATCGTATAATTACTATACATGAACTTATTCAATCTATTGCCAAGAGAAATAAACTTAGCCTCTTCTTGAAACTTGATATCAACAAAGCCTTTGATAGGGTTTCTTGGGACTTCCTCTTTGCATTTTTAAAGAAATTTAGTTTTCATGAGGAGTGGGTTGCTTTAATCAAGGAATTCTTAACATCTACCTAGTTCTTAGTCATTGTTAATGGTTTAGTAGTGGGATACTTTAAAATTTTCATAGGACTCAGGTAGGGTGACCCTTTTTTGCCCTTCCTCTTCATCATCATGGTTGAATCACTTGGTAGATCCCTTAAACATGCTTTCTCTTTAGGTCTTCTTTCTTGTATCAATCTATCATCTATTTACATGCCCATTTCTCATCAACAATTTGTGGATATATTATCCTAGCAAATTTATCCTCAGTTCCTAAAGTCAAAATAATCAAATTTATTCTAATTTTTTTTGAAGTTGCTGGGTAGAAAATTAACTTTGTGAAGAGCAAAATCTATTTCCTAAATACTCCCATTCATAAATAACTTAATATTGCTAGGATTATAGGTTGTACTATTTCTCATATTCCTTCTCATATTATTTTTCATGGTAAACCTTTAGAATTCTTATGGAGAAATTTCATTGAACGAATCAACAAGAAGCTGACAGGGTAGAAAAATTAATGTTAAGCCAAGTGTCTAAGGCTACTCTTCTACAAGCGTGCCTCCAAGTATTCTAGTTTTTTCATGTCAATATTCAAAGTTCCTATTTTTGTTTTCCATAATATTGAACAAATTCAAAGGAGGTTCCTTTGGGTTGGAAATGAAAATTGAAATAGATTCCCTTTAGTTTCTTGGGATAGAATCTACAAGAAAAAAGACCAAGGAGGGTTAGGCTTTAGAGAAATACACAAAATAAATTTGGCACTCATGGCAAAGCAATCCTGGAGAATTGTCACTAGGGCTCAATATACTTGGATTGATATAGTAAAAAAGAAATACCTCCAGCAAATATTTTTCATGGATAACAAACCTATACCTCAAGGTTTGTGCTTTTGGAATTTTATCATAATGCAGGGACATCATCAGGAAGGGAATAAGATAGAAACCTAGCTATGATAATTTTATTAGCTTCTAGAAAAATGTTTGGCTTAAGGATCACCCCCTCATATCTGATCCAAATATAGTAAATTATAAATCCCTTATTGGACCAAACCTTCAAAAGTAGATTGATTAACTTCATTTATCAGTATCCTAACCAAAACCTCTAGAAATCCTTTCCCACCAATGATCTAGTTTTTTATTCCACCTCTGCTACCAGAACCCTTCAAAATTAATTGTGAGTCTTTGTTATTCTAAACTCTTAGTCAAAATATAGCTTCATATGGAAGCTTATTGAGTATGGTAAGTTCACTATTAAATCTTCTTACTATATTAAAGATACCCCCTCACCTAGTTGGACCCTTGCTAAGTATGTCTAAGTTAAAAAATTGATTCCAAAAATCAACTTTTTTTCTTGGCTTGCATCTCAAAATCAATTTTTAGCAACAGATAATTTAATTAGTAGAGGGATTTTTATCCCCAATTGTTGCCCTCTTTGCAAGTCCAATTGGGAATCAACCATACATATTTTCTTGCAATGCCATTTTTCTATTTCTATTCTGAATTTCATGTTTGATTTGGTCAACATTACCTGGGTTCAACCATATTCCATCATACTTTTGTTTGAGCAATGGCCTAACCCCTTTATTTAATTCCTAGTTAAAATTACTATGGTCCACATGCCTACACCACTTCCTTTAGCAAATTTAGATGGAAGATAACGACAAATTTTTAAAAGGAGTTTCCAAAGACTCTCAACCCATATTCCTTTACATCACAACCTTTGGCTATAAAAATGCTTGCCTTGTCTCATGAAATGAGACCCCCAAACCTAGTCTTGAATCTCATTTTTTTGTAAGTTTGAATTGAATAAATTGTGTTGTAGGAACTCCTTGGCCTATTGTTGATATATCAGGTGTAAGGCACTATATAATTAATAAGCAGTACACAAATAAAAATTGAAATCATTGTTATATAAGGAATTGCAGTTAATATTGATGATAGAACTCAATAAATAAGTGTATTTGAAAATGTTTTGATGCCCTTTTCCAAAACCATGCAAAGTTCTATAAATACTAACTGAAGGACCATGAGTGAAAGGACATGTTTATCCAATATAAAATGATATAAATAAATGAGTGATTATATGTCATAATTTGTGTTAGGAGTAGTATCCTAACATGCCACCCTCCTTAAAGGAGCTTTGTCCTCAAAGCTAGAATTACAAAAATTGCTTTTGAATATGATGGAGCATCTCCCACATAGAATCTTCTGAAGGTAGACCTTTCCATTGAATCAATACTTTGGTGATGGTGCGATTGCGGAGATGGCACATACGGTGGTCTAGGATAACTTCAAGTTCAACCATGAGGTCCCCATTGTCAAAGAACTCTATAAATTGAGTTTGAGTAATGATTTGAGTGCCTATTATGGATTTAAGATCAGAAATATGGAATACATAATAGATTTTGAAGGATTCTGGTAACTCAAGCTTATATGCAACTGGTCCAATACACTGTAGAATTTTATAAGGGCCATAAAATTTGGGTGCTAACTTTTGAGACCCTTTTATTTTTAAAGAAGTTTAACGATATGATTGAAGGAAAAGAAATACCATATCCCCTTCATGGAAAACTATTTCGGTTTGATGTTGGTTTGCTTTTTTCTTCATGTGGTGTTGGACGATGTGTAGATTATCTTTCAAAGTACGAATAAATTATCTCAAGTAACAAGCTCTATATCTATGGCTATCACCTTTTTATTTCCTAGAAGGTAAGAGGTTAGGGATGGGGGTGATTTGTCATATAGTGCTTCAAAATGGGTCATTTTAGTGGTTGTGTGATATGTGGTATTATACCACCATTCAGCTAGTGGAAGCCAATTAACCTAGTGAAGGGGTTTTGTGTAAATAAACATCGAAGATAAGTTTCTAAGCATTTATTAACAACTTCAATTTGACTGTCTGTTTTGGGGTGGTAAGTGGAGCTCATCTGAATTTGAGTACCTTGGATTTTAAATAATTATTTCCAAAAATTACTAGTGAAAGTGGGATCACAATCACTAACTATATTAGAAGGCATTCCATGTAATTTAAAGAAATTATCAAGGAACATTTGGGCAATAGTACGAGTAGTATAGGGGTGAGATACTGGAAAAAAAATGGGCATATTTAGATAAATGATCTACCACAACTAGGATAGTTGTTTTTCCTATAGACTTTGGAAGGCCTTCAATGAAATCCATTGAAATATACACCCATATTTTTGTTGGTATGGGAAGAGGTTGAAGAATGCCTGGTGTTGCCATTGTTTCACCTTTATTTCTTTAGCATGTTTCACATTCATTTATGAATATCTTGATATCATTTTTAATCCCTATACAATAAAAATATTTAGTCACTCTTCTGTAGGTTTTTAGGAATCCATAGTGTCTTGCAGTAGGTGTAGCATGTAACTCATATAGAAGCTTTGTACAATAAGTAGATGTGGGTGAGAGGACAAGACATACTTTGTAACAAAGTATGTTATCTTACCAAGAATAGTGGGGTTTGCTCATGGGTTTTTTTTTGAGCTGTTGAATAATGGTATGTGTAGTAGGGTCCGCATACCATTCTTCCTTGACTTGTTCGACCCATTTAGGGATAGAGAAGTAAAGAGCATATAATTGGGAAGTTTCTTCAAACTTTTTGGAGAGTGCATCCATAACCATGTTATCTTTTCCTTTTTTGTACACGATTTCATAATCATAGCCTAGTATTTTTTTCACCCACTTTTGTTTTTCTGGTGTGGTTATCTGTTGTTCCAGAAGGTATTTTAGACTATGGTGGTCGGTGCGGATAATGAAATATTTTTTGATAAGTTATGTTCTCCAATGTTGGATAGCATGAAAAATAGCTAACATTTCTTTTTCATATGTGGAACGTGATATATTCATTTTTTAGAATGTTTTACTAGTTAAGGCTAAGGGTTTTTCATTTTGGATGAGCACGACTCCTTTTCCCAATATTGAAGCATCACTTTCAATAATAAATGGTTTGGAAAATTTAGGCATGGCTAGGATAGGGGTGGTACACATGGCATTTATTAAGGTCACGAAGGCTTCATTAGCTTTTGGAGACCATAAGAAAGTATTCTTCTTAAGTAGTGTCATTAAGGGTACCATGATTTTTCCATAATCCTTGATAAATTTGTGATAATAGCCAGTTAGTCCTAAGAACCCATGCAACCATTTTAATGTTTTTGGAATGAGCCAATTTTCCACATCTTCAATCTTACGAGGATCTACTTTAACTCCTTCCTTGGATACAATATGTCCAAGGTATTCGTTTTTTTGCATTACAAAGGAGAATTTTGATCTCTTCATGTATAATTGATTTTCCTCCAAGATCTTGATTGCTTGCTCTATATGGTTTAAGTGCTCTTCCCATGTTTTGATGTAAATCAAAATATCGTCAAAGAAAACTAAAATAAAATTTCGAAGGAAAGGGTAAAATACCTTGTTCATAAGGCTTTGAAATATAGATGGAGCATTGGTGAGACCAAATGGCATCATCAAAAATTCATATGTCCTCCATGAGTGTGAAAAGATATTTTGGGTATATCACTTTATTTAACTCGAATTTGGTGGTAGCCATATCGTAAATCGAGTTTGGAAAAATATGCAACTCCATTAAGTTCATCAAATAATTCATCGATGACTGGAATAGGAAATTTGTCTTTGATATTTATTTTGTTGAGGGAATAAAAATCCACACATAAGCACCATGATCGATCCTTTTTTCTTACTAGTATGACTGAAGAAGAGTAGGGACTTCTACTAGGTCGAATGACCCCTACCCTTAGTAGGTCTTGTACCAATTTTTCTATTTATGTCTTTTGTAAATAAAGGTATTGATAAGGTCTAATATTAGGAGGTTTGTGTCCCATAAGTAATTTAATGGCATGATCACGGTTTCGTTATGGAGGTAATCCTTCTGGTTTTTTAAATATTTTCTCATGTCTCTCTAGGAGTTTTAGTAATTCAGGTGCCTCTGGTTGTTCTTCGTTAGTGGTTTGTAAGGAAAATAGTTGGGAAACCATACCTTTCTCTCCTTTGGAATAATATTTCCCATTCTATGGGAATTTATGATTTGTGTAGGACCCATTTTTAACCCTTTAATTATGTAAGTTTGGTCATTTTGTATGAATTGCATCCATAATTATACAAAGTCCTATTGAATTTTATCGAGCGTTCATAGCCATTGTACTCCCAAAATGATGTCACATCCTCCCAATGGTAGTACATACATATATGCTTTTATGTTATAATATCTCATAGTGAGTTTGATATTATGGCATTTGCCTTTGCATGCAATTTTTTTGGCATCACCAATCATGAATTTGAAGTTATTACAGAGATATATAAAACAATTAGCTTGTTTGGCCAACCTAGGGTCTATAAAATTGTGAGTGCTTCCAAAGTATAAGATCACAATAGGTTTTTGTTTCTTAAAATACCCTTTAACCTTCATATTTTTTGGGGCCTAATATCATGTGAGGGCATTAAAGGATATTTTTATTTTATCCTCTTGATTTTCTTCTAGAATATCCATTATGTAGACACTAAAATCATGTAAATCAAATAAGACTACTAATGCACCACTTACACCACTCTGATCAACATTGTATGGCCCTATTGGGTAACCCTCTATGGTAAAATAAGGATCCATAGAACTTTTGGGAAGGTTACCACCAGTTTTGTGAGGTTTTGGGTCAT
Organism: Wollemia nobilis; assembly: GCA_028583015.1. Taxonomy (NCBI): domain Eukaryota; kingdom Viridiplantae; phylum Streptophyta; class Pinopsida; order Araucariales; family Araucariaceae; genus Wollemia; species Wollemia nobilis. Next base: position 235,882 of record JAQPPZ010002362.1, read on the forward strand.
ATCTTCATGACCATCCCACCCTGGACGGTCACAAATGGTGATCATCCCACCCAGGGAGAACCATTCAAAACCATCCTTATGTGGGATGATCCCTAAATAGACCTTGAAAATTCAAAGGGACACATGAAATGGCAATAAATTCCTACCATTTTGTGCCCAATCATCCAAAATTTATTTGGAGGCTGTCATAGAGACTAGAGACTCCAAATTAGAGGTCCCAAATGGGCAACCTCTTCCACCAATGCATAGAAAGGGTTTTGACAAGTGGTGGTACTTGAATTGCATGCTAGAACTTTCCACTTTGCCCCAAATGCCCTAATTGGGCTATAAATTGAGGTGCTCTCACCCAATTAAAAAGAGATAAATTGAACTATTGCTAACGAAGTGCTGCTGACATTTATCCTCACCTTTTGTCCTCACATTTGCCCTAATATTTCCTTGAAACCCTCTTCATTCAAAGGTGTTTTTAGAGGTTTTATAAATACACCAAAACCTATAAAATTGAAGATAAATTTGACCAAATTTTTTGACACAACATCTAGGAGAGTTCCTAACTAAATCCCCTTGGAATTGGTGATAAATTCCACTCAGTTTGGAAAACATCCCACTTGGGGATGGTTGAAAATGGTAGTTGCACCTACTAAGGACATTTACAAAATGGTTAATAATTAGAGTGTAATTCCACCATAGTTTCAAAATGTTTATATTAGCCTTGAATTCAATTTTTATCAATTTTGGAGCAATTTTGATAGGTCAATTAGGAGTTTGGTGTTTGTAGGTCTAGTTGTCCTTGTCAGGGATGGTTACTATTTATGCTAATAATTTCCTTTTAATTCATGATTAGATATTCAAAAAACCATATTAATAATTTCATATCAGAATTGTAAATCATTTGGGAATTTTTTGATTTATTACAAATAAGTTTTAGTATTTCTAGATGCATGTTTTCTATGTTTTCCTAGTTGTAAATCAATAAATGTGTATGCTTTTAATATGTTTCAATATCTGGTGTGTAGGTGTAGGTATTATAGACATGAGGTAGGATCTAAGAGGTACATCAGGATAGTTCCAATACTAGCTCTCGATTGTGGGTTGTGAGAAGAACACTATAATACGCCATTAAGTTCATGGAGGGATTTGATCCCTTTGGAAAATTGTAAATTAAGATGTATCAAATTATGAAGCCCTCAAGGGGATGTATTGTAATCTTATTTAATACTATGGATTAATAAAATATGAGTATAATCCCCCCTTATTATATCAAACAATACATGTTTTGTAATAGATTAGACATTTACATCTTTATGCACATTTCCCTTTGAATGCTTGTTTAAATTTGTTTTACATTTCAATAAAGAATACTCAATGTGTGCCATTTTTCATGCTTTTTTTGTTGTGATCATGGTGGTTTAATTTGTTCCTTATTCCCTTTTAATTTGTCAATTTTGGCCTCCTTTTTTTTTTTTGTAGGTTGTAGGTTTTGACCGTTCTGAGCAAAAACGAGCCCTAAATTGCTAGTTGAACCTGCAAGGGATGGCCACATAGGTGAAACACCCTAGGAAAACCCCCAAATTATCAACTGTACCACCCTAGAATGGTTACAAAACTAGAGTATTTCTATGAAAATTTGTAGAAACTACAAGTTTCAGGTTAGAAAATACACCCTTTTGAGCCTTCAATTTGCATTTATATTGTTTCAAACAACTAAAATTTCAAGTTTTCTTGTCTTTTGTGTGCATTGGAAGGTTAGATTACATATCCCTAAGTTTTTAATTAAAAAAATCAATAAAAAAAAGAAAAGGAATAGTATTATCTATGCTTTTTGTTTGGTTTGCCTACTTGTAACCTACCAAAAAGATTAAGTTCATTTAGTTTGTTAAATTTTGTGGTTTCCTTTTATATACTCATGATTTTGAAAATAAAATGTACTTTCATGCATTTAGTGAATCATCATTGAATGTTGTATAGTTTTATTTCAATCATTTTAAAAGGAACACACACACCATGATCTTCTTTAATGTTGGTGAGTTGGACTTCATTCCCAACCACTAATAGAGTTCAATGACGGTGGCAGTCATTTCCATCCATTGACTCAAATCCCATGTACCCTATTTTATTGGCCAATACCAACTCCAAGATCTATCCTAACCATGTAAAATAGCACACATTCCTCTTTGGAGGGGTGTATCACTACGCACGGGGTGCTGGGTGAGGATCGGTAGGACCTATGCTCCTTGATTGGGTATGGATTTCATCACCATACTTTGGTTGGTTTACATGACTAGAATTTCATTTCCAGTTGTCAAGATATGAGTATATATGTGAAAAACTTTAAACATTTAATAATTACATCAACATTCAAACCACGTGAGAAATTCTTTACAAAAGCAACAAATTTGAAACACATCAAACAACTTAGGAATTCACATTTAAATATTTAAAAGAGATAATATTTTGTATTATTGTGTATTTTTATTTATTGTGTATTTTAATATATAAAAAATATATGAGATAATCATGTTATCCACTTTGTGTGTTGCTTCATTGTTTGGGTAATCAACCTAAGATCCTTGATCTGGGATCAAACCCTAATATATATTTTTATTTTTATTTTTTAAAATATAATCTACTTTTAAAATTAAAAATATATTTTTTGATTTTGCATCCAATGGATTGATAATTGTGCAAATTGGAGCTATAACAAAAATTTTATGTTGGTTTTATGATTACTCTACTTTTTAAGTCAAAAATAGAGAAAAACTACACTAAAAAAATCATAAAATGGTCTATACAACTCCAAAAATTGCCAAATCTATTTTGTTGTCTTAGTTAGTGCCTTATGCACCTCTCATAGAAATTTTAAGGCCTACCTCTCCATGATTTAAAATTTCCCAAAAAATCTTAAAAGTGGGCATTTCCCTATGGACCTCGGTTGGCCAAATATTCTGAAAATACAGTTTTTTGAATAGGAAGTTGATTTTTGGAGCCCTAGCCCATTGGGATCAGGTCATCACATTGATAATTTTGATATACAACACTTATAACCTTTAAATTTAGATAAAATACTATTCCTAAATTGTTCTATATCTTGGAAGGTGAAAGAATATACAACATATTATTAGGAGTACCTTGGATGAGAGACATGGAGTGCATCCCCTCCATTGTATATCAATTCCTCAAGTACATTCATGAAGGTTAGGTCCATGTGGTTGATTATGACCCAGACCTATTAAAGTATTACAATAAGGATGATCATCCACAGGAGTCTACTCATCCATCCATACCTTTAGATACTAAACCCAACGACCTTATCTGGAGTCCAGATTCAACCCCATGGTTATTCATGAAGCTACCTTCACCATAATCACTAGTACCATCCTCTATTTCTTAAAATGAGGGAGAGTCAAAAGGGATAATTGCAAAAGCTCTTTTAGCTATTTTTGACACATTAGAAGACCTTCCCACTCCAACCAACAAGGAGGAACCCATGGTGGATATGGATGAATCAGATCATATCATACCATCTTCATCCACCATGCTTGAGGATACATTTTATTTGACCAATCCTAAACTTGATGAATGCATAGTACCTGATGTTAAATTAATGCATATCATCGAGTTGATAAAGGATATAGGTCATCCTCCTACCGAGTCACCACCCATTGATAGCATTTATGATGCAACCTCTAAGCATGGGGGCCAAGTAGATCACCTTGGACAAATTTATGGGGTAGCCATGACTAGTACGAGTGCCAATGCATCTTCTCATGAGTTTGTGGGAATGATCAATGTGATGATAAAGAACCAAATTCCTTTAAATTCATTTAGTCCACTTACGAATCCATCGAACATTTTCTCCATACCACAAGAGATATCATCGATGGATTCAGTCACACCTACTCCATCTCATTCAATATCTCAACAAAATCAATAATAGGTGTCTCCCCTAAACCAAAGTGATGATACTTTAACTACCCCAATTGAACACTATGAGGTGGAACAAGAGCATGAGCTAAACCAAGAACAAGAGCATGTGGATATACTGACTACCCATAATCATCATGAACTATACGTGTTTACTAAAATAATTTTGGGTAGGCTAGCCAATGCTAAGTTATAAGTGAGTCACCAAAACAATGATTTACAACAGATCTTAAATTGACTCACAAGAATTGAGTTATGTTTGAGTCATACAAAATATCCACCACCTGATTGTTAGGACCAACCTCCTCCTATGCAATCCAATATTAAGTCTCAACAGAAGCAGGGACAAAGGCAACAACACCATCAACCTTGCATATATACGACATTGCTTGAATATTTGGTGTCACTCTTTAATCAATTATGTGAGGCCAAGGCTATCACATTGCTAGATATCCACCCTTTAGATCCTAATAGGCACAAACCAATGTGGTATCGAGAGAGCCAACATTGTCCTTATCATCAAGTAAATGGTCATAACATTAAGTCATGTATCGCATTCAAGAGCAAGGTGCTTAACAAGAATTATCTTCAAATCAATAATAAATAGATTGATATATGTCAAGACCTATTACGTATATATGGGAGTCAATAAGAGCAACATAAATAGGTGATTGAGATGCATACAACCCTATCACCTCATAAAATGTGGCGGTTGCATTCACCTTGTTTAAATCCTCAATATCATACCTTGACTCAATTAGCTGAGCCCATGTCAACCATCCTTCACAACTTGTAATAAGCAAAGGTAATCATATTGCTAGACATATCCTTGGTCAACCAGAATAGGTCTAGATCTATATGATACAAGGAATATCATTCTTACCTCTATCACCAAATGAAAGGGCACGACATTAGCAATTATCATAATTTTAGGCATGTGGTCCAAGATATTATTGATAGGGAAGTTGTATACACAATAAGGTCACATATTTTACCCCATAAAGATAGTGGTATTACCAAAAATCCCTTGCCACAATAGAGGGAGTCAATCTCTATCACTCATCCTAGCCAAGCCAATAACATTGCATCAAACATAGTACATACTAGGGTTATCCAAGGTGTCACACCTTCCCCACTAGTCACATCATAAGAAATGAAGCAAACTGATGATCCTAAAGGTATCGCACCCTCCTCACTTCCTTTGATCACCACAAATGTTGGGTGAACATAGGGTATTGCACCTTCCTCCTAGAATCATAAAGTAATCAAAGTTACAAAAATCCCCAAAGGTATCCATAAACCCTTTGGTCACCTTAAAAATCCCCTAGGTGATCTATGACTATCAAGGTCAACCTAAAATACCCCTAGGTATTCTATGACCATCTAGCTCACCCTAAAATACCCCTAGGTGATCTATGACCATCTAGGTCAACCTAAAATGACCCTAGGTGATCTATGACCATCTAGGTCAAACCAAAATGCTCCTAGGCAATCTACGATTATTTAGGTCAACCCAAAAAAGCCAAAAAGGCATCTATAAACCCTTTGATCACCATTAAATGCTCCTAGGTGGTCTATGACCATCTAGGTTAACCTAAAATACCCCTAGGTGGTCTATGACCATCTAGGTAAAACCAAAATGCTCTTAGGTAGTGTATGATTGACTAGGTCAACCCAAAAAGCTCAAAATATGTCTATAAGTCCTTTGGTCATCATTAAAATGCCCCTAGATAGTCTATGACCATCTAGGTCAACCTAAAATACCCCTAGGTATTCTATGGCCATATAGGTCAAAACAAAATGCTCCTAGGTAGTCTACGATTATCTAGGTCAAATAAAAAAGCCCCAAAGGCATCTATAAGCTCTTTGGTCACCATTAAATGCCCCTAGGTGGTCTATGACCATCTAGGTCAACCTAAAATGCTCTTAGGCGGTCTATGACCATCTAGGTCAAACAAAAATACTCCTAGGTAGTCTATGATTGTCTAGGTCAAACAAAAAAATCACAAATACATATATACACCCTTTGGTCACCATTAAATACCCCTAGGTAGTCTATGATCATCTAGGTCAACCTAAAATACCCATAGCTGATCTATAACCATCTAGGTCAAACTAAAATGCTCGTAGGTAGTCTACAATTATCTATGTCAACCCAAAAAGCTCCAAATGTATCTATAAGCCCTTTGGTCACCATTAAATACCCCTAGGTGGTATACAACCATCTAGGTAAACCTAAAACACCCCTAGGCAATGTATGACCATCTAGGTCAACCTAAAATACCCCTAGGTAGTCTATGACTATCTAGGTCAACCTAAAATATCCCTAGATAGTCTATGACCATCTAGGTCAACCTAAAATACCCCTAGGTGGTCTATGACCATCTAGGTCAACCTAAAATACCCCTAGGCAGTCTACGACCATCTAGGTCAACCTAAAATACCCCTAGGTAGTCTATGATCATCTAGGTTAAACTAAAATGCTCCTAGGCGGTTTACGACCATCTAGGTCAACCTAAAAACTAAAATGCTCTTAGGTGGTCTATGACCATCTAGGTCAACCTAAAATACCCCTAGGTAATCTACGACCATTTAGTCAACGTAAAATACCCCTATGTAGTCTACGATCGTCTAGGTCAACCTAAAATATCCTTAGGTAGTCTACAATTTTCTAGGTCAACTCAAAAAGTCCCAAAGGCATATATAAGCCCTTTGGTCACCATTAAACATACCTAGGTAGTCTATGACCATCTAGGTGAAGCCATAATGGTTCTATGTAGTGTATGATTGTCTAGGTCAACCCACAAAGCCCCAAATGTGTCTATAAACCCTTTGGTCACCCTAAAATGCTCATAGATGGTCTACGACCATCTAGGTCAACCTAAAAGGTTCCTAGGCAGTCTACGACCATCTAGGTCACCCCAAAATATCCCAAAGGCATATATAAGATCTTTGGTCACCATAAAAAGCTCCTAGGTGACCTATGATCATCTAGGTCAAACAAAAATACCCCTAGGTGGTCTATGACCATCTAGGTTAACCCAAAATGCCCCAAAGGCATTTATAAGCCCTATGGTCACCATAAAAAACTCCTAGGTGACCTACGATCATCTAGGTCAAACAAAAATACCTCGAAGGCATCTATAAGCCCTTTGGTCACCCAAAAAGTCCTAATGGCATTCATTAAGCCCATTGGTCAACCTATATATACATATATACTTATAAAAAATACAAAAACATCATCATAATCTCAAAAATACAAAAATATTGCATTGCATTGCATTTTTCATCATTTGTATTTCCTTATCAATTACATTAGGTATATACACCATTGCATTATGCATTATTCAAAGTGTCTCATACATGTTTAGCACCAGGTCTGTACATTAGGCATCTATCAAAATCAAGGTTGTTGAAATTTTGTTGTACCACCTGTTCACATTACACATATCATTTCCATTTACACTCCATATTATATGGCTGCTTCCCATCACTTAGCCATTGTTTGTAAGACATAGTTAAGGTTTTTTGGTCACTAAGCCATATCTAGTTTTCTTTTCAGATTTTGTAGAAAGATATCATGATTTTTAGAAGGTAGAATCCTACTTAGATTATGCCTTGTATACATCAAAATCCCAACACATTTTCACATTAATAAATCTAAGTTTAGCACAAGGAAATATGAAACTATAAAGTGGTCTAGGTTACTTTAAGCAAAAAATGTTATCTCACTCATCCCCCTATGTGAATGGTTCAAATATGTTGAGAATTATCAAAAGGACAAGTTCCTCATTACCTAAATCCCTTGCCTCATACTAGGGCAAGTATCCAGAAGAGAAAAATAAATAGTGATTATTATGACTTCAAAATATGCAAAAAGAAACAGTGGTTCTTACCACTAGAAAAAAAAAAAGGAAATAGTGGTTCTCACCACTATCAAAATCCCTTGGTCAACAAATAAAAATGAGCAAATCCCTTGAAAAATTTAAAGTTAAAATAAAATAAGGGAGTCTTGAACTTGAATCCCTGGAATTATCAAAATTAGAGAACCATAACGTGATCCTGATTATAGGTTTGGTGGATAGCCTACCTGGAAATGGTGGTATCCTAATGCATGATGATAAGTCTATCACATAAACAACTTTCTTGTGTCCAAACCAATATTTGCATGTGGATGACCTAGCCTTCTGTAGTGTATATTATTTAGTGGTCTAATCTAACTAAGTACAAAACTCAAGATAATGAGACTTGCAGGGTGATATCTAGTACAGATGGGTTGCATCAATCCTATTTGGCACTAGGGTAAATTTATGTGTTATCATAGTAATGAACTCACATGCATACACAGGGATGTTTATTACCTTGGTTATCTTAGAATATGTATACTTTGTCAAAAAATCTTGCATAGTTATTATACAACTTTTGATTAGGTAACTAGAGTGTTTGAGTCTCCTAAAAATCTCAAACATATCATATCACATTACACTAGTCATTCCATTTTACATCATGTTGTCACATGTTTTTCAAGTTACCAAATCTATTACATAGTATCATAATAACATAAAATAATAAAGATACATTTTGTACAGTCTATGGTGCTAGCATATAATGTGTCAAATAGTCATCATAAATCCATCATACAAAATTAAATCAAATCATCCATTTCATTATACATTGCATCTCATATCATTGCATTATCACATCATAGGATAAATACATGCATACATGATAGGCATCCATCATAAAGCATATAAACATAACATATCATACATATCATAAAGCAATGAAATATTACATGATGATCAAAGCAAACTCTATATATATATATATATATATATATATATATATATATATATATATATATATATATATCCATATTTAAGAAGTAAAAATCTACATCATAGTCCATAAGCTTCCCGTAGGCTACAATAAAATGGGTCCTTAGACCTCACACTCCAAAAATAAAAAAATCAAAAACAACTTAAAAACATCAAAAACAGGGTCAAAACCCACCAAAAACAAGGAAAAAATGACCAAAAATTAGCAGGGATCAAGATTGAATCAAAAGTATTTATGGATGCTTTAAAAGTATTTATTTCACTCCTCAAGAAGGCCTCTATGTCTGGACCACTCCATGGGAATGAATTTTTTAGCCTTTTACTTCCAGAAATGCTCATCAAAACAATAAAAAATCCTAGAAAAATAGGTATATATTATAATGGGAAAAGCAGAGAGTTATCCCAATTCAGTCATATGTGTCAAGCGACTCATAACTTTATCATTGGTCATGCCCTCATTGACTCATAACTTGAGGGGGTAGTCATAATAACAATTTCATAAATCAAATCAACACTAAAACACTCAAAAGTGCAAGTTTCATACATTCAAAAGAATCTTTGTTAAAGACAAATCTTCAAGCCCATGTTAGGGAAAATAATCAGCATAAGAAAAAAAAATAGGGCTTGACCTCCTCGAAGCCTAGGGAATTGACCCATGTAAAGGCTTATAAGAAAACAAGGCACCAAGACCTAATATATCCTAATCCCCTAAAATTGTCACTATAGTGCGGCTGAAAGGTATACCCAAAATTTAATCCTTCAAATATGTCAAAATAAAGGATTCCAAGAATGTATGCTCTTTCCATAATGGAGGCATCTAAATTTTGTTAGGTTAATGAATAACCTCAATTATTTAATGATTTAGTCATCTATTTTTTCTTAGCACTTTGTTGCACATAGCGCGTCCCAAAAATGGGCATCTGTAGACATTAAAATCATGTAAATCAGATAAGACTGTTAATGTGCCACTTACACCATTCTTATCGATATTATATGGCCCCATTGGTGAAACCTCTAGGGTAACATAAGCTTCATAGCAATTTTGGAAAGGTTCCCACTAGTTTTGGGAGATTTGGATCATATCTTTATAACCATCCCACCCTAGGATGATCATATATGGTGACCATCCCAGCGAGGTACGACCATACAAAACCATCCTTGGGTGGTACAATCCCCAAATGACCTTGAAAAATTCAAAGGGGCACATGAAATGGAAATCAATTCCTACTATTTCTGTTCCAAATTATCCAAAATTGATTTGGAGACTATAATAGAGACCAAAGACTCCAAATTAGATGTCCCAAATGGGCAACCTCTTCCACCAATGCATGGAAAGGGTTTTTAGAAGTGGCAGAACTTGCCTTGCATGCTAAAAATTTTCCCTTTGTCCCAAATTCCCTAATTGGGCTATAAATTGAGGTGCTCTCACCCAATTAAAAAGAGATGAATTGAAGTATTTCTAAAGAAGTGCTACTCACATTTGTACTCACCTTTTGTCCTCACATTTGCCTTAGTATTTCCTTGAAACCCTCTTCATTTGAAGACGCTTTTAGGGGTATTCTAAATATGCCAAACCCATTCCAAAAATTATCAAATTGAATATTAATTTGACCAAATTTTTTGACACAACATCTAACCAAATCCTCTTGGAATTGGTGATAAATTCCACTTAGTTTGAAAAGCATCCCACCTGAGGATGGTTAACAGTGGTAGTTTCACTTTTTAAGTATGGTTACAAAATGGTTAAGGATTATAGTTCAATTCCACCATATATCATTTCAAAATGTTTATATTAGCCTTGCATTCAATTTTGATCAAGTTTGGAGAAATTTTGATAGGTCAATTAAGAGTTTGGTGTTTGTAAGTTGTCCTTGTCAAGGATGGTAACTATTTCTGCTAACAATTTCCTTTCAATTCATGCTCAAATATTCACAAAACCATCTTAATAATTTCATATCAGAATTGCAAGTCATTTGGGAATGTTTTGATTTATTACAAATAAGTTTTGGTATTTCTAGATGCATGCTTTCTATGTTTTCCTAGTTATAAATCAATAAACGCATATGCTTTTAATATGTTTCAATATCTTGTGTGTAGGTGCAGGTAATCTATACATGAGGGAGGAACTAAGACGTAAATCAAGATAGGCCCAAGACTAGATCTCAATTATGGATTATGAGAAGAACATTGGAACACACCATTAAGGTCATGGAGGGATTTGATCCCTTTGGAAAATTGTAACTTGAGATGTATCAAATTATGAAGCCCTCAAGAGGATGTATTGTAATCTTATTAAATACTATGGATTAATAAAATATGAGGAGAACCCCCCTTTTTTTATCAAACAATCCATATTTTGCAATATATTAGACATTTATATTTTTATGCATATTTACCTTTGAATGCTTGTTTAAATCTATTTTACATTTCAATAAATAATATTCGAGGCGTGATGTTTTTCGTGCTTCTTCACATTATAACTTCAACTTTGATTTCATCCTCTTCTTTGGGGGTGCAATAAATTGTGTACAAAATATATAATTTTGGTGAAATGCATTTGTGATTGGGGGTGAATTTTTCATCACAATGGAAATAGACATCCTTTCTCATCTTTATTTCATTTCCTCTTGGCTAATATATTTAATTGGCATGAATTTATTTAGTTTTTGGATGATGTAGTTGTTTGGTGGTTTTCCTGTTGAAACTTTCCCTATTCATCATTGGTTATTGATATTCTCTTCTATAATTTGTGCTAATGCCACTGCATGCATCATATCAATAGGGTTTTGTATTTTTACTTCCATTTTAATGTCTTATTTTAGGCCATTGATGAATCATATTTGAAAGAATGATGCATCAAGCCCTGATGTAAGGTTTACCAACTTCTTGAATTGTGCTTGTTATTCTCTTACGGTGGATGTTTGGCAAAGTTTATGAAGAACAAAAGCTTATACTAAGATGGGGGGTGAACAATATAAGACCACTTTTTACTTTTCTTTCCCAAATAGTATTATCCAATATAATCAATGGCAATATCAATAGCAATAACCAAATTAATGCATAAATAATCACATACAATAGAGACACCAAATTTATGTGGTTCACCCAATATGGGCTACTCAAAAATACTTTACTAAAACTTTCTCAATAAATCTCTTGGTAATCCTTTCCCCATTACAATGTTTATGGATCTCTATCCAAAGGAGATTTTTATACCCTAAATCAAGTTCATGAATATCTACCCATAGGAGAACTTCTTCTCCTATGGTCTGGCTTTTGATCCTCTAGAAGATTACTGCCTTCAATACACTAGCTTATGGATATCTCTCCACTGAAGACTTGTGTTCCCACTTAGAAGACCTTTCCTCACTGCCTTGGCTAATGTATCTCTATCCACTAGAGACCACTATCCTCTTTGCTCTATCACCTTCAAAGATCTATCTCAAATATGTACTAAACATAGTCCATTCAATCTAGTACAAATCTACTCAATCTCTATCTCTAGTCTGGCATAAACATGTCCACAAATCTGCACCAAACTCTACTCCACAAGTCCACTTAGAACTTGCTCAATCTGCTCAACAAGTCCACTTAGAACTTGCCCAAATATTCTCAACAAGTCCACTTAGAACTTGCTCAAATCTACTCAATAAGTCTACTCAGAACTTGCTCAAACCTGCTCAATAAGTCCACTCAGAACTTACTTAATCTTCCCAACAAGTCCACTCAAAACTTGCTCAAATTTGCTCAACAATTCCACTCATAAATTGCTCAATATGCTCAATAAGTCCACTCAAAACTTGCTCAATCTCCTAAACAAGTCCACTTAGAACTTATCCAAATCTTCTCAACAAGTCCACTCAAAACTTGCTCAAATCTGCTCAATAAGTCCACTCAGAACTTACTCAATTTGCTCAACAAGTCCACCCAGAACTTTCTCAAATATACTCAACAAGTCCACTCAGAACCTTCTCAAATATGCTCAATAATTCCACTCAAATTATCCAAATCTACTCTCAATCTGTATTGTAAGATTCCATAAAAGCTTACTCAAATCTATCCACAAGTCCTCTCAAAGACTTACCTCAAATCTTCTCAACAAGTCCACACTAGAACTTGTCCAATCTCATAGAAACATAAAGAGAATTGTTAGAGACCCAATATGTTCTATACTCAATGCCCAATCACTTTCTCAACTCAAATTAGAATATAGAATAGTTTGTTTTATGGAACTTGAAAAATCACTTCACACATCCACTTGACTAGGCTCAACCAACTCTACTCAATCAATCACCCAAAGAAACAACCCTTGCTCACAAACCCTAGTCCAAGCATGTAAACATCAACTCAAAATATTTCCAATAATGCTCAACAACAATCCTCACATAACAATGATACTCATGTTCTTTTCAAACCCTAGTTCAAGTTCTTTGCTCAATAACTCACTTCAACAATAATGCTTATAAAATAGTCTTCACATAGCAATGATACTCAAACCCTAGTTCAATCTCTTCACACAAAAAATGGCTTCAAAAAAAATACTTATAGAACAGTCTTCACATAGCAATGATACTATAACCCTAGTTCAATCTCTTCACACAACCAATGGCTTCAACAACAATGCTTATAAAACAAGGTTTTAACAACTCTTTGTTCCATAAAACATTAAAGCATTAACTCAAACACTCTAAAAAATAAAACCCTAATCAAATCCTTTTCACTCCAAACTTTATTTTCTAGAAAACCAATCAATCAACTCAACTATGGAAGAATGTGCTCATACCTTTTTCTTGATGATGAAGGGATCTCATAAATCTGCCACAACCACAACAACTTCTATGCCAATCTCAAATAAATGTTAGAAGATAATAATTTTCTCAATGAATCACAATACAAAATGATATCAAACAAAATACACCTTATCACTCCAACTTTAAAATAATATCCAAAACCTTCATAATAATCTATTTGATAAAAGTACCTTTAAAGAATAAAATCAACACTCTTAAAGTATTACTCCTCCAATATGTAAATATAATAATTAATATTTTATTTAAAAATAAAATCAAACTCTTTATAACTCCAAATTTTATTTAAAACAATTTCCAACAAACAACAATTTTCAAATAGCAAACCTTTCAACCATTTCCAAATAGCAACCCCTTTTAACTCCCAACTTTAGGTAATATTAAAAATTCTCCAAAATTTAATTACCTTGCCTTTGGAGGGATTCGAACCCTCAGTGCAGCCCATGACCAATGCCTTAGTTGTGACTCCAGCCACCATGTGAGCTATGCACTCACTTGGAATGTGGGAATCACCACATGCTTCAAAAACTATCCTTGCATTGTGTTTTACAAAATGTGCACCTCACCTTTGGCACCTTCAACCCAACACAACTGCCAAGCATAGCCGTCGTGTTTCAAATGCTGGTCTCCTTGCTTTCAACCACTCTAGCCACTGCCCTCTTGCCACTAGGCCACGCTTCTCAGATGGCTTCCAACTGATCTACATATTTCCTTTTATCTCTATTCACTTGCATACACAAACACGAATTTTGCAATCTTTTTCATGAGCTCCAATTCACATGTAATTTTTTCATTGGAGCAAGGATAAAAAAATTAATGCCCCTTAGGCATGGTTTATATAATAATTTCCACCTTTGTTTGAATACGTCAGAACTTCAAATTTTCTTTAAACAACGTGATGTTGGTGCTTCGAATTTCTTCCAACTATAGAATATGGGTGCTTTAGACTTTATTAATTTATAATTTATTTAAATTATTTTGAATTTAAATATTATAAATTAATTCTTTTAGAAACCTTTGGGCTTATTTAGTCCTTCTCATTGCATAACTTGGTATAAGTAAAATTTATTTATAAAATTTAAATTCACATTGAATTTAAATAATTTATAAAATAAATATTATATCTCCTTTTTAACTTTGCAATAAGCTTCCTTAGGTTTTTATGAAAGACCTTTTAAACTAAGCTTCCATATAAAATTAAAATATTATGGAGCCATTTTTCCTTTAACTTTTACACGGATTCTCTTGACCTTTGGCATTATTTGAAGCTTCTTCTTGGATATCAAATGATAACCTTGACAACTTTGTTTCTTGACTAAGTCCTTGGCATTCATGATGACTTCATCCGGTGACATCAATGACAACTTTGACTTAGGGACTCAAAATTTCCAACAATCTCTCCCTTTTTCATTTATGGTAACCCAAACATTTTTTATTGAAAACTTGACTTCTTCTTCTGTGCTGCTCCCCCTGGGATATTGCTCCCCCTGGCTCAATGCTTTCTCGCATATCAAATATCTACCCCTTACTCAAATCTCTCCTCCTTTGACATCAATGGCAAAGGGTCACCTTTAGGGCCCAAGGCTAAGAATGAGCCTCTTAGCTTAGCTCCTTCCCCACCTCCTTTTGAGGTGTTTAATTATAGGGTGGGAGTATGTCTACTCCCAAAAAGCATTGTTCTTTACCTTTAACCTCTTTTCTTCTTATCTAAATTTTTTTATTCCTTTGATTGTTTCTATCTATGTCCATGTTCCCATTTCTGTTCCTATTCATATCCATGTTCCTATTCTTTTTCTTATTCATGCCTATGTTTGGAATGTCTGCTCTACAACACTTTGCTATGTGACCATCATTATTGCACTTATAACACTTAATGTTATTATTACTTGTAGGTGCAAATGTGTTAGGATTTATCCTAGTGAAGCCATATCCTCTTCTATCATGAACCCTAAAATCCATTGCCTTGTGACCAAACTAATTATATGGGTAAAAATACCCATGGGAAAATTTATCTATTCACATATTCTTATATTTCCCATGTCCTGCATTGTGAAGCCATGTACCCAAACCTGTGATATGAAAAACATATTTCATTGAAGTTTCCTTGTCTTGACCTCATTGGTCTCTTAGTATCTTCTACATGTTTCTTGTTCCATCTGTTCATTACTTGTGCATTGTTCCTTTCCTCATTTAACTTTCTATTGTCCAAATTATCCTTAGAAGTTTCACCCTCTTTTAATTTTTTCTTTTGACACTTCTTCTTTTCTAGTTTTTGAGCTTGACTCTTTTTTTCTTGCTTCCTATTTTCCTTGTTCTTCTTTAGAACTAAGGTCTGTTATGGTAACTGATGACCTTTGTGCATTGATAATCCTATATAAATTATTTGAGTTTTTCTCAAACTTGTGTAGCTTGTCCTTAGAATTTTTACTTCCATCCTTAGTGATACTATCTCATGTTCTAATATTTCACACTCTAGATCTTTTACCTTTAATTTTTCAGCCATACGTTCTTCAATCTTCCTTGCCTCTTCAACCTTGATTTTGAAGTTGGTGAGTCCCTGTAAAAACTTCACTTTTGCTTTCTCATATTCTTGAGCTTGAACCCTTAATCCTAAGTTCTCCCTTTTTAATTATTCAAAAGTAACCATAAGTCTTTCACATTCTATCTCTTTTACCTTTGATTGTTCAACCAAATCTTTTTCAACTTTCCTTACCTCTTCAATATTATCTTTCAAGTCAGAGAGATCTTGTAGAAGCTTTGTCTTACATTTCTCATCCTCTTGTATTTGAGATTTTAATTCTAAGTTTTCCTTTTTCAACTTAACAAGTTCCTTAAGAGTAGCTTCCTCCTTTTCCTTTTTTGAGTCTTCCTCTTCTTTCTTTCTTTGATCTTCTATAGGAGCATTTTATTCTAATACTGAAAGTAGAGTTTTTTCTTCATACCTATTTTTACTATCCCTGTTATCCTTTCTTGAACCAACCTCTAGGATTTCATTTCTTAAAATATCATCCTCATCTTCACTGCTACTAACCCATTGTGATAACCTGCATCATGGCCGATTTGACCACAAAAAAAACATTATTCACCTTCTTGTGGATAATAATCTACATGGTGACCTATGTTCCTACATCTCGTACAAAAATTTATCAATATGATATTTTCTCCACTGCTTGATTCATCTCTTGAATCTATTTCTATTCTTCCTCCCAAAACAACAATATCAAGTTCATCTTATTTTTCTTTCATGACCATGTGTGTTATTTTCTTCTTGTGTCTCATGGTTCTACTTTTGTCTTTGTTTGCCATTTATGTTCTTGTAAGATCTTCCCTCAAGTTGTTAAACCTTTTCCAACGGAACTAGCTCTGATACCAATTGAAGAACACGAGCTTATACTGAGAGGGGGGGTGAACAGTATAAGACCACTTTTTACTTTTATTTCCCAAATGGTATTATCCAATATAATCAATGACAATATCAATAGCAATAACCAAAGAAATGCACAAATAATCACACACAATAGAGATACCAAATTCACGTGGTTCACCGAATGTGGGCTACTCCATAGAGAAAATATTTTACTAAAACTTTCTGAATCAATATCTTGGGAATTATTTCCCTATTACAATGTTTATGGATCTCTGTCCAAAGGAGATGTTGATCCCCTAAATCAAGTTTATGGATATCTATCCACATGAGAACTCCTTCTCCTATGATCTGGCTGGTGATCCTCTAGAAGACTACTACCTCCACTGCATTGTTATGCATAAGGGGTAGTACCAAAAAATATTTATCAAATCGAGACGAATCATCGTAAAAGTGTATAAACTTTGGGGTGAATTTTTTAATTTTTCAAAGCATGGTGATTTTTTCTTTTTTTTTCCATTGAAATTATCAATAAAATTTTATAGGTATTGGCAGAAGGTGAGTGGCACAAGGTGAGTGGCATAAGGCGAGTGGCACAATGCGAGTGACACAAAGTGAGTGGCACAAGGGGAGTGGCACAAGGTGAGTGGCATAAGGTGAGTGGCACAAATCAAGTGGTATAAGGCAAGTGGCATAAGGTGAGTGGCACAAGGCGACTAGCATAAGGCGAGTGGTACATGATGACTAGCACAAGGTGACTAGTAGATGGTTAGTGGAACAAGGTGACTGGTAGATGACGACTAGAAAATAGTGAGTTGCAAATGGCGAGTAGTAAATGGTGAGTGGCAAATGGTGACTGGCATAAGGTGACTGGAATATGGTGAGTGGCATAAGGTGACTGGTATATGGTGAGTGGCACAAGGTGACTGGCATATGGTGAGTGGCACAAGGTAACTGGCAGATGGCGAGTGGCATATGGTGACTGGAAGATGGTGAGTGGCACAAGGCAACTGGCAGATATCAAGTGGCATAAGGCAACTGGAAAATGGTGAGTGGCACAAGGCGACCATCAAAATTCATCAATTATATTACGCCATGTGTTCTCTCTTCTACCATGTGTCATGCATATATTAACTTATGTCGTGCAAAATTCTATAAATTTATTTGTAGGGTAATTTTTTGCCTCTTCCACAGTGTTTTCCAAAGCAATTTTAAACTTTTTTCCATCATTTTTAGGGCATTTTCCATAGTGGTTTCCAAGATTTTTTAAAGCGTTTTCAGAGTGTTTTGGTAGCATTTTGAGAAGGCTTTTACAGCATTTCTAGAAGGTTTTGGCAGTTTTTTCCAAGGTATTTATAAGTGTTTTCTTGGTTTCTCAAATCATTTTCCTACATATTTTCAAATATGGCTAGATCTTCCTCTCCTCTTCCCTCTAAAGTGTATTTCAAGAACATATTGTGCCCAACCTGAAGAGCATTTTCAACACTCCTAAAAATGATTCCCAATGGATTTACACCACTAGACTTGCTGGTGTGTTGAAGATGCCACAATTGAATAACATTCAATTGATGCAATAGATCATTTCTCATTACAACCATGACATATCCACTGTTTCTATGCAATTGGATAACAAGGACATTATTTTTTTTGTTAAACCCTCTCATGTGCAGTGACTAACAAGGCTACCATTTTCAGATGGTGTACTGGTGAACAACTAGTACGCCTTAATTGACAATGATGAATCCACCCTTGGAACCATTTACGGTGTTCATTCTGACAATTTGAAATTTTAATTTTTATTTAACATTAAATATTGTTGTGTTGTAGTTTCATTTCTCTAATAACCTTCTCCTTGTACTTTTTATTTTCAAATAATGTTGTATTTTTTTTAGTTAATTATTCTAAGTCCAAAATTGGGTTAAACATTTGTAATGTTGGAGATAAATTTTTATATGCTTGCATTGAATTTTTTTAAGCAAGGCTTATTCTGTAGGGGCAACCTATAGAAATGCCTTTTTGGGCACTTTCTTTATTGATTCATTGTATTTGTGATGGTATATTTGACTAATCCACACACATTTCCAACCACCTGAGATATTTTGAGTGCCTAGAAAATTCAATCTGCTTATACAATCACTACTAGCAATTTTATTCTTTGTTTATTTCAGGAAGCTTATTTCAAAATTCAACAAAGAAGTCCTCCCACTGCATTGCACCCTAGTTTGTTGTCTATTGGCATGTATGATTATGAGATATAGGTAAACATATTTGTTGGAATATATTTATTTTTATTTTTTTCCATTCTATCTTGTTATTCTCTAATTTTATTTTTGAAATAGAGTAGATCATATCAGTATTCAAGTAAAAGGGATGTCGTATTTAGGGTTCAAGAAGTATCTGTTGATTCTAATATGCAGTCATAGTCATCACCAATAACTACCACCAAACGTGTGAGGACTCATGGTGATCGGATTTAGCATACACATACCGTACCTTTTACTTCTTAAATTGTTAATGTCGACATGCAAGAGGTTACCTCTAGTCCACAAGGTAACCTTACTCTTCAAAAATACTATTTTAAATGATTTATTTTAATGACTTAAAATTATGTTTTTTAATGTGTTTTAAATATTTTTCAAATAAAGGGCAAATGGTTGAATCATCAATGGTTGTAGAATCTGAGTTTGGTATGTATGGTTTAAATAAATATTTTTTAAATGCTATTGTTATTTACACAAGATTAAATTTATATTTTTGTGTGAAATTTAACAAAGGGACCTTCTAGATTCAAAATGCTAAAAAAACATATTGCTCCACTGTGTAGCCAACCATAACAACAGTAACAGCAATAGCCACAACCATAATAATAGCAATAGCAACAACAACAACCACATCCATAGCCATAGCAAGTTCCACCATCTGTCCATTCAAAGCAAGTTCCTATCCATCCACAATAGGTTCCACCTGTGAGGAACCAATCATGCATGCATGGTAAAATTTTCCTCACACCACCACCTCATCATGCAATAAGTGCTATAGAGACATAAAATTTGTCATCATCTAATTTTTCTATTGTATCGATATTAATCTTAGAGAATTTTTCAAATGTTGAGAGTGCATCTCAAATGCCCTCGGGAACTCTAGAATGTGACTTTATTTATTAGGGTATGAATCCTAAAAATTACCCTTTAAAGGCAAGTGATATTCTTGAGGATGAAGAAGGCATTGATGGAGAAGAGGATGTCAATGTAGGTGCCACCAAAATTTCCCCCTATGCCCCACAACAAGTGACCGCCTGTAGTGTAACAGATGATGATATCCTAAACATTTTTGAAAATATGTTATTAGCTGATAGATGTAAAGTTGTAGTTCATAATACTCTTCTTTCGAATATTGATAAATTGAAATAATGGGAATATCAGGCCAATGTTTTGATTAAAGCAATCAATGGCCAATATAAGATTTTTTCAAAGAGAAAAGAGTTATTTTTAAAGGTTGAGAATGAGCCCCAAAATCTCGATGCTTTGCTATATAAAGCTAAATCTGACACTATGGATGTTGAGTCTACATACAGAGATGAAATTTTCGCCATTTTTTGAATCATTTGGAAAACCTCAATGCAGAAGCCCAAGCATATTTCAATGAATGGGCACTAGATAAGAACAAAGTAGTAGTTTCAGAAACAACACAACTTACAGTTGACGTAAGTTTTACATCTAATAATTTTTTTTTGTTAAATATGTTTTGTTT
This sequence comes from Wollemia nobilis, assembly GCA_028583015.1. Taxonomy (NCBI): domain Eukaryota; kingdom Viridiplantae; phylum Streptophyta; class Pinopsida; order Araucariales; family Araucariaceae; genus Wollemia; species Wollemia nobilis. The sequence continues at coordinate 256,566 of JAQPPZ010002362.1, forward strand.
ATAAATATTAACCTTTTTTCAATTCTATTTTGTAGTCTAATTTCCAGCACCTAAAGCAACAAGTCGATGCCATGAAAATTTTTATCAAGATTTTCAAAATTAGCATTAATAATGTTATTGAATTGAATAAGAGGTTACAATAGATGGTTAGATAAAATAATTTGCTGAAAAGGATTATCAGAGATGGGGCCCTAGATGTTGAGACTAAACTAAAAGAAAATTAGGAGTTGAATGCACCTTTCAAAGAAGATCCAACGAAGGAAGAGGGTGCCTTGTTATCGAGGATCAACACTACAACATAAATTTTTGTTAGGGTTGGGGCATTCGAAGAAAATTATATTGAGGTAGATGTGGGTGGACCTTCAGGAAACATTGGAAAATAATAGAAGTTTTTTGTGTTGCATTTGAAGTGAAACAAAATCTCTTTATATTTTTATAAATTATTAAGACTGGTATTTTTTTTTAAATTGAAATCAATGATAGAGGCAATTTCTTAAATTTCATATTATCATTTTGAAATTTTATTTTTAATTATTGTTATGTTTTAATTTGAAGTGGAAGAAATAATGTTTGATATGTTTTGTAAATTGCGAATGAATGGTATCCTTTTTGAAAATTGAAATCAATGAATGAGACTATTTTCGAAAAATGTGTTATCTATTGGAAATTTTGTTTTGAATGTTGTTATGTTATTATTATATGTTTTAATGTATTAAGTAATTTGAAGTGGAAGAAATAATATTTGATATGTTTTATAAATTAAGAATGAATGGTATCTTATTTAAAAATTGAATTCAATGAAAGAGACTATTTGCAAAAAAAATATGTAATATCTCTTGGAAATTTTGTTTTAATTATTACTATGTTTTGATTATTTATGATGATGTAGAAGTTTGTTGTTTTTAATTTGAAGTGGAAGAAATAATGTTTGATATGTTTTGTAAATTGTGAATGAATGGTAATTTTTTTGAAAATTGAAATCAATGAAAGAGAACATTTCCAAAAAAATGTGTTATCTCTAGGAAACTTTGTTTTGAATGTTGTTATGTTTTGATTGTTTTTGTTTATATATTAAGTAATTTAAAGTATGTGGATGCAGTAAGATGTTCTTTTATGTTATATGAATTAATTTGAAATGAAATAAAATGTAGTATAGACATTTACTTTCACAAGTTTTCTATAATGATTTATACATTACAAATCTATAAGAAAAATAGAAACTTTAGACTAATACTTCAATAACAAGGCTATTGTAAAATGATATACAAAATATCCTGTAACACATTTTAGATAATCCAATAATAAAATCATGTGTAATCAAAGAATATGTGTAACACATGTGTAATCAAATAATACATAATCAAATCAGAGGGCTTTGCTATACAGAGTATCCAATGACATCCATTCATTATGATATGTGGAATCAAATCAAATGATAATATGTGAAATGAAATAAAATAATAATATGTGAACTCAAAAATTCTAATATTTGAAATCAAATCAAATGATAATATGTGAAATCAAATCAAATAATAATATGTGAATCAAATCAAATAAAATGAAAGCATCCTTTCATTCTGATATGTGAAATCAAATCAAATGATAATTTGTGAAATCAAATCAAATTATAATACGTGAAATCAAATCAAATAATAATATGTGAACTCAAATCAAATCAAATGAAAACATCCTTTCATTCTAATATGTGAAATCAAATCAAATTATAATATGTGAAATCAAATCAAATTATAATATGTGAACTCAAATAAAATCAAATGAAAGCATCCTTTCATTCTGATATTTGAAATCAAATCAAATGATAATATGTGTAATAAAATCAAATGAATGCATCCTTGCATCATAGTTCTAGAATTTGGAACAAACTCTTCTCAAATTGTACAAAATTTTCTACATTCATTCCCAAAAAAATTATCGTCACAATCTGACCAGTGTTACTATCATCCTCATCATCATCAATATTCGTTACACCTCTTCTCTCTACCAAATAATTCCAATGTGACATTGCTCTTTCATAATAAAACTCCTCCACCTCATAGGTCGACACATATAATCTCAAAAAATTCTTCAAATTTTTGTCCAACCTATTTCGAACTTTATATTTTACATATGATAGTGCACTTAACACCCTTTCATCTTCCATGGATCCCAAAATCATCGTTTTACATAATTCATATAAATGAAAATATTCATTCATAGTATGTTGTAAGATAGTTCTTGGTTGTAATATTCTTCACAAATGTGAAATAGAACCTGCTTCATGATGGTTAGAGAGCTTTGAAACTTGAGTAGACATTGTTGTTCCAAACCAATTTGATTATTTCATGAAAAGATCTTTGTTGAGAATACCATTGATTTAAATACCATTGACTACAACACTTTTACTGAAATGGCTAGAAAGATTGCCCATGTATTTAAGAAACAAATAATTTATATTCTGGTATTCATTACAAGGATTCCAAAACATTGGATTAACCACACTCATATCCTTTAGCAATTCATCTCTTTGAAAACGGTCTCTTATTTATTTTTTTAATGATTCTCCTATTTGTTTCAGTTTAATTTTTGTATCGTCTACAACTACATGAAATATATTGTAGGTTATGGTTATTTGATCAACTTCATTTTTAGCTATATCCATTTGCACACCATAAAAATATAAAGATATTTCTTTTTCGTGGACATTAATACATAGATGACCATTTATATTGAACTTCAGAAAACTCTGAGGACCATTCATGTTTGTTAATGCTCTCAAAATTTCAAACATGGGATCCATAAAATTTTGACCAGATGCGTACATCATATCAATATGCATGCAAATTTTTATTCTTTCCCTAATGAAATCCATAATATAAATTGATCTTTCTTGTGCAATTTTTATCAAAGTATTCATTTTTTTCAACATTGGAATAATTCTACACAATGTGAGAAGAGTTTCAAAGTCACTCATTCAAAAAAGTAAATATTTAGCCTTATCAACTGCCCTATGATTTGCATACATAAACCCTATCAAGGATTGATATTCTTTGAAAACTCTTAATGTTGGTTGATACATCGAAATCCACCTAGTATCCACATCTTTCAACAGTTTTTTACCTTTGGTAACTCCTAGTGTAAACTATTGAAACTCTGAAAATATTTTTGTACTACATGAAAAATATTCATAAATTTCATGGACAAGCTCTTCTTTCACAAAATTTGTAAATGTATCCACAATTTTATATACATAATTTTTTCTATGAGCCATGAAATTAATAGGGATAAAATATGGGGCAATCGATGTTTGTAGTCTAACACAAATACCATTATTGTGTCCTTGCATTGTAGTAGCACCATAAGCTCCTACATATATTAACTTAGTGGCTATTTCAATTTCATTCATTCCTACTTCTTTTAAACTAGTTACAACAACATTGTAAATGTTTTTTGCATTACAATTTTCCACCATTTTGCATATTCCAAGTAAATGAGGTTGCCTTAAATGATTTTCCAATGTGTAAACACACATACAAATACAAGATGTATTGTCAACAACAGTCACCTCATCAATTGAAAGTGAAATGAATTTAACCTTTTTTACTTTCTCTTTGAGGTCATCCTGCTCAACCAATGAGAGATATTTTGACATTTCCCAACCACTTCGATCTGACCAATGGGCCTTGGGTAAGTTCTGCACATGAAATAGTAAAAATAGAGATTTATAATTCATGAAATCAGACATAGGTCTACCATTCTTAAGAATAGAGAATACAACAACAAACTACAAACTTTTTGAAGCTAAAGTTAACTTATCCATTTTTTGGAAATTGGGATTGAATTGTTACACCTTTCTCAACCAATGTTTTCTTTTGTTTCATTTATTTATTATATTCTTGCACATTTCTTATATGTGTACACTTTGATGAATACTTCCACCTATAAGTTTTTTGTGTTGGTGGATCACCTTCTTTTGTTTTGATATAAACCTTTCCACAATGTTTTTCTACTTCATTTTTCTTAAGCTATAATCTATGCTCCTTTTCGTATTTCCAACTACAAATTACGCATCTCAATTTTTTTATAGCATCACTAATTTTCTCTGGCAGCACTCGCTCAATAAATAGAAATTATGATATCAAATCAGGCTAAAATGATCTGTTAATTGTCCACCTAGATAACCTTGCACATTTTTTTTTTGATGAAGATTCTTCAGAAGTAGGGACTGCATAAGAACTATAGTTTCTTTTCCACTTGGCATGTTAGATTCAAGAATATCTTCATGTTGTTGTTTGATTTTATTGAGAATATTTTCATCTATGTACTGTTCATTAACGTGGATATGTGGAAGTGGAGGCATACTAGGGTTAATAGTGTTTTCTATAGAGATAATACTAGTGTCAATAGTAGGTTCATTATCACTATGACATTTAAAAGTATACCTTCTATAGATAAAAATGGACAAATCCATCAACCAAAAAGTACATTTATTTATGAATGAAGACATTATATTTAAAATTAACAGAGTAAAAAAATAACTGGTGAGTAAAGGTGTTCATACCTTCAGTTTGTGTAGATGTTGATGGCTGACTGGGTTTAGAAATATTATGAAAGTATTTGAGGATACTCATTTAATTGGAAGACTGGCCTCCCTTATTTCCACTACCTATAGTTGATATTTTACCTATATGAATAAAATAATAACATAAACAAAGAAAATCATTTTTAAAAATTAAAATAACTAGTGTAAAAGAGAACTACTGCTAGACACTATAGAATATCTATCCCAAGAATATCGTTCACAAGCAAAATAAAAATCCTTATTGAGTGTCCATGAATAAAATGTTAAATAAAATTTAATGGTAAGATAAACATATTGATAAATTGAGTCACCTTATACCACTCACCTTTTTCCACTCACATTATGCTAGTCAACTTATACCAGTCGCCTTCTGTCAGTCACTTTTTGCTAGTCACCTTATGCCAATCGCCTTCTACCAGTCGCCTTATGACACTCACCTTATTACAGTCACCTTCTTCCACTCACCTTATGACACTCACCTTATGGCACTCATATTATGTTAGTTGCCTTTTTCTAGTCACCTTATGCCACTCACCTTATGTTGGTTGCCTTGTGTTGATCACCTTCTGCCAGTCACCTATTGCCAATCACCTTTTGTCAGTCACCTTCTACTAGTCACCTTATTTCGATCACCTTATATCGATCATATTCTTCCAGTCACCTTCTACTAGTCATCTTATGCCACTCACATTATGCCACTCACCTCATACCACTTGCCTTATGTCTGTCACCTTTTGCCAGTCACCTTATACTAGTCGCCTTATGCCATTTATCTTATGCTAATCACCTTCTACCATCCACCTTCTACCAGTCACCTTATGCCAGTCATCTTATGTTAGTTATATTATGCCACTCATCTTATGACACTCACCCTATGCCACTCACCTTATGCCTATTGCCTTCTACTAGTTGCATTCTACTTTGTATCGCTCACTATCCAAAAAAAATGTTATAATTGTATGGGAGTCACTGTCAAGGTTAGCTATATATAGGGGTACAAGGGGTGATTTGGATGGGATATTTCTTATTTTTAATAAATTTAGAGCAAACATTATGCGAGAAACCTTATGACAACGGGGTGAATTTACCCTTTAAAAAATTAGATCCCAAAATTTTTGGGTAAACAGGCCGACGTCTATGGTCCTAAAATTCGTAAAATTAACATTTTGAAAATCCCAATATTCATGCTAGATTACGAAATTCACCACTATGCAAAACCCTCCTCCATTGCATTGGCTTGTGGATCTCTCTCCATTTAAGACTCTTGTACCCACTTAGAAGACCTATCCTCACTACCCTAGCTAATGGATATTTATCCACTAGAGACCACTGTCCTCTTTGCTCTGTCACCTTCAAAGCTCTGTCTCAAATCTACACTAACCATAGTCTATTCGGTCTAGCACAAATATAATCAATCTCTATCTCTAGTCTAGCACAAACCTATCCTCAAATTTACACCAAAATTTGCTCCATAAGTCCACTCAAAACTTGCTCAATCTGCTCAACAAGTCCAATCATAACTTGCCCAAATCTGCTCAATAAGTCCACTCATAACTTACTCAAATCTACTCAACAACTCCACTCAGAACTTGCTCAATAAGTCCACTCAGAACTTACTCAATATGCTCAAAAATTCCACTCAGAACTTGCTCAAATATACTCAACAAGTCCACTCAAAACTTGCTCAATATTCTCAAAAATTCCACTCAAAACTTGCTCAATCTACTCAACAAGTCCACTTAGAACTTTTCCAAATCTGCTCAACAAGTCCACTCAGAACTTGCTCAAATCTGCTCAATAAGTCCACTCAGAACTTACTCAATCTGCTCAACAATTCCACTCAAAACTTTCTTAAATCTACTCAACAAGTCCACTCATAAATTGCTCAAATCTACTCAATAAGTCCACTCATAAATTATCCAAATCTACTCTTAATCTGTATTGTAAGATTCCACAAAAGCTTACTTAAATCTATCCACAAGTCCTCTCAAATACTTGCCCCAAATATTCTCAACAAGTCCACATTAGAACTTGTCCAATCTCATAGAAACATAAAGAGAATTTTAATAGACCCAATATGTTCTATATTCAATACCCAATCACTTTCTTAATTCAAATTAGAATATAGAATAGTTTGTTTTATGGAAATTGAAAAATCACTTCACACACCCACTTGACTAGGCTCAACCAACTCTACTCAATCAATCACCAAAAGAAACAACCCTTGCTCACAAACCCTACTTCAAGCATGTAAACATCAACTCAAAATATTTCCAACAATGCTCAACAATAATCCTCACATAACAATGATACTCATGTTCTTTTCAAACCCTAGTTCAAGTTCTTTGCTCAATAACTCACTTCAACAACAATGCTTATAAAATAGTCTTCACATAGCAATGATACTCAAACCCTAGTTCAAGCTCTTCACACAACCAATGGCTTCAACAACAATGCTTATACAATAGTATTCACATAGCAATGATACTATAACCCTAGTTCAAGCTCTTCACACAACCAATGGCTTCAACAACAATGCTTATAAAACAAGGTTTTAACAACAACTCTTTGTTCCAGAAAACCTTGAAGCATTAACTCAAACACTCTCGAAAGGAAACCCTAATCAAATCCTTTTCACTCCAAACTTTGTTTTCCAGAAAACAAATCAATCAACTCAACTATGGAAGAATGTGCTCATACCTTTTTCTTGATGATGAAGGGATCTCATAAATCTGCCACAACCACAACAACTTCTATGTCAATCTCAAATAAAGGTTAGAAGATAATAATTTTCTCAATGAATCACAATACAAAATGATATCAAACAAAATACACCTTATCACTCAAACTTTAAAATAATATCCAACACCATCATAACAATCTCTTTGTCAAAAGTACCTTTAAATAATAAAATCAACAATCTTAAAGTCTTACTCCTCCAATATGAAAATATAATAATTAAGACTTTATTTAAAAATAAAATCAAACTCCTTATAACTCCAAATTTTATTAAAAAAAATTTCCAACAAACAACAATTTTCAACTAGCAACCATTTCAACCATTTCCAACTAGCAATCCCTTTTAACTCCCAACTTTAGGTAATATTAAAAATAACCAAAATTTAATTACCTTGCCTTTGGAGGGATTAGAACCCTCAATGCATCCCACAACCAATGCCTTAGCCATGGCTCCAACTGCCACACGAGCTACGTGCTCGCTTAGAGTGTAGGAAGCACCATGTGCTTCAAAAAGTATCCCCACCTTGCATTTTGCAAAATGTGCACCTCACCTTTGGCTCCTTCAACCCAACACAACTACCAAGCACAATAACCACGTTTCGAACATTGGTATCCTTAAATCCAAGCACTATAGCCACTACCCTCTTGCCACTAGACCACACTTACCGGATGGCTTCCAACTGATCTACGCCTTTCCTTTTATCTCTATTCGCTTGCGTACACAAACACAAATTTCATAGTCTTTTTCACAAGCTCCAATTCACATGCATTTTTTTCATTCGATCAAGGATAAAAAAATTAATGCCCCTTGGGCATGGTTTATATAATAATTTCCACCTTTTTTTGAATATGTCGACACTTCAAAAAAATTTTAAACCACATGACGTCAGCATTTCAAATTTCTTCCAACTATAGAACATGGGCGCTTTAGACTTTATTAATTTATAATTTATTTAAATTATTTTGAATTTAAATATTATAAATTAATTCTTTTAGAAACCTTTGGGCTTATTAAGTCCTTCTCATTGCATAACTTGGTATAAGTAACATTTATTTATAAAATTTAAATTCACATTGAATTTAAATAATTTATAAAATAAATATTAGATCTCCTTTTTAACTTTGCAATAAGCCCCCTTAGGTTTTTATGAAAGACCTTTTAAACTAAGCTTCCATGTAAAATTAAAATATTATGGAGCCCTTTTGCCTTTAACTTTTTCACGTCTTCTCTTGACCTTTGGCGTTATTTGAAGCTTCTTCCTGGATATCAAATGACAACCTTGACAAAGTCCTTGATATTAATGATGGCTTCATACGGTGACATCAATGACAACTTTGACTTAGGGACTCAAAATGTCCAACAATCTCCCCCTTTGTCATTGATGGCAACCCAAAATATTTTACCAAAAACTTGACTTCATCTTATGTGATGCTCCCCATGGGATATTGCTCCCCCTAGTTCAATGCTTTCTCAAATATCAAATCTCTCCCCCTTTCTCAAATATCTCCCCCTTTGACATCAATGACAAAGGGTCACCTTTGGGGCTCAAGGCTAGGAATGAGCCTCTTAGCTTAGCTCCTCCTCCACTACCTTTTGAGGTGGTTAATTCTAGGGTGGGAGTATTTCTACTCCTAGAAAGCACTGTTCTTTCTCTTTATCCTCTTTTCTTCTTATCTAATTTTTTTGATTCCTTTGACTGTTTCTATCCATGTCCATGTTCCTGTTCATATCCATGTTCTTGTTCCTGTTCTTGTTCATATCTATGTTTGTAATGTCTGCTCTACACCAATTTGTTGTTTGACAATCATTATTGCACTTATAACACTTAATGTTATTATTACTTAGAGGTGCAAATATCTTAGAATTTCTCCTAGTGAAGCCATATCCTCTTCTATCATGAACCCTGCAATTCATTGCCTTGTGACCAAACTGATTACATGAGTAATGTAGCACCCTAAAATTGACACAGTAAAATTATAATAATTACATTCACCTTAGTAAATAATTTAAAATTCAAATTTAACCTCCCAAACCACCTATTAACCACCGGGTAATCTGTTTCCCCCTTTTTCGTGCCATTTTTAGAGGTTGTTTTGAGCATTTGACGATATCGTCGTCGATCAGATGATATCACCCTAGATTTGACGATTTTGTCTGGACTAGGACATCCAGACGATCTTATCACAAAACTGATTTTGCACAATTAGCTTCTATTCCAACGGGTCTCCAATTCAGGCAGAAGCGTGTCTGCGTCGTTAGGGACCCTCCCTCATTGGAGATCTCCCAAATTGGGATGATCTCCAACCTCCTAACTACTCCCCTAAGCCTATTTAATCCTAAGCTATTCCCTTAGCACCCCCCTGGCTGAAATTATCTACAATTTAACTCCATCTACGTTGAAGCATCCCAATTTTTCATTTGCACTGGTCCCATACCAATTTTGTTGCAGGTACATCACTATTTTTCAGCCGAAGCCAGCACACATCATCGCCAATGAACCTGTTCAGATCGAAGGTGAACCTATCGAATCCGAGGCAATTTCATACTGATGCGAGACAATATCGACTATAGTCCATATTGAGGCAATCAGTGCCTGAAGTTTGCATTTATCAACCTTTTCTCTGATGTTTTATTCTACAAATTAGATATTTTATTCAATTTTTATGTTATTTTGCATTTGGAGTTCACCCATTTAGCTTAGATTGCATACTAAGATCATGATTTTTCATTATAATATCGTAATTTGCTTGAATTTCTGTTCATAACTATTACTCAGTATTCATACAATCATTTGGTGTTGTTTCCCTCTGTTAGCACAGTAGTATTCATTGTATTTTGAATCTGTTTTTCTATTTGCAGGTCTCTAACAAATTCGTCTAAAGAATTCGTTAGATCTCAGACAATTCTGTCAGATCTCAGACGATTCTGTCAAATTCCAGATGATCTTGACTGCTTCAAACATCAAAATCATCACCAGACATCCGGATCAGGTATTCCTCATTTGTATTCTATAAATTCTCTATTTTATGTCTTTAAATCTATTTTTTGTACTCATTGAATTTGCATTTTCATGTAGATTAATCTAGATTCATTTGGCCAAACCTAGGATATGAATGTTTAAAGTTAAAAACAAACACATTAAAACACATTCCAAACCTAGGCATGGAAACTGCCCTTAAATGTTTCCTGGTGAACCCACCATCTATCGAAAAATCATCAAAATACACCTCCCTTGAGAGGTGGGACCTTCGCAAAGTCCTCTTAGTCCGAGGTATCGCGACATCCTTTTCCCATCCTCCTTCCGGGCACGGATCCAATAGCCTGAAGGTAAGGATGCAAAAAATTTGGAGCGATACATTTTGGTGAACCCGACGTGAATGCATCATAACCTTTTGAAAAACAAAAAAAAAAAAAATATAGAACAACTAAAACATAGATGCATTTTAAATCCTTTAAGTTTGAAATCATGTTTAGATGGTAGCTCCTAAGAAAAGATTAGCAGTTACTATAAATGTAGAAAACCAATTGGTAGCCATAGAAATCAATTCTATGCTTAATGTGCCTGAAACAAGTAGGAATCAATTCCTGTGGAACGAACTTGATAGAAGACTTAGTCTCATCTCATCTAGGTCCACACAACTTAAGAAAATCAAGAGACTAGTCCTAGATAGAATCCTAGATCCTCATCAACTAGTTTTTTATCATGAACTTCAGAGAGCCTGCCATAGATGGTTAGCTTATAGGAGAGCTCTAGTATCTTCAGAACTATTCACCTTCGAGGAATACCTCGAGAACACAACCATTGTACACCAGTTCCTAGGTTGTGTAGAAGACCAAGAGGTTGTTCTTACAGATAGGGAAATATGGAATAGAGTTTTGCGAGCTGTGTTATATCGAGAGTATTGCCACGAGCTTTACTTTTATCAACCAGCATCTGAGACAGATAATATCACTATAGCTCTTTTCATCAAATTTTTAAAAGAAAACTTTCAATTTGAAGAAGAACACTTCATGACTCCGGAACAACTCGAACCTATTAATGATATTTATAAATTGTTTATAGAAAACTAGATTATTACTTTCAGTCTTATTTCTTGCATTTATTTGTGTTGATTGTCTTTACTATATTATTTCAAAAAAAAAACCCAAAAACTTAGCAAAAACTTAAAAATTTCATTTCAAATATTGTAGTAGGTATATAGTAAACATATACCTCTTAATTTGTTGCATATATATATATATATATAAATATATATATATTTGCTGAAATCAAAACTTAGCACCATGCCTAAACTTAGGAATGGTAAAGAAACTTTAGGAGAAGAAGAAGATTGGTTACAAGATACAACTAGAGACCCAAATGTCCTTCTTGGAGATCCAAATCCGGAAGGAGAAACTCTAGGTCAATCAGAAGAAGACTTAGGTGAAGATAAGGAACAAGAAGGGAGTGTTAAAGAGGATGGATCCTCATCCCCTAGAGTAGATCCAAATGGAACTATTGCTTTTGACAATGCAGAGCATTTTCAAAAATTTCTCATTGATAACATTGATGACCTTAATGTGGCAATTCGTATTGATAAAGGGCAAATTAGTAACACTCAAGAAGCCATGGAATATATGTGTAATATACGCACTAATCCCTTGTCTTTCATTGATCAAGAAAGTGACAAGGCTGGGCCATCCAATACGGATATGGTCACTATGGCTCAAAACATGTCAAAACAACAGGTTACCCAACCTCCTAAGGAACCTGTTATTCAACCTAAAATAACTCCCACACAAAATAAACCTTCCTTCACTACTTTATTCCGCCAAACTATTGAGCAATATGCTTCAAGTAAACAAAAACCTAAAACAAAGCCAAATACAAACTTTCAACAATCTAGAGTACAACAAAATACAGCTTCAAAATTCCTTCATAATACTTTTCCTACCAATAATTTACACAATAGTAACATGGCATCTAATCTGCATGTTCCTCCATCATATGCCCATAAAACCCATGTCAATGCCCTACCGAACCAATATGGGGGGCAAACTAGTAATCTAGAAGCCATGGTGAAACAATTAGCTTCACGTATGGACCAGATAGATCCCTACCATCCCTCGTATAATTATCGAGAGATCTATAGTCAACCTTTGGATCCCATAGTTGTAGCTCAACCATACCCTAAGCATTTTCCCATGCCCATCCTGCCTATATATAAAGGAACCAAAGATCCCATAGAGCATCTTCGCATGTTTAGGATAGCATGTCATGACATATCGCATGATGACTTGCTATTATTAAAAATGTTCCTGAAAAGTTTAGGTGGAATGGCATTAGAGTGGTACTATCAATTGCCCACTCATTCTTTGAGAAACTTTGAAGAAACAGTTGAATCATTTGTCCATCAATTTAGTGCCTACATTGAGAGGCATGTAACTATTAAAGATTTATACAATTTAAAACAAGACAAAGATTAATGTTTTTCTGATTTCTTAGCTAGATGGAGGCAATTGACAGGAAAACTGCACTTTGTGCTACCTTATAGGGAAATGTTGGACATTTTCATTAATAATTTACAAGAACAAATATCTTATGAGCTATCAACTGCTACTTTAACTACCTTCGATCAAGATATAGATTTAGCTCAAAGAGTAGAAGATGCCCTCATTAGGAGAGGCCAACTTAGGAAGAAGGATGATGAGAAAACATCCAAAAATCAATATAAAAACAAACAAGTTGTTGGTGACGGAGTCACTGACAGCAGAAATATTGCTAATGTCAATACAACGAAGACAACAAAAAAATTCATATTGAAACCTCCTGACAAGCCTCCTCAAGAATTCACTAGATTAAATCAACCCTTATCAACTATTTTACCTCAATTGCTCGAAAGAGGTTTGATCCAATTACCAGCTATCCGGGAACCTGATCCAACTATACCTAGATACAGAGCCGACTTACACTGTGATTTCCATAGAGGACCTGGAAATTCTACCAATTCTTGTAAAAGGTTGAAACATAAAATACAGGATTTGATTGACAATAATGAAATGGAAGTGCAAGCATTCCAACCTAAAAAAAACCCTCCTAATAATACTCAAAAGACCATTCCTCAAAATCAAAATCAAAATGCCAATCAAACTCTAGACATATTTCAACACCCTTTACCAAGACATGGTAAAGAGGTAGCCAATCAAATCAAACATCATAATGTTCCCCCTCCTACCCGATATGTAGGAACCATTAGTGGACAATTACCTGTTCAGGATCCTCAAATATTTGACACAACCTTATCCCTAGTTACGACCAGGCCCTTACATAATTTTCAAACTTCTGATTCTAGTGATATAGAATCAGATAGTGAAAGTGAACTAAAAATTACTTCAAACCAATCGAATAGTTTTGAAAATGAATTAGATCCTATTCAACCCATCACAGATGCTATGGTTCCAGAAGAACCATTTCCTAGAAGAGTTACTACTCGACCTTCTTCCAATATATTCCTTTCTAATGAACAAGCCATCAATGCTCAATCGAGACCAGTTCAGTGTCTTCATTATAACATTGTAGGTACCATTGGAGTCGTCACCCGACAACAAGCTCAAAATTTCCAACAAGAACCAAACCAGAATGATGGACCAGCTCCATTTGTTTTTAAAAACCCCAATAAATGAAATCATGCTCCTACTGTTCAACCTAAACCCCCTTACAATATTAATGAGAAATTGTCCAATACTACGGCCAGAATTTCCCTTTTAGATTTATTAAGATCCTCTCCCACCCATAGGGATGAGTTGATGCTTACATTGAGCCAAATTATGGTACCTCAAAACATTCAACCTGAATCTATGGCCAATACTATCATCACTCGAGAGATTGATTGTATTGACTTTCGGGATAAAGATATCCCACAACATAGTTTACATAAGGACAATCCCTTATACATTACTGCTCTAATTGGAGATGTAGCCGTCAAAAGAGTTTTGATTGATAATGGCTCATCTCTAAACATTTGCACTTTTGACTTCTACCAACAATTTGGCTTTAGAAGTGATGAAATGAAGAAAATTGATATGATTATCAAAGCTTTTAATGACAAAACACAAGAAATGTGTGGAGTTATTACCCTCCCATTGCAAGTTGGTCCTAGAACCCTAGAAACAACCGTGTTTATTGTACATTGCCCAACATCGTACAATATACTTTTGGTTCGCCCTTGGATCAATGCCATGCGAGTGGTCCCATCAACTTTACACCAATGTGTTAAATTTGAGTTTAAAAATTAGTTGGTCACTATTCATGGTGACCCTAGACCTTTTGATATGTGTGCTTTGGCAGAACCCGTTGGAGTGCAATTTTGCCCTGCTCTGTCATCCACACATCCTAGTTCTTATTTTTCATCTAAAACTGTGAAACATACACCCATAACTTCACCTATTTCCCCTCCATTAATTTCATCCTCCTATATAGACCAACAACCCTCTAAAAAAATCATTTTAGAACCTCAAAAAGATTTTAAATCTACAACCAATCCTTCAAGTTCTACCTCTATAAATTCAAATATTCTAGAAACAACTATCATACCTTCCACATCTCAAGACATAGGTAATAAGCCTTCTACATCTTATGCCCTTTCTGATGAACTTTTACCAGATTTATCCACAACCTTAATATAAGAAAAAAAAAATGCTTTCATGCACGATTCAATTCTTTTAAATAATTTACCGCCATCTCCTCGTACTTTGGGCCTCCCACAACCTATGGGAAGTACTTACCAAGTCGGGAGTTGTGCCTTCATTTATAAAGGATATGACTGGGGAAGAATCCCTCGGAATATCAAAACTCATCATGAAGGATATGCTCGGTGTTATTTTACCAATGAATATGGTAAAGCTAAACCCATGATGCTTAAAATGGGATATAAAGGGAAAGGCTTGGGACCTTCCCAAAATGGCATGAAAGAACCTTTCGAGGTAGAACCCTGGCCTGCCCGCTGTGGTGTGGGCCTATTTCCTAATAAGGGTCAACCCTTTCCTTTTGAGGATGATGATAATCTCATATGTTATCAAGATTATTTGGATAGGCATGTTGATTTGCCTCTTAAAAATTAGTCGTTTTCGTGCAACATGCTATCCATAGCTTACCCTAAAATGATTGCCGACCCCGATGAAGAATTGGAAGGAGATATCTTCCATGATATCTCTGTTGAAGAGATGTTACACAATGGATTTTATTTTGATGGTTCTATACCAACTATAGCCCAACTTGAGGCCACTAATCCTCAAGATGAATTATCTAAATTAACCTTACAAGAATTACAAGAATTGGGCGTTTCACCCGCCCCACCTAATTTTGAAAGAGATCTACATATGAAGGTAGAAAACATCATTAAAATTAATATTGTAACTGAGGATAATCCTCACATAATCAATATTGGATCAAAATTAAGTCAAGAAAAACAAGAACAATACATTGCATTCCTTAAAGAGTATGAAGATGTCTTCGCTTGGACATACGAAGATATGCCAGGTCTAGACCCTTTTGTAGTCATGCATCATCTAGTGGTCCATCCGGATGCTAAACCTGTTAAACAAAAACTTAGAAAAATGCATCCCAAAGTGGCTCTGCTAGTCAAAGGGGAGTTAGAAAAACTCTTGAATGTTATCTTTATACAAGCTATTGATTATGCTGAATGGATCTCAAATGTAGTTCCAGTCACCAAGAAAGAAGCTACCAAAGTTAGGGTTTGCACAGATTTTAGAGATATTAATGTTGCATGCCCTAAATATGACTTTCCTCTTCCAAACATGGATCAAATCATTGACTGCACTGCCAGAAGTGGGATGATGTCCTTAATGGATGGATTCTCCGGTTATAATCAAATTCGGATATCTCCTGAAGACCAGGCTAAAACAACCTTTATTACCCCCTGGGGTACCTTTTGCTAGAAAGTGATGCCATTTGGCTTAAAGAACGTCGGTGCAACTTATCAACGAGCTATGACCTATATTTTTCATGATATGATGCATGATATCCTACATGATTATGTGGATGCTATTATAGCTCGCTCCATTATTGAAAATAATCATTTAGATGATTTGAGGAAAGTCTTTAATCGATTACGAGAATATCTCATTCGATTAAATACAGCAAAATGCATATTCGGAGTTAAATCCGACAAACTATTAGGGGTTTTAGTTTCTTTACGTGGTATCGAAATCGACCCTCTCAAGATTGCGGCCATAACTGATATGCCCGCACCTACTAATATATCTGAGTTACGAAGTTTACAAGGTAAACTTCAAGCCATCCGTCGCTTCATCGATAAGCTGGCAGAAAAAACTGGTCCCTTTCTTAAACTCCTTAAGAAGGATGTCCCTTTTAATTGGGACACAGAATGTAGAGAAGCTTTTGAACTTCTCAAACAATACCTCCTTCCACCTGTGCATTCACCACCTAAATCTGATCGCCCATTTCTCCTATATATTTCCGCTTTAGATTCTGCATTAGGAGCTATGTTAGCTCAACTTGATGATGAAAAGAGAGAACGTGCTAATTATTACATTAGTCGAACCTTCATCAGTTATGAAACCCGCTACACAAACATTGGAAAAACTATGTCTAGCGATCGTGTTTGCTACGCAAAAATTATGACATTATATGCTTAGTCAAAAAACTTATGTCATTGCTAAATATGATCCCTTAAGGTATCTCATGAGTCGACCTTATTTATCGGGTCGCACAGCCAAGTGGGTTCTTGCTCTAAGTGATTTTGATCTCACATTCATAGGACAGAAGTCTGTTAAGGGTCAAATCATAGCAGATCAATTAGCTGTTGCACCCTTAGAGTCTACCCATCCCCTCATCATCGAGTTTCTAGATGAATGCCTTCAATTAGAGGCAAACCATACCGAACAATGGTCCTTATACTTTGATGGAGCCCGATGCATGAGTGGGGCTGGTGCGGGTATTATTTTAATATCTTCGCAAAAACATCTTATTCCTCTGTCTTTCAAATTGACATTTGTTTGCACCAACAATACTGCTGAATATGAAGCTCTAATCCTTGGATTACGAGCTGCCCTAGCACTAAAAATTAAACACCTTTTAGTTTTTGGTGATTCCCAACTGGTTATAAACCAAATTAATGAAGTTTACCAAACTCGAGATGATTAACTGTGCCCATATAAGGCCTATGTTTTACAATTAATGTCTTTATTTGATCAAGTTACCTTGGAAGCTATTCCTCGAACTAGCAACCGTGTATCTGATGCTATGGCCGTAGCTGCATCTCTCCTGCCCTTGGAGTTAGATGATGAATATGCCACTATCATTATTCGTCGACTCTAGGAACCCACTTCAAATAAGTCATGCTTAGAGCCTTTGGATGTGTTTCTAATCAATGAAACTACTCCTGAACCTTGGTATATAGACATATTTGATTTTCTCCAAAATGGGACTTTCCCTGCCAATTCTAATAGAAACCAGCGTCAGTTATTACGTCGATGAGCAAGTTGATATGTAATAATTGGCAATACTTTATATAGGAGATCTTTTGAAGGTATCCTATTGTAGACACCAAAACAGCACCAATCCGATTATGTGACGACAAGCACTGATCGCACTAACACACACAGCCCCCAGGGCAGCCCTCAGAGGTTAAACAATGGTTCTAACCACTCACACAGCAGTTTTGCAAGTCAAAAACCAATTTGGCACTTTTTAGACACTTTATTGCTTATTCGTCCCACCAAGGGACGAGTCGTTGTTTTACTCGTCCTACCCGGGGACGAGTGAAAGTTTTACTCGTCCTACCCAGAGACGAGTGCTGACTTATACTCGTCTCACCCAGGGACGATTACCAGCGCTCGCTTCGGGGTGGGACGAATGTCAGGTTTGATCGGCAAAAAGTCAAATCTCGGCATGTAACAACTCAGAACTGCCACTTAGCTTTCCCTGCATGACATAGGAGTGCGAGTGAGTTCTTTTGACAACTCATATCTACCAATTAACTCTCCCTTCACTGCATGGGAATAAGAGTAAGCTTTTTAAGACAACTCAGATTTGCCACTTAGCTATCCCTTCATTGCATGGGAGTGCAAGTGAGCTTTTCTAAAACACACAAAGACATGCACAGAGACAGTTAAGAATCCCTTGATCAAGAAGAAGTCTTTCTTTGAGGCAAAAAGCATTCATGCAAAGAAACACTTTTGCATGTTAATTCAAAGAGACCCCTCGGGTCTATAAAATGGTGAGTTTCCTCACCCAAAAGAGATACTGAGCTGGAGCATTTTGAGCGACGAAGTCGTTGCTAATTCATTTACTTGCGATTTGTGTTTTCAACATCCATAATCTCTTAATCGAAAGAGAGGTTATTGGGTGACTTTTGAAGGCACGAATCAAGAACCAACACCCCATTCTTTTGACCACAATATCCTACCAATTTGTCGACAACACATCACATCAGGTTTCGGACCAATTCTAAGCGGATTGGTGTCGGAGCAAAGTTTCACCCGCGGGTGGTTTGCCTTCGGGCACCCCTCCCGCTTTATTGCTTTTGTAGTTTTTTAGCTAGTTTCATGTTTATGCTTTTATCAAGTTTTCAGTTCATTTAGATTCATTTTAGCCATAGTTAGATTTATCTTTTATTTTTCATACACGGGTGCTACTTGATTCTTTGTTTGTTTCTTTGAACGCAGATTTGCAGCATTGGAGGAGCAGCGAGGAATCGACCTGTACCAACGCAAGCGGCGACAACGTTTTGGTTCGCCCATTTTATATGTGGGCACGCGGAAGAAGGAATTCTGAAACGAGTTGTAGAGATCAATATCTAACGCTCCTATCCCCTAAAAAGGAAGGAGACGCATTGTAACACGAATTGAAAAGAATATCAATAAAAAAAGGGCCATAGTTTATATTGCTTTTATATCTTGTGTTCATTCATTTGTGTTCTTTCCTTTTAATACAATTTTGTTTAGTATTTCCTTTTTGTTTCCGGAATCTCGTGTTTTCAATGGCGATCACGGTGGGACCTCTGTCCTCTATTTTTGTTTAGGTTAAATTACTGATCTAAAATTGCTTGTTTTTTTACAGGTACCTATTTTTCAACATCGGACTGTTATTCGTCTCTGCAAGTGACGATTGCAGAATTGGTACTCGTCTCACCCCGGGACGAATAAATTATTCGTTCCACCCTGTGACGATTACGGTTCTGTTATTCGCCTCACCCAGGGACGATTATAGATCTGTGCAAATTTTTAGAGCAAATCAGAAACTTCCGATTAGGCAGAGAAGAGGTAGGGGTTTTTACAGCTTCTGTCAAATTTTTGTTTTTCTATTTTTTGGTTTTCAGTTTGTATGGCTTAGGGAAAGATTTCTTTTCGTTTGCCTATTTCAATTTTGCAAAATTAAAATGAACCCCACACATCACGTGACATTTTAAACCAAGGCGTTGGTCGTAAAACCCCAACCCTTGAGCAAGACCAAAGGTGGATTCCATTATCACTTTGGCTTGAGATATTGCATCCATTACCTCGATCATGACTATTGCTAGACGTAAATCCTGATGAAAGCTGACCGAGTGTAGCTTGGGGTGATTCCCAGCACGCGAGGATAAGTCTTCTATGGTAGGTGTCATAAACGGAGCGATTCCCCTTCCGTACCGCCTATGTTCCACGTATCATCTGCTCTCACGTACCTATAGTCTCCCTCACGTAAGGGCGGGTATATAGAGAGGTTGGTATATCGGTCCGGCAATGGTATATTGAAGGGGCGACCATTTTGGGAGTCATAAGAGCCTTCATACTTGCATTTAAACGTTTCACAAAAATTTTCAAAAACAAAACAAACAACAAAAACACACTAAACCAGATTTAGGGCACACTATTAATCTTTAAAAGAGATAATCATTGCTTGTGAGTGTGTATGCTATTTTCTGTTTAGACAAAAAAAAATCATAAAAAGAAAATTACAAAAAGAACTTTTGCATTTTTTAGGTTAGCATTACCATGGTGAATACTCGTAGCCAAGCCCAATCACGGGCAGAAGCTGCAGAACATGCACCAAGAGAGACAAATCGTCTCCGATATAGCTCTGAAGACTTGTTCATCCCGCCTCAACGGCGAGGTACACCAGTTAGTTCACACCATGCAGAACATGGCTCTATAGGCCCCTCCGTGAGGGGTACTCCAACCCATACAGTCATAGAACATGGTTCTAGAGGTGCCTCAAGGAATGGTTCTCCAAGTCAGACCATCAATAGACGAGACTTTAGAACTCCCTCTCTAAGGGAAACACCTAAGCAACAAGAATCTTTTCAAGAAAATAACTTATATATACCACCTGGTCTAAGTACGAGGCCTCCCTTTGAAGTTCAATATGGGTGGCCTAGTGATGAAGCATTGTGTACTGCTATGGAACAACAAAGGGTCCAAAAGGAAGAACCATATGATTTTGTGGTTCCTAATTTACCCCCGATCAATGTCGGACATAGTAGACCATATCCAGAACAACAAGTTCTCCCGACGGGGGCAAGACAATTCTGCCCGCACTTTTTATGCATATCACGGAGAGAGAGAGGAGGATCACTACATTCCTCCAGGCCAGTATCCAGTGCCAAAACGATGCACGTCTGCACCTGCATTATATCCAGATCGCTTATTGAGACCAGAGTTTCAAGTCAATGCGGCCAACCTCGACAGAGGGAAGCAACATATAGGAGTCTCAGAGCATTATGATCGAAACAGATATGTAGGAGAGACATCTAGGCCTATTAAACAAGAGACAACAGAACAAAGTAACTTGGCATTTGCACAACTAGCCGCCCGCCAAGCGCACATCACGCGGCTTAGGCAAGAACAATAGGAATTAGAACATTTGTGTCACCTTGATCAAGAGCGTATTCAGCGTCAGACTGCTGAAAGGTTTCACAACCATGCACCTGAGAGGGCCCCAATCCCTCGCGCACAACAATCTGAGATGTATGTGAGGCACAACCCCTTAGTGCGAGACAGGTCTCCATGACTTCAGCAAGCATCGCCTCCAAGACCTCTTAGACCTGAGCGGGAGGCCATTCACCGTGACCATGATGGGCATCCTCCGCGGGCACCCGTCCATGTTTACAGGCCTAGGCCAAACACTCCTCAAGAAGATTATGAGGATTATTACCAAGAAGAAGAGCGGGCTGAAACGCCCTATCAAGGCAGAAGGGATGCTACCCATTTAGTCATTCAAAGGCCTCAAGTTCCCCGCAACCCACAACGGGAACAAACTAAAGAGGAGGAAATTATATCCTCCGATGCCTACAAAGTGTTGTTAGAACGCTTGGAGAATATGGAACTTAAGACTGGTGGGCCTCAAAAGCCTACCCTACGCCAACTCCGTAGTCATCCAATACATCCGTCAGTGCCAGCACCTCCATACCCCGAACATTTCAAGCTGCCCCAGTTGGCACTCTTTAAAGGGGATGAGGATGCTCAAGAGCATGTGACGAGATTTTTGAGCCAGTGCTTTGGTATACAAGACAATGATGCATTATTATTGAGAACATTCATAACCACATTCGTAGGGTCTGCCTCGGATTGGTTTACCCATCTACCAAAGCATAGCATCTACAACTTAGATCAACTAGTGGACGCGTTCCTAGAACGTTTTGCTTTCAATACAAAGAAAAAGGCGTCACTCAGTGATCTAGCTAGCCTCAAACAGTATGAGGAGGAGTCTATGGTAGCATATGGGAATCGGTGGAGGACGATGCTTTCAAAGTTGTCCTACCTCCCTCCTATGTCCGACTTAACTCAAATGTTCGCAAAGAGTTGTTTGCGATCGATCTCTGTGCTATTGCAGTGCAAGCAATACGCCACTTTGGAAGAAGCTGCGGCGCAAGCTAGACGTATCGAAGAGATCAAGATACGGGATGGCGAAATTGCCAAGCCTAAGAAAAAGAGTGGAACAAGAGCACCAAAATAGGGAATACGCAACAGAAACCCGTCGCGGTCAATCAAGTTGCTATTAATGCCCCTACGCCTGCCCAAGCAACACAGCCTTCAAAGGCTAACTATCAGGCGGTGCCTCACAATAATTATGAGAAAGATAACAAGAAGCAGGATCAAAATCAGCAGCGTCGCCCTAAGCGACAATTTACACCATACACTGAGTCTAGGGATTCCTTGTTTGACCGTTTGTCAGCGGCAAACTTGATTAATCTGCCAGATATTCCAACAATTGATCCCAATGCGCCAAAGCCTAAAGGGTATAGAGAGGATATTTTCTGTAGATTCCACAGAAGGAAAGGGCATGACCTTAATGTCTGTTGGTCGTTTAAAGGTTTAGTGCAAGATCTCATTGATAATCACACATTGGTAGTGGATAACCCCATCGCACCCAACAACCAACAAATGGGTGTTTTCAAAGATCCTTTACCCACACATGATGCACAAACAAAACCTCTGCATGTCAACGAAGTGCAACAGAGTTATCCTATGGAGGGATATGTTGGAATGATTAGCATTGTGACAAGAAACAAGAGACACCCAGGAGTTGTCCCCGCAACAGCCCCTAGGGAAGCTTCATCCATGTCCCAACATCAACCAAATCCTACACAGTTGCCCCCACCTAGACCAGTGGCCATGATTCGAACTAGACTTACCCAAAGTCTACGGACCACATCGGCTAGGCTCTCCATTTATGAGCTTATTCAACAATCAGCGCCCCATCGGGAAGCTCTTATGGAGATATTAAAGGCAATTGAATTGCAACCCCATGAAGCGGATTCGTTCAACAATTTTGTGGGGCATGTCAAACAGTGTACTGAACCAGTTATTACCTTCAGGGAAGATGAGCTAAAAATGGTGACTGGAGATGTAACGGATCCACCCCTGCACGTTATTGCGCGGGTCAACGGGACTCCATACAAACGGGTGTTGATAGACACTGGTTCGTCCAGTAACCTTATTACAACCGCTGCACTGAAACATTTGAAACTACCAGCCTCTCACATTGCACCTTCCACTTATACCCTTCGAGCATTTAATGATACGATATGCTCGACAGTTGGCACAATTGTCCTGCCCATCCAAGTGGGACAAAAGACCATTCATACGTTGTGCCACATTTTAGAAGGTGAGATGGCTTACAATATCTTGCTTGGGCGGCCTTGGATCCGGGATATGAAGTGTGTCCCTTCAATTGCTCATCAATGTTTGAAATATACATTTGAAGGACAAGTACATGTGGTCCCCATAGATTTGGAACCTTTTAAATATTGCAACTCAGTGCAAATCATGCCGCGATCGACCCTTCCTTCAATGCACGTGGATTTCCAGTTAAATCCATCTAAACGGGGTCCGACTAAGCAAGAATATTCATCACCAAATCAATCAAATTCTCAGGCGGGATCATCTTCTTCATCCAGTCCTCTCACAACGACGCCACCTACGGTGGCCACTCCAACGGACAAAGGAAAGAAGCCCCTGGAAACGGAACCACCTTTAGTCTCCAATATCTCTACAGAAGAGACGCCTAATAGAATGGAAGTTGAGACGCCTAGTTCACCCCACATGGAGTGGACTCAAGGAGAACTCCCATTCGCTTCCCCTCAATCGCCAACGATTACTGTTGAGATGTCTAACACGGGCATGGGGGAGTACATAGTGCGCAATGTTGTTGCAACGCCCACACTTCAGTCTATGCAAGACATGGGAAGACCTCGACTCCCCATAGGCTCGGTGGTTCCTTTAGGTTACCCACCTAATCAGACAAACTTTATTTTTGGGGGCCTAGATCATGGCGTTGAACCTTCTCGACATGAAGAAGAAGATGAAGATCCTTTTGTGGAAGATGTTAACTATCTAGCCAACCCAGACTTCGCATTACGATATCTTAGCCAATGCAATTGGCATGGATACGGGTTAGGCCGGTATGAACAAGGAATGCGTGTTTTGTGTCAACCAAGATACCAAATGCCTTATGACAAGTCAGGAGTAGGGTTTAATCACCCTTTGCCCCTCGACATCTTGGTCGAAAACATGCAAGGCCTAGGGATAGGCAACAAGGATGGGTTGGCATCAGATCCATATGCCAATCCAAATACAACTTATACATTGGGGGATTATTTCCCATTGCAAACAAATAACCTTGTTGACCTCAACAACCCTTTCCCTACGGCTGAACAAGGAGAAACCTCATGGACTCACCCACAAGGGGAAGATGGACAAGACCAAGAAGGGTCTTCTGAAGATGAGTCGGAGTACGATCATTCGCATGAATATCAAATGAATGACGATCAGGGAAGCTTCTTGAGGATGTTCCCATTGAATGATCCCAGTGAGCATAGGTTACCTCAACAACAACAAAATCCTTTGGACATAGACGACATGTTTGAAAACTTACACATAGATCCAAGACCTAGGAGGCATTTCAACCTGGCGTAGTTATAGCAATTACTGCATCCGCCACTCCAGGCATACAGCGAGCATCTTTCACCTGGAGACCCTATCAAACCATCAGTACCTAGGGTAGACCCTATTTGTAGGTCCGCGCATAGGGCTGATCCCTTTGTGCCAGTGCCTACAGAACCCGATCCAAAGCACCAAGAACATCCAGAATGTCAGAGTTGTCACATTTGCGGTAATGGAGATTACAATCATTTCATCAACATGGTCTCCATTGACTTGACCGCCCCCATCCATGATCCAGCCAATCCAACATGATTATTGCATCTAGACATAGAAGCTATCGATTGGGATCGCGACGACACACCACCATCTCCATCGGAGTATTGGCCTTGCGGTGGGATGTTCCATTTCACTCCGGGACGGACTCGGGATGTCTTCCATGTTGAAGAGGAACTTGATGTTCCTAATGATGATCTTAATTCAGCAAATGATATCCATCTGATCCCCATTCCACACCAGTTGGAAGACGGATCCCATATGTCGATCGAAGCAACGACTGATGTAGACATCGGCACAGATCCAATGAATCCATGGATTCTCAAGTTGGGGGTAAGTCTTTCCCCTGAAGAGCGAGCCGATTATGTTGCCCTTCTTAAAGAAAAGAAGGAGGTTTTTGCATGGTCATACAAGGATATGCCGGGACTAGACCCATAGCTAGTCATGCACAATTTAACGCTTGATCCGACAATCAAGCCAGTAAAGCAAAAACTACGCAAGATGCATCCAACAGTGGCCTTAATGGTAAAATATGAGTTACAAAAGTTGTTGGATGCCCAGTTTGTCATCTGTGTGGATTATCCGCCATGGTTGTCTAACATGGTTCCTGTCAAGAAACCCGATGGGAGGATTCGCATATGCACTAATTTTTGAGATCTTAACAAAGCGAGTCCTAAGGATGATTTTCCCTTGCCGAGCATCGACGCGTTGGTAGACGCTACAGCGGGCCACGAAATGCTTTCCCTTATGGATGGTTTCTCAGGATACAATCAGATTCGTATTAATCCTGAGGACCAACTAAAAATGGCATTCACAACGCCTTGGGGGACATTTTGCTATAAGGTCATGCCTTTTGGCCTTAAAAATGCCGGAGCTACCTACCAACGTGCCATGACGTACATCTTTCACGATTACATGCACAAAACTTTGGAAGATTACATGGATGATTTGTTGGCCAAATCTCTTTTGCGCCCAGATCATATCGGTGACTTGAGTAAGGTCCTTGATCGCCTCATTGAGCATAAAGTCAGACTAAACCCTAAGAAGTGCGTCTTTGGCGTCACCTCTGGAAAGCTCTTGGGTTTCATAGTCTCCAAACGAGGAATTGAGGTAGATCCAAACAAAGTCAAGGCAATCCTTGAAATGCGTCCCCCAACCACCATCAAGCAGCTCGAGAGTCTACGAGGGAAAGGTTGCGTCGATCAAGCGCTTCATAGCGCAGTTATCTGACAAATGCCGACCCATGAATAAATTATTGCATAAGGGGGTCACATTTCATTGGGATGACGAGTGCCGATCAGCCTTTGACGACATTAAACAGTACTTGGCTTCGCCGCCGGTATTGGCACCACCCAGACCAGGAGTGCCGTTCTATTTATACATCTCGGCCACTGAGGTGGCACTGGGCGCCATGTTGTCCCAGAAAAATGAACTTCACGAGAGAACGGGCTACATACTATCTTAGCCGCACCCCAGTCGATTATGAACTTAACTATGCATATGTTGAAAAACTCTGCTTGGCAGTGGTGTTTGCTACCAAAAAGCTACGCCACTACATGCTTAGTAATAAGACGTATGTTGTGTCTAAGGAGAATCCATTGCGATACATGATGAGTCGTACTTATCATAGTAGTCGCACGGCGAAATGGATCATGTTGTTGACGGAGTTTGACATAGAGTTCATTGGACAGAAATCTATAAAAGGTCAAGTCATCGTCGATCAACTAGTTGAGGCTCCTCTTGAAGACGATCAGCCTCTGACTTTTGAACTACCTGATGATGGGGTCTTCCATGTCTCGAGTCGCCAGATTTTGATGAGCCTGAGTCACAGGTGACATAACCCTATTCTTCGATGGTTCTAAATGTGAGCAAGGGGGTGGTGCGGGAATTGTATTCTTCACTCCACAAGGTGCTCCAATGCCCTTGTCATTTAAATTAGACTTCCCGTGCACCAACAACAATGCAGAATACGAAGCCTTGCTCATAGGTCTTTAGACAGCAATCACCATGAACATTAAACGATTGAATATCTTTGGTGATTCGTTGTTAATTGTCAATCAAGTAAAGGGGATATACCAATGTAAATGTCCACTTTTGAAGTCTTATAAAGCCCTTGTGGATAAATTCTTGGCACAACTTGAATGGTATGACATCGAGGCACTCCCTCGATCATCAAATCATTTTGCGGATACTATGGCCTCCTTGGGGTCACTCATCCCGCAAGACTCTTCTGGTGAAATGACAACCATTCGGGTTAAAACATTATCGCAATCTGTGATGGAGCGTGCAAGCTACGATCTGACGCCAGGAATCCACATGATTCAGATTGAACCATCTCTCGGATAAGTTCTCTCGAATTCGAGATTGTTTGACTAAAGCCAACTGGGGGTCCTTGTTCTCCCCGACTCCTCTTACTAGCAACACCACGTTGTTTTTGCAAGTTCTTTCCTGCTCAGCTTTTGTTCGGGATAGGCTTCAAGAGGGATTGGCCGTTCATACTATCGAGGTTTCTGATCAGCAAGACTGGTATACACCCATTCGGGATTACCTCAAGCTAGGTAATCTCCCACTTGGATTGACACAAGCCGTGAAAAGATCATTCAAATAGAAAGCGGCAAAGCATGTCTTGTTAGGAGACATTTTGTATCGTCGAAATTATGAAGGAATTCTTCTTCGTTGTTTGGACCAACAGGAGTCCGCTTGGGCGATCACCCAAGCTCACGATGGTACATGTGGTGGCCACTTCAGCGGTATGGCCATTGCAAAGCGCATTCTTCGCATGGGTTATTATTGGCCATCTTTAGAGCGAGATTGTTGCGCATATGTGAAGAAGTGCGTGAAGTGTCAACACCATGCTAATTTGACACACGTACCTTCTCAGGCCTTGCAGCCGATTCAATCGGTTTGGCCTTTTTCGTAGTGGGGCTTTGATCTAATTGGAAAGATCTCCCTTGCGTCGTCTGGTCGTCACACGTTCATTTTAACGGCCACTGAGTACTTTACCAAATGGGTGGAAGCAATTTCATTGACCACTACGACTGGAGCCCGCATTGCGGGAGTTCATTTTGCATAACATCATATGTCGTTTTGGTATTCCATCCAAAATTGTCTCGGATAATGGGACACCATTCAAGAATAAATATGTGCGTGCTTTGACCACAAAGTACAAGATTCAGCATAGCTTTTCGACACCCTATTATCCGCAGGCAAATGGGCAAGCAGAGGCGTCAAACAAAATGCTAGTCGCCATTCTTAAAAAGACAGTTGCAGACAATCATAAAGACTGGCACATTCAGATCCCACTTGCCCTATGGGCTTATCGCACCAGCATTCGGACGCCCACTGGGGCAACTCCATTTTCACTGGTGTATGGCTCCGAGGCAGTCATGCCTTTTGAGTTGGAAATTCCTTCCCTGCGCATTTCAATGCAAGAGTTCATCGATGATGACACTGCACGGCAGGCCCGGTTAGATCAACTGACGTTGCTCGATGAACGACGCGTTCATGCTCTCGAGCATTTGCGTATCTATCAAGAGCGACTTAAGAAAGCATACAACATGAAAGTCCATCTTAGGGAATTTCAGGTTGGTGACTTAGTCTTAAAAGAGAACCAGCAGAATTCTAATTTGCCGTCCCATCTACGGGATAAGTTTGCAGCAAACTGGTTAGGTCCTTACATCATTGACAGTAAAATAGGACCCGAAACATACCGGCTTGCCTCTCTTGAAGGAATCAAGGAAACTGAACCCTTGAACATCATTCATTTGAGGCCATTCCACACCTAGAGAGCCATAGCCCAACAAAAAGCTCCAAGGATTATCACAATCGCTTGGTCAACCCAAAAGCTCCAAGGATTACCACAATCGCTTGGTCAACCCAAAAGCTCCAAGCATTACCATCACTGCTTGGTCAACATAAAAATTTAAAAATCAATAAAAACAACAACATAAAAATCAAAATCACAAAAACAATTGCATTTCAATGCATTCTCAAAAAAAAAAAAAAAATAAATAAACAAAATCACAAAAACATTTGCATTTCCATGCATTCTCATAAAAATCAAAATACAAAAATATAGGTTGCATTAAGCATTGCATCCATACATTGCATACTTCGCTAGGTCATACAAGTCAAAAGCACCATAGGCTGTCATTACTTGGCAATTCCATCATTTTCACCTCAAGTCCATTTTCATAAACACATACATCCAGCATATCACCCTTTTATTTTAGCATCGTCAGTGTCGCCTAATGTATATAGGGTTTTCGTCATTCAGATGTCTTTAAATTTCTAGCCAAAAACTGTACACAGTTAAGCAGATTTTACATGGGAAAGTTTTACTTGGACCCCACCTTGGTACGTAGCATCCCAACACAAATTAACACACATAAAATAATTCCTAAGTCGTGTGGACGAAAGATGAAACCTGCACCGTAATCCCGGTTACCATAAGCGAAACGACTATCTTGCTTATCCCCCTGTGCAATTGACCCTAGGAATGCTGAGAGTTGGCAAAAGGACAAGCATCCTCCCTACCCAATTCCCCATGAATCCCAAGTTTCTCAAAAGTTGCAAAAACATCAAAAATTTGCAAAACGTCAAAACACTAAAATTTGACATCCTACAGTGCACACATCAAAAGGCACAAACAATAGTGATTCTCGTCACTCCATATTCAAATCCCTTGCTCAAAAAAAAAAAAAAAAGACGAGTATTATCATAAAAATAAACAGTGATCTCATCACTATAAAGAGCAAGTATCCCAATACCCTTGAAGAAAAGAAGGGAGTCGAACTTGAATCCCTGGAACTCTCAGTATTTCGACCGGTCATGAGGCAAGCTTCAGTACCGGTTTGGTTGATAGCCTATTGGTCACTGGTGGTAAACCTCCCGCATGACGATATATCTGTCACATTAACTTGTGTGCAGATCAATGTTTGCATGTGGATGAGCTAGCTTATGGTATCCTAGATAGCATCGCAGATTAATCTAACTAAATACAATAAAGGAGTTAGTGGAGCTACTTAGGTGATCCTCAGTACGAGGTTCGGTTGAAAGCCCATCTGGCACTGGCGGTATCCTGACAAATACCACATAAATGAACTCAATTGCACACACAGGGATGTGAAATAACTTGGTTCAATTCAAGTCGGATTTAGACCTTGTTTAGAAGTCTTGCGAGATAAATGTATGGTCTTGGCTAGTTAGTTAACAATATCTGCATCTCAGAAAAGCTTAACTACATTTTCGAACAACCGATCCATTTCATTCCATACATCACCATAAACAACTCGACAAAATCCAAAAACAAAGTTTTCACATGCACACGCATTCCATAAATCAATCTCATTACTCTAGCAAGTCCAATCCAAATCTTGTACGAGTCTATGGTGCATCGACAAACCATCAACAATTCATTTCATTCATTCCATAAGCATACATCATACAAATTAGAATCATCGCATTCACAATCGCATATGCATACATCAATGTAAAAACATGCACATCAACATAAATCATGGAAAAAGTATAAACACCAAAAAGAATCATCTGTATATATAACAAAAATTGCCCGCAGGCTACGAGTGCACCGGTCCTCGGACCTCACTCCCACCATCCAAAATCTCAAAAACCCCCAGCCTAGGGCGTCGGCCACCATGATCACGCAGGATCGGTGCGACGAGAGCTACCCCCTGTGGTATCCGTCCTCTGAGACCTCTCAGGGTGACTGCTCGCCCCTGCATCCCGACCGCTCGCTCCTCCCTCCTCTCGCCGCCGACGACGGGATGATGCTGACTGCTCTGTCCCGCTGTCTCTCGTCCTGAATGACGAGCCACTGGCCGGAGGCTCTGGTATTCGCCCA
The DNA here is from genome assembly GCA_028583015.1 of Wollemia nobilis. Taxonomy (NCBI): domain Eukaryota; kingdom Viridiplantae; phylum Streptophyta; class Pinopsida; order Araucariales; family Araucariaceae; genus Wollemia; species Wollemia nobilis. Next base: position 287,406 of record JAQPPZ010002362.1, read on the forward strand.
CCCAGGCGGATAATCTCACCCTCCATCTCCGATCGATGCCGCCCCCAAGCGGCCTCTCGTCGCCCCCAATCTGCCTCCCGTCGCCTCCAATATTCCTCCCGTAGCCTCCACTCTGCCTCCCGCCTATGGTAGTACGAGATGGCATCATCACGCTGTGCTAGCTGCACCCGTAGGAGATCCCTCTCCCGTGCAGCATCTGTATCCCCCACCTGTTGGTGAGACGCAGCCCCTGCGCTCCCCCGCCCTACCAACTGTGTCCGTAGGAGATCTCTCTCCTGCGTCATCTCGGCAAGCTCTCCATCCCGCCTCTGCAGTAACCCCGTCAGACGTGCTACCTCCGCGTGCAACCCCGCCTCTGTCTCCCCCAAGCCAGCCTGCTCTGGAGCATCCTGCATCTCCGGCTGCTCCTCCTCCCCAAAGTCATCTCCTGCCTCTGCCACCTCCACCATCTCCACATCTGCAGGAGCTCCCCAACCCTCTCCTGGTGCCTTCGCACCCTCTCCGCCTCCCGCTGCCTCCTCTCTGCCCAATGGCCCCTCACCTCGCCACTGCCATAGCGTCCACCACTCCTGGTACTCAGCAGTCACTCCGACGTCATCTACATCTGGAATGTCTAGTACGGCATCTGATTCCTCCCCTAGTGGCTCGAGGATCGGCGCAGCTAGGGTCCTCTCATCACTCCGACGTCGGTAGGCTACGGGCTCCCCAGGCAACCCCTGGCGTACCCCAAACTGTCGCGTCACTCGGAGGTAATGGAAGTACTCCTGCTCTGTCCCATGCCGACCAATCACCCATCTCCCCCTCCGAACCCGTCGAAGCCACTCATCAGCCTCTGGCCATGCGGGACAATCCCGATATGGCCGCCATATCACATCTTCGGGAGTCAGTCGTGCCAATGCATCTCTGTAATGGTCTACGTCTCCCGCAAACCGTCGACTATGCCCCCGCTCCTCTGATCGATACCATAAAGCACCATACCCAATATCCCTGTCCACCATCTCAGCTCGGGTAGTCCAGGGCAACCCTCGTGGTCGCTCTATGGCTATGTGCTGCCATGCCCAGCACTGCAATAAGAAACTGCACCCCATCCCCTTTCGCCTCCGACAGCGGACCTCGTATAGCTCATCATACAACTGCGCCAACAACGTCTGACCCCATCTCATAATAATCGGCTCTGTCATCGGGAAATCCACTAACTGCCATACCACCTCCAATAGGTTCCATGGGAACCTCGCTCCTGACGAGTCTGGCAGGAGCATGTTGGAAATGAGGCTCATGAGTACCGCATGCCTCACTCCCAACATTCCCCTCGCATACCAATACCGTACCAGAATCCCCCCAATGTGGCAATCCAGCTCTGCCCTCTCCAATGAAGTCATCCCATCATCATCCTCTCCATATCCAAAGTACCGCGTCAGTACTGCCGTCCTCTGGCCCCGTGGTGTCGTTCGAATGGGAACTCCATCTATCGAAATCCGAAGAATTCGATACACGTCCTCCAAGGTGACAGTCATCTCCCCGTCGAAAGATGGAAGGTGTTCGTCCGAACATCCCATAGGCCAATCAGTGCTGTAAGGTATGCCCGGTCCGCCACAACTGCATCCAACCGAGCCACGTGCTTGAGCCCTAGGGCATCAAGCCACTCCCAGTCATCATCACTCAATGCCTCGCGGGCATTAGAAAAAATGGTCGGTACTCGATGTCGACTCTTCACCACCTGCACATCACAAAAAACAACAAACATCAAAAACATGCATCAAATTACCATCACATGTACAAAAATGCATAACTGTATAGTAACATCTTTCATTCACATGTACATCCAAAAAAAAAAAAAAAATTCATCCATTTTTCAATTGTGCATCTTTAATTTCATCAAAAATGACAAAAATTTGACATGGTTTACCTACGGTTTTACCTAAGTTTACCATTTCAAAACAAAAAAATTCATCAATTTTGCATCTTTAATTTCATCAAAAACGATAAAAATTTGACATGGTTTACCTACGGTTTTACCTAAGTTTACCATTTCAAAACAAAAAAATTCATCAATTTTGCATCTTTAATTTCATCAAAAATGATAAAAATTTGACATGGTTTACCTACGGTTTTACCTAAGTTTACCATTTCAAAACAAAAAAATTCACCTTTCATTTCATCAAAAATGACAAAAATTTGACATGGTTTACCTACGTTTTACCTAATTTACCATTTCAAAAAAAATTCATCTTTAATTTCATCAAAAATAAAAAATTGACATGGTTTACCTACGGTTTTACCTAAGTTTACCATTTCAAAACAAAAAAATTCATCAATTTTGCATCTTTCATTTCATCAAAAATGACAAAAATTTGACATGGTTTACCTACGGTTTTACCTAAGTTTACCATTTCAAAACAAAAAAATTCACCTTTCATTTCATCAAAAATGACAAAAATTTGACATGGTTTACCTACGGTTTTACCTAAGTTTACCATTTCAACCAAAAAAATTCATCTTTAAATTCATCAAAACCAATAAAAAAAATCGACATGGTTTACCTACGGTTTCGACCTAAGTTTACCATTTCAACAAAAAAAAAAAAATTCATTCATTTTCCATTTTTAAAATTCCATAAACATAACACAAAAATATGGGCATGGTTTACCTACGGTTTCGACCTAAGTTTTACCATTCACATAGAAAAACATTTTTTTAACCATGGTTACCCTAAAGTGTTACTCTAAGTTTCATTTTGGGTTTATCCTATGGTTTTCCATCTAAGTTTCCATCGGTTTGCATCCATGTTTCATTCGGTGTCATTCATTTACCTTTTAATTTAATTAATTAGGGTTTCATGTTTAAACACAAGAAAAACACCATAAAAACAAATTTGCATTTTTCAAATTCACAATCGAGGAGATAGTGCACTTACTTGGTCTCGCCTCGGCTCCGCCGCTCGACGACCCGGTCTGTGCACTCATGGTGGCTGGATGATCCGGCAGCGCTTCGCGTCAGAAATCTACCTCCTCCTCCCCAGAGCTCCAAATCGCAATCGCTGAACAGTGCAAATGAGCCAAAACCGTCATTTTCGCATATTTATACTTTTTGTCAGCTGGTACTCGTCCTTTATCGGGACGAGCGCTTTTCGGCGCGCTCGTCCCACCCCGGGATGAGTACCGTCGGAGACGCACTCGTCTCACCCCGGGACGAGTACCATCCAGGCACTCGTCCCCCCCCGGGACGATTAAAAAAAAAAAAAGAAGAGAAAAATCAACAACAACCACAACATAAAAATGACAACTGCCAACAAAACCAAAAAAAAAAAAGGTCAAAACAGTTAGGGAACTGCTCGAGCATGCTTAGCGGTAAACCATCTAAAGGCACCCTTGCACAAGTCATCTTGGGTCAAGCGACTCGTCGCTTTTCTCATGTCGGTCATTCCCTCATCGATTCGTCGCTTGAGGGGGTAGTCACACTTAGTTGCCAATCAACACCATTATACCCGAGCTTGGGAAATGACACGCATTCAAAGGATCATTGCAAAAGACAATCACGCCCCTGCTGGGGCAGCAAACAAGCAATCATCACAAAGCGATCATATACTTGGCATTCGTGAATCATGAACTCAAGGTTCCCACAGACAAAAGGTTGCGCCCTTTGCCTATTCATGAGTGATCAATGTCTAAGTTCAAGTAATACCTCACCGAACCAGGTTAATGCTTGATTTTAGTTCCTTAGCTCGTCAGAAGCAAGGATTCAAGAATGCGTGCCCTTTCCATACTTGGGGCATCAAGAGTTGGTTAGGTTACTGAGAAACCCTAATCATTAGTGCTTTGGTTATATATTTTTGCTCAACACTGCACCATGTGCAACGCTTCCCAAAAAGGGGCATCTGTAGACACCAAAACAGCACCAATCCGATTATGTGACGACAAGCACTGATCGCACTAACACACACAGCCCCCAGGGCAGCCCTCAGAGGTTAAACAGTGGTTCTAACCACTCACACAGCAGTTTTGCAAGTCAGAAACCAATTTGGCACTTTTTAGACACTTTATTGCTTATTCGTCCCACCAAGGGACGAGTGTTGTTTTACTCGTCCTACCCAGGGACGAGTGAAAGTTTTACTCGTCCTACCCAGAGACGAGTGCTGACTTATACTCGTCTCACCCAGGGACGATTACCAGCGCTCGCTTCGGGGTGGGACGAATGTCAGGTTTGACCGGCAAAAAGTCAAATCTCGGCATGTAACAACTCAGAACTGCCACTTAGCTTTCCCTGCATGACATAGGAGTGCGAGTGAGTTCTTTTGACAACTCATATCTACCAATTAACTCTCCCTTCACTGCATGGGAATAAGAGTAAGCTTTTTAAGACAACTCAGATTTGCCACTTAGCTATCCCTTCATTGCATGGGAGTGCAAGTGAGCTTTTCTAAAACACACAAAGACATGCACTAGAGACAGTTAAGAATCCCTTGATCAAGAAGAAGTCTTTCTTTGAGGCAAAAAGCATTCATGCAAAGAAACACTTTTGCATGTTAATTCAAAGAGACCCCTCGGGTCTATAAAATGGTGAGTTTCCTCACCCAAAAGAGATACCGAGCTGGAGCATTTTGAGCGACGAAGTGCTTCTAATTCATTTACTTGCGATTTGTGTTTTCAACATCCATAATCTCTTAATCGAAAGAGAGGTTATTGGGTGACTTTTGAAGGCACGAATCAAGAACCAACACCCCATTCTTTTGACCACAATATCCTACCAATTTGTCGACAACACATCACATCGGGTTTCGGACCCATCCTAAGCGGATTGGTGTCGGAGCAAAGTTTCACCCGCGGGTGGTTTGCCTTCGGGCACCCCTCCCGCTTTATTGCTTTTGTAGTTTTTTAGCTAGTTTCATGTTTATGCTTTTATCAAGTTTTCAGTTCATTTAGATTCATTTTAGCCATAGTTAGATTTATCTTTTATTTTTCATACACAGGTGCTACTGATTCTTTGTTTGTTTCTTTGAACGCAGATTTGCAGCATTAAGGAGAAGGAGAGGAATCGACCTGTACCAACGCAAGCGGCGACAACGTTTTGGTTCGCCCATTTTATATGTGGGCACGCGGAAGAAGGAATTCTGAAACGAGTTGTAGAGATCAATATCTAACGCTCCTATCCCCTAAAAAGGAAGGAGACGCATTGTAACACGAATTGAAAAGAATATCAATAAAAAAAGGGCCATAGTTTATATTGCTTTTATATCTTGTGTTCATTCATTTGTGTTCTTTCCTTTTAATACAATTTTGTTTAGTCTTTCCTTTTTGTTTTCGGAATCTCGTGTTTTCACCTATTAAGATGTTTAAACTTAGAAGAGTCTAAATCATCCTTGAGTGAAGCCCACGATGGATCTTGTGGAGGACACTTTAGTGGTAGTGTCATTGCTAAAAAGCTCCTTTGGATAGGATACTTTTGGCCTACCATGGAAACGGATGCACATGAGTATGTGTGCCATTGCGACAAGTGCCAAAAACATGCTAACCTTGTCCATGTGCCTGCTCAAGAGCTGCAGGCTATTTCATCTCCTTGGCCCTTTTCTAAATGGGGCTTGGATATTATTGGCAAAATCAATCTTGTGTCATCTGATGGACACAAGTTCATCATAACCGCCACTGAGTATTTCACGAAGTGGGTCGAAGCTATGCCTTTAGCTTCCCGCACTGGCACACAAGTTTCTAAATTTATTTTTAATCAAATCATTTGCAGGTTCGGAATTCTTGCAAATATCATCTCTGACAATGGAACTTGTTTCAAAAATAAAGATGTTAAAAAATTATGCCAAAAATATAAGATTCAACATCGTTGGTCCACTCCCTATTATCCTCAGGGTAATGGTCAAGCAAAAGCATCTAACAAAATCTTAATCAAAATTCTCAAAAGATTAGTCAATAAAACTGGCCGTGACTGGCACATTCAATTATATCCGACCTTGTGGGCTTGTCGAACTAGTGTTCAAAACCCCACGGGAACTTCACCATTTGTTTTGGTATATGGTGCTGAAGCAGTTTTTCCATTTGAATTGGAAGTTCTTTCTTTGGCTCTGCTACTTCAAGATACCGAAGTAGGAGATGAATATCGGCAGACTCAGTCAGCTGAAACTCCTAGATGAAAAACGCATCAATGCTTTGGAGCATCTCCGTTCTTACCAAAACAAGCTTAAAATATCATATGCTAAAAAAGTTCATCATCGATCCTTTGAGATTGGTGACCTTGTTTTAAAAGAAAATCAAAAAAATACAAATGCAACTAAGGACCTTAAAGGTAAATTTGAGCCCAACTGGCTTGGACCATATATTATTATTGCTAAATTTGCATTAGGAGCATACAAATTATCTACCTTAGATGGTAAAGAACTTAAAGAACCCATGAATATTTTGCATCTTAAACGTTACTATGCATAAACTTGGTCATTTCATCCATGTATATATTTGTTCAAAATTACTATCTTGTATTTCTTTCAATTTATTTCAAAAACACCAAAAACATTCATAAATCTCCAAAATCTTCAAAACTATTTGTTGCATTTACTTATGCCACTTGTTAAATTTTTTGCTCAAAAACAAAAATCAAACCAAACATCAAAATAATGATAAAAATATAAAAACAATAATATGCTTGACTCTTTCGGAACTAAAACAATAAAATGAAGAAAGAGAGAGTATTCTCAAAACTTCTCAAAAGTGTCTATATATATATTTTCTTACAAATGTTGCAGTTATATGTTTCAAATTATTTTGGATAAATTAGCATTTATTTGGAATCCCTCACTTGCACACTCACAAAAATAAATCTCTTGATTTTATCTGGCATGATTACTAATCTCTCTTATATCAAAGTCCACAAAATTCAATTAAATAAAGTTTGAGCATAGAGAATTGATCTTGTTATTTACTTAAACCAAGCACATCTTTTCACAATAAAATGATTATATTTGTAATTTCCATGTTTTGCTACATAGTAGAAGTGATTTCTTGAGTGAAAAGTTTCCCCTGCTATCCTATCATGCACATGGTCTAGAATCTTTGAGAATTGGCAAAAGGACACGCTCACCCCTACCCAGAATAAAAATCCCTTGCTCTGCAGCTAATCCGAGCAAGTATCCCTAGAAAAGAAAAAGAAAAGAAAAGTTCAAGAAAAAGAGAAAAAAAAAAATGTTCTTTTATATCATTACAGCAAGAAAGCAATAAAATTCCTTTCCCTACCCTTTGAAAAGAAAAGAAGGGTTGATGAGCTTGAATCCTCGGAATTCTCAATTATTCGACAACTATGAGGTAAGCCCCATAACAGGTGGTTTGTGCCCAACCTGCTTGGCCTTGGGTAACTCCTAGCGTGGTGATATGTCTGTCACATTAGCGACCTTCTTTTGTACAGACCTATGTATGCTTATGGATTAGCTAGCTCTTGATAATATGACCTACATAGTAGTCTAGTATGGTTATATGCATCTACATCATGGTTAATGAACACTTATTTGGTTTCTTCAAATCACTTGTATCATATTATCTTGCTCAAAACTGGTAAATGAACAATGCAATTGCACACACATTTGTATTTGAGAGATTTTGTGTATCATTATGATAAGTCAAGATTGAAAATGAATTCACATATGCACACGGGATTCCTTATAAATCTAACTTTTGTCTTCAAAATCCTTTGAAATATTATTTTTGCAACTTTTTTGGAATAAATCAAGTACAGTTGTTTACCATAAAGACAACTATATAATAGAAAAATAAAAATTTTCTTTCAAACTATACACGCAAAACATATACATATATATTTGGTTGACTTTCGCGATGATGGTATAGTTCCAACACCAAAATTGGAATTTTATGCCTAGCGCAAGTCCTCATTTTCATATTTTATGTTCATCAAAAATCAACCATGCAATAAAACTATCTTTTTTTGGATTTTCATGATGATGGTATAAGTCTATACCTACATATTCTATGCCTAGAACAAACCATTGTAACAATTTTTATTCCCCATTTATTAAAAATCATGAAAACCATATGACTTAATTCATTATGTTACACAAATTATGCTTTTAAAAAGCAAACACATTCTCATTATTTCATATAATTATGTCAACCTTCAATTTTGCAATGATGGTATAATTCCTAAAAGAATTATCCAAAAATTTTATCACACTTAGGAATTTATGCCTAGCAAAAATCATTTGCAACATTATTTCATGCACAATATTTTTTTATGGAAATCTCAAAACAAAACATCATTTTCATCATTGCACCAAAGTCTTAAGATAGTCTCTTAAGCATTCTTTTACTTTTAACCATATTTCTATATTGGGATTAGCTTGACGACCGAGTGAGCAGCGACTCCATGAAATGGTCTATAATAGCGACAATGTCCTTTGAAATTATTGTTAGAAGTCTTTTTTTATCTTTTACCACATTTCATCACAAACAACCAATTTGTTACATCAGATCATTTCATTTAAAATATTACAAGCATGACATTCAAATTATAATATTTCCAACGACATAATTACATCCAATTATCACATCAATCAATCAAACATAAAAGCATCATAAGCACCACACAATACAAGTCATATGATCAAAACTATATCATCTCATATATATATCAACAGTATATACATCATTAAAACTAGATTGGTATGCCGCAATCTGTACCTCGGCATACTCAATCCTCTATCAACATAATAATAAAACAATGTTAGACTGTCCACAGCTGTGCAGCCCTCTAGCCTTGAGAGCCCCTCGAGCTCTCTGCCTCATCTCCTCCCCTACCCTAAGGTGGACGAGGTGGCCCCATCGCAGTCTATGTAGTCCTAGTCCTCGATCGAGACGTGGTCCTTGATGACCCGATCCTGATCGAATCTACAATGTTGGCTGGCAGGGGTAGTCTATTCGCCTCTAGCACCAACTGGTAATACAATGTCTGGTAGAATGTGAGTTGGGCAATAGCCCGTGTCAGCTCCCTAGAGCTCGCCCCTCCACCCCATGCCCTGAGGCATGCAATCTCGTCTCACAGCTGTGCCACCTTAGCTCGGTGGCATGTAGCCTCATCCTGTAGAGTCTACACCTGGGCCTAGAGATGATCTCTCTCAGCCTGAAGAGTAGCCATCTCGCTACTCTCCCCTGTGTTGACACCCTTGCCCTTATCGCACGATGGTGGCCTCTCCCTCTATGGAGATGGGGGTCTCACATCCCTCCTCTCCCTCTACCATGGCCTCTCCTGTGCCTATGGCCTCCTTAGCTCTCTCTCGCCATGACCCTGGGCCGCCTCCATAGCCTCCTGGCATCGCCTCCCTATTCGACGCACAACTGCGTGTATCGGACCTTGTGCCCTCATCATCCGAGGAGGGCGGATGCCTACGTACCAGGCATCATAGCCATCGGCTACCCCTATGTCGTCCCCATCCACTGTCTGGATGGGGGCATCATCTGCATCTTGGCTCCAAAATCGCTGCATGTCAGAAGCCCCGCTAACTGTGGTGTTATCCTGGATAGTTCGAGAAAACTCGTAATCCCTCAGAGATGGGATCCCTTGCTACATATCGAACTACCTTAAAACTTGGTCATAGCAGTGGAGCTCCACCTCCCCCCTCTCCATCCATAGCCAGCAAACTCACCTGACGCGATCCAACTCTTGTCCATCCTTGGCCCACCCTGGATGCTCCCTCCATGGTATCTAGGTGATCTGGTCTGGGACTAGGTCATCCAGTAGTCTCTGGGACATATGGAGGTCGATCTGCCACTGTGACCCTCTTCGAAGCCACCAGTAGAAGACTCGAGGCCTCTCCCCATCAACCCCTATTAGAGGAAGCCCTACTGGCCTTCGCACTACAATGTGCTCCCAGCACCAAACCTGTAAGAGCGATGTCATGACCAGACATCGGTCGCCCTTGTACACGACCCTATATAGGATCCTGTACAGCTGGCATAGCACAAAACTACCCCAAGAAAACTTGTACCCGTGGTCTCGCATATCGCAGATCACATCTACGAGCATCCACTCCACGATTTTTGCTTTAGAGCTCTAAAAACCAGAAAATGAACAGTAAAAATGAATTAGGGTTTTACCCTATTTTTTTTTAATTTTATTCAAAAATAATTTTTTGCTTTTTCGCGTTTTTACCTCAAACGTTCGATTTGGGTAAAAACACGGAGGGGGCACCATAGTAAGCTGTCATACGATTCGACCAAGAATCGTCGCCTAAAAATGGGAATAATTTTTGCTTTCTCGTAGATCGAGAAGAACTCATCTTTAACGCATTTTCTTCGAAAAATTCGCTAAAGAGGGGGCAAAATGTAGCACCCTAAAATTGGCGCAGTGAAATTATAATAATTACATTCACCTTAGTAAATAATTTTAAATTCAAATTTAACCTCCCAAATCGCCCATTAACCGTCGGGTAATCGGTTTCCCCCTTTTTCGTGCCATTTTTAGAGGTTGTTTTGACCGTTTGACGATATCGTTGTCGATCAAACGATATCGCCCTAGATTTGATGATTTTGTCTAGACTAGGACGTCCAGACGATCTTATCGCAAAATTGATTTTGCACAATTAGCTTCTGTTCCAACGAGTCTCCAATTCAGGCAGAAGCGTGTCTGCGCCGTTAGGGACCCCCCTCCATTGGAGATCTCCCAAATTGGGATGATCTCCAACCTCCTAACTACTCCCCTAAGCCTATTTAATCCTAAGCTATTCCCTTAGCACCCCCTAGCTAAAATTCTCTACAATTTAACTCCATCTATGTTGAACCATCCCAATTTTTCATTTGCACTGGTCCCATACCAATTTTGTTACAGGTACATCATTGTTTTTCAGCCGGAGCCAGCACACATCGTCGCCGATGAACCTATTCAGATCGAAGGTGAACCTATCGAATTCGAGGCGATTTCGTACTGATGCGAGACGATCTCGACTGCAGTCCATATTGAGGCAATCAGTGCCTAAAGTTTGCATTTCTCAACCTTTTCTCTGTTGTTTTATTCTGCAAATTAGATAGTTTATTCAGTGTTTATGTTATTTTGCATTTGGAGTTCACCCATTTAGCTTAGATTGCATACTAAGATCATGATTTGTCATTAGAATATCGTAATTTTCTTGAATTTCTATTCATAACTATTACTCAGTATTCATACAGTCATTTGGTGTTGTTTCCCTCTGTTAGCACAGTAGTATTCGTTGTATTTTGTATCTATTTTTCTCTTTGCAGGTCTCTGACGAATTCGTCAGACGAATTCGTCAGATCTCAGATGATTCGTCAGATCTTAGATGATTCTGTTAGATCTCAGACGATTCATCAAATTCCAAATGATCCTGACTGCTTCAAACATCAGAATCATCACCAGACATTCGGATCAGGTATTCCTCATTTGTATTATGTAAATTCTCTGTTTTATGTCTTTAAATCTATTTTTTGTACTCATTGAATTTGCATTTTCATGAAGAATAATCTAGATTCATTTGGCCAAACCTAGGATATGAATGCTTAAAGTTAAAAATAAACACATTAAAACACATTCCAAACCTAGGCATGGAAACTGCCCTTAAATTTTTCCTGGTGAACCCACCATCCATCGAAAAATCATCAAAATACACCTCCCTTGAGAGGCGGGACCTTCGCAAAGTCCTCTCAGTCCGAGGTACCGTGACATCCTTTTCCCATCCTCCTTTCGGGCATGGATCCAATAGCCTAAAGGTAAGGATGCAAAAAATTTGGAGCGATACAAGTAACAATACCCATGGAAAGGATGTATGTTCCCATATTTATGTCTTTCCTGTATCCTGCACTATGAAGCCATGTGCCCAAACCTGTGATATGAAAAACATCTTCCATTAAATTTTTCTTTTCTTGACCTCATTGGTCTCTTAGTCTCTTCTACCTCTTTCATGTTCCATCTGTTCCTTACTTGTGCATTGTTCCTTTCCTCATTGAAATTTCTATTGTCCAACTTATCCTTAGAAGTTTCACTCTCTCTTTTACTTACTTCTTTTGACACTTCTTCTTTTTTGGTGTTTGGTGTTTTGTGGGACCAGCAATCCCACAGTATTGTATAATTTTTGGTGTTTTACCTTAAGAGCCTTTTTGTTTAAAAATCTCAAGAAAAACCACCTGGTGACTCCGTTGCAATTTAGACCATAAAAGAAAGACCTTGTCTAAAAACCTTCTAGTTATATAGCCATATGATAACTAGATCCCAAGCTAGAAACTCTGAAGAACCTATCGAGTTCTTTGAACTACATCTCAAAAGCCTAAAATCACACCCTATGCTAGCTACACGATCAAATCCACCCGACACCATTAGCACCTCTTTAACACCCACTATAGGAGCATCTGTAAGCAATCCCATAGCGGTTGTAACTCCTTTAGCAATCATGGCAGCCGCCCCTACCCTAGCGCAACTTGTGTGGAATCAAAATGACCCTTTGAAATTGGGAACACACCACCAAATTCCATAAGATACACTAAAAGCATTATCGACCTTTGATGAAATAGGCAAAACAATAGATGAGCATTGTTTAGATATATCAGCACTAGCATCTGTTTACAACATCACTTAGGAAGATGTAATGGTCAGATTATTGATTATATCTTTGAAAGGAAATATGCTCTATTGGTACAGAGTGCTTCCCACTAGATCCATTACTTCTTAGGAAGTACTGGCCGGTCGTCTGGTCGATGAATTTAATATACATGCGGATCCTTTCACATTGCTGAATAAACTCACTATCATTAAGAGGCATCCACAAGAAAAAATCCAAGATTTCAACATCATATTTACCAGAACTTGGGATAGAGTACTGCAAGGCCTAAATCCCATAGAAGAACAAGATATATGCTATTATTTAAGGGCTTTTGATTCAGATCTCAGTATGATAATAAGGCAATCCCATGTAACCACTTTTCCAGGAATCTATGTAGAGGCAGCAAAGGGCAAATCTGATCTCATCGCTACAAGAAGATATCCATCAAAGAGTCTATTGCCAATTGTACCAGAGCTTTCCCAAGCATCAATCTCTAAACTGCCTGTACTCCCATCAACACAAGCCTTGCCATCTATAGCTGCACCTCCTACATTCCTTGCATTACCAACCACACCCCTTGCATCAGCTCCTCCCAATGATCAATACACAACCATAATTGATACAATGAAGACGTAAAATGAAATGGCATCCATGAAAAAGAGAGAGGCAGAAAGAAATGTTCAAGCAAGAAGATTTCCACAGATACAAAAGGAAGGTGCTTCAACAAGTGGAAGGGTACAAGAGAGAAAAAATGTGGTGTATGCAAATGAGACAGGAGATAATGGAGAACCCGCTAATTATGATTACTGGTGTACCAATTGCAACGATACTCATGGAGAAGATTCATGCATTATTCATCAACATCAAGTGCAAGTGGTTATTAATGAAAGAGCCAAAGAAATTGGCAAAGGATAGGTGAACATAATCAGAGAGGTGCACCACAATTTGGTAATGCCATCAGTGGAGCAAGTATCGGTCCTGACAAGATAAAAAAAAAGTCATTACCAGTTGACCCTAAGGAACTCCAACCACTAGGTTTTCCTCCTGCCCCCAGGGCAACTCCGTAGAAGAACCAGTCTAGTGATAAAAGACATTCTGACTCTCCTCAGACTTCTGCGACTACACTAAGAAAATAATTTCCCCCTATAAAATGGAGCGAGGCTCAAGAGCAAGTGAAGGAAAGACTCATATTTCCTTCATTGACAAAAATGCAAATAACAAAAGCCACACAGGTCTATAGAGATAGATATGATGCATCTACTAGTGGAAGGTAAAATGGTGCTGAGGTATCCCCAGCTGCAACCCTTTCATTCAAAATTGTAGAAGAAATGAAGAGGACTCCTTCCAAAATAAGCAAGTATGATGCACTGCAAATTCTTGGTTAGATCGACCTCCTCCAAGAATCCCTAAATTTAAATAATGATACCTCTTCCTCAAATGTTATGTCAACCTCTGGGAAAAATAGACCGCACCCATTCTATCTATCCTTGCAAATGGAGGGATGGATAGTTCACAATTGTATGATTGATTCAGAGGTCGCAACTACGATAATGCCGAAAGCTGTATGTGGCATAATGGGGATGGAATATACTCGAAGTCATCCTGGTGTGTTGCAATTAGATGGTACTCTAGTAAAAACTATCGGGGTGATCAAAGATATCCCTATTCAACTCCACAGAATGCCGAAAGCAGTCGTCATACAAGAAGTAGTCGTTGTAGACTTAGAACCATATTTCGGTATGTGTTTATCCAGAGAATTCATGGCCAAAATGGGTGGTTATCCATCTCTAGATTATTATCATTTGGAGGTACCTTTCAAAGGTAAAAGAATCAATATATACAATGAAAAAACATCTACTTTCCACGTAGAAATAATGGAGGAAACAACTACCATCAACATGATGTCTAAAGAATTAGAAAATATCGATTTAATGGAACAAACCCTGGAGGAATTACAATCTGAGGATCATTTTTCAATGAAATACTTCAATGCTATGATACAGATAGAAATGGGAAGCTATTCCATTGAGAAGCCAAAGAAGCTCCCTATTCCTGTCCCTAAAATAGATGATTCGGCCAACTAGTTATGGAAATTGTACTTTGATGGGTCAAGGTGCAAAAATGGAGTAGGAGCTGGAATCGTTCTGATTTCACCTACTAGAAAAGAAAAACCCTTTTCATATAGGTTGACATGGATTTTCACCAATAACGTAGCTGAATACGAAACCTTGTGTTTGGGACTCAGGAAAGCTGCAAAACTGGGTGCCAAACAGCTGCTGATCTATGGAGATTCAGAGCTGATCGTTAAACAGGTTACTGGCAAATGCATTTGTAAGCAACATTACCTAAGGGCTTACAAAAATAAAGTGTTGGATCTATAGGAAAATTTCTAAACACTAAACATGAAATCCATTTCCAAAGAGAAGAACACACATGCAGACCTGTTAGCATCAGTAGGATCAAATTTTTGCCCAGTCAGCAATGTTATTCAGAAGTCTAAAATAGTTAGACTTATATATAGGCCTTTTGTGCCTAACAAGGACATTTTTTGGCAGGTATTTGAGAATGATGAGCAGATCCTAGATTTTTTGATTCATGAGATGAATTGCTCTATAGATAGAGCGTTACAAGAAGAGGATGAAGAGAGCCTTATTCAATTGAAAAATAATCATATCCCCAAGAGACTAATCACCTTGAAGAGCCTTTTCAACAATAGCGACAAAGCTATAGGTCGAAGGATCAAGGTAGATGAACGTCGATATAAGGAAATAGAACTAGAACCAGGAAAAATGATCAAAGTAGGGACCGATTGTATAGTGGTAGAACTAGAACAAATAAAATAGTTATGTAGAGAATATCCAGATATAATAGCCTGGACTTATAGTGATCTGAAAGTGTACAAGAAAGAGGTCATTCAGCATACCATCAAACTAGAGGAAGGAGCTAAACCTTTTAGGCAGAGGCAGAGGCCTATGAATCCTAAAATTGAAGCCTTAATGAAACAAGAGTTGTTAAAACTCCTGCAGGCTAAGATAATATACCTAATCAAGCACTCTACCTGGGTGGTAAATTTAGTTCCAATCCGCAAGAAAAACGAAGAAATACGACTATGCATCGATTTCAAAAATTTGAATAGAGCCTCTTTAAAGGATCACTATCCTTTACCCCAGATGGACCTAATCCTTCATACTGTGGCAGGAGCATAAAGGTTTTCTCTGTTAGACGAATTCTCTGGTTACAATCAAGTTTGGGTGAGAAATGAAGATCAATATGGATGGGTTCTACCCATCACGGTGAATGCTTTTCACCTAAAATTGTATTTCCAGTAAAAGCTATAGATCACCATTATATGTACAGTATATTATAAGTTTGGAGTTTTGTAAATATTTCCCTTTTTACGGCCTAATAAGAATCAAGTGTGCAAAACTTATCAAGAGATAATTGCAGCCATGGATAGAATCAGAAGATCTAAACATCAGGGGCAGCAGCCAGTAGCCAGAGCTAGGACTAGCTCCCAGAATTGAATTTTTTGTGTTCTTCAGACATAGGTTAAGTCCCTAAATAGTAAAAGAAAGGTTCTAATAAGGTAAAGATCACCTATATTCCAAAGTGCATTCTTTTTCTTTTATCCTTGTTTTTCCACTTGAAATTTTACATTTCGCAACTGTGCTGGTGACTCCATTTCCCAATGGATGAAGGTCAGGTCTCTATTTTTGCTAGCAAAAATTCCCCTGGAAGGCACCAAGAATGTTAGTCAAAAAGTGACTAACTACAGAAAAATAGTTGATGCACCTTTTTTGCATATTTTCCAAGAAGACCAAAGTGGCCCATATATTAAAGATCAAAGAAAAAGCAAAACACCGCAAGGAGGAAAAAAGTGTCGCGATATCGCGACATGTTGCATTTTCGCTGTCCAAAGAAAAGAGAAATATCAAGGAGGAAAAGGTGTCACGATATCGCGACATGTTGCATTTTCACGATTCAAAGCGAAGAGAAAGAGCAAGGAGGAAAAAGTGTCACTATATCGTGACATGTTGCATTTTTGTGGTTCAAAGCAAAGAGAAAGAGCAAGGGGGCAAAAGTGTCACGATATCGCAACATGTTGCATTGTCATGGCCAAAAGGAAAAAAGTTTCACGATATTGCGACATGTTGCATTGTCACGGCCAAAAGGGAATAAGTGTCGCGATATCGCGACATGTTGCTTTGTCATGGCCAAAAGGGAAAAAGTGTCGTGATATCGCGACATGTTGCATTGTCGTGGCAAAAAGAGAAAAAGTGTCGCGATATCGCAACATGTTGCATTGTCACGGCCAAAAGAGAAAAAGTGTCACGATATCATGACATGTTGCTTTGTTGCGGCCAAAATGGAAAAAGTTTCACGATATCGCGATATGTTGCATTGTCGCGGCCAAAAGGGAAAAAGTGTCATGATATCGCGACATGTTGCTTTGTCATGGCCAAAAGACAAGAAAGAAAAGGTGTCGTGATATCGCGACATGTTGCATTTTCGTGGCTGGAAGCGACAGAAGAGCAAGGTAAGAGATGAATGTCACGATTTCGTGACATGTCTCATTTTCATGGTGGGAGGCAGCAAAAGAGAAAAGTAAGAGATGAATGTTGCGATTTTGTGACATGTCTCATTTTCATGGTGGGAGGCAGAAAAAGAGCAAAGTAAGAGACGAATGTCACGATTTCATGACATGTCTCATTTTTGTAGTGGGAGGCAACAAAAGAGCAAAGTAAGAGATAAATGTCATGATTTCGTGACGTCTCATTTTTGTGATGGGAGGCAGAAAAAGAGCAAAGTAAGAAACGAATGTCGCGATTTCATGACATGTCTCATTTTCACGGTTGGAAGCGATAGAAGAGCAAAGCAAGAGACGGATGTTGCAATTTCGTGACATGTCTCATTTTCATGGTGGGAGGCAACAAAAGAGAAAAGCAAGAGATGAATGTCGCGATTTCATGACATGTCTCATTTTCATGGTTGGAAGCGATAGAAGAGCAAAGCAAGAGACGGACGTCGCGATTTTGTGACATGTCTCATTTTCACTGTGGGAGCCAGCAAAAGAGCAAAGTAAGAGATGAATGTCACAATTTCGTGACATGTTGCTTTGTCACGGCCAAAAGACAAGAAATAAAAGGTGTCGTGATATCGCAACATGTTGCATTTTTGTGGCTGGAAGCGACAGAAGAGCAAGGTAAGAGATGAATGTCACAATTTCGCAACATGTCTTATTTTCATGGTGGAATGCAACAAAATAGCAAAGTAAGAGATGAATGTCATGATTTTGTGACATGTCTCATTTTCATGGCGAGAGGCAGCAAAAGAGCAAAGTAAGAGATGAATGTCCAAATTTCATGACATATCTCATTTTTGTGGCGGGAGGCAGCAAAAGAGAAAAGTAAGAGATAAATGTCGTGATTTCATGACATGTCTCATTTTCGCAGTGGGAGGCAGAAAAAGAGCAAAGTAAGAGACAAATGTCACGATTTCATGACATGTCTCATTTTCACGACTGGAAGCGGCAGAAGAGCAAAGCAAGAGACGGATGTTGCAATTTTGTGACATGTCTCATTTTCACGGTGGGAGGTAGCAAAAGAGAAAAGTAAGAGATGAATGTCGCGATTTCATGACATGTCTCATTTTCGCTGCTGGAAGCGGTAGAAGAGGAAAGCAAGAGACGGACGTCACAATTTTGTGACATGTCTCATTTTCACGATGGGAGCCAGCAAAAGAGCAAAGTAAGAGATGAATGTCACAATTTCGTGACATGTCTCATTTTCATGGCTGGATGCAGGAAAAGAGAAAAGAAAGGAAAGAATATCATGATTTTGTGACATGCCAGTTATAAAGGAATAAAGTATATTTTTGGCAACTGGTGACATGTACTAACATCAGGTGCTGATTTCTGAAGAATGGTCTATTGATTATAACCTGGCAGGTCTGCTAGATGATTACAGAATAATAGGCTCATCTAAAATTAGCCAGAAGGAAATCTATCCAATCTACGAGAAATTCATTGTGTATTATTAGAAACTACAGACAATTACTTGTAATTGATTGAAGAAATTAAATGTACATGGTAGAAGATACTCTTTTTAGGGTATAAATAGGAGTGAGTTGACCATGAAAAAGGGTCGAATCTTGGAATTTTACAAGACTGAATGCATGTACTTTGAATAGAAGCAATAAAATCACATCTCCCATTGGCTTCTGGTTCATATCGTGCAAGTGTATGTATTAATGTTCTTTATTTTTGCTTACAATATTGAATTGTAAATTGAGTTTGTTCTTATATATGAACTTTCGCAATACATAAATCATATTGCTAGAATAAGAATCTAATATATATGCATGTTAAATGAAATATCAAAAATCATATCTGGAATTATATAATTTTTGCATGGAAATGTGTTTAAATGCTTTGGATAGAAGTAAGTAAATCTATCTTTGTTGTTGTCTAATCTGCACCATATAAAAGTTCTAGCTTAGGCTATATTTCCCTTATCTCTTGTTCCCATTTTATCTAAAAAACTCAAAGGAACTAGCCTTCTCTGGAGACTAGACAGATGATCTCAAGCAAGATCTATCTATTCAATGTTGGCAAAGTCTAAGGCACAACACTATTAATCGAAGGCAGATTTTGTTCCAATAGGGCTCAAGGCTAAGAATGAGCCTCTTAGCTTAGCTCCTCCTCCACTTCCTTTTGAGGTGGTTAATTCTAGGGTGGGAGTATTTCTACTCCCAGAAAGCACTGTTATTTCTCTTTATCCTCTTTTCTTCTTATCTAATTTTTTTGATTCCTTTGACTATTTCTATCCATGTCCATGTTCCTGTTCATATCCATGTTCTTGTTCCTGTTCTTGTTCATATCTATGTTTGTAATGTTTGCTCTACACCAATTTGTTGTTTGACCATCATTATTGCACTTATAACACTTAATGTTATAATTCCTTAGAGGTGCAAATATCTTAGAATTTCTCCTAGTGAAGCCATATCCTCTTTTATCATGAACCCTGCAATTCATTGCCTTGTGACCAAAATTATTACATGAGTAACAATACCCATGGAAAAGATGTATGTTCCCATATTTATGTCTTTCTTGTATCCTACACTATGAAGCCATGTGCCCAAACCTGTGATATGAAAAACATCTTCCATTAAATTTTTATTTTCTTGACCTCATTGGTCCCTTAGTCTCTTCTACCTCTTTCATGTTCCATCTGTTCCTTACTTGTGCATTGTTCCTTTCCTCATTGAAATTTCTATTGTCCAACTTATCCTTAGAAGTTTCACTCTCTCTTTTACTTACTTCTTTTGACACTTCTTCTTTTTTGGTGTTTGAGCTTGACTCTTCTTTTCTCCTATTTCCCTTGTTCTTCTTTAGAACTAAGGCCTGTTATGGTAACTGATGATCTTTGTGCATTGATAATCATGTCTAAAGTATTTGAGTTTTCCTCAAAATTGTGTAGCTTGTTCTTAGAACTTTTTACTTCCATCCTTAGTGATACTATCTCATGTTCTAATATTTCACACTCTAGATATTTTACCTTTAATTTTTTAGCCATACCTTCTTCAATATTCCTTGCCTCTTCAACCTTGATTTTAAAGTTGGTGAGTTCCTGTAAAAACTTCACTTTTGCTTTCTCATATTCTTGATTTTGAACCCTTAATCCAGAGTTCTTCCTTTTTTAATTCTTTAAAAGTAACCATAAGTCTTTCACATTCTATCTCTTTTACCTTTGAATGTTTAACCAAATATTTTTCAACTTTCCTTACCTCTTCAATCTTATCTTTCAATTTAGAGAGATCTTGTATAAGCTTTGTCTTACATTTATCATCCTATTGTATTTGAGCTTTTAATTCTAAGTTTTCTTTTTTCAACTTAACAAGTTCCATAAGAGTAGTTTCCTCCTTTTCCTTTTTCGATTCTTCCTCTTCTTCACCTTCTTGTGGACAATAAGCTGCATGGTAGCCTGTGTTCCTAAATATGGTACAAAACTTTATCAATCTGATCTTTTCTCCACTGCTTGATTCATCTCTTGAATCTATTTACATTCTTCCTCCCAAAACAATAATATCCAATTTGATATAAGATGAAATATTGGTCTGCCCTATATAAGATGAAATATTGGTCTGCCCTATATATCCAGTTTGTGGGATTACCTTCATCAAATTTTGGGAAATCTAGTTTTGTGGTACGGGGGAGGATTGATGTATGTGGTCCCCCTATTAAAGTTTGTTGCGGTGGTATAGTGTTTTTTGTCCGCTGTGTATTAACATCAAATTTTGGTGTACCAAGTCCATGGAGTGATTTTTAGCATCCAAATTCGTTGATAACTCTGTATTATAATTGTTGATGCTCATAGTTAGATCTACTATTATTGTAGTGATCTTATCCTCTAAATTATCTTTCCAAATTGCCATTCCTTGCATCACTTCTTTCATTTCTTTTGAAACCACTTTCGTGACCTCTTTCACAATATCCTTTGCCACTTCTTTTGATACTTCTTTCACAATATCCTTTTCCATGTCTTGTGACATTCGTCCTTTTGCCATGGTAGGTTTATAATTTCCTAGTAAATTTGTAGGTTATTATGTTTTTGCAAAAAAAATTGTCACAATTTGCTTAAAATTGTAAAGTAATGTTTTGCAAATTTTTGAAAAAAAATTCAATAGGTTTGCCAAAAAAAGGGTTCCCCAAAAATTGATTTGCAACTTTGCTTGTTGGTAGTGGGTAGAGCATTACCTTTGGTGATGACAGAGTGAAGAGGGCTGAGGTAGCTAAGTGGAACAGAGGTGGAGGGAAGGTGGAGCTAAGGTGGAGCAAAGGCAGAGGGAGGGTGGAGCCAAGGTGGAGGTTGAGCAGAGTAGAGGTAGATGGAGGGTGGATCCGAGTGGAGAGAGAAGTAAAGTGAGTGGGTCCCAACTATCAATGTGGCTTTAGCGCATGTAGGTCGCTTGGCCTACGTGATCGAAGTCATGAAATACTTTATATCTTTGTACTAATATAAACTAGAGAAGTTTCTTTATGTATTGTGTGTGGGATAAATCCTTTGCTACTTTAAACTTATCGATGACTCCCTGATGCTAGAAATTTAAAACTTAGGTTTAATAAGGTTTTTTGACTAATTTTTGCATCAAAAATTTTAGCACAAGGCTGGAAATATATCCACGTGATGCTGTTTGCTAGAAACTAATTCAAATTGCCCTTTTTCATTGCTAGTTTGAATTGATATCATTTTTTGTGGTGAATGGATGATTGTGCTTGCAATTTCTTATGTTTGATCACATAATTTGTTCACCAGAGTTCTATTGATGTAGTTGGAAAAATTATTTTCACATAGAAACCTTCTCAAAAATTATCAAAAATGGTTTAACAATGCTTGGATATGGTTTAATAACGTTTGATAGTGTCCGCAGGTTGTATTCGGAGAATGATAAAAAAGGAAAAAAAAATTCTTTAGGACTTAGCTTTGATGCCAGATGTAAGGCACCTACAATAGAATTAATATGTAGTACACAAATAACAATTGGAATCACTATTATAGAAGGATTCATAGTTAATATTGATGAGATAAATAAATCAATAAGTGTATTTGAAATTTTTTTGATGCTCTTTTCCAACACCATGCAAAGTTCTATAAACACTAACTGAAGGAGCATGAGTGAAAGGACATGTTTGTCCAATATAAAATGATATAAATAAATTAGTGATTATACGTCATAATTTATGTTAGGAGTAGTATCCTAACATCAGGCATTACTTGAACCCCTCCTACAATGTTGATAAAGATCAACTTTTATGGATTGGGTAAAATAAATCCTTGAATAGCTAGGTGCAAAGGCATAATCAGGTATGATAAAGGGAAAATAATTGTAGCCTATGTAGATAATATCATAGTTCAAACAAAAAACTTGGCTGAGATGAGAGCTCTTTATTATTATTTGCTTGTCCTAGAAGGCTTTGGATCTAGAAACTTAATCATTGAAGGAGTCTCCTTGTTGATCATCAACTATATCAAAGCTTCTCAATCCCCTTTGTGGAGCCTTTACAATATAATTTATGAATGCAAGAGGCTTGTTAGCAAGTACTCTAATGTCATTATCCAATTGAAAAAATCTAAAAATCTAACACCTAATGCAATATGTAAACAAATTCACAAGATATAACATGTAATCAATGAAAAGAGAAGGAAATACAAGAAATAATACCCATTTTATTCACATTCACAAGTTCTATTTTACATGTGGTTACAAGAACATCCCTTTGAGGGATTGACCATTTCATACATATTATAATAAAATCATTCCATGTGATTGATGTCTTCAACAAAATCTTAAAATCCTTACAATTTGATTATAGGAGGGATTATTCCTGGAACCTCCTCTTATGAATACCAAGAAATTGGTCCTTGAATATGTGAAGCTCTTGAATGACCCTGATATTTGCACACAAGAAACTACAAGATAGATTAATAGTATATGCTACCTCTCAAAATAAGGCTTGTTTCTCAATAATGTAAATTGTAAAGGAAATGCTTAAAGAAATACAAGAAAGCACGAAAATACTAAAATAAAATATGTAAATATTGAAAGAAATGTTGTAAATATAAGTTTAGAGATCAAATACATGCAAGACAAATATAATTACTAAAATAATGGAAAAAATCACTCATACCATAGTTGTTGATGATCAAAGCAGCCAACTCTATTAGTGGCTATCAATGTCGACGGTTGTACCTATAGGCCACTATTAAAAACAATGGCCATGGAAAAGAGGCTTTTCCCTCTATGTTATTGATTTTATAATGATCAATTCTATTGTAGAATTGATTTTAAAGGGTTTCTTGTGTCTTGGAACATGGTTTTACGATGGAATTTGCTTTTAGTTTTTTAATTTATCTCTTAAGTAGAAAGGATTGATATTAAATCTAGGGAAGTCTCCATTGATGGAAAATTTGGTGTCATTGTGTAATTCGATAGAGCTTCATTGTACCTCAGAGGGATGTTGATTCTATTTTCAATCTGACAGATCTTCGTCATGGCATATGCACATGAAATTTCAAAGGGTTTACATATAAAGTTGAGGCCTTAAATAGAAACCTAATTTCTCATCCTAGATTCATAAGGAAGCCAAAAAATAAGAAACGATTATGCTTGGGTAGTTGCAGGGATGATTCTAGAAGCTTTGATCTCCTAACCGTTTAAGAAATCATTACACTCAATGGATTTTACTCAACTTTGGTAGCTCGATTTGGTTATAGGCTTAGATGCTATTGATAGGCATGGCTATGGGTAGGTAGCTCATAGCCACTATCGACAGGCATGTATAACATGTAGCTGCTCCGATCATCGATAGTGGTGGTCACCACCACTAATGACATTAATGGCTATGGTTGTATAGGACTAGGCTATCCTAAATGAGTGGTTAGAACCACTGTTGGGTCTTGTAAAGGTACAATATTAGTCATATGGCTTGTAGAGGTATCCATATGAGTATCCTCCTAAACATAATGTGTTTTAGGTGTCTACAAATACCTCTTTTTGAGATGCATTGTGGGAAAAAACAACACTAAGAAAAAATAGATAACCTAAAGTCATATTATAGGTTGATTAATGTTTATTGATTTGGTAAATGTTAGATGCACCAATCATGAGAAGGGTGTGCATATCAAAATCATTGCTTCCAACAACATGGAAGGCTTAAATTGTGTAAAACTTTGGTGTATCTAGGTATAATCGAGTAGCATTTAAGCTACAATAGGATCGATAGATTGATCGACAAAGGTTTAAATCAATATATGTACTTTTTACCTAATAAAAGGGTAAGCTTCTGATAGTTGTTATCAATGATTCATAATATAAATTCAACTTACATGATTAATTATTCAATTATTGATTTTGATTATGAATTCTTTGATTATGACTACCCATCAAATGATGAGTCGATGAAAAAAATGGTAAGTTATGAAAGCAACGAGTCACTTGACCAAGATGACTAATTTGGACAATTCAATATGATTAAATTTATTGGAAGGTAGGTCCTATTATAGCTATGATTGAAGAGAAATAAAGAGCCTCAATAAACTAAAACTAGAAAATCAGTAATTGTAAAATCAAAGGAAGAAGATAGTAGATTCACACATTACACAATATTTATCTTGGAAACCCTCAACTAGGAAAAAACCAGCACAATATTATCTTATTATTGCATTAACTTGACCATATCCAATACAATAATATTCTTCTTTTGTCTCACCAAACCCTAATGCAAGTGCAATATATATAACAAAGGCACATGCATAGATTTTACAATATCATGGGTGAAAAAGCAAGGATTCAAATATAGTAACCCTAAAAGCCCATATGGGTCTAAATATAACTTAAAAACCCTAAAAATTTGGTGAGTATATCGTACACAGTGTCCAGTACCTTTTAGTGTTAACCCCACCAGAATAACATGGAAAATATTCAACATATTTTCAAAATTCTCCCACTTGTTGAATACTTTCCATAGGGATTAAAAACTGCCATTGTCAACTATCAAGGGCAACCATACCCATAGATCTTCTAAACCAATAAAATTTTTGAGTAGGTACAACATTTGTTAATGAATCAGCAATATTCTTCTTTGTATCAACTTTCTCCAATATCACTCGGTTCTCTTCAACCATATCTCTCACAAAATGGTACTTTATATCAATATGTTTTGATCGATCATGAAAACTAGGATTATTTTCTAGAAATATTACACTCTGACTGTCACTGTTAATTCTCACAACCTTCTATTTAATACCAAATATTGAACACAACCTTTGTAGCCACACTACTTCTTTACTAGCATGAGTTGTTGCAATATACTCTGCTTTTGTAGTGGATAAAGCAACAACTAATTTATTTTTACTCATCAAACTTATTTCCCCTTCAAATAGCCTAAACACATAAGTACTCATGGATCTTCTCTTATCAATATCTCAAGTTCAGTAAGCATTCACAAACCCTTATAGATTTATAATATCATTATCTCCAGATTTTTATTCATACAAAATAGCATAATATGTAGTTCCATGCAAGTATCTAAAGATCCTCTTCAAAAAAATCCAATGTTCATTTTCTATATTTGACACATATTTTCTAATTACTCCCACTCCATGTTCAAAATCAGGTCTAGTAAAGACTATTTCATACATTAAACTGCCCACAACACTAGTATAAGGAACATGATGCATTTCTTCAATTTCCTCATATGTGTTTGGGACACTATTCAACATATAAATTTTGACCAACTGGATATGGAGTACATTATGGTTTACAATCATGCATTCTAAACTTTTGTAGTATCAAATCAACATATTTCCTTTGATTTAACCATAAATTTCTATTTGCATGATCCCTTATTATTTCCATACCCAAAATAAATTTTGTAGCACCCAAATCCTTCATGTCAAATTTAGAAGATAATTGAGATTTGAGTAGCTTTATCATCTCCTTACTATTACCAATTAATAACATGTCATACACATACAATACAATGATAACAAAATTTTCACCTTCCTTTTTGAAATATACACATGGATCTTCTTTGCTTTTTCCAAGCCCAAGTGTCAAGACAAACCTGTCAAACTTTTGGTTCCACATCCTTGGAGACTACTTCAACCCATAAAGAGACTTCTTCAACTTGCATACCAAGTCCTCCTTACATTTTACCTTAAAGCATTCTAGTTGTGAGATATATATCTTCATCAAGTTCACCATGTAGAAAATCTATCTTTACATCCCTATGTTCTTTTTCAAAATCAAAAGCAACATAAATAGCCAATATAAATCTGATTGAAGTTAGTTTAGCCATAGGAGAAAAAATCTCATCAAAGTAAATTCCCTTAACCTGAGAAAATCCTTTTTCTACCAAGCGAGCCTTGTACTTCTCCAAATTTCCTTCTACATTGTACTTCTTCTTGAATAACCACTTACAACCAATAGATTTTCTACCAGGAGGTAATTTCACCAAGTCCCATGTCTTATTTTTATCCAAGGACTCCATTTCTTCTTCCATAGCCCTTTTCCAAGACTTATTCTCACTTTACTGAAGTGCCTCCTTTATAGTCTTAGGTTATTCATCAGTAACTAATAAATTAAATGTAGAATAAAAATTTGAAGGACTGTACCTATATGGAAGTCTTCTCTCTCGATATGATCTCCTCAAAATTGGAGTTCTAGATTCTACATCTTCAGCTTCCTCCTCACCTTCTTCCTCTGAATATTCCTCTTCAGACTCTCTCTATAGGAGAATTTAGCATTATGATGGGTATGTGAATGGTTGCAATCCATCTACCTAACCTATGATTGGGTGGATTTGGCCTCTCAATGTGGTGAGATGAAGTGGGTCTGGAAATACCCTCATTTAGATCATGAGAAGATCTTGTATTTGGTCTCCTATCTGGGGTTTCTCGATGAGATCACTCGTGTGTATAGTTATCTCCTCTAAGAATACTTGAATGTCATTCAAGAGAATTTTGTGTAGGTGGATAAAATCTAGTGTTATTTTTGTTTTATGGTGCATTGGTTTCCACCTTAGTTGTAGACTGAGGGTGACCCCATGTGGTGACCATAACATTATAAATTATCTCGTATATAAATTTTAAGAAATAGATGAAGCATACAAAATAATTTTGTTTTAAATTTTCTTTGTGTTTCCTAAAAACTTGTTTTATGTGTTATGGTTTTTTGGAAATCCAATATTTTTCTTATTGTGTTTGACAATAATTTATGATACTCTTGATTTTTTTAAGGTTTTCACATGTATACTCATAGAAACAAACCCAGTAATGAAGTCTAGGATATCATACCTACCAATATATAGATATGAAACACATATCTTATCAGGAAGCACAAGTACTACCGATACTCACCCAACATATCATGGTTAGTTATAAACCCTCTGAGGAGGAGTGCATGCTATTTTCCATTGATAGGAGAGTTCTTATATCGGCCTTGGCCACGGTCGAGTAACGAAAAACTCAATAATCAAGCCAACCAAGTGGTAATGATATTCATCATTGGTCTTGATCAATTGGTTGGATGTGAGAGCCCAACGCAATTGATGTTTACACTTGAAACATGGTGTGTGAAGTGTTCATTTTATTTCAAGCATAAATTAAAATGCATCAAACAACATACTATGATTTTCAACTACATGTCATTAAAGCAACATTTAAATTCAAAAATTAATGTATGTAATATACATTTTAGGTTCTCATCGGACTGAACGCTTGTACCTTTCCTGGTGCTTTCAATGGCATAAAAGGTTTAAAATTATTGTGGCATGGTGGTTATAGGGGCGGACTGCACGAAGATCTGTGTGGCGCCTTCGGGGCGTATAACGCAGAATACTATGGCGGCCATAAAAGCTGGACAACCTACCCGGATTCGTGGCGGCTACCGATTCCACCATGTAAATACAAAAATTTAAAATAAATAAATATACATTTTAGGTTTAGAAAATTTAAATGTAGTTAAAATGATATAACCTTTGAGTAGGCTTCAAGCATGTAGACCTACACACAGATCTAATAGTAGATACTTATATGAAAAACAAGCAATAATCATGGTCGCTATACACAGGAGCAATTGGAATTTATAGTCCTTGGATTTTGGGATGACTAACAATAAAAACTGTTGTTCCCAGTAGCAACTAATAATAAACATAGAAAATCTAATGATTTAACCCTTTAATTTTCTCTATGTTTGTTAATTAATGCTATATTGAAACCATTTCAATCACAAATAGTAGAATAAAGGTTTTACTACTACTTACAAGTGTATCCTAAGACTGAATTTGTTGCTACAATATGATTTTATTTTTCTTTCCCATATCCTTTGATGACCAGGATGACAGTGGCACTAGCTACTATTTCTCAGAGTAGCGATGATTGTTATCTATTGTATCTTAGAGCGACTATACCTATAATCAAAAATACAAACAAGAACATAGTTAGCATCCAAAAAATGGGCTAGGACCACCGTGATCACCACTGAAAGAAGCTAAAAATATAACAACTAATATAATATGTAATCAAATTCACAAGATATAACATGTAATCAATGCAAAGAGAAGGAAATACAAGAAATAGTGCCCATTTTATTCATATTCATAAGTTCTCTTTTACATGAGGTTACAAGAGCATCCCTTTGAGGGATTGACCATTTGATACATATTACAATAAAATCACTCCATGTGATAGATGTCTTCAATAGATTCTTAGAATCCCCACAATTTGATTATAGGAGGGATTATTCCTAGAACCTCCTCTTATGAATACCAATAAATTGGTTCTTGAAGATGTGAAGCTCTTGAATGACCCTGAGATCTGCACACAAGAAACTACAAGATTTATTAATAGTATATGTTGCCTCTCGAAATGAGTCTCATTTCTCAATAATGTAAATTGTAAAGAAAATGCTTAAAGAAATGCAAGAAAGCATGAAAATACTAAAATAAAATGCATAAATATTGAAAGAAATGTTGTAAATATAAGGTTAGAAATAAAATACATGCAATTAAAGATAAATCTAATTACTAAAAAAATGGAAAATATCACTTAGAACATAGTCATTTATTATCATAACAGTCGACTCTGTTAGCCACTATCAATATCAGTGGTTGTGCCTGTGAGCCATTGTTAAAAATAGTAGACATGGGAAATAGGATTTTTCCTTTGTGTTCTTGGTCTTATAATGATCAATTATGTAGAAAAATTGATGTTCAAGGGTTTCTTGTGTCTTGGAACATGATTTTGTGATGGAATTTGCTTTGATTTGTTATAGTTTGTTACTTGAATAGCAAGGATTGATATTCAAGCTAGGGAAGTCTCCATTGGTGAAAAGTGTGATTGTACAATTCGGTAGAGCTTCACTGTACCTCTAAGGGATGTTTATTCTCTCTTCAATTTGATAAAGCTTTGCTATGGCTTATGCACATAAAATACTCCAAGGATTTGCATATAAAATTGGGGCCTTAATTAGACACTCAAATTCTCATCCTAGCTAAACAAGGAAGCCAAGAAAAAGAAATAGTTATGCTTGGGCAATTGCAAGGATGCTTCTAGAAGCTTCAATCTCCTAACCATTCAAGAAATTGTTACGCTCAATGGATTTCACTCATATTTTATAGCTCAAGTTGGTTACAGGCTTAGTCATTATCAATAGGTGTGGTAATGGGTAGGTAGCCCATAGCCACTATTGACAAGCATGGCTAGCCTATAGATGCTCTGATCATCGATAGTGATAGTCGCCACAATTGATGACATCAGTGACTATGGCTGCATAGGACTAGGCTGTCCTAAATGAGTGGTTAGAACCATTGTTATATCTTGGAAAGGTCCAAGATTAATCATATGGCCTACAAAGGTGTCCATAAGAGTAGCCTCATAAACATGAAGTGTTTTAGGTATCTACACCAGCATGTGTTAAGAGAAGAAAATAAAGTTGCTAGCTCACTTGCTAATAGAGGCATTGAGGAAGAGATCCTTCAGGTTTGGCATGTTGATTTCTCTCAAAACCTAATATTTTCCAATCAGGATGATGACATTTTTTTACTCTAAAATTCATTCTAGTATTTTTTTAGTTCTTGGAACTGGTTGTGTTTAGGTTTATTTCCTCTCTTCATTTGGTTTGATATGTTGTTTTAATTGCTCCCTTTTTTGTTTCTTCTTGGGTTAATCTTGTTGATTTACCCTATTTCACTTTCCTGCTTTGTAAAAGGTTCAAGGTCCCTTTCAAAACCCTTTCACATCAATAAAAAAAAATTAATCAACCACCACCTCCAAACTTAAAAATAAAAATAAATATTGTATTATATATATATTATAGAGTATTCTTAAAAATTAAACTGATAGTTAAACAAATAATACATAGATTGTATAAATTTATTATCCACTAATTATAGATTTATTCAAAGTTGGATGAAATGCAACTTCAAAGCATGTAATATATCATAAAATAGTCAAGCATAATAGAAATTTTGTAATAAGATGAAGAGAATGTTATCATGAACATGGATATCATGAGGCCCCAAATCATGAAGATTTAAAAATGTGGGTGTTTCCTTCCTTGGTGGCTTCGTAGACTAACTTTCCTCCTTGTATATATATAGCTACCAAAGCAATAGGTAAGAATTTGTTCCTATGTTATATATATATATATATATATATAATATGGTGATGAATTCTACCATTGCAGATCCAAAAATGTTGACTTCAATAATGGAGAGGATGAGAAGTAGGGCATCCATGGTCATTCACACTATTGTGATGAGCATGGAGGTGTCGAATGTGTGAGATACAGTGTGTACATTCACAGGCATGGAGGCTCATAAAATAGTAGATATTTTGAATTCCATGAACCACACTACTATAGTCCATTGTAATAACAAGAATGACTTATATTTTGATAGTAATTGTGTTTATCTTAAACATTAAATTTATGGAATATACTCATACAAAGTTATTGATACTCTTATGTAATAAAAAAACTAGAAGGGTCTCAAGAACAATGTAATGGTTTGGGTTATGTGTATGGTTGCGTGTTAAATCCCTTATTGATAAGCTTAGATATCCCCCTTATGAGGGATCATTATGGGATGGGGATGCCTAGCACTAAGCGTGGGCAAAAGGGGTTTCTCACAATAACCAAATATAAAATAAACAAACATATTTGTAATCTGGTTATTTTGGCCATTTTTTTTTATTTTGATCTTATGGGTGGCCTTGGACCCTGAGCTATCCTTTTTTATTGTAACATATTTTATTTATTTAATATAATTGTTGGTTCCAATAAAAAAACAAATAAATAAATAATATTAATAAAATAATAAATTTTGAATCATGATAGAATAAGGGTTAGGGCTTTGGCCTATATTTGGAAGGTCCAACATTCAAGTCATGGTGTGTGTATGGAATTCCACATGGTTCAATATTTGTTCTTATGTACATCATGGAGAATCACTAGTTCTGACATGATGGTGTGCATTGGGTGTGTTAATGAAAACTATATATATATATATATATATATATATATATATATATATATATATATATATATATATATATATATATATATATATATATATATATATATATAGATATAGATATAATAAATTCTCAAGGGGGCGGGATAGTCTAGTGTTTCAAGGTTTAGCTCTTATTTGAAAGGTCCAAGGTTCAAATTGGAGTGTGTGTGGTTATGTGTTAAATTTTTTATTGATAAGCCTTTGTGTGATAATGAAAAAATTATTATTAAGTCTCGAGGGATATAGCTCAGTGGTTTGTCTTGTGTGTGTTAATGAAAAATTTATTATTAAGTCTCAAGGAGTATAGCCCAATGTTTGAGGATTTGGCTCTTCTTGGAGAGGTCCAAGGTTCAAATCAGAGTGTGTGTGTGGGATTGTGTGTTAAATTTTATATTGATAATATTATCTCTCCTTCTTATGAGAGGTCATGGTGGTATGGGGATTCCTAGCCCCGAGCATCGATTATAGGGGTTTCTCACACTAACTAAATCCAAAACAAAAATAAAAATAAAAGGAATGATTTTTTTTAATATTATTTTTTGTTTATGTTTTTTATTTTTTCAAAGTATTTTGTTGGAATTCATAATACTTTTTAGAAACATTTTGAAATATGCATTGAAGGTATTTATAGTGATTTCTTCTAATGTATATTTTGGAAAGAACAAAATAGAAGACAATATAGAAAAAAAAAAGATAAAGAGAAAGGAATGAAACAAATAAATTTAAATGATAGAAGGAAAAAGAGATATATATGTGTAGACATCCCCATGATGTCATATCTCAAAATTATACAATGGATTAGTCAATGGGAGACATTTATAGTGATCTAAAATTCCCAATTAGATGCTAATTTCAAGCTAAAATAACTTGACTTGAAGGTTAAATGGTCTCTCCATTCAAATACCCTTTCAAATTTGAGGTTATGTGGCTTCAAGATCCAAATCTCGAGGCACTCATATCCACTTGGTGATCTTTTAAATTTTTAGGATATCTAGCCTCTCGGGTCAGCAATGAGCTTCAGTTTGTAATAGAACAACTCAAGAAGTGGAAGAGAGATATTTTTGGCAATTTTTTTTCTAAGAAATAAAATATCCAATCCTAGCTCACAAATGTAGAGTTTTTTTCCCAATAGAGAGAGTTGGCCACCAAAATTATTGAGGTAGAGAAGCATCTTCTGACCGAATACCACAATATTCTTAAAAGTGAAGTTTTTTGGAAATAGAAGTCCAGAGTTACTTGGCTAAAAGAGGGAGACTCTAATACTAAATTTTTCATGTCACTATGATGAGGAACAAAGGCTCTAACAAGATTAGGAAACACACCAGAGCTAATGGAATTGTTATTTTAGACATTTCAAACATTCAAGCTAAGGTAGTGGCTTTCTTTGAATATCTGCTTGGACCCAATCCAGAGTTTAGCCCTAAAACATCAAAGACTCTCCTAAATAACATCCCTAACTTAATATCCCAAGTGCATAACAACTATTTTCTCAACCTATTTTTAGCTAAGGAAATTTACAATGCAGTTTTTCAATGCAAGGCGAGAAGGCTCCAGGCCTGGATGGTTTTCCCCTAATTTTCTTTTAAAAATATTAGGAAATAGTGGGATTAAATATCATTTCAACTGTCCAAAAAATGCAACAGACTAAGAAAATTCCTATATATGTAAACTCTACCTTTTTGGATGTCATCCCTAATTCCAATAATACAAAATCCTTATCTTATTTTCACCCTATCAGTCTATAATGTTTTCTATAAAATACTTACCAAAATGAGTACCATGAGGTTGAAACCCATTCTCCCTTTCATCATTGATTCATATCAAGGTAGTTCTATTTTAGGGAGGCTTATTACTGATAGCATAATTACCATCCATGAGCTAATTCATTCAGTTTCTAAAAGTGGGAAATCTAACCTTTTCCTTAAGTTGGACATGAACAAGGCTTTTGATAGGGTGTCTTGGAATTTTCTCTTCTTTATTGTGTCTAGATTTAATTTCCATATCAATCTAGTCAAGGCATTCATCTCAGGGGTTAGCTTGTATGTTTTATTTAATGGCTCCACTACTTGTATTTATAGAGTGCCAAAGGTTTAAGACATGGAAACCCTTTGTCTTCTTTTCTCTTTCTCATTATAAGTCCTAGGTCAAACTCTTCGATATTCCTATTCCAAATGGGAAACCTTAGGTATCAAAATTACTTCCTATCTCATACCCATATCCCACAAAAAACTTGTGAATGATATTATTCTTATCACTCATGCCTCTATTCCTCAATTCAAAATCATTAAGTCCATTCTTCCTTCCTTCAATTCTGCTGCAAGTGAAAAGGTCAAACTTCTCCAAAAGTAAATTGTATTTTCTCAATACACCCATCAGATGATAAAACCATATATATGATATCTTTGGTTTTGCCATTACTGAAATTCTTGCCACCTACCTTGGTTTTCCTCTCTTTTATGGTTCTACAAAAAATTCTCTTTGGTTTCCACTCATTGGGAAAATTCATAAAAAAATTGGTAATATGGAAATTAGGGCTCCTTAATCAAATAGGAAAGGCCACCTTAGTCAAATCAACTCTCCAAAGTATCCTAGTATTCTTTATATTTGTATTTCAAATTTCAATTGAATTTTGTAATAAGATTGAGCAAATCTAGAGGAATTTTCTTTGGTCAGGCTTAGAACACAAGTAGAGATTCCATTTAGTTGTGTGGGACCAGGTTTGTTCCAAGAAATAATATGGAGGTATCGATCTTAGGAAGGTTAGAAATATGAACTTAGCCCTCATTTCCAAGCAAGGATGGAGGATCCTTAAAAATGAAAAATCACTATGGGTTGATATCATCAACATCAAATACCTCTGGAACTAACCAATTTTTTGCATAATCCTTTGCCTATCCAAGGTTCTATTGCATGTAATTTTATTTTGTGTCCAAGAGAGATCATCAAAAAATGAATCCATTGGAAACTCAATAATGGCCAGAAGATAAGTTTTTGGGAGGATAATTGGTTGTTTTTAGCCCTCTTCAAAACCACCTTAATCTAATATACCTCAAACTTGTGACTGATAAGTTTTTTGGTACATAAGTTTACAATTTTATTGACTCTGATAGGAAGCACTAGAAAATCCTTCATCATGGTGATCTGAATGAGGACCAAAAAAGAGCTAATATTATTTTATCTAACATTTTGCATCTTTGTGTTATTCCTAGCTATTCGATTGAAGATAAGCTCTTGTGGGAACCTGTGAGAACGGGATTTTCTCTATCAAATTTACCTACTTTCTTCCTAAAAACCCAATACAACCATGGTTTCCTTAAAATATCATTTAGAATAAACACCTTATTTCTAAAGTCTATTTTTTCTTTTGGCTTGTTGTTTAGGATACAATTATCTCCATTCTAAATATCTAGGTTCGGGGGCTTACCATTCCTAACTATTTTTACCTTTGCAAAAAGGATTATGAATCCACCCAACATATTTTCCTCTCCTATCCATTCTACCTCAAATTTCTTTGCTCATTATTTTCCACTGTGGGTATTTCTTGAGCTCCTCCCTCCTCTCTAAATGATCTTTGTTTATAGTGACCAAATCCCTTCAAAATATTCCATGTCAAAACATTTTGGACCTTTTGTCTTCCCCATTTCCTGTGGAAAGTTTGGCATGAATGAAATTCCAAAGCTTTCAATAACTCTATCCATGATTCCAACTATGTTATTTCTAGAGTTATCCATGTGGTAGCTAAAAACCTCTCTAATGCTCAGAGAGATGGGTGGCTAGAGTTCCTGATTGAAGCTCGATTACCCAAGTCCCTCCAGCTCCCTTATTATAATTTTCCCCTCCAACTTTAATGGTTGATAAATTGCATGTCAAGTGGTCTCCTCCACCTTTAGGATGGATCAAGTAAAATTTTGATGGTGCAGCCAAAGGCAATCAGGATTGGCTGGTGCAAGTGGTATTTTCAGAGATCATTTAGGGAAGATCTTGTTGGACTTGTAAAAAATTTCAGAGTCCAAACCAATCATTTTGTTGAAGCTTGAGCCCTCTTCCAAGGTTTATCTCTTCTATCCAGCCTAAATTACCCTAACCTTATTGTTGAAGGTGACTCCATGAACATTGTTAGAATCCTTCTAGGCACCCAATCAACATCTTAAAATATCTTTAGCTTAATCTCTAAGGCAAATTTTTTTTGAGCTCTTCCACTATTTTCACCATTCAACATGTCTTTAGAGAATGAAACCAAGTTGTTGATGCTCTAGCTAACTTGGGTGTTGCTTTGCCTAACTTTACCATTTGAAATGAAATATCTCCCCCACCCTTGTTTGATGGTAATCCCATGCCTATATCCTTTTTATGAACTCTCTCAAGGTTTGGGTTTCTTGAATGAATCCTTGAAGCATGTGGAGCTTGTGGTTCAACATAGAGATTGTATTTAAGTGGATACATTGTAATCACATCACATTCATCGATTACCACCTGTGGGATTTTTTTCACTTGGTGGATGACACACTGCATTTAACTATTTCCTCCCCTAAACACATGAGCAGATGCCCTTCTGTAGGAGTACGAGTTCTAGTTCAAAAATTTGGTTGAATTTAGAAACTTGGTGGGTGACGAAGGACATATTGATGTTGATTGCACTCACAAATAACTGTGTGTTCTCTCTGTAGATACTGATGGTTTTTTATCTATAATATCTTATGGTTTCCTTTCCATTTCATTTTTCCCCTATGAGAGTTTATTTTATCATCTATTGATGCTTTCTCTTTTGCCCCTATGAGGGATTCTTTGTCTATTGTTTTCTCTTCTTATTTTTGAAGAAGGCTCCTCCTTTTTGTTTCAAATGGTTGGGATAAATATTCCTAACTAGAAATGTTTGTAAAAGGTTACAAGAACCTTTTGAAACCCCTCTTACTAATAATATATATTATGGGAACCTTTAGAAACCCCTCTTATATCATCTTGTGAGAGCTTCTTTTATCGTCTATTGAGGCTTCCTCTTTTACCCCTACAAGGGATTCTTTGTCTATTGTTTTGTCTCTTCTTATTTTCGAAGAAGGTTCCTCCTTTTTGTTTCATATGGTTGGGAGAAATATTCCTAACTAGAATTTTTTGTAAAATGTTACGGGAACCTTTCAAAACCCCTCTTACTAATAAAATATATATATAATTATTATTATTATTATTATTATTATTATATTATATTAAACCCTTTAATCAATGTTATCCATAAAGGTATTGGAATACACAAACCTACACTAATTTTATTAATCAAATAATGATATTTATAAAATCATTTGACCAATAATAGACTTAACAAATAGTTCAAATATAAATTGTTGTTACAACAAACTTGACTCTTACCTACAACTACTTCACAACTCTCAAACAACTTGACTTGCTAATTACTCATACAAGACTCCTACATGAGTGGTTCTAACCACTTAATTTATTTTAATAATAAAACTTATCACATCCTGTATGTAATAAATCCTAATATTTACCCCTACTATATCATGATCCAAACATTGATAAGAATAGTAATAAGTGGACTAAGATAGA
The DNA here is from genome assembly GCA_028583015.1 of Wollemia nobilis. NCBI lineage: Eukaryota > Viridiplantae > Streptophyta > Pinopsida > Araucariales > Araucariaceae > Wollemia > Wollemia nobilis. The sequence continues at coordinate 324,590 of JAQPPZ010002362.1, forward strand.
CACAATAGTCCAAGTAAGCATATGATGAACTAGAAAATACTCAATAGTTTACCAAATACACACATGGTACAAATAGGGACACACTCAAATATTTACAAAAAGCAATAATTATAATGACATTACTATGATTCTTAAGTGGAAATTACCTCATTTAACTCTTAACCAAGGATAAGGACAAACATTTCTATCCATGGTCATATAGTATACATGGATAGGGCCACACACTCTATGCAACATCAAATCTACAAACAAAGATATACCCTACTATTCACAATAGATGTGACTGAGGTCAAACAAAACCAATCACAGATAATCATTTATACTATGCCTTATTTACATCATCTTGTGAATGGGTACAAAATAATCATTCACCTTGAGTGTGGTATGGGATCACTTGTCCATATGATCATCAAGGTAGTAATATTGTTATGAACCTCTCTTCTCATTACCATAAATCATTCAACAATTTGCATAAATATCAACATGCATCCATAAATAAATTTCATAACCACACAATAAAATAGAGATTGATATTATCCTTGAGGCAGGTGAACATTGTACAATGCTCCTCTTATAAGGAAACCACTCCAAAATATATCTAGCTCATGATCCAATAATTCTACAAGAATACTTCATACATACCATTTATAATGGGGTTACATCTCTCTTTATACAAGAGTGTGATGGTTCACCTTCCATGAGTTACAAGATCACCCATGTGGTGGTTCACCTTCAATGAGTTACAAAGTGCATAATAATATGACAATATTTCTTGTGATTACATATGACAATATTCTCCAATGGTTACATATATGATTCTATGACATACCTATTTCTAATTTGATATGTGGCCTTTTTTACTCAATTAATTTATGGCTTATATCATTATATAATACAATATAAAATTATTAAGTACCTATATTGGGTACCTAACATTCCATCCCCCTTAAAAAATGTTTCGTCCTCAAAATATTAGAAGAGGCTAAATAATATGATCTTTTGATCCATGCTAAGTATTGGTACCAATATTGATCATCCATCCATCCTAGTGAAACTATGATTGATGGTGGTCTTTGTTGATGCCAATGTCATGTGTTGACAATATAAATTTCACTATTTTTCATCCATACTTGCTTGCATTTATGATTGGAAGTATATCCAAAGTTATGGATCCACTGATTCCTTGTATGTTCTTCATAGTTCTTCTACTACATAAAATCCTGTATCCACGATTTTTGGCTCTCATGGTGGTGTGGATGGCGATATACTTCAACCTTAGCCCAATGTTCAACCTTTTTAGACTCTTCAACATCATGTGATTTTTTCAAGCTCCCATCCTTGAATTTGTCCTTCAATTCAAATTTTGCTTCCTCATTGATCTTTGTAACTACCTCCTCCTTAGAATTTATTTCATTATTTTTTGCAACTTTCTTCCCTACCATGCTTTTCCCCTAATTCTTGCACCTTGGATTGAGATATATATTGCAATGTTATCTTCTTTTTGCATTACCATAACTTCATAAATTTTGTTTGCACATTAATGTTAATAGTACACAAAGAATCCAACCAAGAATAACCAAGAATAATATCTACATCACTAATCTCAGTAGCATGAAAATATGAATGTAAAACTATTTATCCATGGTGAGCTTCAAAACTTAAAAAATTAAATATTTTTACCCTAAAGTTGTATGTCTTTGAATTTTTTTGCTTGAATTTTCAACCTCTTAGTCAATGTCATATTGATAAAATTATATTTGTTGCTAGGGTTAATGGAAACAATAATGTTTTTATTTGGAATGCAACCATGAACTTGCAAAATAGGATTTTTATGTCCAAACAAAACATGTTTACCATTATTTAGCCCTATCACAAAAGGTGTATTTGTCCTAGCCTCCACACTATTATCCTTTGTTTTGATCCCAATTTTCTTAAAAATGCAACTTCAAATTCATTGCATGTGTATGTAAGATTATAGGCACTAACAAAATTCAGAAACCAGAATAAAATTTCCCCTTCTAAATAATCATAAAACCCCAACATCATAAAAATTTAGAAGAATTTAAATATTTAAAAAGTTTACACCATCCCAAGCAACTTTATAATCCCCTCCATTGAACTTTGGCAACTCCATAATTTTTTTTCAAAGTAGCTAGGCATTGAAATAATAAAAATTTCTCAAAAATAAAAAAAATTTAAAATCTCATATATGCCCTTCATTGGCCATTAAATATGATTTTTTTTCAAAATAAAACAAATGGCAACTGATTTTCTTACTCATATTAAGAGTTGTGATTTTGTTTCATTTTTCCATGCAACTGAAAAACAACACCAAAATCCCAATTTGCAACAATTGTAACTCCCTCAATACTTATCAAAATTTAACAAGTAGTCATATTTGTAGGACTAAAAATAACCTACATGCCAGTGCAAAAATATTTTGAAATTTATTGCTTAAAAAATTAATACAATTTTTATTTTTTAAAACATTCGTGCAGCTAAAAAATAGCCTCAACAACCCAACTTCAAATAGTTGTAACTCTCTCAATACTTATCAAGATTTAGCAATTGAGCAATTTTTTTTATAGTACTCAAAATAATGTACTTGCTAATGCTAAAATATTTTGAAAATGACTAGTAAAATATTTAATATGATTTTTTTTTTTTAAATTTGCATGGCCAAAAAACTTACCCAACTTTATAAAACCATAAATTTCTCAATACTAATAAGAATTTAACAAATGAGTAGTCATTTTGATAGTACTAAAAAATATTTACATAATGATGCAAAAAGCTTTTGAAAATGAATTCTAAATTAAAAATATATATATCCTCTGTAAAATGTGATGTTTTTTTGAAGAAACGTGCCTTAACTCTGTAAAAACAACCCTACTTTTCTAGAATCACTGCTCTAATACCAAATTTTGTGAACCTCTCTTCTCAATACCATAAATAATTCAATAATTTGCATAAATATCAACATGCATCCACAAATAAATAGTTTTAAAAAAGAGTTCAATAAAATAAGAAACTTTATTTTGGACTCATCCACAAATAAATTGCACAATAAATTCCACACAACAAAATAGATATTGATAATATCCTTGAGGAACAAATAGATTGTATAAACTTTATAAATCTTCAAGATCTTATCTTTTTTGGAGATGTGATTTTTATCTTTATTTATAAGGGTCATATTTATCTTGGTTTAAAGAGTTTGCTAATGACCCTACATATACATGGGGAGAATTTGAAATTGTATTTTTGATAAAATAGGGATTAAAAGAAAAGGATTATAATGTGAAGGCTAAGGAAACTACACCTTTTATGTTAGGGCCAAACAAGGGTAAAAATATTTTTTTTGAATGTAAAAATTATATTTTGTGTTTTACAACCAAACAAGGGTGAAAAGAATTTGTTTGAATGTAAAAATTCTATTTTGCAAGTTCATGGTTACATTCAAAAATAAATAAATAAAATTGTTTCCATTAACCCTAGAAGCAAATATAATTTTATCAATATGTATTTGACTAAGAGGTTACAAGTTCAAGCAAAGAAAATCAAAGACATATAGCTTGAAGGTAAAAATTGAAATGTGAAATAATTATCGAATGAATAATTTAATAAATCAAACACTCCGCTTAAGGACGGCAAAGTCTTGTAGCCACTTAGAGAGGGCAGAGTCTCTTGTGAATATGTAAATTGATAAAAATGATTGATGATGTTTAAATAAAATATAATATACTATGTTTATATGAATTGATGAATAAATACTAATATTGGAAATATATCCGACTAAGCTATATTAGGGTTGTAACATGGCTGCCTTTAGAAAGATTTATCCACAAAGCTAGAAATGATTGGATTATACTTTATAAATCCCATGTAGCATGTTCTTCTAGAATATCCTACCATTTAATCAGAAATTCTTGAATTTGGTGAGATCAAAGATGACATATTCTAGTTTGCAATATTGCTTCGGGTTGAAGGCTTATTCGCCATTCTTAATCTAGTATTGGAAGTGTTGTCTAAGATTGCACTTTCTAACAAAACACTTGTTTAAGACAAGATACATGAAATACTAGATGTATACGAGAAGAGGGTGGAAGCTCCAATTTATATGCGACTTCACCAATGCAAAAAACTATCTTGTAGGGCCCGTAAAATCAAGGAGTCATATTCTGACTAGACTTAACCTTTAAATACAATTTATTATAAGGTTGTAGGCACAAAAATACCATATCACCTACATTGAATTGTTGTTCTAAACGATGTAAGTCATGTTGTTGCTTCATATGATTTTGTATCTGGATCAAATTGTCTTTAATAAGCTTGAGTATTATCTGAAAATGTTGAAACAAGTCATCAACCTAAGTTACTTTAGAAGATTGTGGAACATAGTCTATGATTGTTGGAGGCTTATGACCATACAAAGATTCAAATAGAGACATCTTGAGGGAAAAGTTGTAAGAAGTATTATACCACCATTCTACTAATGAAATCTATTTTATCCAATAATATTGCTTATCTTTAGCAAAGCAATGAAGATAAGTACCCAAACATTTATTAACTATTTTTGTTTGACCAACATATTGTGAGTGATATGCAAAAGACATGTTCAACTTGGCACCACTGAGATGAAATAATTATTTCTAAAATTTGCTAGTGAATATGGGGTCACGGTCACTCACAATAGTTTTGGGCATATCATGTAACTTGAATATGAATTCAAGATATACCTTTGCCACTTTAATTTATGAGTAGGGGTGTTGTAGGGCACAGTGTACTTAAAAAAATGATTCACAACCACAAAAATCATTTTTTTACCTGACTTAGGGAGACCCTCAATGAAATCCATTGGTATGTGTTCCCATTAACGGTCTCGAATAAGGGTTGAAGCAGTCTTGGAGATTTATGTTAGAAATTTGAGTTATTTTATGTTTCCATTAATGTCACATGAATCATTGATGTCATATGGATCACATTGAGTTTTTATGGGCAAATGATATTTTGGAAAGCATGGATAAAATTAGGGTTTTTGTGAAAACCAAGTTAGGAAAAATAAAAGGTTTAATTTAAAACCATGGATGGTATATTTGAAATGGGTTTTTCTTAAAACCCAGGCTGGGCTTTTGTTTCATCAAAAAATGTGCCCTAGTGATGCAGATATTTAATTTTAAATATTTAGTTTAAATTTTAATTATTTAAAATTTTAATTTTAATTTTAAAATTTAAATTAAAGTTAGCACCAACGTCTAAATAAAGAGGTAAAATCAATAATGTGCCAGTGTCATCAAAAATTAGGAGAATACTATATAAATGGGGATCCTAAGGTTCATTTTAAATTTATCCTTGCTCGTGTTAAGTCCCTTATGGTGATTGGTTGAGTTGAGTTGATTGAGCCTAGTCAAGTGATTGTGTGAGGTGATTGGTCAAGTTCCATGAAATAAACTATTCCATAATTCTGATTTGAGTTGAGAGTGAGATTAGAACATATTGAGTCTCTAACAATTCTCTTTATGCTTCTATGAGTTGACTTGAGTTGAGTTGAGATTGATTTGAGTTGAGTTGAGTTGAGAGTGAGATTAGAACATATTGAGTCTCTAACAATTCTCTTTATGCTTCTATGATTTGACTTGAGTTGAGTTGAGATTAATTTGAGTTGAGTTGAGTTGAATATTGAGCTTAGAACATATTATGTCTCTAACAATTCTCTTTATGCTTCTATGAGTTGATTTGAGTTGATTTCAGTTGAGATCATTGTGGATCATTGTTTTCATCCATTGAAGAGTACATTGCCATTCATTATTGAGTTCATCTTTGAGCTTTGCCTTGATAGATTTGTGGATGAGATTTGAGTGTTACTTGAGCATGATTGATTGAGCCTTTGAGAAGGCCTTTGTGGACAATTTTGGGACAGCCTTTGTGGACAATTTTGGGACAAATTTGTGGATAGTTTTGGGATAGCTTTGTGGACAACTTTAGGACATCTTTGTGGAAAACTTTGTGGACAGTTTTGGGATGGATTTGTGGATAAATTTGAGTAAGTTCTTGGTGAGCTTGCTAGAGCATATTTGGGCAAGTTCTTGGTGAGATTGCTAGAGCAGATTTGAAAAAGTTCTTGGTGAGCTTGTTGGAGCATATTTTGGGTAAGTTCTTGGTGAGCCTGCTAGAGTAGATTTGGATAAGTTCTTGGTGAGCTTGTTGGAGCATATTTGGACAAGTTCTATGTGAGCTTGTTATTCAATTTTGCACATGTTCTATGTGAGATTATTATTCAATTTTGGACAAGTTCTGTGTGAGCTTATTATTCAGATTTGGACAAGTTCTGTGTGAACTTGTTATTTAGTTTTGGACAAGTTCTATGTGAGCTTGTTATTGAGATTTGAACAAGTTCTATGTGAACTTGTTATTGCCTATATATGAGAAAATCAAAGAAATAATTGTATTGGATAAGGGTCCTTATTTATGTGTGAAATATTATAAGGAGATTATCTAGTGGAGTACCCCATATTGGGGGAACCATGTTAAATATTGTGTTTCAATTATGTGTGGTTACTTGTGCTCTTGATTACTACTGCTATCTGAGTTATTAATGTACACTGCTATATTTGGTTATTGCAATTAAGGACATTAATTAAAATTGATTTGGAAAGAAAGTAAAAAGTGGTCTTATATAGTTCACCCCCTCTCTCAGTATAAGATTATGTTCTTCAATTGGTATCAGAGCAGGTTCCTTCGAAAAAGCTAACAACTTGAGGGCAGATTCTACAAGAACATAGATGGATTCACATAATGGATCATCTAAAAATAAGGTTCCATTGTTTTATGGTAATAATTATGCTTTCTGGAGCATGAGGATGAAGAACTACCTGATATCAAAAGGATATGAGGTATGAAAATTTGTTGAAAAAGAGTATAGGGTCGAAGGTGATCCCGAGGTAGATAATACTATCAAAAATTTGGTTGAGATCAAGGCAAGAGCAATGAATTGTATTTTGAGTGGGCTTCATGAGATGGATTTTGCAAATATCATGGTATGTAATTCAGGTAATGATATGTGGACCAATTTGTGAAATACTTATGAAGGAGTTTCCAAGGTAAATTTGGCAAAACTAAAAACTCATAGAAAAAGATTTGAGAAATTAAAAATGGAAGATTATGAAGATATTGCAAAGTTTTCACTTTGAGTTGATGATATTACTAACACCATGAGAGGCCTAGGTTTTGATATGAAATAATCATAAGTTACTCAAAATGTTTTGAGATCACTTCCCATGAAATATGATTCTAAGGTTTCAAAAATAGAAGAGACAATGGATATCAACAAGCTAACAATGGAAGAATTGCAAGGTACTCTCACAAATTATGATATGAGGGTAAGTAAGCAATAGGTTCCAATAAAAGATATTGCATTCAAGGATTCAGAGAAAGAGAAAGGAAAATTTTCAAAAATAAGTAGAGGTTCAGATAATGATGAGGAAGCTAACTTCATCAAAAGGAATAAGGACTCAATGAATTTCAGGGATATAATGAAACTTAGATGCTACAAGTGTGGTGATCTTGGTCACTATGCAAACAGGTGTCCACATGAATAAAATGGTGATGATGAAAATATGGTCAAAGAAGAAAAGAATATGGAAAGCATAAGCATGAAAAATATGATAAATACAAGCAAAATAGATATGAGAAGAAGAAAATTTTTTGTAAGGCAAAGAAATCTTACTTCATTGTAGAAGCAAGTGATAGCTCAGATCATAGTGATAAAGATAAATCATATTATGAAAAATAAGAATATCTATTCCTAGGAATAGATGGTGAAAGAGAGCAGTGCTTTATGTGTGGTCAAAGAGATCACAGATCAGGATATTGCAATGGTTTTAGTGATAGTGAAGATGAGATGACACATCAAGGAAACAAGCATGGTCAAAGAAATATTGAGAGTTTGTTTGCTATAGAAGATTATAATGGTCTCAATGATAGTGAAAACAAATAAGTCTCACTTTTGGTTATAGAAAAGGAATAGGATGAGCTAAGTAAAAAAAAAATAGAAATCAAAAGGCTAAAATAAGAATACAGGAATCTTGAAAACAAGATTTGAATAGATGTCAAAATTAGAGAAGAACTACTTCAAACAATTAGTAATCTTAGATAAGAGCTTCAAAATGCAAAAAGGATAGAAGAAAGGATGAATTAAGAACTAAGGGTAACCACGAAAAGACATGATACATTAGATGAAAAGGTTCAAAAAGGAGTGGAAACTTATTTTAAGGTTGTATCCTACTTCCAAGAAAAAGCACACTCAAAAGGAAAGGAAGTTCTAAAAAATGAAAGCAAGGAAGCACCTAAGATTTGTGAGGAAAGTTCCAAAGTTCATATGGCTCCAAATATTCAGTTTGATTCTTGTTTTGAGATAGGTGAATCAAGTTCAAAAGGAAAAGAAATACTTGAAGAGAAAAGCAAGGAAGAAACTAAGGAAGAGGATTTAGATACTACAAATAAGGTTCAAGGATGCAATGCACAAGTTGAAAATGATCATAAGGATAATAGTCAAAAAAGGTATGAATAACCAAAGCATGAACAAAGGGCTTTTCAAGGACATTTTTTTTATTGTAATGGATTTGGACACAAGGTTATACACTGCAGGGTCTATGGATCAAAGAAGTTTTATTTTTATAGAAGAAATTTCAAAGGAATAAGGTATGGTTTTCAGGGACATTGCTTCTCATGTAATAGGATTGGTCATAGAGATTTTTAGTGCAAATGAAATGAGCAACATGGTTTTGATTTTAGAGCTTCACAATTCAGAAGTCATGGTCATAATGGTCAATGGAAATAGAGCTTCACAATACAGGGTTTAGGAAAGGAATGGATATGAAAATTATTTTAAGAATGAATTCAGGACATGGGCACCATCCAAAGGCTACAATATCAAGTGTTTTAATTGCAATAACTTTGGGCATATTGCAATATGATGTAGGACTCAATTCCAAATAGGTTCAAGGCAAGAAGGTCAAACAGGTTCAAGGCAAGAAGGTCAAACAGGTTCAAAGCAAGAAGGTCAAACATGTTCTAGACAAGAAGATCAAGTAATTCATCAAGAGAAGGATATCAAAAAAACATGGAAGGAAGTTGATAGAGGAAAGAAACAATGTGATATGGGAGTAAAAGTACTCCCACCCTAAAATTAATCACCTCAAAATAGAAGGTGGTGAGGGGCTATGCTTAAGAGTCATATATTTTAGCCCCATAGGTGTCCCTTTTGCCATTGATGTCAAAGGGGGAGAGATTTGAGTAAGGGGGAGAGCATTGATTTAGGGGGAGCAGCTTCCAAAGAGAGCATTGAGTTAAGAGGAGTAGCCTCCATAGAGATTTTTGAGTCAGGGGGAGAAAATTTGATTCTCAAAGATGGTTTTTATAGTGATTGTGGTTTTTGCTTTAGAGGTGTTGCCATCAATGAAAAAGGGGGATATTGTTGGCAATTTGAGTTATTTTATGTTTTCATTTATGTCACATGAATCATTGATGTCATATGGATCACATTGAGTTTTTATGGGCAAATGATATTTTGGAAAACATGGATAAGATCAAGATTTTTGTGAAAACCAAGGCAGGAAAAATAAAATGTTTTATTTAAAACCATGGATGGCATATTTGAAATGGGTTTTTCTTAAAACCCAGGTTGGCATTTTGTTTCATCAAAAAAGGTGCCCTGGTGATGGAGATATTTAATTTTAAATATTTAGTTTAAATTTTAATTATTTAAAATTAAAATTAAAGTTAGCGTCGACATCTAAAGAAAGAGGGAAAATCAATAATGTGTCAAAGTCATTGAAAATGAAGAAAAATATATATAAATGGGTATCCTAAGGTTCATTTGAAATTGATCCTTGCTTGTGTTAATCATTGGCTAAGCATCCGAAGAGAGTTCATGCAAAAATCATTTTGAAAATGGAGACAACGAATAAATCCAAAGGTTGGTTGAAAGCCCAAGATATTGTGGGCAGAGTGGTACATTGTCAATTGGATTTTTATTAAGGTGTGTGGCAGCACTTTACGTCAAGGTTCAAATATTCTTGACTGCATTCAATACATTGGAAGGAAAGCGCTCGAAGCACTTTTGGTTTGCATGGAAGGGAGGAAGGACTTAAGGCATGTCGTGCCTTTTTACTTTCAAACAAGCAACTAGCTGGTGTGGCAACCTTAGCCGTGGCTAAGGCGTTCATGGTGTGGCAAGTTGGGGGTTCGAATCCCCTTGAGGATGTAATTACATTTTTCTCCAATTAATTTCGTTCATGCCCTAGGATAGGAGTTATAAGGTGGTTAAGGAATAATTAAAGTTTTTAATTAAAATTTATTTTTATAAGGGCTGTGATTATTATTTTAGAGGTGGATGAGTTGTTGATTTAATTTGATATTCATGAAATTGAAAAATTAAGATTTAGGAGAAATAAGGAGTTGTTAAAAAATATTTTTGAGAGCCTTGTTGATTATTATTTTTGATAAGGGTTTTATTAAAAATGACTTTGGTGGATGTGTTTATTAAGTTTGAGTAAAAAGGTGTAAATTGAGTTATGCTTATCTTGTGATTATTATTTGAAGTCCACTAACCCTTATTGAGACTTGAAAGGAAAGTTGTGTTTAGTGTGGCAGATTTTGTGGACAACTACTTGGCATCAAAAAGGTACGGGCACATTCTCCTATTGATTGTTTATGGTGGCTAATTTCTGAAATATATTTGGAGGGAAAAGGATTGATTGTGGTTTCCTTTTCGAAAGTGGTTGGTTGAATGATTCAAGGTTTTATGGTTGAGAGTTGTGTTTAAACCTTGTTTTACAAGCATAGTCATTGAAGCCCATTGGTTGTGAAAGAACTTGAAAATAACATGAGTATCATTGTTATGTGAGATTTGTGGTTGATCATTGTTGGAAACATTTGAGTTGGTTGTTACATGCTTGGACTAGGGTGTTTGTGATAAAGAGTAGTCCCTTGTGGTGATTGGCTGAGTTGAGTTGATTGATCCTAGTCAAGTGATTGTGTGAGGTGACTGGTCAAGTTCCATGAAACAAACTATTCCATAATTTTTATTTGATTTGAGAGTGAGATTAGAACATATTGAGTCTCTAACAATTATCTTTATGCTTCTATGAGTTGACTTGAGTTGAGTTGAGATTGATTTGAGTTGAGTTGAGTTGAGAGTGAGATTAAAACATATTGAGTCTCCAACAATTCTCTTTATGCTTCTATGAGTTGAATTGAGTTGAGTTGAGATTGATTTGAGTTGAAGATTGAGCTTAGAACATATTGAGTCTCTAACAATTCTCTTTATGCTTCTATGAGATGATTTGAGTTGAGTTGAGTTGATATCATTATGGATCATTGTTGTAATCCATTGAAGAATACATTGCCATTCATTTTTGAGTTCATCTTTGATATTTACCTCGATATATTTTTGGATGATATTTGAGTGCTACTTGAGCATGATTTATTGAGCCTTTGAGAAGGCCTTTATGGATAGTTTTGGGATAACCTTTGTGGACAGTTTTGGGACAGCTTTGTGGATAGTTTTGGGACAACTTTGTGGATAGTTTTGGGATAGCTTTGTGGATAGATTTGGGACAGCTTTGTAGACAGCTTAATGGATAGTTTTGGGATAGATTTGTGGACAGATTTGAGCAAGTTCTTGGTGATCTTTCTAGAGCAGATTTGGGCAAGTTCTTTGTGAGCTTGCTAGAGCATATTTGAACAAGTTCTTTGTGAGCTTGTTGGAGCATATTTTGGGCAAGTTCTTGGTGAGCTTTCTAGAGCATATTTGGACAAGTTATTGGTGAGCTTGTTGGAGCATTTTTGGACAAGTTTTGTGTGAGCTTGTTATTCAATTTTGGACAAGTTCTATGTGATCTTGTTATTCAATTTTGGACAAGTTCTGTGTGAGCTTGTTATTCATATTTGGATAAGTTCTGTGTGAACTTGTTATTCAGTTTTGGACAAGTTCTGTGTGAGCTTGTTATTCATATTTGAACAAGTTCTGTGTGAACTTGTTATTGCCTAGCTTTGAGCAGATCAAAGAAATCATTGTATTGGATAAGGATCCTTATTTATGTTTGAAATATTATAAGGAGATTATCTAGTGGAGTACCCCACATTGGGGGAACCATGTTAAATATTGTGTCTCAATTGTGTGTGGTGACTTGTGCTCTTTCTTACTACTGCTATCTGAGTTATTAATGCACACTGCTATATTTGGTTATTTTAATTAAGGACATTAATTGATATTGATTTGGAAAGAAAGTAAAAAGTGGTCTTATATTGTTCACCCCCCATATCAATATAAGCTTGTGTTATTCAATTTAATTTTTTCACATTTATTGTGTTGACATACCTCACATTCAACCACAAATATCTTGACATAAAATTTTAAACATTTCCAAGAAAAATGATTGTTTCACTTGCTGGTATGTTTTCAAGAATCCTGAGTGTCCTACTCAAGGGGATGCATGCAATTATTAGAGGACCATACATTTAATAGTGGAGTCCTTCATAAGGTATATGTGATCTTTATTGTAATTCACACCATATAAATATGATAAGTAAGGATGCCTTGATGATCATGTATTCATGTCTTGAATAATTTTAGTTTCAATATTAGCCAACTATTCTTCTTGAAGTTGACACAAAAATTGGGGATAAGAACCCAAAATGGTATTGATGGAGCCCTCATATTCATATTTGTAATACAATGCATTAGATACCACATTTTATTTACTTTTCTTGTACTCAATCATGAAATCATACCCCAAAATTTTGGTCATCCATTTATTCTATTTAGGGCAAGAGAGATGTTGTTCTAAAAAATGCTTAAGACTACTATGATCAATATTAATGATGAAATTACTGGTTATTAAATAATGCCTCCATTTCTCAAAGGTATGTAAAATAGCCAACATTTCCTTCTCATAAGTGGATCACCCAAAATTCTTACCTGGAATTTGCTTGCTCTCAAAATCCAAGGGATGGCCTTCTTGATTTAAAATAATGCTAATCCTTATACCTGGAGCATCACACTCGATGATGAAAGGATTGTTAAAATTATAAGTAGCTAATATGGGGGTAGAGCACATAGCTTATTTGAGATATTAGAATGCTTGAGTAGTTGCTTCATTCCATTTAAAATCATCCTTTCTGGTAAGTAACATGAGAGGTGCTACAATTTTACCATAGTTGTGAACAAATTTTCAATAATAGCCTATAAGACCAAGAATTCCCCTAAGTTTTTTGAGGTATTTAGGTAAGGTCCAATCTTGAATAGCTTTGATTTTTTGGGGATCCACTTTGACACCTTCATGAGATAAAATATGACCTAAGTATTCAACTTCTTGAACCCCAAAGGCACATTTGGATCTTTTAACAAAGAGTTTTTTCATATGTAGAAGATGAAGGACCTTGTCAACATGGATTAGGTGATCCTTCCAGGATTTGCTATAAATTAGGATATCATAAAAGAAAACTAAGATGAACTTATGAATATATGGCCTAAAGACATGGTTCATAATGCTTTGAAAGGTTGATGAAGCATTATTAAGACCTAAAGGCATGACTAGGAATTCATAATGACCTTCATGACTTCTAAAATAAATTTTAGGTATGTCTTCTTCCCTAACTCAAATTTGGTGAAACCCCAAACAAAGATCCAATTTAGTGAAATAACTAACATCATGTAATTTGTCTAATAATTCATAAATGATAGGGATGGGGAACTTATCCTTGATGGTAATTTTATTGAGAGGTAAAAAATTGGGACACATGTGCCAAGAGGTATCCTTACAATGTACATTTACTAATGGTGATGAATAAGAACTGATGTTAGGATGAAATATGTCATGTTCTAACAATTCTTGGACCAGCTTCTCTATTTGTCTTTTGAGGTTGAGGATAGCGATAAGGACAAACATTAGGAGGAAGACTTCTAGGAACAAGATGTATGGTATGGTCATGTGAAGATTCAGAAGGTAAACCCTTTGGGTCGTTGAATACTTATTTGTAGTTACCCATAATATTTTAAATATCCTTAGAGATAATTGCAAGAGTGTCTAAGGATTGAGCTTCCATGGAATTTAATTGAGCTATAAAACCATAATCACCCTTATTTAGTAACTTATCCATGCAATGAGAACTCACCACCTTGGATGGTGGAGATTGAATTCCTTGAAGACAAATAGTCTTTCCATGTCCACCTTATGTATAATATTTTAATATTAAGAGTAACATCACCAAGTTGAGATAGTCATTCTGCACCCAAAATAACGTCAGAGCTCCCTAAATTCATAATGAAGAGAGTTACATGCCAAGTATAACTTCCCATTTGTATAAAAACTAGAGATTTTTGGCCTACACATTGAGCATTACCTCTATTTATACTTAATACTTGAAACTTATCTTGATTATAAGTATTTATATGTAAGTTCAAGGATTTTTCAATTTTGAAATTGATAAAGTTATGTGTACTACCTGATTAAATCAACACATTAACACATTTGTGCCTAATAAATCCTTGTATTGTACAATGAGATTTTAAACCCATAAGTTCATGTACTGAGAGAGAAATAATATATTTTTTTGGTGTTACTTCACTAGTATCCATTGGTTGTTGTTTTGTATCAGTGAGTGACTCTAGTTGGCTTAAATCTTCTTCTTCATTGGTGTCATATTCCACTTGAAAGTTTTGATGTACTACATAGGCTTTATCCCTAGGATGGTAGGAATGAAATTTAAAGTAGAAAAATCTTGAGGACTATTAATTATTGTGAAAAGGATGACAAAAATTAGAATCACATTTATAGGGTACCACATCTTGAAATTTATTTTTGGTTGCTTGAGCTATATGGGTGGCATCATCAAGAGTACATGGATCATGCATGTCGAATTCATTTCTTATTTTATCCTTGATACCATGATGGAAAGTGGATACCACTACTACTAGATTCAATTCATGTGTATAGGTAAGAAGACTTGTGAATTCAGTGACATAGTCTTCTATCGAACCTGTTTGCTTGAGTTCCATAAGGTGAATCACATATGATGAGTAATAACCTTTATAAAATATTCTAAGTAAAATATCCTTAAATTTAAGCCACATAAGGGAGTGATTATGTTGAAAAATCTACCATAAAAACCACTAACAGGATTGGGAGCCAATTTTACAAGATGCAAATGTGACATGACTGATATTTAGAATAAGATATAGAAAAAAAATACTATCTATTTTGGCTAACAAACCTCAAGGATCATATCCCTCAAAAGTAGGCATGCCAGTACGAGGAACTTGAACATCATGAGACCATTCTAAGAATCGGGAGGCATCACCTACTGAAGGATCAAAATTGAAAGAAGTATTTGGAGGCATTAATTATTGATGAGTATTTAAATGTTTAGGGTTGACAATGACTTGAAAGGCTTTATTCTCTAGAGGAAGAAGTTTAGGCACTAAATTTTGTATATCTTGTAAATTGAATACATAGTAGCAAGGTCTTTTTTTTGTTTTTCTAAACACTAACACACATCGACATCCATAGTAAGGGTAATTTTAGCGACAAGGTCTTATCAAGGAGAGCGAGAAGTTTTTCTTGGTTAGAAAAAGTACTATTGTTGTATGGATTAGGAGGAGTGGGATTGTCATGATTTGTAGAAGCCATGGACCAGTGGTGAGGGTTAAAAATTTTAATTCTAAAATGAGAATTTTGTTGCATACCTTTATTTTGTGATTGTATTTTTGGTGTATTTAGGGATCCTTCATGTGGTCTATCTATTTATTGTCATCTTCTATTTGCTTATCTATTCCACTTGTTAGGTGTAGTGGAATCACTCATGCACTTGTGCTATTAGGACTGAATTCAATTTGTAGTGACCTTCTGCATCCTTCTAGATATTTGCAAATGTTTCTTAATTTCTACAAAAATGTTGTTTGAGCTGACCTCCAATGGTCACTTTTCCATGGATAAATTCCTTAAAAGCTAAATTTTACCAACGATCACTATATTTGTGTGTTTTAGCCAATGGTCACAATGGTCACCAATTTCAAATTCAATTTTCAAACTATGTTTCCAACGGTTAGTCATAATGGTCACTAATTTCAAATTTGCTTTTCAAACTGCACTTCCAATGGTTAGTCACAACGGTCACCAATTTCAAATACAATTTTCAAACTATGTTCCAATGGTTACGTTATATGAGGGAAGACTATGAAACTCAATGATAAGACTACATGTGGGACACGTGGGAATGGCGATACGTGGGAGAAGTGGCAACGAGGGAGCACAAGAGTGGATGATCGATACATGGAAGGAGTGGCCATGAGGGAGCATGAGAGTGGATGACAAATTAGTGCAGTAATACTAGATAGAAATACTTGAGTATGGTGGAAAATCAATCAAGGTGGTGGAGATCTGTAATGATGGATTACATCAACATGGCAATGAAAAAATAGATATCAGGACAAATCACACAAGGAGAGGGTGGACCATCGGTTGGTGGTCAATTGTTAATAGCACTTGCTGGTGTTAATAAACCCTTCACTAGTTTAGTGTGTTGAATATAGGATTTATAGTCCCTAAAAAAATAGTTTTTTATATGCACTATGTATTGCACACAACTTTGATGGGTTCATGAACATACTTGAGGTATATAGTGACTAATTGCTATCGATAATTCTCATATAATTTTTTTGGATTGAAAATTCTAATTGTGTACAACAAAACTAAATGATAATATGCCAGGTGTGACTTTAGGTTTAAAAATAATTGGCATAACCTTAGCACATATTAATCTAGTAAAATTTCTTTGTCCATCGATAATTTAGAAACGTACTATCTTGCGTGAGAAAAGGAAAATAAAAATTAGGTTTTTAGTGTAATTGATGTTCATTTCACAAGTGCACCATCTCAAATGTGAACCAAATATTTTAGGTACAATAAGATGAACGTTTTTTTACTACTGGACTTCAAACACCCAGACATGTAGTGATGGATTAAGAAATTTTAACAAATGCTTGTAAACACGTTTTAAAGTGAAATTATTAATTTGTGAGATATTAATCACACTGGAACTCAGTCATATTTGATTAATTTATGAAAAATATAGGATTCACAATTGTTTGGTGATTCTCCTCACTTTTGCATAAATTAATTGGCTAAAAATTATTTCCTTGGTCCACTGCTAAAATATAAATACAATTTTCTATGCTCGGATAAAAATTTAAACCATCCTAATTACTCCTTGGACGTCAACTTATAGTTCTATATTTTCTTGTTATTAATTTCTCCTTGTCTTCAAAACCTTTTCTGCAAATTTCTTTGGAAGCTTCAGGAGTTGTGCACTAATACCACTTGAAGTAATACACTTCGTAAAAAAAATAAAATGTGTAATAATTATCAAAAAAATAATTTAATAAATCAAATACGCCACTTAAAGAGGGAAAATTCCTATAGCCACTTGGAGAGGGCATAGTCTATTGCAAATACACAAATTGATAAAAAATATTGATGATGATTAAATCAAATATAATAAACTCCTTTTATATGAATTGATGAATAAATACTAATATTGGCAATATAGTCGACTAAGCTATATTAGCGTTGTAACACAAATGTTCAATTTTTTGAATATTTTAAGCTTACCATGGATAAATATGTTTTACATTCATATTTTTTATGCTATTGATCTAAATGATATAAATATTGGTTCTCCTTGGTTGTATTCTTTGGGTACTATTAACCTTAATGTGCAAAATAAATTCATGAATTTATGGTACCGAAAGAAGAAGATAACATTACAAGGAATTTCTTAGTGTAAAGGAAATACATTAGCTATTATAGGGGAACCAAGTGAAGAAGAAACAATAAAACCTAGAATAGAATCTCAGGAGGAGGTAGTAGGAAAAGCAAATGTAAGGGAAAAATCAATGGATGGGAGCATGCCAAAAGAGCACAAAAGAGAGGAACAAAATATTGAAGAATTAAAGGAATTAGCACATAGGGATAAGGTTGGATCATATGGCCATCCACATCACCATGAGATACAACATTCATGGAGATAAGGTAGAGAGCAATAGAGGAGCTATTATGGTTCTACATTGAATTACAAGGGAACAAACCATGGTAATGTTTGACAAAGAAAGCATGGTGACTCTAGTTTTTGGATTAATGTAGCTATATCAAGGAAAAAATGGACTCATATTTTAAATTATCAAAGTAAATCAATGGAAGCATGGAGCCAACTAAGCAATTTTGACTACTAAAGTAGAAATATGGCATATCAACATCAACAAATACCACTACCAATTAGAGTTCTATTAGGATAGATAGATAATCAAAATTGGTTCTAGTACTTGTCGCACCCTAAAATTGGCGTAGTAAAACTTAGCAATAATTAAAATTACCTTAGTAATAATTCAAATTCAAATTTCAACCCCAAAATCGCTCCCAAACCGCTTGCTACCCGTTTCTTCGTTTTTTTGCCATTTTTAGAGTTTGTTTCGTCCGTTGGACGATATCGTCTCCGATCAGACGATATCACCTCAGGTCGGATGATTTCATCTGGAGCAGAACATCCAGACGATTTCATCCCAAAACTAATTTTTCATAATTAGCTTATGTTTCAACATCTTCTCTAACTCGGGCAGAGACGCGTCTTCACTGTTAGAGTCTCCCCCCATTGGAGATCTCCCAAAATAGGATGATCTCCAACCTCCCAACCTCTTTCTTATGCCTATTTAATCTTAGGCCCTCCCCTTGACATCCCCCTGGCTGAAATTTTCTACACTTCGAGTTTTACATGCTTCAGAATATCCTAGACTATTGTTCGCCTTTGTCCCTTCTCGAGTTTTCTTACAAGAACTTTGTTATTCTTTAGCCGGAGCAAGCTCAGATCGTTGCAGACGATCCTATCCAATTCAAGATGATTTTGTACCAATCCAAGATGATTTCGACTACAGTCAACATTGGGGGCAATCAGTGCCTAGAGTTTGCATTTTCTCCACTCTTTTTTGTTGCATTATTATGCATTTAGTTAATTATATGGTTATTCCTTATTACTCTGCATTTTGGAGTTCACCCACATAGTCTTAATGCATAATAAAATCATAAATTGTTATTAAATCATTGTAATGCACTTGTATGCTTGTTTATTATTATCATTTTAATATTATTGATATCATTCTACATCATTGCCCTCTGTTGGCATAGCTACATTTTCTATATTTTGTATCTGTTTCTCTAATTGCAGGTCTCTAACGAATTTGTCTGATAAATTCATCAGATCTTAGACGATCCTATCAAATTCTAGATGATCCTGACTACTTCAAAAATCAGAACCTCCATCAGACATCCGGATCAGGTATGTCTCTTTAATCTAGCTTATTTTATCTGTTTTCTGTTCAAATCTATTTTCTGTATTCATTTAATTTGCATTTTCATATAGAATAACTTAGATTCATCTGGCCAAACCTAGGACTTGGATGTTTAAAGCTAAAATTGAACACATTAAACTCATTCCCAACCTAGGCACGAAAAATGCCATTAAACGTTTCCTGGTGAACCCCACCATCCGTTTAAAAATCACCTTAATACCCCTCCCCCGAGAGGCGGGACCTTCAAAGGGCCTCTCAGTTCGAGGTATTGTCCCATACTTTTCCCATCCTCCTTCTGGGCATGGATCCTTTAGCCTGAAGTTAAGGATGTGAAAAATTTGGAGCGATACATTTTGGTGAACCCGACGTGAAACTAAAACCTTTTGAAAACAAAAACAAAAAAAATATAGATGCATTTCAAATCATTAGAAAAATACTAAGTTGCATATCATGTCTAGATGTTAGATCCTAAGAAAATACTAGCTGTCACTATAAATGTTGAAAACCAATTAGCAGCCATAGAAGTTAATTCTGTGCTTAGTGTGCCTGAAACAAATAGAAACCAACTTTTGTGGAAAGAACTTGATAGGAGGCTAGGTATCATTTCATCTAAATCAACCAAACTTAGACAAATCAAAAGGTTTGCCCTAGATAGGATCCCAGATCCTCAACAACTCATTGTTTATCATGAACTTCAGAGAGCCTGCCATAGGTGGTTAGCTTATAGGAGAGCTCTTGTGTCTTTAGAATTGTTCACCTTCGAGGAATACCTCGAGAATGTAGCTTTTATACACCAATTCCTAGGTCATGTAGAAGATCAAGAGGTCATTCTTACGGATAGGGAAAAATGGAATAGAGTTCCTAGGGTTGTGTTATATCGAGAGTATTACCACGAACTTTATTTCTACCAACCAAAATCTAAGACAGATAATATCACTATAGCACTTTTTGTCAAATTCTTGAAAGAAAATTTTCAATTTGAAGAAGAACACTTCATGACTCCTGAAGAACTTGAGCCCATTAATGATATTTATAAATTGTTTATAGAAAACTAGATCATTGCTTTCATTATTATTTTTTCTTGCATTTAGTGTGTTGTTTGTTATCTTTATAATATTGTTACAAAAACAAGAAAAACCAAAACATAACAAAAACCAAAAACATTTTATTTCAAATACTATAGTAGGTATATAATTAAAATATATACCTCTTAAGCTTGTTGCATATATATATAAGTATATATATATTTTCTAAAATCTAAATTTAAGCACAATGCCTAAACTTAGGAATGGTAAACAAACTGAACAAGAAGAAGAAGATTGGTTAGGAGACAAAACAAAAAACCCAAATGTCCTTCCTAAGGAATCAATTTCGGAAGGAGAAACTCTAGACCAACCAGAAGATGACCTGGCTAAATAAAATGAACAACAAGAAAATCTTAAAGAGAAAGTATCCTCATCCCCTAGAATAGCTCCAGATGGAACTATTGCTTTTGATAACTTAGATCATTTCTGGAAATTTTTCAATAATAACATTGGTGCTCTTAATATGGCAGTTCGTATTGATAAAGGACAAATTAGTGACACTCAAGCAGCCATGGAACATATGTTTGACATACACACTAATCCCTTGTATTTCATTGATCAAGAAAGTTATAAAGTTGGACCATCCAATAGAGATATGGTCACTATGATTCAGAACATGCAAAAACAACAGGTTACCCGACCCCCTAAGGAACCTGTTATTGAGCCTAAAATCATTCCCACACAAAAGAAGCCTTCATTTACTGCTTTATTTCACCAAAATATTGATGAAAATGCTTCAAGTAGACAAAAACCTAAAATGAAGCCAAACACCAATTTTCAACAATCTGGGATACAACATAATACAACTTCAAGACTTCTTCATAACACCCTTCCTACCAACAATTTATACAATAGCAATATAGCATCTAATCTCCATGTCCCTCCATCATATGCTCACAAATCCCATATTAATGCCCTATCGAACCAATATGGTGGGCAAACCAGTAATCTGGAAGCCATGGTGAAACAGTTAGCTTCGTGCATGGACCAGATAGATCCCTACCGTCCCTCGTACAATTATCGAGAGATATGTAGTCAACCTCTGGATCCCATAGTTGTAGCATAGCCATACCCTAAACACTTCCCCATGCCCGTATTGCCTATATATAAAGGAACTGAAGATCCCATAGAGCATCTTCGCATGTTTAGGATAGCATGTCATGATATATCACATGATGACTTGATATTACTAAAATTGTTCCTGAAAATCTTAGGAGGAATGGCATTAGAGTGGTACTATCAATTGCCCACTCATTCTTTGAGAAATTTTGAAGAAATAGCTGAATCGTTTGTCCATCAATTTGGTGCCTACATCAAGAGGCATGTCACCATTAAAGATTTGTACAAATTAAAACAAGACAAAGATGAATGTTTTGCTGATTTCTTAGCTAGATGGAGGCAGTTGACAGGAAAACTACACTTTGTGCTACCTTATAGGGAAATGTTGGACATTTTTATTAATAATTTACAAGAACAAATATCTTATGAGTTATCAAATGCTACCTTAACCACATTCGATCAAGCTATAAACTTAGCTTGAAGGGTAGAAGATGATCTGATTAGAAGAGGTCAGCTCAAAAATAAAGATGATGAGAAAACATCTAGAAATCAGTATAAAAACAAACAAGTTGTAGGTGACGGAGTCACTGATAGTAGAAACGTTGCTAATATCAATACAACGAAGACAACAATTTTTTTTTTATTAAAACCTCCTGATAAACCTCTTGAGAATTTACTAGATTGAATCAACCTTTATCAACCATTCTTCCTCAATTATTAGCACGAGGCTTGATTCAACTACCAGAGGACCTGGACATGCTACAAACTCTTGTAAAATATTGAAACATAAAATACAAGATTTGATTGATAATAATGAAATGGAGGTGCAAGCCTTCCAAACTAAACAAAATGCTCCTAATAACACTCAAAAGACCATTCCCAAAAATCAAAATCAAAATGCTAATCAATCATTGATATATTTCAATATCCTTTATCAAACCATGGTAAAGAAGTGGCCAATCAAATTGAACATCATAATGTTCCCCCTCCTACCCGATATGTAGGGACTATTAGCGGACAATTATCTATTCAGGATCCTCAAATATTTGGCACAACCTTATCCATGGTCACGACCAGACCCCTACATAATATTCAAACTCCCAATCCTAGTGATGTAGAATCAGATACTGAAAGTGAAGTAGACATCACCTCAAACCAATCGAATAGTTTTGAAAATGAATCAGATCTTATTCAACCCATCACAGATGCTATGGTTCCAGAAGAACCATTTCCTAGAAGAGTTACTACTCGAACCTCTTCTAATCAGTTCCTTCCTAATGAACAAGCCATAAACACTCAACCAAGACCAGTTCAACGTCTTCAATATAACATTGTAGGTACCATCGGAGCCGTTACAAGACAACAGGCTCAAAACTCTCAACAAGATCAAACTCAGAATGATGGATCAGCTCCATTTATTTTGAAAAATCTTAATAAAGGGAAGCATATGTCTAATGTTCAACCAAAACCTCCTTACAATATTAATGAACAATTATCCAATACTACAGCCAGAATTTCCCTTTTGGACTTGTTAAGATCTTCTCCTACCCATAGAGATGAGTTAATGCTTACATTAAGCCAAATGATGGTACCTCAAAATATTCAACCTGAATCCATGTCCAATACTATCATCACTCGAGAAGTTGATTGTATTGACTTTCGGGATAAAGATATCCCACAACACATAAGGATAACCCCTTATATATTACTGCTCTAATTAGAGATGTAGCTATTAAAAGAGTCTTGATTGATAATGGTTCATCTCTAAACATTTGCACTTTTGACTTCTACCAAAGATTTGGCTTTAGAAGTGATGAAATGAAGAAAACTAGCATGATTATCAAAGCTTTCAATGATGAGACACAAGAAACATGTGGAGTCATTACCTTACCCTTGCAAGTTGGTCCTAGAACCCTAGATACAACCGTGTTTATTGTACATTGCCCAACATTGTACAATATACTTTTGGGTCTCCCTTGGATCAATGTGATGCGAGCGGTTCCCTCCACTTTACATCAGTGTGTTAAATTTGAATTTAAAAATTAGTTGGTCACTATCCATGGTGACCCTAGACCCTTTGATATGTGTGATTTGGTGGTGGAGAATAGATCTTGCATAATACAGAAAAACTAGAGAAACAAGAGAGAAACTAGAGAAACAAGAGCCCAAGATTTGTATTCGATACTTTGGAAGAAATTTACAAGAATATACAACCAAACTGCCATTTGCCAACCCCCTCTCATTACAATCCATGGGTTTTTTTTATTGAGGTCCTGATCCTCTGTGCTTTTACACTTTCCACAATCTACAATTGCCACTTGGAACAATTCTGGAAAGTTGCATTGATGAGACTCCAGGTGAAGTGTGCGACTGGCTACCATATCCAACGAAATCTTCTTATCGATCTGCTGCTTGTTGTTAGTTGCTTTAAAAGCATCTTCTAGATACCCTACATGAGTAGCCAACATGCCCATTGGAATATTTATTTGGAACAGCTGCTCCACTGTCTCTAACTTGCCGTGCATGAAGGGATGTCTTTATGAAAGCTGGAGTGCGTGTTTTTTTGTTTGGTTGTGATACCGCGACATGTCATGATATCGTGACCATTTCCCTCCTGTGCTTTCTCTCTCTAGATTCTGTCATGATATCATGACATGTGATATCATGACATTTCCTCCGTCCAACCCCTTCCCTCTATTTTGGTCGTGATATCACGACCTATCACGATATCATGCCATTTTTGTCTGTCGGCCTCCATTCTTCTGCTTTGGTTGCGAAATCGCGACATGTCATGATTTCACAACCATTTGGCTTTTGCTCCTTGTCTTCCCTACTTTGGTCATGAAATCATGACACGTCGCAATTTTGCGACCTTGCGCCTTCCGCGCCTTGGCTTCCCTGTAGTGGCTGTGATTTCGTGACATGTCGCGAAATCATGACATGTCGCAATTTTGTGACCTTGTGTTCCTCGGCCTTGCCTTTTCTACCTTGGGTCACAATTTTGTGACCCTTGTGTCCCTTGGCCTTTCCTTTTCTATTTTGGGTCATGATTTTGTGACATGTCACGAAATCGTGACATGTCATGATTTCGCGACCCTTTGTCTTTTGGCTTCACTTTCTTCGCCTTGGGTCACAATTTCGTGACCCTTTGTCTTTCGGTCTCACCTTCTCTGCCTTGGGTCACGATTTTTTGACCCTATGTAACACTTAGAAAACAAAAATAACTTACCACTTAGAAAGAAATAACAACAAAAGTTTGGTTGATGCTCGATTGCTTTGCTGCCCTCGGATGCTCCTGCATCAGACACCCGAGGTGGATTGAGAAGTGATCCTCACTTCTGATCTTTGGGAGGAAGACCCAAGCGGTCAACCTCTATTTTTGATAACCAAGTTGCATCTTCTATAGGTCTGCCCTTCCATTTTATTAAATACTCAAAATATTGTTTATTCCTTGTGCTTCTGCCTTCACGAGTATCTAATATTTCCTCTATCTCTTCTTTGGTTGGGCTAGATGCTGGAATGCTCCACAATTCTATGCTTGGTGCCTCTGTACTATCTCCTTCATGGTATTCCACTAAATCAGATATGTTAAAAATAGGTGAAATGTCAAGTCCACTTGGCAATTCCACTTCATATGCATTTCCTGAATCCTGTTTTTCTAATATTTTACAGGGCCCAAACTTCTTCATTTTCAACTTGTTGTAAGTTTTGGCTGGAAATATTTATTTTTTGAGATGGACCATGACTTCATCTCCCACTTCGAACTCTTTGAACCGTCGCTTTTGGTCTGCTCTTGCTTTATACTGAGTATTCATTTTTGCAATTTGTTTCTTTACTTCTTCATGCAGGCTTCTCATCTGTTTTGTGAATTCCTCAGCCTCTGCACTACACTTTTATTTTTTATCTAATTTTATCAGCTCAAAAACATTTCTCGGACTACTTCCATATATGATTTGGAATGGAGATTTGTTTGTACTCTTATTGACAGAATTGTTGTATGCAAATTCTGCCTGCAACAAAACTAAATCCCATCCCTTGGGTTTATTTGCTATCAAGCATCTTAGCAAATTACCCAGACTTCTATTTACCACCTCTGTCTATACATCAATTTGTGGGTGGTATGCAGAACTAAATTCAGATCTGTCTTTAGCTTCTTCCACAATGTTCTCCAGGAAATACCCAACAAACTTTGTATCTCTGTCAGAAACTATGCTTCTTGGTAGACCGTGAAGTCGTACCACTTCCTTGAAAAATAAACTTGTGATGTGAACTGCATCACTTGTCTTCTGGCAGGGAATAAAATGTGCCATTTTTGAGAATCGGTCAACCACCACAAATACAGAGTCATTTCCCCTCTGTGTTCTCAGCAATCCAAAAATAAAATCCATGCTTATGTCCTCCCACGGACTCTCAGGTACAGGTAACGGCTGGTATAATCCTGTGTTTTGCCTTATGCATTTTGCCATCTGGCATATTCTGCAACTTTGCACAAACTTTATCACATCTTGCTAAAGTTACGACCAGTAGTAATTTTAATTCACCAGGGCAATGGTCTTATCCCGACCAAAATGCCCAGCTAATCCTCCGCTATGCTTTTCCTTTATTAAGTTCTCCCGCATGGAACTCCTTGGAATGCATAATTTACTTCCCTTGAACAACATTCCATCTTGGATTAGGAAATCTAACCATTTTGTCCTGTCCATAGTAATAGGTGCCAAGCAAGCCATCCAGGCTACTGCAAAATCAGGATCTCTAGGATAAAGACCCTTCAGTTCTTCGAATCCTACTACTTCCACTGTCATTTCAATCAACAGATTCTACCTTCTACTTAAAGCATCTACAACTCTGTTTGATTTCTCGCTCTTGTGCTTTAACACAAAGGTATAGCTTTGGAGAAACTCTACCCACTTCATGTGCCGCTGATTCAGTTTTGTCTAGCTATTGATGTACTGCAATGCCTGATGATCAGTAAATAGAACAAACTCTTTTGGCAACAAGTAATGCCTCCACTTCTTTAGATATTGAACTATAGCATAAAATTCTTGGTCATAAAATGAATACTTTTTTCGAGCATCATTGAGCTTTTCACTAAAATAAGCAATAGGTCTACCTTCTTGACTCAGTATAGCCCCTATTGCACTGCCACTGGCATCGCAATCGACCTGAAATACTTTGTTAAAGTCTAGAAGTGCCAAAATAGGTTGTTCTGTGACCTTTTTCTTTAATGCATCAAATCTCCTTTCAGCCCCTAAGGTCCACTTGAACTCTTTCTTATCCCCTATCATTGTTTCTATGAGGGGTGCATAAATGCTACTGAAGTTTCTTATAAACTTCCTGTAAAAGCTGGCTAGACCATGAAATGATCTTACCTCCATTGTGCTTCTTGGGGTAGGCCATTCTATGATAGCCCTCACCTTATCTGGGTCCATTTTCAAACCTTTTGTTGAGATTACAAATCCCAAGTATACTAACTCTTTCTTTACAAAATTACATTTTTTCAGATTTATTAATAACTGCTCCTCCCGCAGCTTTTCAAAAATCCTCTTGATGTGCATCAGGTGTTCCTCCAGGGTTCTGCTGAATATTAATATATCATCTAAATAAACAATGACAAAATTTCCCAGAAACTCCTTCAATACCTCATTCATCAGCCACATGAAGGTACTTGGTGCATTGGACAACCCAAATGGCATGACCAACCACTCATACAAGCCCTCTCTTGTCTTGAAGGTTGTCTTCCACTCATCTCCTTCCCTAACATGGATCTGGTGGTAACCACTCTTGAGGTCAATTTTGGTGAAGTACTTGGCTCCACTCAAACAATCCATTATGTCATCCATCCTTGGCAGTGGAAATCTGTATTTTATTGTTATTTTGTTGATGGCTCGAGAGTCTATGCACATTCTCCACTCTCCATCCTTCTTGGGTGCTAGTATTGTAGGTACTGCACACGGGCTAAGACTCTCCCTAATCAATCCCTTCTCCAGCAACTCTTGGACCTGCCTGTTTAGTTCTTTAGTTTCTACAGGTGTCATTCTATGTGCAGCTTTATTGGGCAAGCTTGACCCTGGCACCAAATCAATATGGTGACTAATTTTTCTTACTAGGGGTAAACCCTTAGGCACATTATCAGATATAATATTTGGAAATTACTTCAATAGCTCTTGGACTTCTGCTAGTGCATCTTTGCATTATGTATCCCTGACTCTAGGAACTAATGCATAACACATATGCTCATGCTTCAAATCATCTAAAAATTTTCTTTCGTCAACCAAGAAAATTCTTGCACTGCCACATACCTTTTCTTCCATCTCCTTTAGGGGCTTCAACTTATGACACATTCCATTCTTGGTCATGGAATAGGTGTTGGCTTGGCCATCATGAACCGCACACTTGTCAAACTATCATGGCCTTCCCAGTAGCAAATGGCATGCATCCATGGGCAAAATTTTGCATAGAACTTCATCATGGTAATTTCCAATACTAAATTTTACCAGGCACTATTCATTAACCAAAACCTTATGGTATTTTTGCAACCATGTGATCCGATATGGATGCGGGTGTTTCTTTCTCTCTAGTTGTAGCTTTGTAACCATTCCCTCTAAAACTAGGTTATCTGTGCTACTGTTGTCAATGATAATATTGCTATTCTTACCCATGCATTTACATATTGTGCAGAATAATCTTTTTCTCTAGTCTATAGCTCCCTCTTCATTCAGCAGGACTCTCCTTGCAATCATTACTTCTCTCTCAGCTTCTTCTGAATGCTCAGATCCAGCATCTTCATCCATGACTGCTACTCTGGTATTTCCTTCTGGCCTACGATTATTTCTTTCTTGCTGTTGTGGGCACTCATATTGGTGATGTCCATATTCACCACACTGGAAGCAAGTCCCTCGAAATATTCCTCTTCCTTGACCTCGTCCAGCTCAACATCTTCCCCCTTGATAACCATTATTCTGATTACGGGGGTGGTCTGCATTTTCCCTCCTTTATTCTTGATTGCTGCTACTTTCTCCATTTTTTTGAGATTCTTTATTTCTTCTTCCACTATTCCTTCCATCGGTCCTTCCACCACGACCTCTTCCCCTTTGCTTGTTTTCAAACCTCCTATTGAGATTCTCTTCAACCTTTAAAGAAAATTGTTAGGCATCCTCTATGGTGGTCATCTGGACTAGACTTAGTTCCTCCTGAATGTTGGCTCGTAACCCATTAATGTAATGGGCTACCTTCTCCTTTTTGGCCTCTGAGTGGCCTATTCTAATCATTATTTTATGAAACTCTTCTGTGTATTCTTTCACAGACTTGCTTGATTGCCTCAATCCTTGCATTTTCTTCAATAGGTCTAACTCATAATCACTAGGGATGAACTGCCTCTTTAGCTTTTCTTCCATCTATTCCCACTTAGTTATTCTCTCTTTCCCTCTTTTATTTTGCTTCAACTGCACTCCTATCCACCAAATGCTGGCATGACCTTTCAGTTTGGTCTTTGTGAATCTGACCCTATCAGGGTCCTCAACCTCTTCGTACTCAAAGTACTCTTCCAGATCGTTGATCCAGTCGATCAATTCCTCTAGCTCAAGGTTCCCAAAATATGTGGAAACCTCCATCTTCGACCTCTTCCCAATCTAGGATATGGCCTTGTATAGTCTAGCCTGAGCAGGATCTACTACTTCTTCTTCTTCCTCAGGTTGGTCTTCTTCTTCATCATCTTCCTCTTCACTACCTTCGTCTCTTCTTGGCTCCAATCTTCTACGCATTTCTTCTTGCAGAGCTTGCATTTTCCACTGCAAAGCTCGAACATCTTCTTCTACTACCATGCCTCTTCCCCCAACAGGATTTCTCCTTGGAGGCATTATGCTCACCCGATTCCAAGCCCTTCCACAGATCCTGGTGTAACTTCCTCTCCTCCAGTGATCTGCTACACACTCAGGAACTACTGGCTCTAATACCACTTGGTGGAGAATAGATCTTGCATAATACAGACAAACTAGAGAAATAAGATAGAAAATAGAAAAACAAGAGCCCAAGATTTGTATTCGATAATTTGGAAGAAATTTACAAGAATATATAGCCAAACTGTCATTTGCCAACCCCCTCTCATTACAATCCATGGGTTTTTTTATTGAGGTCCTGATCCTCTGTGCTTTTACACTTTCCACGATCTATAATTGCCACTTGGAAAAAATTTGGAAAGTTGCATTGATGAGACTCCAGGTGAAGTGCGCGACTGGATGACATATCCAACGAAATATTCTTCACGATCTTTTGCTTGCTGTTAGTTTCTTTAAATGCGTCTTCCAGATACCCTGTGCGAGTGGCCAACATGCCCATTGGAATCTTTCTTTGGAACAGATGCTCCATTGTCTCTAACTTGCCATGCACGAAGGGATGTCTTTATGAAAGCTGGAGTGCGTGTTTTCCTGTTTGGTCATGATATCGCGACATGTCGCGATATCACAACCATTTCCATCCTACGCTTTCTCTCTCCAGCTTCCATCATGATATCATGACATGTCGTGATATCATGACATTTCCTCCATCCAGCCCTTTCCCTCCGTTTTGGCCGCGATATCGTGACCTGTCATGATATCGCACCATTTTTGTCTGTCAACCTCCGTTCTCTTGCTTTGGTCACAAAATCATGACATGTCACGATTTCACGACCATTTGGATTTTGCTCCCTGTTTTCCCTGCTTTGGTCATGAAATCACAACACGTCATGATTTCGTGACCTTGCGCCTTCTACGCCTTGGCTTACCTATAGTGGTCGTGATTTCATGACCTTGTGTCCCTCAGCCTTGCCTTTTTTGTCTTGGGTCGCAATTTCGTGACCCTTGTATCCCTCGGCCTTGCATTTTCCATTTTGGGTCACGATTTTGCAACATGTCACAAAATCGTGACATGTCACGATTTCGTGACCCTTTGTCTTTTGGCTTCGCTTTCTCCGCCTTGGGTCACGATTTCGTGACCCTTTGTCTTTCGGCCTCGCCTTCTCTGCCTTGGGTCACGATTTCATGACCCTGTGTAACACTTAGAAAACAAAAATAACTTGCCACTTAGAAAGAAATAACAACAAAAGTTTGGTTGATGCTCGATTGCTTTGCTACCCTCGGATGCTCCCTGCATCATTTGGCAGAACATGTTGGAATGAAATTTTGCCCCGCTCTATCATCCACACATCCTAATTCTTATTTTTCATCTAAACGTGTGAAAAACACACACATAACATCATCTACTCCATCAACTACACCTATACATTTAACTCAACCATCTTCTGCACAAACCACACTAAAACCTCAAAAAGGTCTTCAATCCACAACCAATCCTTCATTTTCTATCCCTATAATTTCAAAACCTATAGACCCATTTATTGACACCTCCACATTATCAACATCTATCATACCTTCTACATCTAAAGATATAGGGAATGATCCTTCTACATCTTATTCTCTTTTTGATGAACTTTTACCAAATTTATCCACAATCTTAATATAAAAAAAAACAAATGTTTTTATGCAAGATTCAATTCTTTTAAACAAATTTCCACCATATCCTCATACTTTGGGCCTCCCACAACCTATGGGAAGTACTTACCAAGTTGGGAGTTGTGATTTTATTTATAAAGGATATGATTGGGGAAGAATACCTAGGAATATCAAAACTCATCATGAGGGATATGCCCGATGTTATTTTGCTAATGAATATATTAGAGCTAAGCCCATAATGCTTAAAATGGGCTATAAAGAGAAAGGCTTGGGACCTTTCCAAAATGGTATGAAATAACCTATTGAGGTAGAGCCATGGCCCGCCCGACGTGGTGTGGGCCTATTTCCTAGTAAGGGTCAACCCTTCCATTTTGAATATGATGATCAACTCATATGTTATCAAGATTATCTAGATAAACAAGATTCTTTGTGTTCAAAGAATAATCCCTTTACCTGCAATATGCTATCCATAGCTTACCCTGAATTGATTGTTGAATCCAATGAGGATTTGGAAGGAGATATTTTCCATGATGTCTCCGTTGAAGAGTTGTTACACAATGGTTTTTATTTTGATGGTTCTATACCAACTATAGCCCAACTTGAGGCCACCACTCATCAAGATGAATTATCCAACTTAACCTTAAAATAATTACAAGAATTGGGTGTTTCACCCGCCCCACCTAATTTTGAAAGAGATCTACACATGGAAGTAGAAAACATCCTTAAAGTTAACATTGGAACTGAGGATAATCCTCACATAATCAATATTGGATCAACATTAAGTTAAGAAAAACAAGATGAATACATTGCATTCCTTAAAGAATATGAAGATGTCTTCGCTTGGACATATGAAGATATGCTAGGTCTAGACCCTTCTGTAGTCATGCATCATCTAGTAGTCCATCCGGATGCTAAACCTATTAAACAAAAACTTAGAAAAATGCATCCCAAAGTGGCCCTGCTAGTCAAAGGAGAGTTAGAAAAACTCTTGAATGTTATTTTCATACAAGCTATTGATTATGCTGAATGGATCTCGAATGTATTTCCAGTCACCAAGAAAGAATCTACCAAAGTTAGGGTTTACACGGGCTTTAGAGATATTAACACTGCATGCCCTAAAGATGATTTTCCTCTTCTAAACATGGACCAAATCATTGACTTTACAACCGAGAGTGGAATGATGTCCCTAATGGATGGATTTTTTGGCTATAATCAGATCAGGATAGCTCTTGAAGATCAGTCTAAAACAACCTTTATTACCCCTTGGGGTACCTTTTGTTGGAAAGTGATGCCATTTGGTTTAAAGAATGCAAGCGCAACATATCAATGAGCTATGACTTATATCTTTCATGATATGATGCATGATATCCTACATGATTACGTAGATGATATTATAGCTCGCTCTATTAAAGAAGATGATCATTTAGATGATTTGAGAAAAGTATTTAATCGATTAAGAGAATACCTTATTCGATTAAATCCAGCCAAATGCATATTCGGAGTTAAGTCCGGTAAACTATTAGGGGTTTTAGTTTCTTTACGTGGTATCGAAATCGACCCTCTCAATATTGCGGCTATCACTGATATGCCTACACCTACCAATATATTTGAGTTACAAAGTTTACAAGGTAAGCTTCAAGTCATTCGTCGCTTCATTGATAAGTTGGCGGACAAAACCACTCCCTTTCTTAAGCTCCTTAAGAAGGATGTCCCTTTTAATTGGGACGACTAATGTAAAGAAGCTTTTGAACTTCTCAAACAATACCTCCTTAACCCACCTGTGCTTTCACCGCCTAGACCTGATCACCCATTTCTCTTGTATATTTTAGCTTCAGATTTTGCTTTAGGAGCTATGTTAGCTCAGCTTGATGATGAGAACAAAGAACGTGCTAATTATTACATTAGCCAAACTTTAATCAATTATGAAACTCGTTATACCTCATTAGAAAAACTATGTCTAGCAGTCGTATTTTCTATGCAAAAATTACGCCATTATATGCTTGGTCAAAAAACAT
Organism: Wollemia nobilis; assembly: GCA_028583015.1. Classification (NCBI taxonomy): domain Eukaryota; kingdom Viridiplantae; phylum Streptophyta; class Pinopsida; order Araucariales; family Araucariaceae; genus Wollemia; species Wollemia nobilis. The sequence goes on from JAQPPZ010002362.1 coordinate 357,639, forward strand.
ATGTCATTGCTAAATATGTTCCCTTGCGGTATCTCATGAGTTGACCTTATTTATCGGGTCGCACAGCCAAGTGGGTTCTTACTTTAACCGAGTTTGAACTCACATTCATAGGACAGAAGTCTGTTAAGGGTCAAATCATAGTAGATCAGTTAGTTGCTGCACCCTTAGAGTCTACCCATCCCCTCATCATTGAGTTTCCCGATGAATGCCTTCAATTAGAGGCGGACCATATTGAACAATGGTCCTTATACTTTGATGGATCCCGATGCATGAGTGGGGCTAGTGCGGGTATTATTTTAATATCCTCGCAAAAACATCTTATACCTTTGTCCTTTAAATTAACATTTGCTTGCACCAATAATACTGTCGAATATGAGGCTCTAATCCTTTGATTACGATCTACCTTGGCATTAAAAATAAAACATCTGCTAGTTTTTGGTGACTCCCAACTTGTCATAAATCAAATTAATGAAGTTTATCAGACCAGAGATGATAAATTGTGCCCATATAAAGCATATTTTTTGCAATTGTTATCCTTGTTTGATAAAGTTACTTTGGAAGCTATTCCGTGAACTAGCAACCGTGTGGCTGATGCTATGGCCGTAGTTGCATCTCTTTTGCCCTTGGAGTTAGATGACGAATATGCCACCATCATTATTCTTCGACTCCAGGAACCTGCTTCAAATAAGTCATGTTTAGAACCTTTGGATGTGTTTCTAATCAATGAAACTACTCCTGACCCTTGGTATACAGATATAGTTGATTTTCTTCAAAATGGGACTTTCCCTACCAATTCTAATAGAAACCAACATAGGTTATTACGTAGAAGAGCAAGTCGATTTGTAATAATTGGCAATACTTTATATAGGAGATCTTTTGAAGGTATCCTATTGAGATGTTTGAATCTAGAAGAATCCAAATTAGCTTTAAGTGAAGTCCACAATGGATCTTGTGGAGGACACTTCAGTGGTAGTGTCATTGCTAAAAAGCTCCTTAGGATAGGCTACTTTTGGCCTACCATGGAAAATGATGCACATGATTATGTGCGCCATTGTGACAAGTGCCAAAAACTTGCTGACCTTGTCCATGTGCCTGCACAAGATCTGTAGGCTATTTCATCTCCTTGGCCCTTTTCAAAATGGGGCTTAGACATTATTGGCAAAATTAATCCTGTGTCATTTGATGGACACAAATTCATCATAACTGCCACTAAGTATTTCATGAAGTGGGTTGAAGCTATGCCTTTAGCTTCCTACACTAGAACACAAGTCTCTAAATTTATTTTTAATCAAATCATTTGTAGGTTTGGAATTCCTACAAAAATCATCTCAAACAATGGAACTTGTTTCAAAAATAAAGATGTCAAGAAATTATGCCAAAAATATAAGATTCAACATCGTTGGTCCACTCCCTATTATCCTCAAGGTAATGGCCAAGCAGAAGCATCTAACAAAACCTTAATCAAAATTCTCAAAATATTGGTCAATAAATCTGGCCACGATCGGCACATTCAATTATATCCAGCTTTGTGGGCCTATCGAACTAGTGTTCGAACTCCCACTGGAACTTCACCTTTTGTCTTGGTTTATGGCGCTAAAGCCATTTTTCCTTTTGAATTAAAAGTTCCTTCTTTGTCTCTACTACTTCAGGATACTGAAGTAGGAGATGAATATCGATCTGGCAGACTCAGTCAGCTGGAACTCCTAGATGAACAACACATCAATGCTTTGGAGCATCTTCATGCTTACCAAAACAAGCTTAAAATATCATATGCCAAGAAAGTTCCTCATCGATCATTTGAGGTCGGTGACCTTGTTTTAAAAGAAAATAAAAAAAATACTAATGCAACTAAAGACCTTAAAGATAAATTTGACCCCAACTGGCTTGGACCATATATTATCACTGCTAAATTTGAATCAGGAGCATACAAATTAGCTACCTTAGATGGTAAAGATTTAAAAGAACCTATGAATATTATTCATCTTAAGAGATATTACGTATAAAATTTGGTCATTTCATCATTTGTACATATTTTGCATGTTGTCTCATTTTAAAAATATATATATAACTGTTTACACAAAAACAAATGAAAAAAATAAAAATTCAAAATAGCAATATTACTGACTCTTTTGAAACCCAAAAAAATAAAGAAGAAAGAGAGAGTCAAAATTATCAAACTCCTCAAAAATATTTGTTGTATATATTTCTTCTTCAAATATTGCAATTATATTTTCAAATTATTTTGGATAAATTAGCATTTATTTGGAATTCCCCACTATCACAAACACAAAAATAAATATTTTGATTTTATCTGGCATGATTACTAATATCTCTTATATCAAAGTCCACAAAATTTAATTAAATAAAGTTTGAGCATAGAGAATTGATCTTGGTATATACTTAAACCAAGCATATATTTTCATAATAAAATGATTACATTTGTAATTTCCATGCTATGCTACATAGTAGAAGTGGTTTCTTGAGCAAAAAGTTTCCCCTGCTATCCTATCATGCACATGGTCTAGAATTTTTGAGAATTGGCAAAAGGACAAGTTCACCCCTACCCAGAATAAAAACACCTTGCTCTACAGCTAATCCGAGCAAGTATCCCTAGCATAGGAAGAAAAGCAAAGTTAAAGAAAAAGAGAAAAAGAAACAAGTTATTTCAGCATTATCTCAAATATCAAGCCAAAATACAAAAAAAAAAAGAGAAAAAGAAAAGCAAAGAAAAAGAAAAGCAAAACGCAAAAGCAAAAGAAATAAAATCCCTTTTCATGCCCATTGAAAAGAAAAGAAGGGTTGATGAGCTTGAATCCCTAGAATTCTCAATTATTTGAAAACTGTGAGGTAAGCCCCATAACAGGTGGTTTGTGGCCAACCCTCTTGGCCTTGGGTAATCCCTAGCATGGCGATATGTCTATCACATTAGCAAACTTATTTTGTATAGACCTATGTCTGCTCATGGATTTGCTAGCTCTTGATAACCCAACCTACATAGTAGTCTAGTATGGTTATATGCATCTAAATCATGGTTAATGAACACTTATTTGGTTCATTCAAATCACTTGTATCAAATTATCTTGCTCAAAACTGGTCAATGAACAATGCAATTGCACACACATTTTGTATTTGAGAGATTTTGTGTATCATTATGATAAATCAATATTGGTAATGAACTCACCTACGCACATGGGATTCCTTATAAATCTAAATTTTGTCTTTAAAATACTTTGAAATATTTTTGCAAATTGTTTGGAATAAATTCATTTTCCTCTTTAAAGAATAGTTGTTTAGTATAAAGACAACTATATGCATTATCAAAAATCAAAATCATTTTCAAAACATGCAATAAAGTTACGTTTATATATAAATTTTGACTTTCATGACGATGGTATAGTTCCAAAACCAAAATTGGAATTTTATGCCTAGCGCAAGTCCTCATCTTCATATTTTTTGACTATTTCAAAAATTAAAAATCAACCATGCAATAAATCTATTATTTTCTTCTTTGGATTTCACAATGATGGTATAAGTCTATACCTAAATATTCTATGCCTAGCGCAAACCACTGTACCCATTTTATTTTCCACTTATTCAAAATCATAAAAACATATGACTTAAATCATTATGTTACACAATTATGCTTTAAAACAAAACAAACACTTACTCTATTTTCATGTCATTCTGTCAAACTTCAATTTTGCAATGATGGTATAATTCCTAGGGAATTATCCAAAAAATTTATCACACTTAGGAATTTATGCCTAGCAAAAGTCATTTTAAAATATTTCATGCATAATATTTTCATGGAAATCTAAAAACAAATCATCATCATCATCATTTGCATCATCACAACAAAGTCTTAAGATAGTCTTTTAAGCACTCTTTTACTTTTAACAATATTTCTATACTGGGATTAGCTTGACGATCGAGTGAGTGGCGACTCCATGAAATGGTCTATAATAGCGACAATGTCCTTTGAAATTATTGTTAGAATTCCCTTTTTTTTTTTATCAAATCACATCACAAACAACCAATTTGTTTACATCAGATTATTTCATTTAAATTTTAAAAGCATGACATTCAAACCATAATATTTCCAAATGACATAATTACATGAATCATCAAACAATCAAATCAAAACATTAAAGCATCATAAAACATATGCACAAGTCATATCATCAAAAAGATCAGTTCAACCAGAAAAAAATGAACAGTATAAATGAATTAGGGTTTTACCCTATTTTTCTTAATTTTATTCAAAAATGAATTAATAACAATTAATAAATTTTGCTTTTCTGCGTTTTTACCTCAAACGTTCGATTTGGGTAAAAACACGGAGGGGGCACCATAGTAAGCTATCGTACGATTTGACCTAGAATTGTCGCCTAAAAATATGAATAATTTTTGCTTTCTTGTAAATCGAGAAGAACTCATTTTTAATGCATTTTCTTCAAAAAATTCGCTAAAGAGGGGGCAAAATGTAGCACCCTAAAATTAGTGTAATAAAACTTAGCAATAATTAAAATTACCTTAGTAATAATTAAAATTACTTAGTAATAAGTTTTCCGCACCATTTTTAGAGTTTGTTTCATCCATTGGATGATATCATCTCCGATCAGATGATATCGCCTCAGGTCGAACGATTTCGTTTGGAGTAGAACGTCCAGATGATTTCATCCCAAAACTGATTTTTCATAATTAGCTTCTGTTTCAACAGCTTCTCTAACTCGAGCAAAGACGCGTTTGCTTTGTTAGAGTCTCCCCCCGTTGGAGATCTCACAAAATGGGATGATCTCCAACCTCCCAACATATTTCCTATGCCTATTTAATCTTAGACCCTCCCCTTGACATCCCCCTGGCTGAAATTTTCTGCACTTCGAGTTTTACATGCTTTAGAATATCCTAGACTATTGTTCACCTTTGTTCCTTCTCGAGTTTTCTTGCAGGAACTTTGTTATTCTTCAATTGGAGAAATATCAGATTATCGCAGATGATCCTGTCCAATTTGAGACGATTTCGTACCAATCCAAGATGATTTCGACTGCAGTCAACATTGGGGGCAATCAGTGCCTAGAGTTTGCATTTTCTCCACTCTTTTCTGCTGCATTATTCTGCATTTAGTTAATTCTATGGTTATTCCTTATTACTCTGCATTTTGGAGTTCACCCATATAGTCTTAATGCATAATAAAATCATAAATTGTTATTAAATCATTGTAATGCACTTGTATGCTTGTTTATTATTATCATTTTAATATTATTGATATCATTCTACATCATTGCCCTCTGTTGGCATAACTGCATTTTTTGTATTTTGTATCTATTTCTCTTATTGTAGGTCTCTGACGAATTCGTCTGATGAATTCGTTAGATCTCAGACGATCCTATCAAATCTCAGACGATCCTGTCAAATTCCAGATGATCCTAACTACTTCAAAAATTAGAACCTCCATCAGACATCCGGATCAGGTATGTCTCTTTAATCTAGCTTATTCTCTTTGTTTTTTGTTCAAATCTATTTTTTGTATTCATTTAATTTGCATTTTCATATATAATAACTTAGATTCATCTGGCCAAACCTAGGACTTGGATTTTTAAAGTTAAAATTGAACACATTAAACTCATTCCCAACCTAGGTGTGGAAACTGCCACTAAACGTTTCTTGGTAAACCCCATCATCCGTCAAAAAATCACCTTAATACCTCTCCCCCAAGATGTCGGACCTTCAAAGGGCCTCTCAGTCCAAGGTATTGTCCCATCCTTTTCCCATCCTCCTTCTAGGCGCGGATCCTTTAGCCTGAAGGTAAGGATGCAAAAAATTTGGAGTGATACAGAGACTCAACATGGCTCAAAATATAATATTATTTAGCCCTTTCTAATGTTTTGAAGATATAATATTTTGTAATGGAAATAGAATGTTAGGTACCCAAGATAGGTACTTAATAATTTAATATTGTATTGTAAAATAGTATGAGCCATAAATTAACTATTAAGGAAGGATACATGTCAAATTATAAATAATTATGTCATATATTCATATATGTAACCATTTGGGAATATTGTCATATGTAACCACAAGTAATATTGACATATTATTATGCACTTTATAACTCATTGAAGGTGAACCACCACATGGGTGATCTTGTAAATCATGAAAGGTGAACCATCAAGGTCTTGTATAAAGAGAGATGCATCCCCATTGAAAAAGGATATGTATGAAGTATTCTTGTAAAATTTTTGGATCATGGATCTAGAGATATTTTGGAGTGGCTTCCTTCCAATAAGGATCATTATATGATGTTGCCTTACCTCAAAGGTATAATCAATATTTATTTTGTTGTGTGAAATTTATTGTGCAATTTACTTGTGGATGCATTGATAATGATCCCATGATATGGTATGGCATATAACATTAAATAGTATGTCTTAATGGCATTGGTTTTAAATTATTAATGAAATTCATAGTGTGGTAAGGTAAATATAAACATTTCACATGTCCATATTTAATGCACTCTTATCCTTATCTCTTGCTTGTACATGTTAATGAGACCATGGTTTGGGTCATACCATGGTATTGTAAAGGCACTTAGTGCCTATATATTGCTTGTTTTATCAATAGAAAAGCAATGGAGTATTTGCCTATGAATCCATATTAGTTTGGTATTAGAGTATCCATGATATAGCTGCTTATGAGGGGGAATTTCATTCAAAGAAATTCCCCCTCCACTCACTTCTCCAAATTACATTCTATATTTAGTTTCATCCCTTATCTGATTTCAAGGCAAATCCCTTGTATATACTTTATTTCTGTGTGCAGTATCTTGGCCTCTAATTATTTCTCCCTAGACCATATTTTCATTTCCCTAGATCGACCTCCTACCAAGATGCCTTAGCTAAAGATGTCATCTTAGTGTCCCGATTGGTTGTTGTCAACTTTGGCCTTGTTTGCAACACCCACTAACATTCTAGATTCATGGTATCACTTATAGGCACTCCACCAATGACACCATAACTTATCATCATTGGAGTGCCTCTATTTTAGCTATAGGATATTCCAAAAATTATATTTTTGACAATGAGAATATGTTTTCAATGACAAAACCATGATTTCAGTGATATTTTCTCATTTTTCGGTAGTTTTTGACTTTTTGATAGGTTGGTTTTGATTTTTGGCAATGTAAAACAAATTCTAATAGTAATACTAGTTTTTGATATCCCCTTTTTATTTTCTAGGTATGGATTTGGTATTTCTGACAATGGATTTCAACATTTCAATGGGAAACCAATCGTTGTTTTCAACATTCAATAGTGGGATAATCCCACATGCATGTAATAGGGAGTCCTTTAGCTATTTAAAAGGCCACCCATTCACATATTGAGGTGACCACCTCTTAGTGGTCACCCTCATCCTCTTTCACATGTGGGAGGGAGGGAGGCGGTGGTTCCCTCATAACAAAAAAAATCTAATTGATTGTGATGCTGGCTATTGACCGAACCGTTGATTAGTTGACTTTGTTCCAAATTTTTATTTGAATTTTTATTAGAAAGAATATTCTTGAACATATTCCATTTTACAAATATTCTTGATAATATTCTATTTTTCAATTGTAAATGTCCATAAGCCTCTTTTATTTTACTCCCCGAGAGACTACATCTTTTTCTCACTTTTGGAGGTTTTGTTCAGCACTAAAGATATTTGTGTTTGTAGTCATTGGAAAGCTCTTTCTGTGATGGATCCAATAGAAACATCAAATTTATATTTTATCAATATCTGCTTCAACTTATAAACAAGGTTATGCACAATGGCAAATATTCACAAATTGGGTGAATATTAGGATTTCTAAAATTGGAAATTGGTGAATATGAGGACCCTCAATGTTGGCCCATTTGCCTAAAATTTTTGGGATCAATTTTTTCTTAAGATAAATTTACCACAATATATCCAAACATAGGCATATGTGTACTCATTGGAAAGTGCTTTTCGAGTCTGATCTAATGGTTTTGTTTTCATGAAGTTATAAGGTTATTTGATAGGTTAAAATTTTCCCCATAGGTGACCTTAATTTTTAGGGCTTCACATACCCTAAATTTTGGTGTGAAGATGATTGATTTGATTTGCTTAGGATTCACCTTGATTTTGATTAGGATTCACCATTTTTTTACAAGTATGTTTCGAGTCCAACCCCTTATGCATAACCCTTCTTATAAAGCACCAAAGTTTATGTTGCCAAAATTACTTTGAAAATATTTGTTGTAATACAAAGTGCATTTTCAGTCATACCCAACACTCTTCAATCTATATTCATTTTTAGCGACTCTTTTGGAAGTAGATTTGTCCTCCAAATAATGATAATTGCATATAGGTACTCCTCACTAACAAATTAGTCTCATAGATGTTCATGACCACAACCCTTCTTATGTGATCCACAACCATCACATGGGTACTCCTCATTCACGGAGTTGTCATTATCTCTTCCTTCACAAGACCAAGGCCCTTTCATTGTGATCCTAGATATCACATGGGTCTTTTCCCTCTCATGACATATGATACTCCTTCACATTGGAGTTTTTTAGCCCTCTAGTGGCTCTTCTCTCAGTTGGTTTTAGCACATGTCTTCACTAATAGGACACAAGAGGTAACACTACATCAATTCCTTCATAATCAACTTCTACATTGAATTTATTTGATCCTTAGTCTCATTTGGCTCCTAATTCACTTTCTATTTTCTCCTCCAGATTATCCTTTCCTATTTGTATACATTGGAAACCAATGCATCTACAGTGGGGAGGAATGATAGGGATCTTATGATACTGTATGCCATATAGCATTAAATAATTTCTTAAAGGCATTTGTTGTAAATTATTAATGAAAGGCATAGTGTGGCAAGGTAAAGGTAAACATATCACATGTGCATATTTAATGCACTCTTATCCTTATTCTCTTGCCCGCATATGATAATGAGCCCATGGTTTGGCTCATACCATGGTATTGTAAAGGCACTTGGTGCCTATATATTGCATGTTTTATCAATAGAAATACAATCTGGATTCTTTGCCTATAAACTTGTATCATGCATATTGATATATTTGTATGTTGAAGAATGATTTGTTGTAATGAGAAGAGAGGTTCTTAACAAATATGGTCATTATTACTCCTTAAAATTATTATCAATATTTGGTTACTTGGTGCTTACCAAATACCATATTCAATATCTTGATTATTGAGTGTGGTATTGTTGCAGAACTTTATTATCATTAATATAAATCATTCACCAATATCCAAAAAATATCAAATCATTCATCCATAATACATTATCCACAATAAAAATCTATAAATAAGAGAGAGAGATAGATAATACCCTTAAGGTAGAGGAACACAAATAATAATCCTTACGGAAGGAATAAATATACAATATCTCCCAAGATGAGAGAGCCACTCAAGAAGGGCCAAGTCCCATAAGCCACTTTGTGGGTAAAGACGATTACATATGATTGATCTCCATGATGATTACAATTACAAATATCTCTTCTTTATATATCCATCTTCTCATTCTACTTTGGGGAGCCTACTACTAATATAATATTATAATACAATCAAGCATATACTCCTAGGTACCCTACCATTCCACCCTCCTTACAAATGTTTCATCCTCAAAACATGTGAAGAAATAAGATAATATGATTTTTTAAGAAATGTTAGCAATTGGTACCAATATCGATCATCCATCCATCCAAGTGAAACACATTGATGTTGGTATGCCATTTTGTTACTTGAGTATCCAAATCTTCTTTGTTGGATCCACACTTCTACTACTATATTTTGTTAGCTTGAATGATGGATCCACTTGTTCCTTTATGCTAATGAACTGATCTAAAAACTAGGATCACTATGCTTTCTCTACCAAACACTGCCATAGTTGGTGCCCTTATCATTCCATGTAGAACCATAATATTTTTGCCTTGAGCCATACCTCCAAGAATATTGTCACTCATGGTGGTGTGTATGCTGATATGGTGCAACCTTAACTTGTTAGCATTTAATTTATTACATATGATTGATCTCCATGATGATTATAATGTTGGCAATTTTGGGTATGTTTCCTAGATTCATGTTTGTGAGTTGTCATTGATGTCAAAAGGAGTTTGTGTTGATGTCAAAAGGAATTTGTGCTGATGTCAAAAAGAGTTTGGTGCCAAAAATATCTTGAAAGTTCCATGATGTTTTTTTAAGGTTTTTTAATTAAAACCATGGTGACAAGGTTAAAGGTTTTCTTAAAACCATTTGGACTCATTAAGGGTTTTTATTAAAACCATATTGGCTTAATGAAAAGGTTTTTGCTCCTTGAAAAAATATTAAAAGTTCATTTTGATTATTAATAAATAAATAAACTCAAACCTTTGAAAATGTTTTAAGTTAAGTTTATTATTAATAAAATAATAATTATTAATTTAATAATTATTATTGAAAGGGTTTCTAAACCCTTAGCAGTGCCAATGTAGAAGACTTACCTCATCGACATCTTTTTTTTGGAAGGAGCGATGACGTCAACTTGCATGGGATGCAAAAGATTATTAAAGGGAATTAATTCCTAAGGTTCAATGCACCTTCGATTTGCACGATTACCTTCAAATTCATATTGCTTTGTGAACTTCGATTTTGTATTGCTCTGTGACCTTTGATTTCGGTTTGCTCTATGATTTTTGATTTTCGGATTGCTTTGTGTTTAAGTTCCAATTTTGTACGCCTATGAGGAAGAAAAATTTGTTTGTCTTTAATTTTTGTGAGCAAACGAAAGGTAAAATGACGAGTGGCACTTGAGAGTTTTGTTGGGAAATTATGCTCCAACGACGGAGACAGTGGAGTGAAGGTGCTCTCTAGGCAGAGGTGTCGAGATCGATTTGTGTCGGGTGTGTTTCATTTTTGGTCATGGATTATTGTGCATGTGGTACAACAATTGCTTTGGGCCACGAGTTTGGAGGAGGAAGTGCTTTGGTGCTTATGTCTCCACACTTCCCCTAAGGTTGGACAATTGATTTTTGGTCAAGGTAGATCTTTTGTTGATAATGTGGAATATTTGATTTGACTTGGCAATTATTGTTGGTAATTGGATGGACGTGTAAGGTTAAATAGAAATAGTGCTTTTACATTGTTACTATTGATGCTTAATGTTTATGTGATAAATGCATTTGGAAGTAAATACATTCTAGGAGTTATAAGGGTTTAAGGAATAATTGTGCTTAATGTCATATTGGGGTTAGAGAGCCTTTGGAGTTATTGAGTGGATATTCTCTTGTAATTATTTTTGAGGTTGAAGTTATTTTGTGATATATTAAGTAGGAGTTATAAGGTGTAAAGGAATATTGTTGATATGTATATTTGTGAGTTTTTATTATTGATGAGTTGGAGTGATAAGGTGTTATTAGGACTCTTATCATTGTGCATTATTCCATTGTTGCTAACTCTAATTTGTGGCAAATTGAGAGTTAGTGTTGTGACAAATTTTGATTTCTCCTTCTTCATCAAAGTAAAGTTATGGGCACATTCTTCCATGGTTATTATTGATTGATGGTTTTCTAAAAATAAGTTTGGAGTGAAAAGGATTAAATTAAGTTTCCTTATTTGGAGTGGATCTTATTTTCTAAAAGTGGAAGTATTGATTATGCATTATGAGATCATGATGATGTTGACGAAGTCAAACAACATTTAATTAATCAACATAGATTAAATAGTACAACTTGGGCTATAGTTAGCCGTAGGAATAGCTAACCACTAACCTAATAGTGCTAACAACTAACAAGAAATATTCGCTTAACAAAGTGGTTAAGCGAACCTTAGGTAGATAACTAACTACTCTAACAAACCAAATGAGGTAATAAATAGAATTACCGTAATAACTCTAACATCCCCCATTATTACATTATTTGGGTAATAATATAACTATTAGCTATGCTATTATCCCCCATACAACAATATTTGGGTAAAGTATATAACTACCCCAATACAAAGAAGAAGAAGAAGAAGAGAAATGAAAGAATGGTGGCTCGTGCTTTGTCTTCGGCTCTGGATCTGGCTCATGGCTCTGGCTCTGGCTCTAAGCATACCTCTAGAATTGTACCTCTGGGTCTATCTCGGGATCTGCCTATGAAACTACCTCTGGATCATTGCCTCTGGATCTGCCTATAGATCTGCCTCTAGAACTTTGTCTCTGGGTCTATCTTTAGGTCTGTCTCTAGGTCATTATCTCTGGGACTGCCACTTGGTTTGTCACTGGATTTGCCTCGAGGTCTACCATAGGTTTTACCTTTTAGGTAGAAGCCATACAACATTTATTTAATCATGGTCCATTGTGTGAGATCTGTCCATCCATAATCAATATGAACCTTGTTGGCCATTTTCAGTTTGTACCAACAACTTGAAGAAGAGTGATTCATACATCCATAAGAATCACAAGGATGTAATCTCCAACACTTAGCTACAACATGTCCTGTCTTTCCACAATGGCTGCAACAATGCTTTTTAGGAGTTGTAGGAGATTTAGGTTTTACAAACATAGAATTACTGGTACTTGCATGTCCAGTATAGCCAAGGCCTTCATGCTTTGCCCTAACACTTAGCATTATTGGAGATTTAATGCCTTGTTCTTGTTTACCTAATCTCTCACCATTGAATCCCATTTTATTCATCATTTTGGAACCAAATCCTTTGGTGTGTTTTTCAAAACACCCAATTTTATCATCTTCATCAATGCTTTTAACAATATTGCATTTTTTGCTATTGATGAGATTATGGAGCTCTTTTTGAGGAGGTTCAGTTTTTAAGTCACTAGTGTCACAAGAAAAATCTACTACTGAAATGAGATCACCTGTGCTATAACTGATATCTACCATAGAAGGTATGAGGTCACTTGTATCACAACAAGCATGTGCCATAATGGGCTGAAGGTCACTCGTGTCACAACAAGCATTTGCCACAATGGGCTGAAGGTCACTTGTGTCACAATAAGCGTTTGCATTTAGGACCTCACTTTCCTTATTTATTTCCAATTTACGTTGGGCACGATCAAGTGCAACAAAAACCAGGTATATGCCCCTTAGAACACCAATAGGAACTTGAGCACCATTTGTCTTAAGGTCTATACAAGACTTAGAATCATCGAGGAGAGCTATTAAACCATTGTTTAGTGTGAGGAATGTGCCCTCCTCATAAAAATCCAACCCATCCATCTCTGGTGGAAAGTATGGGTCTTTAACTGATTTAGCAACATCATTTTTTAGGGCTATATTTTTCTTTGATCTACCCATTCTTAAGGTTTCGGTCTCTGCTGAAAATGCACCTTTTACAATAAAATTTTGCAAAAATAATTTGACTAAGGTGTCGATCACTGCCAAAAATGCACCCTTATAAGTCTTCCCCCATTTTGTTTGCAAAATTATAATGTATCCCCTCCTTATTGCAAGAGAGGAGATGGAGGAAAAAAATTGTTATCCCCCCTTTTGTGCAAAAAAAAATGCAACAATTCAACCTAAAAAAAGCTCTTACAAAGCTTGCCCTATAGGCAGATTAGCACAATATATCACCAAAAAAAATCCCCCCTGTGTGAAGTACTTCAAACAAAAAATTGCTATTTATGAAGTCTAAAAAATAGGTTTGGAGGTTTGATGATTTTATGCCTCTTTAATTGCTTTGATGGTGGAGAGAAAAAAATCTATCCCCCCTTGAAAAAAAAATAACTTCCCCCTTTAAAATTTTCCTTTATAAAGCATTTTAAAACATTTTATATTCTAAAGTTAAAAAAAAAAATTATTATTCCTTATAGCAAAAAATTATTATTATTATTATTTTAAATAATTTTAAACTATATAAAAGAAATAATTTAAAAATTTTAATTTTAACTTAAAAAAAAATATATTAAAAAATAACTTTAAAAAAAAAATTGTTTTACCTTTGTTTGGGGGGGTCGGTGGGTTTTGATCCCCCAACCTCACGGGCACTAGCCTAGCGCTCCTGCCAGCTGGGCTAGCCTACCCGATGAGAGGGAGAAGGGAAAATTTTCCCTTTCTCCCCTTGTGACCCTCGCGGGAAGCAAAAAAATTATGGGAATTTAGTCCCACATTGCTCCCGTGGGGTGTGTGAGGGGGGAATAAAATGGAAGATTCCTCCCTTTATACGTAATTGCATTCGGGCAATCATGGAACCCCTTTTTCCATGCCACACAACAAGGGTCAGGTCCATGTCGGGTCATGTGGCTACCATGTGGCGGCCACATCAGTCCAGCATCCAGTCAGCTGCCACGTCAGTCCACATGGTGGCCACGTCAGTCCAGTCTAAGTGGTGCCACATGTCAGTCCAGGTCATCACCATGTGTTAGTTCAGGTCATTGCCACATGTTAGTTTACCTCAAATTATGTGCCCAAGTCAGCCACCTCAGGCTCCATGCCAGATCTAAGGTCTATCAGGTTGCTTCAGTCCAGTGTTAGTATGACCTTGAGAAATGTGCCTAAGTCAGAACCAGTCCAAATTGACCTCGGTATCCATGCCTACATCTAGTCAGATCCAATCACTCCTGTTCTCATGTCCAATCAGATCCAACCACCCTCATTCTTAGTTCAAGTCTAGTTTTGATGCCTCGAGATGCATTCCCAAGTAGGTCCAATTTTGATGCCTCGAGATGTGTGCCCGAGTAGGTCCAGCCCTACCTCAAGAAACATGCCCGCATCTACGTTGATATCCTCAGATCTCAAAAAGCATGCTTGAGTAGGTCCCGTGCAGGTCCTGCTCTAATACCATGTTGACGAAGTCGAACAACATTTAATTAATCAACATAGATTAAATAGTACAACTTAGGCTATAGTTAGCCCGTAGGAATAGCTAACCACTAACCTAATAGTGCTAACAACTAACAAGAAATATTCGCTTAACAAAGTGGTTAAGTGAACCTTAGGTAGATAACTAACTACCCTAACAAACCAAATGAGGTAATAAATAGAATTACCATAGTAACTATAACATATGAGTTTATGAGTTATTGCATAATTCTGGTTTATGAGAGTGGAAGCATTTGAAGTTTGCTTTAGGGTTTTTGAGTGAGAAGCTTATGCCATTGCTATAAGTTTTTGAAACCCTAATTGAGTTGTTTGGTTGTTGAGAGTTTGGTTTTGAGATTGCTTCCATTAATATTGAGTTGATCAAGTTATGCTTTACTTGATACATGAGTTGGACTTGCTCCTTTGAGATTTGATTTTATCAAGTTGTACTTTGCTTGATAAACTTGGTTGTGTGGTCAATTTGAGAATTCCTATTTGAGAGAAGTTAGAAATATCTTGAACCCCTTTTTGATGCTTAGAGAGAGATTGCTTTGAGTTATTGAAAACTAACTTGGCTAGGGTTTGATAGCAAGTTATGGTTCTATGTTGGAGGAGTTGATTCCTTGATATTGCATTATTAACAATTGTTGGGTCATGGTTCAAGATCTTGTGAAAGTATACTACTTCTATATTTATTCTGATTTGAGAAAGAGTTTGTTTTTGAGTTGAAGGATAGAACATATTGAGTCTCTAAAAATTATCTATATGCTCCTATGATATTGAATTAAGTTGAGATTTAAAGTTGAAGGATAGAACATATTGAGTCTCTAACAATTCTCTTTATGCTTCTATGAGATTTATTTGAGTTGAAATTGAGAGTTGAAGGATAGAACATATTGAGTCTCTAACAATTCTCTTTATGCTTCTATGAGATTGATTTGAGTTGATATTGAAACTTGAAGGATAGAACATATTGAGTCTTTAAAAATTCTTTTTATGCTTCTATGATATTGATTTGATATGATTGGATGAAACACATTGGGTCTCTAACAATTATCTTTGTGTGTTCACATTGGGCAAGTTTCTTGGTAAACTTGCTTGAGCTGATTTGGGAAAGTTCTTGGTGAGCTTGCTAGGACAGATTTGGATAGGTTCTTGTGGAGAACTTGTGGACTGATTTGGACAGGTTCTTGTGGAGAATTTGTGGACTGATTTGGACAGGTTCTTGTGGAGAACTTGTGGACTGATTTGGATAGGTTCTTGTGGAGAACTTGTGGACTGATTTGGATAGGTTCTTGTTGAAGAAATTGTGGAAAGATTTTATGAAGTCTTGGTGAAGACTTGTGAGTAGTTGTGATTGATTTGTTCAAGATTTTGGCTTAAGCTTGGGACAGATATGATAAAAATTTGAGAGCATATTTGTGCTGGCCCAGAGGACTAAATTTGGTGTAGATTTGTGATAGATTTTGAGAGGACTTGTGTTGGACCGACTAACTATGTTTAGTATAGGTGTTGATGAGTAGTTGTGGAGGTGATCAGTAAGGATATAAGTATCTAGAGCCAGAGCAAGGAGGATAGGACATCTTCTATGGAAAGAAGTTCTACCTACTAGTAGTAGAAGAGGCAGTGATCTTATGAAGTATCATTTCCAGAGCTTTGGGGAATAAGACATCTCCTTTGGGTAGGAGGTTCATAAATACTTCTTTGGGGGATAGGACATCTCCTTTGGGTAGGAGGCTCATAAATATTTTATTAGGGTAAGGATTCTCCTTTGGATATGAAGTCCACAAACATCATAATTGGGAAGGATTCCCAAATTATTTGATTGAGAAAATTTAGTGAAATATTTTCTTTGTGGAGTAGCCCACCTTGGGTGAACCACGTTGTATTGGTGTCTCAATTGTGTGATGACTTGTACAATGGTTTGATTACTGCTTTTATTTTGCTATTGGTTCATTGCATTGCTTTTTGAAGTAAAAGGAAAAAGTTAAAAAGTGATATTATACTATTCACCCCCTCTTAGTATAAGCTTGTGTTCTTCAATTAGTATCAGAGCAGGTTCTTCAAAAGAGTTTCACAACTTGAAGGAAAAGCTTGAAAAGAACACAATGGATTTTACAAGTGGTAATTAAACACCTATTCTTGATGGGACAAATTTTGGTCTATGGAGCATAAAGATGAAGGTTCATCTAATGGCTCTTGGAAATGAAGTTTGGGAAGCAGTTGAGTTTGGGTACACTATTCCAAAGCTCCCTCCTACTACTAAAGATGAGAAACTTCTACATTACAAAAATTAAAGGGCAATGGATACAATTTTGAAAGGTCTACAAAAGGTAGATCTTACAAAGGTGATTCATCGTAATACGACAAAGAAAATATGGGATCAATTGCAAGTGGTTCATACAGGTGATGCAAATGTCAGAAAAGTAAAATTGAGATATTACAAAGGTATGTTTGAAAAACTCAAGATGAATGATGAAGAAAATATTAGTGACTATATGCTTCGTATGGATGATATTGTTAATTCCATGAAGGAATTAGGTCTCGAGCTTGTTAAAAATGATGTTTGTGATAAAATTTTGAGGTCTCTTCCAAATATATTTAGTTAAAATATTTTATCTATTGAGGAAGCCAAGGATTTGGATAAATTGAAAAGGATGAGATTTATAGTATACTTGTAGCTTTTGAGTTAAGAACTAAAGTGGTACCTGATTGTAAGGAGACAGCTTTCAAAGCTACCAAGAAGTTCAAGGATAAACAACAAGAAGACAGTGATGAGTCTTCTAGTGATGAAGAAGCAAACTACAATAGGAAAGGCAAGTTCTCAAGAAAGCAAAAAGATATGAAATATGTTAAATATTTTAATTGTGGAAAGTTTGGTCACTATGCTACTGACTGTCCGGAACCCAAGGATGATTGTGATGAAGAAAAACATGATTATAAGCACAGGGAATCTGAGAAGCACAGGTATCAAAGGAAGAAAATAAATGAGCAAAATAGGCAAGGGAAGAGGTACTTCCAAAAATACAAGAAAAGTTTCTACACAGACAAAGCAAGTAAGTGTTCTAGTAGTGATGATGGAATTTATTCAAGTGATGATATAAATGAGACGTTGTTTCTAACAGAAAAGGAAGGAAAAGAAAAGAGGAATATATTTTTTGTGCTTAAGTGCTTTAGATGTGGAAATTTTGATCACCTTGAGGATGATTGTACAAATGATGGTTTGAATTCTGGTAATACTATGTATGAGGATGCTTCAAAAAATTATGAGGAAGATCTTCTTATGGATTTAGATGAAGGTAGCACCTCTAGTGGTAAGAAATTAGAAAAGGATATTGATGTTTTAAAAGGTAAACAAATAGAGGATGTTTCAGAAAAGGGAGAAGTAGATCTTGAGGCTAAACTTGTTAATGCTCTTTATGTGTTAAATAAAGAAAGAAATAAATATGCTAGAATCATTTATAGGTTTGATGAATGTCATTATGAAAGAGATGAGCTTATAGAGAATCTTGATATATCTATAGCAAATACACAAGAACTCAAATAAGAGTTGGCAGCTAGGTCTCTTAAGTGTAAAGAGTTAAAACATGAAGTAGCTTCCTTGAAAAAGGAAACTAAAGAGTACAAGGAGAAGCTTTACAGGTTTGAAGAAAGTTCCAAGAAGGTAAAATCAATCATCAAGGATCAAATAAGTACAACATATAAAACAGGTCTTGGTTTTGGAAAGAAACAAAAGGAACAGGTTGAGAAATCTAGCATGAGCTCCCAAGAAGAAGATGGTTCAGATGAAGAGAGTACTTCAGAGAGTAAGTTTTCAGATGGTGATTCAGATAACATAGAATCAAAAAATAGGAATTAGCATAAGGGGAGAAAGACTAAAGGATCTATGAGGTCAAGGCAAGAAAATTTCAATGGAAGATGTTTTGCATGTCATAGGTTTGGACACATGGCTTCACAGTGTAGGGCTCAAGCAAGACAGGTTAATAGAAATTTCAGAAATGGTAATTTTTTTCAAGGGTATTGCTACTCTTGTAATCAATTTGGGCACAAGGCAGTTAATTACAGGGTTAACAATAGGAACATGTTTGGTCCAACAAAGAGGATTCAGAGAATAGGTACATCTCAAAGGAATAACATTTTTAAATGTTATAAGTGCAATAATGAAGGACATATAGCCATATGGTGTAGAGCAGAAGTTCCAAGGTACAAGTTCAAGGCTATGAATAGGAACAGGAATAATGGCAAGAATAGAAATAATGACAGGAATAGGAATAATGGCATGGACATAAATAGGGATGAGAACATGAACAAGAACAGGGTTTTGAACAGGAACAAGAACAAGGATATGAATAAGAACATGAATAGGAACATGGACAAGGATATCAAGAAAAATCATGGAAAGGTAGTTATGGACATTGATGATGATCAATACCTAACGGGAGTTTTACTCCCACCCCAAAATTAATCACCTCAATAGGAGGTGGGGGAGGGGCTAAGCTAAGAGGCTCATTATTAGTCCTAAGCCCCAAAGGTGACCCTTTGCCATTGATGACAAAGCGGGAGAGATTTGAGTAAGGGGGAGAGCCTTAAGTTAGGGGGAGCAAAGCTTTAGAGGATGGTTTTCAATTGGTTTCAGTTTTGACAGTTGGCAGTTGCTTGAAAGTTTTTTTCAATAGTGGTTTGCCATCAATGACAAAGGGGGAGATTGTTGGCAACTTTGGGTATGTTGCCTAGATTCATGCTTGTGAGTTGTCATTGATGTCAAAAGTAGTTTGTGTTGATGTCAAAAGGAATTTGTGCTAATGTTAAAAAGAGTTTGGTTCCAAAAAGATCTTGAAATTTTCATGATGTTTTTTTAAGGTTTTTTAATTAAAACCATGGTGACAAGGTTAAAAGTTTTTCTTAAAACCATCTAGACTCATTAAGGGTTTTTATTAAAACCATCTTGGCTTAATGAAAAGGTTTTTTCTCCTTGAAAAAACCTTAAAAGTCCATTTTGATTATTAATAAATAAATTAACTCAAACCTTTGAAAAGGTTTTAAGTTAAGTTTATTATTAATAAAATAATAATTATTAATTTAATAATTATTATTGAAAGGGTTTCTAAACCCTTAGTGATGCCAATATAGAATACTTACCTCGTCGACGTCGTTTGTTTGGAAGGAGTGTCGACGTAAACTTGCATGAGATGCAAAATACTATTAAAGGGCATTAATTCCTAAGGTTCAATGCACCTCCGATTTGTGTGATTACCTTCAAATTCGTATTGCTCTGTGATCTTTTATTTCATATTGCTTCTATGACCTTCGATTTCGAATTGCTTTATGATTTTTGAGTTTCGTATTACTCTATGTTTAAGTTTCAATTTTGTATGCCTGTGAGGAAGACAAATATATTTATCTTTAATTTCTATGAGCAAAGGGAAGGTAAAATGATGAGTGTTGCTTGAGATTTTTTTTGGGCACTTGTGCTCCAACGATGGAGGTAGTGGAGTGAAGGTGCTCTCTAGGTAGAGCTATCGAGATCGATTCGCATCGGGCATGTTTCATTTTTGGTCACAGATTATTGTGCACGTGGTACAACAGTTGCTTTGGGCCATGAGTTTGGAGGAGAAAGTGCTTTGGCACTTATGTTGGTGTCTCCACACTTCTCCTAAGGTTGGAGAATTTATTTTTGGCCAAGGTAGATCTTTTGTTGATAATGTGGAATATTTGATTTGACTTGGCAATTATTGTTGGTAATTGGATGGAGGTATAAGGTTAAATTGCAATATTGCTTTGACATTGTTATTATTGATGCTTAATGTTTATGTGGTAAATGCATTTAGAAGTAAATGTATTTTAGGAGTTATAAGGGTTTAAGGAATAATTGGTCTTAATGTCATATTGGGGTTAGAGAGCCTTTGGAGTTATTGAGTGGATATTTTCTTGTAATTATTTTTGAGGTTGAAGTTATTTTGTGATATATTAAGTAGGAGTTATAAGATGTAAAGGAATATTGTTGATATGTATATTTGTGAATTTTTATTATTGATGAGTTGGAGTGATAAGGTGTTATTAGGACTCTTATCATTGTGCATTATTCCATTATTGCTAACTCTAATTTGTGGCAAATTGAGAGTTAGTGTTGTGATATATTTTGAGTTCTCCTTCTTCATCAAACTAAATGTATGGGCACATTCTTCAATGGTTATTATTGATTGATGGTTTTCTAAAAATAAGTTTGGAGTGAAAAGGATTAAATTAAGTTTCCTTATTTGGAGTGGATGCTATTTTTTGAAAGTGGAAGTATTGATTATGCATTATGATATCATGATGAGTTTATGAGTTATTGCATAATTCTAGTTTATGAGAGTGGAAGCATTTGAAGTTTGCTTTAGGGTTTTTGAGTGAGAAGCTTATGCCATTGCTATAAGTTGTTGAAACCCTAATTGAGTTGTTTGGTTGTTGAGAGTTTGGTTTTGATATTGCTTCCATTGAGATTGAGTTGATCAAGTTATGCTTTACTTGATACATGAGTTGGGCTTGCTCCTTTGAGATTTGATTTTGTCAAGTTGTACTTTTCTTGATAAAATTGTTTGTGTGGTTAAGTTGAGCATTTCAATTTAAGAAAAGTTAGAAATATCTTGAACCCCTTTTTGATGCTTAGAGAGATATTGCTTTGAGTTCTTGAAAAATAACTTGGCTAGGGTTTGATAGCAAGTTATGGTTCTATGTTGGAGGAGTTGATTCCTTGATATTGCATTATTGACAATTGTTGGGTCGTGGTTCAAGATCTTGTGAAAGTATACTACTTCTATCTTTATTATGATTTGAGAAAGAGTTTATTTTTGAGTTGAAGGATAGAACATATTGAGTCTCTAACAATTATCTTTATGCTCCTATGAGATTGATTTGAGTTGAGATTGAAAGTTGAAGGATAGAACATATTGAGTCTCTAAAAATTCTTTTTATGCTTCTATGAGATTGATTTGAGTTGATATTGAGAGTTGAAGGATAGAAAATATTGAGTCTCTAACAATTATCTTTATGCTTCTATGAGATTGATTTCAGTTGAGATTGAAAATTGAAGGATAGAACATATTGAGTCTCTAACAATTATCTTTATGCTTCTATGAGATTGATTTGATATGATTGGATGAAACACATTGGGTATCTAACAATTCTCTTTGTGTGTTCACATTGGGCAAGTTTCTTGGTAAATTTTCTTGAGCTGATTTGGGCAAGTTCTTGGTGAGCTTGCTAGGATAGGTTTGGACAGGTTCTTGTGGAGAACATGTGGACTGATTTGGATAGGTTCTTGTGGAGAACTTGTGGACTGATTTGGATAGGTTCTTATGGAGAACTTGTGGAATGATTTGTATAGGTTCTTGTGGAGAAATTGTGGACTAATTTGGATAGGTTATTGTTGAAGAACTTGTGGACAGATTTGATGAAGTCTTGGTGAAGTCTTGTGAGTAGTTGTGATTAATTTGTTCAATATTTTGGCTTAATCTTGGAACATATCTGACAGAGGTTTGAGAGCAAATTTGTGCTAGACCAAAGGACTGAGTTTGGTGCAGATTTGTCATAGATTTTGAGAGTACTTGTGTTGGACCGACTGACTATGTTTAGTATAGGTGTTGATGAGCAGTTGTGGAGGTGATCGATGAGGATAGAAGTCTCTAGATCCAAAGCAAGGAGGACATGACATCTTTTGTGGAAAGGAGTTCCACCTGCTAGCGGAAAAAGAGGTTGTGATATTTTGAAGTATCATTTCAAGATCTTTGGGGGATAGGACATCTCCTTTGGGTAGGAGGCTCATAAATATTTGATTGGAGGAAGAATTATCCTTTGGACAGGAATTCCATAAACATTGTAATTGGGAAGGATTCCCAAAGGATTTGATTGAGAAAATTTAGTGAAATATTTTCCCTGTGGAGTAGCCCACCTTGGGTGAACCATGTTATATTGGCGTCTCAATTGTGTGATGACTTGTACACTGGTTTGATTACTGCTTTGATTTTGCTATTGGTTCATTGCATTGATTTTTGAAGTAAAAGGAAAAAGTTAGAAAATGGTCTTATACTGTTCACCCCCCCTCTCAGTATAATCTTGTGTTCTTCATAGAATTACAAATATCTCTTCTTTATATATCCATATTCTCATTCTACTTTGGGGAGCCTACTACTAATATAATATTATAATACAATAAAGCTTGGGTTATGTGTGGCCCATGCCAACCCTTATACAATATAATAATGTATACCCAAATATCTATTCCTAGGTAACCTATCAGGTATTGTAAATCTTACGGGAACATTGAACATTAGAAAAATATTTCCTCCCCCATTAATGTGAACTCTTCACTTGCATAATGTACATAACACTAAAGCATATATATTTTAATAAATATAATTATTCACCCTTTCTACATAATATATCAACATTGGATGAGATATTGCTTCACTAATATAACTACAGATATAATAATACAACCATTTGTTTTGAAGTTCCTTGAATAAGAAATCTATTGCTTCAAAAAACACCACAATATTAGGGCATATGCAAATGTTATGACAAAAATAGAATGAGTAAGCCAAAAAACATGTTATTTAAAAAAGTAATAAAATCTCCATGGCCTTGTGTGTTTTTTTCTAGGTGGAGGGGTGCATCTAGTAATCAATTTGTTATGAAAGTAATTTACAATAGCTTAAAATTTATTCTTTTAATATTAATAAATAATATCTAAATAATTAAATAACCCTCCAATCACTATGTATAAATATTTTCATACATCAAAATAACTGTCCAAATCATTCGAATCAAGTAGCATTATTTAAACCTATTAGATTCCTCAACATTTCAAGGAGGAGATCTAGGTTCAAATATTTCCAAATGACACATAAATAATATTCAAGATTTGTTGTAATACACCATGTGGTGATAATGTAATATGGGTGGGGCCTGTTTCAATCCCATATAACCCATTAAAAATAAAATTATCCAAATCCTTCCATAGATAAACATTTTCTATGTTCAAAAAATATTCTCTTTGCAACAATTTAGAATTAAGAGGTATTATTATATTTCTTGATGTAGTTCTTGTCTACTAAATGTACAACCCACATGATACCCTACTAAGATTCATGGAAACTCATACAAAGTCCTTGGAATATGTCTATTTAGTTCTTTTCATCCATGATGAAAATATTGATTTTGAAAATAAAATCAAGAATACCTATATTTAAAAAAAAAATATTTTCATAGGATAGAAAGGCACACACAAGCTTCAATGAATAAATACCTATTTGATCATATCAATATATAAATAACTTGATCATAAAAAGGTGAGTAAAAATGGACTAGAAGAACATGATATTCATGGATATATATTATAATGCGTCAAATTATGTGGCCCTATTCTGATGCAAGTTAGGAATAACAAATCATACCAAGGGTGTGCTCCTCACACAACTCAACCTGGGTTAGTTTAGTCAATTATGCTTTAAAATTCTTCTTGTAGAACAAATGAATCATGAGCCTACAACCTCTTGCAAAATGCAATCACTCCTTTTTTATGTATGGATTGCATAACCAATCTCACAAATATATGACCAAAGGGATCTCATATTCCTCCACTTCAAACTAGTCAACACTAACCACCAAAGGGATATCCGTTAATTTTTAAGACTACATAAAACAAACAACATATTTTATACTACTATAACTAATATACAAATTGGATAATATTGATCTTCAAAACCTACTTTCAATAAGAATTTTTCATAGATCTATACTAGAATTATAGGAACTATCCAACACATCAATGTGAAAGTGTAGTAAGCATCCAACTTGTCCAAAAATAATAACAAGATTTCTAGCTTAACAAAACAATTTCCACCTTGATATTTGGTAATATCACTAATTTCTAATATCGAAAAATATTTAACAATTTTAAAAGCAAGCATTCAAATATCTAGGTTAACACTCCACAAGAAGTTTTCCATGGACTCAACTTGTATACGATGACAATAATAGGTTATATCTAAAATAAATGAAACATATATTTAGAATCAATTAAAATAAAACATGCCATTTCATATTGCCTTGATATATATTCAACACATTTGGCATCATTGATTAGTATTCTCCAGTACATATCTAGTGAAATAATTGGAATTCTAATTGTTGTGTGATATTTTCTTATAATTTAAGGCCTTTCATACCCAATATATCTCTTTTACTTTGATGTAATTGAATTAAAATAAATGATGCCTTACTTTCAACACAATAAGAAAATCTCCACACTCTAGGTTTTATGATCATTGGCTCTTATACCATGTGTTGGAACAACATAAAGTTGAATTAATTGTATTAATAAAATAATTCTATTTGTACAATGTCTTGAAAAATAATTGACTTAAAAAACAGTTCAATACTATCTATTTTTTCAACAAACTTGAATCTTACCTACAAGTACTTCACAAGTCTCAAACAACTTGACTTGCTAACAACTCACACAAGACTCCTACATGAGTGGTTCTAACCACTCAATTTATTTTAATAATAATATTTATCACATCCTATGATATAATAAATGCAAACAAGAGGTGGTTTAACCAATATCACCAAGGGTGAATACATAAAAACTACCCCTAAGCTTACATAGCATAATCCCTATAGACTTACATAAAAGGATGCTACTAGGCTTACATATAGAACACCTATAAGTTTACATAGATAATGCCTCAAGATCTACATAACACTTGCTTGTAGGCTACATCAAGATAATTTGTAGGCACTTCCTCGCTATTAAAATTTTCCTATTAAGGTCAAATTATGAATATTTCAACGTTATAAATAATATAAAGTAAGAGTGAAGGAAGATAAAATATTAGTAATAGTTCATTTTCCTCCATAATAATAATCGGCCAACAAATTCTGCTATCATCTTTTGCCAAAGGTACTTAAATTTTATTAACCTATATAGGAACATGAAGCCATGACTCCACCTTGAAGAACACAAGCTTATACTAAGAGGGGGGTGAATAGTATAAGATAAAACTTTTTACTTTTCAAACCAAATGATAACAACAATATCAAGGTAGTAAATAATGCACAAATAATCACACACATGAGAGAAATGGATTTAATGTGGTTCACCCAATGTGGGCTACGTCCATGAAGAAAATATTTCTTATAAATTTTCTCAAAAAATATCTTGGGAACCAAATCCCTATTATAATTTTTATGGACCTCTATCCAAATGAGACAGCAATCCCCTATGCTCAAGTTCTAGGACCTCTATCCATAGCAGAAATCTATCCCCACTGCTTTGTATTATGGACCTCTATCCATAGGAGAACTCTATCCCATTTTCTTTGGTTGGCTCCAAAGCCTACTCTCAACTCTGCTCAACTCTAATCAAATCTGCTCACAACTTTGATCAAATCTTCTCAATTGCCTATACTGATTTGTCTCACACCTGCTCAAAATTCTGACTTAAACCTAGTCATAAATACTACTTAGAACTAATAAAAAGCCTTATCAAAAATACCTACTCAAAAAATATAACAATCCTACTCTAATATGCTCACTTCCTCTGCTCAACTTTGCTCTAACACATGCTTAAAATTGCTCATAACACATGCTCAAAACTACTCATAACACATGCTCAAAACTGCTCATAATACTTGCTTTGATAAAGGTACTTCAGATATACTCTACCTAGATTTCTTTTTCAAGAACACATGGAAAATGATATGCAATATAATTTCACAATATGTTCTTTCCAATATCACTAAAGCCCAATGCACAAATTGCTTCATAAAATTACCCTATAACCTTTGTAAATTTATCTTAATATCAATCAAAGCTAGTGCATAAATTTTCTTCACAAAACTAATTTCTTAACACTTGCTCATCCACATTCAATGTCACTCAAACCAATGCTCAAAATATTCACAAATTCATTCAAAAAATGAAGCACAATTTGTTCACAAACCCTAGCACATGTGTTTCCAATCTCATTCAACAATGAAGCACAATTTGTTCACAAACCCTAGCACATGTGTTTCCAATCTCATTCAACAATGAAACACAATTTGTTCACAAACCCTAACATAAATATTTTCAATAATGCATATATATAATCCTTATTTCTCCACCTTATGATTAAAAAATATTTGCTCAACCAAACACCTTAAAGAAGGAATAATATCACCATACATATTAACTTGATTTGATGAAGATGTGCCCTCAAAAACCTGTCTCAAAATAATTTCCTTTTTAAAGTGCCAATTCAAAATTGGTTAGTAGATTTCTCCTTCAAACCATCAACATTAAATTTCTTCTCAAAAATATGTGCACAATGAAATATGTAAATGATGCTCAATGACTCTCCTTTTGTTCTCAAAATTTAGGGCATTAACAATTATGAAAACCCCTCAAGATTTATTTTCACCATACGAAAAAAAATACAACCAAAAATCAAACCACAATAACACCTTATAACTCCTACTTGTAAAAGGTAGAAATAATTTTCAATATCAATAATGTATCTTATAATCATCCAAAACCCTAAGTGTAGAATAAAATTTTAATTTCACTTTCATACACCTTATACCTAATATTCTCACATGCAAAAAAATCTCCTTTGTATTTCCTCTTTATACTATTTGTAAAATAAAAAATTTATAAAACACACCTTTATGACTTATATTTTTCAAACTAAAATATTTTAAAGCATACACTTATAAATCCTAGTTTGCAAGATAACAAATATTTTAACACATTCTTATGACTCCCTATATGCAAAAAGGAATAAACCTTTAACACAACCTTAGGACTCCCTAATAAATGCATACCATAGGAAATTTAATTAAAAAATTTATGCCTTTACCAATGCAGCCACCACAAATTGAACCTGCAACCTCTTGCTTGCCTACGTCCTAGTGCAAGCTAGGTTGCTACATGAGCTAGCCTCCTACACAAAAAATTAATCATGCAAAATACTCCTTATTGCTTTGGTGAACTTATTTATTGATCAAAATGCTAAAAAAATTGAAGCCATCATGAATCAACCCCCTAACCTCTTATCTTCTAGGGCCTTACCTTCGACTAAGTTTCCACTTGATCTAGCCACCTGCTTAGAACAACGAAGTCACATCCTTCGATTTATTTACTTGCTTCTACCTCAAAATGAATGCACATGCTATCTTGCTCTTCTTCTCCCTTTACAAAATATGAATGGATCAATTGCACTCAACATTCAACCTCTACCTTAATGAGGTATTTTTCCCTTCATTAAATATGCACTTTGATTATATATTTCAAACGTCGATAGTGTAAAATTCAAATTTTCAATGGTGTCTTTTAAACCTTAACCTTAGTTATATTATAATATTTAAAAAAATATTATAATAATAAATTTTAAACTTTTGCCTCTAATTGTAAAATTTAAATCTTTTGAAAGCAAGTAAGACCTTATCCTTTTCTTGCAAATATAACCATGGAGAATGACCTTGTCCTTTTCTTGCAAATATAACCATGGAGAATGACCTTGTCCTTTTCTTGCAAATATAACCATGGAGAATGCTTTTGCCTTGACAATTTTTGGACCTTTGACACTGCCTCATGTATCCTTTGAATATATTTACGTTGCACTTTAATATTTCAAATTTGACTCCCTCTTGGAGTTAAAATCTTTTATGACTTTGCAGGTGACTTCCTTTGGAAGTTCTATTCCACTTCCCTGCATCCCTTCCTTGGCCTTTTCACAGGTCCCTAATCCTGTCCTAGTTTCCCTAGCACTTCCTTAACCCTTCCCTCTTGGCAGGATGGTGTTGCAGACGATCTCTCTAGGGTGGGAGATCATTGTTCCAATGTTTTTCCCATTTCCTTACCCTATGGTGGGGTTTTCCTTCGGTGCTTGGGTCCTGGGATGGTTTTGGGTTTTTCCTTGGGACTTTTCTTGGGTTTTCTGGGTTGTTCAAGGATTTTTCCTTGGATTTCCTAGTTTTTTCTAGGTTTTCATGGTGTCTTCTTGATGTTTGCCCTTGGAGGATCTTCAGTTGTGGAATGTTGTGTCTGTTGGAAAGTGACTTCATGAGCAGTTTTGCACATATTTTTGGTCTTGGGGAGGAGGACCATGTGCTTTCTTCTATGACTCTGCTCTTCAAGATTTCAATTTTATAGGTTTTCCTCATTTGTTTCCTTGAAGTTGTTTGATGGTGGTGTTAAAGGTTGCTTGGGATTTTTGTCCTCTTAGGTTCCTTTGGTACTTTCCTATATTTTTCCTAAGGCATGTTTTTCTACTTCTGTTGCTTCCTCTATTGGGTTGGCATCCTTGAAAGCTCTTTACTACATTGCATGAGGACTTCATTTCTTGTGGAGTTCCTCTATATGTTGACCTGCTTTTCAGGCTAGTGATACATTACATGAGGATTTTGTAGCCTGATGAAATCCTCTATTTTGTGTTCATCCTTTCAGGCTCAAAATGGGTTTGTTTCCTACTACTCATCCTCATTCTAACGAGTTTTACTGTAATATTTTTTTTTTCTGGTCCACCCTTGGCATAGGGTGGTTTTTTTTGCATTCAGGTGGTTTTCCCCAGTGTGGGAAGTGGATCTCTATTTTTCTGCTACACCCTTGGCTTAGGGTGGTTTTTTCTGCATTCAGCTAGTTTTCCCATGTGGGAAGTGGTTTTTCTCTTGGATCCTGGTTTCCCATGGGTGGTTTGGTGCATTTCTCCTTTTCCCGCCCTTGGGATGTTTTAATTTTCAAGTTAGGCACTTGTTTCTTTTTCCCACCTCTAGGAAGTTTCAGATTTGGTTTTAGGCAGGATTTTTCATTCTTTTTTGCCGCCTTCTCCTTTCTCGCCTAGTAGGATTTTCAAAATTTGCTCCATGTAAATTTCCTCACTGTTTTCCTAAATTATTTCCTCAAGCCTTTCCTGAAGGTTTTCCTCAAGGGTTTCCTCAAGCCTTTCCTGAAGGTGTCCCTCAAGGCTTTCCTTAAGTCTTTCCTATTGTCCATCCTTGGACTGTTCCTCTGGAAGTTTTATGTAATCAAGTTTTGGGATCCTTGATAAAAACCCTCTTTTAATTTAATAATTTTTTATTTCGAAGATAATTATTAACCTTTTCACCTTTAACATCAATGCCAACCAACATACTTAATATTTCTAACAATATCCCCCTTTGTCATTGATGGTAACTCTTCTTAAAATATTTTATTTTACTGCCACAAGATTCCAAATTTGCTCCTACTGAGAATTTACTCCCTCTTACTAATTTATCTCCCCCTTATTGAAGATCTCCCCCTTTAACAACAATGGAAAAGGGCTCTTTTGGGGCTAAAAATAAGACTCTTAGCTCAACCCCCTCACCACCTCCTTTCCTTGAGGTGATCAATTTTGGGGTGGGAGTAAGACTAATCCCAAATTTCCTCTAAGATACTCAAAATTTTTCTTTGAAGTGGCTTAGTAAATATATCTACAATATGTTCTTATGTAGTAACATATTCTAATTTGACTTGATGATCCATCACATGTTCTCTCAAAAAATGATATTTTCTTGGAATGTGATTGGTCCTTGAATGCATCATTGGATTATTTGAAATATTTGTGGCACTTGTATTATCACATAGTATGGATATGGGATGATCATGCTCTATTTTAAAGTATTTTAAAGTTTTCTTCATCCATAACACTTGTGTACAACAAGCAACCTCTATAATGTACTCTACCTCTATCGTGGATAAGGATATTGATGTTTGTTTCTTGCTTAGCCAAGAGACTAAACAATCTCCAAGAAATAATGCTCCTCCACTTGTACTCTTCCTATCATCAATAATGCCTACCAAATCTGCATCTGTATATGCTATGAAATTGAAGTTGTTACTTCTGGGATACCAAAGTCCAAATTCCATAGTTCCTTTTAAATACCTAAGAATTATCTTTACTACTAGTACATTTGTTTCCTTTGGCTCTACTTGAAATCTTACCACTAGTACCACTGCCTACATTATATATGGCCTTGTAGATATGACATATAGTAAAATTCTAATCACATATCTATACAATATTTGATTTACCTTGGAATATTCATCATCTTTACTCAACTTGCATCCTGTAACCATGGGTGTACTCACTGGTTTGCAATCCTTTCAACATTTCTTTTATATACTTGGTTTGTGAGAGAAATATACCTTTTTATAATTGTGAAATTTACAATCCAAGTAATAAGGACAACTCACCAAGCATTGACATTTAAAATTCATTTTGCATACACTGTAA
The DNA here is from genome assembly GCA_028583015.1 of Wollemia nobilis. Classification (NCBI taxonomy): domain Eukaryota; kingdom Viridiplantae; phylum Streptophyta; class Pinopsida; order Araucariales; family Araucariaceae; genus Wollemia; species Wollemia nobilis. The sequence goes on from JAQPPZ010002362.1 coordinate 388,725, forward strand.
ATTTTTGACACATCTTATCATTAATGTCTCCAAAAATGATATCATCCACATAGACCACCATAATCAACAAGTCATTTTCTTCATTTTTGATGTATAAATTATTGTTAGCTATTCCTTTTCTAAAATCTTGTTCTTGAAGATATTTATCCAAACTTGAATACCAAGCTCTAAGGGCTTGCTTTAGTCCATAAAGAGTATTTTTTAATTTGCATACATAATCTAGCTTATCAATTAGGCTGAACCCCTCAAGTTGCTCAATGTAGACCTCTTCTTCTAAGAAACCATTGAGAAAATCTGATTTTACATCCATTTGATATACTTTGACGTTTTTGAAACTTGAGAATGCTAAAAAAATTCTCATGGCCTTAAGTCATGCAACAAGAGCAAATATTTCATCAAAATAAATCCCTTCAACTTGTGCATAGCATTTTGCATATAAGTATTGCTTTGTTTATGACTACCTGACCATATTCATTTAACTTATTTATGTAAACCCATTTAGTGCCAATTATATCCTTGTCTTTTGGTTATGGGACAAGTTCCCAAGACTCATTTTTTTCTATTTGATCCAACTCTTCATCCATTGCCTTGACCCATAAAAAACACAAGCTTATACTGAGAGGAGGGATGAACAGTATAAGAGCACTTTTTACTTTTTCTCTCAAACCAATATATGCAATGTAAAGATAGCAATATCAACAACAATAATCAAAGCAATGTACACAACACCACACACAATAGAGACACAACAATTTACGTGGTTCACCCAAAGATGGCTACTTCCACGGAGAAAATATTTCACTAAATTTTCTCAATCAATCTCTTGGGAATCCTTCCCAATTACAATGTTTATGGACCTCTGTCCAAAGGAGATGTTGATCCCCTAAATCTAGTTTGTGGATCTCTATCCATAGGAGAACTCTTTCTCCTCTACTTTGGCTGGTGATCCTCTAGAAGACTCTACCTCCACTGCACTGACTGGTGGATCTCTCTCCACTTGAAGACTCTTGTCCTCACTTAGAAGACCTATCCTCAATGTCCTGGCTGATGGATCTCTATCCACTAGAGACTCTATCCTCATTGCTCTGTCACCTCCAAAGCTCTGTCTCAATGCTATACTAAACACAGTCCAGTCGGTCTAGCACAACTTTGCTCAATCTCTTGCACTAAACATAGTCTAGTCGGTCTAGCACAAGTCCACTCAAATCTGCACTAAACATAGTCCAGTCGGTCTAGCACAAATCTGCTCAATAGGTCCACTCAGAACCTACTCAAATCTGCTCAATAGGTCCACATAGAACCTACACAACTCTGCTCAACAAGTCCACTCAAAACCTGCTCAAATATGCTCAATAGGTCCACATAGAACCTGATCAAATCTGCTCAATAGGTCCACATAGAACCTATCCAAATATGCTCACCAGGTCCACACAGAACTTGCTCAACTCTGCTCAATAGGTCCACACAGAACCTGTCCAAATATGCTCAACCAAGGCTCACACTTAAAACCTGCTCAAATATGCTCAACAAGATCCACACGAGTAGAACTTGTCCAAATCTGCTCAACAAGCTCACATAGAACTTGTCCAAATTTTCTCAACAAGCTCACACAGAACTTGTCCAAATCTGCTCAACAAGCTCACATAGAACTTGTCCAAATCTGCTCAATCACTTTCTCAACTCAAATCAATCTCATAGAAGCATAAAGAGAATTTTTAGAGACTCAATATGTTCTATACTCAAAACTCAATCTCTTTCTCAACTCAAATCAATATCATAGAAGCATAAAGAGAATTGTTAGAGACTCAATATGTTCTATTCTCAAAAACTCAATCTCAACTCAAATCAGAATATAAAATAGTTTGTTTTATGGAACTTGAACAACCACTTCATACATCCACTTGACTAGGCCCAATCAACTCTACTCAACCAATCACTCAAGAAACAACTCTTGCTCACAAACCCTAGTCCAAGCATGTATCATCCAACTCAAAATATTTCCAACAATGCTCAACAAAAAATCTCACATAACAATGATACTCATGATATTTTCAAACCCTAGTTCAACTCACTTCAACAACAATGCTAATAAAAAAAGGTTTTAATCACAACACTTAATTCCTAGAAAACCTTGAAGCATTAACTCAAACACTTCACTCAACCAATGGTCTCAACAACAATGCTTATCAAACAAGGTTTAATCACAACTCTCAATTCAGAAAACCTTGAAGCATCAACTCAAAAACTTTTGAAAAGGAAACCCTAATTAAATCCTTTTCTCTCCAAAGATGTTTTCAAAAATCAACCAACCAATCAAATTATCAAAGGAGAATATTGCCCATACCTTTTTGTTGCCAAGGAGTTGTTCACAAAATCTGCCACACTTAAAAATTTCTTTTCCAATCTCAATAAGGGTTAGAGGACTTCAATAAAAATCACAATACAAAAATAATAACTCAATAACACCTTATTACTCCAACTTAATTTTAACATCCACCAAAGTCCTTTTAGAAGAAAACCCTTATCAAAAATAATAGCCAACAAGTCTTAAAATAAATCTCAATTAAGACTTTATTATAACTCCTTATACCTCCTAAAACATAACTCTCAAAACAACAATTTCTAGATTATAAAACTCAAATAATCATCAACACTTCACCTTCAAAAATCAATCACCACAACCTTTATTTAATAAAGTTTATTAAAAATTAATAAACTCTAAAACAACCTTATCACTCCAACCTTAGGGCATAAACCATAAAATTTTAATTAAAAAATCATACCTGCCTCAAGGGGTTTCGATCCCATGACTTGCCCTCACCGTGAGTGCCTTAGCCATGGCTAAGGTTGCCACATGAGCTACATGCTCGTTCACAAAGGGGGAAGCACCATGTGCTTCCTCTTTGCGCTTCTCCTTGCCCATGTTTAAAAAAATGTGCGCCTTGGGCGCTTCCACAATACTGCCACCAAAAACCACTCTACGAGAATCGAACGCATGACCTCCGTGCTCTCAATGCCTTTGTGCTCTCCAAGCTACCACTAGGCCACACTACCCAATGCAAATTTGGGGGTGGTCTCACTCCGTCTTATCCTCTGCTTCCTTTTCCAATCGTTTTAAACCACATGAGCTCGTTTTCGCATATGCCACACAAATTTTATTCGAGCAAGGATAATTAATGAATGACTTTGGGCATGTATTTATATTGCCCTCCTCCTTTGTCTAAGATGTCGGTGCTTTGATTTGAATGCATCACGTCGGTGCTCTAAGGCTTCGCAAGCCTTAGTAAAACCCAACCTTTGGGTTTTTAATTATTAAAAACTTTGCGCTCGAATATATTTTAATTTCTCTAAAACCCAACCTTAGGGTTTTAATCAAATGAACTTTATCCTTTAAAATCTAATTATATTATAATTAAAAATTATAATATTTAATTAGATTTTTACCACTTTGGTAAATATTATAATAACAATTATAATATTTTTAACCTTCCAATGCTTCGGATGAATTGCTTCCATGGAGAAGTAAAAACCTCTTTCTGACCCAATATTTTTGGGTGTAAAATAAAATATTTTAACCCATTATAAACTTCCATTAAACTTTGCACTCGAACTGAAGAAGAACTCTCACTGGCATCTTGACATCAATGACAACTTTGGCTTAGGGACTCAAAATGTCCAACAATCTCCCCCTTTGTCATTGATGGCAACCCACATTATTTTTACTGAAACCTGACCTTTCTTTTTCCTTCTGCTCCCCTTGGGACATTGCTCCCCCTGGCTCAATGCTCTCTCAAATATCAAATATCTCCCCAATACACAAATCTCTCCCCCTTTGACATCAATGGCAAAGGGTCACCTTTGGGGCTCGGGGCTAAGAATGAGCCTCTTAGCTTAGCCCCTCCCCCACCTCCTCATGAGGTGATTAATTTTGGGGTGGGAGTATTTCTACTCCCCGAAAACACTATTCTTTACCTTTATTCTTTTCCCTTATTTTCTGAGTTTCTTGAATCCTCTGACTATTTCTATCCAAGTCATCATCCCTGTTCCTGTCATCATTCATGTTCCTATTCCTATTCTTGTTCACATCTAGGTTCATGTTCCTATTTATGTTCCTATTCTCATCCATGTTCCTGTTCCTATTCTTATTCATGTTCATGTTCTCATCCATGTTCCTATTCTTGTTCATGTTCATGTTCTGTTCATTTTCATGTTCATGTTCATTTTCATGTTCATGTTCATGTTCATGTTCCTATTCATGTTCCTGTTCATGTTCCTATTCCTATTCATACCTATTTTTGGAATGTCTTCTCTACACCACTTTGTTGTGTGACCATCATTATTGCACTTATAACACTTAATGATATTATTCCTTGGAGGTGCAAATATCTTAGGATTTCTCCTAGTGAAGTCATATCCTCTTCTTTCATGAACCCTGCAATTCATTGCCTTGTGACCAAACTGATTACATGAGTAGCAATACCCATGGAAAAATTGTCCATTCCCATATTCCTGTCTTTCATGTGTCCTGCATTGTGAAGCCATGTGCCCAAACTTGTGACATGAAAAACATCTTCCGTTGAAGCTTCCTTGTTTTGACCTCATCGGTCTCCTATTCTGATTGTTGTTCCATCTGTATCTTCTTTGTGCATTGTTCCTATATTTTTTGAACTCTTTATTGTCCAATTCTTCCTCTGATGTCTGACTTTCTCTTACACTATCTTCTTCTGAAGTATCTTCATCTGAAGTTTCCTCTTCAGAACTTGAAGTTGACTCTCCTTCCTATTTCTTTTGAGTTTGTTCAAAACCAAGACCTGTTTTGTTTGTTGACCTTATTTGAACCTTGACTATCTTATCCATAATATTTGAGCTATTCTTGAATCCTTTCATCTTGATCTTGGAGTCCTCTAAATATTCTTTTAGTAGTGCCACTTCTTGTGCTAACTTCTCACATTCCAAGATCTTTTCTTCTAACTTATCTTTGAATCTTTTTGCCTTAGCCTTTGATTTTTCTAAATCCTCTATGAGCAATCTTCTCTCTTCATCACATTCTTGAAACTGAATTTCAAGTTTAGAGTGTTGCTTTCTTACCTTCTTTACCATGTCAAGGGCATAGATAAGTTCTCCCTTGAGATCATAACCATTCTCTGCTGAATAATCCTCTATTTTTTTGCCTTTGTCCACATCATTACTTTCTTTTGGCTTGTCTTCTATAGGATCACTTACTTCTTCTTCTAAAGCCATTAGAAGATTTTCATCTGGTCCTTCAAGTGCATTCTCATATTCATCATCACTGAAACTATAACCATCCCTTGTACAATCATCTTCAAGATGTCCAAATTTACCACATCTAAAACACTTGAGAATAACTGGAGTCTTTTTCTTAACTGGTTCTTTTTCTTCAACCATAAATAGGACTTCATCTCTATCATTATCTGAAGAACTAGCATCACTATCATTTGAGTACTTACTTGCATTATCCTCATAGTAGCTCCTCTTTTATCTTTGAAAGAACTTCCTTCCTTGTCCATATTTGCTTTTATTTTGGTTCCTGTGTCTTTTTGATTCCCTATACCTGTGATCCTATTTTTCTTCACCATTGTTGTTCTTTGGCTCTTTACAATCTGTTGCAAAATGTCCATACTTTCCACAATTGAAACACTTAACAGATCTTAGATCTATGGGTCTTCTAGAACCTTTATCTCTTCTACCATAATTTGCTTCTTCATCACTGGATGACTCACTGCTTGATTCTGACTTCTTACCCTTTATCTTCTTGTTCGCTTTGAAAGTAGCCTCTTTCGGAGGGATAGGATCTTTTGTTCTTATCTCAAAAGTTGTAAGCATGCCAAGTAAAGAATTTCTTGTTAGACTGTCACTATCAATTGATGTTTCTATAGCAGAGACTTTTTCACTGTACCTTTTTGGAAGAGTTCTCAAGATCTTATCACAAGCATCAGATTCATCAACCTTCATTCCAAGACCTCTCATCTCATGTACAAGTTCATCAATCTTACTGAGATAGTCACGAATGTTTTCATCATCCCACATTCTTAGATTTTCAAATTCTCCTTTGAGATTTCTGATCTTAGCTTTCCTGACACCTTTATCTCCTTCATATATGTTATGCAGTAGTTCCCACATTTATTTTGTTGTTTTACAATCCATAACCTTCATAGATTTTGATCTATGCAACCCTTTTATAATTGCATTCATAGCTCTTGAATTTGCATGCATTAGAAGCTTACCTTCCTTATCTGTAGGAGGATTGACTACTTAATCATATCCAAGTTCCACTGCATCCCAAACTTCATTGCCAAGTGCCATCAAGTGAAACCTCATAAGCATACACCAATACAAGAAGTCACTTCCATCAAATATTAGTATTGTATTATTGATGGACCCATCCCTTTGATCATTTTGATCCTTTTGATCCATTGTGTTCTTGACCACTTTTCCTTCAAGCTATCAAACTCTTCTGAAGGAACCCGCTCTGATACCAATTGAAGAACACAAGCTTATACTAAGAGGGGGGTGAACAATATAAGAGCACTTTTTACTTTTTCTCTCAAACCAATATATGCAATGTAAAGATAGAAATATCAATAGTAGTAATCAAAGCAATGTACACAACACCACACACAATAGAGACACAACAATTTACGTGGTTCACCCAAATATGGCTACTTCCATGGAGAAAATATTTCACTAAATTTTCTCAATCAATCTCTTGGGAATCCTTCCCAATTACAATATTTATGGACCTCTGTCCAAAGGAGATGTTGATCCCCTAAATCTAGTTTGTGGATCTCTATCCATAGGAGAACTCTTTCTCCTCTACTCTAGCTAGTGATCCTCTAGAAGACTTTACCTCCACTACACTGATTGGTGGATCTCTCTCCACTTGAAGACTCTTGTCCTCACTCAGAAGACCTATCCTCAATGTCTTGGCTGATGGATCTCTATCCACTAGAGACTCTATCCTCATTACTCTATCACCTCCAAAGCTCTATCTCAATGCTATACTAAACATAGTCCAGTCGGTCTAGCACAACTCTGCTCAATCTCTTACACTAAACATAGTCCAATCGGTCTAGCACAAGTCCACTCAAATATACACTAAACATAGTCCAATCAGTCTAGCACAAATCTTCTCAATAGGTCCACTCAGAACCTACTCAAATCTTCTCAACAAGTCCACATAGAACCTGCACAACTTTGCTCAATAGGTCCACTCAGAACCTGCTCAAATCTGCTCAACAGGTCCACACAGAACCTGCTCAACTCTGCTCAATAGGTCCACATAGAACCTATCCAAATATGCTCAACAGGTCCACACAGAACCTATCCAAATCTGCTCAATAGGTCCACATAGAACCTACTCAAATCTGCTCAACAAGCTCACACATAACTTATCCAAATCTGCTCAACAAGCTCACATAGAACTTGTCCAAATCTGCTCAACAAGATCACATAGAACTTGTCCAAATATGCTCAACAAGCTCACATAGAACTTGTCCAAATCTGCTCAACAAGCTCACATAGAACTTGTCCAAATATGCTCAATCACTTTCTCAACTCAAATCAATCTCATAGAAGCATAAAGAGAATTGTTAGAGACTCAATATGTTCTATACTCAAAACTCAATCTCTTTCTCAAATCAATCTCATAGAAGCATAAAGAGAATTTTTAGAGACTCAATATGTTCTATTCTCAAAAACTCAATCTCAACTCAAATCAGAATATAGAATAGTTTGTTTTATGGAACTTGAACAACCACTTCATACATCCACTTGACTAGGCCCAATCAACTCTACTCAACCAATCACTCAAGAAACAACTCTTGCTCACAAACCCTAGTCCAAGCATGTATCATCCAACTCAAAATGTTTCCAACAATGCTCAACAACAAATCTCACATAACAATGATACTCATGATATTTTCAAACCCTAGTTCAACTCACTTCAACAACAATGCTCATAAATCAATCTTCACATAACAATGATACTCATGTTCTTTCCTAACTCAAGTTCAAGTTCTTTGCACAATCCAATGGCTTCAACAACAATGCTAATAAAACAAGGTTTTAATCACAACACTTAATTCCAAAAAACCTTGAAGCATTAACTCAAACACTTCACTCAACCAATGGTCTCAACAACAATGCTTATCAAACAAGGTTTAATCACAACTCTCAATTCAAAAAACCTTGAAGCATCAACTCAAAAACTTTTGAAAAGGAAACCCTAATTAAATCCTTTTCTCTCCAAAGATGTTTTCAAAAATCAACCAACCAATCAAATTATCAAAGGAGAATATTGCCCATACCTTTTTGTTGCCAAGGAGTTGTTCACAAAATCTGCCACACTTAAAAATTTATTTTCCAATCTCAATAAGGGTTAGAGGACTTCAATAAAAATCACAATACAAAAATAATAACTCAATAACACCTTATTACTCCAACTTAATTTTAACATCCACCAAAGTCCTTTTAGAAGAAAACCCTTATCAAAAATAATAGCCAACAAGTCTTAAAATAAATCTCAATTAAGACTTTATTATAACTCCTTATACCTCCTAAAACATAACTCTCAAAACAACAATTTCCAGATTATAAAACTCAAATAATCATCAACACTTCACCTTCAAAAATCAATCACCACAACCTTTATTTAATAAAGTTTATTAAAAATTAATAAACTCTAAAACAACCTTATCACTCCAACCTTAGGGCATAAACCATAAAATTTTAATTAAAAAAATCGTACCTACCTCAAGGGGTTTCGATCCCATGACTTGCCCTCATCGCGAGTGCCTTAGCCGTGGCTAAGGTTGCCACATGAGCTACACACTCGTTCACAAAGGGGGAAGCACCATGTGCTTCCTCTTTGCACTTCTCCTTGCCCACATTTAATAAAATGTGTGCCTTGGGCGCTTCCACAACACTGCCACCAAAAACCACTCTGTGAGAATCGAACGCATGACCTTCATGCTCTCAATGCCTTTGCACTCTCCAAGATACCACTAGGCCACACTACCTAATGTGAATTGGGGTGTGGTCTCACTTCGTCTTATCCTCTGCTTCCTTTTCCAATCGTTTTAAACCACACGAGCTCGTTTTCGCATATACCACATCAATTTCATTCGAGCAAGGATAATTAATGAATGACTTTGGGCATGTATTTATATTGCCCTCCTTTTTCTAAGATGTCGGCGCTTTTATTTGAATGCATCACGTCGGCGCTCTAAGGCTTTGAAAGCCTTAGTAAAACCCAACCTTTGGGTTTTTAATTTTTAAAAACTTTGCGCTCGAATATATTTTAATTTTCTAAAACCCAACCTTAGGGTTTTAATCAAATGAACTTTATCCTTTAAAATCTATTTTTTTGTGTGGAAAACATCCCAAAAGGGATACCACTTTCGGGTAAGACCCAAGGAGGCAGGGGTATCCATTCTGCCAAAAATTCCCAGGACTTGGACTTGGCCTACCACCTTTGACATACTCAAGGAGCAAACAAACACATAAAAATAATTTTTAAAAAAGTAAATAACAACAAAAATAAAAAATAAATAAAAAAAAAACATGCTCCTTGAGTGTGTCAAAAATAAAAGCACAACCAAACATGAACAATAATATAAAAGAAACCACAACACAAACCACATAGAAAAACATAAGAACCACATAACAAAACACAAACAAGACAAAAACAATAGAACACTACAAAGACATAACCCAAAAAAAACATGAAAAATAAACACAACCAAAACCTAAAAAATAAAAAAATAAAATAAAAACTAAAAAACAACCAACAACATAAAATAAAAAAAAACAAAAAACATAGAAAACACTCACACATAAAAACACGAAATAACACAAACAAAGAGAAACCCAAGAACAAGAACGAAAAAAACACAAGAACAATAAAAAAAAACATAAAAAAAAAAACAAAACAACAAAAACACATGAACAACAAAAAACAACACAAAGAACACAAAAACAAAACAAAACAAAAGAACCCACCCACCTTAAAAAACTAAACAAAAAAAGAAAAAAAAAATTGAACATAACAATGACCTATCTAGACCAGAAGATTATTAAGGCAAGAATCAACAAGGGAAACAAAATAAAGAATAGAATGAGCTAGGGAACTAAAAAAAATTGAATGAACCAAAGAAAAGCAAAAAAAAAAAATGAGAAGAAACTAGGTACCTTCAAAACTGGAGCCATCCAAAGAAATGATAGAAATAAGAGCTTCCCTAATTTGAGAAGCCCACCATATAGGAGGGTGGCCATAACAAGTAAGATCACCTTTGTCCAAAGCCCAATTAGCTAAAGCATCAACACTCTTGTTTTGATCTTTGATCACATGATTGTAATCAACTTTCAAAAGTACCATCTGGATTAACTGAATCTTCTCAATAATTCTTTTTATTCTCCAATGCACCTTATGATTCTTAGGAGTCTTCAAGAGATTAATCATAAGTTGAGAGTCAAACTCAACTAACACCTTTTTCCATCCAACCTTAGTAGCCTCTTGAAGACCTCTAAGGATACCATACCCCTCAGCAAGGTTATTGGAAAGAATACCCAAATTCTCAGCAAAGGTAAAAACCAGGTAGCCATCTAAAAGTCTACCAATTCCTCTCACACTGGATTTTCCAGGGTTCCCTCTAGAGGCTCCATCAGTATTAACTTTTCCAAAATCCTTAGGAGGAGGTTGAAAATTTTTAGTCCTATCCATCTTACTAATACTCACATTCCCTTTAAGTTGGTTGCCCTTAGAAGATTTAATATTCAATATTTGCATCACTTGATCCCATCTTTGGTGGGAGTTTTGGGGGTGACTAAGGAGTTGATGGACTGATTCAACTAAGTTGGTTATGGTCTTGTTGGTCACAAATCTGCCATAGGAAAGGATTTCTACATTTATGCACCCTAGACCCAGCCAACATTGAAAGGTTGAGAGAAAAAAATGTCTCCCGGACCAATCTCCAAAGAGGGCTAGTTCCCACACTAATCTAAACTGGTTTCAAGACTAGAGATACAGGAAAGAAATAGGAAAATATAGAAAGAAATGGGAAATAAACTGAAAGGGATGTAAATATAGCTGAAGTCGATCATTAATGGGGAGAATAATCTCGAACAACAATAACTTCAACTAGATCCTAAAGCTCAGCAGCAACTGACTCTTAGAACATAGAAATTAGATCACGCATTAGCCATGAGTTTGCTTCCAAATAAACTTCAAACATTCAAATGCCAATACAGCCAAATTCAACATAGAAAAATTCAACTGATATTACACTGGACTACATATAAGTAAATCACACATAAAGTGAAACATACACAATGAATTAGATCACCAACTCTAGAAGACACTAAGAATGGAAGCAATTGCATCTAGGATTTCTATTTCAATTTCTGCAATAAGATCCTCCTCTTTTTGCTTGAGTTTTACATTGGTATTTATAGAGATTTGTCCTCTTCCTTTCATATTACAGCATTTAATACATGAAGCATATTTTGAAGAACAATCCCATTAATCTTCCTTGAAGAAGTGATAGTCCCTACTTTTAATGGATTACAATAGAAACGAGGGCCCATATATTTTCATCAAATGACTATTATCAAGGGAAGCTGAAAGCTGTAAGAGATCATGAACAGGCGCTTTGAATATTGGAGGCATATTTAATTTTGGCGGCATCAAAAACTGCTTCAGGTTCTTCCATCTTGCACACCTCGGTAATCAGCAAAATTTAATCTTGGAACCGCTTCTTTGACCATGATCTAAAAACCGTTGGAGAGCCTTTAATTGATCCTTATCTTCTTTGCACGTTCTCCTATGCAATCCTGAAGAAAAATGCAACATAATTGTATTGGGCCTTTTGTTGTTGATTCTGTTGTGAAAATGAGATAGGTCACAAAAATGCGACATGTCACGAAATCGTGACATGTTTCTCTTGTGCTGTCCTTGCCTCCTTACCCGTGAAAACGTGACAGGTCACGAAAATGCGACATGTCACGAAATCTCGACACTTTCTCGTTATCTTGTACGGTTTAGCTTTCAACCTGTGAAAATGCAACAGTGCATGAAAATGCGACAAATCACGATATCGCGACGTTTTTTCCATTTGGTTCTTTCATGTCAAATATGTCATGAAATCGTGACATTTTCTTGCCTTCATCATTATCACTTCAAGTCGCGATATCGCAACGTTTTCCTCTTTCTTGGTCTCATCCTTCAAAATGTCGTGAAATCGTGATGTTTTTCTCCATTTGCTCCCTCTCTGCTTTTTTGTCACGATATCATGACAAGTTCCATTGACATTGCCCTTTGCTCAATTATGTCGTGATTTCGTGACATTTTCTATCACTCTGCTCCATGGCCACCGCAAGTCACGATTTTACAACATGTCGCAATATCGCAACAACTTTCATTTTAGTGCCTCCATTGACTGCGTTGATCGCAAAAATTCAACCCATCGCGATATCATGATGGTTTTACTCCCTTGCTGTCGTTGACTATTTTGATCGTGATTTTGGAACACGTCATGATATCGCGACATTCTCCAACTTTGGATTCTCTCTCCTCTAAAAGCCCGTGATAGCATAACATGTGATATCGCGATAGTTTTTGGAATTAGCTATTTTGGCACAAAACTCGTAGAGAAACATAGAGTGAGAACTTCAATAGTTTATGCATGAATAAGCAACAATCAAAACAATGTGGCAAAAATGCCAACATTCTTGGCGGCTCGTGGGGTATACAGTTCTGCTATATGCATGAATCTCAGGCCTTAATCCATTGGGCAACAGAGTCAAGAAGCTGGAGAAGCAGGAAAGTAAGTGTTGGTTGATGCTGGATGCATCTACAGACTACTGTAACAAACTCTTGTTGGTACTCATTCAAAAATAGGATCATCAACAAAAATGTGTGGAATAGCATAAATTCCTTTATTTTTATTAGAACTACTACACTGTTCCTAGCTCGGATGAGCTGGGTAATCACCAGGTGCTATGAAAAGATCTCTAGGGAAGTAGAGAAAAGCACCTGAGATACAAAAATAGAAATGAATGGAGGGATGGCCTGCAGATGCGCAGGCTGTGGAACGGGAATGGGGAATGATGGAATGGTGATGGATGGAGGAATGGAAATGGTAGATACAACAACAGGGTGCTACTGTTCTACCCGCTGTGGAGATAATGAAATGGAAGTGGATGGAATAGATATGATAGTAAAACCCATGACTATGATGAAATACTCACACGACAAAGGACTAGAAGAAAGGGAAAGTAGAAATGGGAACATCAGAGGGGGAAGTAGAAACAACAGCAGTGGTTTGATTATTTGTAGAAGGAGTAGAAGAAGAAGGGAATGAAGAGGGGAAGGAAGAAGTAGAGAAGAAGCCACTAACTACTAGGAAGGAAAGAAAATAAAAAGAAAAAGAAACATACATGCAGGCTTGCATGCAAAAAGAGCCAAAGTAAAAATAATTTTTTTCTTTTATGTACAAGGTAACTCCCAAATTAGCTGTGAACTCTCGGGAAAGACACAAACCCAAACATGGTTCTATCTCCTAGATCCCAGACCTTGGATAGACAATCATTAGTCTCCTGATTGATAATCAGCTCGGAGTCATCAAAGATTTGAAACTGTTGCACTCCAAGTGTCCCAGCCATCTTAAAACCTAAGCATGATCGTTCAGTCCCAGTATTAGCGTTGTTTCTGTATTGTGCTCCATCAAAATAGAGCTGATCTGGCAGAGAGTCTCGACCAACTTGACTAGGAGGCAACTTGACTTCAACCTCTTCAGGCTTCGTAATGGAGTAACAACCAATATCATTTTTGATCATGGCATTAAAATCAAGCATTGAAAACTCATCCATCATCAAATCAGGATCCTCCAATTCTTCAGTTATCATATTGACAGTATGTTTGGAATTTTCTTCCTCTTCCAAATTTTCTATATGAAAATTAGAAGGCTTCTAATTATAGATCCGGACTCTACTTCATTTGAAGGGAATCTCCAAGTGAGAATAATCTAGAGCAAGGTAGCCTCCTAGCTTAGCAGTGAATTCTCTCGATAAACTCATGCTGAAATATGGTTCTAAATCAACCACAACTATCTCTTGGATTACTATAATCTGAGGCATATTATGCAGAGCAATAGGAAAATCCTTGATTACACCCACTATTTTCATTGGATTCCCATCCAACTGCAAGACACCAGGGCTACTTCTCATATATTCCATTCCCATCGCATCACAAACTGCCTTTGGCATGACAGTTGTCGCAGCACCAGAATCAATCAGGCAATTGTGCACAATCCAACCCTCCATATTGAGTGACAGATAAAATGGGGGTGGTCTGTTCTTTCCAGTAGCTAAAGAAGTTAATTTTTGAGACATAACTACCTGGGCTGGAGCTTTCCCCTTACTTTGAATGATATTTAGGGATTCTTGTAAAAGATTTACCTGTCCAAGCAACTACAAGGTGTCATACAGATTTATCTTAGCTGGTATCCATTTGAGTTCTTCAACAATGTTGTATTCCATGGAGATCTACTTTTTTCCTCCACTAGCAGATTCAAAATTGCTTTTATATTGTTGGGTAGCCTCCACTCGTTGTCATTTGGTCAATGATGGATAACGCAACGTCTCTCTGGCTTGGTCCTTTGTTTCTACTTGCGAATGGGAAGTAGAAGCTTTTTCCTTCTATTTTGCTGGTGGTGGAAGTGGATCCTTCGACAAAATAGGTGATTTTCATTGCGTTGGGGGATCATGAGCCTTTGTTGGCATTTGCTACTTTGTTGCTTGTACAGGAGGCACTTTCAATGGCTCCATCTTAGCCGAATCTACCAACATTGGTTTCTTGTCGTTGTGTGTCAGTATTGCTATATGTTTCTCCAGAGACTCCACAGAATTAAGATCCACCTCTTAAATCATGTTTACACGGCTCCCTGCAAGAACTTGCAAATAATTTTGGTGGACCATGCAAGTGAACTCATCATGTGGGTCATTACAAGAAGAACACCAGTAAGATGGCTCATATGAAACTTCAAAAGGGCCAGCCTCTTCACTTTCCAATATTGCTGAGTTCCTTTCAGGTACTTTCTCCATAGCATTTCTAGGAGCAAGTTGTTCTCTAGTTACTACTGGCATAAATCTTCATGGCTGATAGTTCCTTTCCACCTCTCTCCATTCCATAGATGTCACCTTGTTAGTGAGAGATCTCATAGCCGACTAAATTTCTTGTAAAATAGCCAATTGAGGATTTGGGCTTGAGGATACAGGCGGTGTCGATAAAGGTAATGGAACCTATGGGGAAGGTAATGCAGGAGTTGGAAATGGAGAGGCTAACCGTGGAATGCTCGGTGTAGGCAACTAGGGAATAGTTGGAGTAGGAATCTGGGGAACTGGAATGGGTGTGATCTGAGGTGCACTTGAGATCCATGATGGGGTAGGATACATGGAATCCATGGGCTATGAAAGTGAACCAGAGTACAAATACTTAGGAAGATCATGTATGATAGGCATTGTTACCTTTGGAGGAAGCCTACCTATAGCAATCAAATCAGCTTTTGCCTTTAATGCTTGTTCGAATAGCTCTAGAAATTTAGTCAAATTGGACTATCGGACAAACCAACTGATGTCTGTGTTAAATGCTCTGAGGTAATAAAATGTAGCTAGCTCATCAATAGGCCAAAGACCATAAGGAATTCTCTACTAGCTTCTGGTAAATCTGACATTGAAATCAGCTATCTCTTCCTGCGCGTGCCTTTGAATTACATTAAATTAATACAATAAAGAGTATGGATCATCTTGTTCATGAAATTTTTTTACTAACAATTCTCCTAATTGATCCCATGATGTAATGGTGCCTGGTTGCAATGATCGGTACCAATACAACAATTTACCTCTCAGTGATAACACCAACAAATTTATCATCAAATCCTCATCGGTTATGTCATGGATGGCCGCCAAAGAAGCTACATCATTAATATGCTCATAAGCAGTATTACCAGTACCATCATAGGTCAGCAAAGCTTTCAAAGTAGCTTGAGGAACTAGATTTTGTGCCAGTAAGTTCAAAGCTCTCGAACCATTCCATACTGAGAACTTCCTTGGAGGATGCTAAGCCATTTGGGATGCTGGATTTGGATATAAGAAACTTGTAGAAATACTAGGAGGAGTCGAGGATGGCAAAAAATGACCTACAACCTTCGATGAAACAACAAATGATGGATTCACAGGGCTTACCAATCTTGGGCACTCCATCCAATTCTGAACATCAATCTTGAAGAATTCGACTGGATATTTTGATTCTTTGGCACTTGATCTCATTATCATGAAGCAACGATTTTCACCAGCTTCACAATTAGAAATTTCTAGGTACAATTGTTAAGATCCTGCTATAAAATAAACTCAAATAACACACTCTCACACAATTGCTTGGAAATAACTCACATAAACATCACATTAATATAACAGAAATTTGCATAAAGAACAATCTCACAATAGAACTGAATCACAAGCCTCTTCGAGGGGGCAACCTCCTTCAATACTTCATTAATTTTGCAAAATATGGTTACATTGGTGCCCTTTCGGGTATTTAAGGAGTTTCCTTCCAAGATTGGCTTACATGCAAAATGCCACCTGGATTACATGCATAATGCCACCCAAATTACATGCATAGTGCCACTTTGAATTACATGCACAATGCCACCCGAATTACTATAGGAAAAAATAGCGTAAACATTACATTAGCATAGCCAAATAAATATAACAATAGTGGCTTAGATTAGCCCGTAACCTAACGGAGCTAACTAGCCAACTTAGGTAGAAGTTGTAACAACATTAACAACTAACCTAATAATGGACTAACAATAGAGATACGCTAACATCCCCCCTTAGTACATTATTTGGGTAATAATATAACTACTACTATGCTAATATCCCCCCATACAACAATATTTGGGTAAAGTATATAACTGCCCCAATACAGTGAAAACGATGTTGATCTGCTGGTTCTTTGCTCTGTCACAGTGCTCTGGCTGCTCCTAAGCAAAATATGGGTCATTCCTCTCTTTTTCTTCACCTCAACAAATGTCCTTATGGTAATCACATCATCCAACCGAATTGCATGGGTAACTAGCCGCTGCAATCGCTAGGTGTAGTAGAATAGATCACTTCATACAAGGTTCATTCATCTACAATATGAATTTGCAAAAGATAAGGTAGCTAAGGTGTCGGTCGCTGCCGAAAATGCACCCTTATAAGTTCCCCCCTTCTTGTTGCAAAACATAGTGTAATTAATTTTTGAAGGAAGTGTGACTAAGGTGTTGGTCAACGCCGAAAATGCACCCTTATAAGTCATCTTCCCTATTTAAAAAAATTGTGAAGAAATAGAAATGGATATCCCCCCTCAATTGCAAAAAGTATGCAACTCAAGAGTGTTGTGAAGGATTTTACAAATATAGCCTCCTAGACAATTTTACATCACAAAAAATCTCTCCTCTTGTTACAAGTACTTCAAACACCTAGATTTTGCTATTTATGAAATAAAGGGGGATGTTAGCGTACTATTTGTCTGTATTAGTTTATTGGCTGGCTGTTACAACTACGTAACAAGTTCTGTTACCCTGTAACAGTTTCGGTGACTATTCTCGGATGTTTGTTTGTAACGCAACATTATTTAAACACTTCTGCAATAATAAAATGTTGTTCGTTTATAAAATGTTTGTTTGCTGTTGCATTATTTGGCTATATTTACATGCACAATGCCACTCGAATTACATGCACAATGCCACACGAATTACATGCACAATTCCACCTATCTACCATGTGTTACATAAAAAAGGGTGCCATTTGTCATAGGCACTACCTAAGCTAAAACTTAGAACATTACAAAATATTAATCATGGGTACTACCCACATTCACTAGGAATTATTACATCAAAGAAGTTATTACATTAAGGGTTAGGATGAGATCCTAACAACAATCACCTTCAATAGAGTCACCAAATGAACTTACAATCTCCACTTTAAGGTCAAGACAATTCATCAAGATCTTGATTCCTCCAGGTATCGATTTGAAATAATACTTGTCCCACCGATTGTGGATCTTTGAGAGAAAGAAATAGTCTATCCCACTGGGCGTGCCAAAACTGTTGGTATAGGTGGGTAAATATAGTTCATCCCATCGAGCATGCCAAAAATGTTGGTCACGAATCTGCCATAGGAAAGGATTTTCTACATTTATGCGCCCTAGACCCGGCCAACATTGAAATGCCAAGAGAAAGAAATGTCTCCTAGACCAATCTCCAGAGAGAGCTGGTTCCCACACTAATATAAACTAGTTTCAAGACTAGAGATACAAGAAAGAAATAGGAAAATGTAGAAAGAAATGGGAAATAAACTGAAATGGATGTAAATATAGCCAAAGCCGATCATTAATGGGGAGAATAATCTCGAAAATCAATAACTTCAACTAGATCCTAAAGCTCAGCAGCAACGACTCTTAGAACACAAAAATTAGATCATGCATTAGCCATGAGTTTGCTTCCAAATAAACTTCAAACATTCAAATGCCAATACAGCCAAATTCAACACAGCAGAATTCAACTGATATTACACTGGACTACACAGAAGTAAATCACACAAAAATCCAAACATACATAATGAATTAGATCACCAACTCTAGAAGACACTAAGAATAGAAGCAATTGCATCTAGGATTTCTATTTCAATTTCTACAATAAGATCCTCCTCTTTTTGCTTGAGTTTTACATTGGTATTTATAGAGGTCTGTCCTCTTCCTTTCATATTACAACATTTAATACATGAAGCATATTTCGAAGAACAATCCCCTTAATCTGCCTTGGAGAAATGATAGTCCCTGCTTTTAATGGATTACAACAGAAATGAGGGCCCATATCTTTTCATCAAATGACCATTATCAAGGGAAGCTGAAATCTATAAGAGATCACGAACAGGCACTTTGAATATTGGAGGCGTCTTTAATTCTGGCGGCATCAAAAACTGCTTTAGGTTCTTCCATCTTACACACCTCGGTAATCAACAACATTTAATCTTGGAACCACTTCTTTGACCATGATCTAAAAACCGTTGGAGAGCCTTTAATTGATCCTTATCTTCTCTACACGTTCTCCTATGCAATCTTGAAGAAAAATGCAACAAAATTGTATCGGGCCTTTTGTCATTGATTCTGTCACGAAAATGAGATAGGTTGCGAAAATGTGACATATCATGAAATCACAACATGTTTCTCTTGTGCTTTCCTTGCCTCCTTATTACCCGCAAAAATGCGACAGGTCATGAAAATCCTACATCTCGCAAAATCGCGACACCTTCTCACTGTCTTGTACGGTTCAGCTTTCAACCCGTGAAAATGCAACAGGGCACAAAAATGCGACATGTCGTGATATCATGACGTTTTTTCCATTTGGTTCTTTCATGTCAAATATGTCATGAAATCGTGACATTTTCTTGCCTTCATCATTATCGCTTCATGTCGCGAAATCGTGACGTTTTTCTCCATTTACTCCCTCTCTGCTTTTCTGTCACGATATCGCAATGAGTTTCGTTGACATTGCCCTTTGCTCAATTATGTCATGATTTCATGATATTTTCTATCACTCTACTCCATGGCCATCACAAGTCATGATTTTGCAACATGTTGCGATATCACAACTTTCATTTTAGTGCCTCCATTGACTGTGTTGACCGTTAAAATTCAACACGTCGCGATATCGTGACTGTTTTACTCCCTTGCTGCCATTGACTATTTTGACCATGATTTTGGAACACGTCACGATATAGTGACATTCTTTGACTTTGGCTTCTCTCTCCTCTAAAAACCCGTGATAGCACGACATGTTGCGATATTGCGATAGTTTTCGAACTTAGCTGTTTTGGCACAAAACTCGTAGAGAAACACAGAGGAGTGAGAACTTCAACAGTTTATGCATGAATAAGCAACAATCAAAAAAATGTGGCAAAAATGCCAACAGGTCTTTTGCCAAATATAGTGAATATACTTCCTATCTTGATTAAAAATTTGGTTGTTCCTTTCATTCCAAATATTCCAAAGAAGAATGGTAGAACCCATCCAAACTAACTACCTAATAAAATTATCAACACCCTCTTGATTAGGCCAATCCCTCCAAAGTTGTTCAAAAGTAAAAAAATTGGACCATTGTAAGCCAAGTAAAGTGGTCATTCTCCTCCATAGCTCAGAGGTTAAAGTACACTCAATAAAAATATGGTTGAGAGTTTCTACATTCTCTTCACACATTTCACATCTAAAAGGGCCATGAAAACCATGCTTCATAAGTTGCTCACCAGTAAGCACCCTACGATGCAATAAAAGCCAATTAAATAACCTCACCTTAGGCTAGAGATTTTGAGCCCACAATTGAGAAAATATGTCAAAATAATGGTTGGGATTATTATGGCATAAGGTCAAATAACCTTGAGCAACTGAATACTCACCCTTAGTAGTGTTGTTCCATCCAAAAACAATCTTTTTCATGGGACCAAGAGAGGGATATCATATGAAGGATGCCTTGGATATCTTGTCTTTGCCTTTCTAGGATTTGAATAGGCTAGTCCTCAATAGGGATCCAATATCTACCAACCTTTGAATTACCAGTATGGTATCGATAGTAATTAGCCACCTTTTTCCAATTAGCTCGGTGAATCTCCTCCATCCAAGGCCTCCAATCGGGAAATTGAGTTATCAAAGGCTTGTGACCATCCCAAGAATATGTCCAAAAATTTGCCTGCTGACCATTATGAATGATCCAAAATAAATTTTTCTTTATCAAATCCTCACCAGTTTTAAGAACTGCTAAAATGGGAGAACCTTTGGTAGGAAGTTGATAGCAAACAAGATCTTCAGGACTTTTGTTCTCAACATATTTAGCACGAATATTATTGGCCCAAAGAGCATTGGGGTTATGCAACATCCTCCAATATAATTTAGCAGCTAAATATTTGTTGTTATTAATAGAAGACCAGAATCCTAACCCCCCTTCACTCTTAGGAAGACATAAAGTGTCCCATTTCACCAAGGCCCATTTTATTTTCTCCTTAGTACCACTCCAAAGGAAACGATGACTGATTTGATCCAATTCTAGAAGAATAGCCTTTGGGATATTCAAAATGGAAGAAACATAAATAGGAATAGCTTGAAGGACTGATTTTACCAAGGTGATTCTACCCCAAGAAGAAAGCCACTTGTTGGTCCACTTTCCAATTTTCTTCTTGACTTTGTCCAACAACCAATTTCAATCTTTATTTTTTTGCCTTTGAATATTTATGGGAATACCTAAATAAATGATTGGAAGAGAGGTACTCTTATATATTAATTTATCCAAGACCATGGATTCCTGTCTAGCAGAGCAGTGAAATAAAATAACTTTAGATTTGTCTTCATTGATCAACTGCCTAGTAGCCTTAGAAAAACAACTAATGATTTTCTTAATATTAGAAGCTTCATTAACTGTAGCTTTACCTAAAAGAGTAGAGTCATCCACAAATTGAAGATGAGAGATAGGTCTAGCTCCATGAGCAATGGTAACTCCCTCAAGGGTTTTGTTTTCCCTCTTTTTGGTTATAGTCCTACCCAAGCATTCAACAAGAATGATGAATAAATAAGGGGATAGCGGGTCACCTTGCCTAATACCTCTGGAAGCTGGGAATGACTGAGAAGGCCTGCCATTGATAAGAACTAAGTAGAAAAATGAAGAGATACATCCCATAATACAATCCATCCAATCCTTAGAGAAACCAAATTGCCTCAAAAATTTGATAAGGAAGTGCCAATCCACTCTGTCATAAGCTTTGGATAAGTCTAATCGAATGAACATGGAAGGAGAATTTTGCATATCCATGGAATGGATGGCTTCCTGAGCAAGAACTATCTCATCTACTATTTGACGTCCTTCCACATAACCCCCTTGCTTTGGGAAAATAATCTTATGCAAAAGAGCTTCAACCTTTCTGCCATGATTTTAGTAATGATTTTGAGAAGAACATTACATAAAGCAATAGGTCTAAAAGCTAAGATATGATCAACCTCTTGAGATTTTGGAACAAGAGTAATATAAGTTTTATTGATAACCTTCAAAATTTCTTTGGTTCCTGGATTCTTCCACCACCTCTAATAAATCAACATGAAGGATATCCCAGAACTCTTGGTAGAACTCAATGGGAAAACCATCAGGACCTGGGGTTTTCCATTTTTGCATTTTAAAAACTACTTTTTGAAGCTCATTGATAGTAATAGGAGCAGTCAAAATAGAGTTCTCCTCATAAGTGATAAGAGAAGGGATTGCTTGAAGAAAATTTTGTTGTGAAGTTGAGTCAAGAGGAGTAGCAACAAAAATATTGGAAAAGTAATCAACAACAATAGAGTTCATGCCATCCCAAGTATAAACAACATCTCTAGAATATGATTTTAAGGAAGAAATAAAGTTGTGATATCTTCGAGTTAGAAGAGATTTATGGAAGAAATTTGTGTTTTTATCTCCTTCTTTGAGCCATTGAATTCTAGATTTTTGCTTCCATGATATTTCTTCTCTTTTTTCCCATTCCTCTAACTGAGTTGTGAGTTTAATTTCATCTGCACTTCTCTTCTCTGTGAGGCCATCTAAATGGATTTTCTTATTCAAATTTTCAATATGAGCAATAACTTCATGTTTTTTTTTATGAACATCCCCAAAATATTTCCAGTTCCAAGTCTTGATTTTGGATTTAATGTATTGCAATATTTTGGCAAAATAGAACATCTTAGTCCCATGCCTAGGTTTACCTTCCTTCCACCATTGTTGCACACGAGGTCTGAAGGAAATGTCTCTAAGCCACATTAATTGAAAACGAAAAGGAGAGAAACTCACATTGGTTTTCCACATTTCCACCATGACTGGCCAATGATCCAAACCAACATTATTAAGAGTCTTCACTTTAGGAATGTGACCATGGATTAAGAAATTTTCAGAGAGCAAAAACCTATCCAATCTCTCCATTATACAAGCTAAGCCTTGCCTTATGTTAGACCAAGTCATAAGGCAATTATCTGGTTGGATATCCACAAGATGGAGGTTTGCAATATATTCACTCATGAGGTTAGTTCTTTTGTCCAAATTTCTATTTCCCTCCCATTTTCTCATCCAGAGAGAGGATGGTATTGAAATATCCTCCGATCAAGATCCAAGATTCAGGAAAATGAGAGATAATATGAGTTATATCCTTCCACTGTCTTCTTTTTTCCTCCAAATAAGTCGAAGCATAAACAATAATGTAGAGCATAATTTGGTTGGAATGTCTACTTTGAATAGCTATAGCCAACAAACCCCAACTGCCAACCATATGGTGAATAACTACATCTTTTGGGTCCCAAAGACAAGTAATGCCACCCGAAGTCCCTTGGGAACTGAGGGAAACCACTTTTCCAGCTGGCCAAATTTTACTGGTAATTGAGTCCATATCCTCCATTGACATCTTTGTTTCTTGAAGGAAAACAAGATATGGATGATTTATCTGAATCATTCTTCTAATTTCATTTTGTTTTGAAAGACTCCCTTTGAGTCCTCTAATATTCCAAGTGATGATATTCATTAATACTAGGGCTAAAAAAGTTGGGAAGGGCATTAATATTACCTTCCTCTACAAGCTTTTCACCTTCTTTTACCATATGATATTGATTGGTCTTGTGACTTACTTTTTGATTAGAATCCATCTTCAATATTTTCTTCCATGTTTCTTGACTTATTCCAATTGAATCTCAGATGGCTTCTAACCTTGAAGAATGCTCGTACACAACCAAAATTTTACTAGATGGTTCAACAGAGTCTATATTGGGACCTGTATTATTTGAAGTTTTGAAATTTGAAAGATTGTTTTTCTTGTGTAAATTTTCTTCTTTTTTTTCTTGTTGAAAACCTTTGATTTGTTGGTTTGTCTCTGAGTTCTTCCCTTCATATTTAAATTGTGTTTCTAAGATTTCTGTTTCCATTATTTCCTCTTCCTCACTTGGGACATCATTTGTGGAAAGGATTTCAAACATATTAGCATATGACTTTGATTGATCCTTCATAACTGGTTTTTTCTGAGTGTTCTTCTTCTTAGGAATTTGGAAATCTACTGAGTTTATATCTTCTTTCTTTTGATCAGGAATTTTATTTGGGCAAGCACTAGCCAAATGACCATATTCATGGAAAATTCTACAATGAAAAGGAATGTTCTCATAGTCCACTACTTGCTCCCAAGTGTCTTTCCCAAATTGTAATGTGATATTTTTAGGTAGGGGTTTGTCAAAATCCATTAAAACACAAATTCGAGCATAAATAATATGTTCAAAATTTTGAGTACAATCATCAGTCATCATAAAAGTTCCTAAAGAGTTTCCAATTGAAGAAAAAATAGTAGGATTCCAAAATTCAATAGGGAGGCCAAAGAGTCTAACCCACACGGGAGCTATAGAAGGCATATCTTCTTTGAATTTAAATTTAGTATGCCAGGGCTTCATGAAAAGCCTTGCCCTTCCAAAAAACCAAGGACCCCCTTGAAAAGTTTTCTCTCTATCTTCATTATTAGAAAATAAAACAAGAAAATAACCATTTGGATAAATAGAGATTTGTAACTCACCTTTAGTTTTCCATATTTTTGTATCCCAGACTTTGAAAGCAGATAGGCTCGGATAAAAACCCATGAACTGAAAAATTAGTCCTCTTTTTTCCAAATCTTCAATGTCAGTCTGAATTTTACCCATATCAAGCTTAACAATAGGAGTTCCATCAGCTGCTTTAAGACATCCTGAATCTATTTTCCTAGGATCAATCTTAGGTATTATTAGAGGTTTATGGGAAGCCCTAAGATTGATATTAGCATTGGGATGAGGTTGTCCACCATGAAGGGCATCCCTAAAATTCATTTTTGGGACTGAGTCTTCGAAATTCTTACCCTTGATAGGGGTTTTCACAATAGAATTATTTTGTGGGTGCACCTTAGCACCAGATTCACTTGAGATATGAGCCATTTTTTGATAAACTACTTGAAACTTGTTTTGTGATCTCTTTAATCCTTGCCCTAGACACCGTGGAAAGGTATGGTTTTCACTTTTCTTTTGTGCAATAAATTGGAATCCGTTATCACTCAAGTTCATAGTATGATCTATTGAAAGACAAATTTATAACCCATATTGGATCCCCTGCAACATTTCCTGCTAAAATATTGAGCATAAACCATAAAAATATTGGCCTCTAGGGCCCGAAGGCCCTAAAAACCAACCTCTGGAGCTGCTTGCACTCAACCCATATGAAACCCTTGCATAGCCGCTTGCCAAATATATCGTTCACACATAGGGATGTGCTAGGATCTATGTTTCTCCAAATGATATGAAAATTGGTGGAGAAGTTCTAGGGTTTTTTAGGCATCTACCCTCAAAATTTTAGCTCAATCCGAGTCCGGATGAGTGAGATATGGCCAAAACAAGTTCGATAGTTTGGGCAGTCCTACGAAACACATCCCTCCTCTAAAGAAAATTTTTCCACTATGATATCTCCCTAGGGGCTTGCTTTAGTCCATAAAGATCCTTATTTAATTTTCATACATAATTTATCTTATCAATCAAACAATTATCAATCATTTCAATGTAACCTATTCTTCTAAGAAACCATTTGAGAAAATATTATTATACATCCAATTATATAATTTGAATTTTTTAACTTTCCAATGCTTCGGATGAATTGCTTCCATGGATAAGTAAGAACCTCTTTCTGACCAAATCTTTTTGGGTGTAAAATAAAATATTTTAACCCATTATAAACTTCCATTAAAATTTTCACTCGAACTAAATAAATCTCACTATCATCTTGACATAAATGACAACAATGGCTTAGGGGCTCAAAATATTAATCCATTACCTTGACCCAATATTTGTCTTCTCTTGCCTCATTGAAATCCTTGGGCTCGATTTTAGATAGAAAAGAAATATTTTCATGTTCACCTATTCCTATTATCTTCCTTCTTGTTTGTATTTCATATGGATTCCCAATAATAAGATCTCTTGGATGATTATTTTGAACATACCTAGATGGAGTCTTAGGTGGTGTTCTTTGTGTTTCATCATATTCTAATTCTTCACCTACTTCTTCTTGGAAAATTTCTTCTTTTTGATATAAAATTTCTTGAACCGGTTCTCTTGACCCTATTTGTTCATCAACTGTTACATTTGTACTTTCCATAATTGTATGTGTCCTTTTATTATAGCATTTATATGCTTTTATCTTAGTGGAATAGCCAAGGAAGATACCCTCATTGCACCTTGAATCAAACTTACCTAAAATTTTCTCTTCTCATCTAATGTAGCTTTTGCTTCCAAAAAATCTGAAATACTTTACAATAGCTGGTCTTCCCTTCCAAAGCTCATATGGGGTTTTGTGATGATTTACTCTTACTTGAGCTCTATTAATGATATATATAACTCTATGAACTACATATTTCCAAAAACCATATGAAATCTTAGACTCACTTAGAATTGCTCTGGTCATATTCTCAATAGTTCTATTTTTTCTTTCAACTACTTCATTTTTTTGTGGATTCCTTGATGCTGGGTATTCTCTTTTTATTCTATGTTATTCACAAAATTATATGAATTCACATGAAGTGAATTATCCTCCTCTATCTTATCTTAGACACTTGATATTTTAACCTATTTCATTTTCCACTAAAACCTTGAATACCTGGAACTTCTCAAAAGCTTCTAACTTTTATTTTAAGAATGCCACCCAAGTCATTATGGAGAAATAATCTATAAATAACATGAAGTAAATTTCACCTTGTAAACTCTTTGTCCTTGTAGGACCACATAAATCAGTGTGAACTAGTTCCAATGGTTTGGATGAAGAAAACTCTTTTGACTTGAAACTTGTTCTTGTTTGCTTACCATGTTGACATTGTGCACAAATTTTACTTTGGGGTATTTTTATCCTGGGTAAATATATGACTACCTATTTGTTGCTTATTTTCACTATGTTTTCAAAGTTTAGATGACCTATTCTTCTATGCCATAACAAAATCTCATCCTCTTGTGATAAAAAATATCTTTCTCCTTTAATTTCACTCAACATGTAGATATTATTTGTAGTTATACTAACATCTGCAATAAGCTTTCCTGTATTGGATTTTTTGATCTCACATCTATTTGGGTGAAAGGTGATTGTGTACCCCTGATCACAAAGTTAAATTACACTTAGTAAATTGTGCTTCAATACCTTAACATACAATACATTTTCTATATTTGATTTTCCATTATCTAAACTCAAAGTCCCTTTTCCAACAATTTTTTCTGAAGCATTATCACCAAATTTTACTGATCCTCCATTAATTTATTTAAGTGAAAGAAATTTACTTTTATCACCTGTCATATGACTTGAACAACCACTATCAACATACCATTGATTTCCCTTATCTTGAGCATGAAGAACGGTCTGTACCAACATTGACTTATCCTTTTCTTGTTCCTCTTTCCTTCCAAACTTTTGAGGTTGTATTCTTTTGAACCTTCTCATCCTCCTTATTTTTCCTTGGTTTAGGAAACACTATTTTACACCATTTGGCCTTGTGCCCAAAATTATTACATTTATAATAGATAACATTGTTATCCATGAGAGGTGCAAATAAATTGAAATTTCTATCAACATTATTTCTCACATAGACCATGCAATGTACAACTTTATGACCATATTTGTTACATGAAAAATAATAACCATGGAAGAAATTTTGTAACCTGTTATATTGCCTTGAATGATATGGTCGCATGATTCTTCCTTTGTTATTTTTGTAATTGACTTCTATCCATGATGTTTATCTATTTTCTTCCTCCTTGATACTTTTGCCTTTCAATATATCAGCAAAAGGTCATGGGCTCTTCTTTATTTTATATCTTTATTCCTTTGGAGATTGAATCCTCTTTCTATTTTCCTAACCTTATAATTTGTTGTAACTTATCCTTAGACTTTTCAACTCCCTTTCTTAGAGAGAATTTCAAGTTCCAATATTTCACATTCTAACTCTTTTGTCTTTAACTGTTAAGCCATATATTTTTCAATTTTATTTACCTCTTCAACTTGCACCTTTAAGTCTATGATATTTTGTAGAAGCTTTGTCTTTTTTTCCTCATCATTTTGAATTTGAGCCTTCAAAATTGAATTCTTCTCTCTAACTCTTTCCAAATTTACAAGAGCAGCAATAAGTTCCTTCCTTCAATTTGTTTTTTCTATTTTTTTGGCCTTTCTTCATGTTTTTTCTTTTTTTTCTTTGATTTCAACCATAGGGGCATCTTATTTTATTTCAGTGGTCATGTGTGTTCTTGTAGGATCTTCCTTCAAGATATTAGGCTTTTCACAAAGGAACTCACTCTGATACCAATTGAAGAACACAATATTATACTGAGAGAGGGGGTGAACAATATAAGATAAAAAAATTTACTTTTCAATCCAAATGTTAACAACAATAATATCAAGGTAGTAAATAATGCATAAATAATCACACAGATGAGAGACATGGATTTAACGTGGTTCACCCAATGTGGTCTACATCCATGGAGAAAATATTTCTTATAAATTTTCTCAATAAATCTCTTGGGAATCAAATCCCTATTACAATATTTATGGACCTCTGTCCAAAGGAGACACCAATCCCCTATGCTCAAGTTTGTGGACCTCTATCCACAGGAGAACTCTATCCCCACTGCTCTATTTTGTGGACCTCTATCCACAAGAGAACTCTATCCCCTTTTCTCTGGTTGGATCCAAAGACTACTCTCAACTCTGCTCAACTCTGATCAAATCTGCTCATAACTCTGATCTAATTTTCTCAACTACTTGTACTGATCTATCTCACACCTACTCACAAGTCTACCTCAAACCTACTCACAAATCCTTCTTAAAAATACTCACAAGCCTTCTCAAAAATGCCTACTCAAAATAACAAACAATCCTGCTCTAATATACTCACTATCTCTTGCTCACTATCTCTACTCAAATCTGCTCATAACACATGATCAAAACTACTCATAACACATGCTCAAAACTGCTCATAACACATGCTCAACACTGCTCATAACACTTGCTTTGATAAAATCATTTTAGACATATTCTACCTATATTTCTTGTTCAAGAACACATGGAAATTGATATGCAATATAATTTCACAATATTTTCTTTCCAATATCACTCAAGCCCAATGCACAAAATTGCTTCACAAAATTATCCTATAATGTTTGCAAATTTATCTTAATATCAATCAAACTAGTCAAAATTGCTTCCAAAACTAGTTTCTACACTTGCTCATCCACATTCAATGTCACTCAAACCAATTCTCAAAAGTTTCACAAATTCATTCAAATAATGAAGCACAATTTGTTCACAAACCCTAGCACATGTGTTTCCAATTTCATTCAACAATGATGCACAAATTGTTCTCAAAACCCTAACACAAATATTTACAACAATGCATATGTATAATCCTTATTTTCCCACCTTATGATTCAGAAATATTTTCTCAACCAAACACGTTAAAGGAGGAAAAATATCACCATACCTCTCAACTTACTTTGATGAAGATGTGCCCTCAAAAACTTGTCTCAAAAGAATTTCCTTTTCAAAGTGCCACTTCAAAACTGGTTAGTGGATATTTTCTTCTCAAATCACTCACATTAAATTTCTTCTCAAAAGGATGTGCTCATAAACATAATATTTTATGACTATTTTTATCTTCACAAGATAAATATTTAAACAATAATCAAAACCCCTCAATTTTTCTTTTCATCAAACAAAAATTACAATCATCAATTTAAACCATAGTAACACCTTATAACTCCTACTTGTAAAAGGCACAAATAATTTTCAATATCAATAATGTACCTTATAATCATCCAAAACCCTAAGTGTAGAATACAATTTTAATTTCACTTTCATACACCATATACCTCATATTCTCACATGCAAAAATATCTCCTTTGTATTTCCTCTTTATACTATTTGAAAAATAATTTTTTTATAGAACACACCCTTATGACTTATATTTTTCAAACTAAAAGATTTTAAAACATACCTTTATAACTTCTAGTTTACAATATAGAATATCTTTTAAAACATACTTATGACTCCCTATATGAAACAAGGAACAAACCTTTAACACAACCTTATGACTCCCTAATCAACGCATACCATAGAAAATTTAATTAAAAATTGTATGCCCTTGCCAATGCAGCCACTACGAATCGAACCTACCACCTCTTGCTTGCCCATGTCCTAGTGTAATCTAGGCTATGGTGTGAGCTAGCTATCCACACAAAAATTGAAGCCTACAAAATACTCCTTATTGCTTCGAAAAACTTCTTCCTTGATCAAAATGCTAATAAAATTGGAGCCATTGTGAATCGACCCCCTGGCCTCTTATCTAATAGCGCCTTAGCTTTGGCTAAGCTGCCACCTGAGCTAGCCATATGCTTAGAATAATGAAAGCACATCCTTTGATTTATTTGCTTGCTTCTGCCCTAAAATGAATGAGTGTGCTATCTTGCTCCTCTGCTCCCTTTATGAAATGCGAGTGGATTGATTGCACTCAAAATTCAAACGCTACCTTAATGAGGTATTTTTCCCTTAATTAAATATGCACTTCGATTATGTATTTCAAACATCGATGGTGTAAAATTTAATTTTTCTATGGCACCTTTTAAACCTTAAACTTAGTTATATTATAATATTTTAAAAAATATTATAATAATAACTTTTAAACTTTTTCCATTTAAATATTTTGAAAGCAAGTAAGACCTTGTACTTTTCTTGCAAATATAACCATGGAGAATGACCTTTTTCTTTTCTTGCAAATATAACCATGGATAACGATCTTATCCTTTTATTGCAAATATAACCATGGAGAATGATTTTGCCTTGACAACGTTTGTACCTTTGACACTGCCTCATGTATCCTTTGAAGATATTTACCTTACACTTTAATATTTCAACTTTGAAGATAATTCTCAACCTTTTCACCTTTGACATCAATGAAAACCAATATACTTAATATTTCCAACACACCTCATGAGAATATTTTAATATGCTATATGATGACCATAATCTATCTTTTCATCTCAAGAAAAAACAACCAAATCATGAAGCAATAGATAAGTCTTTGAAATAATAAAATCCAATACCTAGAAAGGGATACATAAGAACAAGGATTACCTTGCATTGACCATCCAAAACCTACTTCTCTTGTATCCAAAATATCACTAAATTACCACACCAATGAGTTATTGGAGTTAGATATTACACCATATCTTAGACATGGGAAAGATACATACTATGAGAGAAGAACAAGTGTGAAAAGAGATAAACATAGGGAATTGAACTATTAATTTCTAAAATACAATAAAAATAACCATATAGAACACCATTGACCTTAGTTGGAGTTAGATATTTGATGCTCATTGAAGAAATCAAACCTGGAGTATTATGAGAAAAAGAAATGAGATCAAATGAGTTTTGAACCTATGATATTCTTGTTTAAGAAGGATTTTAATAAACCTACGTTAGCTAAGATAACAAGGTATGATGTTGGATATTGTGATGCATAGTTAGTCTAAAAATCCTATGAATCAAAAAACTAGAAGAAAAAAATATTTTCCAAATTCAACCTTACTACCCATGCAGATTTGAATTATACATATACTAGATGTAAGTAAGTTTATTGACCACTACATTAATAGGATTTTTTGAGTTAGTATTACACCAAATTTAAATAGAATAATGCCAATGAGACCCAATTTGAACACAAAGTCTCACAAAATAGTAATAAGTCCTTGAATGGACATCACCAATTTGTAGAGCTCAAGAATTATGAAATCTAAAAAAGGGCCCAAAACACTTTTGTATGCAATGTTATGGCCTTTGAAAGTCTAGGCATATTAGTACTAAAGCATCAGGAAAATAAAAACTATACCTTAGAGATAAATTCACCTATCTAATATTACCATATGTTGTATACTAAAGGTGCCACCAATGTATCTATGTCATCACTCTAATTAGACTACATAGGTGAACAAGAAGCTAATATATAGCATGAAATAATTGGAATAATATTAATCAATATGTCATGTGAACTTATCAAGTCCATATGAGCATTACATTAATTTTCTTCACAAGTAAAGTCAAAAGAGTGTCACTGACAAGGTATTTCAACTACCACACCAAAGGTATTATTGGAAATAAAATAATACATACATGCTAAAGTTAGGCCAAGACAAAATAAGCATGCAATAAAATTATATATGCACCAATAAAAGAATCCTCCAATGATATTTGAACCTAAGGAATTCAACATTCTAGCTATTAGCCCTACCATGAGGCCATGATACCTCTCTAAATATGTGAGATTTGAACTTGCAAAAATAATGTATTTTCTCTCCACAAACCCTCTAAAAGTTCAATGTGCCCTTCAAGTGTGCCACTATAATATAGTATTCCCCTAGGTGGGAATTGAATACGTGACTAGCTAACCTCAAGAAAAATATCTAGTCAGTGCACCATTATCTTATGCAATGAGTGGAAGGCATGCTCCCAAATATTATCTTCTATTCAAGTTAAATAAAATAAAATAAAATATACTCACATATGCCTAGTTTAAACATTTGGAAACTAGTGAGGAAGGGCTAAAACCAACCATTGGACAAGCACCAACTATTGTGGTGATACCATAACATTTATAGGATAAGTCAAGTAAATCAAACATAAAAAAAATCATTAATATCATAAATCAAACCTATAACCTATCATCAAACAATGACATGCCTTACCACTTTGTCATTCCTTTTGGGTAAATATTAGTCATGGCTTAAACTCATAAATATACTTTTCATGAATCTATCACTAGAACCACATGTGCCTCTTACCTCTTCCAACCATGCAATGGACTATTCTAATTTCAAATTTTAAAATTTATATGGAAAGAGTGTGTATATACCAAAATCAAGCACATATAATAAACACTAATTAATTAGTCATAATTACTTAGTATATTTAATATCAATTAAATTAATTAATATTAAATTAGTATTAATTAGCCTAAGTATTAATGAAGAACACAAGCTTATAATGAGAGGGAGGGGGTGAAAAGTATAAGACCTCCTTTTAATTTCTCTATTTAACTTCAACTTCGCAAAGCAATGAACAAATAGCAATATCAAAGCAATGCATAAAGCAACACACAATGAGACACCAATTTTAACGTGGTTCACCCAACATGGGCTACATCCACAAAAATTTTCTCTAAAAATCTTTCTCAAAGTTCTTTGGGAATCCTTCCCAATTACAATGTTTATGAGCCTTAACCCAAAGGAGAAACCTTTCCCTACTCAAGTATTTATGAGCCTCTACCGAAAGGAGAATCCTTCCCCTCCTCACGAATTTATGAGACTCCTGCCCAAATGAGAATCCTTCCCCTCAGCATGAATTTATGAGCCTCCTGCCCAAAGGAGAATCCTTCCCCTCAACTCTGGAAATGATACTTCAGAAGATCACCTGCCTCTTATTTTGCTAGCACGTGGAACTCCTTTCCATAGAAGACCTCCTATCCTCAATGCTCAGCCTCAAGAGACCTTTGTCCTCACTGATCACCTCCATAGAAACTCATCAACCTATACTAAACATAGTCAGTCGGTCTAGCACAAGTCTTCCTCACTCTGTCAGATCTATCCCAATATCAACTCATAAAGCTTGAACAAATCAATCTCTGCTGCACACAAGCCTTATCAAAGACTTGTCAAAACTATCCTCAGGTTCTTCTCAAAGAACCACTTCAACTCTGTCCTCAAGTCCTTTTCTAGGACCTGTCCAAATCAGCTCACAAGTCCTCACTAGAACTTGTCTAAATCACCTCACAAGTCCTCACTAGAACCTGTCCAAATCATCTCACAAGTCTTCACTAGAACCTGTCCAAATCAGCTCACAAGTTCATCAAGAAAAACTTGCTTAGCATGAACCCATAAAGAGAATTGTTAGAGACCCAATGTGATTCATCAACCTCATAGAAGCATAAAGAGAATTGTTAGAGACTCAATATGTTCTATACTTAACTCCCAATCTCAATCTCAAATATCATAGAAACATAAAGAGAATTGTTAGAGACTCAATATGTTCTATACTTAACTCCCAATATCAATCTCAACTCAATCTCAATCTCAAAAGAATAAGATAGATGTAGTATGCTTTTCTCAAGAACATGAGACACAACACAACAATTGCCAACCATGCAATATCTCATATAAAAATGATACTCATGTTCTTTCCACAACCAATATATTTCTCTACCAATTAGGGCTTTAACAACAATGCTTATAGACAAGGTTTAACCAACATCATTCAACTCAAAATTAACCTTGAAGCATTCAACCAATCACTACATGAAAAAGAAACTAGTAGACATCCTTTTCCCTCCAAAGGTATTTTAACAAAACAACCACCAACATAAATCACCAATGCAAAGAATAACTTGCTCAAATCAATCTCAATGGAGTAAGCCCAAATCATGTATCAAGTAAAGCATTAACTTGATCAAAACAACCTCTATGGAAGCAACTCAACCATCAATCTCAAAACAGCCAACTAAGGGTTTCACCATCTCAATGCAAGTAGCAAGACTTACTAACATAAACCCTAGTGCAAAATGCTTCCTCTTCCTCAACCAGAATTATACATTCACCCAAAAACTCATCAATGGTTTTAATGCATAAACAATCTTCAATATCCAAAAAATAGGATTTACACCAACAAGAAAACCTAGTAGACAACCTTTTCACTCCAAACTCAATTTCAGAAAATACACCATCAACAATATACATGGAAGAAGTTTCCCATACCTTTGTTTGAGGAAGAAGATAATAGTTCTTCAACTTGTTACCAACACCACCCTCAACTTTGCCACCAAGTTAGGGTTAGATCATAAAAGTAACCACAAAAATATTTATTCCATAAAACACCTTATGACTCCAATCCTTAGAAGTCAACTACCAAAAAATATAAAGCATACAAACAATATATCCTTTTACTCCTTATTTCTCCAAATTAATTAAACCATGCTCAAGGAATAATAGCTTCTAAGCAAATCTCACTCAACAATCAAGCCAAAAATCTCAACCACACACTATCAACATTATATCTCCAAAGAAGCATTTAATCTTAAAAATAATTTTAAATAAATCTGCCCAACCACTTCTTTTTTAACAAAATGCAGATTTTATTTTAAAAACCTTACCAAAAAAAATGCTTCCGAAAATCGTGGGTCAATAGTGCCTCCAAAAAAATCGGAGCACAAAAAATCTTCTCACACTCCACGACGGGAGTCGAATACTTGACCTCCCTTCAAGCGTCTTCGCAGAACAGTCATTGCCACTAGGCCAATGGTGCTAGCTTGAAGGCTAGCAAGAGTCTCCTTCTCCTTGCTTTGGACTATAGGTTATGGCTTATATAGCCAAACTTCCATGCTATGCATGACATCGGTGGGAGGATAATTCAAAATTTTCAAATTAATATTATTTTGGCACATTCGAAACAACTTTAGGGTTTATGAAACCCTTTTGATTATTTAAAAAATAATCAAAGGTCTTTTAGACCTTAGACCTTAGGTGGAGAACCCATTAAATTATTAAAATAATTTAATCACTAAATCAAATAAATAATTAATTAAAAAACCTTAAAAAGGTTTTATTAATTAAGTTATTTAATTAATAAGTGTCTCCAGCCTTTGCATTAAGTTGAGAGTGGTTTTAATAAAAACCCTTAAACCTGCCATGGTTTTGATAAAAACCTTTTCATCTGCCACATGGAATCTCTCCGGAATCTTCTAGAAAATATTCTTTGGAATCTTCAACCTTTGAAGCCAATAAATCCTCTTGACATTAATGCCAGTTCCTTTTGACATCAATGACAACTCATAGACAAGAAGTTAGGATCTCAAACCCAAAATTGCCAACAATCTCACCCTTTGTCATTGATGGCAAACCATGCTTCTCAACAACACTGAAACTCAAAACTTCTGTATAGAAATCAGCTCCCCTTGACTTGAGGCTCTCCCCCTTACTCATATCTCTTCCCCTTTGTCATCAATGGCAAAGGGTCACCTTTGGGGCTTGGGACTAAGAATGAGCCTCTTAGCTTAGTCCCTCCCCCACCTCCTGTTGAGGTGATTAATTCTGGGGTGGGAGTAAAACTCCCATTAGGCACTGATCTTCATCAATGTCTATAGCTGCCTTACCATGTCTTCTCTTGTTATCCTTGTCCATATTCCTATTCCTATTCATGTCACTATTGCTATTCTTGTTATCATTCCTATTCTTATCCATGTCTTGATTCTTGTGCCTATTCATACCCATGTTCCTATTCCTATACCTTGGAATTTCAGCTCTACACTGTCTAGCTATGTGACCTTCATTATTGCACTTATAACAACTAACAATGTTATTTCTTTGAGGCATACTTGATCTTTGACTCCATCTATTCTGACCAACCATGTTCTTGTTATTAGCCTTGCAATAAACAACCTTGTGCCCAAACTGTTTACAAGAGTAGCAATACCCTTGAAAGAAATTACCACCTCTGAATCTGTCATTTACCTTCCTCACTTGAGTCATGCAATGTGAAGCCATGTGACCAAAATTGTGACAAAAAAAACATCTTCCATTAAAATTTCTTTGATTTGACCTCTTAGGTCCTATAAAATTTCTCCCCTTTTTCTGATTTTGTGCATCTATCACTCAAGGACTCTTTTTTTGAAGTACTTTCCTCATCAGAACTCTCTTCCTTTTGGAATCTCTTACTAAATTCCCTAGTAGAGTTGCCAACCTGTTCCATGTGTTTCCTACCAAAACCAAGACCTATTTTACACATTGTCCTTCTTTGATCTTTGATGATTGACTTTACCTTTTTGGTGCTATCTTCAAACCTGTAAAGCTTCTCCTTGTACTCTTTAGTTTCCTCTTTCAAGGAAGCCACTTTCTGTTCCAACTCTCTACACTCAAGAACCTTAGACTCTAACTTATCCTTAAGTTTTTGTGTCTTAGCTATAGAGAATTCAAGACTTTCTATAAGCTCATCTCTCTCAATACAACATTCATCCAATTTATCATTGAGTCTAGCATTCTTCTTTATTTCCTTTTTCAAAGCACTAAGAGCACTAACAATTTCAGCTTCAAGATCTACTTCACCATCCTCTATAACTTCCTCTATTTGTTTGCCTTTTGAAACATCAATGACTTTTTTAGATTTCTTATCACTAGAGGTGCTACCCTTTTCTAAAGCCATACAAAGATCTTCCTCACAATTTTCTGAAGCATCCTCATACATAGTATAACTAGAAATCAATCCATCATTTGTGCAATCATCCTCAAGATGTCCAAAATTTCCACATCTAAAACATTTCATAAGGACAAATCTATGTTTCTTTTCTTCTTTTTCTGTTAGGAACAACATCTCATTTCCAACATCACTTGAAGAACTTTCACTATCACTACTAGAACACTTACTTGCTTTGTCTAGGTAGAAAATTTTCTTGTGTTTGTGAGAGTACCTATTTCCTTGATTGCTTTGCTCATCTTTATTCTTCCTTTGATACCTGTGCCTTTCAGAATCCTTGCTCTTATAATCATGTTTATCTTCATCACTTTCATCCTTGGCAGCAGTACAATTAGTAGCATAATGACCAAACTTTCCATAATTGAAACATTTGACATATTTCATACCTTTGTGCTTTCTTGAGAACTTGCCCTTCTTGCTGTAATATGCCTCTTCATCACTAGAAGACTCATCACTATCTTGAAGCTCTTTACCCTTGGATTTTTTGGTAGCCTTGAAAGCTACCTCCTTCTTAACATCAACCTTCACTTGAGTTCTCAACTCAAATGCTACAAGTATACTATGAAGCTCATCCTTTTTCAACTTATCCAAATCCTTAGATTCCTCAATAGCAAAAATATTTTCATTAAATCTATTTGGAAGAGACCTCAAAATCTTATCACAAATATCATTTTCAGCAATCTCAAGACCTAGTTCCTTCATAGAGTTAACAATCTCATCCATACGAAGCATATAGTCACTAATATTTTCTTCATAATTCATCTTGAGTTGTTCAAACATACCTTTGAAGTTTCTCAACTTGACCTTTCAGACATTTGCATCACCTGTATGAACCACCTTCAATCTGTTTCCACATTTCACTAGTTGTCTTGCAGGTGAATCACCTTGGTAAGATCTGCCTTCTGTAAACCCTTCAGGATTGCATTTATTGCCTTTGAATTGCTATGATGTAGGAGCATCTCTTCCTTAGTAGAAGGACCATACTCAGGAATGGTATACTCATCCTCAATCACTTCCTAAACTTCATTTCCAAGAGCCATAAGATGAACCTTCATCCTAGCACTCCAAAGCCTAAAATATGCCCCATCAAGAATAGGTGTTGCATTACCACTTGTAGATTCCATTGTGTTCTTTACAATATTTTCCTTCAAGATGTTAAACTTTTCGAAGGAACCCGCTCTGATACCAATTGAAGAACACAAGCTTATACTGAGATGGGGGGGGTGAACAATATAAGACCTCTTTTTACTTTCTCTATTTAACTTCAACTTCGCAAAGCAATGAACAAATAGCAATATCAAAGAAATGCATAAAGCAACACATAATGAGACACCAATTTTAACGTGGTTCACCCAACATGGGCTACATCCACAAAAAAATTCTCTAAAAAGCTTTCTCAAAGTTCTTTGGGAATCCTTCCCAATTACAATGTTTATGAGCCTCAGCCCAAAGGAGAAACCTTCCCCTAATCAAGTATTTATCAGCCTCTACCCAAAGAAGAATCCTTCCCCTCCTCATGAATTTATGAGCCTCCTGCCCAAAGGAGAATCCTTCCCCTCAACATGAATTTATGAGCCTTTTGCCCAAAGGAGAATCCTTCCCCTCAACTCTAGAAATAATACTTCAGAATATCACCTGCCTCTTATTTTGCTAGCATGTGGAACTCCTTTCCATAGAAGACCTTCTGTCCTCAATGCTCAGCCTCAAGAGACCTCTGTCCTCACTGATCACCTCCATAACAACTCAACCTGTACTAAACACAGTCAGTCAGTATAGCACAAGTCTTCCTCACTCTATCAGATCTGTCCCAAGCTCAACTCATAAAGCTTGAAAAAATTAATCTTTGTTGCACACAAGCCTTCTCAAGGACTTGTCAAAACTGTCCTCAAGTTCTTCTCAAAGAACCACTTCAACTCTATCCTCAAGTCCTCTGCTAGGACCTATCAAAATCAGCTCACAAGTCCTCCCTAGAACTTGTCCTAATCAGCTCACAAGTCCTCACTAGAACCTATCCAAATCAGATCACAAGTCCTCACTAGAACCTGTCCAAATCATCTCACAAGTCCTCACTAGAACCTGTCCAAATTAGTGAAGAACACAAGCTTATACTGAGAGGGGGGTGAACAGTATAAGACCTCTTTTTACTTTTTCCTTTATACTTCAAAATAGTAAAGCAATATACCCAAAGCAATATCAAAGCAATGCACAATATCATCCACAAAGTGACACCAATTTTAACGTGGTTCACCCAGAATGGCTGGGCTACGTCCACAAAACTTTTCTCTAAAAGTTATCTCAAAGTTCTTTGGGAATCCTTCCCAATTACAATGTTTATGAGCCTCGGCCCAAAGGAGATACCTTCCCCCAATCAGAATTTATGAGCCTCTGCTCAAAGGAGATACCTTCCCCCAATCAGAATTTATGAGCCTCTGCTCAAAGGAGATACCTTCCCCTATGCTCTAGAAATGATCCCTTAGAAGATCAACTGCCTCTACCTCTTGCCAGCACGTGGAACTCCTTTCCACCGAAGACCTCCTGTCCTCAATGCTTAGCCTAAGAGACCTCTGCCTTCTATGATCACATCCACAGTAGCTCAGCAACCTGTACCAAACATAGTCAGTCGGTCTAGTACAAGTCTTCCTCTGTCTATCAGATCTGTCCAACTCTTGAACAAATCAATCCTCTGCACACAAGCCTTCTCAAAGACTTGCCAATCTGTCCTCAGGTTCTTCTCATAGAACCAATGCACCTCTGTCCTCAAGTTCTCTGATAGAACTATCAAACTCAGCTCACAAGTCCTCTGCTAGGACCTGTCCAAATCTGCTCACAAGTCCCCACCGGAACCTGTCCAAAAACTGCTCACAAGTCCCCATCGGAACCTATCCAAAACTTCTCACAAGTCCCCACCGGAACCTGTCCAAAAACTGCTCACAAGTCCCCACTGGAACCTGTCCAAAAACTCAGCAAGCTCACCAAGAAAAACTTTCTTAGTAGGAAATCACAAAGTGAATTGTTAGAGACCCAATGTGATTTTTCAAACTCATAGAAGCATAAAGAGAATTGTTAGAGACTCAATATGTTCTATACTCAAATCCCAATCTCAAAACTCAACTCAAATCAACTCAGCTCAATCTCAATCTCAAATCTGAAAACTCAACTCAATATCTGAAATGGATAGGATAGAATGTTTTCTTTCAAGAACATGAAACCCCAACAATTGCCAACTATGCAAAGAATCACATAACAATGATACTCATGTTCTTTTCACCATCAATTAGGGTTTCAACAACAATGCTCATCAAACAAGGTTTAGTCAACCAACACCATTCAACTCAACATCAACCTTGAAGCATTCAACCAATCATCACAAGAAAAGGAAACAAGTAGAAATCCTTTTCCCTCCAAAGATATTTGAACAAAACAACCACCAACACAATATCACCAAATGCAAAGAATAACTTGCTCAAATCAACTCAATGGAGTAAGCCCAATATCATGAATCAAGTAAAGCAATAACTTGATCAAACAACCTCTATGGAAGCAACTCAACCATCAAACTCAAAATAGCCAACCAAGGGTTCCACCAACTCAATGCAAGTAGCTAGACTCACAAATATAAACCCTAGTGCACAAAGCTTCCACTATCTCAAACCAAAAATTATGCATTCACCAAAAACTCTCCTTAAGGATAACAATGCATAAGTAGTCTTCAACAAACCAGAAAATAGGATTTACACCTAGCCAAAGGATACCTAGTAGAATACCTTTTCACTCCAACCTTATTTCAGAAAACATACACCAATCATACTCATAAGAAGAATGTGCCCATACCTTATTGGAGTAGAAGATAATTGAACCTTCAAGCTGTCACCACACACAACTCTCAAACTTATAAATCGCTGTCCAAGAAACTCTGAATTTCGCGGCATAAAGACGTTTTAATAAAAACGTGTGTTACTCTAGCAAAGCACCCCCACGAGACTCGAAATGGCGACCTCCGCCAATGCAGCGCCCAACAGAAGCCTTCGCTACCACTAGCCCACGTGGGCTATGAAGTTCACAAGTGAACTTCCCTCCACTTCACCCTCAAAAAAACTCTCGAAGACTTTTCAACCGCACGTGCTTCTAAGTCTTCCTTCGATCGCAGTGAATACAGAGCACAAACACCGCAAATTGCATTCGAGGAATTTCGAATTGATTAGCCTTCCAACCTTAGGAGTTGGAGAATAAATAGTCTCTTCGAAGACACCTTGACGTCGACGGAAATAAAGACCATTTCGAAATTAATCAAAAGTCTTTTCAAAAAGGGTTTAAAAACCCTTAAATAATTTTAATAAATTAAGAATAAAAAAGGTTTAAAAACCTTTAAGTATTTTTAATAAATTAAAAATAATTTCTCCCTTAATTAATTAAATAATTAATTAATTAAAACCTTGAAGGGTTTTAAATAATAATTAAATAAATAATAAAGAGAACCTCCATTGGTTTTAATAAAAACCATTTAACTTGGTTTTAATAAAAACCCTATCC
This sequence comes from Wollemia nobilis, assembly GCA_028583015.1. NCBI lineage: Eukaryota > Viridiplantae > Streptophyta > Pinopsida > Araucariales > Araucariaceae > Wollemia > Wollemia nobilis. The sequence continues at coordinate 430,694 of JAQPPZ010002362.1, forward strand.
AACTTGGTTTTAATAAAAACCGGTTTGGTTTTAATGAAAAACCCTTGCCAATGGAATCTCTCCGGATTCTCTTAAAAATATTCTCTTGGAATCTTCCACCTTTGAAGCCAACACATCCTCTTAACATTAATGCCATTTCCTTTTGACATCAATGACAACTCATAGACAAGAAGCTAGGATCTCAAACCCAAAATTGCCAACAATCTCCCCCTTTGTCATTGATGGCAAACCATGCTTCTCAACAACACAGAAACTCAACATAAATAGCTCCCCCTGTCTTGAGGCTCTCCCCCTTACTCAAATCTCTCCCCCTTTGTCATCAATGGCAAAGGGTCACCTTTGGGGCTCGGGACTAAGAATGAGCCTCTTAGCTTAGTCCCTCCCCCACCTCCTGATGAGGTGATTAATTCTTGGGTGGGAGTAAAACTCCCATTAGGCACTGATCATCATCAGCGTCTATAACTTCCTTTCGGGCCTTCTCTTGAACTCTTTGTCCATATTCCTGTTCCTATCACTGTTCTTGTTCTTGTTCTCATCCCTATTCTTGTCCATGCCTTGATCCTTGGACCTGATCATGCCACTGTTCCTGTTCTCGTATTCTGGAATTTCAGCTCTACACTGTCTGATTGTGTGACCTTCATTGTTGCACTTGAAACACTTGACGATGTTGTTTCTCTGAGGTAAACCTGATCTTTGAATCCACCAGTTCTGACCAAACCTGTTTTGACCAAACTTGTTCTAGCCAAACCTATTCTGACCAAACCTATTCTGGCCAAACCTGTTCTGACCAAACCTGTTCCTGTTATTTGCCTTGCAATAAAATGCCTTGTGCCCAAACTGTTGACAAGAGTAGCAATACCCTTGAAAGTAACTAGCACTTCTAAACTGTCATTTACCTCCTTCACTTGAGCCATGCAATGTGAAGCCATGTGACCAAACCTGTGACAAGCAAAACATCTGCCTTGAAACTTTCCTTTAATTGACCTCTTAGGTTCTGAAAACTTCTTCTCATTCTGAATTCTATTTTCTATTTCTGTGCATCTATCATTCAAGGACTCCTTTTCTGAAATACTTTCCTCATCAGAACTCTCTTCCTTTTGGAGTCTCTTACTAGACTCTCCAACTTGTTCCTTGTGTGGCTTAACAAAACCAAGGCCTATTTTATTCGTTGTCTTTCTTTGACCTTTGATGAGTGACTTAACCTTTTTGGAGCTATCTTGAAACCTGTAAAGCTTATCCTTGTACTCTTTAGTTTCCTCTTTCAAAGAAGCCATTTTCTGTTCTAACTCACTATACTCAAGAACCTTAGACTCTAACTCATCCTTGAGTTCTTGTGTCTTAGCCATAGAGAAGTCAAGACTTTCTATAAGATCATCTCTCTCCATACAACATTCATCTAACTTATCCTTGAGTCTAGCATTCTTCTTTCTTTCCTTTTTCAAAGCACTAAGAGCACTAATAAGTTCACCTTCAAGATCTACTTCACCTTCCTCTATATCTTCCTCTATTTGTTTGCTTTTTGAATCATCAAAGCCTTTTTTAGATTTCTTATCACTAGAGGTGCTACCCTTTTCAAAAACCATACATGCATCTTCCTTATAGTTTTCTGAAGCATCCTCATACATACTAGAAACCAAATCATTATTTGTGCAATCATCCTCAAGGTGACCAAAATTTCCACATCTAAGACATTTCATGATAATGAATCTATGTTTTGGTTCTTCCTCTTTTTCCGATATGAACAACATCTCATTTTCATTATCACTTGAAGAACTTTCACTATCACTACTAGAACACTTACTTGCTTTGTCTAGGTAGAAACTCTTCTTGTGCTTGTGAGAATACCTCTTTCCTTGATTGTTGTGCTCATCTTTGTTTTTTCTGTGATGCTTGTGCTTTTTAGAATCCTTGCTCTTAGAATCCTGTTTATCTTCATCACTTTCATTCTTGGGAACAGATACAGATCAGTAGCATAATGACCAAACTTTCCACAATTGAAACATCTTATATTTTTCATACTTTTGTGCTTTCTAGAGAACTTGCCTTTCTTGTCGTAATATGCCTCTTCATCACTAGAAGACTCATCACTATCTTGAAGCTATTTACCCTTGGAATTCTTGGTAGCCTTGAAAGCTGCCTCTTTCTTGACATCAACCTTCACTTGAGTTCTCAACTCAAATGCTGCAAGTATACTATGGAGCTCATCCTTTTTCAACTTATCCAAATCTTTAGCTTCCTCAATAGCAGAAATATTTTCACTAAATCTATTAGGAAGAGATCTTAAAATCTTATCACAAACATCATTTTCAGCAAGCTCAAGACCTAAGTCTTTCATGGAGTTAACAACCTCATCCATACGAAGCATGTAGTCACTAATATTTTCATCATCATTCATCTTGAGTTGTTCAAACATACCTTTGAAGTGTCTCAACTTGGCCTTTTTGACATTTGTATCACCTGTATGAACCACCTTCAACTGTTTCCACATTTCACTAGTTGTCTTGTAGTGAATCACTTTGGTGAGATCTGCTTTCTGTAAGCCTTTCAGGATTGCATTCATTGCTTTTGAATTGCTGTGATGTAGGAGCCTTTCTTCTTTAGTATTAGGACCATGTTCAGGAATAGTGTACTCATCTTCAATCACTTCCCAAACCTCATTCCCAAGTGCCATTAGATGAACCTTCATCCTTGCACTCCAAAGACCAAAATCTGACCCATCAAGAATAGGTGTTGCATTGCCACTTGAATGATCCATTGTGTTCTTTACTAGCTTTTCCTTCAAGTTGTTAAACTTTTCGAAGGCACCGCTATGATACCAATTGAAGAACACAAGCTTATACTGAGAGGGGGGGGTGAACAGTATAAGACCTCTTTTTACTTTTTCCTTTATACTTCAAAATAGTAAAGCAATATACCCAAAGCAATATCAAAGCAATGCACAATATCATCCACAAAGTGACACCAATTTTAACGTGGTTCACCTAGAATGGTTGGGCTACGTCCACAAAACTTTTCTCTAAAAGTTATCTCAAAGTTCTTTGGGAATCCTTCCCAATTACAATGTTTATGAGCCTCGGCCCAAAGGAGATACCTTCCCCCAATCAGAATTTATGAGCCTCTGCTCAAAGGAGATACCTTCCCCCAATCAGAATTTATGAGCCTCTGCTCAAAGGAGATACCTTCCCCTCTGCTCTGGAAATGATCCCTCAGAAGATCAACTGCCTCTACCTCTTTCCAACACGTGGAACTCCTTTCCACCGAAGACCTCCTATCCTCAATGCTTAGCCTAAGAGACCTCTGCCTTCTATGATCACGTCCACAATAGCTCAACAACCTGTACCAAACATAGTCAGTCGGTCTAGTACAAGTCTTCCTCTATCTGTTAGATCTGTCCAACTCTTGAACAAATCAATCCTCTGCATACAAGCCTTCTCAAAGACTTGCCAACTGTCCTCAGGTTCTTCTCATAGAACCAATGCACCTCTGTCCTCAAGTTCTCTGATAGAACTATCAAACTCAACTCACAAGTCCTCTGCTAGGACCTGTCCAAATCTGCTCACAAGTCCCCATCGAAACCTGTCCAAAATTGCTCACAAGTCCCCATCAAAACCTATCCAAAAACTGCTCACAAGTCCCCACTGGAACCTGTCCAAGAACTGCTCACAAGTCCCCACTCGGAACCTGTCCAAAAACTCAGCAAGCTCACCAAGAAAAACTTTCTTAGTAGGAAATCACAAAGTGAATTGTTAGAGACCCAATGTGATTTTTCAAACTCATAGAAGCATAAAGAGAATTGTTAGAGACTCAATATGTTCTATACTCAAATCCCAATCTCAAAACTCAACTCAAATCAACTCAGCTCAATCTCAATCTCAAATCTGAAAACTCAACTCAATATCTGAAATGGATAGGATAGAATGTTTTCTTTCAAGAACATGAAACCCCAACAATTGCCAACTATGCAAAGAATCACATAACAATGATACTCATGTTCTTTTCACCATCAATTAGGGTTTCAACAACAATGCTCATCAAACAAGGTTTAGTCAACCAACACCATTCAACTCAACATCAACCTTGAAGCATTCAACCAATCATCACAAGAAAAGGAAACAAGTAGAAATCCTTTTCCCTCCAAAGATATTTGAACAAAATAGCCACCAACACAATATCACCAAATGCAAAGAATAACTTGCTCAAATCAACTCAATGGAGTAAGCCCAATATCATGAATCAAGTAAAGCAATAACTTGATCAAACAACCTCTATGGAAGCAACTCAACCATCAAACTCAAAATAGCCAACCAAGGGTTCCACCAACTCAATGCAAGTAGCTAGACTCACAAATATAAACCCTAGTGCACAAAGCTTCCACTATCTCAAACAAAAAATTATGCATTCACCAAAAACTCTCCTTAAGGATAACAATGCATAAGTAGTCTTCAACAAACCAGAAAATAGGATTTACACCTAGCCAAAGGATACCTTTTCACTCCAACCTTATTTCAGAAAACATACACCAATCATACTCATAAGAAGAATGTGCCCATACCTTATTGGAGTAGAAGATAATTGAACCTTCAAGCTGTCACCACACACAACTCTCAAACTTATAAATCGCTGTCCAAGAAACTCTGAATTTCACGGCATAAAGACGTTTTAATAAAAACGTGTGTTACTCTAGCAAAGCACCCCCGCGAGACTCGAAACGATGACCTCCGCTAATGCAGCGCGCAATAGCAGCCTTCACTGCCACTAGCCAACACGGGCTATGAAGTTCACAAGTGAACTTCCCTCCACTTCACCCTCGAAAAAACTCCTGAAGACTTTTCAACCGCACGTGCTTCTAAGTCTTCCTTCGATCGCAGCGAATATAGAGCACAAACACCGCAAATTGCATTTGGGGAATTTTGAATTGATTAGCCTTCCAACCTTAGGAGTTGGAGAATAAATAGTCTCTTTGAAGACACCTTGACGTCGACGGAAATAAAGACCATTTTGAAATTAATCAAAAGTTTTTTCAAAAAGGGTTTAAAAACCCTTAAATAATTTTAATAAATTAAGAATAAAAAAGGTTTAAAAACCTTTAAGTATTTTTAATAAATTAAAAATAATTTCTCCCTTAATTAATTAAATAATTAATTAATTAAAACCTTGAAGGGTTTTAAATAATAATTAAATAAATAATAAAGAGAACCTCCATTGGTTTTAATAAAAACCATTTAACTTGGTTTTAATAAAAACCCTATCCAACTTGGTTTTAATAAAAACCGGTTTGGTTTTAATGAAAAACCCTTGCCAATGGAATCTCTCCGGATTCTCTTAAAAATATTCTCTTGGAATCTTCCACCTTTGAAGCCAACACATCCTCTTAACATTAATGCCATTTCATTTTGACATCAATGACAACTCATAGACAAGAAGCTAGGATCTCAAACCCAAAATTGCCAACAATCAGCTCACAAGTCCTCACTAGAACCTGTCCAAATCAGCTCACAAGTCTTCACTAGAACTTGTCCAAATCAGCTCACAAGTTCATCAAGAAAAAATTCCTTAGCATGAACCCACAAAGAGAATTGTTAGAGACCCAATGTTATTCATCAACCTCATAGAAGAATAAAGAGAATTGTTAGAGACTCAATATGTTCTATACTTAACTCCCAATCTCAATCTCAAATCTCATAGAAACATAAAGAGAATTGTTAGAGACTCAATATGTTCTATACTTAACTCCCAATATCAATCTCAAATCTCATAGAAACATAAAGAGAATTGTTAGAGACTCAATATGTTCTATACTTAACTCCCAATCTCAATCTCAACTCAATCTCAATCTCAAAAGAATAAGATAGATGTAGTATGCTTTTCTCAAGAACATGAAACACAACCCAACAATTGCCAACCATGCAATATCTTATATAGCAATGATACTCATGTTATTTCCACAACCAATATCTTTTCTCTACCAATTAGGGCTTTAACAACAATGCTTATAGACAAGATTTAACCAACATCATTCAACTCAACATTAACCTTGAAGCATTCAACCAATCACTACATGAAAAGGAAACTAGTAGACATCCTTTTCCCTCCAAAGGTATTTGAACAAAACAACCACCAACATAAATCACCAATGCAAAGAATAACTTGCTCAAATCAATCTCAATGGAGTAAGCCCAAATCATGTATCAAGTAAAGCATTAACTTGATCAAAACAACCTCTATGGAAGCAACTCAATCATCAATATCAAAATAGTCAACTAAGGGTTTCACCATCTAAATGCAAGTAGCAAGACTTACTAACATAAACCCTAGTGAAAAATGCTTCCTCTTCCTCAACCAGAATTATGCATTCACCCAAAAACTCATCAATGATTTTAATGCATAAATAATCTTCAATATCCAGAAAATAGGATTTACACCAACAAGAATACCTAGTAGACAACCTTTTCACTCCAAACTCAATTTCAGAAAATACACCATCAACAATATACATGGAAGAAGTTGCCCATACCTTTGTTTGAGGAAGAAGAGAATAGTTCTTCAACCTATTACCAACACCACCCTCAACTTTGCCAACAAATTAGGGTTAGATCATAAAAGTAACCACACAAATATTTATTCCATAAAACACCTTATGACTCCAATCCTTAGAAGTCAACTACCAAAAAATATAAAGCATACAAACAATATATCCTTTTACTCCTTATTTCTCCAAATTAATTAAACCATGCTCAAAGAATAATAGTTTCTAAGAAAATCTCACTCAACAATCAAGCCAAAAATCTCAACCACACACTATAAACCTTATATCTCCAAAGAAGCATTTAACCTTAAAAATAATTTTAAATAAATCTGCCCAACCACTTCTTCTTTAACAAAATGCAGATTTTATTTAAAAAACCTTACCAAAAAAAATGCTTTGGAAAATTGCCGGTCAACAGTGCCTCTGAAAAAATCAAAGCATAAAAACTCTTCTCACACTCCACGGTAGGAGTCGAACACTTGACCTCCCTTCAAGCACCTTCACAGAATAGTCGTTGCCACTAGACCAAAGATGCTAGCTTGAAGGCTAGTAAGAGTCTCCTTCTCCTTAACCCTTTGGCGGCGGATAAATGTGGCAAACAAAACTATAGCCGTAGCTTTTACTTCCCAATTTTTGCACAATTCAAATTTCTTTCACCATTGCTTTGGACTATAGGTTATGGCTTATATAGCCAAACTTCCATGCTATGCACAACGTCGGTAGGAGGATAATTCGAATTTTTCAAATTAATATTATTTTTGCGCCTTCGAAACAACTTTAGAGTTTATGAAACCCTTTTGATTATTTAAAAAATAATCAAAGGTCTTTTAGACCTTAGACCAAATAATTTAATCACTAAATCAAATAAATAATTAATTAAAAAACCTTAAAAAGGTTTCATTAATTAAGTTATTTAATTAATAAGTGTCTCCAGCCTTTGCATTAAGCTGAGAGTGGTTTTGAGAAAAACCCTTAATGCATCCACCTGGTTTTAATAAAAACCCTTAAACCTGCCATGGTTTTGATAAAAACCTTTTCATCTACCACATGGAATCTCTTCGAAATCTTCTAGAAAATATTCTTTGGAATATTCAACCTTTGAAACCAATAAATCCTCTTGACATTAATTCCAGTTCCTTTTGACATCAATGACAACTCATAGACAAGAAGCTAGGATCTCAAACCCAAAATTGCCAACAATTAATTAATTAATTTATCTATTAAATAATTGATTAATTATTACCTAAGCTACACAACCACTCACCCCTCATGGGAACATTTACCCCTCCATCCCCTATGGCCACATAATCCATAATTCACTCCAGTTCCACCCTCCCATCCCCCATGTCGATCACATGTATGAAAGAATCACCCTTTTTCCATAAATTGAGCTCCAGTAACTTGTAGTTGCACCTCTATCTACACATGGGATATTTCAACATGCACATTTAGTTCAATAGGGTAACTAAATATGCACAACATGCACAGTCAGTTCAATAGTATCATTTAACTCAATATGCACAACATGCATAGTTAGTTCAACAGGATCACTTAACTCAATATGCACATCTAATTCATCATGCACAACTAGTTTAATGTGCACACATATCTGGTGATAATCACAAGGTGAGCTTATCTTCCTTTTGCAAGCATGCATCTTCAATGATAAAATCAATGCAAAAATGACACATCAGTTAATACCACTTAATTGATTAAGCTACCACCTCATCAATTCCTCTCAATAAATCTATAAATGAACCTTCTCCACCTTCTTGGATCATGATTATAGTATATGCATCGAAGCATTGTTGAAATTACAAGTCCACTTCACATCCAAATACCCAAAGTAAATCCCATGCAACCATCCTCATCCCATGCCAAACCTTGATTGCAACACCATGCAGGCTCGAATCTAGCTTTTATCAACAAAAGGATGCCACAGCTTATGACCATCCAATATTGAGTGGTATAGGTTCATGTTTTTATAGACCTAAATGATCATCATCTAGCCCATGCGTAAACTTCCAAATGTAGCACAGTGTAGCCTGATGCATCACGATACAACCCAACACAACACAACCTATCACGACAACAACAATGATAACAAAATAAGAGAAATATTTATTTATGTTCTATTTAATACTTTTATTTTTATGGATCTCTAGTACCTTCTACATTTTTAGTTTTTAATTTGGTTATAGAACTAGGCCTCACCTCAAGAGATTCTACAAGTATTAATGACTAGTTGTATTTCACTTGTGTGTGGCTATAAAGGTTTGAAGTGAGCAAACCTAGATGCCAATCCAAACCTTGATGTAGTAGCCAAAGACTCTAGAACCTGATCATCTGACCCTAGATGATCAAATATCATAGTATTCTAGCACCCATATAGTTATAATGCATGGCCATAAACCTTCCTAATGGTCAACATCTAGATGTAGATCCAACAGACACAAATACAGATGCATACCCAAATACAGATACCCAGATCCAAAAAATAATTGTTCATAAGAACCCACTCCTCTAGTGTTGTAGCAGCAAAAGGACCAAGGTACCATCATTGTTTGTAAAAATCAAATCAATCCCCTAAATGCTTGTATAGACCCTATGAGTATCAATATTATAATCAAATAGGATGAAAGCATATACACATAATACATACATCTTTTCCTACTTTATTTACTTGCTTTTACATGGTGCATCTTTTTATCATCTACAAGATGGTGATCATGATGGGACATTTCTCTTGAGTTTATTTTGCATAATAGCATGTATTTCTTGATATTTTAATGCTTAATATAGGTTAATTTTTTGCATTCTAGAAGTTTCTAACCAATCTATTATTTTAGGTTTTATACAGGCTACAAATAGTGCATGCAAATGAAGGCATCCAACCCAATACATCTTGAAATTTTAGCTATCTAGCATGATATGTTCTTATATAAAATTTGTTCAACCCTAAACGATCATAATATATAGTCACCACCAACCCTTGATATTTGATACAATGTAGGACCAAAAGTAGGAAAACTATTATTATTTTCTATTATGAGTTTACATTAGCATTGGTTTTAGGTAAGCATATTAAAGGCTTTTGGTATGGTAGAAAGAAAAAAAAACTACTTGTGCTTAGGCTATAATGGTTAATTTTATTTTCTCTTACCTCTAGCTTATTTTTGTTGAGTCGTAGATAGTTACAACTATGACCATCTGACCCTAGATGGTTTCAATACTGTGGTCATCCGAACCTAGACAGTTGAGTTCAAAACTTTCAAATAGTCTAGTTGCATTGCATAAAAAAAAGAAAAAAAAAATTGTTCTAGCATTAGCATTTCTTTATTTTTCATGGATAAATTTGCATTAGGTATTTAAATAAAAACAACGCGTAAAAGGGGAAAAAAAAACTTAAAAAAAAATTGCATCACACACTACATATTTCATATAAAAAAACATTGATGAAGTTGGATTTCATAACCAACTGATGATCGCAACCAACAATGTCATAATTAACCTCCTTCCATTGGCTCTCCCCCTGGACACCATAGTAGCCCCAATGAGTGGATTTTTAGACTTCATCACTAGGAAATTTCCAACTCTTGAGAATATCTCATGGTGGGTTAGGTTAGATACCCCTTTGTTCACAAGGTTTAATAATTTTTGGACCCATAGCTATTGTTATTATCTTATCCCAACTGTGGGTGAATCAAAATTTTGGGTATACTAGTAGTAGCACTTTGACAACACGACCTCTTTCAAGTGGATAATTTGTCCCTTTAGGTTACCATAAGCCATAACCATCCTAGGAAGCCATTTCAGTCATTGTTGTATCACTTCTCATTATATTGGTGGGCATCAACACACCCAGTTACACTGCATCCCACCACCACATTTGTAGTCTTAGGCTTAGGTCCATCAAACACACACAAAAAAAAAAATCCAAAAAAAAATCAAAAAAATACTAAAAGAAGTAAAAAAATTTAAAAAAAGCAAAAAAAAAAATAGTCCCAACACATCTCATCAAAATATCATCTAAACAGTAGCACACCAAAACAAATAACATTGAAACTATTATTTATTTGATTGTTTGTTTGTGTAGATAGCAGAATACACTTCCACCACACTATCATCATCAACCCTTGAATCCACATTCCATACATTACCTACCCAATCTTGAGCCCTAGTTGTTTCCCAAGTCGTAATGGACCAATCTGGTTAGACCTATCATCCATATACCACTCCTCCAACTTAGTAGAAGGTAGTATTGAAACCACCCATGGTAGCTTGTCTAACTACACCCATAACACCACCACCAAATTTCCTTAGACACACAACTTAGATACCACTTACTACCACATCCCCACTAGCATCCCTAAATCCACTAGTCTAAGGACCCTTGTGTCCCTAGGCCACATCACCCTCATAGACATTGATGTTGCATGAGCCCTCAAAGATGGACCTTTCTCTCTACTAGGCTCACAATTCCCATCCCTATTGCCATTGAATATTCCACCCTGTTTAGTCTCCCCCATGCCCCAGGAGCAAGTTTATACTCATGCAACCCACCCTGTCGAGCCACATATTGCCCATATAATAATTTCACCTTGGGAGTTATAACCCCCAATCCAATGTACACTATATATTTGCATATATGGATATAAACCAATGCCACTAAGCTTATGTTAACGTGAAATCTTATTTGCTTGCATCTACTAATTCCAGATCATCACATCTACCACAACCACCACCCAAAGTACCAAACCACCCAAATTTTGAAACTATTCAAGAATTATTCTTTGCACAATATCCATCATGGGACACTCAACCACCTACCATATAGGCTTTAAAACCTCTAAAAAAACCATCAACCATCCACTCAACCACCAAATTCCAAGGCATATGACCAACCTTATTTCACATCACAATACCAATAGCTTATTTCCCAATAGTACCAACAACATTTGCCATAATAGTACTACCAATAACAACCTCCATCCATACAACAGTACCAATAGCTTCTACCACAATAGTACTACTAGCAATGACCTTCACCCATACAATAGTACTAGTAGCTTCCACCATTATAGTACTACCAACAAAAACCTCCACCCATGCAACAATACCAGTAGATCCCACCATAATAGTACTACCAACAACAACCTCCACCCACACAATAGTACCAAAAACTTCCATCATAATAGTACTACCAATAAAAACCTCCACCTACACCATAATACCTCTATTCACTACCTCAAAAATACCACCAACAATAAACTCCACCCATACCACAACATCAATAGTAAAAACCCATATAGTACCAATAATAGCAACAACCTCTACCCATGCCACAACATCAATAGCAACCACCCATCAAATAATCATTGTAGCAACAACCTCCATCCATGCCACAACATCAACAATAACCATCCATCCAATATCAACAACTATAGCAACAACCTCCACCCATGTCACAACATCAACAACAACCACCCATATAGCACCAACAACCTCTTGTGGGTGAATTTTTTTATCCTTCACCCACTCTTCCCTTTAGGAAGTGATTCCCTTTGTTCAAAATGAGTGCACCTAATTTTTAAGAACATGGATGGATGGAAAGAAAATCTCGAGTGGTGGTTGATGCAATGAGTAGATGGTAGGTTGAAGTAGGGTGAGTGATAGAAGAGGTGAACAATTTGCCCTTGGCCTTGGGAAGAAATTTATAAAAGACCCACCCACATATTGGATGGGTCTTTCAAATGATTTAAATGGGTGAAAAGGTTGGGAAAAACTACCCTTAAGCGATATAGAAACTCCCACCCATATTGGGTAGGAAATACAAACACAAATTGAGCAAAACCTCAGGGAAACACCTACCCTCTCTTCCCATGGTGGAAAGAAGAACAAACAAAGCATCCACCTGACATGCAATACTTACACCATTGCCATAAATTCAAATAGAAGACTTATTTGCTACTCCAGCAGTTTGGGTACCTGATAATGTATGCAAAGGTGACTAATTTGATAGGCATTTCTCCTAAGGTGCTTTAGTACCTATCACTCACCACCTAACCAAAGGATCACTAGTAAAAGAGAAGGATGAAGTAGCTGATAATTGATGAACTGGGAAGAAAGGTTAGAGGATCCAAGGACCCAAATCCAACCACATGCATATGTTCTTTTCTAGAAGATCGGTGTCATTTAGAGGAATAGTGTACTAGTGCGATGCTTGTCTACTACAAGGATTATCTTCCTATCTACTACCATTAATGTTCAATTTTGTAATTGATGTAAATATACCTATAAATAGTGGAATGTTGGTCATTCCTAAGGGTGGCTCTTTAGCCATTACAATTCATATGTAAGGTTTACCTCTATGTAAATACAAATTCTACACTGTTTGGTCTCTAGATTTATCTCCCTATTCTCTATTGATTGTATGAATGTCTATTTCTATTTGGTTTTTTAAGTTATCCCATAATGCTATCTAGATTTCATGGGGTTTAGTTGAGTGACTTAGGAGTGCGTATACGTAAATACAGGTTGGGAGTTTATTTTTGTTAAAGCCATTTAGATAGGAATGCTTTGATTCTGAATCATGTATCTCATGCATCTATACATTGGTTTTGGAATTCATCCCTCACCAACTACTGATAGGAGCTATAACATAGGTATGGTTGGGTGATCTATTAGATGCAGGGTCTATGTTTCATATGTGGTATATTTCTTGCATAGGTCTTTATGTGGCTATATCCATCCTTGTGAGTTTTGGCTATGGCCATTTTTATTTATTTCCCCCTTTCCCATTTTATTTTTTACAATGTAGGTATCTGGGACCACCCACAAAGGAATTTACCTTATTTGAAGATCTTACATCCTATCCCAACACAGTGGACATTCTATACTACATCATTGGTCTACCCCTACCCCGATGTGTGGTTCCAAATTAGAAACTAATTATTTTTGAAGACTCTACTTGGGAATTCACTAAGTTTTTGTGTTTTAGTAAATCAGAGTTTGGTGGCTCTCTAATTTACCTAGATCTTCACAAAGTCACTTGGTGACTTTGACTTTATGGCACATACAAATCATGATACCAGTTACCCACTCATGCTAAATATCAAAACATCCTAGAGGAATCAAGGTATGATGAACAACCTTGACCTCACTAGCGGAGATAGCATGCTAATATGGTGACTTTGACTCTGAATCCAACATCACTGTTGGGACCTTTGAATACTAGTGCCTTAATGGCTCAACAATTGTTATCCAAGTGGAATTATCTTGGTCCCCTCAATATCCCTCACTGAAATAATATTTTGGAAGCCACATTTAATTCCCTAGCAAAATATAGTGGCATCAAGAGAGTTTTGAAGGAACACCTTGAAAATGTGGCTTCTCTAGCCACTCTTCACAATATTGTGCATGAATATGTAATGATCAGGTTGTTGGTTGCTTCCCTTGAAGGCAAAGCATTGCTCTTGTACAAAACCCTATAGCCTAGAAGTATATCTACATGGGTGGATCTGGTAGATCATCTCATCGATATGTTTGGTGAAATAGAGGACCCATTCCAGTATCTGAATCAATTCACATTCATAAAGAGGAATCCTCCTTGAAAATGTGGTGTAATTCAATGTCCATTTTGAGAAGAGCTGAAAGAGGATTCCATGACAAATCCTCCCAATCTCCACCCAAGCATATATATTCTACATTTGTGCTCTTGGTCCTGAGCTTCTTTTCCTCTTGCAATAATTTGGGGAAACCATTTTTCCATAACTCTACAAGGAAGCTATTGGGACCGATAAAGTTTTAATGTAGAGGCTCCATCCAATAAATTTCTTTCAAGATCTAGTGTCATATTATGTAGAAGACACACACCAGGAGTAGGTGTGCCACATCGACCATGTCCATGAATGCAATAAGATAGATCAATCCTAGACTTTATCTATTCCTCCAAAAATTTGGGTACTTGACAATGTATGCAAAGGTGACTTATTTGAGGTGTGTTTCTTCCAATGTGCTTCAGTACCTATCACTTGTTGATGAGTCCTGAAAATGCTCATATTTTTGTATACACTTTTCATATATAATGTGGTATTATTTTAATAGAAGTGTATGTTTTATGTAAATTATATATATATATATATATATATATATATATATATATATATATATTTAATAACAAATTACGTATGTTATCTAATATTTGTTTTTAAGTGAATTGTGTGTAGATTCAGTTATTTTTACTACCTTTCAACATGTTTACATCAAGGTCCCATTTAGACCTGGAACTTTTTGCTTTATGATGGAAAAATCAAAGGTAAACATAACCACAAAAAATAAAGTAAAGATGCTAAGTTTGGCACTCAAATTCCATTTTGCAAGCCGACTCTCATTTTGACATCTGACTCCCATTTGGAACCCGACTTCTAGTTTGGTTTCTGATTCTCATTTGGCACCTGAATACCATTTGGCACTTGAATCTCGTTGAAGCAAAAGTACATCATGACCCTTACAGCAATGGATGCGGATGCAATTTCATCGATGAATGTAAATGAAGGACAATATAATAAAGTAGATGTCAACTATTTTTCAGCTAATACATAAATATCCATATAAATAGATAAGCGTAATATCAGACTTATTATGTTCTAAAAAATATAGAATACACTTAATTAATATGGCAATAAATGAAATTAATTGTATATTCACTTTATCCTCCATATTTCTGTGTATTTGTTGTAATAGAAAAATAAAAAATAGATTGGTTCCAAATGTAACAGGGTATGGCTACATATCTTATAAATTTGCAAGCCACCCTTGAGAACTAGATCATGGGTTTTCTCTGTAAATTTTCTAAAGTTGTATATAATACAATTCATTTGAGTGTTTTATTAATCTCAAACTAGCATTTGGTGAATGAATTGACTTGGGCATAATTTGTTGGAAGCTTGGGCCCACTCTCAATAGTATTCCTCTCATTTTTTTTCCTATTTTCTATTATTTCATTATTTCCTATTTTACTATCTTTTCTACAAATTAGTTTTATTTTGTAGCTTCCCTTATTTTCTATATTTTTTCCAGAAAGTGTGCATTTTATGTTTTATTTTTTATTTTGGTCATGTCTTTGATAATAATGGTTTGGAAAATGAACAAAAACTTCAACATAATAACACACCCCCAAAACCATATAATCTAAGGGACTCATCTTATTAAGGATATTTTACAGGCATATATTGTGCATAATTTTTCACAAGTTTATGAGTTGTCCCGGGTTGAAAATTAAATGGAAGTAATGAATTTAACCATAGAAACTTAACCAATGTTTTGCCCAACATTTTGGCACCGTTTCTAGGGAAAAATCAACTGTAAAATATTATTTTTAAGAAAGTGTTTTTGAAGTAGTTTAGGTTACTTTCTATAGAACTAATCCATTCTAATTTTATATGATTCCATATAGAGTAAGAGGACTATATGGTCATTTCATCAAAAGAAAACATATTGTTTCTTTACAAACCTCTATTTTAGTTGAGCCAAATCCTGATAGTGATATCTCCCCACCACCATATCCTCCTATGCATTGGAGTCAACATCCACATTTTGCACAAGATCCTTCTCAACCAAACCAACAAAATCTTAGGGAAGGATCAATGGTAGGAAGAGTTCAATCTGAGGAAGATATGTTGAATGTTAAATGCTAGCAATTAGTTGAAGATAGGACTATTTAAACTACTAATTTAGTAATCCTTATAGAGGATAAAAGAAATGAATTAGAAGCCTTGAAAACTACCCCAAAAATAGTAGGTGTAGAAACCTTATTTATAGACAAGATGGCTAAAGTAGAAGAAGCAAACACTAGTTTTAAATTCCCCATAGAAGAGACAAGAGGAAACCACAAGATGAAACATATCTCTCCTACCCACCTTCCAATATTTAGAGGATTTCAATCAAAATATCCTAACTTGTTTCTCTTCAAGTTTGACATTCTATGCAGGTCAATAGACTCTAAAACTGATGCTCAAAAATTAAAGTTGTTTCCCTCAACTCTAGATGATTTAGCCCTATGTTGGTTCATCATTTTAGGACATAGATAGATACATACCTAGGAAGACATGCAAAAAATCTTCCTAGATAAGTATGAAGACTTTGGTAGGGCACGATATTCTAGATAAGAAGTCTTGGATATGACTCAAAAGTAAGGTGAGTCATTAGAGGAGTATTGGGATAGGTTTAGTTTTAATTTACAAAGATCTCCTCATGCAAAAATAGGAGACAGGTCCTTGAGAAGTATATTCTTAAAAGGTCTTACTAACGGATCTCTGGATGCATTAAACAAGATTTTTGGAGGAGATATTTATCAACACCAAATGTTTGATATCTGATAGTTATGTTGGAACTACTCAAGAATGTTGGATATTTTGAGTAGATGAGTTTTCATTGATGTCAAGAGTGAGTGGTCATTGATTTCAAGATTTCAACACCATTTGGTGGTAGTTTTAGTGGGTAAAATCAGTTTCAGGTTCTCCAATAAGTACAAAAGGATAGTCCGATTTTAGTTAATCAAGACCTAGTTCCAAGAAATTAGATATGGTCCAAAGTGCAAAGAAGAAGCCAGGTGAATAATATTATAATAATTTTTTATAATATTATAAAGGGAAGTTTAAATTAATTAATATAATTTTTATTAAAAATTAATTTACTTAACTTATAATTTATTCAGGTCTGAGGTGTAGACCATTGGGTTCATCCAAATCCCATAAGGGGAGTGGAGGTCCAAGGTTCAAATCTCGAGCCTCACCAAACTGAATACTTTTCCCTTTACTAGTGCTTTTAGTGGCATAAAAGGTTTAAAATTATTGTGGCATGGTGGTTATAGGGGTAGACTGTGTGAAGATCTACCTGGCATATTTTAGGGTGGACAACGCAGAATACTATGGTGGCCATAAAATCTAGACACCTGCCCAGATTCATGGCGGCTACCGATTCCACCATGTTAAAAAAAAAAAAATTATAAGTTATTTAAATTAAATATTAATTAATTTTAATATTAGTTATAAGTTAATTTATATTAATTTTAACTAACCCTAAGGTGGGTTATTAAATTAAATTTGAATTTTTAATTCAAATTCTTAAGCGTCGACATGGGGAGCAAATACCCATGTGTGTATAAAAAGGGGATTACCCACCTTACCCAAAACTACCATGCCTTCGAATTTAATTAATGCAAGCTTGTGCGAATTGTGTTGCAATAAAGAGGAGTGCTTTTTGATTTTCATGGGAAGTCAATGATGCACGAAGGTATAAGAGGAAGGAAGTCCTCCTTCCTTCACGTGGGCACCAATACCCCATGTAGTGGGATCTAAAGTGCTAAGATGCTTGGTATTGGGGATATGGTAGATCGAATCATGTCGAAACCCTTTTGGATGAAAACAAAGGTATGCTTTAAGTTGAGTGCCAAAAATTTTAGGGGTATTAGTTGAGCATTTAAAATTTAATTTTTGCATATTTGATTTGGTTTGTAAGGTTGTAAGGGGAGTTATAAGGCTTATGAAAAATTAAATTTTTGGTGTTATTTGCTTTAATGTTTGAAAGGGTAGTAAGGTTTTTTAGGAATATTTTTTGAAGTCTTGTGGTGTTGGATATTATTTTAAGTTGGAGATTATAAGGTGTATCAAAGCAATTAATTTTTTTTTAAGTGAAAAACCCCTTGTAGGGCCGCATTGGTCTAAGAGACCACGACCAAGGGGTTCTACACCGTCAAAGTCACCCGGGAGTCACGCCCAACCCTACCCGCACCAACATTATCAATTGGATTTTGGGTACCCAATTCAACTTTTTGGTAGGGTGGATATTCGAACCTGGGACCTCCCTTGGAGGATTGCTCTCTCCTCTCCAAGTCACCTAAAAAACCTAGGTCAAAGTGATTAATTTTTATGTAATATTTGATGGATGTTATTTCTAAAAGGGAGCAATAAGGCATAATTGAGCTTTGATTATTTTTGTGTCTAAGGCAAGAATATGAGATTGAGGTTGAAGAGCCTCAAAATTTTGCCAAGTCTATAGTGAAAATTAGAAGGTTGAATAGCCTTAGGGATAAATACACTTTGTAGAAAAATAATCTAAAAAGGATGCAAAATTTGAGACTAAGTAGCTTTAGAAAAAAAGAGAACCCTCAACAGGTCAGTCACCAGATGACTAGACTATGACTAATGAGTCACCTAAACAAGTACCTACAGAATAGGCACATGTGAATCAAAAGTCTACATCTTCTAAAAGTCATGGACAAACAATAGTAGTAGCAACAAAAGAGGGGAATCCCCCTATTTCAAAAATTCACACAGGCACAAAAATACAGAGAAAGAAATTGAGATCTAAAAGAAAGGTTGTAAGGGGACCTCAATGAATACCTAGAACCAAAGCAAGGACTACACAACTAAAATAATCAGACATGAATTCAGATGAAGAATGGGTAGAAAATCTGAATATGTTTGATGAGCAGAAAAATAAATTTGAAAATATCAAAGTAGACATAAAGGTAGATAAGGAGTTCAATAAGACCTCTAAAAAAGTTGCCAAATAATCCAAGACTCCTCCCAAGAAAATTGAATTTACCTGACCAAATTAGTTATGGGATTTGTATGGGTCAACTAGTAATCAACCTTCAAATATGAAGGTATATTTAAAGAAGATAGGACTACTAGGTCTTGTACCACCTACAACTCAAGAAACAAAAAGCAAAGCTCCTCTAGTAGAGGAAATAAATTTTGATGATGATGTTGAACTGTTGGTCAAATATCTACCTAATTAAAAAAACTACGTTTGTGCACCCTAGACATGACCAACATTGAAAGGCCAGAGGAAAGAAATATTCTTTGTGCTAATATCCATAGAGGTCTACCTCCCTTGCTAAATATTACATAGGTTTAAGACTAGGGATGCAGGAAAGAAATCAAAAATAATAAAAATAAAAGGAAATATGGCCACAAGCCAGAGTGTAGGATTTGGATCAAACTAGCATCAAGAAATCCACCCAAGCATTGAAATAACATGTAATAAAAGAAAAGCAACATAATTTACTTATAACCTTGCATAAAAAACCTCTAGGATCACACTCTAGTACTCACTCCCTCACCAGTAATGTTCAAATTCAGATGCAAAATTTAAATCAAATAGAAGATAGTGAATATAAGCATAAGATAGAAATGCATACAGATAGAAGAAAATCACACACAAAATCACTTGTAAATTTAGAAGCCAAGGATCTTCTATTAATGCAGAGAACTTGAAGTGTTTTTCTTGCAGAATGTCTAACATTTTTTATACAATAAAAATTGAGTAGTATTTATAGAGGATTTCGTCTGTTTCATTAAATGCACATGAGGACAAAATGATCATAGATTAGGATCCTGTTAGTCAAAAAGTGACTAACTACAAAAAATGATTGATGCACCTTTTTTGCATATTTTCAAAGAAGACCAAAGTGGCCCATATGCTAAAGAACAAAGAAAAATCAAAATACACTAAGGAAGAAAAATCTCGTGATTTCGTGACACGTCGAGTTTTTGCGGAAAAAAATAGCAAAGAGGGAAAGCAGAGGAAAAAGTCACAATTTCCCGATGTTACCAATTTTTGCCAAATTCGTCAATAAAAGGGTAGAAGTCAGGGAGAATGTCCCAATTTTGCGACATGGATTATTTCACCAGAAGAATAGAAAAACTGCTAAAGAGACTAAAAGTGTTGTGATTTCATGACATGTCCCTTTTTCGTGGCTAAAAGAAACAAGAGAAAGCAAGGAGGCAAAAGTGTCACGATTTCACGACATGTCCCTTTTTCATGGCTAAAAGCAACAAGAGAAAGCAAGAAGGAAAAAGTGTCGCAATTTCGTGACATGTCACATTTTCGCGACATGTCGCATTTTCGTAGTCAAAACCAAGAAAAAGAGCTATGGAGGCAGAAGTGTCACGATTTCGTGACATGGTAAATTTTCATGGTGCAAAAAGAAGAATCAGGCTGAAGACATAGAAATGTCACGATTTCGTGACATGTTGCATTTTCATGACTCAAGAAGGGCAGACAGGCAAAGAAATAAGAGTGTCACGATTTCATGATATGTCTGGTTTTCGCTAAAGAAACAGAGCATATTTTTGGCAACTGGGGCATGCACTGACATCAGGTGCTGATTTCTGAAGAATGGTCAGTTGATTATAACCTATAATGTCCACCAGATGATTGCAAAATAACAGGCTCATCTAAATTTAGCCAGAAGGAAATCTATCTAATCTACGAGAAATTCGTTGTATATTCTTAGAAACTGCAGACAATTACTTGTAATTGACTGAGGAAATTAAATGTACATAGTAGAAGATACTCTTTTTAGGATATAAATAGGAGTGATTCAACCATGAAAAAAGGTCGGCTCTTGGACATTTATAGACTTGATGTACATGTTACTGGATTATGAGCAATAAGAGATATTCTTCCCCCGGCTTCTGAAATTATGTATGCGAGTGTATGTATCTGGTTTTTTAACTTTTATTCATTTTAAAATTTATAATGTATCTATTCTAAAACCTGAGATGAGCATGTATAAAAATTATTTCTAGAGTTGAATATTAAATATATTTACATGTATTTAGACGAACGTTTAAAAACGCACTCAGGAATCCATGTTTTCTATAGGAAGATATAAAGAAAACTCTAAAGATAGTAATCTACATCATCATTTTTAGTTGTTGTCAAATCTATACCATGAGAAAATTTCTAGCTTCGGCTACATTTCCCTTATCTCTTGTTTCCATTTTTTCTAAAAAAACTCAACAGAACCAGCCTTCTCTGGAGACTAGACAGACGATCTCAAGCAAGGTCTGTCTATTCAATGTTGGGAAAGTATAAGGCACAAAACTATTAACCGAAGGTAGATTTTATTCCAAAATATCCACAGTGCGGAAATTCCTCCTTGGAAATATTAAAACTCATATTTTGAACACAGTGATCTAGATTTTAAGAAAATTCGTCTAGGAAATCAACATTTCTAGGTGTCGATGCATGGGAAAAATGCAAGGCTCGACCACTGACTAGATACATTTGCCATCTTGAAAATGCACTTTTTCTTTGGAAATCATGAAAATAGCCTAGCGCTTTTAATATTTTTGCTCCCATTTGCTCTATATCTACAATGAGGACTGTGCCTCGCCCCCATCATTTAATATTCTCCATTCACCTGCTTTGGGCTCTTCCTAAAAACTTGTAATGAAGTCAATAGTGCAATTCATCCAAACTGAATAACAAGAAAACACACATTTACTCTTTCCATTACATGTATTTGTAGGGGGAACACCTTAAATAATTGAATGGATCACATATCTTCCTTGATCACGACAACAATATTCCTTATTTTATCGGGTGAAAATATTTCTAACAACCTCCTTGTTCTCCTCTAAATCTATGTTCACCTCCAAAAGAGGCGAAGGGAGCCATAACCTTCCTCTTGGGGTGAATGCAACTTTGAATTTTCAACATTGATTTGACCTTTATAGCTTTCACTCGACTTCAAATTCCATAGCGCGTTCGCTCGACTTTAACTTTTTATAGTATGTTCACCGTCAAGAGGGGTGAATGGAACTTTTGCCCCTCAATTGAGTTGAATGTGACATTGAATTTTCAACACGCTGTTTGCAAGGATGTTCACCCGAAAGGGGGGTGAATGAAGCTTTCACCCCAACTTTGGGGTGAACACGATTCTCCCAAAATGCAACTTCAGGCACCGTCATTACTTAGGTAATTTTGAAAATTCATCATTTTTCATTTTATTTTCTCTTATTTCACTCCAACAAGGGGAACGTGAGGCTTTTGCTCCTCATTTGGGGTGAATGCACTTTATTTTTTGGTGAAGCTCATTTTTATGCACTTAATATTTTATGCTTCATTTAAAAAATAGTTTCTTGGGTGATTTGAAGCAAAGTCTACAATCTATCTCCCATTTATTTTCCTTAAAACAACCATTCTTTTCAAGCTACAAGGATGCAAAAAATAAGGAAGAGAAATAAAATCTAACTACAACATATTACATCAGTCAAAATATGTAACATAATATTATTATACTTGCTGATATTTATCAATTCTACATCAATATAATTTCATCAAAATATCAATGTGGCATATTGCAAAACTGCTAATATTTCTGGTGGCTCATGGGGTATCTAGCTCGCATGGATGCAAGCGATCCTAGGCATTTATCCATTGGTTTTCTATGGAGTCCTTTTACCGGTTGCTTTATTTGGTGATTTTTATGTGGATGCCTTTCTTCGTACCTCCTCTACTTTCTCAGTAGCTTTATGTTTTTCTACCACTCGAAGTACATCTGCTCGCTCTGCTTCCTCTACTGCCTTCTCTATCGTGGCATGCTCTACTACTACCCATTCCTCCTATTCCTTGAGGCTCTTAGAGGTTACCTCATAAATTGTAACTACTTCCTCCCAAGCATGAGTGGTAAAAAATATGGAACGCTCAGTGATTCATAAAAAATGGAGATTCTGGACGTCTTCTAGGCTGAGGTATTTTGCTTGCTGGGCGAGCTCAAATAGTGAAAGCTCCATGCAAGTGAAATTTTGCATTAGAGACAGTACATGTGCTTCTATGATGGGCTCCTCCCATGCATCAATATTTGAGGTATCCTCCACAAACTTATTCCAGGCTGCTATTAATTGATATTTCGACAAAGGTTTACCACATTCATCTATGAAATCAAGGAAGCCCATATTGACAAGAGCGTCAAAATGAGTCATGGAAATAGTATGCTCTCGATTAATGGTATTAATAATACTTTAGTCTTTCCTCACCAAGTCCATTCTCTAAAAATAACTATGCAAGGTGACCTTTGTGGTTGACCAAGCATGATCCATTTCGCTCAGGGGTGAATGTGTATACTAGAATTGGCCAAGGCCTAAATTTTTACATCTATCTCCATGTACAACTCTAGCATCTCCTCAGTAGTATATATCAACAGTTTCCCCATATGAATCTATATTCTGGCTGCCCATAAATAATGCAACACTTGAACTGCTTGTACAACTAGATTTTCATAGTTCTAGGCTAAGCAAAGGTGTGCCTCCTTGATGATTTTAGGAGAAAAACCTATAGCCTGTGCAACCTTCTCTGCCAGTTGGTTTTGTATGGCATCTAGCTACATTCAGAGTGCATGCATTTCTATCCTTATTGTGTCCCTTTATTTCAATTGCACTCCTACCTTCTAACACAAGTATTCATTTTCTATGGTTGTCCTCTCCTCTTGCGCTCTACTTTTAGCTAAGGCATTTTTGAGTTTGATAATTTTATTCTCATTATCAAAATATTTCTTATTGAAATACTAGCCATGCAAGTATACCAAAAATTTATCAACCTATATGTTATCCATATTCTCTGTAGGATCAATCCTGGTGAGATCCTCTAATATGGTCTCACAAACATAATCACTCAAAAACATTTCTCCTTATGGCTTCAAAACCAAAGGAGTGATTTTAGTTGTGTGAGCTTCCATGGTGATTGGATCAAATGTAAACTTCTTTAGTAGTTGAGGTACAACCAAAGCTTCTTTCCACATTTTTATTTTCAACCATTGTGATGAATTGAGGTGCAGCTGATTGAGTTTTTCCATGTCGGGTTGTTTCAATGTTACCTAAATGTTGGGCAATGCTTGGAGCTCCAAAAATGGTGTGAAAGGTATCAAAATTTATGAGTAGTCATGCTCAAAGGAATAAGATGAGATGGATAGAATATGAGGGCCTAAAATAGTGGAATGGATGGAGGAACTAGGTTTGGCTATAGTTACGCTCACTCTAGGAGGAGCCTACGTACTTACAACCTTAGTGAAAGTGGTGGCGGTAATGGAAGAGGAAGGATGCAAAAATAGATTTGGCCCTGATGCATATGAACTAAAAGAAAGGGAGGTGGAAGAAATGGGAAGATAATAAGGAACGATAGTGATGTAAATAAAGGAAGAATAAGGGAGAGAAATGTGTATGAAGGGTATACCGAAATGTGGAGAGACTGACACAAAATTGATGGAAGTGAACTGATAGTCACTACATGCTCTGAATAAAAATAATAGGGAAAGGAGGATGTAACTTTAGGTGCAAGCACTGTGTGATCTAGTGATAGAAGTGATTGTAAAATAATTTCCTCTTGGTGCTTTTCTACTTCTTCATTTATGTTCACATTCTCATTTACATCCACGACCTCCACCTAAGAACTCTATGACTACTGGTCCTCCTCTTGTTCATGAATTATTGAGAACATTTGTGACATTATCATTAGAGCCTCTGTAACTAGTGGAGAAGAAATATTAGTCACTGAAACAATTGGAACTATGGAAACTATAGCCACTAAAACTCCAATAGTAGAGGAGGAAGTGGTGCCATTCCTTGGTCTCTTTACAACTTTGGGAAATGGGGGCATGTCTTGGATAGTCTACTTCTTTGCCAAAGGAGCCTCCTCAATTTTATACTATATCCACTGTGATCTTCATATAAACATATGTTGTTGTTCCTTCTCCTCTAGAATCTCTTCTTCAACTATCGAACGTTCTCCTTTTTCTCTACTTTCACCATTTTCAGAATGTTGGAAGCTTTGAGGCAAGATCTTAGCAAAAGTGATGGGTTGATAGGAATCAAAAAACTCATCATAGGTGTCCAAAAATGTCTCATTCATCTTAAAACCTTAATGGGATGTGGTATTTCCTAGGTAGACCCACATTATCCACCAGTTTATAATTTTCTTCTCAAACCATAGGGGCTGACTTTATTGTACCGAACTAAACAACCCAAGTGGAGGAATTTGATTTTTGTACTTTACTAGATTATATTCAACCTCTTGTTCATAGTAATCATGCCAAGGTGGGAACATCGTCATATCTTCAATGTGCCACTCCAATTCAATCCCATAAAAATTATTTCACTTTTTCTCAATGTTAGGTCGAGGACAATAGTGAAATGTCTTGGCCTTTATTATCTCTATAAATTTATCCAATGGGTCATACATCCAACATTGCGGTAGTTCTACCAACCCCCGGTCCTATAGTGTTACTATGAGCAACTAATTTTGCCCTTCCTGGCTCACTTCTATGCTGCTAAATTTAAACAGTATATTGCAAGTCATCTTCTTACCATGCCCTAATCCGTATACATCATTCACATAGTCTGATTGGCGCACCACCTCCATAGAAAAAATATGTTCTATTATGAAGTAGGGTGGCAGGAATGGCTTGCCTATGAAGACAAAACTTATTATGACCATACCCTTAGTAAGAAGAAATATATATCATTTTTCTCCTATAAATACTGATTATCTCAACTCTCGTGGCACTCTTTCACATGTAACACAAAGCAGTTTGATTGCAGGTCCCAAAAACAAATTGTTAAAACTGTAAAATAACTCCATGTTGGATAGGGCATAAGTCCACATGTAAACTGGTAGAAGCTCATCCCTCTCATCCATTTGTCTCACTGCAATGAATGAGAAGTGTTGGTGTAGGTGGAAGAATAAATACCATACCAGAAAATAAGTGTGCCTGAATGATGTATTTTCCCCTGTTTGCGACCTCTCTAGCATGCAAACCATATATATATATATATATATATATATATATATATATATATATATATATATATATGAATCTAAAACATTCTGAAACCAGATACAGATTTCCAAACAAAAAATAGCAGAACCGGAGGTAACTCAAAACTCAGATCAAGAAACTCACATCAAGGGGAATCTTACAGTGATTGGGAGTTGAGAATTGATTAGTTCAGTGTGAAGATGGAGCCACTCAGTAATTGGAATAGGTTTCAACGTGAGTTTTGGCAGGGTCAGAGAGAGTTGCAACAAACTATCAAGTAGTTTACAGTTGCTATGTCACCTAAGTCAACACCTATGGTTCCCTCTAAGGCTAAGGTTGAGCATCACACATTCAATAACAAAAAATAGATTCAATATATAGAACATTTTAGTAAAATAATGGATGTAATTTATAATCTATATGATTTGAGAAAACAACTTTAGTCCCAGAAATTGTCAAAAGATGTTCTTCTTCATAGTATAAAGGAAATGGATACATGTATAGTTGAACTAGATCAATACGATCATGAGGTTTTGAATTGGGTAGCGAAAGTACCTATAGTTGCATTAGGCCAATATTGGATTATGAGACATGCAGACAGGGATGTGAGACTTGTAGTCACCTCTTGTCTCAATGAGATCATAAGGTTTACAGCTCTGAAGGCACCCTCTAATAATGACATCATGAAGGAGGGATTACAGCTGATGGTTGATAGTTTTCATGGTTTGAATAACATTAGGGACTGATCCTATGGTAAGAAGGTTAGAATTTTGGAAGTGATGGCAAAAATTAGAATATATGTCTTTTTACTTGATTTAGATTGTGCTGATCTTAGTCTCTAGATGTTTTGACATTTTATGGCTTCTATCAGTGAAGATCATGAAGACATTATATCCTCTTACATGCAAACCATCTTGGTACACATCATTAAGGAAAGTGATGACTTTACCCAAACCATCTTGTCTAAGTTGATGGTTGTTTTGAGGCAAGGACATATTACTTATTTAGCTACATGTAAATTAGTTGACAATGTTTCCAAGAAGTGTGAGAAGAATCTGAAACCTTTCTTGGTACATGAGGAATAGGTAAAGGAAAAAATACCGAGTGACTTATAGATTCTAGGACTACCTCTCAAAAGCAAGAATCAGTTTCACTTACCAATAAGAGTGGTCACTTGGACATATATGTGGTCCCATAACCCATAAGTTCCAGGACAACTATAGTACCGAGGGTAATGACAAGATAATAGTTGTGGAATTACTTCCAGGGAAATCCAGTGAGGTCTGTGAGACCTTGGACATAAGGTATGATGAGCCTTGCATTTTTCCTAGCAACAGTTCATTGTTGCATGATGATTTTTTCATTGTGAAGACTCCAAATTTTATGAGGATATAAGTGTCAATGAATATGTCTCCTGGTTAAAGTTAGAAATAGAATAGACCATCAAGTGATTGGATGGTGGCTTTCCTGATGAGTTGGAGAGTTATGCTGATGAAGTAAATGATAATATTGATAGAGAAAAATTATTTGTTGATCAGGGTGCTGAACTGAACATTTAGACTGTTGAAATTCAAAATATAAATATATCGTCTCTTCAAGAAACTTGTGTGGAAGTACAGGAGGGAAAAATTTATCAAGATGAAGTTAATTCATCTCATGGATCTAATTTTTGTGAGGTGCATAATGAATTTCATGATAGTGGTGAGATCATAGAGCATGTTGATTTTGACATTGTTAAATCAGTAGCTAGTGAGGATGTGCATGTAGTTGATAATTCTTGGGTTAAGCATCAGTCAGTTCTAACTTCAGTGAATGAAGTTGGAGAGTGTAGTGTCAAAAGGAATGTTTATTTTGATCATTATGCCAAAGATGTTAAATCATAAACTTTATTGTGTGCTACTGATCACAATCCAAAACTTGATACAATGCAAATTTGGAAGGATAAGTTGTAGGTTAGAGAAGAGAATATTATCCAAACATTAACCCATTTGGATAGCACACACAACTCTATTGAATATATTTTATCGATAGCTCAGCTCAAAGATAGGTAGATAGGGTTGATTGATGGCTCCTCTATTGAAAGCATGTAAACTATTAATGTAGAAGCTATTAAGCATGCTTTGGAGAAAATAAAATCTGATTACTTGCAATTGTTATCTGATAGGGATTTGGCTATCCAAAATGTAGAAAATATGTGTCAAGAACTCACCAAAAAGGAGAAGATAATTAACAAACTTAACCTTGAGGTAATTTTTATTCACAAAGAAGAAAATTGGTCAACTATTACAACCACTCAGAAGGAGAAGCCCGAGTATTATGTTGATGCAAGTTCATTTCCTTGTGTTATGATTGGAAAAACATCTCCTGACTTCTGTGTGCATAATATTGAGATTTATAGCATAGGTGATTGTATAGACCCATCCATGAAACTAGTTGGTGAAGTTAAGATGGACTGTATAGTGAGGTATACTCATAGTTTTTCTTTCAGTTCACATGTTGATGATTTGACCATGTCATATATGAATGGGAAGAAGGGTTGGTATAAGGAGTTATATGTATCACCTTGGCATGAGGTGCTCTTCCCTATAGTTTTAGAATCAGTTTCTTTCTGGGTTCCTTGTTTGTTAGTCTAGAAGGGGTTCTCCGTTGAGCTGTAGAATAATTCAGTTGTAGTCAGAGTGGTATAGCAAAAATTATCAAATTTAGGTAATGATAAAATCCTATTTGGCTATGGTATCCAAGAATTCCTATGAGGGATGGATTGTTTTATAGAGTGACAAAGATCGATAGAGTTATCGGGGCTGGTTGTATCAGATTCATGACAAAGTTTGTTAGTGTTGCCATCTTCAGTAATATAAGTTTGGTGATAGAGCTTAATAGTGTTTTCAGTTTCTAGGATGACAATTTAGGGTAGTTTCTTCATCATAATTTATTCTTCAAATTTATTTAGGAATCATGGCATACAGATCATATTGCTTTAGGACAAACAATATTTGGGAAGGGCGGACTGTAATGTTCCCTTCTAATCAGCTAGTGGCAGCACATAGATACTAGCCTATACATAGGTTCCCATAGGCTATGTCATATGTATGAGAGCCTTTGGATATATTTGAGATAGTTTTTAGATTATTAGAGCTCATTTTTGGTGGTCATTCGGGGTCAAATGGAGCTAGGATGCTGGAATTGCTATTTTTAGTAGTGTCGGGTTTCAGGATTTCTTGTCGAGAAGATAGGGGTATGTTGTTCTACAATGAAATGGGTATCCAAAATAGGTTTTAGTTGGTCATTCGGAGTTTCATAAGGCAGAGTTTTTAAAGCGCGAAGCTTGGCTTTATTAAGTGAATTATTAAATTCATTTTATAAAGTTAAAACTTTATATTATAATTAAAGGGATGTGGGAATTAAAAAAGAAAGAAATATGTTTATCCCACATTGAGCGCGCAAAAAGGAGTTTGCCAAGGAGGAGCCTATTTATTCAGTGACTTGGTCTCATTTTGGGGGTTGGATATGTTTTTTATTTTGGAGAATTATGTTGGTGGCTGAATTTCTTCTCCGACGGGATGAAAACCCCGAAGGTCTTCCTGAGGATGAAAACCCTCGGGTTTGGAGCTGGACGAAAACCCAGTTCTGTGCAGGTGGATTCATTCAGGGTTCACGCTTGTGCTCGAATGGTTGCAGATTTTGGTATGCATATTTTGGATGTCTGGAAATACCTTTTTGGAAATATTGTAATTTGTGCCCTAGTTATGAAATCTGAAAATTGATGCATATTGTTGCAATTTGGGTAATTTTTTATATGGCAATTGGAGTTGTTCTTGTTTTTGCAAAATTTATTTCAGCAATAAGATTCGAATCAAAAAATTTTAAAAGTACCAAATTAGGGGAACATTACTAGTATTTAATCACTAAGCACATCACCGTGTAGAGTTGTTACTTTGCTTTATTATTTCACTATACATGTACTTTCATCGTTATGTCATTTTTATGCTATGGGTATTTGTCTTTCCTTTTGCAGGACTCACATCATCAGTAGGAGAGTACTACAGCATCCTCACGCATCACCATGCAGGACCATCCACAACCATAGTAGGTATCGATCACACCGGCTGACCTAGCCCGATTGCCCAGTTACCCTTCACACTAGGCGATCATCGCATTCATCCCATTCAGGCCATCATACCTCACCCCGACATCATTCCCCTCACCATCGAGGTTCATCCTACTCACCCCACTTTGGAGACAACCAGGTCTCCCTATCCTCTTTTGATGAAAAGGAGGAATCATCCCATCCCCAAGAACAGGGGTCACCCTCTCACCCATATGATGATCTCAAAAATCACTATTCACCAATGAATCATCCCCATCACCCCCTAGGAGCCTATCACCCTCCTAATAGAGGATACACTCCTCACCCAACTCGTCCATCATGCCTACCTACCCCACTTCCTAATGGTGAGTCCACCTATTCCCAAGATTTGCAAGCCCATGCTGCTCAAGCCGCCCAAGCCGCCTCCATGGGCATACCTCCATCCCACACGCATCATCATTTAGGGCCATCACCCATGCCACCCGTACTCCAGACACCACCTTCCCCCCTATGAGGCTTGCCTTCCTAGAAAGTTCTCCAATCCTCGAGACCTTTCCACTCTTCCCCCTCATCATCGAGATCTCATCCACTTTCCCGTGCCTATCAGGCCACACCGCACACATCAAGGCCCCGATCACCACCTTCACCAACACTATCACCACAACATCATGAGATACAACATATTTTCTCCCACATCGAGGCTCTAGAGCTACAGATGAGCCACTATCATTGCCATGTGCACCCACGCTAGTCTCCTATGACCCATGCACCCTCGCCTTCACATAGATCCACCCCTCGACCTCATATCCAACCTACATCGGACCCTCGATCCACACGCCCGTAGGTAGACCGACCTTCATCACCTCTAGTGGAGCCCTATATTTACCCAATGTCGGTTCCATTCACACCATTATCAGAAATGTTTTACCATCTCATGCATCAGGGCCTCCTCGATTTGCCAAAAATTTGACCCCTTGATCCCTCATGCTCCAAACCATGAAATTACAATGAGAGCCAGTACTGCATCTACCATCACCAACCAGGTCACGACATCGAAGAATGTCGATCATTCGAGAACCTAGTGCACAACATGTTGCATGGTGAGTGAACCCCATCACCGGAACATCCCATCCTATTTAGCCAACTTTTGAGTCCTCCACATTGCATTACCCCCAGAACTTTACCCTCACGTAGCACCCTGACAGTGCCAACTCATTACATCCATAACATATCCAACTACAACACCAGTCACAATCCTAGCTACATCATCACTTCACCATCCCACTTCCAACTGAACCCACGCCACTTCACCCGATAGTAGTTCTAGTAGTACTCTCCTTCTTTCTCACTTCTTCTACTTCTTACAATAGCTAACTCACTTCTTCTCTTCTATCTCTGTTGGCTTTAGGTAATCCCCTTATCTTGTTGGTTACCAAAGTCTATTTCTTCTCACTTCTTCCACTTGTACATCCTACTCTTAAATCTTCCCTCTCTGGGAAACTATTACATACATCTGTATAGCTCACAACTTCTACGCTTACTATACACACACACCCCACACGCTGGGGCAACCATGATCATAGCATCACGCTTTTTGTCATCACAACGCACTTTACTCATCTGTAAATAAGTTTTCCAAACTCCTTCATTTATATGTCATGCATTTCCTCTTGTAGATATTGCATTCCCCCACTTGCATCATTTACATTTACATCCATTGCACATATCCATATGTTTTTCATTTAAAATTTTAGTTCATGTTTGTACATTCTCCCCCAAAATGCGCCTTCAATAGGAGTAACAAACACACTTGTTAGCATCACCACCTGGATGTCCATTCCCCCTTTTCAGGATCAGGGTATACATGGGTGTCATGTTCAACTTTGACTACTCTTTAGTTCAGTCAATCTAGTGTCACCCATAGCTACCGAGTCTTGTACATTCTTCTTATGGATCTTTAGGCTGGTTCAACTTCTCTCATGGACCATACACAATAGGTTATACATTAAACAATTTTGAGTCTAGGAAAGAGGACATCTGGAGTAGATATCGCCATCTAGCGAATGATATCCCTTGCTCACCCTATCGCTTGCATGGTCAACATACGACCTGGGGATAAACAAAGGGATCAAGCATAAGCAAAAATAAATGATTGGGTAGAAAACAAAAGTCATCGCCCATACAAAAGAGCACCACGAGAACACAAAAGAACAAAAAAAAGAAAAAGAAAAAAAAAAAAAAAAGAGCACTACAATAAATAGGTCAACACTAGATGAGGGGCAGAAAACAAAAGGAAATACCTCTTGATATCATCCATGTTATGCTTATCGCCTTTGGTCCTTAGGTTCAACATAACACCATGGGATGATTTCCATCGCTAGCAATAGGCTCCAAGAGCCTACCTACCAATGGAATAGTCTTACAAGTGGTAACATATCTGTAACATTAGCATCCTGCTTTTGTATAGATCACTATTGCGAATGGATGAGCTAGCTAGTCTGGTTACGTCTACAATGGGTTAATCCTACCTCCCTCAAAATGGATAAATGAACCTTACACATGCACACATATAGGTCCATGACAAATTTTGAACCAGCCCGATTAATTATAAGTTGCCACAAATACTTGTATAGCTAAGGGTCTGAGATTTGATTATCACAACTATGTTGGTCAAAACCATTACACATGCCTTACATTATCCAACATCCCTAAAATCATGGAATGGATCGCATCCATACAGGTAAATGCCATGATACAAGTGCTTCCTTGGTGCATTTTAGTACGTCCATACATGCATCCATGCATCTATGTCATATACATTTAGTACACATTATAGCTATGCATTCATCCTACATGCATTTCAAAATTGAATCACATTATTGCATTCATCCTACATGCATTTCCATATCAAATCATATCATTGCATTCACTCTACATGCATTCACTACAAAATCACATCTGATATTACATCACACTACATTCAAAATACAATCATCATACTACTCTACAATTCATTCATACCACAGAATGATAATAGATCTAAACCATGTCACACATGTATATCTATTTATCATACATACCTACAAACTATGTTACGCTATCCATGCAAACATAACAAGAACACATTTCAAACCATCAAAATGACACATGTATATATCACAGCCAAAATCAAAATGTATATATATATCGTCCATACAAAATTCCCGAAGGCTACAATATGGGACCATGCCCATCATCATCTAGCATCTAAAATACCCGTAGGCTACAATACATAGAAATCCTAACTCCCACCAGGAGTCTCCCCATGTCCCTCATGGCTCGCTCGCATCTCCATAGCCCTGCTCGACTCTACCCCAAACTCTAGAACTGGATCCATAGTAGGCTGATCCTGCACCTCAACCCTAGCATCAATCTATCCTATCGGAGCAACACTATGCTAGCTCTGATGTGAAGGTGCCCTCACTCATGACCGTGACTCAGACTATGACACCACCCAATCATAATCAGGTAGTGGGATCCCATGCACTGTCAGAGAAGTCTCACATAACAACTTCTTAGTAGTCTCCACAACCAACTGACCAGACAACCTCTCAATAGCCTAAGCCTGCCTAGCCATCATGGCCCTCATCTACTCCATATCAACCTCCAACTATCAAACCCTATCCTGTAGCCCTCATACCTCCTCCTCCGCATCCTATCTCCCTTGGACCTCCATGGGAATCTCCTCCATACCAAAAAATGCACCAATATCAATGGTGTCATCTATACCACCCATAGCATCCCACCTCTCTCCTCCTCTACTCTAGCAGCCTATCCCATACCCACATCAACATCCACAAGCACCTCCTCTACCCTAACTCCTTGGGTGCCCACCACACTACCCAAGCATCATCATGACCATCATAGAGGAACCTCCTCCTCATTACCAACCACACCCTCCACCCTAGCTTGAGCCTCCCTACCAACTCTCCTCTCTAGTGGAGGTGCCCCAGCATCAGGTGCCACCCATCGATCAATCACACCTCTCCTAGGCTCCCAACTCTATAGTGCCCACCAAGCATCAAACTCTAGAGTCATCCCAACATCCCCTACATCTAGGATAGCCATAGGAGGATCCCTCTCCCCAACCCAAGGTAAGACCATAGGATGCTCTCCTCTATCACCTCATCGCCTGAAGTAAATGATAGGAGCCCTTGGGACATCCTATCATAAACCAAACTATCGCCTCACTCTATCAAACTAAAAATACTCAGTCTATCATGTGTACCACCCCACCAACCATCTCCCCTATTGGATGGCTCATAGCTCCTCATCATCCTCATCCCACCTTACCCCACCCAACCAAGGCCTCCATCTAATGTCACCGGGTGTCAGGCCTCCAAAATTACCCCTCCATAATAGTGGGTCACCCTCATGTGGCCTCTTGATACCTTGCTCTGCCTATGTACTCCACCTCAAAGCATAGGGTAAATACTCCTTGCCCTCCACATGCATAGGATGAGGCAACAATGAGGGCCTCTCGATAGCTATGTGTTCCCATGCCCACACCTGCAACAAGGGAACCACACTCAATCCTATCCTCCTACCATGAACAACATCGTGCAACTCTCGGTACACTTGGGCCAATAAGGTAGGTGCCCATGCAAACACAACCCTACGCTCTACCATGTCACTCACCACATCTAACATATTCTAGGTGAACAACACCCCGGAAGTATCAGGTAAGGCATAAGTAGAGATCATCATCATAGCCACACACTATCGATCAGATATCTTATCCTCCAACCACAACCACTCATAATCAATCTTTGAGACATCAATGCCTCTCCACTCCACCCCAAAGAATCACTCCAGCATAGCCTCCTTACTCTCATCAGTGACTGCTCTCACAGGAACACCCTCAATCGGTAATCTGTATATCCGATATACATCTTCCAAAGTGATGGTCATTTCCCTAGTGGAAAAATGAAATGTGTTCATGTCTGCATCCCACTGCTCACACAATGTAGACACATATGCTCTATTGGTGTGGATACTCTTACATTCCCACACACCTCGGAAACGTATGTCATCTAACCAATCTAGCTCATCCTATGTGTTCATCAACTCCTCAAAACCTTCCTTCATTTTTCTCACTCGATGATGGGGCTCAAGCATCTTCACCTGTCCATCCACAATGAGACACACATTAGTCATCCACATAACAATGCAATCAATTAAAACTTCATCAATCAAAATTTACAAATTAAAAATATTTAATTTGACACGCACTTCGAGACAAAAATAGTGCACAAATCACATGACAAAACATATCAACAAAATAGTCACATATTTGGATACCCATTTTGTCATTTCATGGCAAAAGTTCAAATAGATGTGACAAACAATACATATTTGACTCCCAACAACCAAAAACAAAATCACCCACACATCCACTATGGCACGAAATTCAAAACATGACCAATTCATTCAACATACAAAAACAACATACATTTTTGAATACCCATTTGCCCACTTAGCGGTAAATATGGTGATAAAATTCAAAAACAACATACCAATCTACACGAATTTCAAGGATTAACTTTACTATAAATACACCAAAATGGAAAACACATCAGAAGACACAATTCAAAAATAACAATCACATTTTTGAATACCCATTTGCCCACTCC
Source organism: Wollemia nobilis (assembly GCA_028583015.1). NCBI lineage: Eukaryota > Viridiplantae > Streptophyta > Pinopsida > Araucariales > Araucariaceae > Wollemia > Wollemia nobilis. Next base: position 466,588 of record JAQPPZ010002362.1, read on the forward strand.
GCAATGAAAGTTCAAATAGATGTGGAAAACAGTCTAAATCGGGCTCCCTACAACTCATTTTCAGTTTCACATTACCCACACCTTGGCACGCAAATCAAACATAGGCCAAATGAAGTCATCTACAAAAACAAACTACATTTTTGGATACCCATTTTGCCCTTCTATAGTGAAAGTTTCATCGGTTTCCAAAAATACTACCTCTAAAATAGTAAATCTAACAATCAAAGTTCACTACTTTACACCCAAAAGCAACACATTCTGAAATCACACCAAACGAAAGAAAAAAATATAACAGTCGCATAACGGGATACCCATTTCCTACTTTTACGGACAAAATGCAATAACATTTCAAGATCAGTACACCGTTACTTCAAAAATAGATGGTCAAACTCCACACCTACTCTACCCATTACCTGGTCAAACTGGCACTAAAACAAGTCCAACTCAGAAACAGATCACGTTTTTGGGTACCCATTTGGCTTTTTTATCACTATGTGTTAAAATTTTAATTAAAAAAAACAAAAAAAATTAAAACGGGATGAAAACCTCCCCCCTCATTCACATTTCTCGGGAAAAATAAAATAAATCCAAAAATAAAGGTAAAGGACACTTATCGGTGGGTCCCCACACTTATTGCCAGCTACCCTGCATCCCCTCATCATCGTCGCCCTTGAAGTCGTCAACCACATTCTCCTCGTGCCATCAAATGCTCCCACAAGTCATTTTCCAACCATTCCCATCGTCAAAATGAATCACTTCCAATGAAATTTGGGCTTAAATAGGCCTTAATCCCGCATTCGCCCCTTGAGGGGTGAACTCAGATCCAATTCACCCCTCGGGTGGTGATTTAGGTCAAAATCGCCCCCTGGGTGGTGAACTCAGCTAAAACACCCCAAAATCACCCAAACTACCCCTAAAACCCTAGGAAATCATGCAAATTTCTTCCAAAACCCTAGGAACTTCCCAAAATTATCTTCTAATTCAATTTTTGATCATATTCATCATGCATTGGTATCTTATCAATCGACATCATCAAATCATCGCATTCCATTCACCTCATTGTTGATTCCTCGTTTGAGGGGGTATTCATATCCAAAGTCAGCTTTGCATGCAACCATAACATCAAAAATCCAAAAGTGTGATTAGCACATTTGTCTACAAAATTTTTTGCTAAAGATTATCTTACGATTATAATCTCAATCCCAACTAGATATTTGTTAAATCAAGAGAGTTGTGCGTAACAATGGAAAGGTCACTTTGGCATTCATGGAGCACAATGAATGACACGGTTGACTAATTCAGCACAACATTTGGAGGACTTCACTCTACCATTCATGGAGCACAATGAATGACACGTTTGAATAATTCAAATGTTAACTAACTCAAATGGTTTGACACTTGTCGCCATGTTCTCATCAATCAATCAACAACAAATATTTAGATAGGCTTTTGTCCTATTCATACTTTTGGACCACGTTGATCTGGTCACAAAAGCAAAGCAGTCAAAAGTTGCCATTCTCAAGCAACTGGTATGGCATCGTAAGATGTCATACGGACTCAACAAAATCATAGCATTGCATTCGCAATCATCCATTTCCATTCACCAGCATTGTCTTTATTTCTTTCCTCTTCTTCTTCTCTCCTTCCTCTCTTCTTTCCCCTGGATATCCAGTTAATGGGTATGGTCATGCTTCGAGTGGCTACATACCTTTGATTGGATTCCATTCCCCTTCTATCCCTTTTTCCTTCTACACAAACCCTTCACATTTTTGTATTAAACTGTGTTTCACATAGTATAGTACAAAAAGGGGTAAAATGTAGACACCCAAAAGTCACACATTGCTATTTCTACGTATCCATAGGTGATTCCAGATATCCCTAGGCTATTGTAGGCTATTTTAGTCATGCGTAGTCATACGTAGTCATGCGTAGTCAGGCGTAGTCATGCGTAGTCATGCATAGTCATGCGTAGATTGTCGTAGTTCGCCATAGCAGTATGTAGACTTCCATATATGTCACTTTATCAGCTTTCAGGTCCAAAACCCTAATAAGCCTTCAAAATCACATCCCGTGCATTGGGATATCCTTCGACAGCCTATTTGCACTCAATTGAGGCCCCCACGGGGTATTAATTGACAAAAACAATTAACAAGTCAATTCCTAAAATCTAATTTAATGTTGACTTCACTTAAGTCACCTTTTTAGGGCAAAATTGATTAAAAGAACTCTTAATCCTTAATTAACACTAATTACATCCTCCCACATGTGTGTAATTAGGGTTAGCTAAGATATTTTCCTAAGAAACCCTAATCAAGCCCTAATTTGACTTAAGACCTCCTAACCCTAATTAGCCTTAATCCTTCCTCACACATGTGTGAGGATAGGATATTTTCTATGAGGAATAGGAGATTTCCATGTCACAAACCCTAACCTAACTTTGGTTAGACTTCAGTCTAGGGTTAGTTTCCTTAACCCTCCCCCTACACCTTGCCATTTTCTATATATAGTGGGTCCTAAACCCCTAATTATCTCTCACCATTTTTATGACATAAGCACAAAAATGTTGCCCAAATGCATACCGACATATGATACAGTGAAACTGAGTCTGAACAACAACATTATAGCAACCAAGGAACCTTCTCACCGAAGGATTTTTGCAGAATAGTTCTCAGGGTCTGATTCGCCCCCGCCCCGTGAATCTGGCATCAGTTCACCCCTCGGGTGGCGAATTGGTTCTACAAAGCCCAAATCACCTCAAATTTGGTAGGTAAGCTTCCTTTTGTAGTTTTATCAGCTTCTACATACTTTATTTTAGTTTTTATCATGTTTTTACAGTCATTTTATCTTCCTAAATATGGGGCCTGACTAAGGCAAGCCCCCCATCACACTAACCCCCTTTTGCAGGTTCTTCATAGGTTATTCAACAGATCTGAAGAGGAAGAACACCATCAAACAACAACCCGACGGTGGCCCACATACAAAGAAGCCCACCTACATTGAGGGATGATTGAAGATGACATCGAACTTGTTGTAACATTATTAGAAGAAGAAATGGCTAAAGGGCATCATGTCCCTATTGTAACACATATTTTTCAATATTAATGAAATACAACCTTTTCATTTAATACATACATGTTTTTGTATTAATGGATCAAATGTCGATTTCTACCCATTTTGATGCCTTTTCTCTGTCTTCCTCCAACTGTAAAAGTTGCACCAATCTTGCACTCATCGGATCATACTCCTCATCTCCATATTTAAACAACTACAATGTTTGGAGCAATGGAAGCTCAATGTGGGTGGGTAGGATTACTTCTTTTCTATACACCAAAGAATACAGAGAGGCTTTAATAGATTTTTTCATGGATATGCAGTCTATCCATAGAGCCTGGTTCAACAACAAGTGCCAACTCCTTTTATTGGCACCTAGTGTCCTTTTCAAGATTCACAATAAATTCTTATTTGTGGATTAGGCCAACCCATTTCCTTATGGATAATAGTTGGATGCTTCTTTAAGGTAGATATCGTATTTGCTTGTAAATTCAGTAAATTTGGCCCCAATAAATGGAGTTCCATTATCTGTTACAATAGAGTTTGGGATACCAAAACAGGTGATGAGTCCCTCCAAGAAAGAGATGACTATAGCTTGATCCACTTTTTTGGTAGGAATAGCCTTTGCCCACCTAGTAAAATAATCTATTTTTGTTAAGATATATTTGTTCTCCATAGAATAATGTGGGTCTATGACTGCAATGAAGTCAAGACCCCATTGCTTAAATGGTGCTTCCACTTGAATTAGGCACTGGGGCAGTGATCCTTTCCTAGTTTTCCCAACATATCATTGACAGTTATCACAATTTTGACTTACTTTATGATCATCTATGAACAAAGTAGGCCAATAATATCTAGCTTGAATAATTTTCAAGGCCATCGACCTTCCTACATAATGGACTCCAAGTAAACTAGAATGGAATTCTTCTAATATTTTGTCATTTTTTTATTCCTTCACACATCTAAGGAGAACTCCATCAATATTCTTGTGAAACAACCTGTTTGGCAACAAAACATATTTGAGTGCTTGCAACCCAAACCTCCAATGCTACGAATCATCAAGGTGTGATGGATATTTACCAGTGGTAAATAATTAAACAAGGTCCTCTATCTAGTGATGACCTGTTATAGCATCATTTGCATAAATGCTTTCACCAATATCCCCTTTATTTACCATAGTCAATGATTCAAATACCACACTTCTATCTAATTCTTCGAAAATATATCATCCATGAACTAGCTTTATTGGTCGGATCTCCATGTCATACTCTTGAATCTTTGAGACCCATCTTGCTCTTTTGTTGCCCAGTTCCCCTTAGAGGATGAAGTTTCGGACATCAGGGTGTATAACATAACCAATCATTTTGCTTTGTGAGACAAAGTGTCTAAACTTCTTTAGGGATTTCATCACTGTATACACCTATTTCTCAATGAAATTATACTTCTCTCGATGTGGCGCAATAACCTAGCTTAGAAATACAATCAACTTTTCATCTCCATATTCTTGCTTCTGGGTAATAACTGTAGCATAACTCTCTTGTTCACCTATTGCATAGAGAATGAAGTCCTTAGAATAATTCAAGTTGATTAATATTGATGCTTGGGTGATTATTTCTTTGATCTCCTGAAAAACCTATTTTCTTGCCTTGATCCATTTCAAATCTATGTTATTTTTCAAGAGCTTGGTCATAGGTTTCACTTCCTGAGCAAAATTAACAATGAACTTTAAAATAAAAATTATCTGATCAAAGAAATATTGTAGGTCTTTTTTGTCAGCTAGAAATGGCAGCTTTAGGAGGGCCTCAACCCTTATGGGATCAATTGCCAGTCCTTCTTGTTAGATCACATGACCTAATAATTTCCCTTCTTTGAAAATGAATATAGACTTCTTTGGGTTAATAGAAATCCTAAACTCCCAGTATTTCTCAAACACCTACCTCAAATGAGAAACATACTCTTCTCTACGATGTGAAAATATGATCATATCATCAAGATAGATCATAATAATTTAGTTTAGTAACTGAATAAACATGACATCCATAGCCCTTTGAAAGGTAGCACTGGTATTTGAAAGGCCGAATGACATCCTTTGATTGGTGAGCATGCCCCACTTAGTAGTGACCACTATTTTGTGTTGGTCCTCATCCTTCACCTAGATCTGGTTATAAGTAGAGAAACCATCTAGCAATGAGAATATTTATGCTCTGACAACGACATGGATAATTTGATCAAATCTACAATAGAGGGTAATGATATTTTAGTGATGCCTGGTTCAAGTTTTGAAAATCAATGCATAGTCGAATATATCCATTCTTTTTCCAAACTAGGACCAGGTTCGCCATCCATATTGAGTGCTTAATCGGATATATTATCTTTGCTTCCAGCATATTTAATAGTTCTACCTGCATGAGCACTTCAATATTGGGATTAATAGGCCATTTTTTTTTCAAAATGGTTTTAATCCCTCTTGCATCTCAATGGTATGTTGGATCACATTCTTGTCATATCCCTTCAAATCCTGATAGCTCCTTGCAACAATGTTGGGAAATTCATAACACAGGTTCTTGATATATTCTAATTCTTCTATCATGCAATCAGTTCTAATCTTGATGATATTCTCAGGCTCTAGCTGCAACTCCTTATACTCTTTCGCATCCACCTTGATCTTATGCATCTTAGCCCTATCATTTTGTTCAAATAAGCTCTCTAGTGAAATTAGTCCCCTAGGAATGTGATTATTCTTGAGTTGAATCATCCCCTCCATCTACTCTTCGACAAGCACTCTGTCATTTATGCTTATGGATTCCCTAATTAGAAAATTAACTATTTTATCATCATTATCAAACACTTTCCAATAGAGGTTCTTATCGGGGACTGAGGGTTTATATATTACCCTCATAGTCTTTGTTTTTCTAACTAATTGCTCCACAAGAGAGTAATTTGCACCAAGAGAGTCCATAATATTAGCATGTTTGTTCTTCTCCTGTGAGATCGCATGACTTTTCAAGGCTATGAAGGATTAAAATAAATCCTAAACCTTATTTTAATAAGCCTTCATGTAGTGCTGATTTAACACACATTTTTTCATGGTCTAGTTGACAATGAGCTCAGGGTCACCAAAAATTTATAGTTGTTTAATGCCCAATTTTCAACCTTTTTCAATCCAAGACACAATGCTTCATATTTAGTTGCATTATTCATGCAACTCCAAGTTAGTCTATAAGAATAGGTCTTCTGTAACCTTGTAGGAGAAACTAGGACAATACCAGTCTCTACACCATTCTTGCACCTGGTACCATCAAAAAACAACTTCCACAACTGATCTATGATAGGATCGAGGGAATCAAGACCTTTTCTTCAACCTACTCAGGTTTTGTTATAGTATAAAAACTGATGTCAGTTTCAACCATCACGTTGAGATCCATGAGTAAAAATTCATCTTCAAGGAAGATTTCATAAAGCATTTCTTCCATCAAGTCAGTTTCTTCTAATTCTTTAGTCATCATATTGACTACACCTGGAGATTTTCCTTCCTCCTCTTCCAGTTTATCTATATGAAAACTAGAGGGCTTCTCATTATAAATGTAGATCCTTCTTCGTTTAAATGGAATATCCTAATGTGAATAGTCTAAGGAAAGTTAATCTCCTAGATTTACTGTGAACTCCCTTGAGAGACACATGCTGAAGTATATATTGAGTGGTAATTTTTTCTAATTGCAAAACCACACTCACCCTTAGGATTTTGACCATAAAATCCTCTCTTGCAAATAATTTAAAACAAAACAACTTCTCCAAGGTTCCACTATGTAAGCATTGCACATGTGTATTAGTAATCTCAATGAAGATATATCAATTAAATGCTAAGAATACCTTAGTGATTGCAAATAACTGTTAACAAGGGACATGTTTATTTTATTATGCTATACTAATGATTGTTCATAAAACTTAAATAAAATCAAACATGAATTGACCCTCATATGACCATGATGTAAAGCCTTAATTCCTTTTATCTTGAATGTTTTAGGTAGATTTTATCTTCTTTTGATTAAGTAGATTTTAAACAAGTTTTTATCTTGCATTAAACCTTACTTTGAGCATGAAAATGAAGATTAAAATCTATCTATGAATGTGAATATGAAATGATGAATGGATTCATTAAATGTAGCTTCTATCATGAAGATAAAGAAAACCTATGATATAATTAATAAATTATCCTTCCTTGATGAAAGCAATTTTCATAAAGAGACAACAATTTATTGCTTTAAAATTATGGCCTTAAAATGTCATTGTAAATTATCTCTTTTTAATGAAATCATAATTTTCATAAAGAAGAAATAATTTAATGCTTTAAAACAATAGTATTTGATGTAATGTATAAATTACCTCTCTTTAATGAAATCAAAATTTTCATAAAGAGAGGCGCATTTATTGCTCCGAAAATGATGGCTTATGGAATGCCATAAAAATTAACCCCCTTTAATGAAATTGAAATTTTCATAAAGGGAAGTTCATTTATGCTTGCAAATAAAAATGTAAAGCTGAAAATTTTTTATTTACCTTCAAAATGTGAAAAAATAAAATTCCAAAATTATAAAAACCTCATAAAAACAACGATTTTCAACAATTTTTATAAAATCGAAAATGGCTTCAGAATGAGTTTGAATTTGTTTTGGATGAAAAATTGTAGCTCATTCTTCACACCCATTTATTTATTTTTTTCATTTTAATTTTTATTTTAATCCTCAAAGTTTTAAAAAAACTGCAAAATGAAAAGTTAGAAAAATAAAATAAAATCTGGAAATGGAAATAAAATGCAAAAAATCTAGAAAACAAATTACTAGTAGTTTCCATACTACCCTATCCTATAAAATCCAATATTTGAGAGTTTCTGAAAGTAACCCAACTTAACCAGAACTGAATTTGCACATCTCAAAATGAGCTTCGTGCAAACTTCTAAGGAAAAAAAATGAGTTCTCTATTTTTAAACATTCAACAATACAACAATAAAATGCATTAAACATCGCTTATAAGTATAAAAATTAAATCACAACTTTCAAAAATTATTCTCTTCGGATTATGCTTATAAAGTGCAGAAATCCTGCAACACTGACCTTACAAACAAAAAGAAAAGTTTATATTTTCCAAGTTTTCCAACATTTCTCCCGCATGTGGCTTCTCCAAAAATCCAGCCCCTTTTTGCCCTTTGATAACGTATTTAAATTTTTTTGAGACTGGTGATTTTTCCTTTTTTATTGTCGTTTCATTTCTTATTTCCAAAATCTTTGTTTTCTACATTCGAATTGCCATAGGTATCTTAGCCTTTCCCATATTACGTTTTACTTCCTTTCTATTTTGGTGTCGCTCTCTTTTGCCATGCAACATAAAATATAATGCTTCCACATGAATGTATCCTTCCATTTTATTACGTTACGTTTTTCATAACGTCTTTCATCTTACTATAATAGAATAGATATTCTATTTTCATGGGCATTATTTATACTAAATCATTTCTATCGATGACGGGTGCTTTTTCTTAATCCTTGCCAACCACTTGTAAACACCCACTTTTTATTCTTCCATTTATGTCATTTTCAAGTATTAAAGAACTTTGTATTCTCTTAGTTTACTACCGAAGACTTGCCAACTGACGTCGTTGCTGCGTCGCTCCAAATCCATCGATATTTTCCCGCTTTGAGATGCATCCACTATCCTTCTATCGATACGACTGAGGTATTTGACACCTCGCTATTTCATCCCTACTTTCGTCTATACCAAACCTGAAATATCGGGTCTCTTCCCTTAGTCATCTCCACTTCAACTATGACCACGAGGTCCACATTCACATGTGCACTGCCTCAACGAGTCCTGACACTCGAACGTTACCTCTTCGGTAATAGGATTCCTGAATCCAACCATTATCCTATTTTAAAACCCATATTCATCACATAGTTCATCACTGGGTAAACTTGACGATGCCTCCCTCTGTGTTGGTTCACTATTCTACAATTTGAGACTATGATGACAGATACAATCCATAGTAGTATTGCTAAATGTTGTTCACCATTATCTGCACTACACTCATTATATCAAAAATCTAAATCCTTGTCACGCGTTGTTCATAGTGTCCATCGTTAGTAGGTCATCGTCATGTTTTCTTTTTTGATATCCCCCACTACATCGTATCTGAATGTGGATAGCTTTTACGCTTTCAAAAAATACATAGTCAAATTCCTTTACCAACAACACATGATCTCCCACCATGAGGCAATCCAGCAAAATGTAAGCACTCCTTGAGTACTACGTACTCTATGACACAAATCATGTGCAAGATCACCGTCACCGATGGTAGTGCCATTGTAGACGAAAGCCCTTTCACTGCTATTCTCGACGATGTTCAACTCCTTACCAATATCTGCAATACCGTCCTCCACCATGTATGCTATCCAGGCCTATGAATTTTCCATGAGCACCTCTGGTCATAATCAAATAAATAAGACTAATGCATTTTTGTGCTACGTAGATACCTACACGGATGGCCTCCCATACTAATGTTAGACCCCTCTGTTACCTTCACTTCTCACGCACATGTTTCATAGTCCCGGGTCTAAGTCTCTACCCACTTTGAATGTTACTTCTCTTAAATGATGGTGTATCTCCATGAGTGCTGATTTTCTCCATTCGTGAAATGCCTACGGCTCCTTAATACAACCTACCTGCTCTAGTTTTCTCGCTTTGTTCATTGAATGTACGTCAACTCCTATATTTGAGACACTGGTCCTATCCTTCAGCTAGCGATCATCCACATCCCGCACTATCCGTCCCCAGAATCCTCACTACCGTGCTTTTATCCTGAGGCATCCATAACATACCAAAGAATCACTGCAGTGTATTCCCATTATGCTAGCTCTGAACCTAAACTCCCTCTATGAAATGATCTATTATGGGGGCAATTTTATGGGCAATGATCTCTCAATCACTATGTCTCTGATCATCGATATGATAATCAATTAAACTCTCTACATTCACAATCGACATCAAAATGCCTACGTTATCTTATAGTTTAAAGCTCACTCCCATATTCTACATCTATGCCCCTTGTATCCACACTGCATAGGTTTGTTTCGGTATTCACCAAGTCCATGTATAACACCATTTGGGACATCCCCATCAGTGCTCCTTTGACACAAAAACATGTTCTTCCCAGACTCCACACAGTCACTACAAGCTTGTCTCCCCATGATGATCTAATTACCACCATCATTGAAGACTCGTCTCTATCATACTTGGAGTTTCACTGCATGGAGTAGGAAGTATACTATGAAGAGAGGAAGAAAAACTTCTCACCATATTGTGCTATCGTGCTTTTTTTGTTCTGTAGCCATCACTATCGTATTCCATTCATTGTCGAGCTGTCCATCAAAACTTTTTCATTCACCGTTCATGAGAATATCTAGTTCATCCACTGTCACTGGCATAGTCCACTACACATCCTCTATCACTCCAATTTATGTTGGGTTATCCACATTACTCTGCAAAAACACATGCTGATATCAATAGTTAAAGTACCAATTCAATATCATAACATGATTTTAATTTATTTACTCTTTTATTATTATTATTATTTATTTTTGTTAATTATTTTTTGTTTATTTTAATGAAGATATATGTGATCCGAATGAGTAATGATTAAAACAAACTTTCCTTTTCTATATTGTTCATTAACATTTTTTATTTTTATTTTTATTTCATTTTATCTTATGTATATATATAATATTTTATATTAATATATGTACATATAAATACTCTTTTTCATTTTTCTAATTTTTCTAATTTTTTGTTTTATTATTATTTGAAACATACACATGAAAGAAAACACAAAATTTAACAACAAAATTGCTAACAATAAACTTGACGATAAATATCGTCAACAACAAATTGACAATAAAAGTCATCGATAACAAATTGAAGACAAAAATCATCAACAACAAATTAATGATAAAAATCATCAAAAAGAAATTGACGATAAAAAGTCAACAAAAAATTGATGATAAAAATCATTAGCAACAAATTGAAAATAAAAAACATCGACAAGAAATTGATGATAAAAATTGTCAACAACAAATTGACGATAAAAATTATCGACAACAAATGGACGATAAAAATCATCGACAAGAAATTGATGATAAAAATCATCAAAAATTGCTAATAACAAATTAACAAAAAAATACAACCTAAAACCGAGCAACCTACTAGACACTCAAAATAAAATAAAAACACCCAAACACAAAAATGAAAGGTGGATCCCCAATTTTGGGGCAAGTTGTGCGATAGTCACAACAATATAGTTCCAAGTCGACCACCACTACTTGGATAACAGTGATCTACGGTATGCTATGTAGAAAATTAGGAATATCCTTGATTACCCCTACCATTTTAACTTGGGTTCCATCCAACTGTAACACTCCTGGACTATTTATTATATATTCCATCCCCATGACTATGCATACTGCCTTTGGTATGACAATAGTTGCAGCACCAAAATCAATCATAAAGTTGTGCACAATCCATCCCTTCATTCTGAGTGACAAATAGAATGAGGGAGGTGTATTCTTTCAAGTATCCAAAGTTGGAAATGTCTAAGCTAGCTTAGTTTGAAAATGACTCTTTTTCTAAATTTTTGTAATTTTAAGAGACTCTTGCAGTAGGTCAACTTGCCTGGGTAACTGCAATGCATCATATAAACACAATTTTACAGGTATATTCTTCATCTCTTCCACAATGTCATAATTGGATACCCCAAGATCATTTTATTCTACAACCCACTCATACCTATCTTGATATTGTTGAGTAGCTTCCACCCTTTATCTCTTTGTCAATGATGGATACTTGAGGTACCCTTTGGGCTGCTCTTTTGTTTCATATTATTCTTGAGCTACTGTAAGTTGTGAAGTTGATGCCTTTATCTATGGATTCTCTTGAGCTTTCTTAGGTAGTAGATATTTCAACAAGATAGAATCCTACTGCTTAGACATTTCATCAGGTGCTTTCGCTAGAGGTTGCACCTTTTAATTTTGCACCTTTGGTTCTACAAGAACATTCAAAGGCTCCATATTCGATGGGTCTATAGTCACCAACTTCTTTCTAGATCTCACAAGAACTGAGACCTGCTCCAAATAGGGTACCATAAAATTATGATCAACCTCCATTATCATATTGACTTTATCATTGACATAACTTTTTGCTAGCATATGTACATAATTTAGATGAACCATGCATGTGTCTTCTCCATGAGGATTATTACAAGTTGAGCACTAATATGCTCTTTTAGATGTGTTCATTTCTTAATTTTTTAACACAATTGTGTTCTTCTCAGGGCCCTTGCTAGTGGTTGCCTACTCCTGAGTGATTGATGGAGTTTGAAATCTCCTTGATCAAAAATTAGCTTTCGCTTGCTTCTTCCTTACTATTGTAAGTTCATTTAACATTGTCCTTATGGCTAAATTATCTGACTTCACCTCTTGTAACAACCCCATGTAAGTATCAAGATTCGAAGATGTAGGAGGTTCTGGTAAAGGTAGAGGTACTGGTGGCATAGGTAATGACAAGCACTGGTAATGCTGGGAAAGGAAAAGGTGCTAGAAATTGTGGCATTGCTAGAGTGGGTAACTACGGAAAACTTGAAGCAAGAAGTTGTGGGATAGGACTTAGAGCAACTTGAGGTGGAATTGAGCTCCATGAATGAACTGGGTACATAGAAGGCATGGGCTATGAAAACATACTTGAATACAAATGTTGTGGAAGGTTGGGAAGGATAGGCATTGTCATTTTTGAGAGAAGCTTGCCTATGGTGTTCAACTATGATTCAGCCTTCTACACCTATGTGTACATTTTTGGAAATGTATTCACATTGATTTTTATAAAAGCCATGCCAATGTTAGAGTTGAATGCTCTGAGGTAGTAAAATGTAACTTGTTCATGTGTAGGCTGAAGACCATTAGGAACTCTTTGCCAAATTTGGGTAAACCTGACGTTAAAATCAACTATCTCCTCTTGTGGATGTCTTTGAATCATTGTAAACTGATGCATCAAGGAGAATGGATCAGCTTGTTCATAAAAATTCTTGATCAATAGTTCTACCAACTGATCCAATATGGTGATAGTAGTAGGTGGTAAGGATTGGTACCAGTACAATAAATTTCCTCTTTGTGATAACACTAGCAATTGTACCATGATGTCTTCATAAGCTATACCATGGATTGTAGCCAAAGAAGCCATATTCTGAATATTCTCATAATCAATTTTACCAATACTATCATAGGTAGGCAAAGCCTTCAAAGCTACTTAAGGCACTAGATTTTGTGCTTGTAAATTTAATGCTCTTGAGCTATTCCATGCTAGGAATTTCCTTAGAGGTTGTTGATGCTGTGGTGGTGGGTTCTGAGCCATGTGAACTAGTGTGTGTGGTTGAACTTGGGGAATGCTAGTGGTAGTATTGAATGGACTTGTGGGAGTAGAAAACACATTAGCTAATCATGAGGATGTTATGGATGATGTATGAGATGTATGCGGTAACAATGATGTATAGTGTAAGATAACTAGTTGAGGATGCTCTTCTAACCTTTGGGTATCAAGTTCATAGAACTCAATGGAATTTTCAAGATTTTTGGTCTTCAATCTCGTAATCATGAAGTACAACTTTCACTTTCCTCACATTTGGAGGTTTTTGGGGTATAATCGAGTCACCAGATGTCCTAACTTAGATGGCATGAAGGTGAACATCAAACCTTAATTCTATTTGAAAGTGGAACTTTCAAGGTCCCACCAGGCATGCCAAAAACTATTGGTCAAATATATGCCTAATTAATAAAAAACTACGTTTGTGCACCCTAGAAATAGCCAACATTGAAAGGTCAGAGAAAATAAATGTCCTCCATGCCAATATCCAGAGAGGGTTGGCTCCCTTGCTAAATCCTACACAGGTTTAAGACTAGGGATGTAAGAAAGAAATAAAAAAAAATGGAAAGAAAGGGAAAAATGGCCACAGGAAAAAGTGTAGGATTTAGATCAGACTAGCAGTAGGAAATCCATCCAAGCATTAAAATAGTATGTAATAAAATAAAAACAGTAGAATTTACTTATAACCTTGCATAAACAACCTCCATGATCACACTCCAGTACTCACTCCCTCACCAACAATATTCAAGTTTAGATGCTGAATTTAAACCAAATAACATATAATGAATATGAGAATAAGATAGAAATGCATACAGAAAAAAGAAAATCACAAAAAATATCACTTGAAAATTCAAAATCCAAGGATCTTCTATTAATGCAGAGAACTTGAAGAGTTTTTCTTACAGAATGTCTAACTTTTTTTTACAATAAAAATTGAGTAGTATTTATAGAGGATTTTTTCTCTTTCATTAAATGCACATGAGGAAAAAATTATCATAGATTAGGAACCATAATAAGAAAATTCCTCCTTGGAAATATTAAAACTCATCCTTTCAACATAGTGATCCAACTTTTAAGAAAATTCCTTCAAGAAATCAATATTTTTGGGTGTCGATGCATGGGAAAACTGCAAGGCTCGATCGCTAACTAGATACATTCACCATATTGAAAATGTGCTTCTTCTTTAAAAATCATTAAAATAGCCTAGCTCTTTTAATATTGTTTCTCCCCCTTTGCTCGATATTTGCAACTTGGAGTGTGCCTCATCCCCATCATTTAATATTCTCCATTCACCTGCTTTGAATGCTTCCTGAAAACTTGTAATGAAGTCAATAGTGCAATTCACTTGAACTGAATAACAAGTGAGCACACATTTACTCTTTCCATGATATGCATTAGTGGTGGGGGGAATGCCTTAATAAATTTAATGGATCACATATATTCCTTGATCATGATAGCAATATTCCTTATTTTCTTAGGAAAAAGCGTTTCTAACAGCCACCCTGTTCTCCTCTAAATCTGCGTTCACCCCCAAAAGAGGTGAAGGGGGTCATCACCTTCCTCTTGGGGTGAACACAAATTTGAATTTTCAATGTCACTTTGAACTTTATAGCTTTCTCCCGACTTAAAATTCCATAGCGCGTTCACCCGACTTTAACTCTTTATGGTACGCTCAC
This sequence comes from Wollemia nobilis, assembly GCA_028583015.1. NCBI lineage: Eukaryota > Viridiplantae > Streptophyta > Pinopsida > Araucariales > Araucariaceae > Wollemia > Wollemia nobilis. The sequence continues at coordinate 481,770 of JAQPPZ010002362.1, forward strand.
CCCCAAGAGGGGCGAATGGAACTTTCACCCCTCAACCGGGGTGAAAGTGACATTGACTTTTCAATGCACCATTTTCAAGGATGTTTACCCCAAAGTGGGGTGAATGAATATTTTACCCCAAATTTGGGGTGAACACAATTCTCCCAAAATTCAACTTTAGGCACCGTCGTTACTTAGGCAATTTTGAAACTTCATCATTTTTCATTTCCTTTTCTCTTCTTTTTCTCCAACAAGGGATGTGTGAGGCTCTCACCCATCAGTTGGGATGAATGCACTTTAATTTTTGGAGAAGATACTTTTCATGCACTTTACATTTTATGCTTCATTTAAAAAAATTGTTTCATGGACGATTCGAAGCAAATTCTCCAATATATCTTCCATTTATTTTCCTTAAAATGCCCATTATTTTCAAGCCACAAGGATGCAAAAATATAAATAAGAGAAATAAAATCTAACTGCAACATATTATATCGGTCAAAATATGTAACATAATGAATTGCTCCAAATTTTTCGCATCCTTACCTTCAGGCTATAGGATCCGCGCCCGGAAGGGGGATGCGAGAAGGATGGGACAATACCTCGGACTGAGAGGCCTTTTGAAGGTCGCACCTCTCGTGGAGGGGGTATAAGGGTGATTTTTTGACGGATGGTGGGTTCACCAGGAAACTTTGAGTGGCAGTTTCCAGGCTTAGGTTGAGAATGGGTTTGATGTGTTCATTTTGTACTTTAATCATTCATATCCCTAGGTTGTCCAGAATGAATCTAAGCTATTCTATATGAAAATGTTGATTTATATGAATACAAAAAGTAGGAATGAATCCTAAATGTAAAGATTATATGAAATGAGAAAGAATGCACCTAATTTCGGATGTCTGACAAAGATTCTAAAGTTTGTAGGAGTCCAGATCATCTTGAATATGATAGGATCATCTGCAATTGTATAGAATCATCTCAGATCACAGTCGATCATCTGAGATCAGATAATATCGTCATCGATCCGAAAAATTCATCAAACGAATTTGTCAGAAACCTGCAATCATAGAAACAAACACCAAAAAATGAAAATGCTACTACCAAAATAATACAAAATGTTAGAAATGATAGTATAAATGCTTAACTGATAAATCTAGATAGCAAATTAAAGGAAATGCATTGTTTTAATAACTTATTTTAACTTTATCATGCATTTACGCTGAATGAGGTGAACTCCAGGATGCAGAATGAAAATAAATCAAACTAATGCATAGTAAAATAAAGAATACAAATGAGGAATGCAAACTTAGGGCTCTGGTTTCCCCCAATCTAAATTGTAGTCGAGATTGCCTCCAATCGTATGATATCATCACCAATCTGTGATAGGATTGTTCGAAATTGTCTAGAATCATCTGCGACAATCCAAGCTTTCTCCAACTAAAGCACAGTGAAAACCTACAATGCAAACTTAAAACTACGAGTGCAAACAATGGCGAATAGGACGTCTTGACACAACAAAACTAAATGGTAGGGAAAATCAATCAGGGAATCATGGGATCAGCCAAACTGAGGGATAAACTAAGAAAATTCTAGTTTATATAGGATTAGGGGGAGGTTAGGAGGCTGGGGATCATCCCAATATGGGAGATATCCAACGAAGGAATATCCAACTACGTAGACACGCTTTTGCCTAAGTTGGAGAGGTTGTTGAAACAGAAGCTAATTATGAAAATTTGGTTTTGGGACGAAATTGTCTGGACGTTCTATTCCAGATGAATTCGTCCGATTTGGGACTATTTTGTCTGATCTGCGACGATATCATCCAACGGTCAAAACAACTCCTAAAATGGCATAAAAAATGCGGTGAGGGGTTAACGGACGGTTTCGAGGTTAAAATTCAAATTTTTATCTTTTTACTAAGGTTTAACTATGCCAATTTTAGGGTGCTACATTTTGCCTCCTCTTTAGCAAATTTTTTGAAGAAAATACGTTAAAGATGAGTTCTTCCCATTTTACGAGAAAGCAAAAATTTACTCAATTTTTTAGATGACAATTCCAAGTTAAATCGTACAACTGCTTACTATGGTGCCCCCTCCGTGTTTTTACCCAAATCGAACGTTTGAGATAAAAGCACGAAAAAACAACATTTTTTTTTTAAATGTTGTTTTTAAATAAAATTAAGAAAAATAGGGTAAAACCCTAATTCATTTTTATTGTTCATTTTCACTTTTTTTACAGCTCTGCAGGCAAAATGGTAGAAACAACGCACAGATCGACAGAGGTATGGTGCGGATTGCGGGGAAGGATCTAAACCTAGTGAATTATGTTTTAATTTGCAATTTAATTTTTGACTATTTTGGGGCATCGCAGCCGTTTTTATGCCATCGACGACATCGGGACGAAATCATCTCAATTTCATCGAAATCATCCCTAGATCGCTAATTTCATCTAGGGGTGAAATCGAAAGAATAGGGGCGATCCCATCCAAAAAGGGGTGATCCCCAAGTTGCGAAATATGAGACAATTTCATTCTACCAAGGATGATTTGACCCAATTTAAGACGATATCATCCAATGGTGGATGATATAATTATTGTTTTTAGAAGATTAAATTGATTTAACTGATTTTAATGATTATTTATTGATGATTTTTATTTTTTGATTATTTATTTTGCAGAGGGTATTACTAAAAAGTCAGGATTGGAAATATGGGGGACTCAGAGACAATGTAGCCATGCTTGACAAGGCAGAGCGAGATCGATTGGCAAAGGTCAGACTACATCATGTGGTAGAGATGCCACAAATATCGACAAACATGGGGCTACTGATAGCCCTAGCAGAGAGGTGGTATCCGGGGTCATCCTATTTTTTATTATTGACAGGGGAGATGGCTCACACTCTAGAGGATGTATGGAGGATCTTGAGGATCCCCATACAAGGGTAGTTTATGAATCTTGTGGCCAATCAGGGCCATGCCATGATGCGCTTATGTGAAGATCCTAGCTTTTCCCTGGAGAAGGGCTAGGTGAACATCAAGACATTACGACAGATGCCTAGGGCATCTCGATTGACTCAGGTTTTGGCAGGGGTGGTGGGTGGCTTACTGCTATGCCACCAGAGTGAATGTAGGTTACCATGGCTACTCTCAGATGTGGTCTGTGATATGAGAGACCATGAATACAAATTTGCTTGGGGTAGCTTTGTACTATGCCGCTTGTATAGGATCCTATACGGGGTCATATACAAGGGAGGTCGATGTCTGGTTTTGACATCGCTGCTACAGGTTTGGTGCTAGGAGAACATTGCAGTGTGGAGGCTGGTAAGGCTTCCACTGATAGGGGTTGATTGGAAGAGACCTTGGGTTTTCTATTGGTGGCTCCAGAGAGGGTCACAATGATGGATAGATCTATCGATGTCTCAGAGGTTGCTAGATGACCTCATCCCATACCAGATCATATAGAGGTCATGGAGAGAGCATCCAAGGTGGGGAGAGGACAAATAGGAGTTGGCTCACATCAGGCGATTCTATTGGCTGAGGATGGAGTAGAGAGAGGTAGAGCTCCACTGTTATGATCCAGTTTTGTGGTAGTTCAGTCTATAGCATGGGATACCTTCTCTTAGATATTGTGAGTACTCTCAGACTATTCGAGATAGTACTACACTAAGCAGGGCTCTAGATATACAGTGATTTTAGAGTCAGGATGTGGACGATGCCCCCATTCAACCAGTGGATGGGGATGACACTGGGGTTGTAGATAGGTATGATGCCTGGTATGTATGCATTCACCCTCCTCGAATGATGAGGGCACATGGTTTGATGCATGTCATGGTGCAACAGATGGGGAGGCAGTGCTAGGATGTTATTGATGTAGCAAGGGGTCGCAGGGGGAGGGAGCAATGATGATCTCCTCAAGAGAGACACCGAAGAGTGCCACAATATCCAAAGAGACCATAGCAGGAAGAGAGGAGAGAGGACGGACTCCCTTCTTAGTAGAGGGATAGGCCAACATCACTCGATAAGGGCAAATGTATTGAGGTGGGGGAGAGTAGTGAGATGGCAACTCTCTAGGATGAGAATGCCCACTTCCGAGATTAGGTGCAAACTCTGCAGGATGAGGCTACATGGCTTAGGAATTGAATAGGAGGGGCGAGCATGTAGGAGTTAGCACGATCTATTACTCAGACCACATTCTATTAGGGAGCATAATTCTAGATGGTTCTAGAGGGCTAGAGGTTACAGCTACCAGTCGGCATTACAGAGCCGATCAGGATGGGATCGTCGAAGACATCCTCACGATCGATGGTGAGGACCCTAGACATAGCATGGACCTCTATGGGACCACCTCCTCCACCTTAGGGTGGGAGAGGAGATGAAGCTGAGAGCTCGAGGGCTTCTCAAGACTAGCTGCCATAGACTGGATTGGATATATTTTTGAGAGGATTGAGTATGCCAGGTTATATATTATGGCATACCAATCCAGTTGTGATATGATGTACATATAGTTTGATATATATATGAAATTTTTGTGATATGACTTGTCCACATGTTTTATGATGCTTCAATTTTGGATTTGTTGATTGATTATTCATGTAATTATATCATTGGAAATAGTATAATTTTATGTCATGCTATAAAATTTAAATGAAATAATCTGATGTAAAAAAATTGGTTGTTTTGGTGTGATGTGATGAAAATAAAGAGACTTCTAACAATAATTTTAAAGGACATTGTCGCTGTTATAGAAAATTTCATGGAGTCGCTGCTCACTAGGTCGTCAAGCTAATCCCAGTATAGAAATATTGATAAAAGTAAAAGAGTGCTTAAGAAACTGTGTTAAGACTTTGTGTTGTGATGATAAAAATGATGATGGTGATGATTTGTTTTCAGATTTTCATAAAAATATTATGCATGAAATATAAAAAAATATGATTTTTGCTAGGCATAAAATTCCTAAGTGTGATAAAGTTTTGAACAATTCCTTAGGAATTATACCATGGTTGCAAAATGGAATGTTGACATAATGAAATGAAAATAGAAAAATTTGCATTCCTTTTAAAGCACAATTGTGTAACATAATGATGTAAGCCATATGTTTTTATGAATTAAAATGAATGGGAAATAAAATTAGAACAATGGTTTGCACTAGGCATAGAATTATAGGTATAAACTTATACCATCATCGCGAAATCCAAAAAAAAAAAATTATTGCATACTTGTTTTTTGATTTTGACATAAACATAAAATAATAATATATAAATGTGACTTTATTTACTAGATTTTTTGAATATGTTGTGAAAGAAAATTTTATATTTTGGAAAGAAATGTATTTAATTGTGTTTATGCTAAGCAAATGTTCTCAAATAAGAAGATGAAATGATGCTAAAATATTTGCATAAATATCTTAAATTATCTCAAAGAAAAAATGTAGATTTATAAGAACCCTCATGTGCAAATATGAGTTCATTGCCGATCTTGATTTATCATAATAATACAAAATATCTCAAATACAAATGTGTGTGCAATTGTATTGTTCATTTACCAATTTTGAGCAAGATAATTTGATACAAGTAATTTGAATTAACCAAATGAATGTTCATTGACCATGATTTATATGCATGTAACCGTACCAGACTACTATGTAAGTCGGGTCATCAAGAGCTAGCTGATCCATAAGTAGATATAGGTCTATACAAAATAAGGTGGGGAGAGGATGGACAGGATTCATAAACCACCCTTGTATGGGGATCCTCAAGATCCTCCATACATCCTCTAGAGTGGGAGCCATCTCCCTTGTTAGTAACCAAAAATAGGATGACCCCAGATACCACCTCTCTGCTAGGGTTGTTAGTAGCCGCATGTCTGTCAGTATTTGTGGCATCTCTGCCACATGCTGTAGTTCGACCTCCATCATTCGGTCTCGCTTCACTTGGTCGAGCATGGCTACGTCGTCTCTGAGTCCCCCATATTTCCACTCTTGAATTTTTAGTAATCCCCTCTGCAAAATAAACAATCAAACAATAAAAATCATCAATAGATAATCATTAAAATTAGTTAAATCAATTTAATATTCTAAAAATAATAATGATATCATCCACCATTGGATGATATCATCTTAAATTGGGTCAAATCATCCTGGGTAGGATGAAATTGTCTCCAATTTTGCAACTTGGGGATCGCCCCTTGTTGGATGGGATCGCCCCTACTCCGTCGATTTTACCCCTAGACAAAATCGACGATCTAGGGATTATTTAGATGAAATTGAGACGATTTCGTCTCGACGTCGTCGACAGCCTAAAAACGGCCGCGATGCCCCAAAATAGTCAAAATTTAAATTGCAAATTACACAAATCAAATTAAAAACATAATTCAATAGGTTTAGATCCTTACCCACAACCCACACCAGACCTCTGTCGATCTGTGCACTGTTTCTACCATTTTGCATGTAGAGCTCTAAAAACAGTGAAAATGAATAGTAAAAATGAATTAGGGTTTTACCCTATTTTTCTTAATTTTATTTAAAAACAATAACATTTTTTTTCTTTAAATTGTTTTTTCGCACTTTTACCTCAAACGTTCGATTAGGGTAAAAACACGGAGGGGGCACCATAGTAAGCAATTGTACGATTCAACTTGGAATCGTTGTCTAGAAAATTGAGTAAATTTTTGCTTTCTTGTAAAACGGGAACAACTCGTCTTTAACACATTTTCTTCAAAAAATTTGCTAAAAGGAGGGCAAATGTACCGCCCTAAAATTGGCGCAGTTAAACCTTAGTAAAAAGATAAATATTTGAATTTTAACCCGAAAACCGCCTGTTAACCGCTCGCCCCATTTTTCATGCCATTTTTTGGAGTTGTTTTGACCATTGGACGATATCATCGCCGATCAGACGAAATCGTCCCAGATCGGATGAATTCATCTGGAACAGAACGTCTAGATGATTTCATCCTAAAATTAAATTTTCATAATTAGATTCTAGTTCAACAGCCTCTCCAACTTAGGTAGAAGCGTGTCTACGTAGTTGGAGATTCCTCCATTAGAGATCTCCCAGATTGGGATGATCCCCAACCTCCTAACCTCCCCCTAATCCTATATAAACTGGGATTTTCTCAGTTTATCCCCCTAGTTGGCTGATCCAATCATTCCCTGGTTGATTTTCCCTGCCATTTAGTTTTGCTGTGTCAAGATGTCCTATCCACCATTGTTTGCACTCATAGTTTTAAGTTTTCATTACAGGTTTTCATTGTGCTTTAGTTGGAGAAAGCTTTGATCGTCACAGGTGATTCTAGATGATTTTGGATGATCCTGTCATAGATCTGTGATGATCTCGTACGATTTGAGGTGATCTCAACTACAGTTCAGATTGGGGGCAACCGAAGCCCTGAGTTTGCATTCCTCATTTGTCTTCTTTATTTTAGTATGCATTAGTTTGATTTATTTTTATTCTGCATCCTGGAGTTCACCTCATTCAGCGTAAATGCATGATAAAGTTAAAATGAGTTATTAAAACAATGCATTTCCTTTAATATGCTATCTATATTTATCAGTTAGGCATTTATACTATCATTTCTATCATTTTGCATTATTTTGGTAGTAGCATTTTTGTTTTTTGGTGTCTATTTATGTGATTGCAGGTTTCTGACAAATTCATCTAACGAATTCATCGGATTGACAACGATCTTGTCTGATCTCAAATGATCGATTGTGATTTGAGATGATTCTATACAATTGCAGATGATCTTGTCATATTAGGGATGATCTGGACTCGAAAAAATAATGATGGTAGCATATTCGTCATCTAACTCCAAGGGTAAAAGGGATGTAGCTACAGCCATAGCATCAGCTGCACAATTATTAGTTCGAGGAATAGCTTCCAAGGTAACTTGATCAAATAAAGATAATAATTGTAATACATATGCTTTATATGGATGCAATTTATCATCTCTGGTCTGATAAACATCATTAATTTGATTTATAACAAGTTGAGAATCACCAAAAACCAATAGATTTTTAATTTTCAGTACCAAGGTAGCTTGTAAGCCAAGGATTAAAGCCTCATATTCAGAAGTGTTATTAGTACAAGAAAATGTTAATTTAAAGGACAGAGGGCTAAGATTTTTCTATGGAGATATTAAAATAATACTTGCACTAGCCCCACTCATGCATTGGGCTCTGTCAAAGTATAAGGACCATTAGTCTGAATGATCGGCCTCTAGTTTAAGGCATTCATCAAGAAACTCAATGATGAGGGGATGGGTAGACTCTAAGGGTGTAGCAGCTAATTGATCTGCTATGATTTGACCCTTAACAAAATTTTGTCCTATAAATGTGAGTTCAAACTCGCTTAGGGCAAGAACCCACTTTGTTGTGCGACTAGATAAGTACGGTCAACTCATGAGATATCGCAAAGGATCGGATTTAGCAATAACATAGGTTTTTTGAATGAGCATATAATGGCATAATTTTTGTGTAGAAAATATGACTGCTAGACATAAATTATCTAATGTTGTGTAACAGGTTTCATAACTGATTAATGTTCTACTGATATAATAATTAGCACGTTCTTTCTTCTCATCATCAAGTTGAGCTAACATAGCTCCTAAGGCAAGATCTAAAGTAGAAATATACAAGATAAATGGGCGATCAGGTCTAGGTGGCAAAAGCACAGGTGGGTTAAGAAGATATTTTTTGAGGAGTTCAAATGCTTGGTGACATTTGTAGTCCCAATGGAAAAAGACATCCTTCTTAATAATCTTAAGAAAGGGTTTGATTTTATCCACCAGCTTATCGATGAAGCGATAGTTAGCTTGAAGCTTACCTTGTAAACTTCATAATTCTGATATATTTTTGGGTGCGGGCATATCAGTGATAGCTACAATCTTGAGAGGATCAATTTTGATGCCACATAAAGAAACTATAACCCCCAATAATTTATCGGACTTAACTTCAAATATACATTTATCTAGATTCAATCGGATAAGATATTCCCTTAACCAATTAAATACTTTTCTCAAATCATCTAAATGGTCATATTATTCAGTAGAACGATCTATAATATCATTTACATAATCATGTAGTATATCATACATCATATCATGAAAGATGTAAGTCATGGCTCATTGATAGGTTGCACCTGCATTCTTCAAACCAAATGGCATCACTTTCCAACAAAAGGTTCCCCAAGGGGTAATAAAGGTTGTTTTAGCTTGATCTTCAGGAGCTATTCTGATTTTATTATAACCATAAAATCCATCCATTAAGTATATCATTCCACTCCCAGTAGTAAAATCAATGATCTTATCCATATTGGGAAGGGAAAAATCATCTTTAGGGCATGCAACATTAATATCTCTAAAGTCTGTGCAAACCCTAACTTTAGTAGCTTCTTTCTTAGTTATTGGAACTACATTTGATATCCATTCAGCATAATCAATGGCTTGTATAAAAATGACATTCAAGAGTTTTTCTAACTCCCCTTTGACCAATAATGCCACTTTAGGATGCATTTTTCTAAGTTTCTGTTTAATAGGTTTAGCATCTAGATGGACTACTAGGTGATGCATAACTATAGAAGGGTCTAATCCTAGCATATCTTCATATGTCCAAGAAAATACATCTTCATATTATTTAAGAAATGCAATATATTTATCCTATTTTTCTTGACTCAATTCTGATCTAATGTTGATTATGTGAGGATTACCCTTAGTTCCAATGTTAATTTTTATGACATTTTCTACTTCCATGTGTAGATTTTTCTCAAAATTAGGTGGGTTGGGTGAAACGACCAATTCTTGTAATTCTTCCAAGGTTAGTTTGGATAATTCATCTTGAGGAGTCGTGGCCTCAAGCTAGGCTATACTAGGTATAGAGCCATCAAAATAAAATTCATGATGTAACAATTCCTCAACGGAGACATCATGGAAGATATCTCCCTCCAACTCATCGTCAAATTTGGTGATCATCTCAGGGTAGGATATAGATAGCATATTACATGTAAGTGGATTATTCATTAAACACAAAGCATCATGTTCATCCAAATAATATTGGTAACACATGAGTTGGTCATCATTCTCAAATGGGAAAGGCTGACCTTTACTAGGAAATAGGACCACACCACATCGGGCAAGCCATGGTTCTACCTCAAAAGGTTCTTTCATACCATTTTGGAAAGGTCCCAAACCTTTCCCTTTATATCCCAATTTATGCATTATAGATTTGGCTTTAATATACTCATTAGTAAAATAACATCGAGCATATCCATCATAATGAGTCTTGATGTTTCTGGGTATTCTACCCCAGTCATATCCCTTATAAATAAAAGCGCAACTCCCGACTTGGTAAATACTTCCCATATGCTGTGGGAGACCCAAGGTATGAGGATATGGTGGAAAATTATTTAAGATAAGGGAATCTTGCATAGCAGCATTAGTTTGCTCTGATATAAAAATTTTAGATAAATCGGGTAAGAGCTCGCCAGTAAGAGCATAAGAGGTTGAAGGAACATTTCCTACATATTGAGATGCAGAAACTATGCCTTTGGTGGATGTAGATGTTGTAGAGATGTCAATGGATGAGTCTATTATAGGGATAGAAGTGATAGGAGTAAAAAAAGAAGCCTTGGTTGTGGGATTAGGATTTTTTTGAGGTCCTAATATAGTTTGTTTAGAGGATGTTTGAGTTGTATGAAGGGGTGGAACTGATGTAGAAGGAGTAGATGGCATTGTGGGTGTGTGTTTCACACATTTAGATGGATAATGAGAATTAGGATGTGTGGATGATAAATAAGGGAAAAATTAAACTCCAATAGGTTCTTCCAAAGCACACATGTCAAAGGGTCTAGGATCACCATAAATGGTAACCAACTAATTCTTAAATTTGAATTTAACACATTGATGTAAAGTTGAGGGAATGGCTCACATTGCGTTGATCCAAGGGCAACCCAAGAGTATATTGTATGATGCAGGGCAATGTACAATAAACACGGTTGTATCCAAGGTTCTCGGACCAACCTGCAATGGAATGGTAATAACTCCACACGTTTCTTGTGTTTCGTCATTGAAGGATTTCATGATCGTATCAGTTCTTTTCATTTCATCACTTCTAAACCCAAATATTTGGTAGAAGTCAAAAGTGTAGATGTTTAAAGATGAACCATTATCAATTAAGACTTGTTTAACTGCTACATCTCCAATTAAGGCAGTAATATATAAGGGGTTATCCTTATGTAAACTATGTTGAGGTATGTATCTATCCCGAAAGTCAATACAATCAACTTCACAATTTATTATAGTATTAGCCATGGCTTTAGGTTTAATGTCTTGTGGTACCATCATCTGGCTTAATGTGAGCATTAATTCATCTTTATGTGTAGGGGAGGATCTTAAAAGGTCCAAAAGGGAGATTCTAGCTGTAATGTTTGATAGTTGTTCATTAATATTTTAAGGAGGTTTAGGTTGAACATTAGGTGCCTGATTCCATTTATTAGGAACTTTCAAAACAAATGGAGCTGATCCATTGTTCTACATTTGATCTTGTTGAGATTTTTGAGCCTGTTGTCTAGTAACAGCTCCGATGGTACCCACAATATTATTCTACGAATGATGAATGGGTCTTGGTCTAGCATTTATGGCTTGCTCATTAGAAATTAGTTGGTGAGACAATGGGCGAGTAGTGACTCTTCTTGGAAATGGTTCTTCTGGGACCATATGACTTGTGATAGGGAGAATAGGATCTGATTCATCTTTAGATCTATTCGATTGATTTGAGGTGATTTCCATATCACTCTCAGTCTCATATTCTCTATCACTAAGATCAAGTGTCTAAATATTATGTAGAGGCCTGGTTGTAACTATGGATAAAGTTGTGTTAAATATTTCAAAATCATGAGTAGGTAAATGCCCACTAATAGTTCCTACATATCGGGTAAGATGGGGAACATTATGATGCTCAATTTGATTAGCTACATCCTTGCCATGTTTTGGTAAAGGATGTTGAAATATGTCCAATGACTGATTGGAATTTTGGTTCTGGTTTTGAGGAATGTTCTTTTGAGTATTATTAGGAGGATTTTGCTTAGGTTGAAAGGCTTGCACCTCCATATCATTATTATCAATCAGGTCCTGTATTTTATTTTTTAATCTTTTACAAGAGTTAGTAGTTTGTCCAGGTCCTCTATGGAAGTCACAGTGTAAATCAAATCTATATCCAGGTATAGTTGGATCAGGTTCCCAGATATTTGGTAATTGAATCAAACCTCATTCTAATAATTATGGGAGAATGGTTGATAAAGGTTGATTTAACCTAGTAAATTCTCGAGGAGGTTTATCGGGAGGTTTCAGTATAAATTTCTCCGTTGTCTTCACAACATTAATAGTAGCAATATTTCTACTATCAATGACTCCATCATCCACAAATTGTTTATTTTTATATTTATTTTTGGATGTTTTCTCATCATCTTTCTTTTTAAGCTGACCTCTCCTAATAAGAGCATCTTCCACTCTTCAGGCTAAGTCTATAGCCTAATCAAAGGTGGTCAAGGTAGTAGTTAACAATTCATAAGATAGTTGGTCTTGTAAATTATTAATAAAGATGTCCAACATCTCCCTATAAAGTAACACAAAGTGCAATTTGCCTATCAACTGTCTCCACCTAGCTAGGAAATCGGCAAAACATTCATATTTGTCTTGTTTTAAGTTGTATAAGTCTTTAATGGTCACATGCATTTCGATGTAGGCACTAAATTGATGCACAAAAGACTCAACAATTTCTTCAAAGTTCCTCAAAGAATTAGTGGGTAATTGATAATACCACTCTAATGCCATTCCTCCTAAAATTTTTGGGAACATTTTTAGCAATAATAAGTCATCATGCGATATATCATGACATGCTATCCTAAACATACCAAGATGCTCTATGGGATCTTCGGTTCCTTTATATATGGGCAAGACAAGCATAGGAAAAAATTTAGGATATGGTTGTGCTACAACTATAGGATCTAGAGGTTGACTACACATCTCTCGATAGTTGTACGAGGGATGGTAGGGATCTATCTGATCCATGTGGGAAACTAACTATTTCACCACAGTTTCAAGATTACTAGTTTTTCCACCATATTGATTCGGTGGGACATAAGCATGGGATTTATGAGTGTATGACGGTGTGACATAAGGATTAGATGCTATATTTCTATTATGCAAAGCGTTGGTAGGAAGGGTATTATGAAGAGGATTTGTAATAGTATTATGTTGTATTCCAGATTGTTGGTAATTGGTGTTTGGTTTTGTTTTGGGTTTTTTCTGATTTGAGGTATATTTTTCAATGGATTGGCAAAATAGAGAAGTAAACAAGGGCTTATTTTGTGCAGGAATGACCCTAGACTTACTAACAGGAACTTTATATAGTTGGGTAACCTGTTGTTGTTGTATGTTCTAGATTATAGCTGCCATATCCAAATTGGATGGTCCAACTTGATCACTTTCTTGGTCGATAAAGGACAAGGGCTTAGTGCGTGTGTGAAATATGTCTTCTAGAGTTGCTTGAGTGTCACTAATTCGATCCTTGTCCATATGGACTGCTCTATTAAGAACACCAATATTAGTATTAATGAACTTCCAGAATTGTTCCATGTTTTCAAAAGTAACAACTCCTCTTGGAGACATTTTAGGGGATGAGGATCCTTCCTCTCTATTTTCTTCTTGTTCATTTCTTACAGCAAGCTCTTCTTCTTGCTGATCTAGGATTTATTCTTCCTGAACTAGATCTTCAGGAAGGACATCCAGGTTATTTAATGGTTTTCTTAACCAATCTTCTTCTTCTTCGATTTGTTTTCCATTCCTAAGTCTAGGCATTGTGCTTAAACTTAGATTTTAGCAAATATATATATATATATATATATATATATATATATATATATGCGATAGGTTTGAGACATATATATTTTAATTATATACCTACTATAAAAAGGAAATATTTTGATTTTTTTTGTTTCGTTTTTATATTGTTTTTGTGTTTTGTGTTTTATAATATTATTATAAAGATAACAAATAGCATTCTAGTTGCAAAAGGAATAACAATAATAAGAATAATGATTTAGTTTTCTATAAATAGTTTATGGATATCATTGATAGGATCAAGTTCATCAGGAGTCATGAAATGCTCCTCTTCAAATTAGAAATGGTTTTTCAAAAATTTGACAAAGTGTGCTATAGTAATATGATCTGTCTCAGATTCTGACCTGTAAAAATAAATTTCATGGCAATATTATCGATATAACACAGCTCTAGGAACTCTATTCCATATTTTTATATCCATAAGAATGAGTTATTGATCCTTTATATGAGACAAAAACTTATGAACTAGAACTACATTCTCAAGATATTCTTCAAAGGTGTACAATTTAGAAGACACAAGTGCTCTTTTATCTACTAACCACCTATGGCAAGCTCTCTAAAGTTCATGATATAAGGTTACTTGATCAGGATCTAGGATTCTATCTAGGATAAACCTCTTAATTTGCCTATGTTCTATTGACCTAGATAAAATAATATCCAATCTCCTATCAAGTTCATCCCATAAATGTGAGACTCTATATGTTTGAGATACTCTAAGCAAAGAAGTAATCTGTATGGCTGCTAATTGATTTTCAAAATTTATGGTGACAGCTCATATTTTATTATAATCTACCATCTAAATATGATATGCATATTTAAATTTTTGTCTGATAATTCTAGATGTTACTTAATTTTTTTTTTTGGATTTTTTTCAAAAGGTTTTTAGTTTCACGTTGGGTTCACCAAAATGTATAGCTCCAAATTTTTTGCATCCTTACCTTAAGGCTATAGGATCCGTTCCTGGAATGGGGGTGCGATAAGTATGGGACAATACCTCAGACTAAGAGGCCCTTTGAAGGTTGCGCCTCTCAGGGAGGGGGTATAAGGGTGAATTTTTGATGGATGGTGGATTCACCAGGAAACTTTGAGTGGCAGTTTCCATGCCTAGGTTGAGAATGGGTTTGATGTGTTCATTTTGTACTTTAATAATTCATATCCATAGGTTGGCTATAATGAATCTAAGCTATTATATATGAAAATATTTATTTATATGAATACAAAAAGTAGGAATGAATCCTAAATGTAAAGATTATACGAAATGAGAGAGAATGCACCTGATTCTGGATGTCTGATGAAGATTATAAAGTTTGTAGGAGTCCATATCATCCAAAATATGATAGGATCATCTACAATTGTACATAATCATCTCATATCATAGTTGATCATCTGAGATCAGACAAGATCATCGTCGATCTGACAAATTTGTCAAAAACCTACAATCACAAAAATAGACACCAAAAAGAAAAATGCTACTACCATAATAATGTAAAATGATAGAAATGATAGTATAAATGCCTAATTGATAAATATAGATAGAAAATTAAAGGAAATGCATTGTTTTAATAAATTATTTTAACTTTATCATGCATTTACACTGAATGAGGTGAACTGTAGGATGCAGAATGAAAATAAATCAAAATAATGCATAGTAAAATAAATAAGATAAATGAGGAATGCAAACTCAAGGCTCTGGTTGTCCCCAATCTGAAATACAGTCGAGATCACCTCCAATCGTATGAGATCATTGTCTATCTATGATAGGATCATCCAAAATCATCTGGAATCGCCTGCAACGATCCAATATTTCTCCAATTGAAGCATAGTGAAAACCTGCAATGAAAAATTAAAACTACAAGTGCAAACACTAGCAGATAGGACGTCTTGACACAACAAAACTAAATGGTAGGGAAAATCAATCAGGGAATCATGGGATCAGCCAACCAAGGGGATAAACTAATAAAATCCCAATTTATATAGGATTAGGGGGAGGTTAGGATGTTGGGGATCATCCCAATATGGGAGATCTCCAATGGAGGAATCTCCAACTACATAGACACGCTTTTGCCTAAGTTGGAGAGGCTATTGAAACAAAATCTAATTATGAAAATTTGGTTTTGGGATGAAATCGTTTGGACGTTCTATTCTAGATGAATTCATCCGATCTGGGACGATTTCGTCTGATCGATGATGATATCGTCCAACGGTCAAAATAACTCCTAAAACTGGCACAAAAAATGGGGCGAGCGGTTAACGGGCAGTTTCGGGGTTAAAATTCAAATTTTTATCTTTTTACTAAGGTTTAACTGCACTAATTTTAGGGTACTACACATAATATTATTATACTTGTCGATATTTGTCAATTTTACATCAATATAATTTCATCAAAATATCAATGTGACATATTGCAAAACTGTCAACATGAACTTGAACCAGTGATGGCCAGATTGCCTAAGTTCAAGTTTGCTAAAAATTCCAATGTTCCATTTTGGGATAAATCATTAATACCAAAAGGAGAAATCTTACCCCCTTACCATGACAACTGGAAGCAGGCTAAGCCAACATTCCATGAAGAATCCCCAACCTTTATTGGGTATTACTTGAGGAATGTTGTAGGGAGAAAAGTTTGGAAAAAGGAACAGCCAGGTATAGGAGTTAGACCAAGTCAGCCAACTCGACGTAGTAAGCGCCAAAAATAGTTGTAGTAGGAAGTGAGCACCCCTAAGACACAAAAAAGGTGAAAACCTAGAGATAAAGAAAAAACCAAGGCCACAACCAAGCAGAGGAAGGAGAAAAACAAAGCCTATTGAAAATTTGTAAATGAGACTAGTAATTATCAGTATAAAGTGGCACAGAGACATTCTAATCCTTAGGCATGGGGGAATGATGAAACCTAAAAATACTCATATTTTTGTATACACTTTTCATATATAATGTGACAATATTTTAATAGAAGTGTATGTTTTATGCAAATTATATATATTAAATATATAATTATGTATGTTTTCTAATATTTGTTTTTAAGTGAATTGTGTGTAGATTAAATTATTTTTACTGTCTTTCAGCATGTTTACATTGAGGTTCCATTTGGACCTAGCACTTTTTGTTTTATGATGGAAAAATCAAAGGTAAACATAACCGCAAAAAATAAAGTAAAGATGCTAAGTTTGACACCCAACTCCAGTTTTGGTGCTCGATTCCCATTTCAACATTCAACTTTCATTTCATGTGTGACTCCCATTTGGCACATGACGCATGTTGAAGCAAAAGTACAACACAAACCCTGTTATCTAAAGAAAAAATAGTAATTTCAGCAATGGATGCAGATGTGATTTCAGCGATGGAGGTGGATGAAGGACAATGTCATAAAGCATATGTCATATATTTTTAGCAAATACATAAATATCAATGTAAACTTATAAGCGTAATATCAAACTTATTTTGTTTTGATAAATATAGAATACACTTAATTAATCTAGCAATAGATGAAATTAATTGTATATTTGTTTTATCCTTCCTATTTCTATATATTTGTTGTAACAACAAAATCGAAAATAGATTACCTCCAAATGTAATAGGGTATGGATGCAAATCTTATAAATATGCAAGCCACCCCTGAGAACCAAATCCTAGATTTTCTCTATAAATTTTCTAAAGTTGCATATAATACAATTCATTTGAGTGTTTTATTAATCTCAAACTAGCATCCGATGAACAAATTGAATTGGGTGGAATCTGCTGGATTCTTAGGCCCACTCTCAATAGTATTCCACCCATTTTTTCCCCCTATTT
This sequence comes from Wollemia nobilis, assembly GCA_028583015.1. Lineage (NCBI taxonomy): Eukaryota > Viridiplantae > Streptophyta > Pinopsida > Araucariales > Araucariaceae > Wollemia > Wollemia nobilis. The sequence goes on from JAQPPZ010002362.1 coordinate 499,419, forward strand.
TCTATTATTTCATTTATTTCTTGTTTTACTACCTTTTCTGCAAATTAGTTTAATTTCGTAGCTTCCCCTAAATTAGATTAATTTTATAAATTGAAAGTGTGAAATTTATTTTAGAGAAGATAAAAAATTAGATTATTTTTATATATTGAAAGTGTGAGCTTTAGTTTATAGAAAATAAATAAATTAGATTATTTTTATAAATTGAAAGTGTGAGATTTAGTTTGTATAAAATAATGAAATTAGATTATTTTTATAAATTAAAAGTGTGAGCTTTAGTTTATAGAAAATAAAGAAATTATATTATTTTTATAAATTGAAAGTGTGAGCTTTAGTTTATAGAAAATAAAGAAATTAGATTATTTTTATAAATTGAAAGTGTGAGCTTTAGTTTATAGAAAATAAAGAAATTATATTATTTTTATAAATTGAAAGTGTGAGCTTTAGTTTATAGAAAATAAATAAATTAGATTATTTTTATAAATTGAAAGTGTGAGCTTTAGTTTATAGAAAATAAAGAAATTAGATTATTTTTATAAATTGAAAGTGTGAGCTTTAGTTTATAGAAAATAAGGAAAAGAGATTATTTTTATAAATTAGAAGTATGACTTTGGTTTATGGAAATAATGAGGAATGTTTCATTTTATTATGTAGAGGTATGAGACTCTATTTAGTAAAATGGAAAGGAAAGAAAATGATATTTTAATGAATTAAATTAGGAGTCTTTGATTTATTAATTTGGTAAAATAGTTTTATTAATGAAAGGAAATAGTTTATTTTCCTAAATTAAGTAATGGGACTTGTTTTATGAGAATAAAGGAACATAGATTATTTTATATATTAAAGGTATGATACTTTAATTTATTTAATAAGGGTTGAAAGAAAAAAATTAAAGTAGAAACCCGAATCTAGTTGCATGTGTTGAAAGACTCTCTATGGTTATGAGAGGTGGAAAAAAAAATGGTGATTTTTATGATATCAACTATGTAGTAAATGGTTAGATGCTTTGATTTAATTTGTATATTTATAATTTGACAATAATGTAAGTAAATACACCCCTAGGTTTTGTAGGTGAGTTGGAGAGGAGAGGGCAATCCTCCAAGGGAGGTCCCAAGTTCAAATCTCCACCCTACCAAAAAGCTAAATTGGGTATCCAAAATCCAATTGATAATGTTGGTGCGGGCAGGGTCAGGTGCGAATCCCGGGTGAATTTGACAGTGTAGAACCCCTTATTTGTGGTCTCTCAGACCAAGGCGGCCCCCCAAGGGTTTTTTAGCTTAAAAAAAAAATTTAAGTAAATACATTTATAAGTATGTCTATAATTGAATCATGAGTTCCTTGATCCCCTAATATCCTCAAATGATCGATGGAAGTTGAGGTGAACAAAGGAGGTAGTTGGATCCAAGGAGTTAGTTGACTCTACTTGAAATGATTTATTTATGCTTAAATAGATATTTGTGGGGAGGTGTTGTTGCCATTGCACAAATTACCCCAATTTGGGGACCCACCTAAAATTTTGCAATTAATGTGATATTTTGGTTTACGTAAAGTATTTTTCCAATTAGTCTTTACCAAGAAATTTTGTAATGTGAGTTGAGGTCTAGTTTCTGATGTTATAAAGAAAATCAATGTAATTTGCAAATCCTTCTTAGTTATGGTTTTAACCCCTGATATTATGGATTTCATTAGAAGGGTTCTAGCAAAAGGAAAGAGCATAGGGTAGATCCTTGTTAAAACTAAAGTTCTCATCAAATCATGAGTGAATAATATCAAAATCTTGTTGTTCTACTATTATTATCATGTTGATGTAATATATTGATATATTATCATATTATATTCATATATAATATCATGTTATATTAATATACAATATCATGTTGTATTAATATATAATATTATGTTATATTAATGTATAATATCATATTATATTGATATAATATTATGTTATATTATATGTAATAGGTTATTATGATATTTATGTGACTAATTATTTTTTGTACATATTTAAACAACCTATTACTAAAAATGGGACATTGTCCACCCAAATGAGTGATATTATTTAGATATATGATATGGCTCATATGTGGCAATGATTAGATACATACCATGATGGAAAACTAAAACTAATAGCTAGGATATGGGACGTCGGCTACATGGTACGTGGATAAACCTAAGTAGTGGAAGAATATGGTGATGAGCTGGACTTAGACCATAAAGGATCAATGAAGACCGTGATGGCAATGTAGTCATATGGTAGACTATGGGTGGACAAGGAGGAATATGACACGACACATGGTGGGTTCACATGAAACTAAGCAAGGGACACATGGTAGATTCACATGAAATTAAGTAAGGGATGAACCACTGTAAGGTGGTGATATAACATTGTGTATGTTATTCATTTTATACCCCTATGCATTACCTCTCATACCAAATGTGGGATAAAAGTGAAATAGCTTTTGGAGACCTATGTTCTTTGTGTAGGTCTAGACCACCATTTACTGTGGATAGTTCAAGAATAGATATTGGAGGTGACCACTCACTCATTGTTGTAATGCATTCAAGGTGATGATAGATAAAATTTAAGTGGATATCACTATGGATTAGTACACAAAAGTATGAGAAACACTATAGATGTATATCCTATCAACATTGATGTTGATGCAGGGGGAAGATGGATAGGGCAATGTAGGTGGTTATAGCTACAAAAACTAAGGAAGCCTTAGGTAGCCGAGTGAGCCATGGGACTCCTAAAAGAGAATTTGTCACCGTAAGAAATATCCCATACATCATCAATCCATTTTTATGGGTAAATTGTAGGGTTGTATGAGAGCATAGAATGGACTTTGCTTAAATATCAATCAATTTGTAAGTTAAGACTTCTATTATGATCTATAGATTTTTGCATGGTCGATTTGAAGATCTTGTACATAAATAGCTCAAGAGGGATGAATGTTTGAATAGTTTTCATCACATGGATGGCCATGATGGCACATCTCCTCTTTTGTATCTAGTGCAAGAGCCCCATAATTGCCAACATATTCATGGTGCAGTATGATAACCCCATAATCACTAACATATTCATGGTGTAGTGTAAGAACCCTATGATTGTCAATGTATCATTTACATACACATGTCGGGATGGTTGTTTAGTTATGCAATGTATACTATCCATAAAAGTATTAATGGTTCTTTTAATCATGTATATTAAGTAAAATGGAAGCATTTTGGTGAAGAGGATAGAAAGCTAACGGTGGAACATTCAAATATGTTTAGTCCTTGGCTAAAATAACATCACTACATTAAATACACATAATATTTCAAGAATAATGTGGGTGCATTCAAAAAATAATTTTGATGGCTTATAAGCTCACATACACATCAAAAGCATTATCAAAAGGATTTTAAAATAGGTGGAAATAATTAAGCACAATGGTTATGAGTGGAGAAAATTTTCCATAATTACTAAGGCTATAACAAACATTAAGAATAAGAATAGGGAATGAAAATGGACTTATTGAATTTTTTTTTTTAATTTGTGGAAAACATCCCAAAAAGGATGCCACTTTCGGGTAAGACCCAAAGAGTAGGGGTATCCATTCCGCTAAAAATGCCCAGGACTCGGACCTGACCTACCATATTTGACATACTCAAGGAGCAAAAAAACACACAAAACCAATTTAAAAATAAGTAAGTAAATAAATAAGGAAATAACAAAAAAAATAATTAGGTCCGAGGTGTAGACCAATTGGTTCATCCAAACCCCATAAGGGGGGTGGAGGTCCAAGGTTCAAATCTCGGGCCTCATCGGATTGAACGCTTGTCCCTTTCCTGGTGCTTTCAATGGCGTAAAAGGTTTAAAATGATTATGGCATGGTGGTTATAGGGGCGGACTGCATGAAGATCTGTGTGGTGAATTCTGGGGTGGATAGCACAGAATACTATGGCAGCCATAAAATCTGGACAACCTACCCAGATTCGTGGTGGCTAACGATTCCACCATGTATTAAAAAAAAAAGAAAAAATAATAAAATAAAATAAAAAACATGCTCCTTGAGTGTGTCAAAAACAAAATCACAACCAAACACACACACAATAAGATAAAAGAAACCAAAACATGAAACACATATAAAAACACAAGAACCACATAACAAAACACAAACAACACAAAAAAAAATAGAACACTATAATGACATAACCCAAAAAAAACATGAAAAATAAACACAACAAAAACCTAAAATATTAAAAAAATAAAATAAAAATAAAAATAAAAAACAACCAACAATAGACAATAAACAAAAATAGAAAACATAGAAAACACTCACACATAAAAACACGAATTAACACAAACAAAGAGAAACACATGAACAAGAACGAAAAAAACACAAGAGCAATAACAAAAAACACAAAAAACACAATAACAACAAAAAACAACACAAAGAACACAAAAACAAAACAAAACAAAAGAACACACACACCTTAAAAAACTAAAAAATAAATAAATAAATAAAAAAGAAAAACATTGAACATAACAATGACCTATCTAGACCAAAAGACTAATAAGGCAAGAATCAACAGAGAAAACAAAAGAAAGAATATATTGAGGGAACTAAAAAAACCGGAATGAACCAAAGAGAAGAAAAAAAAAAAGCAAAAAGAAACTAGGTACCTTCAGAATTGGAGCCATCCAAAGAAATGATAGAAAGAAGAGCTTCCCTACTTTGTGAAGCCCACCATCTAGGAGGGTGGCCATAACAAGTAAGATCACCTTTGTCCAAATCCCAATTAGCTAAAGCATCAACACTCTTGTTTTGATCTCTGACCACATTATTGTAATCAACTTTCAAAAATCCCATTTGGGTTAATTGAATCTTCTCAATAATTCTTTTTATTCTCTAGTCAACCTTATGATTCTTAGGAGTATTCAAAGGATTAATCATAAGGTAAGATTCAGACTCAACTAACACCTTTTTCCATCCAACCTTAGTAGCCTCCTGAAGGCCTCTAAGGATACCATACTCCTCAACAAGGTTATTGGAAATAATACCCAAATTATCAACAAAAGTAAAAATCAGGGATCCATATGAAAGTCTACCAATTCCTCCCACACTGGATTTTCCAAGTTTCCCTCTAGAGGCTCCATCAATATTGAATTTTCCAAAATATTTAGGAGGAGGTTGCCAAATTCTTGTCCTATCCATCTTACTAATACTCTAATTCCCTTTAAGATGGTTTCCCTTAGAATATTTAATGTTCAATCTTTGCATCATTTGATCCCATATTTGGTGGGAGTTTTGGGGGTGATTAAGGAGTTGATGGACTAATTCAACTAAGTTGGCTATGGTATTTTTCCAAATATAGTGAATATCCTTCCTATCTTGATTAAAAATTTGGCTATTCCTTTCATTCCAAATATTCCAAAGAAGAATAGTAGAACCCATCCAAACTAACTACCTAATAAAATTATCAACACCCTTTTGATTAGATCAATCCCTCCAAAGCTATTCAAAAGTAAAAAAATTGGACCACTGTAAGCCAAGTAAAGTGGTCATTCTCCTCCATAGCTTAGAGGCTAAAGTACAATTAATAAACAGATGGTTGACAGTTTCTACATTCTCTTCACACATTTCACATCTAAAAGGGCCATGAAAACCATATATAAGTTGCTCACTAGTAAGCACCCTAAGATGCAATAAAATCCAATTAAATAACATCACCTTAGGCTAAAAATTTTGATCCCAAAATTGAGAAAATATGTTAGAAGAATGGTTGGGATTATTATGGCATAAGGTCAAATAACCTTGAGCAACTGAATACTCACCCTTAGTAGTGTTGTTCCATCCAAAACAATCTTTTTCATGGGACCAAGAGAGAGATATCATATGAAGGATGCCTTGGATATCTTGTCTTTGCCTTTCTAGGATTTGAATAGGTCAGTCCTCAATAGGGATCCAATATCTACCAAACTTTGAATTACCAGTATGGTATCGACAGTAATTAGCCACCTTTATACAGTTAGCTCGATGAAGATCCTCCATCCATTGCCTCCAATCAAGAAACTAAGTTATCAAAGGCTTGTGACCATCCTAAGAATATATCCAAAAATTTACCTGTTGACCATTATGAATGATCCAAAATAACTTTTTCTTTATAAAATCCTCACCAGTCTTAGGAACGGCTAAAATGGGAGAACCTTTGGTAGGAAGTTGATAGCGAACAAGGTCTTCAGGACTTTTGTTCTCATCATATTTAGCACAGATATTATTGGCCCAAAGAGCATTGGGGTTATGCAACATCCTCCAATATAATTTAGCAGCTAAAGATTTTTTGTTATTAATAGAAGACTAGAATCCTCACCTCCCTTCATTCTTAGGAAGAAATAAAGTGTCCCATTTCACCAAGGCCCATTTTATTTTCTCCTTAGTACCACTCCAATGGAAACGATGACTGATTTGATCCAATTCTTGAAGAATAGCCTTTGGGATATTCAACATGGAAGATACATAAATAGTAACAACTTGAAGGACTAATTTTACCAAGGTGATTCTACCCCCAGAAGAAATCCACCTTTTCGTCCACTATCCAATTTTCTTCTTAACTTTGTCCAACAACCAATTCCAATATTTATTTTTCAACCTTTGAATATTTATGGGAATACCTAAATAAGTGATTGGAAGGGAGGTCTTATTATATCTTAATTTATCCAAGAACATGGATTCCTATCTAGCATAATAGTGAAAGAAAATAACTTTAGATTTGTCTTCATTGATCAATAACCCAGTAGCCTTAGAAAAATAGCTAATGATTTGCTTAATATTAGAAGCTTCCTTAACTGTAGCTTTACCTAAAAGAGTAGAGTCATATACAAATTGAAGATGAGAGATAGGTATAGCTCCATGAGCAATGGTAACTCCCTCAAGGGTTTTTTTTCCCTATTTTTGGTTATAGTCCTACCCAAGCATTCAACAAGAATGATGAATAAATAAGGGGATAGCGGGTCACCTTGCCTAATACCTCTAGAAGCTGGGAACGATTGAGAAGGCCTGACATTGATAAGAACTAAGTAGGAAACTAAAGAGATACATCCCATAATCCAATCCATCCAATCCTTAGAGAAACCAAATTGCCTCAAAACTTTGATAAGGAAGTGCCAATCCACTCTTTCATAAGCTTTGGATAAGTCTAACCAAATGAATATGGAAGGAGATTTTTGCATATCCATGGAATGGATGGCTTCTTGAGCAAGAACTATCTCATATACTATTTGATGCCCTTCCACATAATCCCCTTGCTCTAGTGAAATAATCTTATGCAAAAGAGGCTTCAACCTTTCTGCAATAATTTTAGTAATGATTTTGAGAAGAACATTACATAAAGAAATAGGTCTAAAAGCTGAGATATGATCAACCTCTTGAGATTTTGGAACAAGAGTAATATAATTTTTATTGATAACCTTCAAAATTTCTTTGGCTTTCCTGGATTCTTCCACCACCTCTAATAAATCAACATGAAGGATATCCCAAAACTCTTGGTAGAACTCAATGGGAAAACCATCAAGACCTGGGGTTTTTCCTTTTTGTATTTTAAAAACTACTTGTTGAAGCTCATTGATAGTAACAAGAGAAATCAAAATAGAGTTCTCCTCAGAAGTGATAATAGAAGAGATTGCTTTAAGAGAATTTTGTTGAGAAGCTAAGTCAAGAGGAATAGCAGCAAAAATATTAAAAAAGTAATCAACAACAATAGATTTCATGCCATCCCAAGTATAAACATCTCCAAAATCTGATTTCATGGAAGAAATAAAGTTGTGAGATCTTCGAGCTAGAAGATATTTGTGTTTCGATCTCCTTCTTTGAGCCATTGAATTCTAGATTTTTTGCTTCCATAAGATTTCTTCTCTTTTTCCCATTCCTCTAACTGAGTTGTGAGTTTAATTTCATTTGCACTTCTCTTCTCTGTGAGACCATCTAAATGGATTTTCTTATTCAAATTTTCAAGATGAGCAATAACTTCATGTTTTTTTTATGAACATCCCCAAACTCTTTCCAGTTCCAAGTCTTGATTTTGGATTTAATGTATTGCAATCTTTTGACAAAATAAAACATCTTAGTCCCATGCCTAGGTTTACCTTCCTTCCACCATTGTTGCACACGAGGTCTAAAGGAAATGTCTCTAAGCCACATTAATTGAAAAAAAAAATGAGAGAGACACACATTTGTTTTACACATTTCCACCATGAATGGCCAAGGATACAAACCAACATTATTAAGAGTCCTCACTTTAGGAATGTGACCATGGATTAAGAAATTTTTATAGAGCAAAAACCTATCCAATCTCTCCATTATACAAGCTAAGCCTTGCCTTATGTTAGACCAATTCATAAGGCCATTATCTGGTTGGATATCCACAAGATGGAGGTTTACAATATATTCGCTCATGAGGTCAGTGCTTTTGTCCAAATTTTTATTTCCCCCATTTTCTCATCCAAAGAGAGGATGGTATTGAAATATCCTTTGATCAAGATCCAAGATTTAGGAAAATGAGAGATAATATGAGTTATATCCTTCCAATATCTTATTTTTTCCTCCAAAGTAGTCGAAGCATAAACAATAATGTAAAGCATAATTTTTTTGGAATGTCTACTTTGAATAGCTATAGCCAATAGATCCCAACTGCCAATCATATGGTGAATAACTACCTCTTTTGGATCCAAAAGACAAGCAATGCCACAAAAATTCTCCTAGTAACTGAAGGAAACCAATTTTCTAGCTGGCCAAGTTTTACTAGCAATTTAGTCCATATCCTCCATTGATATCTTTTTTTCTTGAAGGAAAACAATATGTGGATGATTTATCTAAATCATTCTTAAAATTTCATTTTGTTTTGAAATACTCCCTTTGAGTCCTCTAATATTCCAAGTGATGATATTCATTAATACCAGGGCTAAAATTTTTGGAAAGGACATTAATCTTACCTTCCTCTACAAGCTTTCCACTTTCTTTTACCATATGATATTGATTGGTCTTGCGACCTACTTTTTTATTAGAATCCATCTTCAATTTTTTTTTCCATGTTTCTTGACTTATTCCAATTGAATATGAGATGGCTTCTAACCTTGAAGAATGATTGTACACAACCAAAATTTTACTAGAGGGTTCAACGGAGTCTATATTGGTACCTATATTATTTGAAATTTTGACATTTAAAATATTGTTTTTCTTGTGTAAATTTTCTCCCTTTTTTCTATTGAAAACCTTTGATTTGTTGGTTTGTCTCTGAGTTCTTCCCTTCATAATTAAATTGTGTTTCTAATATTTTTGTTCCATTATTTCCTCTTCCTCACTTTGGACATCATTTGTGGAAAGGATTTCAAACATATTAGTAGATGACTTTGATTGATCCTTCATAACTAGTTTTTTCTGAGTTTTCTTCTTCTTAGGCATTTGGAAACCTACTGAGTTTATATCTTCTTTCTTTTGATCAAGAATTTTATTTGGGCAAGCACTGACCAAATGACCATATTCATGGCAAATTTTACAATGAAAAGGAATGTTCTCATAGTCCACTACTTGCTCCCAAGTGTCTTCCCCAAATTGTAATGTAATATTTTTAGGAAGGGGTTTGTCAAAATCCACTAAAACACAAATACGAGCATAAATAGTATGTTCAAAATTTTGAGTACAATCAGTAGTCATCATAAAAGTTCCTAAAGAGTTTCCAATTGAAGAAAAAATATTAGGATTCCAAAATTCAATAGGGAGGCCAAAGAGTCTAACCCACACGGTAGCTATAGAAGGAATCTCTTATTTTGATTTAAATTTAGTATGCTAGGGCTTCATGAAAAGATTTGCCCTTCCAAAAAACCAAGGATCCCCTTGAAAATGTTTCTCTCTATCTTCATTATTAGAAAATAAAACAAGAAAATAACCATTTGGATAAATAGATATTTGTAACTCACCTTTATTTTTCTAGATTTTTGTATCCTAGACTTTGAAAGCAGATATGGTCGGACAAAAATCCACGAATTAATAAATTAGTCCTTTTTTTCCAAATATTCAATGCCAGTCTGAATGTTACCCATATCAAGCTTAACAATAGGAGTTCCATCAGCTGCTTTAATACATCCTAGCTCCATTTTCCTAGGATCAATATTAGGCATTATTAGAGGTTTATAGGAAGCCCTAACATTGATATTAGCATTGATCTAAGGCTATCCACCATGGATGGCATCCCTAAAATTTATTTTTGGGGCTGAGTCTTCGAAATTCTTACCCTTGATAGGGGTTTTCATAGTAGAATTATTTTGTGGGTGCACCTTAGCACCATATTCACTTGAGATATGAGTCATTTTTTGATCAACTGCTTGAAACTTGTTTCGTGATCTCTTTAATCCTTGCCCTAGACATTGTGGAAAATTATGGTTTTAAATTTTCTTTTGTGCAACAAATTGGAAGCCGTTGTCACTCAAGTTCACAGTATGATCTATTGAAAGATAAATTTCTAACCCATTTTGGATCCCCTACAACATTTCTTGCTAAAATATTGAGCATAAACCACAAAAATATTGGTCGCTATGTCCCAAAGGCCCTAAAAACCAACCTCTTGAGCTGCTTGCACTCAACCTAGATGAAACCCTCGCATAACCGCTTGCAAAAAATCTTGTTCACACATAGGGATGTCCTAGGATTTGTGTTGCTCCAAACGATATGAAAATTTGTGGAGACGTTCTAGGGTTTTTCAGGCATCTACCCTCAAATTTTTCTTATTGAAAAAATCTTATAAAGGTCAACATCGAAGAAAATAGGAAACAAAATGGTTAAATTGGAAGTTTTAAATATTCATTCATATCAACGAAGAAAGGACCAAAGACTTTTTAGCAGAATTGTAGGTTGGAAAGAGGATTTCTTGAAGAACTCTCTTCCCAAGTTATTGTACCACACTAAATTTCATCATTGTAAGCCATCGGAACGCAATATTTTGCAAATGTATTCATTAAGAAAACCTTTCATGTTCACAATTAATTGGAAATTTTAGTAAATTTCACACATGCGGATGGTAGACTTATTTAGTTTTTTCTTAATATATTGTGCCCTCTTTCTATTTGAATATTACACTGCATTAATATTGGACTACATAAATACGGTTCAAACTAATGTTGGTTTAGCGTAGGATATTTGTATATGCAGGTCTGGTTTGAAATTTTAAAGGCTACGGTGACTTGCTCTTTTATTTATTTTTTCTTCTAACCATAGCCCTTTTACATTTTTTTTTTATTTTATCAAACAAAATATAAAAATTAATTAAAAAAATTCAAACTCCCAAAAAAAAAGAAACATGGCAATTCCAAAATTAAATTTCATATTTTCATGTTTATGCAAATTCACATTTTAACATAAATTTAAAATTTCAAACTGTGCACATTTTTCCAAGAAATAAAATTAATTTCATTCTATGAAAATTGAAATTTCAATAAATTCCAACTTTTCATTAAAATGATCAATTAATATGACATTTCGAAGTTTCAAATTACAAAGTTAGATTCAATCAATTTTTTTTTTAAATTTTCAAGCAAATCGATTAACAAAAGAATATAAAAATTTGATAACAAAATAAGATAAATTTGTTAAAAAAAGAAGATAAATTGGTTAACAAAACAAGATAAAATTGGTTAACAAAAGAAGATAAAATTGGTTAACAAAAGAAGATAAATTTGGTTAACAAAAGAAGATAAAATTTGATGTACAATTTAAGATAAAACAATTTAAATCACATTTTTAAAGATTCAAATCAAATGTTTGTCAAATTTCAAAGTATATAGTTGATCAATAATGTCATATTTTCACAAATTCCATAAACAACAAAATTATTGCAAATCAAATAAATACCAAAATAGGCCCCTTTTTAATAGGTATATGCAACACTGAGGTATCCAATTAATTTTTAATATTTTACATTTTACTAAGCATTGCAAGCAAGTTTAACACATTGAAAATATCCTTGGGAAAATTAAAATGTTTCCTTGCAAAAGAGGATATCTAGGAAAAATATTGACTATGAGTATAGTTTTGCAATTGGGTAAAATTATCACTCAATTGAATTGGTGCTAGGAGGGCCTTATTTAAGGTGTTGGCTTTGACCAACACGTTTTTTTGTTGAAAGTTGTTCACATTTATTGATTGGAAAATTCTCTAATTGGCAATGCATTGATGCTAACATTTTACAATTTGAGAATTTTCCTTATTGTTATAATTTGATTGATGCCTTCTAATTAACATGATAATGTATCAATTAAGCTTTTGAAAATTGGAAGTCATTTCATTTCAAGAGTACTAAGAACTTGTTGTTTTCATTGTTAAGTTTGGAACCAAATATCATAATCACAAGATATAATGCTTCTAAAGAGACTATTTTCCATATCATTTCCCCCACAAAGAGAATCAGAAGATCCAAGAGTTCATCAATTTTTATTCCACCCAGTAGTGATTCATCGCTACCCATCATCCCACTTTTCCTCCACTAGTAATTCCAATGGCAGCAATTGTAGGAGTTGTAACCTGGTTAGGTGCTCATTGCAATACTTTAAACATTTTTGGAGTAGCCCATGACATTACCAAAAATACAGAAAGGTATTTACCTAAATATAAACATGAAAGATTTAGAATTATTGAAGAGCATATCCAAGATTACAAAGATGAAATGATTAGTTTGCAAGTTAAACATGAGGATGTTGCTTGCAGAATTTTTCCTATCATCTTAGATGAAATGGCATGTGATTAGTATATTAGTTTACCTACCACTTCCATTACATCTTAGGCCCAGTTGGAAATAACTTTTTTTAATCTATTTAGGTTACCCATAAATCATACAGTAATCTATCATCAGTTTGTGTCATCCATGAGAGAGCCTAATGAACCTATGAGAATATGCAATACTTGTTTTCATAAGTTGTATAGCAGGTTAGTTGCTCCTTATACTCTTTAGGTAGATGTTGCCATGCATGTGTACTTTAGTGTATTGTACTTTTAACATCTATTTTTCAAGAACTCCTCAAATCACTATGCTTCCTATGGCATACACTGAGGATTTGATTGTAGAACAATAGTTGATACCACAAGCTTTTGGGATAGGATAGTTGCCTTCCATAGGACATCCAAGTGCTTATAATCAAGTGCCTATGATAAATAAAGTGTTGTCACAACAAATACCTATGTTGAATGCCATGTAATTCAGTAATTTTAATTTACCATACAATTCACACCCACTTATCCTACCACTCCACTATATTTAGAAAATCAATTCACAACTCATAAAATGGTTGAAACAAATGCTCAAATCATGTCTACATTATTCAATATGAAACCCACTCCAAATGCTTTAACATTTCACCAAAACAACACAACCTTTCCACAGGTTGTCCAAAATCAAAGTTTGCCAATTTTTCTAAATCCCACTACCACTACAAGTAACACAACCAATCAACCTATTGTAGGATAAAATAATGAACCTAATTCTCAGGTAAAATACCTACAAAGGGTTGTCCAAAAAATTAGTAGTGACATGGTTCAAACGTAGAAACAATTGTCTCAAAGTTCTCATCAAAATAGAAATTTTAGTTTTTAGAAAAAAATATGGAATACTTGTATGAACAATGGAGGAGTATATTCCCATGGTTAATCAAAGCAATGCTACCACTAGTTCCAATAAAACTATCATCATTGTTAATATTTTGAATTATGATTTAAATAATTGGTGTACGGTATATTCTATGGCCCAACATAGTTATAATGAGTGCCTTGAATTTAAAACAACACTAGATATTCTACAGAAAGAGATGGATAACATGGAAATTATTTCAAAGGAAGATCCTTCCCAACAGGTAAGTACTACCAAAGGGAAAGAATCAGTGCTAGTAGTTGAAACATTTGAATCCATTGAAGAAGATGAAGAAGGCTATGATGGGTCTATAGAAGAGGAAGTTCAAGCCTTCATGCAATTTAAAAATGGAAATAATAATTACAAGTATGGTTATGCATAAGGGATAGTACCAAAAAAGTATTTATCAAATTGGGGTGAATAATCATGAAAAGTGTATAAACTTTGGGGCGAATTTTTAAAGTTTTTGAAGAAATTTTTTCAAAACATGACGATTTTTCCTTTTGTTTCCACTAAAATTATAAATAAATTTTTTTAGGTACTGGCATAAGGCAACTTGCATGGGGCGAGTGGCATAAGTTAAGTGGTAGAAGGTGAGTGGCACAAGGCGAGTGGCATAAGGCGAGTGGCACAAGGTGAGTGAAATAAGGTGAGTGGCATAAAGCGAGTGGTACAAGGCGAGTGGCACAAGGCAAGTGGTACAAGATGAGTGGCATAAGGTGAGTTGCATAAGGCGAGTGGCACAAGGTGAGTGGCATAAGGCGACTGGCATATGGCGAGTGGTATGAGGTGACTGGTAGATGGTGAGTGGCATAAGGTGAATGGCAGATGGTGAGTGGCACAAGGTGACTGGCATAAGGCGATTGGAATATGGTGAGTGGCACAAGAAGACTAGAAGATGGTGAGTGGCATAAGGCAACTAGCAGATGGCAAGTGGTATAAGGTAACTAGAAAATGGTGAGTGGCATAAGGCTACTGGTAGATGGCGAGTGGTATAAGGTGACTGGAAGATAGTGAGTGGCACAAGGTGATAATCGTAATTCATCAATTAGATGATGTCATGTGTCCTCTCTTCTGCCACATGTCGTGCATCTATTAACTTCCACCATGCATAATTCTATAAATTCATTTGTAGGGTCATTTTTTACCTCTTCCATAGTGTTTTCCAGAGTAATTTTAAACCTTTTTCCAGCATTTTTAGGGCATTTTCCACAGCGATTTGGCAACATTTTCAAAGTGTTTTGGTAGCATTTTCAAAGCATTTTGGCAACATTTTAAGAATGTTTTGGCAGAATTTTTAGAAGGTTTTGGTAGTGTTTTCTAGGGCATTTCTAAGTGTTTTACTGGTTTCTCAAACCATTTACTTGCATCTTTTCAAATATGGCTAGCTCTTCCTCTCCTCTTCTCTCTAAAGTGTATTTCAAGAACATATTATGCCCCAACCTGAAGAGCATTTTCAACACCCCTAGAAAATATTCCCAATGGGTTTACACCTCTGTACTTGCTGGTGTGTTGAAGATGCCACAATTGAACATTAATATTCAGTTGATGCAACGAATTGTTTCTTGTTACAACCATGACATGTCAACTTTTTTTATGTGATTGAATAACAAGGACATTGTTTTTTCTATTAAACCCTTCGATGTGTAGAACTAACATGGTTACCATTTTTGGATGGTTACTGGTGATCAACCAATATGCCTTAACTGACGATGATAAATCCACCTTGGAACCATTTACGGTGTTCATTCTGACAATTTGAAAGGTATAATTTGAAAAATTATTTTTATTTAACATTAAATATTGTTGTGTTGAAGTTTCATTTCTCTAATAACATTATCCTTGTACTTTTTTTTCTAATAATGTTGTCTCTTTTTTTCAGTTAATTCTTCAAATTCCAAAAGGGGCTTAAACATTTGCAATGTTGGAGATAAATTTATATATGCTTACATTGAATTTTTTTAGGCAAGGCTTATTCTACAGGGACGACCTACATAAATGCATTTTTAAGCACTTTATTTATTGATTCGTTATATTGGTGGTGGTATATTTGACTGGTCCACGCACATTTCCAACCGCTTGAAACACGAATTTTTGCCTAGAAAATTCAATCTACTTATACAGTCAATACCAACAATTTTATTCTTTGTTTAATTTTGAAAGCTTATTTCAACCTTCAACAAAGTAGTCCTCCTACTACATTGCACCCTAGTTTGTTGTCTATTGGCATGTCTGATGATGAGATACAGGTAAACATATTTGTTGGAATATATTTGTTTTTATTTTTCCATTCTATCTTGTTATTCTCTAATTTTATTTTGAAAATAGAGTAGAGCATCTCAGTATTCAAGTAAAAGGGATGTCATATTTAAGATTCAGGAAGTATTTGTTGATTCTGATACATAGTCACATTCATCACCAATAACTACCACCAAACGTGCGAGGTCTCATGGTGATTGGATTCAGCATACACCTACAACACCTTTTACTTTTAAAATTGTTAATGTCAACATGGAAGAGGTTACCTCTAGCCCACAAGGTAACCTTACTCTTCAAAAATACTAGTTTAAATGATTTATTTTAATGACTTAAAATTATGTTTTTTAATGTGTTTTAAATATTTTTCAGATAAAGGGCAAATGGTTGAATCATGAATGGCTATAGAGTATGATTCTGGTATGTATGGTTTAAATAAATATTTTTAAATGCCATTTGTATTTACACAAGATTAAATTTATATTTTTGTGTGAAATTTAACAAAGGGACCTGCTACATTCAAAAGGCTAAAAACATATATGGCTCCATAGCCTAGCTAGGCATAGCAATAGTCACAACAATAGCCACAACCACAGCAACAACAACATCAATAGCCATAGCCATAACCACAACCACAATAAGTTCCATTGTCGATTCATTCAAAGCAAGTTCCTATCCATCCACAGCAGGTTCCACCTATGAGGAACCAATCACCCATGTGTGGTAAAATATTCCTCACACCGCCACCTCATCAAGGAAGAAGTGGTATAGAGACACAAAATGTGTCATCATCCAATGTTTCTGTTTTATCGATATTAACCTTAGAGATTTTTTCAAATGTTGAGAGTGCATCTCAAATGCCCTCGAGAACTCTAGAATGTGACTTTCTTTATCAGGGTATGAATCTTAAAAATTACCCTTTAAATGCAAGTGATATTCTTGAGGATGAATAGGGCATTTATGGAGAAGAGGGTGTCAATGTAGATGCCATTGGAATTTCCCCCTCCACTCTACAGCAAGTCACTGCCTATAGTGTAACAACTGATGATATCCTAAAATTTTCTAAAAATATGTTATTAGTCGATAGATGTAAAGTTGTAGTTCATAACACTCTTCTTTCGGTTATTGATAAATTGAAAGAATGAGAATATTGGGCCAAGGTTTGAATTAAAGCAATCAATGGCCGATATAAGAATTTTTCAAAGAGAAAAGATTTTTTTTAAAGGTTGAGAATGAGTCCCAAGAGCTTGATGTTTTGTTACATAAAGCTCAATCTGGCACTATGGAAGCCGAGTCTACATATAGAGATAAAATTCTTGCCATTGTTTTGAATCTTTTGGAAAACCTCAATGCAGAATCTGAAGCATATTTTAATGAATGGGTACTAGATCAGAATAAAGTAGCAGTTGTAGAAACAACACGACTTACAATTGATGTAAGTTTTACATCTAAATTAAAAAATTGTTTTTGTTAAATATGTTTTGTTTATAAATATTAACCTTTTTCATTTCTATTTTTTAGTCTAATTTCCAGAACCTAAAGCAACAAGTTGGTGCCATGAAATTTTTGATCAAGACTACCAAAATTAGCATTAGTAATGCTATTGAATTGAATAAGAGGTTACAACAAATGGTTATAGAAAATAATTTGTTGAAGAATATTATCAGAGATAGGGGCCTGGATGTCGAGGCTAAACTAAAATAAAATGAGGAGCTAAATGCACCTTTCAAAGAAGATCCAGCGAATGAAGATAGTGCCTTGTTATCGGGGATTAACTTTACAGCTGAAAGTTTGGTTAGGGTTGGGGCATTAGAAGAAAAGGATATTGAGGTAGATGTTGGTGAACCTTCAGGAAACATTGAAAAAGAATACAAGTTTTTTGTGTTGCATCTTAAGTGAAACAAAAAATATTTATATTTTTATAAATTATTTAAGACTCGTATTTTTTTTAAAATTAAAATCAATGATAGAGGCAATTTCTGAAAAATTTGTATTATCATTTTGAAATTTTATTTTTAATTAATGTTATGTTTTAATTTTGAAGTGGAATAAATAATGTTTGATATGTTTTATAAATTGTGAATGAATGGTATCCTTTTTGAAAATTGAAATCAATGAGACTATTTTTGAAATTTTGGAAATTTTGTTTTAAATGTTGTTATGTTATTATTATATGTTTTAATGTATTAATGTTTTTATGTTTTAATGTTGTTTGTAAATTATCTCTTGGAAATTTTGTTTTAATTATTACTATGTTTTTATTATTTATGATGATGTAGAAGTTTGTTGTTTTTAATTTGAAGTGGAAGAAATAATGTTTGATATGTTTTGTAAATTGTGAATGAATGGTAAATTTTTTGAAAATTGAAATCAATGAAAGAGAACATTTCCAAAAAAATGTGGTATCTCTAGGAAACTTTGTTTTGAATGTTGTTATGTTTTTATTGTTAGTGTTAATAAATTAAGTAATTTTTAAGTATATGGATGCAGTACGATGTTCTTTTATGTTATATGAATTAATTTGAAATGACAAAAAATGCAGCACAGACATTTACTTTCACAAGTTGCCAATAATGATTTATACATTACAAATCTACAAGAAAAATAGAAACTTTAGACTAATACTTCAATAACAAGTCTATTGTAAAATGATATACAAAATATCTAGTAATACATTTTAGATAATCCAATAATCAAATCATGTGTAATAAAAGAATATGTGTAACATGTGTAATAAAATAATACATAATAAAATCAGAGGGCTATGTTATACAGAGTATCCAATGGCATCCATTCATTTTGATATGTGGAATCAAATCAAATGATAATATGTGAAATGAAATCAAATAATAATATGTGAACTCAAAAATTATGATATTTGAAATCAAATCAAATGATGACATGTGAAATCAAATAAAATAATAATATGTGAACTCAAATCAAATCAAATGAAAACATACTTTCATTCTGATATGTGAAATCAAATCAAATGATAATATGTGAAATCAAATCAAATAATAATATGTGAAATAAAATAAAATAATAATATGTGAACTCAAATAAAATAAAATGAAAGCATCCTTTCATTTTGATATGTGAAATCAAATAAAATGATAATATGTGAAATCAAATCAAATTATAATATGTGAAGTCAAATCAAATCAAATGAAAGCATCCTTTCATTCTGATATCTGAAATCAAATAAAATGATAATATGTATAATCAAATCAAATGAATGAATCCTTGCACTATAGTTTTTGAAGCTGTAACAAACTCTTTTCAGATTGTACAAAATGTTCTGCACTCATTCCCAAAAATTTGTTGAGCAAGGTGCAGCGATAGTATTGTCATTGTTGTCAACACACTCAGATGGACATGTTGATGCAGTGGATAGTTATTCAGAGGTTTTTCATAGTATGTACAGTGATTTTCAATGCTTATGAGGATGTTTTTGATGTTCGGGTGAAGTTGTTACAGGTTGTTCGTGCAAATTTGCAAAAGTTGAAAAAATCGTCAAGAAGTTGTCAAACAAATTGCAAAAGTCATCACAGGCATAGTTGGACAGGATGGATCAGTTTGGAACATTACATCATGTCAATAAATAGTCCAAAATAGCATTGGATGTGTCATCATAGTGTTTTGATTGATCGATGATGTTTTCGGTATCTTGGCGGATGATTTGGCAAGTGGTTGTACAGGCCAAAAAAGGGTAGTTTTGTCAGAAGTACTGCAAGCAAACCGAGAAGAATTTGATAGAAAAATTCAAACTAGAGGTTTTCATTATCTTCAAGAACATGTGTTATAAATTTCCACCAAAAATTAGAAATGAAGTGAATTTTACGTGTTGCGAGACTATCACAAAAATGTTTTCTAAAAAAGTGTGTCAGTAGCAGTTTTCGTGGAGGTGGTACAGGTGAACCATAAGGAGTTATGTAGCTATATTTGTACTGGATGTAGTTAGTATTGCAAATATTCTACATTTAAAATTTTAGAGAAAATAAAGTTATGAGGTGAGAGTTATGATTGTTTCAAAAACGGTACAGGTCACTTTTATGTCAATTTGTTCCACTTGTGCAAAATCCTTCAGTTGGCCGTTTCGACCTTGCGGAGTCACCAGAGCTTCAGTTTCAGTGTTGTTATACCTTCAAGGCATAAAATAGAGAATATTTCATTTTTGGTTTGAGGTGTCACGTGGCTCTGAATTGAGATAATGAATAAGGTGTCAATTCTTTGCATGTGACATGTTTGAAGAAATGCCTTCTCAAAATAAAAAAGGAAGTTATATTGTTTTAAGAATCTTCATTAAAGAAAATATTTTTAAAATTAAAAATGAAAAAGAATGCAAGTGTGTGCTTTTTAAGTGACAAGGGATTTTATTGAAAAGTGGGGACTTTATTTTGTGAAGAGAAGTGTGTGTGGAGAAAAATAAAGAGTGAAAATTTGTGATTTTTGGAGAGTGGTGAAAAACATCACTTCAATATTTTTGGCATAACTTTCTCATATGATATATATTTTGATTGAAATTTTGAGAGGATTTCATAGACAAGTGCTACACAATACCCAGAAAACATTTAGCAATTTGCAGAATGAGTTAAGAGAACAATCAATTTTTTTTGTGAGAAGAGAAGATTCAAATTATGAGTAATGCAGAGAGAGGGATGGTATACTAGGTGAAATAGAAAGTTTTATATTTTGAGCTTACAGACCATAGAGGGTTCTGGTTTCAATGAATACATTCATATATGTCATTTTATTATCAATATAAAAATCAAGTGGGTGCTTGGTAGAGAGGTTGGTGCTCCTTTTTGCTGGTACAAATAAATCTGGGGTTGGTGCTCCTTTCTATTGGTGCAAATAAATTTGGGGTTGGTGCTCCTTCTAGTGGGTGCTAATAAATTGATTGTAAAGTTGGTGCTTTGTAAAGGCTGGATTTGGATGGAAGTCCAAAAAGTCATTTTTGGGGATGTAGTCAAATTGATGAACCTTAATACACCTTGTGATGTGTGATGTTCTCTTGTTATACTTACTTTATTTGGTTTTATGTTTTCATTATTTTGGCTTTGAGTGTTGAAGATTTAATTTTTAAAGAGCTACACTGATTCACCCCCTCTCTCAGTGTCATTGTGAGACTAACAATTGGTATCAGAGCGAGGTTCCTGAACAGGCTTAACCGACTAGGGTGATCTTAGAAGTGACACAATGGTAGGTGGTGAAGGCTTATCATCAAACAAAGAACCATTATTTGATGGCACTAATTATGCATTTTGGAGACCCAAGATATAGACATATCTTTGTGAAAGCATGAGATTCTGGGCGAAGGAAACACTAATTGCGATGTATTCAAAATCAAACACGCTTAAGTCCTAGAAATGTAGAATGCATGAAATGAAAGAGATGCATTGAAATGAGATACAAGAAAATGAAGAAATCACAGCCCTTTTATTTAACTCTCTTGATCTCTATTACAAATACGCCTCCTCCATTTTTAGTGGCTAGGAGCGTTAAATGAATTTGGTTACAATCAAGACTTAATGTTCCTCCTTTTGCGTGCCCACATTTGAAATGGGCAGGCTAAGACGTTGTCGTCGTTGGTGTTGATGAGTCCTTAACCTTTGCTGCTCCTCCTATGATCAAAGAAACAACAAATATGTTAGTAGCACCTGCTGCAAATAAGAAGCATTTGTTCTCTAAAATTAATGAAAGATGCATGTAAAATATTAGCCAAATCGATAGACAAAATGACTCTAAATGACCTGCAAACTCGACATAGACCAGAAAACATTACCAGAAGGCCACTGCCATCGAAACAGTTGGCCAATTCACACTTAACTGCAATTTCTCCCTGGTCAGGATGAATCCTACTGTAATTCGTCCTCGGGTAGGACGAATTCGACTGTAATTCGTCCTCGGGTAGGACGAATTCGACTGTGATGAAAAGCCATGTTGATGCCATCCAAATGTCATGTCTCGAGATCTCCAAATGACCTAAAAATAGAGGGGTTATCTAATTGGGGGCATTTTGGGATGACCCAGATGGTCGGATTCTCCCAATTTGACCTGCATCAGCGAGAATTTGGCATCGCTACCTGCAAGTTAGTGGGACAACAAAAGCGACGAGAACATGATGAAATCTGATAAAAACATTGTGAGATTGAGTACATAAACTATCTAATCAGCAAAGAAAAAATGACAGAAAAATGAATTAGAATGAAACTCAAAATGTGCAGGGTGCCCAAGTGGGCCGCCCATCATTGGCACTTGATTTTGGCACCAATCCACTTGGGATGGGCCCAAAATATCTTAAGATGGGGTTGTCAGCAAATTGGTGGATTACAGTGGTCAAATGTCAATTTTTTGGTTTTGAATTTACACTTCCAATAGCCACCCAATAACCTCTCTTGTGAAAGAGATTAAGGATGTGGAAAATGTAAATCAAGAGGGCAAAGGCATGATATCAAATCGGTAGCACTTCGTTGCTTGAAAATGCCTCCTTCATGTTTTGGGTGGGAAAATTCCACCATTTTATAGACCCAGGGGGTCTCTTTTGAGAGGGATGCATAAGCGCCATGTGTTGGTCATAGGTGCCATGTGGCAATCATGTCTTCTCATGAGAGAGGAAAGTCCTCCATGACTTGGGCTTTCATAACTGCCCTTGTGACAGTCCTCTAACGACCCATCTGCCCACCCACACATGCGTGCGAGGCAAGAGTCATCAACTGATTGTCTTTGGCTGCCACTTGGTGCCACTCTTCTTTTTGCCCGTTAAACTTGGAATTCGTCCCGACCAGAGATGGATTCATCCCTGGGTGAGACAGATTCCAGTTTGAATTCATCCCTGGATGAGATGAATATTGAGCAAAGTGCCTGAATGTGCCAAATTGCCTTTTGACCTTACAAAATTGCTATAAAAGTGGTTAGGACCACTGTTTAACCTCTAGGGGATGTCCTGGGGGATGTGTGTGTGTCAAAGCGATCAGTGTTTGTAGTCACATAATCGGATTGGTGTTGTTTTGGTGTCTATAGATGCCCATTTTTGGGATGCGTTGTGCGTGGCACAATGCAGAGCAAAAACAGATAACCAAAGCACTAATTATTAGTGTTTCTTGGTAACCTAACCAGCTTTTTATGTCGCAAGCATAGAAATGGCATGCATTCTTGAATCCTTTCTTCTGACGAGCTAAGGAATTTGATTTCAAGTATTAACCTATTTTGGTTAGGTGTGACTTGAGCTTGGACATTGATCAGTCATGAATAGGCAAAGGGTGCAACCTTTTGTCCACAGGGGGAACCTTGTGTTCATGATTCACAAAATGCCAAGCGTTTGATCAAGTTGTGATTGTTGCTTGTTTACTACCCCAAGCAGGAGCGTAATTGTCTTTGTCAATGATTCTTTGAATGCATGTCATTGCCTTGATTGGGTGTGTGTTTGTTGATTGGTGACTAAGTGTGACTACCCCCTCAAGCGACGAATCGATGAGGGAATGACCTTTGTGAGAAAAGCGACGAGTCGCTTGACCCAAGATGACTTGTGCAAGGGTGCCTTTAGATGGTTTATCGTTAAGCATATGCAATTTTTCCAACATTTAGACTTGTTTTTGGTGGGTGTGAACCCTTTTGGTGATGCCATAATGGGGTGAAATCATCGAAAACCCGTCTTCCCGTGGAGCGATCCGGCTATGGTAGCCTTCTTAGGGAAGTAGGAGAGTGACAATTTGAGCCCCGACATCAATTTTTTATGCCAAGAGGTTAAGTGCAAGAGCACTTGCATTCGGCAATGCTTATTGCTTTGTTTTTGTGTTGCATTTATTTTTTTGTTTTTGTTGTTTGGTTGTTTGGTTGTTTTGTTGTTTTTGAGTGGGTTTTGACCCTTTTGTGATGTCGTTTGGGGGTGAAATTGTCAAAAATCCGTCTTCCCATGGAGCGGTCTAGCTATGGTAGCCTTCTTAGGGAGTAGGATAGTGACAATGTAGCCTCGAAATCTAGTTTTTCTATGTCAAGAGGTAAAGTGCAAGAGCACTTGTGTCTGGTAATTTTTATTGATGTTTTTGTTGCATTTTTTTGTTATTTTTGTTGTTTTGATTTTCTTGCTTTGTGTATATGTCATTATTTTATGTTATGCACAATGATTGATGTTGATGGATTCATGCTACTTTATATTGATGTATGCATATGGTATGATAAATGCGAATGTTGTTGATTTATATGATATGTAATGGAATGAATGAAATGATTTGTTGATAAACTTGCATTGGAACCATAGACTATACAGAACTTATGACTTTGTGTACTTGGTGATTGTTGTGGTAGGTGACTTTGTATGTATACATGTGGTTTTTTGTATTTTTTTTTATTGTATTTGTAAGGATGAAAAGTAGCGTAGTTTGTTTAGAAATGTAGCTAAGGTTTTCTAAGACTCAGACAGTTTTAACTCACTAGCCATGACTGTACTTTATCTTACAAGACTTTTGAACAAGGTATGAATCGTGTTTGTTTTTGACCAAGTTATTTCACATCCCTGTGTGTGCAATTGAGATCATTTATGTGGTATTTGTCAGGATACTGCCAGTGCCAGATGGGCTCTCAACCGAACCTTTACTAAGGATCACCTAATTAGCTCCACTAACTCCTTTATTGTATTTAGTAAGATTAATCTGTGGTGCTATCTAAGATACCACAAGCTAGCTCATCCACATGCAAACATTGATCTGTACACAAGTTAATGTGACAGATATATCGTCATGTGAGAAGTTTACCACTAGTGACCGATAGGCTATCAACCAAACCGGTACTGAGGCTTGCCTCATGATCTGTTAGAATGCTGAGAGTTCCAGGGATTCAAGTTCAACTCCCTTATTTTCTTTAATTGTATTGGGATACTTGCTCCTTTGTAGTGATAAAATCACTATTTATTTTTGTTTTATTTTTTTTTCTTTTTGAGCAAGGGATTTGGATATGGAGTGACAAGAATCACTATTGTTTGTGCCTTTTGATGTGTGCACTTTGTAGGATGTCAAATTTTGGTGTTTTGACTTTTTGCAAATTTTTGATTTTTTGCAACTATTGAGAATTTGGGATTCTTAGGTAATTGGGTAGGGAAGATGTTTGTCCTTTTGCCAACTCTCAGCATTCTTTGGGTCATTCACACAGGGGGATGAGCAAGATAGCCGCTTCGCTTATGGTGACTTGGATTACTTTGCAGGTTTCATCTTTCGTTCACACAACTTGGGAATTTTTATGTGTTTTAATTTGTGTTGGGATGCTACGTAACAAGGCATATTTCAAGTATAACTCTACATTCATAAAATCTATTTGACTTGGTACATTACGTGGCTAGAGAGCAAAATGATGACTGAATTATGAAAATTCTTGATACATTAGAAGACCACTGACTCTTAGTGTGGTAAAAAGCAGTAAATGGCGTTTGTTTGTTTGTTTTATAAGATGGAACAATGTGGAACCAGATGGACTAGCAGAGCAATTACAGCCTATGGTGCCTTTGACCTGTACGACCACAAATATGTGATGTATGGATGCAATGCTTAATGTAGCTATGTATTTTTGTATTTTTGATGGATTGATTTTTGTGAATATGAATATGAGATGTGAGAAAATCTCTCTATTGATTAATTTGAGCATGCCTAGAAATGAGATGCAATTTTTTGTTGTTTTTCATGATTTTTGTTGTTTTTGAATTTTCTTGATGGTGACCAAGGGATTTCGAGAATCCTTTGGGGCCTTTTTGGGGTGACCAAGCAATTGCAATAATCCTTGGATATTTTGCGGTGACCAAGTGATTGCAATAATCCTTGGAGCTTTTGGGGTGACCAAGTGATTGCGATAATCCTTGGAGCTTTTTGGGTGACCAAGTGATTGCGATAATCCTTGGAGATTTTGGGGTGACCAAGTGATTGCGATAATGCTTGGAGCTTTTGGGGTGACAAAGTGATTGCGATAATCCTTGGAGCTTTTTGGGTGACCAAGTGATTGCGATAATCCTTGGAGCTTTTGGGGTGACCAAGTGATTGCGATAATCCTTGGAGCTTTTTGGGTGACCAAGTGATTGCGATAATCCTTGGAGATTTTGGGGTGACCAAGCAATTGCGATAATCCTTGGAGCTTTTTGGGTGACCAAGTGATTGCAATAATCCTTGGAGATTTTGGGGTGACCAAGTGATTGCAATAATCCTTGGAGCTTTTTGGGTGACCAAGTGATTGTGATAATCCTTGGAGCTTTTGGGGTGACCAAGCGATTGCGATAATCCTTGGAGATTTTTGGGTTTTGACCAAGTGATTGTGATAATCCTTGGAGCTTTTTGGGTGACCAAGTGATTGCGATAATCCTTGGAGCTTATGGGGTGACCAAGTGATTGCGATAATCCTTGGAGCTTTTGGGGTGACCAAGTGATTGCGATAATCCTTGGAGCTTTTTGGGTGACCAAGTGATTGCGATAATCCTTGGAGATTTTGGGGTGACTAAGTGATTACGATAATCCTTGGAGCTTTTTGGGTTTTTACCAAGCGATTGTGATAATCCTTGGAGCTTTTTGGGATGACCAAGCGATTGCGAGAATCCTTGGATCTTTTGGGGTGACCCTTCAAGGGATAGAGGTACCCCCAGCTTGATGATCTTTGCACTCTGGATCTGGCTCTATAGGGATTGGCATGAATGGATTGGCCCTATGCACGAAAATGAGGACAAGATCTACCCTCGGCACTGATATTGCTATGGGATATCTGGGTGGAAGTTGATCTTTGTGTGCCCAAAGTGGTGGATTTAACAGTTGGTTCCATTGCGGTGGGTTAACGCGCCACTCATGCCCTAGTATTATGTTTATCTGTTGAAGTGCTTCCTCAATTTTTATGGGATGTCGATGTTGTCGCATGTGATTGTTGTGGGCTATCTCTGTCTTATCCTCACCTTTAGCCAGTGAGTATAGCTCATCAGAATCTAGAGATTCTAAGACATGGAGGACTGCATTATCAGGTAGCCTTACGGTCGAAGGTTGATCCTCTTTGAAAGGAGCCTCATGTAAGTTGGGCCTTGGGAGCTCTAAAATCTTGGTCTCTATCGACTCGAAGTGCTCTAGCGCTTTGCATGTATCAGGGGATTTGAGCTCCTCCTCTTTGGTTGGTTCTTGTTGAGGAACTTGGGGCCTATGGAGGGGTGGCCAGATAGCACCCCCCATGCCTTGGTAGGGCAGTTCATCTCGCTCTTCTTCTCGCTCTAATTCCTTAGAGGCTTCTTAAGTAATTTTTAAGAGTGGCCCATAAACTTGGGTGGATGCCTGAGGAAGGCACCCATCATTGGTTATAGGAGTGGCCTCCCGCTTATGTCTAGGAGGCATCGGGGGCGATGCTTGATGAGGTCGCGAAGACTTGTCTCTCACCCGAGGGTTGTGCCTCTCATAATGTTTTTTCTTATGCGTGTGAGGGGTTGGAGTCCTCTCCTACATAGTGTTTTGGAACAACTCATCCTTATGGTGTTGAAGGTGCTATTTATGTAGAAGATACCATTGCTCTAACTGTTGTCATTCTAGCTCAAGTTGCGTGAGTTGCGCCCGACAGGTGACATGCTCGACAGATTCTAAGATAGTTGGTCTTGTCGTCTCATGTCTAGAAGGGTTAGATGCCTCTCTAACATATCTATCTCAGTCATAGTGATCCAAGATCTCTATAGGCCGCCTCCATTTGTTGGGGGTAGCAGCATTCCCTCGGGGCTTTGGCCTCAGTGAGTGGTCTTGATAGATAGTAGGTGCGAAGGCGTATTGCTCCCATGCTTTATATTACTCTCAAGGAAGGTAGGGGTCTTCCTCGTGCTCTCTTTCATAAGTTAAAAAGGGATGGACAAAGTTGGATCACCCTACCTAAGGATCCTTGTGCTTTGGATTTGTCCTTGTAGTCCTGACAACTAGAGGGGGTGAAGGAGGGATAGTGTAATCATGTGGTTTCTCCTGTCGAACCCTATGTTGACCTAGCACTTCATCGCATGGTGAACACTCATAGTGAGCATCTAAGGGAGCTCTCCTATGGATGTACCCATCATGGAAGGGTGTGTGCTGAGTGCTATGTTGAACAGGAGTTCTCCTAGAAGGGGTGCCCCTATAGTCCCTATCCGTTAAGGTGTGGAGGGGACTACCTTGTGTGTCAGGTCGCCAAGGTGGTATGACTAAATCCTTGGGACTATAACAGAGGTGACTCATGCCTCCTTGGACATTCTTTGTAGTGTCTTCCCATGAGTGGGCTTGGCTATGGGTGAACACCATTGTGTTGCCTCTCTACAAAGTGCGTAGATGCTTTCTAAAAAAAACCCTAAAATTGAAATGAGTCAGATGGGCCCCAAAATTGGGGTGTGCATCCTTCTTACAATAGATAAAGCAAAAATGAAGTTTCAAGTCCTAAATCTAAATACATTAGGAGATATTGACCTTCGAACAGCTCAAAAAGCAAAAAAAAATAGCTAAGTAATTTTAAAACCTAATTTTGGGACACTAGATGATGGAATTTGGCCTCAAAAACTGACTTTTCTGGACAAATAGGACTCTAGAAGAGCATATTTATTTCTCAAATTAAATATGTGAAAGATATGCTGAAAAGTTCACAATGGAGGATTGTAAGCCAGTTAGCACTCCCATGACGATAGGTTGCAAGTTAAGAAAGGATGACAAATCTCCACATGTTGATCAAACTATGTCTAGATCTATGATTGGGAGCTTACTGTACTTGACAGCTACCAGAATAGATATTTTGTAGGTAGTATGCATGGTAGCACAATTTTAGGCTAGTCCCAAGGAGACTCATGTGACAACAATGAAGAGGATTCTTCGGTACCTCAAGGGTACTATGGAGTATGGGTTATGGTATCCGAAAGGTAATGAATTCACCCTTATTGTGTATTTAGATGTAGATTGGGAAAGATATGTATATTATATGAAGAGTACCAATGGAGGTGCATTCTATCTTGGAGATAGGTTGGTCACATGGTATATTAAGAAACAAGAGTCAGTCTCCTTATCCATAGCAGAGGTAGAATACATTGCAGTGACAACATGTTGTACATAGGTGTTATGGATGAAATAAACTCTGAAGGATATTGGCATTAATTTTAGTGAGATTATTTTAGTTAATTGTTATAACACTTGTGTCATTAACATATCAAAGAATCTAGTTATGCATTCTCGCACAAAACATATTGCTATTCGATATCATTTTTTGAAGGAGAAAGTTGCGGAAGGTGAGGTTAAGTTGGATTTTGTTTCAAAAATAGAGAAAGTAGCAAATATCTTCACCAAATCATTGCCCAAGGAATACTTTGAGTACATTTGCAAGAAATTAGAAGTGGTCACACTTCCCAAGAATTGACTAGCTATTGGGGCCACATTCTTAGGGGGAGCATTTGTGTATTTGTTTATCTTTTTGCTCATGTTTGTGATTTTTTGCTAAGTGTAATAATTTTTTCTTGAGAATGTTGTGCATGGAATCAGGGGGAGTTTGTAGTAGCCCTTTGGTCTTGTTTTCAAAGGGGGAGAAGAGTTACAAGAAATTGTGCGTGTGTTGCCAACAATTCCAAAGGGGAAGATTATTGAGCAAGGTGCAACGATAGTATTGTCATTGTTGTCAACACACTTAAATGGACAGGTTGATGTAGTGTACAGTTTTTTAAAGGTTTTTCAGAGTATGTACAATGATGTTCAATGATTATGAGGATGTTTTTGATGTTCGGGTGAAGTTGTTACAGGTTGTTCGTACAAATTTGCAAAAGTTGAAAAAATCATCAAGAAGTTGTTAAAAATTTGTAAAAGTCATCATGGGAACATTTGGATAGGATGGATCAGTTTGGAACATACCAACATGTTAGGAAATAGTCTAGAACAATGTTGGAGGTGTTAGCATAGTGTTTGGATTGATCGGTGATGTTTCCGGTATCTTGGTGGATGATTTGGCAAGTGGTTGTATAGGCAAAAAAAGGGCAGTTTTGTTAGAAGCACTACGAGCAAATCAAGAATAATTTTATAGAAAATTTTAAAATGAAGGTGGTAATTATCTTCAAGAACATGTGTTCCAAATTTCCACAAAAATGGAGAAATGAGGCGAATGTTACAAGCATTGCAAGACTATCACAAAAACACTATTTTTGAAAAAGTTTGTCAGCAGCAGTTTTTGTGGAGGTGGTACAGGTAAACCGTAAGGCATTATGTAGTAATATTCAGAATGGATATATTCAGTATTGCAGATATTCTACATTTCAAATTTTAGATAAAATAGAGTTACAAGGTGAGAGTTATGATTGTTGCAAAAAAAATATAGGTCACTTTTATGTCAATTTGTTCCACTTGTGCAAAATCCTTCAGTTGGTCGTTTTGACCTTGCAGAGGTACTAGAGTTTCATTTTCAGTGTTGTTACACCTTCAAGGAATACAATAGAGAATCTTTTGTTTTTTTTTTGAGGTGTCACATGGCTCCGAATTAATAGAACGAGTAAGGTATCAATTCTTTGCATATGATGTGTTTGATGAAACGCCTTCTCAAAAAAAAAAAAGTTATATTGTTTTAAGAAGCTTCATTAAAGAAAATATTTTTAAAATTGAAAAGGGAAAAGGAATGCAAGTGTATGCTTTTTAAGTGACAAGGGATTTTATTTAAAAGTGGGAACTTTATTTTGTGAAGAGAGAAGTGTGTGTGGAGAAAAATAAAGAGTGAAAATCCGTGATTTTTGGAGAGTGATGAAAAACATCACTTCAGTATTTTGGGCATAACTTTATCATATGATATATATTTTTGCTGAAATTTTTATATGAGTTCACAGACAAAGTTTTGCACAATACCCAAAAAGCATTTAGCAATTGGAAAAATGATCTAAGAGAAAAATCAATTTTTTTGTGAGAAGAGAAGATTCAAATTATGAGTAATGCAGAGAGAGGGATGTTATACTAGGTGAAATAGAAAGTTTTAAATTTTGAGCTTACAGACCATAGAGGGTTTTGGTTCTAGTGAATACATTCATATATGTCATTTTATTATCAATATCAAAATCAAGTGGGTGCTTGGTAGAGGGGTTGGTGCTCCTTTTTGTTGGTGCAGATAAATCAAGGGTTGGTGCTCCTTTCTATTGGTGCAGATAAATCAGGGGTTGGTGCTCCTTCCAGTGGGTGTTGGTAAATTGATTATAAATTTGGTGCTTTGTAAAGGCTAGATTTGTATGGGAGTCCAAATAGTAATTTTTATGGATGTAGCCAAATCGGTGAACCTCGATACGTCTTGTGTTGTGTGATGTTCTCTTGTTATACTTTCTTTATTTGGTTTTATGTTTTCATTGTTTTAGCTTTGAGTGTTGAATATTTAAGTTTTAAAGAGTTGCACTGATTCATCCCCCCTCTTAGTGTCATTGTGAGACTCACAAAATTTTGTCTTCACAATCTGACCAGTGTTACTATCATCCTTATTATCATCAATATTTGTTACACCTCTTCTCTATGCCAAAGAATTCCAATGTGACATTGCTATTTCATAAGGAAACTCCTCCCCCTCATAGGTCGACACATATAATCTCAAATAATTCTTAAAAAAAATTTCCAACCTATTCTAAAATTTAGATTTTATATATGATAGTGCACTGAACACCCTTTCATATTCGACAAATCCCAAAATCATCATTTGATATAATTCATATAAATAAAAATATTCACTGATAGTATGTTGTAAGATAGTACTTGGTTGTAATATTTTCTACTCATGTGAAATATAACCTACTTCATGATGGTTAGAGAGATGTAAAACTTGAGTAGACATTGTTGTTCCAAAACAATTTGATTGTTTTGTCAAAATATCTCTATTGAGAATGCCATTGATTTCAATACCATTGACTACAACACTTTTACTAAAATGGCCAACAATATTATCCATGTATTTGAGAAACAAAGAATTTATATTCTAGTATTCATTACAAGGATCCCAAAACATCGAATTAACCACACCCATAGCCTCTAGCAATTCATCTCTTTGAAAATGGTCTCTTATTTCTTTTGTCAATGATTCTGTTATTTGTTTTAGTTTAAGTTTTTTATCATCTACAACTACATGAAATATGTTGTAGGTTATGGGTATTTTATCAACTTCATTTGTAGCTATATCCATTTGCACACCATAACAATATAAATATATTTCCTTTTCATGGGAATTAATACATAGATGATCATTTATATTGAACTTCAAAAAACTTTGAGGACCATTCACGTTTGTTAATTTTCTCCAACTCTCAAACATGAGATCCATTAAATTTTGACCAAATGCGTACATCATATCAATATGCATGCAAATTTGTATTCTCACCCTAATGAAATCCATAATATAAATTGATCTTTCTTGTGCAATTTTTATCAAAGTATTCATTTTTTTCAACATTGGAAGAATTCCACACAATGTGAGAAGAGTTTCAAAGTCACTCATTTGAAAAAGTAAATATTTAGCCTTATCAACTACCCTATGATTTGCATACATAAACCCTATCAAGGATTAATATTCTTTGAAAAATCTTAATGCAAGTTGATACATCGAAATCCACCTAGTATCCACATATTTCAAGAGTTTTTTACCTTCGATAACTCCTAGTGCAAACTGTTGAAACTTTGAAAATATTTTTGGACTACGTGAAAAATATTCATGAATTTCAAGGACAAGATCTTCCACTCTAGCAACATTTGTAAATGTATCCACAATTTTATATGCATGATTTATTCTATGAGCCATGCAATGAATAGGGATATTCCTTTTTTTCAAGCCAATTAGTCTGTGCAATGTTTCTTACAAGATACTAACTAAAGCCATTGCAAATAGAATGAGAGATGTTCTGCCCTGCATCATAGATCCATTCTAGGGAAGCTTTGTCCATGGCAGGTCAATCTTGGATGGAGTTATCACAGCTCATGAAGCTCTACACTCTGCTCATAAGATTAACAGGTATGTTTTTACCCTCAAGCTTGATATGAACAAAGCATTTGATAGGCTAAATTAGGACTTTCTGAGTGTTGTCCTCCTTAAGTTTGGTTTTCACCACCAATGGGTTAATTTGATCAAATAATGCATTTTTAAAGCATGGTTCTCAATTCTGGTTAATGTAACAATTGATGGTTACTTTCAAAGTCATAGAGGAATCCGATAGGGTGACCCTATCAGCCCCATGTTATTCATCATTATGGTAGAATCTTTAGGTAGAACCATAAAAATGCTTGCAGTTCAAGGCTAATATCAAGAATCAAGGCAACATATCTCACTAGGGTTGTTTCTCACCAACAGTTTGTTGATGATACTCTTATATTGACTAAGGCATCGGTGGTTGAGGCCAAAAGAATTAAATACATCATGCAACTCTACGATGACGCTGCTAGTCAAAAAGTTAATTTTAGTAAAAGCGAGTTATATTTCTTAAACACCCCCATTCAGAGGCAATGAAGGATTGCAAAAAATTTAGGGTGTGATATAGCAAACCTCCCCACTTCGTATCTTGGTCTCCCTATTTTCATTGGTTCTCTGAGAGAGTCAATGTGAGACAGGGTTATTGAAAGAATTCAAAAAAACTTATTGGTTCTCCATTTTCAAAGCCCTTGTGAAGGTTTTCCAAAAAATTGAGAAACTCCAAAAAAAAAATTATGGATTGGATCAGAGGAGAAAAAAAGGACACACCTTGAAGAATGGACCAAAGTGTGTAGACCCAGGGAAAATGGGGGCTTAGGTCTGAGGATAATTGCTCATATGAATTTAGCTTTACTAGCTAAGTAGGCATGGTGCCTCATTTTTGGTGAAGAAAATGAATGGACATCTATCATCAAATAAAAGTATCTTCAAAATATGGAATTTCTAAGTGACTCAGTTCCAATCAGAGGTTCTACGTTTTGCAAATCAATTCTCAATTGTAATGAAATCATCAAAAAATGTTTAAGATGGGTTTTAGGCAATGATGAGAGGATAAAATTCTAGAATGACAATTAGGCTAAGGACGAACCACTAACGTAATATCCTAACTTAGCCCGAATCAGAGATATCACAAAAGAACTCATTAGAAGAAAAGTCTCTGATTATATGGTTGTGGATAGAGGCAGAATGAAGTGGAAATAAATAAGGATTTAGGGATTTCAAGCGGAATTAAATGATCTTTGTAACATTCTCGGATAACATTTTATCCCCATGAGACCCAAGGAAGATCAAGGGTCCTGGGCTCCTATGAAAAATGGGTAGTTCACTGTTAAATCATATTACAAGCTTATACTTGATGACGAGGATTTTATCCTCCAAAAGGACTTAATTTGGATAAAAAAATTAATTCCAAAAATTGCAGTCTTTTCATTGCTAATTGTCCAAGGATGAATTATAACCATTGATAATATGATTTGTAAAGGTATTTTTATCACTAATCACTGTTATCTATGCAGGGCTAATTGGGAGACCATTTATCACATTTTCCTCGAGTGCACTTTTTCCTTAACTATCCTAAATGGGGTTTTTCAGGCCTTCAATATTTTTTGGGTTAAAAAAACCATTGTAATTGATTTTTTCATCTAGTGGCCTTGCACATTTTCAAGCCAAAGACTTAGATACATGTGGAAAATTTGTCTCAATCACTATCTTTGGCAGGTGTGGCTAGAAAGGAACCATAGAGTCTTTAATGAGTCTATCCATGATCATCAAACTATCATTGCCAGGATCCTATCCTTTGCCAATGAGAATGTGAACCTTATCCCTTTTGATAGTCGTAAACCTCATCTACAGGAGACCATGATTGCTCAATATTTAATATTAACCTTGTTAGATGAGTCTATGCCTAGGGTAGTCAACCACAAATCCAATGTTAAGTGGTCCCCACATCCTACGGGTTGGTTTGAGCTTAATTTTGATGGAGAAGCTAAGGAAAATCCTAGCAGAGTAGGCACTAATGGTATTGTGTGAGATCATAATGGTAATATTATGCTTGCATTTTTTAAATATTTGGGAATAAGGACAAACAACGAAGCTGAAGCTAGAGCTATGTGGAGAGGCCTTCAAATGACTCAAGACTTAGAAGGCAATTTGATCGTAGAAGGTGACTCAATGCATGTTATAAATATCCTCAATAATTGGAAAACACCTCCTTGGAGGATTAAAAAAATTATTGAAGAGGCTAGGATCATTTTCTAGGGAAGACAGGATAGAAAAGCCCAACATGTCTTTCGGGAAGCTAACAAAGTTGTTGATAAGCTAGCCAATTTGGGTGTCGATGGTGACAAACTTTTCAAATGGGAACACGATGTCCCGAGTGAAGTAGAGGATATTATTCAATAAGAATGCCAAGAATGATAGTTGAATTTACCAATAGAGAAGGCACTGTAAGTTTGAAGGCTATGAGTATTCCTGTCTCTTTTTTGAAATGGACTCGCAATAAAAATTATCTACGCTGTCAGTATTGGTGGATGCCACTTGGAAATACCACAAAGACTAATGGGGACAGTCACATGTCAGATAACATGGCTCCTAGTCATATTAGTAATTTGAGTTTGGTTGATAATCACAGGGCAGGAAAAAAATGACAATATAAGACTTCAAATTAGATCCACGTGGACCACCAGATAGCCATCGCCATAAATCTAGCCAACAGGTTCACTTCTCCAAGGCTGATTGGCCAAGACGGGATGTGGTCCCAAAGCATGTCATATATGGAAGAAAGAAATTACCAAAGAATTATTAAGAGTAATTGTCAATACAGAGCTTGTGGAAGTTTTTTTTAGTACTCTGCTATGTGTGTTTGTAGCTTTTTGTTTCTCCACTATTTCAAGGGATCTGTGTCTATTTATTTTTTTGTAATTATGATGCAGGTGTGTTTTCTCGAGGTCGGCCCAAAATTTTGTATGGGAAGTTTCTTTTTAACAACAAGATATGTGCCTTATCAGATGTAATGGCTTTTGCGGTATGTATATTTTACATATATAGGATCCTTAGTAAGGACATGTTCATCAACAACCCTGGGCTGATTTTTGTAAAAGGTTTTGGGTCAACCTATAAAACCCGGTATTAATGCTATAGTATCTTATCTAACAAAAAAAAAAATAGGGATCAAATATGGGGCAACCAATGTTTGTATTCTAACACAAAGACCATTCCTATATCCTTACATTGTAGCAACACCATCAACTCCTACACATATTAACTTAGTGTCTATTTCAATTTTAGTCATTCTTGATTCTTATTTTAAACTAGTTACAACAACATTGTAAATGTTTTCTGCATTAGAATTTTCCACTATTTTGCGTATTCCAAGTAAATTAGGTTGCCTTAAATGATTTTACAATGTGTAAACATGAATGTAAATCCAAGATGTATTTTCAACATAAGTCACCTCATCAATTGAAAGTGAAATGAATTTTGCATTTTTAACTTTCTCTCTAAGGTCAAATGGCTCAACCAATGAGAGATATTTTTCCATTTCCCAACCACTTCGATCTAACCAATGGGTGCTGGATAAGTTATGCACATCAGCTAGTCAAAATTGAGATTTATAATTCATGAAATCAGATATAGGTCTACCATTATTAAGAATAGATAATACAACAACAAACTGCAAACTTTTTGAAGCTAAAGTTAACTTATTCTTTTTTCAAAATTGGGCTTGAATCGTTGCACCTTTCTCAACCAATGTTTGCTTTTGTGTCATTTCTTTATCATATTATTGTGCATTTATTATATGTTCACACTCTGATGCATCCTTCCACCTATAAGTTTTTTGTGTTTGCGGATCACCTTATTTTGTTTTGATATAAAACTTTCCACAATGTTTTTCTACTATATATTTCTTAAGTTATAATATATGCTCCTTTTCGTGTTTCCAACTGCAAATTACGCATCTCAATTTTGTTATAGCATCACTACTATTCTCTGGTAGAACTAGCTCCATAAATAGAAATTTTGATATCCAATAAGGTTGAAATGATCTGTTAATTGTGCACCTAGAAAACCTTGCATGTTTATTTTTTTGATGAAGATTCTCTGGAAGTAGGGACTGCATAAGAACTATTAGTTTCTTTTCCACTTGATGTGTTAGATTCAAGAATATCTTCATGTTGTTCTATTTTATTGAGAATATTTTCATCTATGGACTATTCATTAATGTGGATATGTGGAAGTGGAGGAATACCAGGGTTAACAGTGTTTTCTGTAGAGATAATACTAGTGTCAATAGTAGGTTCATTATCACTATGGCATTTAAAAGCATACCTTATACTAATAAAAATGGAAAAATTCATCAACCAAAAAGCACACTTCTTTATGAATGAGGACATTATATTTAAAATTAACAAATTAAAAGAATTAATTGGTGAGTAAAGGTGTTCATACCTTTAGTTTGTGCAGATGTTGATGGTTGACCGGGTTTAGAGATATTATGAAAGTATTTGAGGATACTCCTTTTATTGGAATACTAGCCTCCCTTCTTTCCACTACCTGTAGTTGAAATTTTACATGTATGAACAAAAGAATAACATGAACAAAGAACATTTTTAAAAATAAAAATAACTGGTATAAAAGAGAACTATTGCTAGAGATAATAGAATATCTATCCCAAGAATATTGTTCGCAAGTAGAATAAACCTCCTTATTGAGTGCCCATGAATAAAATATTAAATGAAATTTAATGGTAAAAGAAACATACCAGTAAATTAATTTGCCTTATGCCACTCGTCTTTTGCCACTCACCTTATACCAGTCGCCTTATGCCACTCACCTTCTGCCAATTACCTTATGTCAGTCGCCTTATGCCACATGCCTTGATCCAGTCACCTTATGCCAATCACCTTATGAAACTCACCTTATGTTAGTCACCTTTTGCCTCTCACCTTATGAAACTTGCCTTATGCCACTAGCTTTATGGCAGTCACCTTCTGTCGGTCACCTTCTACCGGTCGTCTTATGTCAGTCGCTTGATGTCGATCACCTTATGCCAGTTGCCTTATGCCACTCTCCTCATACCACTTGCCTTGTGGCATTTGCCTTCTACTGGTCACCTTCTTCCAGTCACCTTATGCCAGTCACCTTATGCCACTCGCCTTATACCACTCGCCTTATGCTGGTTTCCTTTTGCTAGTCGCATTTTGCTTTGTATCTCTTGCTATCCAAAAAATATATTATAATTGTATGGGATTGCTGTCAGGGTTAGCTATATATATAGGGGTACAAGGGGTGATTTGGGGTGGGATATTTATTATTTTTAATAAATTTAGGGCAAAAATTATGTGGGAAACCTTATGAAAATGGGGCGAATTTACCCTTAAAAAAATTAGATCCTGAAATTTTTGGGCAAACGGGCCGACGTCTATGGTCCCAAAATTTGCAAAATTAACATTTTGAAAATCCCAATATTCACGCTAAATTGCAAAATTCACCACTATGAAAAAACCTGATTACAATCTTAGGAGTAAGACTAAAGATCCTTTTACTTCTTCAACTCCCCCAAATGACATCATCATTCCTCCTGACACATGGACTAGTAAAAATCCCGTTTCGAGTAGAAAGAAAAAATTACGATCATTTTTTGGAAAAATCAACTTTGTTAGGAAATTTATTTCCATATTTGCTAAAATAGTCAAACCATTAAATGATATGCTAAAAAAATAATCTAACATTAATTGGACTAGTGAAACTAAAGCAACCTTTCAGGATGTTAAAAATGTAATATCTTCTACACCTGTGCTTGTGAGTCCTAATTAAAAGAAACCTTTCTACATTTATTCGTTTTCTTCTGAGAATTATTTTGCTAGTGTCTTAGCTCAAAAGAACAAAGATATTTCAGAAAATATTATTGCTTTCTTGAGTTCACCACTAAAATATAGAATGAGTTGGGATAAAGGAGAGGAAAATGGTTGGCCACTTTGTAGGAGTTTTATTTAGAGATCCGTTCGATGAAGTTGGTTAGAAGACAAGGCCTAACCAAGTCTCTAGCTAAAATCGATCCTCAAATCGCATGTCATCAATACACTGTAGAAAACATCACCACAGATGAATGGTATAATGATATTGTGTATTTTATTTTGAATGGTAAGTGCCCCGATCACCTCACTGCTACGCAAATAAGAGCACTTTGATTAAAAGCTCTAACTTTATGATTAAATTTGGTGTGTTATACAGGCGAAATCATGAAGAAATTTTCCTTAGATGTTTGATTAAGGATGAGTCTATGTATATGCTTAAGGATTTTCATGGTAAGTATGGGACTAGGTATGGATCAGCCGATGCCATGGTGCACCAAATTTTGAGATCTGGTTACTATTGGCACCGCATATTCAAATATGCCCATGCTCATGTTCATTCTTGCAATACATTTCAGGTTACCACTAATGGAGAATGAAATTTCACCATGCCTTTACAACCCATATTTGAGGCTAGACCATTTATAAAACTAAACTCTTCACCTGGCCACACATATATTTTAACCACCACAAATTATTGTACCAGATGGAATAAGGCCATTCCCACTAAGAATTGTACCTCTGAAGTGGTTATTCAATTTTTAGAAGAACATATTGTTACTAGATTTGGTATGCCATATTCTATTGTTTGTGATAATGGTTCTGCTTTCACTTCACTTGAATTTATAGAATGGACATATGAAAATAAGATGAACATCAAATTTT
Organism: Wollemia nobilis; assembly: GCA_028583015.1. Lineage (NCBI taxonomy): Eukaryota > Viridiplantae > Streptophyta > Pinopsida > Araucariales > Araucariaceae > Wollemia > Wollemia nobilis. The sequence continues at coordinate 538,970 of JAQPPZ010002362.1, forward strand.
CTTCCAATTATTATCCACAATGTAATGGTTTACCAGAATCATATAATAAGAACTTTTTGTCAATTATTAAAAAATTACTTGCACATAATCCTTGAGACTGGCATAATAAATTGAAGTTTGCATTATAGGAAGATAAAACAAGAACTAAAGAGTCCATAGGAACATTTCCCTATTATTTAGTTTATGTTCAGGATCCAATTTTTCCTTCAAATATTAAATTAGAAATTTTACAATTTATGAAGGGATATCTTGAAACAAATGACAAAATTGAAGCTCATCTTACTAACCTTATGCATTTATATAAAAAATGAGAGGATGCTTTACTTAATTTTAGTAAACATTAGGATATTATTAAAATGTGGTTCAAAAAAATGGGCTAATATTAAGTTATTTAATAGCTCTAATTGGTTTTATTATGGGATAAGGCACATGAGAAAAATAGCGATCACCATAAATTTGACAATATTTGGATTGGTCCTTATTAGATTTCAAAATTTCTTGGAGAAAAAACTTTTCTATTGAAAACTTTGGGTGGGGAGGACATTCATTTACCTATTAATGGGTAGTTTCTCAAGCATTATTTTAACCCATGAAATAGCTAAATTATTTCATCATTTGTACTTTTATTGTATATTCTTGTATGTATTCATTCCTTGTTCACAGTTTTCTTTGGTTTCACAAGTTTTGCTTGTGTATGACTTTGGAATTTTATTTTGGTTTTCGCTTGTACATAGTTTTATGTGTGTATGTGACATGTGGATACAATCATCCCTTGTTTTTTGGTTTGTCATTTTTTCATTTTTTCATTTTGTTGGTTTCCATTTTTGGTTTCGCAATAACTCAGGTTCTTGCCAATTTTTTGTATTTTGGTTTGTGTTCACATTTTACTGCTTCACTTTCACTGCATGTTTTGGTTCTTGTTTTCCAGTTTGTGGTATAGTAGTTTAGTTACGATAAAATTTTATCGTTTTGTTAGAAATATTGCTTAGTTGTGGAATATGAGTTGCTTTGTTGAGATGAAGTGAAACTAAAGTTTGTGAAAGTATATTAGCTAGTAGTTTTTATTGAATTATGGATTAGAATGGTGGATATTGAAGTGATGCAATATTTTGCTGAAGCTTCACATGTAAAATCACACAAAATGATATTTTTACTTTTGAAAGATGAAATCATTTAGTTTTTTGATTAGGTAAAATATTTTATAGACTCCATATTAAGCCTTATATGATCTCTAACCCAAGAAGCATATGACATTTGCAAAGCAATCAAATGCTTTAAAAAAAAAGAGAAAAAAATAAAGAAAAATAATGTAAATCAATCAAATGCTTGGGTGGTTTAGATAATATCTACTGGGGTTATAAATTCTTGGTTGGTAGTAGAGAAAGGTCTAGAATAGATCACAATCATCTCCACCAGAGCTATAGATGCTTGACTAGCAACAAAGCAATGTAGAGGTAATTTTTTTATGAGTAATATTGTTCATAGCCTGATTGCAAAATAGATAAGGAAATTTTGATGGATTCAAAAATGGAGAATAAATTTCCAAAACACACACTAAGCTAAAACAAATAATGTTTTTATGCTCAATTGAAATTATTTAACCTCATATTTCTTAGAAGCTACTAGATGATTTATATTTTGTTAATATTTTATTTTCTTGATTTTAGACTGGGTTATTTATCCAAAATGATTAGGATCATTTTCTAGCAGAGTCGTCATTTGTTGTTGCCATTGCACAACTTACCCAAATTTAGGGACCCACCTGCAATTTTATTATTAATGTGATATTTTGGTTTGCATAAAGTGTTTTTCTAATTAGTCTTTACCAAGAAATTTTGTAATGTGAGTTGAGGTCTAGTTTTTGATGTTATAAAGAAAATTGATGTAATTTGCAAATCTTTCTTAGTTATAATTGTGACCCCTGATATTATGGATTTCATTAGAAGGGTTCTAGCAAAAGGAAAGATAATAGGATAGATCCTTGTTAAAGCTAAAGTTCTCGTCAAATCATGAGTGAATAATATCAAAATCTTGTTCGACTAGTTTTATCATGTTTATGTAATATATTGATATATTATCATATTATATTCATATATAATATCATGTTATATTAATATACAATATCATTTTGTATTAATATATAATATTATGTTATATTAAGGTAATATCATATTATATTGATATATTATTATTTCATATTAATATGTAATAGGTTATTATGATCTTTATATGATTAATTATTATTTTGTGCATTATTAAATAGCCTATCAAGAAAAAGGGAGCATTGTCGACCTAGACGAGCAAAATTATTTAGATACATGACGAGTGGCATTGTCGACCTAGATGAGTGGTATTATTTAGTGGTAGTTGGCAAAGATGATAGAGAATACATAACCAAAGACTCAAAATCCTTTAGCAGTAATGGCTCCATATCCATATACCTTGAGACTACAAATAATTAATGTAGATGGATCTATGGAATGAATTCTAAAGGTATTTACAACATCACATAGTTTTTTAAGGGAAACATTTTCCAATATTGTCTATATATTAAATTTTATCTTCATTTACAAGGATCATAAACTTGCCTACTAGTGCCTATTATGTAGCTCTTATGTAATTTTTTCCATTTGCTTTTATGTATTAGTATGGACTCAAGCCATAGGTATTCTATTAATAGAATTTGAGCCATTTTAGCCTAGCATATTTATAAAATTTTATCATATATATATGAAGCTATGACTATTCTCTTTTTGTCTTGGTTCTTATATGTAGATTCTCTACATGTATGCTTATGCTAGACCAAAAAAAATTTCACTTTTAATTATTAGTGAATGAAGATAGTGTTAATTCATCTGACTTGTGCATAAGAGAATTTATGATCTTAGTACATCACCACTCATAGCATAAGAATTTAATTTTCTATTATCCCTTTCCTCACTTTTACTTTTAAGAGTGCAAGTAACTTAGGAGTAGCTTAAGTAGGTTAGATTTGAGTATCACACATAAATTGAGTCAACCTTATAAAAAAATCAAAAGGTCATCCTCTAAGCCATGTATCTTGCTCTCTAGAATTATTTCTGTGTTGCTCTACATTAGGTGCAAGTGTTGGGTGCATTCAGCCATTACAAAAGAGACCATGAAATTTAGATTCAATAACAATTATAATGTTATCTTACCTTTTTTCCTTGTATTTGGATAAATCCTAGTAAACTCTAGTTAATCTTGGTGACCTATCATTGTCTTGAATTGTTTGAAGAACATAAGATTATACTGAGAGGGGGGGTGAACAGTATAAGATAAAAATTTCTACTTTTCAATCCATATGATAGCATCAAAAATATCAAAGTAGTAAATATTCCACAAATCATCACACACATGAGAGACATGATTTAACGTGGTTCACCCAATGTGGGCTACTCCACGGAGAAAATATTGTTGAGCAAGGTGCAGCAAAAGTATTGCAAAAGTATTGTCATTGTTGTCAACACAGACAGATTGATGCGATTGATGCAGTTCGAGAGGTCGATCGAACAAGTACAATGAATTTCCAAGAAGAAAGAAGTGGCCCAGATTCAGAAATTTGTAGAAAAAGACAAGTAAGAAAATTGTCGCGATATCGCGACATGTTTTCTGTCGCGATTTTGCGACAAAACTGAGGAGAGAGAAGACGCAGCCAAAAATGTCATGATTTCATGACAAAACTGAGGAGAGAGAAGGCGCAGCCAAAAATGTCATGATTTCGTGACATATCGGAGGAGAGAGAAAAATCTAGAGAAACTGTCGCGATTTCGCGACATGCTGGAAGGAAAGAAGCAAAGTTGAAAAACTGTCATGATTTCATGACATGTTTGGAGTAAAGGCGCAGGCAATGAAAAGTGTCACGATTTCGTGACAAGTTCGGTGAAGAAGTGCCAAGTGAAAAAGTTGTAGCGATTTCACTACATGTTGGATTTTGCTGGTCGAAGCAAAGAAAAAGTGCTAAGTCAAAAAGTTGTAGTGATTTCGCTACATGTTGGATTTTTGCTGGTCGAAGCAAAGAAAAAGTGCTAAGTCAAAAAGTTGTAGCGATTTCGCTACATGTTGGATTTTCGGAGGCCGCAGCTAAAGAAATTGCAAAGGGAAAAAGGTGTAGCGATTTCGCTACATGTCTTGATTTCGCTAGTGCATGAAGAGAGAGTTGTACGGATGCGAAAGATGTCGCGATTTCATGACATGTTGCATTTTCACGGGCGAAAGGCAAAGAACAGTGCTAAGGCAGAAAAGCGTCACGATTTTGTGACATGTTGCATTTTCGTAAGCGAAATGCAAAGAACAGCGCTAAGGCAAAAAAGTGTCACGATTTCGTGACATGTTCCATTTTCACGGGTGCAAGCAAAGTAGAGTGTAGGAAAGCAAAAAGTGTCACGATTTTGTGACGTGTTCCATTTTCACGGGTGCAAGCGAAGTAGAGTGCAAGAAAGCAAAAAGTGTCACGATTTTGTGACGTGTTCCATTTTCGCGGGTGCAAGCGAAGTAGAGTGTAGGAAAGCAAAAAGTGTCACGATTTCACGACATGTCCCATTTTCGTGGGTAGGAGACAGAAAGGAGCTAGAGGCAGCAAATGCGTCACGATTTCGTGACATGTTCTATTTTCGCGGTTGCATGCCGAGATAAGGACTAGGAGGCGGAGAACGTCGCGATATCACGACAGGTCAGGTTTTCACGGTCAACTATCAAGAAAAGGTCAAAGGGGCAAAAATGTCACGATATCGCGACATGTCTTAGTTGCGCAGGTAAAAGCCGAGAAGCTTACACAGTGACAGTTGTCGGGGTAAGTGCAAAAGAAAATCATGCAGCCAGTTAGGTAAGAGTTAACTAGAGTTAGAACTGCAGCTATAGGTGGCAGTTACAGAATAGTGCATTAAAGACAAGAATGGCTATTATAGGGCCGTGATGCTGCAAGGTGTCAAAAGTGTAGATATACCGAGAATCCCGATAAACGAGAAATCCTCTCGGAGGTTGCATGTGTCAGAAATGGAAGTTGCGGGCAGAAGAGAAAGTTCGACTCAGAATTGAAAAGAGTGCCATCTGGAAGTGTAAAGGTGCCGAGAGGGCAGTTACATAAAGGATAGAAGAAAAGAATGACAGAGCATCGAAACACGCAAAAAAGGTTGTCAGGTTGCACAGAAAAAGCTATCAGAATGAGCAGAGAAGACTGTCAGAATGAGTCAGAAAGAAAGCGGCTAAAAGACAGAGCGCGTCAGAGAGGGTGTGACAGATTGAACGTAGCCAAGAATGCATGAAAAATTGGAGGGAAAATTAGAGCCATTTTGAAAAGAGCCGTTCGAGTAAACCGAGTATAAAGAATCGAAAAGGCATAGTAAGTGAGGTAACTGCAACCGTGTTTTATCTTGAAAAACAAAAAGTGAGGTTGGGTAGAGTGCTGTAAGAAGCATAGAAAGTGTGCTGCAAGAAAGACAGCAATAGAACTAAAACCTGGTTTTTATTATTGAAAAATTGAAAGAGAGGTTTTAGTAAGATACAGAAGATATAGACCAGTGAGGGTCTTGTAAAAGAGAAGGCATTTTTATGTCAATCTACCATTCAAAATAGAAATCCAAGTTGGTGCTTGGTATAAGGGGTTGGTGCTCCTATCTGTTGTAGCAGATAAATCAGGGGTTGGTGCTCCTTCCAATGGATGTTGGTAAAATTTGTAAAGATTGAATCCTTGCAAAGGCTGGATTTGGATTGTAGTCCAAACAGTCATTATTTGAGGAGTAGCCAAATCGGTGAACCTCGTTACATCATGTGTTGTGTGATGCTCTTGTGTTATACTTGTTATATCTATTTTTAAGTTTGCATTTTTAAGCATTAAGAGTTGCAGAGTCAAGTTTTAAATAGTTACACTGATTCACCCCCCCTCTCAGTGTCATTGTGAGAATATCAATTGGTATCATAGCAAGGTACCTGAACAAGCTTAATCAGCTAAGGTGATCTTGGAAGATACACAATGGCCGGTGGTGAAGGATTTTCTTCCAACAAAGCTCCTTTGTTCGATGGAACAAATTACTCTTTCTAGAGACTCAGGATGCAGACATATCTGTGTGCATTGGGATATGACATTTGGGAATCTGTTGAAAATGGATACACAATACCCTCTACTCCTCCAACAGATGCGGCTGAGAAGAAAAAGTTTGAGAATAACTCTAAAGCTAAGAATGCTATTATGTGTGGATTAGTAGATAGTGAGTTGATAAGGATCATGAACTGTAAATCAGCAAAAGACATATGGGACAAACTGTAGAGCATTCATGAAGGAGATGGCAAGATCAAGGAAGCCAAGCTGCAAACACATCGAGCCCAGTTCGAAGCATTAAAAATGAATGATGATGAGAACATAGAGGCCTATATGCTGAGAGTAAATGGAATCATAAATGCGATTAGAGGACTTGGCGAGGAAATAGAAGATGCAGTTGTTGTGAAAAAGGTACTCAGAACTCTCCATAAAATATTTGATGCTAAAGTTTCTGCTATAGAAGAAGCTAAAGATTTAAATACTTTTAGCATGGATGAAATGCATGGTTCTTTAACTGCATATGAAATGAGAATAGGACAGACTAAGCCCTCAGACAGAGAAGCTACTTTTCAAGCACAAAAAAATATAAAAGCTAAACAAGAATCTGAGGAAGAAGAATCTTCAGATGAAACTGAAGCAAACTTTGTTAGGAAACTGATAAAGGGAAAAGGTAAGTACAGAGGTAAGTTACCGTTTAAGTGTTTCAACTATGGAGGAATCGGGCACTTTGCAGCTAAATGCCCAATGAATGAGAAAAACAAAAGTGATGAAGGGACACACCAAGAAAGAAGTGACTGGAAGAAGAAACCGCATTTTAGAAAAAGGAACTTCAAGAAGAAAAGCTTCATTTCCAAGAATGTCACCTCTTCTGAAGACAGCTCTGGGGAGGATTCTAAAGAAGAAACTGGTGAAGCTTTATTCATGGCTTTTGAAGAAGAAATAATAGAGGAAACCCAGGAGTGTGATGAAAAACTAGAGGATGAGGCTGTAGTAGATCTGGAAGGTGAGTTGGTTGCTGCACTTGAAGAGTTAAGTATAGAAAGGAAAAAGAATAAAAAGGTTTCAAGAAAACTTGAGGATGCCAACGAATTAATAATCAGTTTAAAAGTATAGACTAAAGAATTTAAGAAAAAGTCTGAAGATTTTGAAGTTCAACTAACCGTGAAAATAGATGAGTGCAATAAGCTAGAAGAAGACATAGTTGGATTAAGGATGCAGCTAGAAGAGATGAATCGGAAATTGAGTTGTCATCATAAATTTGAAGACAGTTCTGAGAAGCTGAATAAAATGCTAAATAACCAAAGGCCTACAGGCATCAAATTTGGTTTGGGCTTTGACGAAGGAGAATCCTCAAAGGAATCAAAGGCTATAACTATAGAACCAATAAAGAATAAATATAAGATCAGGGTTGATCAAGAAAAACCGAATCATGCAAAAGAAAACAATAAGGCCAAGCATGAAAGGAGTACTGCAAATGATGGATTCACCAAAGTCACATATCAAAGAAGAAGAAGACCCATGGCTCCTACTACAACATGGCAAAAACCATTACCAAGGTACACTCATTCCTTTTCTGGTTATTGTTTTAAATGCAATGCTTATGGTCATAAAATTTCAAATTGTAGATATAATGTAGGACAAAGGAATTTCACTAGTAGAAATGCTTTTTCACCTTTGATAGATTATGTTGTAGAATGTTATAACTATCATAACTTTGGACATATTGCAAGAAATTGTCGTAGCTCTTTTGCAGGTTTTGCAGGAAATAAATATCAGGGAAGAAAGTATCAATCAACTGGATTGAAACAAAACAAAAAATTTCTCAAAAAACAGGCACAAGCCAATGAAAGGGAGAAGGTAAAACAAGTGACCAAATCTGCTATCAAATCAGAGTGGAAAGAAAAGGAACAACCTAAGAAAGATAAGGAATCCTTGATCGTTCAAACAACTCTCAAAGCCCAGAACAAATCTGCACCATGGATTCTGGATAGTGGATGCTCCAGTCATATGACAGGAGATAAACAAAAGTTTGATAAGTTACAGACATACGAAGGTGGTTCTATAAAATTTGGAAATAATGATGGAGCCAAGATAGTGGGTAAAGGATCAATCAAATTAAGTGACGAAAAAATCAACTCGAAAGAAGTCCTATTTGTGGTTGGTCTAAAGCATAACTTACTGAGTGTAAGTCAAATTTGTGATAGAGGTCATGAAGTAATTTTCAAGAAGCAGGGCTGTGAAGTAAGAAAGACAAAAAATGGGAAGTTGATAGCTACTGGACTGAGAACTTCTAGAAATCTGTATACTCTCTCAGAGACTTCAGAAGGAGCTTGCTTGGTTGGACAGGAAGAAGAAAATTGGCTGTGGCACAAGAGACTCGGTCATATAAGCTTTGACAATCTGGCAAAAATCAGCTCAAAAAGGGCAGTAAGAGACATACCCACTATTGGCAAACCTTCAAATAGCATTTGTGCTTCATGCCAAAAGGGGAAGCAAACCAGAGCCACTTTCAAAGCAAAAGAGTACTTCACGAGCAAGCCGTTAGAACTAATTCACACTGATTTATGTGGACCCATGAGAACGAAAAGCATAAATGGATACAAATATTTTATGTTGTGTATAGATGACTATTCCAGAATGACATGGGTACTATTTTTGAAACTTAAATCGGAAGCCTTTGAGATGTTCAAAACTTTCAAAAATCTTGTTGAGAATCAATCAGGAAAAAGAATTAAATGTTTAAGATCAGATAGAGGAGGAGAGTTTATTTCAGATGAGTTTGCAGAATACTATGAAAAACATGGGATTAGAAGACAGTTTTTGGCAGCAAGAACACCTCAGCAGAATGGAGTAGTAGAAAGAAAGAACAGAACTATGCAAGAAATGGCACGGACCATGTTGACAGAGAGCAGAATTGCCGACAGGTTTTGGAAAGAGGCAGTTCATACTATAGTTTACATCTAGAATAGGTGCATGTTGAGGCCGCATGAAAGCAAAACACCTTATGAACTATGGTTTGGCAAAAAGGCTACAACAAAATACTTCAAAGTGTTCGGCAGCAAGTGTTACATTAAACGAACTGAAGACAATCTTGGCAAGTTTGAAGATAGAGCTGATGAAGGAATTTTTCTTGGTTACTCAACAAAAAGCAAAGCCTACACATGCTACAACAAAAGACTAAAGAAAATTGTGGAGAGTGCGGATGTTAAGGTTGATGAAGGTAGGAAACAAGAAATCAGCCATAATGAAAACTACCCGACTTATGAAGAATTTATTGAAGAGGATGAAGATCAAGAAAAAGAAGAGAGACAGAAATCAGATTCAGATGATTTAGAAATAGAAGAAAACAGGAAATCCAAAATAGGCAGCTAGCAAAAAAATCATCCCAGAGAGCAGATTATTGGGGACCCCACAGTTGGTATTCAAACAAGAAGAAGAGTAGTAAACAACTACTCTCTGTTATCCAGCATTGAGCCCAAAAATATTATTGAAGCAAGCACAGATGAAAGCTGGATGGAGGCAGTAAATGAAGAACTAGATCAAATTGAGAAAAACAAAACCTGGGAATTAGTACCAAGGCCTGAAAATAAAAACATAATCGATACTAAATGGATATTTCGAAACAAACTGAATGAAGACGGACAGGTTGTAAGGAATAAAGCAAGATTGGTCCAGTAAAGGATATGCTCAAGTTGAAGGGATTGATTTTGAAGAAACTTTTGCACCAGTGGCCAGACTTGAAGCAATCAGACTATTTCTAGCTTTAGCAGTTCATAGGAATTTCAAAGTTTATCATATGGATGTGAAATCAGCATTTCTAAATGGAAATCTTGAAGAAGAAGTGTATATTGAACAGCCTGATGGTTTTCAACTCTGTGATAATCCTAACTTTGTTTGCAAGTCTGAAGAAAGCATTGTATGGCTTGAAACAAGCACCTAGAGCTTGGTATGCAAGATTGGACAGCTATCTCACTAAGCAAGGATTCAAGAAAGGTATGGTGGATAGCAATTTATATATCAAAACTGAGAATGGCAATCTCATTGTCCTTGTTGTCTATGTAGATGATATAATATTTGGCAGCAGTAATGATGAGTCATGTAAAGACATAGCAAATAAAATGCAGAAAGAATTTGAAATGTCTATGATTGGTGAGCTTTCATATTTCCTCGGACTGCAAGTTAATCAAACTGAAAAGGGGATTTTTATTTCTCAAGTCAAATATGTGAAAGAAATGCTGAAAAAGTTCACAATGGAGGATAGTAAGCCTGTTAGCACTCCCATGACAACAGGTTGCAAGTTGAGCAAGGATGAAAAATCCCTAGATGTTGATCAAACAATGTACAGATCTATGATTGGGAGCCTCATCGTATTTGGATGCACCACCAGACCGGATATCTTACAGGCGGTTTGCATGGTTGCAAGATTTCAGGCTAGTCCCAAAGAGACTCATGTGACAGCTATGAAAAGGATTTTTAGGTACCTCAAGGGTACTATGGAGTATGGGCTATGGTATCCAAAAGGAAAAGACTTCACTCTTTTTGCATATTCTGATGCAGATTGGGCAGGATGTATTGATGACAAAAAAAGTACTAGTGGAGGAGCATTTTATCTTGGAGATAAGCTGGTAGCATGGCACAACAAGAAACAAGAATCAGTCTCTCTATCCATAGTAGAGGCAGAATACATTGCAGCAACAACATGTTGTACACAGATATTATGGATGAGACAAACACTGAAAGATCTTGGTATCCACTTCAATGAGCCAATTTCAGTTAAATGTGATAACACTAGTGCTATCAACATATCAAAGAACCCAGTTTTGCATTCTCGAACCAAACATATTACGATCCGATATCATTTCTTGAAGGATAAAGTTGCAGAAGGAGAGGTCAAATTGGAGTTTGTTCCAACTACAGAGCAAGTAGCAGATATATTCACTAAACCATTGCCCAAGGAAGTTTTTGAGTACCTTCGGAGTAAGTTGGGAGTAGTCACACTACCCAAGCACTGACTAGCTATGGGGAACACATTCTCAGGGGGAGCATTACATTACTTATGCCTGAGAATGTTGTGCATAGACTCAGGGGGAGTCTACAACACCCCTTTGGTATTATTGTCAAAGGGGGAGAAGAATTACAAGAAATTGCACATGTGTTGCCAACAATTCCAAAGGGGGAGATTGTTGAGCAAGGTGCAGCAAAAGTATTGCAAAAGTATTGTCATTGTTGTCAACACAGATAGATTGATGTAGTTGATGCAGTTCAGAGGTCAGTCAGAACAAGTACAATGAATTTCCAAGAAGAAAGAAGTGGCCCAGATTCAAAAATTTGTAGAAAAAGACAAGTAAGAAAACTGTCGCGATATCGCGACATGTTTTCTGTCGTGATTTCGCGACAAAACTGAGGAGAGAGAAGGCGCAGCCAAAAATGTCATGATTTCATGACAAAACTGAGGAGAGAGAAGGTGCAACCAAAAATGTCACGATTTCGCGACATATCGAAGGAGAGAGAAAAAGTTGGAGAAACTATCACGATTTCGCGACATGCTGGAAGGAAAGAAGCAAAGTTGAAAAACTATCACGATTTCATGACATGTTTGGAGTAAAGGCGCAGGCAATGAAAAGTGTCACGATTTCACGACAAGTTCGGTGAAGAAGTGCCAAGTGAAAAAGTTGTAGCGATTTCGCTACATGTTGGATTTTCGCTGGTCGAAGCAAAGAAAAAGTGCTAAGTCAAAAAGTTGTAGCGATTTCGCTACATGTTGGATTTTCGCTGGTCGAAGCAAAGAAAAAGTGCTAAGTCAAAAAGCTGTAGCGATTTCGCTACATGTTGGATTTTTGGAGGCCGCAGCTAAAGAAATTGCAAAGGGAAAAAGGTGTAGCGATTTCGCTACATGTCTTGATTTCGCTAGTGCATGAAGAGAGAGTTGTACGGATGCGAAAGATGTCACGATTTTGTGACATGTTGCATTTTCGCAGGTGAAAGGCAAAGAACAGTGCTAATGCAGAAAAGCGTTGTGATTTCATGACATGTTGCATTTTTGCGGGCGAAAGGCAAAGAACAACGCTAAGGCAGAAAAGCGTCGCGATTTTGCGACATGTTGCATTTTCGGGGCGAAAGGCAAAGAATAGCGCTAAGCAAAAAAGTGTCACGATTTCACGACATGTTCCATTTTCGTGGGTGCAAGCGAAGTAGAGTGCAGGAAAGCAAAAAGTGTCACGATTTCGTGACGTGTTCCATTTTCATGGGTGCAAGCGAAGTAGAGTGCAGGAAAGCAAAAAGTGTCACGATTTCGCGACGTGTTCCATTTTCGCGGGTGCAAGCGAAGTAGAGTGCAGGAAAGCAAAAAGTGTCACGATTTCGCGACATGTCCCATTTTTGTGGGTAGGAGACAGAAAGGAGCTAGAGGCAGCAAATGCGTCATGATTTCGTGACATGTTCTGTTTTCATGGTTGCATGCCGAGATAAGGACTAGGAGGCGGAGAACGTCGTGATATCGCGACAGGTCAGGTTTTCATGGTCAACTGTCAAGAAAAGGTCAAAGGGGCAGAAATGTCACGATATCGTGACATGTCTTAGTTGCGCAGGTAAAAGCCGAGAAGCTTACACAGTGACAGTTGTCGAGGTAAGTGTAGAAGAAAATCATGCAGCCAGTTAGGTAAGAGTTAACTAGAGTTAGAACTGTAGCTACAGGTGGCAGTTATAGAACAGTGCATTAAAGACAAGAACGGTTGTTATAGGGCCATGATGCTGCAAGGTGTCAAAAGTGCAGATATACCGAGAATCTCGATAAACGAGAAATCCTCTCGGAGGTTGCATGTGTCAGAAATGGAAGTTGCGAGCAGAAGAGAAAGTTTGACTCAGAATTGAAAAGAGTGCCATCTAGAAGTGTAAAGGTGCCGAGAGGGCAGTTACGTAAAGGATAGAAGAAAAGAATGATAGAGCATCAAAACACGCAGAAAAGGTTGTCAGGTTGCATAGAAAAAGCTGTCAGAATGAGCAGAGAAGACTGTCAGAATGAGTCAGAAAGAAAGCGGCTAAAAGATAGAGCGCGTCAGAGAGGGTGTGATAGATTGAACGTAGCCGAGAATGCATGAAAAATTGGAGGGAAAATTAGAGCCATTTTGAAAAGAGTCGTTCGAGTAAACCGAGTATAAAGAATCGAAAAGGCATAGTAAGTGAGGTTACTGCAACCGTGTTTTATCTTGAAAAACAAAAAGTGAGGTTGGGTAGAGTGCTGTAAGAAGCATAGAAAGTGTGCTGCAAGAAAGACAGCAATAGAACTGAAACCTGGTTTTTATTATTGAAAAATTGAAAGAGAGGTTTTAGTAAGATACAGAAGATATTAGTTTCAACAATCTCCTCTCGTTAATAGACCAGTGAGGGTCTTGTAAAAGAGAAGGCATTTTTATGTCAATCTACCATTCAAAATAGAAATCCAAGTTGGTGCTTGGTATAAGGGGTTGGTGCTCCTATCTGTTGTAGCAGATAAATCAGGGGTTGGTGCTCCTTCCAGTGGGTGCTGGTAAACTATTTGTAAAGATTGAATCCTTGCAAAGGCTGGATTTGGATTGTAGTCCAAACAGTCATTATTTGAGGAGTAGCCAAATCGGTGAACCTCGTTACATCGTGTGTTGTGTGATGCTCTTGTGTTATACTTGTTATATTTGTTTTTAGGTTTGCATTTTTAAGCATTAAGAGTTGCAGAGTCAAGTTTTAAATAGTTACACTGATTCACCCCCCCCCTCTCAGTGTCATTGTGAGAATATCAAATATTCCTTATAAATTTTCTCAATGAATTATTTTGGGAATCAATTCCCTGTTATAATGTTTATGGGCTTCTACCCAAAGGAGACACCAATCCCCTTATTCTAGTTCATGGATATATATCCATAGGAGAACTCTTTTCTCATTGCCTTGGTTGGTGCTCTTCTATAAGACTTATGCCCCACTGTTATGGCTTGTAGATCTCTCTCCACAAAGGACCTCTATTCTCACTACCCCTAGCTAATGGATCTCTATCCACTGGATTCTACTATCCTCTACTCTATGTTGGTAAAATATCTACATAAAATACAAACATACATTTGTGCACCCTAGACATGACCAATATTGAAATGCGAGAGGAAAGAAATGTCTTTTGTACCAATATCTAGAGAGGGTTGGCTTCCTTACTAATCCTACACTGGTTTAAGACTAGAGTTGTAGGAAAGAAATTGGAAATAATGAAAAGAAATGGGAAATAAAGCCATAGGCCAAAGGTGTAGGATTGGTAATAGACTAGCAGCAAGAATTCCAACCAAGTGTTATAGTAACATAAAATATAAAAGGATACAGTGGAGTTGCAGGTGAAAGCACTAAAAACATAGCTTGAGTCTGTATAGAATCAACTAGAGGAGAAAGACACACAAGATATAGGATTATCTCATAAAATAGTTAAGGAGGCCCACATTCAGTTGGATCAAAGCTATGAAAAGTTGGTAGCTAGAGCCATCCAGGTGCTATAGTATCTCTACAAAGCTCATATTTAGATTTAGTTGAGCTAGAAAATGATAGACAATATTGTGGATATGTTGGACCCTCATATGGAGATGACTGTGAAGATCCAAGCCTTGGATTAGTACAATATGCATGTTCAACCCATGAGTGAGATAGACCAATCCTGGTCAATAGCCAAATTCACACTACATAACTATTTTTAGTGGTTGGATATGGTAAGAGAATGCAGAAAGCTTATCAACATGATGGAGTGAGAGCATACTATTTCAATGTTTCATTTTGATGCTCTCATTGATATGGGTTTTCCAAATTTTATGGATGAATGGGGCGAGCCTTTGCCAAACGAACGGTTAGAAGCAAAATGGAATTTTTTTGTGGAAGACACATCTAAAATTGACAAGTGGGAGGAACCCATTCTAGAGAAATAGGTGATGTTGCTTATGAATAAGTTCACCCGTATGGAGCTATCCTTGTTCGATTTAGCCTAGCACTCTAAATGCCTTAGCCTAGAGTATGTTGAAAACTTGTACGTTATATATGAATCACTTAGTGTTCCCTACATGTTTAACATGTATACTTGGGTAGATGCAATTACAGTTTATGAGATCACCTACAAAATTTTTAAGGAGTAGGAGGAGCAGGCCTTAGCGGAGTAAGCAGCAACGGAGCAAGAAGTAGTAGTAGTAGAGTGAACAAAAATACTATAAGTGGTTACAGAGGCAGAGGAAGCTAAAAAGGTAGCATTTGAGTATGTGTAGAAAGAAACATCCAAACCAGAAGTGCCATCCAAAGCAATCAGTAAGAAGAACCAATAAGAAACCCAATGTATAAAAGCTTGGCATCACTTCAATCCATGCAAGTTGGATACCCTGTGAGCTGCCAGACATGTTAGTAATTTTGATATTATGTCACATTGGGATTTTTGATGAAATTTTATTATAAAATTAGCAAAATATATTAATACTATAGTTGTAGTATTTTGGCCGATATAATATGTTGCAGTTTATTTTTTGTGTGTTAACTTCCTTCTTTGTTTTTCATGTGTTTCTTTCTTGAAAATAATGGATGTTTTGAGGTGAAATGGTTGGGAAAATTGTTTAGGGAGATTAGTTAAAATCACCCAAATATGTATGTAGCAAATAATACCTAGAGGCTAAGAATAATAAAATATGATGGCCTTTTCACCTAAATGAAAAATGAAGAATCCATATCACCTTTATAAATCATGTTTCTAAGTAATGGGAAAAATAGAAGTACGTTCACCTAAAAAATTGGGTGACAGGTGCATTCGCTCCATTTCAGAGTGATTGAGGGTTGTAAAGAGGAATAAAATATGCTAAGTTATATTAAATTCTCTTTCACCTCTCATTTGGGTGAAAATACATTGAAATGGCTAAGTTTGATGTGAACCCAAAATTGAAGTGTGTCGACAATCAAACAATGCATCCACCCTAAATTTGAGGTGAAAGCATTTTTCACCCCACCTTAGGGTGAACATATTCAAAATTTAAAAAAAATTATGCACCTAACCAATGCGTTGATCAGTCAAGGGCATGTTCGCTCTATAGGGGCGAAAGTCCCATTCACCCCTCCTTGGGGAGAAAAATCAACAAATGGTGAGTTCAAGAAAAAGCAATGGGAATAGCAAAGTTCTAGGATGGCATTGAAATGTTAACTATGCATTCATCCCAAGAGAAGGAAATGCACCTTTCATCCTTCCTTTGAACGAACTCATATACAAAATATAATGGTGGACCCCACTTCGGCATGCATTGAGAAGATTAAAATTGGAAGTGCTTTTACCCCAGGTGAGGGGTGAAAGTCCCATTCGCCCCTCCTTGGGGTGAATCTATAGGAATGTGGCCTTATGATGAATCAAAATTTTTGTTTTGTTTTCGAGCGAATACAAAAGAATTGGGTATGGAAAAGTCAAAAAAGCATTCACCCAATGTGGAGGGCGATAGGGCTTTTTGCCATTTTTGAAGGCGAACACATATTTTAAGGGGATAAGATGTCATTGGTAAAGAACTTTCATTTTTAAAGGAAAATTTTTTATCAAAATTTATCGTTGCTATGGCAAGGAGGTGAATGTAGTGCTCTAAATTTCAATTGGAGAAAATATGGGGTTGTGCATTGAAGCACAATGTCATAAAATATGTTTTCAGGGGCACTCTCTCCATCAAGAAGCATAAAGGATATGTGCTCACTCAGTGTTCAACTTTAGGAAAATTCTATTTCTAGCATTAACAAAGGTTTTCAAAAGTGCTTCGGTCGGGTGAATGAAAAAAATTTAATGTTTGTGGGGAGGAGCAACCAAAGTTGTGGATTTCAAGCAAAAGGAGTTGTAGAACTAAAATAATTAGGTGATTTTCATGAATTCCAAAGTATTCCTAAAAAGAGTTAATTCTGAGGCACAACGAATGTACCAATTCAGTGACCACTTTTGCAATTTTTCATGCACAGACACCTGAATGTGCTGATTTCCTAGAGGATTTTCCTTAAAATGTGGATCATTGTTTCAAATGATGAATTTTCAAGATCTCCAATGAGGAATTTCTTCATCATAGTTCCTGATCTGTAAATATTTTGTCCTATGTGCATTAAATGATAGAGGTGATATTCCTCTATAAATACTACACAATTTCCATTGTAAAAGGGGGATAGACGTTTTGCAAAAAAACTATTCAAGTTCTCTATGTAAATAGGAGTGGTGAATTTTTATTTTACAAGTAGTTTCTATGTGTGATTTCTTTCTATTCAAGAATTTCTATTTTATATTCATGTTTGCTATTTGTTGTTAAGTTCAAATTCTACACTTGTATATGGGTATTACTGGTGTAAGTGTGAGTACTGGAATGCAATCTTGGAAGTTGTATTCGAGGAACTATAAGTGAATTATATTGCCTCATTTTATATTTTATATTGCTATAACACTTGGTTGGAATTCCTACTACTAGTCTATTCTCAATCCTACACCTTGGACCTGTGGCCATATTTCCATTTTCTTTTCATTTTTTCTTATTTCTTTCTTGCAACTCTAGTCTTAAACCAGTGTACGATTAGTAAGGGAGCCAACCTTCTTTGGATATTGGTATGGAAGACATTTATTTTATTTGGCCTTTCAATTTTGTACTTATCTAGGGTGCATAAATGTATGTTTGTATTTTAGGCAGATATTTGACCAACAATTGTTGGCACACCTGATGGGACATTAAAAGTCCCACTTTCAATAGTATTGAGGTTTGATTTTCACCTTCATGCTATATGGTTAGAACATCTGGTGACTCAACTATACCTATAAGCCTTTGAACATGAAGATAGTGAAAGTTGTGCTTCATGATCACAAGATCGAAGGCCAAAAATATTGAATATCCCATTGAGTTCTACAAACTTGACATCAAAATATTAGGGGAACATCCCCAATTGGTTGCTTTTCCTCATACATCCTCATTACCTCATACATCATCTACAATATCCTCATAGTTAACCAATGTGTTCTCCATTCCTTGAATTCTAGTTAGCACTGCTACTAGCATCCCACATCCTCAACCTCATACACTAGTTCAAATGACTCATAACCCCCCCATAATAGCCATAGCCACCAAGGTAGTTTCTAGCATGGAATACCTCAGGAGATTTGAATTTACAAGCATGAAATCTAGTTCCTCAAGTAGCTTTGAAGGTTTTGCC
Source organism: Wollemia nobilis (assembly GCA_028583015.1). Taxonomy (NCBI): domain Eukaryota; kingdom Viridiplantae; phylum Streptophyta; class Pinopsida; order Araucariales; family Araucariaceae; genus Wollemia; species Wollemia nobilis. The sequence goes on from JAQPPZ010002362.1 coordinate 557,217, forward strand.
TACCTATGATGGTACTGGTAACACCACTTATGAGCATATCCAATATGTGGCTTCTTTTGTGATGATGCATGGCATTACTAATGAAGACATTATGGTAAAGTTGTTTGTATTGTATCTCAGAAAGAAATTACTGTATTGGTACCAATCTTTGCCACCTGCCATTATTATGACATGGGACCAGTTGGAAGAATTTCTAATCAAGAAATTTCACAAGTAAGATGATCCTTTATCCTTACTACATCAATTTACCAATATCCAAAGATATCCACAAGAGGATATAGTAGACTTCAATATCAAATTCACCCAAATCTGGCAAAGAGTTCCTTATGACCTTCCGTCCATGCATGAGCAAGCTACATTTTACTATCTTTGAGTCTTCAATTCAGGCATTGGCATGAAATTTCAACAAGCCAATGTAAATACTTTTCTTGATTTGTACATGCAAGCATAGAAGGCTGAAGCATATTTGTTCACCATAGGTAAGTTTTCCCTGAAGGTAGTTATGCCTATTCTTCTTGATCTTCCAAAAAAATTGTATTCGAGTTAATTTTCATAGCATATGCCTTCTATGTACCCAGTTCCCTCATGGATCTCAGGTTCACCTCAAATCACTTTGATCCCAATTCCAAAACTCCCCACCCCAAGTATTTCGCAATTACCTGCACCAGTTGTTCCTTAGGTACCAGGCTCAGTTCCTTTCCTTGCATTACCAGTGCCACCTATTCCACTATTTTTGCCTACTCCATCAAAACTTCTACCTTTACCAATACCTATCATTCCTTAAAATCCTTATCCTTACATGAAATTATTACAAGAAATGCAATCTATTAATTTTATCATAAGGACAATGTTAAACAAAATCATGGTAGTCAAGAAAAAACAAGTTGAAGTGGATTTTTGGTCAAGGAGGTTTCAAAAACCACCAGTTACTATGGAGAAAGCAACCACTAGAAAAGGCCCTAAGAGGAACACAACTATGTTGACAAAATAAGAAATAGTACATGAAAGAGATCATAATGGTGTTCCACCTATAATGATCCACGTGGAGAAGACATGTGCATGGTTTATTTGAACTATGTACAAACATTAGCAAAAATTTCTATCGATGGACAAGTTAATACGATAATGGAAGCTAATCATAACTTGATGGTTCCATATTTGGAGCAAGTTTTAGTTCTCACAAGGGTTGGAAAGAATATATTGATCTATTAGAAATAGAGCCTCTGAAAGTTCCTACTAAAAAAAAACATAAAATGAAAAGGTACAAACACAAGCGAAAGCACCTGATGTAAAATCACCTAGCGTGATAACAAAGTGGTAATATTATGTATTATTGAAATATTGATTGCCCAAGCAAGCTCAAGAGAAGTTGCAGATGAAGGTATCAAATTTTCAGCCCATAATCACTCAGTTACAAACTAAGGCAAAAGAGAAAGCTAAAGAACACCTCAAATACCCATCATTGACCAAGTGGAAAAGGGAGCTAATCAACAATATTGGAATAAGTATGAGTAGGTTGTAGAAGAAAAATCTCATGGTATTTTTTATTACAATATTATGGAGAAAATGAAGAAGATTCCTATGAAGGTGAGTATATATGATGCATTATAGTTACCTGGACAAGTTGATTTGATGGAAGAATCACATATATCTACAAAATATCAAAATAAAATTCATTCCCAAATAGTGTTAGCACAAAGAATACCAACTTCTACCACTGGAAAGAATAGACCACCTCAATTCTATTTTTCTCTCAGAATGGAAGGTGGATCATGCATAATTGTATGATTGACTCCGGTGTTGTGACTACTATCATGCCAAAGGTCGTATGTGAATTAATGGGAATGGAATATACAAGAATAAGTTGGATGATACCCATATCAAAATTATAGGAGTAATCAAGGATATTCCTATTGTTCTACATAGCATCCTTCAAATCATTGTCATTCAAGAAGTAGTGGTGGTTGACTTGGAACCATACTTTAGCATGTGTCTCTCAAGGGAGTTCACAATAAGACTAGGAGGATATATTTCCTTGGATTATTCACATTTGCAAATACCATTCAAGGGAAGAAGAATCCACATCTATAACGAAAAGCCATCCATTTTTCATATAGAAAACTTGGAAGAGGAAGAAAAGCCTATTGGTGTAGTCAACATGATGACAGAGGAAGTAAAAGAAGTGGATTTAATGGAGGAAGTGCTTGGTGAGCTCCACTTAGAGGATGAGTTTTCATTGATGGATTTCAACGCGATGGTCAAAATTGAAATCAGTTTTTATACCATAACTAAACCAGAGCAAACTAAAGAAGAAATCTCTTATTCCCCAAACCTTGTCTTAGATAAGATATGAAAGATGTATTTTTATGGTGCAAGGTGTAAAAATGGTTTAGGGATTGGTATTATTCTTGTTTATCCTATAGAGTTACATAAAACCTATTCATAGCATTTAACTTGGAGCTGCTCGAAGCGTTGTGCCTTGGTTTGAAGAAAGGTAGAAAGTTAGGCATAAAATAACTGCAAATATTTGAATATTTTAAGCTCATAATTAATTAAAATACAAAAAAATGTGTGTCAAAGTAGCACTACTTGAAGGCCTACTGTAACGAGGTATAGTATTTGTTTTATCCCTTTATAGCATTGAACATTCAGGTGATTTTGTGAGAGCAGACTAAACATGCAAAAATTTTAGCTTCTCTTGGTGCTAATTTATCTCCTATAGAGCAAGTAGTCAGGAATCCCAAGATGGTGAGAGTGATTTATAGACCTTCGATCCCTGATAAAAACATTTATTGAAAAGTGTTAGACAATGATGAACAAATAATCATTTTTTGATTAAGCTGCAGGTGCAAAGGATAGAACATTAGTCAAGAAGGAGATGGAAGGAATGATTCAATTAAAAAGAAATCACATTCCTAGGGGAATGATTTCACTTGAGAGTTTTTTTTATCAAAATGATAGGGTTGAGAAACATAATATAAAGGTTGAAATGAAGAAATACAAGGAAATGCAACTTGATCCTGAGAAGGTTATTAAAGTCAAAATAGATTGTACAGTAGAAGAACTGGAAGATATAAAAAATTTGTATTACAAGTTTGGAGCTATCATGATTTAAAAGGATATGATAAAAACATAATTCAACATACTATTGAACTGTAGGAGGGAGTAAAACCTTTTTAGTAGAATCAAATGCCTGTCAATACCAAAATTGAGGTGCTCATGAAAGCAAAGATGTTAAAAATTTTAGAAGAAAAAATAAAAAATCCAATAAAGCACTCAACATGGGTAGTAAACTTGGTTCTAGTTTGAAATAAAAATGGAGATATCTGTTTGTGCATATATTTTCATAATATGGACAATGCATCGTTAAAATATTACTACTCTCTATCTCAAATTGATCAAATTATTCATGTGGTTACTGGAGCGTAGAGGTTTTCATTATTGGATGGTTTCTCTAATTATAACCAGATCTAGGTGAAATACAAAGACCAACACAAGATGACATCTACTACAAAATGGGGCACTTTCACCTATCAAAGGATACCATTTGGTCTTTCCAATGTCGGTGCTACATTTTAGAGAGCTATGGACATTGCTTTTGGTGAGTTGTTGAATATAGTTATTGTTATTTACCTTGATGACATGACTATTTTCTCACATTGTAGGGAAGAACACATCACTCATTTGAGGCAAGTGTTCAAAAAATATCAGGGATTTGGAATTTCTATTAACCCAAAAAAGTCCATATTCATTGTCAAAGAAAGGAATATTTTGGGACACATGATTTTACAAGAAGTACTAGTGATTAATCCTATAAGAGCTGAGGTGCTTTTGAAATTGCTTTTGCTAGTTAACAAGAAGTATCTTCAATCATTATTTGGCCAGATCAACTTCATTCGGAAGTTCATTGCTAATTTTGTCCAAGTTGTAAAACCAATTATCAAGATTCTAAAGAAGAATGTAGAATTTAAATGGATTGGGTTAGAATATATGAATTTCAAGAAATCAAGGAAAGAATAACTCAAGCACTAGTGTTAATTAACTTGAATTATTCAAAAGACTTCATCCTCTAAATAGTAGGCAAATAGGAAAGTTATGTCATTGTTCTCACACATAAGCAAGAAGACAAAGATGAAAAGCTAATTGTTTTCTTAAGCCAAGTCATATTACCACACCAAGAAGTATAATTTTATTGAAAAATAGGTGTATATGGTTATGAAATCCTTGAATTTTTTTTTATATTTTATTTCATAGAGTAAGACAGTTGTCTATGTCATTCATCCTAATGTCAAAAATTTTAACCTTCAAGAAGAACTAGGTGACAAGAGAGCATCTTGGGTCTCAAATATGCAAGAATATTATGTGGAGATCCGATTGACTAAGTTGGTTCATGGACGATATCTCTGCCAAGAACTGGCCAAAAGCACAGCTTCTGGATCACTAGCTCCAATATAAAATGAGGATATTATTGAAAGTAATTGGGAAAATAAATCCGATGGTGATCATGACTGGATAGAGGACCTTATTGAATTATTTACATCTCATAAATATCCATCACATCTTGATGCTTCATAGTGACGAAGATTCAGATTATAAGCACTTAAGTATGTCATGTTGCCAAGCAAGTTGTTTCATAATAATATAGAAGGATTACTCCTCAAATGTGTGAAGGGTTCAAAAAAGCAGAAAAGCTTGGAGGAATTCAACTCTGGTTTATTCGATGAACATTATGCAGGAAGACCTATGGCCTTGAATATCATTCAAACTGGGTATTTTTGGCCTAATTTTTTTGCAGATGCACATAAGGTGAGCCTAAGTTGTGATAATTATCAACAGAAAAGTGGAAGCATATTTGCCCTTGCACCCAATTCAAGTGGAAGCACCTTTTCAACAATGGGGACTATACTTCATTGGACTTATTGATCCTCATTTCCTTGCTAAAAATAAGTATATATTGACAATGACTGATTATTTTACCAGGTGGGCAAAGGCCATCCCAACCAAAAAAGTAGATTAGACTATAGTTATCTCCTTATTGTAGGGACTGATCACCCATTTCAGTGTTCTAGATGCTATTGTAATAGATAAGAAGAATCCATTTATTGGGATCAATATCAATGAATTTGTAAGCAAGTACGAGATTTATCTCAATACATCCTCCAATTATTACCCGTAAGGAAATGACTTGGTCAAATCCACAAAAAAAACTTGCTACGAATCTTAAAAAGGATACTAGGAAACAATAAAAGAAGTTGGCACTTATTATTTAATTAGGACCTATGGGTAGATAAGATATCAATAAAAAAGTCCATTAAAGCCTCTCCTTACTCCTTGGTATATGGGAAAGAAGTAATTATACCCACTCACATTGATCTACCTGTCCTCCAAATATTGTAGTTGTTTAGAGATGAAGATGATGAGTTTGATCCAATGAGTGCAAGGTTGGCTCAGTTGCTAAAACTAGAGGAGAGAGAAAAGACATATGAAGCTTTCATAGAACACACTAAAATAACACAAAATTGGTTTGGAAAAAATACCATAGAACGTAAGTTTTAGGTGGGAGATCTACTTCTCAAATGGAATGAAAACAAAGCCAAGACAAGAAAGCACCACAAGTTTGATGTAATCTGGGAAGGACCATTTCAAGTTTCTGTAGTGAATTAAAAAATGCATACTATTTTTGAGATATAAATGGTTGGGATCTTCCAATTCTAGTTAATGGTATTCATCTGAAGGCCTATTTTCAATGATGAACTCAAGAGGTACAGTTTGTAAATATGTATAGATTTCATTTACAAGTATTTTATTGCTTTAAAAAAAAAAGAGAAAGAGAAGAAAGTAGTTGACTCTACAAGAAGACGCTAGAGAACATTGCTTAAAAAAAAAACTTCTCACTTGGAGAAAATCAAATTTTTGCTAATGACATGTTATGATTTCAGGTAGAATTAATGGTTGTACTGGAAGGTTTTAACAGGAATAAAAGCTTTGAAGTTAAAAGGTTGTTCCACTATGCATATCTTTGTATTTAAAAGGAGAATATATTTTGAGGGAAAATGTCCATGAAGAACACAAGCTTATACTAAGAGGGGGGGTGAACAGTATAAGACTTAACCAATTAATAATTTTAACTTTAGATAGCAGTGGCATCAACACAACATTAATCAAGACAGAAAGCATCACACATTGAAGACCCATTTTTAACGTGGTTCACCCAAAATGGTTGGGCTACGTCCACAAAAAAATTTCTCTAAAAGTTATCTCAAAGTTCTTTGGGAATCCTTCCCAAATACAATGTTTATGAGCCTCGGCCCAAAGGAGATACCTTCCCCCAATCAGAATTTATGAGCCTCTGCTCAAAGGAGATACCTTCCCCTCTAGCTCTAGAAATGATCCCTCGGAAGATCAATCGCCTCTACCTCTTGCCAGCATGTGGAACTCCTTTCCATCGAAGACCTCCTATCTTCAATGCTTAGCCTAAGAGACCTCTACCTTCTATGATCACATCCACAGTATCTCAACAACCTGTACCAATCAGAGTCAGTCGGTCTAGTACAAGTCTTCCTCTGTCTGTCAGATCTGTCCAACTCTTGAACAAATCAATCCTCTGCATACAAGCCTTCTCAAAGACTTGCCAAATCTGTCCTCAGGTTCTTCTCATAGAACCAGTGCACCTCTATCCTCAAGTTCTCTGATAGAACTATCAAACTCATTTCACAAGTCCTCTACTAGGACCTATCCAAATCTGCTCACAAGTCCCCATCGAAACCTGTCCAAAACTGTTCAAGAAACATACACATCTTCTGTGCTCTTATAGCCGCACTTCATCTTCTCTCAGTCATCTCTCTACACACACTCTGCACTGTCTTCGCACACTCTGTGCCCATACAGCAGCACTCCACGTTCATTTTTTCCCTTTGTGCTCTCTTTTCCCTTTGCTCTCTCTACGTAATCATAGCCGCACTTGGTCGAACTTCAACCTTTGCACTCTCTACGCAATCACAGCGGCACTTAGAACAATTCACCATGACTCTTCACTCACTCTGCACACTTCGACATCATCTCGCCACTTCTGCGCTATCTGCGCTCTTTTGGCTGCATCTCGCACACTTCGACGCACATTCAACAACGCATTCAACAACTCATAAACTCTCCAAACAACCCTCCTTTTATAACAAAATTTTCATGATGAAAACTTTAATCTTAGTCGACTTTTAAACCCTAATTTTAGTCGGTTTTCATCGATCTTCTTCGACTTCAACTCATGAAGATATTCGGTAACTCAACTGCTCGAAGACTTCATTCGGTAACTGACCCTGTAGCCGCCACACTATCATTTGTTCACTTTTCACATTTTAGCTGCAAGAATTCACTCTATATCTACCCCTGTAAATGTCATGGAGATGTCGGTCCTCTATCATACTTCTCATTCCAGTCGGGTTCTTCTTCTTGTCTTGCGCTCTTACGACCTATCGTGAAATCATGACATTTCTGTCTCTGTAGCTTCTTTTATTTTTGTTGCCACGAAAATGCCACATGTCACGATATCGTGACACTTTTGCCTCTTTGACTTTTTCTTGGCTATTGACCATGAAAACATAACATGTCACGATATCACGACACTTTCACCTTCGAACTGTTCCTTCTTTCTTTTGTCGCGATATCGTGACACTTTCTGCTTATGTACTCTTCTTCTTTTCTTATGTCACGATATCGCGACACTTCTAACTCCTTCATCTTCTTTTTAGCTTTTGTCATGATATCGTGACACTTTTGCTTCCTTAGACTTCCTTTTTGTTTTTGTCGTGATATCGTGACATTTTTGACTCCATACATTCTCTCTCCTCTTTGAGTCGCGACACTTTTCTAACTTGCTTTCTCTCTCCTGCTTAAGTCGCGAAAATGCGACATGTCGCGATATCGCGACACTTTTCCTCCTTAGCTCTTTTCTATTCTTCGGGTTGCAAAAACCCGACATGTCATGATATCGCGACACTTTTTCTCCTTAGCACTTTTCTTTTCTTCGGGTCGTGAAAACCCGACATGTCGCGATATCGTGACACTTTTTCTCCTTAGCGCTTTTCTTTTCTTCGGGTCGCGAAAACCCGACATGTCGCGATATCGTGACACTTTTTCACTATGAGCTCTTTCTCTCGAACCTGTCATGAAATCATGACACTTTTTCATCCATACAATCCCTCTTGCAAATTGTCGCGAAATCGTGACACTTTTCTTTGTGAGCTCTTTCTCTCGAACCTGTCGGCTTGGGGTTTGCAAAAGACCTTTGAAACTGTCATGCCATAACCTTCATCAAAACAAATTATTTGACATCAAATCAAATTCCTTCAAAAGCTTCTTGACATCAATGACAACTTATATACTTGAGCAAAGGCAATGTACCCAAAGTACCCAAAATTGCCAACAATCTCCCCCTTTGTCATTGATGGCAAACCTTTACTGAAAACACTTCTCAAGAGCCAAAACTGAAACCAACTATGCTAACAACTAAGAATCTTCCTTTGAAGTTTTGCTCCCCCTGACTTGAAGCTTTCCTCTTTACTTTGAAGCTCTCCCCCTTACTCATATCTCTCCCCCTTTGTCATCAATGGCAAAGGGTCACCTTTGGGGCTCGGGACTAAGAATGAGCCTCTTAGCTTGGTCCCTCCCCCACCTCCTGATGAGGTGATTAATTTTGGGGTGGGAGTACAACTCCCAATTTCTCCCTTAGATACTCAAACGTATCTCTTGGAAGAGGTTTGGTGAAGATATCTGCAATCTTCTCTTTAGTAGACACATACTCTAGCTTGACCTGCTTGTCTTGCACTTTCTCCCTTAGAAAGTGATACTTGATGGAAATATGCTTTGTCCTTGAGTGCATTACTGGATTTTTGGAAATACTTATGGCACTTGTATTATCACAAAGTATGGATATGGGTTGTTCATGCTTGACTTTGAAATCCTCCAAGGTGGTTTTCATCCATAAAACCTGTGTACACCTAGCCACTACTGCTATGTATTCAACCTCTATCGTAGATAAGGAAACTGAAGGTTGTTTCTTACTTAGCCAAGAAACCAAACTCTTTCCTAGAAAGAATGCTCCACCACTAGTGCTTTTCCTGTCATCAATACTGCCTGCCCAATCTGCATCTATATAAGCTATGAGGGTGAAATCATCACCTTTGGGATACCAAAGCCCAAAGTCCATAGTGCCCTTTAGATATCTGAATATCCTCTTAATTGCTATAACATGAGAATCTTTTGGAGCTGCCTAAAATATTGCTACTAACCCAACTGCTTGCATGATGTCTGGTCTGGTAGTTGTAATATATAATAAACTGCCAATCATAGATCTGTACAACCTCCGAATCGCCACTCGGAGATTCATCATCTTTACTCATCTTGCACCTTGTAATCATTGGAGTACACACTGGTTTGCTGTCCATCATCCCAAATTTCTTCAACATTTCTTTGATATACTTTCCTTGAGAGAGAAATATACCATCTTTTGATTGAGCAATCTGAAGACCTAAAAAGAATGACAACTCTCCAATCATAGACATCTCAAATTCCTTCTACATGGTGTTAGCAAAAACTTTGCACATCTGAGTATTATTTCCCCCAAAAATAATATCATCAACATAGACAACCATAATCAACATATCATCATCTTCATTCTTAATATACAAATTGCTATCTACCATGCCTTTCCTGAAGCCTTGCTCATGAAGATACCTGTCAAGTCTTGAGTACCAAGCCCTAGGTGCTTGCTTTAACCCATACAAGGCCTTTTTTAGTTTACACACATAGTCTGACTGTTCTGAGAGAGACACTCCTTCTGGCTATTCTATGTAGACTTCTTCTACCAACACCCCATTTAGAAAAGCTGACTTTACATCCATTTGATATACCTTGAATGATTTGAAGCTTGAAAGGGCCAAAAACATTCTGATAGCTTCAAGACGAGCAACAGGAGCAAACGTCTCTTCGAAATCAACACCTTCTACTTGAGCATAACCTTTGCGGACTAACCTAGCTTTGTTTCCGACAATCTTTCCATCCTCATTGAGTTTATTTCTGAATATCCATTTTGTGCCAATGACATTCTTGTCCTTAGGTCTTGGAACCAATTCCCAAGTTTCACTTTTCTCTATTTGATTTAGCTCTTCATCCATTGCTTTTACCCAAAACTTATCTCGCACATGCTTCACTGAAATATTTTGGCTCAATCTGAGATAATAATGAAACATTTGTAGAATCATGTGAAGGAATGACTCTTCTTCTTGTTTGCCTGCTATTTGGATCACCAATGATCAAATATTTGGGATGATGTTTCCGAACATATCGTGAAGGAGTTTTGGGAAGCAGCTTGTTGTCTTTCCTCTTCTTCATCCGAAACCTCTCTGAATTCTTCTTGACAAATTTCATCACCGAGTTCCTTGATTGGTTCTCTTATCCCTGTCTTTTCATCAATCTGTTACATTTATGCTCTCTACAACTGTATGAGTTCTTTTGTTGAAGCATCCGTAGGCCTTGCTTTTGCTAGAATATCCAAGAAAGATTCCCTCATCACACCTAGGATCAAACTTACCCAAATTCTGATCTTCCCTTCTGATGAAGCACTTACTCCCAAACACTTTGAAGTATTTTACTGTAGCTGGTCTTCCTTTCCACAACTCATAAGGAGTTTTATGATGATTGACTCTAAGTTGGGCCCTGGTGATAATGTAGACTACTATACTGACTACCTCTTTCCAAAAGCCATCTAAAAGTTTTGACTCATTTAACATAGCTCTAGCCATATTTTCAATAGTTCTATTTTTCCTTTCAACTACTCCATTTTGTTGAGGAGTTCTTGTTGCTGAATATTCTCTTTTGATTCCTTGTTGCTCACAGTATTCCACAAATTCATTTGAAGTGAACTCTCCTCCTCTATCTGATCTTAAGCATTTGATTCTCTTGTCAGTCTCATTTTCAATCATTTCTTTGAAAGCTTTAAATTTTTCAAAAGCTTCGAATTTTTCTTTGAGAAAAGTAACCCAAGTCATTCTAGAATAATCATCTATAAACAACATGAAGTAGCTTTCTCCTTGAATGCTCTGAGTTCTGGTAGGGCCACATAAATCAGTATGAATAAGATCCAATGGTTTTGAAGAAGTATACCCTTTTGATTTGAAACTGGTTCTCGTCTATTTTCCATGTTGACAAGGACCGCAAATGATGTTATGGGGCCTTTTTATTTTGGGCAAGTCTCTAACTGCTTCCTTGTTACTAATATTGACAAGATTATCAAAGCTCAAATGCCCCAATATTTTATGCCATAACCAACTCTCATCTTCTTGAGTTAGAAAACACTTTTCCTTTTTTATCTCACTTAGCATGTAAAGATTGTTTGGAGTCCTTGTAGCACTAGCAATGAGTTTTCCATTTTTTTCTTTACTTATCTCACATCTATCTCAAAAGAAAGATACTATGTGCCCTTGATCACAAAGTTGACTCACACTTAGAAGATTATGTCTTAGGCCTTCTACATAAAGCACATTTTCTATTTTGGATTTCCCATCCAAACTAAGAGTCCCTTTACCACAGATTTTAGCCGACCTGTTATCTCCAAAACTGACTGTTCCTCTGTTTGTTTCTTTTAAGACCAAAAACTTTTCCTTTTCACCAGTCATATGTTTTGAACAACCACTATCAAGATACCATTTTTCTACTTTGTCTTGAGCATGAAAAGTAGTTTGAACTATCATTGACTTAGATTTGATCTCATTTCTCTTTTTAGTGAACTCAAGGCTAGATCTATCCAAACTGCACATCCTTGCTATATGCCCAAAATTCTTGCACTTGTAACACATGACATTTTTATTCATAAGAGGTGCAAAAGAGTTAACATTTTCCTTACTATGGCTATTCAAAGACTTATTGCAATGCATAGCTTTGTGACCAAATTTCTTGCAGGAAAAACAATAGCCATGGAAAGTATTATGTAACCTATTTTGATGCCTTGGATGATTGTTCTTCTTGTGACCAACTGGAATCCACCGCTCTTCAGGATGAAGATTGATCTTGCTCGAAGACCCTATTTCATGAATGGTGATACCATCCTTCTTTTGCTTTTCACATGAAGTATTCTCGTCCGAGAGCCAACTGTTCCAACTTCACTCTAAGAGACATAACCTCTTCTTCTAGTTTCTCGCAATCAGCTTCCTTTCCTTTTAGAGCTAGAATTTTGAAGTCTATAACACTTTGAGACAATTCTGATCTTGCTATCTCTTCTTCCTGACATTGATGCTTGAGAACAAAATTCTCTTCCCTAAATTTCTCAAGCTTTCTTAAAGCCAAGAAGAATTCACCTTTGAGATCGAACTCAACCTCTTCATCTCTTTCTGAATCTGTATGTTCCTCTCGATAGATCCTTCTCCAAGCCGTTAGGCTCTTTCTGGAGAGACCTGCTCTGATACCAATTGAAGAACACAAGCTTATACCGAGAGGGGGGGTGAACAATATAAGACTTAACCAATTAATAATTTTAACTTTAGATAGCAGTGGCATCAACACAACATTAATCAAGATAGAAAGCATCACACATTGAAGACCCATTTTTAACGTGGTTCACCCAAAATGGTTGGGCTACGTCCACAAAAACTTTTCTCTAAAATTTATCTCAAATTTCTTTGGGAATCCTTCCCAAATACAATGTTTATGAGCCTCATCCCAAAGGAGATACCTTCCCCCAATCAGAATTTATGAGCCTCTGCTCAAAGGAGATACCTTCCCCTCCGCTCTAGAAATGATCCCTCAGAAGATCAACTGCCTCTACCTCTTGCCAGCACGTGGAACTCCTTTCCATCGAAGACCTCCTATCTTCAATGCTTAGCCTAAGAGACCTCTGCCTTCTATGATCACATCCATAGTAGCTCAGCAACCTATACCAAACACAGTCAATCGGTCTAGTACAAGTCTTCCTCTTTCTGTCAGATCTGTCCAACTCTTGAACAAATCAATCCTCTGCATACAAGCCTTCTCAAAGACTTGCCAAATTTGTCCTCAGGTTCTTCTCATAGAACCAGTGCACCTTTGTCCTCAAGTTCTCTGATAGAACTATCAAACTCATTTCACAAGTCCTCTACTAGGACCTGTCCAAATCTGCTCACAAGTCCCCACTAGAACCTATCCAAAACTATTCAAGAAACATACACATCTTTTGTGCTCTTACAGCTGCACTTCGTCTTCTCTCAATCATCTCTCTACACACACTCTGCATTTTCTTTGCACACTCTATGCCCATACAGAAGCACTCCATGTTCATCTTTGCCCTTTGTGCTCTCTTCGCCCTCTGCTCTCTCTGTGCAATCACAACCACACTTGGTCGAACTTCAACCTTTGCACTCTTTGCGTAATCACAATGGCACTTAGAACAATTCACCATGACTCTTCACTCACTCTGCACACTTCGACATCATCTTACCACTTCTGTGCTATCTGCGATCTTTCGGCTGCATCTCGCACACTTCGACGCACATTCAACAACGCATTCAACAACTCATAAACTCTCCAAACAACCCTCCTTTTATAACAAAATTTTCATGATGAAAACTTTAATCTTAGTCGACTGTTATAACAAATGCAAACCCTAATTTTAGTCGACTGTCATCGATCTTCGTTGGCTTCAACTCATGAAGATATTCGATAACTCAACTGCTCGAAGACTTCATTTGGTAACTGACCCTATAGCCGTCGCACTGTCATTTGTTCACTTTTCACATTTTAGCTGCAAGAATTCACTTTGTATCTGCCCCTATAAATGCCATGGAGATGTCGGTCCTCTATCATACTTCTCATTCCAGTCGGGTTCTTCTTCTTGTCTTGCGCTCTTACGACCTGTCGCGAAATCATGACATTTCTGTCTTTGTAGCTTCTTTTATTTCTGTTGCCACAAAAATGCCACATGTCACGATATCGCGACACTTTTGCCTCTTTGACTTTTTCTTGGCTTTTGACCGTGAAAACATAACATGTCATGATATCGTGACACTTTCACCTCCGAACTGTTCCTTCTTTCTTTTGTCATGATATCGCGACACTTTCTGCTTGTGTACTCTTCTTCTTTTCTTATGTCATGATATCGCGACACTTCTAACTCCTTCGTCTTCTTTTTAGCTTTTGTCATGATATCGCGACACTTTTGCTTCCTTAGACTTCCTTTTTGTTTTTGTCATGATATCATGACATTTCTGACTCCGTACATTCTCTCTCCTCTTTGAGTCACGAAACTATGACATGTCGTGATATCGTGACACTTTTCTAACTTGCTTTCTCTCTCCTGCTTAAGTCGCAAAATTGCGACATGTCGCGATATCGTGACACTTTTCCTCAGCTATTTTTTGTTCTTCGGGTCGTGAAAACCCGACATGTCGTGATATCGTGACAATTTTTCTCCTTAGCGCTTTTCTTTTCTTTGGGTCGTGAAAACCCGACATGTCGCGATATCGCGACACTTTTTCTCCTTAGCGCTTTTCTTTTCTTCGGGTCACGAAAACCCGACATGTCGCGATATCGCGACACTTTTTCACTGTGAGCTCTTTCTCTCGAACCTGTCACGAAATCATGACACTTTTTGTCCGTACAATCCCTCTTGCAAATTGTCGCGAAATCGTGACACTTTTCTTTGCGAGCTCTTTCTCTCGAACCTGTCGGCTTGGGGTTTGCAAAAGACCTTTGAAACTGTCATGTCATAACCTTCATCAAAACAAATTATTTGACATCAAATCAAATTCCTTCAAAAGCTTCTTGACATCAATGACAACTTATATACTTGAGCAAAGGCAATGTACCCAAAGTACCCAAAATTGCCAACAGTCCAGGAGCACACAGTAAAGGTATAAGGACGAAAAGACAAACACCTAGTGCTTTTAACCCAAGGGAAGGGTGAAATTCTCATTCGCCTCCCTATGGGGTGAATGTGTGCAGAGGACACTAAGACTTTTTGATGGAAAATCCAAAAGGGGTTTCACCCTAGTGGTTTCCCTTTATTGGGGCAAAAGCACATCTTATAAAATATTTTTATTTAAAAAATATTATAGAGCTTTTGCTCCCTATGATTGAAATAGGTTATTCAAAAAAATCTTTCCCCTCAAATTTCAATTAGTAAACGCATCACAAAAGAAAAACATAATATGTAATAGGGCATGGGGCCACAAGTGTAGCGAATGAAAGGTGCTTTCACCTCATGAAGGGGTGAAACTCCCGTTCACCTCCCAATGAGGCCGAACATATGTGTTAAATACGAAAAAATGAGAAGATATCAAAGCACCAAATTCAATGTAGTGAAAGTGGTAAAAAAAAGGCTTTTGTCCCAAATTAAGGGTGAAACCTCCATTCGCCCCCTCACTAAGGCAAAAATATTAAATGAAAATTTTAAAAGCATGTGCTACATTATTTAAAGGGGAATATTGTAAAAAAAAATTTCCATTAGTTCGTTTTCACTTAAAAGGAAGAGGAGGGACCAAATTTCAATTTTACATGTGATTTATTATTTTTAGAAAGAATATTGTGGCAAAAATAAAGAAATAAGATAAAAAAAATAAGAAAAAGAGGAGAAAAGATAAAAATAAAAAAGAGAAAAACCCTAAAATCAGGGAAGTTTTTTAAGAAAATCCATGCTTTTATAAATATGGGTAAAAAATAAGGGCAAAGAATTATTTTAAAAGGACATTCACCATGAAATTAAATCAAGTAGGTGTCAGGTGTTTTGGGAGTGAAAGAAGATAAAGTCAAGTGTGCCTCCAAAGTGTTTTCACCCTCCATTATTTTTTTGGAGTGTGATGACTTTTCAAACATTAATCTAATTTTAAGAGTGCCCCCTCAAAGAATTTTCACCTTTTGGCACGTGTTTTTTTTTGAAAATTGTGCATGCACATTGAGAAGTATTTTCAAAGCATTCAATTTAAAATATGCACCCATATTTATGTTGGGAGGTAATTTGGCATTCCTGAGGAATGAAATCTCACACTGACAGAAGCATAAGCGCTCATTGGTCCCCAGGTGATGAATTTATTTGTCCAAGGTAGTTTTAGAAGCCAGGACACGTTGTTTGAAGTTTTACATGGCAAAGGGGCATATTATTTTAATGAAGAATTTCATGGTAAATTTAAAAAGTAGTTGCTAACTCAGTATTGGGAATAGTGCCTACCAATGGAACTAAAGTGCAACTCCTCGCAAACCCACAAAGAAAATTTAGTGCATTTATTGTGGTAGTTGGAGAGCATTCTATAAATAGAGCACAAGTAAATTCGCTTAAATATTATAATTTTAAAATTTTTGTTGGTGTATTTTCAAGCTTTTGTTGTATAAACTGTAGAGCACTTTTAGAATTTTTAGGGTTTGCACAATGGATAAGAAAAACAAAGAGGTGAAAGAAACTTTAGAGCCCAAGTATTCTAAAAAGAAAGTAGATGGCAGGTCGAAATCCAAGAAGGCCTGTATAAATGAGAATATAGATTTGGACCCGTACTCTGACACTATGGCAGAAGTTAGATACTATGTGATTACCAATAGATGTGTGGTAAAGCTTCAGTAGGATGTGGTATTCACAATCACCAAAGGACTAATGACATAAAGCCCCTTGACTATATCCTTTTATGAACAATTATTTTGGTATATGTGTACACTCGTACACCCTTGCCTGGAGCTGGTAAAATTAATTGCCAAATTTTATAATCTAGATACTAGGGCTGTTCAAAAGGCTAATGGGGAGGTACTTTTATCTATCTCTACCATTTAAGTGAGGGAAGTGTTTCCCTATGGGTTAAAACCCCTGTTTGAAATTATTTTCAAGACTTTGCACATCAATGAGGAAGAAGAAAGATATGTTTCTATGATGAAAATGCACTAGTTTATGGAAACACATTTGATCAAGGAGCCACAGTTATGGCAACTATCAAATCTACAAAAATATTTATCAAAATTCAAAAGCCCTACCTTATTTTTAATGCTAGCATGGGTATCTGGCCTTTCTACTGATTTTATAGTTCACAAGTAGAAAGCAATGTTAGTGCAATGTATATCTCAAGTGGAGTTTTATGCTCCAAGAGCCATGAGAAAGGACACACATCTGATTTATTTTTACTGGGCCGATTTCATTTATCAAAATATGCATATCCAACTAGAAAAACTACACATGGGAGAAGAGACTTCATTCAACCACATATCCTTCCTCGTCTAGTATTTCTTCTTTCATTTGCACCAATATTTTTCATTCATTGCAGTAAAATAGGTTGATGAAAATGATGAATTGTTGCCTGTTTATATGTGGGCTCTCGCTCTATCGATAAGGGAGTCATACTATAGCTTTAACCACCTATTTTTGAGTCCCACAATTATGTTGATTTATGGAAACAGTAAGAGAGTGCCACAGGCGATGAAGGAGGCAGTTATCACAGCAAAAAAGGGTGACATATTTTTGCTGACTCAAGTTGTGGTGTTAAGAATTTATGGCTTCATGGGAAAGCCATTCCTGATCTCATAATTTGCCACTAAGAATATTTTAACTATGGAAGTGGTGTGCTATATAGATTATACTAATGATGTATATGGATAAGGGCATGATAAAAGAACGACTTGCACCATTTCGTTCAAGTTTGGAAGTATAGATGCGAACCAGGTTGGGCAAAATAGGCTACTCACGGAGTCACTTCAATACCTAGGCCTAGTGGAACTGCCACGATGGTGGAGGTATGATCTATTGGATAAATTTTTGGAAATAATTAAGACTAAAACTTTTCATTATTGTTTGTGGCCTGACATTCAGGAAAGCTGAAACAATTTTGATGGGCACGATTTAGAGTGGCACATTGAAGACATGAAGTTGCTTCTGCTATGGCACAAATTTTATGAGCAGGAAGTTGAATATAACCCTACAGTGTACAAAGATCAAATTCCTCTACCAGGATTATTTGGCAAGGTGAAAAAAATTCAGCCCTATGTACTGAAGAAAGATCATAAACTGGTAGATTATGTGGGTCCACAGAGGAAAAATCACATCTAGTTTTAAGTTGAAAATGGATCAAGTATTTTTGGAGGCATATGATGAATTTGTGAACATCTATCAAACCATCGCTTTCACCAAGATCATGCCTCAAATTTTCAACATTATGATAGTGGAGAAAGCATGGCAAAAGTAGAGCACCCATTAGTTGAGTAAGAGACACCTAAGGAAGAAGAACAACAATATGTGTTTCAATGAAGGTCATAGTAGGCCAAGAAAAAAATAGATGAGTCACCTTTGTTGGAGAAGCAAACTACTCGAGAAGCCCTTCCATTTTTGAAAGTTGTAAAGAAGCCAAGAAATGTTGCTACTTATTCATCTACTATTGCAATTTTAGCTGTTATAGTTTCCACAGTTACAGTTAATGCAACAACTATTGATTCTTCCTTGTTGGTGTCAATTAGTTTGGTTAGAATCGCCCAAATTTTTTTGCTACTTCACGAGCCATTGAAGGATCAACAAGATGAAATTGTTAACATTGAAGTGGAAGGGAGGAGAAATAGGAGGAAATTATTGCATAGTTTCTTCCATTACTAGGACACACGATGTCTACACCTGAAGGTATGTTTCCATTTCCCTCTTCTTCTACTTAAGAGAAAGTAGTGACTATTAGTTAATTTCCATCAGTCCCTACATCTATTGCTCCTAAATTTAGTATACCTTCATGTTCATTTCACTCCCTTTATCTCACCCACAAGTCACTACTACTCCTTCTCTTCCCCTCTCTTTAGCCTCCCTTTATTTAAGTTCATTTGCATTAGGTATGAATCTATTTTTTTTCCCTTCTCCTTCTATTGCTACCACCACTTCCACTAAGGCTGTAAGTATGTAAGCCCCACCAAGAGTGAGCATAACTACATCTGAGCCTGATTCCTCCATCCACTCTACTATTTTAGTTTCCCCACTCATAATTTTTTCCTCTTCTTTCATGAGGAGAAATGATGTCAAGTGATTATGCTTGTGAGATGATTTATGGAGGACCTGATGAGGATTGATCGAGTTGAGAAAATCAAGAATATACAAGTTGATATAAGTTTGGTTTATCTACACGACGAGTATTACAAGCAAAGATATTATGATGCTAAAACAAAAATTATTAAACTTGAGGATGCCTTGGTAGTGAGCAGAGCACAACAAGAGATTATGACTATAGAAATTGAACACTTGCATCAACAAGTAGGGGTGCATCAAAAGGAAAAGGACATAGTGGAGCAGCAGGTGCAAGAATTGAAGGTGCAACTTGAGTTCATATAGAATAAATTGGTGGAGAAGGCCACACAAGCTACAAGTTTCTCTCATAAAAAATTTAAGGAGACCCACATTTGGTTGGCTCAAAGCTGTCAAAAGTTGGCAACTAGAGTGATGTACATGTTTTAGTATCTCTATGAAGCTCAAATTTAGATTCAGTTGAGCCATCATACAATAGAAAATATTGAGGAGATGCTAGAGCCTCATACAGAGATGGATGTGAAGATCCAAGCCTTGGCTCAGTCCAATGTGTGTGTTCATCCCATGAGTGAGATGGACTGAGCCTGGTCAACAACCAAATTCATACTGCGTAGCTACTTTCAATGGTTGGATATGGTAAGAAAAGGCAAAAAGCTACTCAAAATGATGGTGTGAGAGCATACTATTTCAATGTTTCATTTTGATGCTCTCATCGATATGGGTTTCCCAAATTTTATCGATGAATGGAGTGAACCTCTACCAAAGGAATAGTTAGAAGTGTCATTGAAATTTTTTATGGAAGACACATCCAAAATGGAAAAGTGGGAGGATCCCATTATAGAGGAACAGGTGTTTTTTCTTAAGAAGAAGTTCACCCGTATGGATCTATCCTTGTTAAAGTTAGCCCAACACACTAAATACATTAGCTTAGAGGATGTTAAAAACTTGTGGTTTATCTATGAATCACTTAGTGTTCCATACATTTTTACCACACATGCTTGGGTAGATGTAGTTATGATTTATGAGATCACTTGTGAAAGTTTGAAGGATTAGGGAGAGCAGGCCTTAGTGGAGTAGGGAATAGTGAAGCAAGAAGCAACAGTAGTAGAGTGAGAAAAAGTAATATGAGTAGCTATAGAGGTAGAGGAAGCTAAAAAGGTAGTATTTGAGTAGGCGCAGAAAGAAACATCCAAACTAGAAGTGCCAACCAAAGAAACTGGTAAGAAGACCCAATAAGGATCCCAATGGATAAAGGTATGGGATAACTTACATCCATGTGAGCTGGATACCCCATGAGCCACCTAAAATATTGGAAATTTTGATATTATGCCACATTGGATTTTTGATGAAATTTTATTCTAAAAGCGGTAAAATATATTTATACTATAGTTGCAGTATTTTGGCTGATATAATATGTTGTAGTTTATTTTTTGTGTGTTAAATTTCTTCTTTGTTTTTCTTGCATTTCGTGCTTGAAAATAATGGGTGTTTTGAGGTGAAATGGTTTGGGAAATTGGTTAGGGAGATTAGTCAAAATCACCCAAATATTTCTATAGCAAATAACACCCAAAGGCTAAGAATAATAAAATATGATGACCTTTTTTCCCAAATAAAAAAAAAAGAATTTGTATCGCCTTCAGAAATCATGTTGCTAAGCAATGGGAAGAATAGAAGTATGTTCACTCCAAAAATAGGGTGAAAAACACATTTGCTCCACTTTAGGGCGACTAAGGGATGTAAAGAGGAATAAAATGCGCTAAGTTAGATTAAAGTCTCTTTCACATCTCATTTGGGCAAAAATACATTGAAATGGATAAGTTTGAAGTGAACCCAAAATTGAAGTGTGTCCGCAATAAAATGATGCATTCACCCCAAAGTTAGGGCAAAAGCATCATTCACCACACCTTGGGGTGATTGTATTTTAAATTTTAAAAAAATGATGTTCCAACCAATGCATTGACCATTCAAGGGCATGTTCACTCCAGAGAGGGATGAATGGGCATGTTCACTCCAGATAGGGGTGAAAGTCCCATTCACCCCTCCCTGGGGCAAAAAATCAACAAATGGTGAGTTTAGGAAAAAGCAATGGAAATAGCAAGGTGTCAGGATGCCATTAAAAATTCAACTATGCATTCACCCCAAGAGAAGGGAAAACACACCTTTCACCCTTATTTTTGGAGAACGCATATATACAAAATATAATGGTGGACCCCACTTCGACACACATTGATAAGATTAAAAATGGAGGCGCTTTAGCCCCAAGTGAGGGGTGAAAGTCCCATTCACCCCTCCTTGGGACGAAGCTATAGGAAGGCAACCCGACGATGAGTCAAAATTTTTGTTTTATTTTTGGGTGAATATGAAAGAATTGGATGTGGAAAATTCAACAATGAGTTCGCCCAAGGTGGAGGGCAATAGGGCTTTTTGGCCTTTTTGAAGGTGAACACATATTTTAAGGGGAAAATATGTTATTAGTAAAGTGCTTTCATTTTTAAAGGAAAGGTTTTTGTTAGAATTGATCGCTGCTATTGCAATGAGGTGAATGTAGTGCTTCAAATTTCAATTGGAGAAAATACAGTGTTGTGCATTGAAGTGCAATATCATAAAAGATGTTTTCAGGGTCACTCTCTCCATCAGGAAGCATGAAGGAGATGTGGTCACCCAATGTTAAACTTTGGAAAAATTCTATTTTTGGAATTAACAAAGGTTTTTGAAAGCACTCCGGTCGGGTGAAAAAAGAGAATTTAATGTTTGTGGTGAGGAGTAACCAAAGTTGTGTATTTCAAGCAAAAGGAGTTGCAACATTAAAATCATTGGGTGATTTTATTGAATTTCAAAGTATTCCTAACAAGAGCAAATTTACGAGGCATAGCAAATGTACCAAGTTAGTGACCATTTTTGTAATTTTTCATGCACCAACACCTGAATGTGCTAATTTCCTAGAGGTTTTTCCTTAAAATTTGGATCACTATTTCAAACGATGGATTTTCAATATTTCCAAGAAGGAATTTCTTCACCATAGTTCTTGATCTATAAAAATTTTGTCATATGTGCATTAAATGATAGAGGTGAAATTCCTCTATAAATACTACACAATTTCCATTGTAAAAAGGGGATGGACATTTTGTAGAAAAACTATTCAAGTTCTCTGCGTAAACAGAAGTGGTTAATTATGATTTTGCAAGTAGTTTCTATGTGTGATTTATTTCTATTCAAGCATTTTTGTTTTATATTAATGTGTGCTATCTATTTTTAAGTTCAAATTTTATACCTGGATTTGGGCATTGCTGGTGTAAGTGTGAGTACTAGAATGCAATCCTGGAAGTTGTCTTCGGGAAACTGTAAGTGAAATATTTTACCTCATTTTCTATTTTATGCTACTATAAAAATTTGTTGGAATTCTTGCTACTAGTATGTTCCCAATCCCATGGCCATATTTCCCATTTATTTCCATTATTTCCAATTTCTTTCTTGCAACTCTTGTATTAAACCAGTGTAGAATTAGTAAGGGATCCAACCCTCTTTGGAGATTGGCACAGAGGACATTTATTTCTTTAGACCTTTCAATTTTTGCCATGTCTAGGGTGCACAAATGTATGTTTGTATTTTAGGCAAATATTTGACCAACACTATATCACTTCCAAATATTGCTCTCAACTCTATCTCAATTCTACACAAAAAATTATCTCAAGTGTAGTACAAATTTACTCTAACTTTGCTCACAAATATTTGTCTCAAATCTATCCCCAAGCCTTAACACAAGGCTACAACAACTTTGCTTAGATCTACCCCAAGCTTTAACACAAATATTGAACAAATCAAACTTGCTCTTAATGCTATCTCAAGTTTTCACAAGACTTGCTCAAATCTACCTTCAAGCCTTCTAAATACTTGCTCAAATATGACCTCAAGCTTTCACAAAAGCTTGCTCAAATCTGTCCTCAAGTCTCCACAAAGACTTGCTCAAATCTACCTTCAATACTTCACCAAAACCTACTCAAATATGTTTTCTAATGTTTGCACATTCACTTTCAATATCACTCAAAACCAATGCTCAATAATTTTACTCAATCATTCAACAAATTAGGTACTCAAAACTTGCTCATACATTTCCAACAATGCTTATCAAACAATCCTTTTCACTCCACATTATGTTTCACACACTCATTTCAATAAAAACTTCAAACAAAGTATGATGTGCCCATACCTTTTTGCTTTGATGGAGATATGTCTTCAAAATCTGTTTCACAATCAACCACTTTTCTATGTGCCACTTCACAAGTTAGATAGCAAATTTCTATTTCAAAATGTCCTCATAAATTTTCTTCAATGATATCTGAAAATAATACTTCTAGGGCACTTCCTTAGTTCTCAAAGACACTACATTAAAGCTCTCAAAATTCTCTCAATAATTTCCCTTTCATAAAGCACAATTTACAATAAAATAAAATCTCTTTTACACCTTTTATCTCCACACTTTCAAAACAATGTTTCACTCCACTTTTATATCAAAAAAAATACATTACATTCATAAATACTTCACAAACTTATCACTCCAAGCTTAACAGATTTAAATAAATGATATTTAAACCCTAAAAATATTTTACCTTATATCTCCTAATTTTTCAAACCATAGGTCAAATTAACATCCATAAAATTTACTATAGGCAAAAGTCAATAATGCAGCGCATACCTTTAAAAAATATTTCCTTTGCTTTGTTGCATATGAGAATTGACCCTCCAACCTCATCCACCAAGTGTAGTGCCTTGACCGCTTGTGCTAGCCAAGTGGTTGAGGCTAATTATTAGCCTCCCGCACCAAATACTTGCTTCCTCTGCAAAATATCAAAACAAAACCTTCAAACCGGTGCTAGGGGGATTCGAACCCCATACCTCTCTTCTGCCAATGACTTAATGTAGGACCCACCTGCCACTTGGGCTACTAGCCCTTGGTGCATGAAAATATTCACTGCCCTCTCTTTATTCCTTGTGCTCATCCAACAAATAAGAAACGTCCATGTTTCTCCTCTCTCCTCCATTCAATTTCGTTTGCATGGACTTCAACGCTTAGCATTCGAATTCGTTCGCATGTGCTTATTTCTTGAGCCTTCGAATATCATTATTTTTTATTTTTATTACCTCCTTTTATATGCTCCAAGGTAATGTTTAAAACGTCGGTGGAATATATACCTCCAATATTAAATTTGAATTTTTGGCGCCTTAGCCAAATTCAAAATTTAATTATAATATTAATATAATATTTTAACCTTAGGTTAAATATTATATTATTTAATCTAGTATTAAATAATACTTTTGCATGGGATTTTCACCAATTATTTTTCTTCCTTTTATTAAGCCCTCCTGACTTAATTATTATAATATTTAAAATATTATAATATCTCCCTTTCTCTTTAAAACCATGGGCATAATATTTTGTCTTCAACCATGTTAGCCAACCTTTTTGGCTTATAATATAAAATATTATAGCCAGTTCTTTTACCACTTTGCTTGTACCAAAATGGACTTTGCCTTGCACCAAAAACTTGACATCAATGACAACCTTATTACTCAAAATTTCCAACAATCTTCCCCTTTGTCATTGATGGCAACCCCTTTTTTTAACCATTCCTTTTTCCTTTTTCAATTCTGCTCCTCGTGAGAAACTACTCCCCCTAACTGAATGCTCTCCCCCTAACTCAAATATCTCTCCCTTTGTCATCAATGGCAAAGGGAATCCTTTGGGGCTAAATATAAGACTCTTAGCTCAACCTCCTCCCCACCTCCTCTCCTTGAGGTGATTAATTTTGGAGTGGGAGTAGAACTACTCCCAATTTTCCTCTAAGATACTCAAAAGTCTCTTTTGGAAGTGGCTTAGTGAAGATATCCGCAATTTTCTCCTTTGTAGTAACATATTCCAATCTGACTTGCTTATCTATCACCTACTCTCTCAAAAAATGATATTTAATCAAAATGTGCTTGGTCCTGGAGTGCATCATTGGATTCTTTGAAATGTTTATAACACTTGTATTATCACATAGTATGGAGATAGGATGATCATGCTCTATCTTAAAGTCCTTTAAAGTTTACTTCATCCATAACACCTATGTACAACAAGCAACCACTACAATATACTCTACCTCTACTGTGGATAAGGATACTGATGCCTATTTCTTGCTTAGCCAAGAGACTAAACAATCTCCAAGAAAGAATGCTCCTCCACTTGTGCTTTTTCTATCATCAATGTTGCCATCCCAATCTGCATTTGTATATGCTATGAGAGTGAAATTGTCACTTTTGGGATACCAGAGCCCAAAATCCATAGTCCCTTTTAAATACTTGAGAATCCTTTTTACTTCCATTACATGTGTTTCTTTTGGTGCTACTTGAAACCTTACCACTAGTCCCACTTCCGACATTATATCTGGTCTTGTAGTTGTGACATATAGTAAGCTACCAATCATAGATCTATACAATTTCTGATTTGCCTCAGGAGATTCATCATATTTACTTAACTTGCATCTTGTAACCATGGGGGTACTTACTGGTTTGCAATATTCTAACTTGAATTTCTTTAGCATCTCTTTTATATACTTGGTTTATGAGAGAAATACACATTTCTATGATTGTGAAATCTATAGTCCAAGAAAGAAGGACAACTCACCAAGAATTGACATTTCAAATTAATTCTGCATGCTCTTTGTAAATTTTTGACACATCTTATCATTGTTTCCTCCAAAAATGATATCATCCACATAAACAACCACAATTAGTAAGTCATTTCCTTCATTTTTGATGTATAAGTTACTATCCACTATTCCTTTCTTGAAACCCTATTCTTGAAGATACTTATCCAATATTGAATACCAAGCTCTAGGATCTTGCTTTAGTCCATAAAGTGCCTTCTTTAATCTGCATACATAGTTTGGTTTATCAGTTAGGCTGAATTCCTCAAGTTGCTCAATGTAAACCTCTTCTTCCAAGACACCATTGAGAAAGGCTGATTTAACATCCATTTGATATACTTTGAAGTTTTTGAAGCTTGAGAAAGCTAAAAATATCCTTATGGCCTCAAGTCGTGCAACTGGAGCAAATGTTTCATCAAAATCAATCCCTTCAACCTGTGCATAACCTTTGCATACTAACCTTGCTTTATTTCTAACTACTGATCATCTTCATTTAACTTATTTCTGAAAACCCATTTAGTGCCAATCACATTCTTACCTTTTGGTATGTGGACAAGTTCCCAAGTCTCACTTTTTTCTATTTGATCTAGTTCCTCATTCATTGCCTTGATCCAAAACTTATCTTCTCTTGCCTCATTGAAGTCTTTGGGCTCAATTTTAGATAACAAAGAAAAATTTGCATGCTCACTCGTTCCTATTATCTTCCTTCTTGTCTATCTCTCATATGGATTTCCAATTATTAGATCTCTTGGATGATTTTTTTGCACATACCTGGATGGAGTTTTGGGTAGTAGTCTTTGTGTTTCTTCTTCTTCTAATTCTTCACCTAACTCTTCTTGGCAACTTTCTTCTTCTTCATATACAATTTCTCTTGTTGGTTCTTTTGATCCAGTTTGCTCATCAACTATCACATTTATAATTTCTATAATTGTATGTGTCCTCTTGTTATAGCATCTATAGGCTTTGCTCTTAGTGGAATAGCCGAGGAAAATACCTTCATCACATCTTGAGTCAAACTTACCCAAATTTTTCTCTTCTCGTCTTATGTAACATTTGCTTCCAAATATTTTGAAATATTTTACTATGGTTGGTCTCCCTTTCTAGAGCTCATATGGGATTTTGTGGTGATTTACTCTTATTTGAGCTCTATTGATGATATACATTGTTGTATGTACTACCTCTTTCCAAAAACCATCTAAAATATTAGACTCATTTAACATGGCTCTAGCCATATTTTCAATAGTCCTATTTTTCCTTTCAACTACCCCATTTTGTTGAGGAGTTCTTGCTACTGAATATTCTCTTTTGATACCATGTTGTTCACAAAAGTCTATGAATTCATTTGAGGTAAATTCTCCTCCTCTATCTGATATTAAACCCTTAATCCTTCTACCTGTTTCATTTTCTACTAATTCTTTAAAAGCTTTAAAATTCTCAAGGGCTTCTGAATTTTCTTTCAAGAAGGCTACCCAAATCATTTTGGAATAATCATCTATAAATAATATAAAGTAACTTTCACCTTGTAGACTCTTTGTCCTTGTAGGACCACATAGGTTAGTGTGCACTAGTTTCAATGGCTCGGATGACATAAATCCTTTTGACTTGAAACTTGTTCTAGTTTGCTTCCCATGCTGACATTGTGCACAAATTGTGTTTTGTGGCATTTTTATCTTGGGTAAATCTTTGATTTCCTACTTTATTCTTATTTTTACTATGTTGTCAAAGTTCAAATGACCCATTCTTCTATGCCACAACCAACTCTCATATTCTTATGATAAGAAGCACTTTTCTCCCTTAATATCGCTTAGCATGTAGAGATTGTTTGTAGTTCTATTTGCATCTGCAATGAGCTTTCCAATTTTATATTTTTTGATCTCACATCTATTTGGATGAAAGGTAACCATGTTTCCCTGATCACAGAGTTGGCTTACACTTTATAAATTGTGCCTCAATCCCTTGACATACAATACATTCTTTGTCCTTGTTTTTCCATTATCAAAACTTAAAGTTCATTTTCCATAGATTTTTGTTGAACCATTATCACCAAATTTAACTGATCCTCCATTGATTTCTTTAAGTACAAGAAATTTAATTTTTTATCCTGTCATATGACTAGAACAACCACTATCAAGGAACCATTTTTTTCCTTTATCTTGTACATGAAGGGTTGTTTGTACTAACATTGAATTAAATTTATCTTGCTCTTTTCTTTCTCTCCTAACTGTTGAAGTTGTATTATTTTTTCTTGGTTTAGGAAATACCATTTTACACCATTTTGCCTTGTGCCCAAAATTATTGCATTTGTAACATATGATATTATCATTCATAAGAGGTGTAAAAGAATTGAAATTTCTATCAACATTATTTTTCACATAACTAGTGCAATGTACAACTCTATGACCATATTTGTTACATGAAAAACAATAGCCATGGAAGAAATTTTGTAACCTATTTGAGTCCCTTGAATAATATGGTCATGTGCTTCTTCTTTTGTTGTTCTTGTAATTGAATTTTGTCCATAGATCTTCTTTGCCCTTTTCTTTCTTGATGCTTTTTCCTTTTAGTGCATTGGCATAAGTCACTGGTTCTTCTTCTTTTGATGTCTTTGTTTCTTGGAAGCTTGACTCCTCTTTCTGTTTCCCTAACCTTATGTCTTGCTGTAATTTACCCTTAGTCTTTTCAACTTCCTTCCTTAGAGAGATAATTTTTTATTCCAATATTTCACATTCTACCTCTCTTGCCTTTAACAGTTCTATCATATCTTGTTCAATTTTCTTTCCCTCTTCAACTTTTATCTTGAGTTCTATGAGATTTTGTAGAAGTTCCATCCTTGCTTCCTCATCCTCTTGAATTTGATCCTTCAAACTTGAGTTCTTCTTTCTAACCTTTTCCAAGTTTCTAAGAGCAGCAAATAATTCCTCTTTTATGTCGAGTATGACCTCTTCTCCATTTTTTGAGGTCATATATGTTCTTGTGGGATCTTCCTTTAAGTTGTTAGGCTTTTCACGAAGGAACCCACTTTGATACCATTTGAATAACATAAGATTATACTGAGAGGGGGGTGAACAGTATAAGATAAAAATTTTTACTTTTCAATCCATATGATAGCATCAACAATATAAAAGTAGTAAAAATTACACAAATCATCACACACATGAGAGACATGATTTAACATGGTTCACCCAATGTGGGCTACTCCACGGAGAAAATATTCCTTATAAATTTTCTCAATGAATTATTTTGGGAATCAATTCCCTATTACAATGTTTATGGACCTCTGCCCAAAGGAGACACCAATCCCCTTGTTCTGGTTCATGGATCTCTATCCATAGGAGAACTCTTTCCCATCTACTATGGATGGTGCTCTTCTAGAAGACTTCTACCCCCACTGCTCTAGCTTATGGATCTCTCTCCATAGAAGACCTCTATCCTCACTACCATTTGCTAATGGATATCTATCCACTAGATACTGCTATCCTCTACTCTATCACCTCCAAAGCTTACTCTCAACTCTATCTCAAATTTACACCAAACTCTATCTCAAATGTAGTACAAATCTACTCTAACTCTACTCACAAATCTTCTCACAAATCTCTATCTCAAATCTATCCCCAAGCCTTAACACAAAGCTTGATCAACTCTGCTTAGATCTGCCCCAAGCCTTAACACAAAGCTTGAAAAAATCAAACTTGCTCTTAATGTTGTCTCAAGTCTTCACAAGACTTGCTCAAATATGCCTTCAAGCCTTCTCAAGACTTGCTCAAATCTATCCTCAATATTTCACAAAATCTTGCTCAATTATGTCCTCTAGTCTCCACAAATACTTGTTCAAATCTACCTTCAATCCTTCACAAATACTTGCTCAAATACTTTCTAATATTTTCACATTCACTTTCAATATCAATCAAAACCAATACTCAAGAATTTCACTCAATCACTTAACCAATGAGGTACTCAAAACTTGATCATACATTTCCAACAATGCTTATCAAACAATCCTTTTCACTCCACCTTATGTTTCACACACTCATTTCAACAAACACTTCAAACAAAAGATGATGTGCCCATACCTTTTTGCTTTGATGGAGATATGTCTTCAAAATATGTTTCACAATCAACCACTTTTCTATGTGCCACTTCACAAGTTAGATAGCAAATTTCTATTTCAAAATATCCTCATAAATTTTCTTCAATGATCTCTGAAAATAATACTTCTAGGGCACTTCCTTAGTTCTCAAAGATACTACATTAAAGCTCTCAAAATTCTCTCAATAATTTCCCTTTCATAAAGCACAATTTACAATCAAATAAAATCTCTTTTACACATTTTATCTCCACACTTTCAAAAAAATTTTCACTCCACTTTTATATAAAAAATAAATACATTACATTCATAAATAATTCACAAAATTATCACTCCAATCTTAAAAGATTTAAATAAATGATATTTAAACCCTAAAAATATTGTAAAAATATTTTACCTTATATCTCCTAAGTTTTCAAACCATAGGTCAAATTAACATCCACCAAATATACTATAGCCAATAGTCAATAATGCAGTGCATACCTTGTAAACCAAACCAAAGTGCATACCTTAAAAAATATTTCCTTTGCTTTGTTGCAGACGAGAATCGACCCTCCGACCTCAGCCCACCAAGTGTAGCATCTTGACCGCTTGTGCTACCCAAGTATTTGAGGCTAAGCGTTAGCCTCCCACACCAAATACTCACTGCATCCACATAATATCAAAATAAAAACTTTCAAACCAGTGCTGGGGGGATTTGAACCCTATACCTCTCTTCTGCCAATGACTTAATGCAATACACGCCTGCCACTTGGGCTACCAGCCCTTGGTGCACAAAAATATTCATTCCACCCTCTCTTTATTCCTTGCGCTCGTCCAACAAATAAGAAATGTCCACATTTCTCCTCTCTCCTCCATTCGATTTTGTTCGCATGGACTTCAATGCTTAGTATTTGAATTCGTTTGCATGTGCTTATTTCTTGAGCCTTCGAATATCATTCTTTTTTAATTTTTATTACCTCCTTTTATATGCTCCAAGGTAATTTTTAAAATATCGAAGGAATATATGCCTCCAATATTAAATTTGAATTTTTGGTGCCTTAGCCAAATTCAAAATTTAATTATAATATTAATATAATATTTTAACCTTAGGTTAAATATTATATTATTTAATCTAGTATTAAATAATAAATTTTCATGGGATTTTCACCAATTATTTTTCTTCCTTTTATTAAGCCCTCCTAGCTTAATTATTATAATATTTAAAATATTATAATATCTCCATTTCTCTTTAAAACCATGGGCATAATCTTTTGTCTTCAACCATGTTAGCCAACCTTCTTGGCTTATAATATAAAATATTATAGCCAGTTCTTTTACCACTTTGCTTGTACCAAAATGGACTTTGCCTTGCACCAAACACTTGACATCAATGACAACCTTATCACTCAAAATTTCCAACATTGTTATTATATTTTGATTTATTTTTTTCTCATAATTCATGTATTATTGATTGGTAACAATCACATCTATAGAGATAATGCATTGTTTACATTTAAGTTATAATATTTCTATACTTTGATTTCTTGATAATAATTAACAAAAGGACATACTTGAATCATGCAACTTCTAGAGGATTATCTCTATATAATTAATCATGAAGAATTATATTCTTCAACAAAATTTTCAAAATTTTAATGGAAATATACATTGTTATTGCAACTAATTCAACCCATATATGATTGTCTAAATATTTTACTTGTATCATGCTAATTGTATTTTCATGATTGTTGTACTATCCTTTCTACCATCCATTTTTTTTGAGATATTGAGGCTATTGTAAATTGTACTCTTATCTAAAACTATTCATAATATCATAATAGAATGACACATTATTCTAAATCAATGGTGTCTATTAGTTGTGAGTAGAGTGTGTGAGATAATATTCCTACTACAATATATTATTTATACTCTTTCACTAAAAACTAGTGCATTAAAAATCAATATTTAAAAAATGCTCTAGATGAGACAATTTAGTTTCATAATTGCTAATCATTATAGCAATGTTCATCAAGTATGGGATAATTAATTGATAGTAAGGAGATATATAATATATGATCAATTTCTAATCTAATAAATGGAAACATTGTAGATATGGTGTGGATCAATTATATTGTTATGCATGGAATCAACAAAGTTATAATAGCTCGTATATGTTGAGTGTATTCATATTACAAATTCAAACTCACCCTCATACTATCTATGAACACTATATCATTATTTATCTAATGATTTAGCCTTCATTATTATTAGTGCAAGCAATAGACAACAAGGAATTATAAATAAAAAGTAAAATTTTAATTCTAAATTACTTAAGATTTTGGAGTTCTTTCTAGGTGGTTGTAACAGAATTATTAAATTATAATTAAGATAAGATTTATGAAGATCACCAACTTGACATAAACTATTTGACTATTTTTGATTCTCTTTGTAAGATAGATTATTATAGATAAAATATATAGAATTAAAAAATATCATTAATTTAAGTGCAATTGGGTAATCTCTTTAAACATAAGGAGGAAATTATATACAACCATTAAATGTAGCAAAAAGTACCAATATTTAAGGATTAGGTACAAAATATTTCTTGGAATTTCTATATAATATCTCAAAGAAAATATTTGTCACAATATCATGTAAAAGTGTAAAAGAAAAAAATTAGAAAAAAATATAGAAAAAAAAAATAGACAAGAAATAATAAAGAAATAATTACAATGTGATTCTGCATAGGTATCGCCATGACAAAAAAATATCAATTAATGGAATTCGTCATTGGAGGGTATTTATAGTCATACCTAATACCAAATTAATTAAACACCTCAAGTCAATATAAGTTAGCTCAAATGTTAAATTAAAATATATTAAATATATCAAACCCTTATTTGAGGTTAACAATAAAGGAAAATTAATAAATATTAATAAGGTTGAATACTTCTCCACTACTTTTCCATTCTCACCAAGTTTTCCATTCAAAGCATCCCTGTCTACTTTCTCTCTATTTTTAAAGCTCCTACAAGTGTCTACACTAAAATTGAACAGATCCAGAAGAGGTTCCTATGGAATGGTTCTGAATCTAAGCAACGCTTTCACTTGGTGTCCTGGGATAGGGTTTGCAAACCAAGGGAGTTTGGAGGTATTGGGCTAAGGAGAATACAACATTTAAACATGGCCCTCCTGGCCAAACAAGCATGGCGTCTTTTGACAAATGCAAATGCAGAATGGATTACTATAATCAGAAGAAAGTATTTGCAAGAAATTGAATTCTTAAGTTATTCCTTTCCTCCCAGGGGATCAATTTTTTGGAAATCAATCCTTCAAACTAAAAACTTGCTAAGCAAAGGGCTACATTGGAAACTGGGAAATGGAAGAAACATTGATTTTTGGGACCACAAATGGTTAAAGGACTATCCCCTCTCTGCAGACCCCATCATTTCAACCCTTAGAGCTTGGACAATTGAAGTTTTTGGTACCAAAGTTGCAGATTTTATTACTTTGTCAAACAATAGAAGGGTATGGAAGCCAATAATGAATAATGATCTACCAGGGGCATCAATAACACTGGAGAATGAATTAAAACAGTCTTTACTCCCTTCTGGCATTCTTGAGGACCAGCTTATCTGGTAGGCTTCAGACAATGGGGAATTTTCTGTCAAGACTGCTTATCTGATGCTTATTGATAATGATGAACCTACTTTCCCTCACTTGGAAGTTTGGCCCAAAAGCATTGTTCTGAAGGTTGGGTTTTTTGCATGGTTGGCCATCCAAAATAAGATCCTCACCATGGATAACTTAATAAAAAGAGGTGTGATTGTTGTTAATAGGTGTTATCTCTGTATGTCTGAGTGGGAGTCTATTGATCATTTGTTTCTCTATTGTAATTTTTCTGTCTCAATCTTGTTAGGTCTGTTACAAGTGTTTCATATTTATTGGGTCCATCCTCGATCCATTTTTGACTTATTTGTCCAGTGGCCTTCTCCATTTTTGAATAGGCGTCTTAGGTATATGTGGAAGATCTGCCTTCATCACTACTTGTGGCAGATATGGTTGGAAAGGAATCATCGGGCCTTCTTGGATAAGGTTTCTCAGTCATCCTCTGTCTTGTCAAAAATTTTAGCATATGCTAATGAGAATACTTGTTTAGTGCCTGCAACATCTAGACCTCTGAATCCTTTTGAAGCCTCATTAGGCCAATCTTTAAACTTA
The DNA here is from genome assembly GCA_028583015.1 of Wollemia nobilis. NCBI lineage: Eukaryota > Viridiplantae > Streptophyta > Pinopsida > Araucariales > Araucariaceae > Wollemia > Wollemia nobilis. The sequence goes on from JAQPPZ010002362.1 coordinate 591,175, forward strand.
CCTCTCACTGATGGCCTCAATCATCCTCAAGTCTATCCTAGAACCATGATCACATGGACCCCACCCCCCCTAGGGTGGATTAAGTTAAATTTTGATGGGGCATCTAGGGGCAACCCAGGTGAAGCTGGGGCTGGTGGCTTACTTAGAGACCACAAGGGTGAGGTGCTTGTAGCTTTTGCAGAACATCTTGGAGCTCAAACTAACAATGTGGCTGAAGCAAGGGCAGTTTGGAGGAGCCTCAAGGTGGCAGAGAATTATCCAGGGAAACTGTTGGTGGAAGGTGATTCTCTTATTATTATAAATCTTCTAAAGAACACTAAGAGAGCTCCTTGGAGATTTGATGACTACATCCATGAAGCAAGGGCTCTAATTCATGACCGACCTGAGGCCATAATTTTGCATACCTTCCGGGAAGCAAACATGGCAGCTGATAGGCTAGCAAATGAAGGCATTGTAGCAGCAAATTTGATCACGTGGACTGAAAATCTTCCTCATGCAGTCTCAATGGTGATAGATAATGAAAAACTTTAGATTGGAAGGCTCAAAGTGGATCAATGAAAGAAAATGGGGGCATTTTAAAAAAAAAAAAAAAAAAAAAATTGAACCTTATAATGGATTTTGTCATATTTGTTTTTTTTGTTCATGTGACTAGTGTTTTTTGCAGCTGGTGGGGCACTGATATAGGTTTTTCATCTACAAATTCATGCATGGGAAAAATCTGCTTTGGCCTCAAGTATTTCCCAAGGTGTGTTTGGATTCGATGTCGCAAAAAGGCCCTAGCAAGAAATAACAAAGTGTTGGAGATCCCTGACAATGAGGCACCAGACCCCACCATAATAGTCTTGGAGAAGATGACAATTTCATCAGCCTCCAATAGTATCAACTAGTTGAAGAGTCTGTCTGGCCTCATCAGTGCAATTGTTGATTTGTGTGATTCCTTAAATCTTCTGTTTTATAGCCAGCAGTTCCAGGGGCACAAGGAGTCAAAGGCAAAATCTAAATATGATGGAAAGAACGATGATAAGAAGTTAGATGAGGACTACAAGGAAGACTGCTTGGCCTCTTGGCTGTCCATTCTATGGGATGTTTTTTTTTTTTTTTGACCATATTCTATTATTTTTATATGGGCACAAGCTACTCTGCATGGTGCTTGCATGATTAGTTTTTGTCTTTGTTAGTTCTTTTTTGCATCTTTCTTTCTCGATGGCCATAATATTAGGCTTCCATAGTTTAGTTTGGTCGTATTCTAATGAAAGAGTAGGTCTTGGCCATTTTTGTTGTCGGTTTAAACTTTTAGGGCTTGGCCTTTGTCCAGCTTGGTCAGTGGACCCTATTTTGTAAAATGGTTTTGGGTCAACCAGTTAAAACCCGGTGTTAATTATAATATTCTCTTACTTACCAAAAAAAAAAAATACTTCTCCACTACTCATAGTCTCACATGTAGAATGTATGTAGATTTAGAGTATACATACCTATAAGCTTACATAGAGAGCACCTTGGCACTTCAACACTATTAACCTTAGCCAATAAGATTAGATTCTTGATATTTCAATAACCCTCATTAATCTAAGTTTATGAAAGAAATAGTGTGGCCCTAGGGTTAGCGGCCATGCGCGACCCTATGCAAGTCAATATTTTTGGAAGAATGAACCTGTAGTTTGGTGGAGATCCATATGGGTGGAGAAGGTTTTTGGTTGATGGTCATATTCTCTCATTTTAGTTTGTAGCCCAAAAGAAGGTTGGGTTAGCTGGAACCCTAGTTGGGGGGCTAGGGGATGGCTGGGTAGCTTATGGATCCACCTTGTCTACTAAGAAATTGAAGGGTTTGCCAATATCTTTGGCTTCAGGTTGCAAAGTTCTCTAGTTTGGTTGGTATTTTCCTTCTTGTAACCTAGCAGCTGGGTGTAGTGGCGGACAAATGGGATATATCCATAATGACCTTTGCTTCTGCCACTTCTTTGACTAATTTTTAGGGAAGACCATGTGCATTCATGGTTAGTGGAGACTTGTTGGTGCTATTTTGCCATTCTTACTGGTGAGTTTGGGTTGCAGGGGGTGGACTAGCCATAAGATCCAGCTCCTTTGGTTGGGTTGGATTTATGTTTTATAAATGCTCCTAGGATTTTCATGAATTTTATTTTTGAGCACTCTATTCTATTTCTTATAAATATATTTTGTGGGTGTGTTTTATGGGCTTCAAGCATGACAAACCCACTGCTTGAAGCTTTAGGTAGATCCAAGGGTTTTGGTTGTTTTTTATGGATCCTTGTTTTCATTGTTGGATCCTTTACCACCTGTGGAGTCTTATTTAGATTGATGGGTAGTGGGAGCATAGGTTCAATGGATCCACCAATTTTTTATTTTTTGGTGCCCATTGAATTTATAGTAGTATTTTTGCAGGTTCTAGTAGGGTTTGGGTTGGAAGTTTCTATTTGGGACCTTCCTATTTTTATTTTAAATTTATATCGATATTTCTTGCGACTGGTGTTCTCTTTACATGTTTCAACCTTTTTAATTGTAGGATCAATGGATGTCAAAGGTTTTTGGATTGAGTTTCCTGACCCAGGGTTACTAGGTTGAGTAGGAATTTTGATTTTGAATTTGATCTTCATTTGGGCATGTTGTCATGTTTAAACTTCAATGCCTTTGTTTCAAATTCTAGGTTATTGATACAAGGTTCTCATATTGGTTGAGAAGTTCAAAATTTATTTTAAGAAGCTTTGCTTGGACCAGTTTTATTTTAGTCTCATTTGGTCTCCTTTGTTGGATTTCCTTGAATATCATTAGATTCATCCCGTATTGTACTCAATTTTGGGCTATTGTTGAAAATCTTGATTGATGTATAGAAGGTTTGAGGAATATTTTAAAACCCCTTCTATAAAAGGTTTGGGGACCATTTCAAAAACCCTTCATACACCAAATAAAAAAACAAGTTGATGAAAGAAATGATATTAGACATGGTATTATCTCACCCCATAATGAATTCCTAAATGGTAAAATGAATTTTCATCATGAATTTTACTATCTTATCTTGCCAAAGTTACATGGAGTGGATCAACCCTTTCTCAATAATGAAGCTATAAATCCACCTTCTAAATATAATATTTTGATCTCCCCATAATAATATCATCATCATGCCATATGAAAAGCATAATTTTCTTCTAATTGTAAAGTAAAGAATAGTTGAATAACCTTGCAATAAATGCAAATACTTGAATAGTTATCCCTTCTCTTGTGAATGGGACCAACATGAATGAGTGTACCTATATTGATAATCCTTTTATTAAATTCACAAGTTCAAAAATATAGGATAAGCTTGTTAAATTATTTGCTTCCAAAGCTTGAAAATCATTCCAAACCTATCATTCTTTCAACTACGAATTGATAATACCTTGAGATTATTTATTCCAAATCTTGAAGGAGTACTTTAAATCTCAAAACTTTGGCTAATAATTTTCCTTTTGATCTAGGCCTATAAAAATTAGTAAGTCAAAACATTTTTGTGTTGATATAAGCAAGGTGCTTCAAGGTTTCCAACAAATTGAGGGGTTTATAATGCAAAAAAAATATGTAAGACTAGGTGATCCAAAAGATATCAAGACATATATCTTTTTTGGTGACATCATCATAGCTTTCCAAAAATTTTGACCAAGTGAAGTTAAAATGATGATTCAATTAAACAAACTTCTAGCTTCAAAAGTCTAGAAACTAAGCTAAGGTAAATAAGTGCATTCGAACATTTTCCTTTTTGACATCAACAAAAGTGTTTTAAATTTTTAACATAGTGTAAAAAGTGTGATGTAGATGGTATCTATTGCATAAGATGACGAGTTGGAATATTTCTACAAGAGACATTAGCCAAGATTCTAAGAGTTCCAACATAATAGAAAGTAACATAAAAAGGATCCTAGAAGGAAATAAACATAGTAGCAACAACCCAAACTCAAATATCTCTGTGTGAAAGACAACTAGCATATTAGAAAGTAGTTAGACCCTATAGCATATTTCAAAAATAGAAAGTGATAGTCATGTCAGTGAAGCATAATTAAGGATACTATGATTATAACTAGCTAGGATTCAACAAGAAAATATGAAGTGATTCAAGGTTAGCCTAGGATCGTGATTGATTAGTTTTAGCCAATGATTGTATGTAGTAGTTAGTTTCAATTAAGCTCACGAAGGCTATAAAAGGAGTAATTCTTATCATTGTAAAGGGTTAGATATTTTAGAGTTTTTCTTTCTATGAGCTAAGTGTTCTAAGCTACTCAAAAGTAATCTAGAGTTGTTTGGTTTCTTTCATCTAAGGTGTATGAGAATATATCTTGTGTAGGTTCAATATTTCTATTTATGTTCTAGGTAAAGTGAATTCTATTAAGCAAAAGGCTATATGAGTTTTTTTAGCTAGAATACTAAGTGTTATGAATAATTCAAACATGACTAGGCTAGACTATAATCTATTAAATAAATTTATGGGTCTTTAATATAATAAAATATAGTTGCAAATGAATTCAACAAGATGAAATAATTAAAACTTAAAATATGAGTTCATCTACCTTAAAAAAGCATGCTTTAGCTAAATGAATTTATGTTATGTTATGATTTGCATGCAATGAGTAGTGTATGATCATTTAGCTAAATATTTATGTTGTTATTTGAATACCAACCATAATCAATACTATTTCCATCCCATTTTCCCTTTAATTTTTCTCTATTTTGTATTTAATTCTTAGATAACATCAAGGAGTCAACCTTCTTTGGAGGTTTATGTAGGAGTATTTATAGGTCATATAATATTGAATTCAATATAGGGTTCATATTCTATACTTAGGTAGATCAGATCATCAAGAGTTTTTGTCATACCTAGTGGGACCAAACTAGCCTATTTTACCCCACAAAGAATCACTTGTGGGATAGAGCAAAGCAATAATTCATCCATCCATCGTGATAGCATTAAGAGATTTTGGCATGACCAAAAAGATTAATCACTCAATATTCATCCCATGATTGAGCTTAGTTTATGAAGATATACTATGAAGAAAATCTTAATAGACACTCATCATGTAACTCAAGTGGTTTTGGTAAACCTAATGCGAGGTTACCTAATTAGAAGTTAGGAATCTAAAAGAATATCAAAGCCACATGGGCTTAAGAAATTTTTTGTACACTTGCATCCCCAAATTGCCAAGATTAGGGTGAATTTTTTTCATCTCTTATGCAAATAAATATTCCTTCATATATTATTCGATATTCAAGAACCTGAGATTAGACAACTATAATGGAAGGACATAAATCTAGAATCTTATGATCACAAGATTGAAAGCCAAGAACCTGAAATAACTAGTGTAGTTCATCAAAATATAAAAAATTACGACATCTAAGAAAGGTAATTCACTTTCATTTATCCATGCTTTCTTTGTTTAGAGTCCAAGTCCACTATAAGCCATACCTCCAATGTCACCTAGAACTATGGATGACCAAATTATTTCTAGTTAGAATAATGCTAGATCCCTCAATATTCAAGACCTCAATTATATCCTGTAAAACACACTTAAATATTTTTCTTCATTTTATTATAGTGATAAAACCACATATGAGCACTATTAAGACATAATTGCATTGACCACTATACATAATATTATATATGAGGATATAATGGTGAGATTACTAGCCTTTTATTTCAAAGATAAGGTATTATCCTAGTATCATTCATTAAAGGAAGGTAACATTTGAACATGGGCCAAACTTGATAAACCCTTTATCCTAGAATTCAATGATATAAGGGTATCCTTTTCTCTCCTCACCTAGTTCACCTCCATAGAAAGTCATGCATAATAAAACATTATAGAATTTAAGATCTAGTTTAGTAAGACTTGGAGAAGAATTCTTCAAGATATAAGACCTTCTCAAGCTTAGGTATATATTTATTACCTTTGTCCCTTTGTTCTACATCTAAGGTTGTAGATCCAAAAATAAAATGAGATGATATTTCCTTAGATATTTCAAATTACCATAGAAACAAAATATGTCCTCATCTTAGTTAAAAAATTACCAACAAAATTTATGTTGCCATACTTTCTAAAAATTCCTCAACAAACTTAGCAAGACTTATCTCTAGCTACTTCAACCCCTACACTATATGTTTTGCCTACACCCAAAATATATACTCAAAATACCATTCAAGCCACCCCAAACCATATTAACCCACTCCAGGTCTAAAATAATCTATGGATATGTAAGAGCTAAGCTAGTAGCTAAAAACAAACAAATAATATTATAGTAATGAAATGATAGAATTATGAGAGGAGGTTTGATGGATACCAGTGAAAAAAATCCTTATGTTTCAAAATATCAAGGTGCTTTTACCTCTTACGTAGCCGAAATAATATTTCTATAAGCCAAGAAGAATAAGTATCCATAGCCCTAGATGAATATTAGTATTTTGTAATGGCACACATATGTTGATATCTATATGGTTTGTAAGCATCAATGCTAGATAGTTGCAACTCAAAAGGCTAAAAGAAAATAAAATGTATAGTTGGCATGGTTACAGATGTAGATCATGATCTTGTGGTAGAAAAAGTTTCATATTTTGAAATTGTTCATATATTGACCAAATCTAGAAAATGACCCCTTATATCATATCTCTAAATATTTGATAGGTTAGAGGTTGCTTCTTAGCCTTAAAAAGAACAAATAAAATAACTACCCAAGGGGCACAAAAAGCTAAAATAACCTAAGACCATTCATGACATTTTCAAGGAACAAGATAGAAGAAAGTTATAGTACCCCTCTATCACCAAAGAGCAAAGGAAAGAAGCCACACAACAATATTGGAAGTTAGATGAGACAATATGTAAGGAAGAAAAGTTATCATAATCTATCAGATATAACATTTTGACGAACTTAAAAAAACACCTTCAAGGGATAGTATGTATGATACCTTAATGATTCTCAAAAATATTGATCTACTAAAAGTAGCACTAAAAACTACTTCCAAAAGTAGGTATGGATATTTGAACATGAATTTGGATGAATATGAATAAACTCCTAGGATGGATAAGAATACATTTCCACCATTTTATATCTACCTATGTCTAGAAAATGGGATAGTGCATAACTATATGATAGACTCCAAAGTGGAAATAACAATCATGCAAAAGGTTGTTTGCAATACCATGGGCATGGAATATACCCAAACAAATTTTTGCATGCTTAAGTTAGATAAAACTCTAGTCTAGATGGTAAGAGAAGTCAAAGACTTACCCATGATTATGCATAAGATCTCAAAAGTAATTTTAGTTCACTCTTTGGGCTATGCTTATCAAGGGAATTCACAACCAAGCTTGGAGGGTATTGTTGATGTGACTGCTTAACATGCCATAGCCTAAATAGACTAAAGATCCAATTTATTAATTTTTGATGATTCGTCTCTCTTTTTACTTGGGATTTTGCATAATAGTTTTTAGCCATCCAAAATCCTAAGTTCTCAGTGGAAAGCTCTTAGTCATTATGCCATGTTTTTTGCATATCTTAAGTTTGTCATGATGTTTAGTGTTGTTGTTGCATAATTGTAATATATTTAAAATGAAAATCAATTTCTTATATTATAGAAGGTTTAGGATAAACATTCCAAAAAATACCCACATATATATATTCTTAATCTTAGCACCCCTAACCTCCTCAAATTCAAGCACTATAAACGTGGTAATTTCCTTGGAAATTTATATGCCTTTAATTTTGAATTCCATATCTCCTTTAAGGATAAATAAATTTTGTGAAACACTATTTTCATTTTGAAGAGATATTTTGAAAAATTATAAACTTGCATATGTTCCTAAAAGAATCGACCTCACAAATGAACCATTGTCAACATGTTGTTTCACTACCCTGCTTGGTTGGGAATGCCTACTTAATCATGCAAATACTAAGCTTGGGCCCCATATCTCTTGAAATACTTAGCAAAAATTCATAAAATTACCCCCATTGGATGCAACTCGAGAAATTATTTCAAGAAAGTATATATTTTCCTATGTTCTAAGGAGTTTTGAGGTCCAAAAGTGTTTTTTTATAGGACATCCAAGTTGTTGTGACCCAAGCAAATACAAAGGTGTATCAGGTGTGTAGACACAAAAACAATACCAATACAATTATGTGACAGCAAGCACTGATCTCATGGACACACATAGCCCCTAGGGCAGCCCCCAGAGGTTAAACAGTGGTCCTAACCACTCCCAAAAGCAGTTTGGTGGTCAGAGGTCAATTTGGCACCTTTTTGGCACCTTGCTTTCTACTCGTCCCACCCAGGGATGAATACAAACTAGCATTCATCCTACACAGGGATGAATATCAACATTCACCCTAGGGTGAGGCGAATAGCAAGTTTTATTGGCAAAAATTCAAACCTCGACAAGTCCTCCAGTTAACTGAAGCTTCAGGCCATGAAATTGCGAGGAATGGCTCCAAATCAAGGAGAAATACTTCAGTCATGCATGTCTTAGATTTTTGGAGGCCTCATGCAAGGAGACTCTAAATCAGGGAATCATATTTTTCTCAAAATAGGACATGCAACTCAAGTGGCGTCCTCGCATGCGCAATTCAAACAGAGAGACCCTAGGTCTATAAATCGGTGAGTTTTCTCACCCAAAAGATATACAGAGAAGTAGCATTTGAGCAATGAAGTGCTGCCAATTTACATACCTACTTGTGATTTGTGCCTTTCACATCCTTAATCTCTCATTCGAAAGGGAGGTTATTGGGTGACTATTGGAAGCATGAATCAAGACCCAAAACCTGATTTTTGGCCACAATATCCCACAAAATTTGTCAAAAATACCCCATAACAGGTTTTGGACCCATCCCAAGTGGATTGGTGCCAAAACAGAGTCCCAAATGGTGGGCGTCCTGCCCTCGAGCGCTCCCCAAACTGTCACAGCTCTAAACGCCCCACCCTAGGATGAATATAAATATGTGATAGTTTTCTCTAATTTTTTATTTGCATATTATTCTAGGTTATTTAAATAGGCTGTAGTTTAAATTTCATTTCATTCTGAGCACTTTTGACTAGGTTTTTATCATTTCCTACCTTTACTAATCTGCAGATGCCATCATCAAAATCTGGGTGCTAGATGCCAAATTGGAGAAATCTGACCATCTGGGTCTTCCCAAAACACCCCCAATTAGCTAACCCCAACTTTGTAGGTCATTTGGAGCTTCCTAAGTAGGACATTGAAGAGGGTGCTTTTTGATAAATTGTTGTAGGTTAATTCATCCCACCCTGGAGCGAATACAAATCTGTAAGGAATTTCTCAACTGTTTATTTTGCAGTGGCTTCCTAGTAACATATTTATGCTTCTATCAAAATTTTAGGTCGATCTGATATCATTTGGTCATCGGTTTAATATTTTCATGCATACATTGACAGTAGGCCTTGGGAAATACATGTTTTATTCTATCTGCAGGTGCTACTGATCTTTTCTGTTTTCTTTGAACGCAGGTATTCAACATTAGAGGAGCAAGAAGGAGCCAAAAATCATATACACAAGTGGTGGCGACATTTTGGTCCGCCCATCTTACATGTGGGCACGCGGAAGAAGGATTGCTATCCATGGATGTGATAAGAAACATATTTGATGCTCCTATCCCCTAAAAAGGAAGGAGACGCATTGTAACTCGACTTTGAAAGCATATCAATAAAGAGGGCATCTTTCATATTGCTTTTATCTTGTGTCAATTCGTCTATGTTCTTTCTTTTCATGCATGTTGCAATATATAGGCTTTTAGCGTTAAGTTTGGTTTTAAACGCATCTTGCTTGGCATATTCATTTTTTTTTCCATATCCTCATGCTTTAAGTGACGATCACGATGGGACCTCTATCACTTGATTTTTAAGATTAACTTTCTGATTAAAGTTGCTTATTTTTGCTTACGGGTACCAAGTTTTCAAATGCTGGACTGCTGTTTGTTTTAGTCTGTGACGAGTACAGAGTTGTAATCCGTCTGACCCAGGGGTGAATAGGAATCCATCCTACCCTAGAATGAATACAGATCTGTTATTCATCTCACCCAGGGATGAATATATCTCTGTGCAATTTTAGAGCAAAAATTTAGAGACATCCGATTTGGGCAGAGAAGAGGTAGGGGTTATAAAACACCTTCTGTCATTTTCTGCTTTCTATTTTTGGTTTTCTAGTTATTTGCTTGCATAGGAGAGTTGAATGCTTGATTGCTTCATTTTATGCAATTTAAAAATAATCCCACACACCACGTGGTCATTTAAACCAAGGATTTGGTCGTAAAACCCCAACCCTTGAGCAAGACCAACGATGGATTTCATCATCATCTTGGCTTGAGATATTGCATCCATAACCTCGATCGTGACTATTGCTAGACGTAAATCCTGATGAAAGCTGACCAAGTGTAGCTTGGGGTGATTCCTAGTGCATGAGGATAAGTCTTCTATGGTAGGTGTCATAAACAGAGTGATTCCCATTCTGTACCGCCTATGTTCCATGTATCATCTGCTCTCACGTACCTATAGTCTCCCTCACGTAAGGGCGGGTATATAGAGAGGTTGGTATATCGGTCCGACAATGGTATATTGAAGGGGCGACCATTTTGGGAGTCATAAGAGCCATCATAATTGCATTTAAATGGTCTTCACAAAAATATTTCAAACAAACATCAAAACACACTAAACCAGATTTAGGGCACACTTTTAATCTTTAAACGAGATAACCATTGCATTGATTGTGTGTGTTTTTTTCTGTTTAAGTGTAGCATAAAGAATCCTAAAAGAGATAAAAATCTACTCATCTTAAGGAGCACATCACCATGGTGTACACTCGTAGCCAAGCCCAATCAAGGGCAAGCACTGTAGAAAGTGTGCAAAGGGGGACAAATCTTCCCCGATATAGTCTTGAGGACTTGGTCATCCCGCCTTGGTGGCATCGCACATGAGATAGTCCACATCATGCCACCATAGAGGCATAGGACTCTAAAGGCACCTCTTTGAGAGGCACCCCCACTCAGCATAGGCCCTTTCAAGAGGATAACCTACACGTAGCACTCAACATAGATAGGAGACCTCCCTTAGACACTCATTATGAGTGGCCTAGTGATGAAGTGTTAGAGCAACGGAGGGTCCACCAGGAGGGGCCACATGATTTCTTCATCCCTCCTTTACCCCGTATTGTTGTTAGAAACACTAGGCAATATCCAAAGTATCAGGCTCTCCAGACAAGGCAAGACAATTTTGCCCGCACATTTTACGCATACGAAAGAGAGTGCGAGGAAGACTACTATGTTCCTCAAGAGTAGTACACAGTGCGGGAATGATGCACCTCCGCACCCGCTATGTATCAGGAGCACCCATTGAGGCCGAAGCCTCAGGTAAATGCCGCTAACCTCGATAGAGGGAAGCAACCCATAGGGGTCTCGGATCACCATGACCGAGATAGACATGTAGGAGAGGCATCTAGGCTTCCTAAACATGAGATGATGGAACAAAGTGACTAGGCATTTGCAAAATATGCCGCCCGCCAAGCACAAATTACGTAGCTCAGGCAAGATCAACAACAATTAGAACATTTGTGTCGCCTTAACAAAGAGCATATTCAGCGTCAGACAATCGAGTTACTTCACAACAATGTGCCTGAGAAGGTCCCAACCCCTCATGCACATAAATTAGAAAGGTATGGGAGGCATAACCCCTTGGTATGAGACAGGTTTTTGTGACCTCATCAAGCACTACCTCCAAGACCTCCTAGACCTGAGTGGGAAGCCACTCCTAGACACAATGATGGGCACCCTCCGTGGACACCCATCAATGTTTACAAGCCTAGGCCAGACACTCCTCAAGAATCCTATGAGGAATATGAACAAGAAGAAGAGTGGGCTGAAATGCCCTATCAAGGCAGAAGGGGTGCTACCCAGCTACCCCTCCAAAGACCTCAAATTCCTCGCAACCCATAGTGGGAGAAAACCAAGGAGGAGGAGATCAAATCCTCTGATGCATATAAAGTATTGCTAGAATGCTTAGATACTATGGAGCTCAAGAATTTTGGGCCCCAAAAGCCTACTTTATGCCAACTCCGTAGTCATCCTGTGCATCCGTCAGTGTCGGCACCTCCATACCCTGAACACTTTAAGCTACCCCAGTTGGCACTCTTTAGAGGGGAGGAAGATGCCCAAGAGCATGTGACTTGATTCCTGAGCCAATGCTTTGGCATTTAGGACAATGATGCTTTGCTATTAAGAACATTTATAACCACATTCGTAGGCTCTTCCTTGGATTGGTTTACTCAATTACCAAAGCACAACATCTATAACTTGGATCAGCTAGTGGACGCATTCCTAGAATGCTTCGCCTTCAACACCAAGAAAAAGGCATCACTAAGTGATCTAGCTAGCCTCAGGAAGTATGAGGAAGAATCTATGGTGGCATATGGGAACCGATGGAGGACGTTGCTTTCAAAGCTGCCTTACCTCCCTCCTATGTCCGACTTGACTCAAATGTTCTCCAAGAGTTGTTTGAGATCGATCTCCATGCTATTGCAGCTGTAGCAATATGCCACTTTAGAGGAAGCTCTGGCGCAAGCCAGAATCATCGAGGAGATCAAGATACAAGATGGCAAAATTGCCAAGCCTAAGAAAAAAGAATGGAACAAAAACACCAAAATAGGGACTACGCAACAGAAACCCACCATGGTCAATCAGGTTGCTATAAATGTCCCTAAGCCTACACAAGCAACATAGCCTCCAAAGGCTAACTATCAGGCGGTGCCTCCCAACAACTATGATAGAGAAAACCAAAGGCAAGAACAAAATCAACAGCGTCGCCCTAGGTAACAATTTATGCCTTACATAGAGTCCAGGGACTCCCTGTTTGATCGCTTGTCAGCAGTGAACTTGATCAATCTACTAGAAATTCAAACCATAGACCCTAATGCACAAAATCAAGAAATTCAAACCATAGACCCTAATGCAAAAAATCCTAAGGGGTACAGGGAGGACTTGTACTGTAGGTTCCACAGACGAAAGGGACATGACCTTAACGCCTGTTGGAAGTTCAAAGGTTTGGTGCAAGACCTAATCGACAACAAGACATTGGTAGTGGATAATCCCATAGCACCCAACAACCAACAAATGGGAGTTTTTAGAGACCCCTTGCCCGCACATGATGCACAAGAAAAACCCCTTCATGTCAACGAGGTGCAACAAAATTGCCCCATGGAGGGGTATGTAGGGATGATAAGCATAGTGACTAGGAACAAGAGATATCCCGGAGCTGCCCCCGTGGCAGTCACAAGAGAAGTTCCATCGATGTCACAACCTCAACAAAACCCTACGTAGCTTCCCCCACCTAGACCAGTGGCCATGATTCGGACTAGACTTACCCAAAGTCTAAGGACCACATCGACTAGGCTCTCCATATACGAGCTTATTCAACAATCAGCGCCCCATCGGGAGGCTCTCATGGAGATATTAAAAGCCATTGAGTTGCATCCCCATGAAGCAAATTCTTTCAACAACTTCATGGGCCATGTGAAACAATGTACAAAACCAGTCATCACCTTTAGAGAAGATGAATTGAAATCGATGGTTGGTGATGTGGCGGATCCACCCCTACATGTTATTGCACGGGTCAACGGGATTCCATATAAGTGGGTGTTGGTGGACACTGGTTCGTCCAGTAACATTATTACAACCATAGCATTAAAACATTTGAAGTTGTCGGCCTCTCACATCGTACCTTCCACCTATACTCTTCAAGCATTCAATGATGCGATATGCTCGACAATTGGCACAATTGTCCTACCCATCCAAGTGGGACAAAATACCATTCATACATTGTGCCACATTTTAGAAGGTGAGATGGCTTATAATATCTTGCTGGGGTGACCTTGGATCCGAGACATGAAGTGTGTCCCTTCAATTGCTCATCAATGCTTAAAGTATACATTTGAAGGACAGGTGCATGTAGTCCCCACAGACTTAGAGCCCTTCAAATACTACAATTCGGTGCAACTAATGCCGCAGTCGACCCTTCCATCAATGCATTTGGATTTTTAGTTAAATCCATCTAAATAGGGTTCGATTATGCAGGAATCCCCATTTCCAAGTCCTTCAAATTCCTAGTCGGGTCCATATTCCTCATATGGTCCTTCAACAACGATGCCACCTATGGTGGCCACACCAAAGGACAAGGGAAAGAAACCCTTAGAAGAGGAACCACCCCTAGTCTCAACCATCTCTACAGAAGAGGTGCATAGCAGAATGGAAGTCGAGACGCCTAGTTCACCCCACATGGAGTGGACTCAAGGAGAACTCCCATTCGCTCCCCCTCAAACACCAACAATCATCATTGAGATGGCCAACACGGGCTTGGGGGAGTATCTAGTGAGAAACATTGTAGCAACACCCACACTTGAGTCCATGCAAGACATGGGGAGACCTCGACTCCCCATAGGCTCTGTGGTTCCTCTAGGCTACCCACCTAATCAGACAAACTTTCTTTATGGGGGCCTAGATAATGGCGTTGAAACTTGCATGCAAGAAGAGGAAGATGAAGAGCCCTTTGCTGAGGACGTCAACTATTTTTCCAACCCTAACTTCGCTTTGAGATATCTTGGCCAATGCAATTGGCATGGATATGGGTTAGGCAGGTATGAGCAAGGAGTGCATGTTCTTTGCCAACCAAGATATCAAATGTCGTATGACAAGTCAGGAGTAGGGTTCAACCACCCCCGCCCCTTGACATCTTGGTAGAGAACATGCAAGGCCTAGGGATAGGCAACAAGGATGGGTTGGCATTAGATCCATATGCCAATCCTAACACAACCTATACATTGGGGGATTATCTCCCATTGCTAACAACCAACCTTGTTGACCTTAACAACCCTTTCCCTTTGGTCGAAAAGGGGGAAAATTCAAGGACTCACCTACAAGAGGGATATGGACAAGACCAAGAAGGGTCTTCGAAAGATGAGTCGGAATACGAGGTAGCACCTTGGGATCCTTTCGAGTCTGATAGCAATCATTCACAAGTACATCCCATGGATGATTCTCAAGAGAGCTTCCTGACAATGTTCCCTTTAGATGTTCGAATTGAGCATATGCTACTTCAAGAGGATCAGGTCCCCCCATAAAGAGCGGAACAACCCCAATGGGACCACATTAATCTGCTCGAGCAAGATGAGCCTCAAATATTACAAATAGTTGTTGGTGCCAATGAAGGCCTTTGGATTTTTGACAGTGATTACGAAGATGAAACTAAGATGGCTTATCTCAATCATATGTGACAACAGCAATATCCCTTGGACATAGACGACATGTTTGAACAGTTACACATAGGGCCAAGACATAGGTGGCACCTCAACCCGACGTAGTTATAGCAATTACTGCACCCGCCACTCTAGGTATATAGAGAGCATTTTCTACCTGGAGACCCTATGCAACCATCAGTGCCTAGGGTGGACCCTATCTTTTTATCCATGCATAGGGCTGATCCATTCGTGCCAGTACCCATAGAGCCAGATCCGAAGCACAAAGATCATCTAGGATGTCCGACCAGTCATAGCAGCAGTAATGGAGACCACAATCATTTCATTAACATGATCTCCATTGATTTAACCGCCCCCATTCATGATCCAGCTGACCCAACATGGTCATTGCATCTAGACCTAGATGCTATAGATTGGGATCATGCTGATACACCGCCATCCCCATCAGAGTACTGGCCTTGTGGTGGGATGTTTCATTTCACCCCAGGACAGACTCAGGATGTCTTCCATGCTGAAGAGGAACCTGATGTTCCGAATGATGATCTAAATTCAACAAACGATATCCACTTGATCCCAACTCCACACCAGTTGGAGGATGGATCCCACATGTCGATCGAGGAGACGACTGACGTAGACATCGGCTCTGATCCAATAAATTTGCAAATCATCAAGCTAGGGGTAAGTTTATCCCTCGAAGAGCAAGCCGACTACATTGCCCTTCTCAAAGAGATGAAGGAGGTTTTTGCATGGTCAAACCCAAAATGCCCCAAAAGGTGTCCATAAACCCTTTGGTCAAACCAAAAGCTCCAAGGATTTCCGTAATCTCTTGGTCAACCCAAAATCTCCAAGGATTTTCGTAATCTCTTGGTCAACCCAAAAGCTCCAAGGATTTATGTAATCTCTTGGTCAACCCAAAAGCTCCAAGGATTTCCGTAATCTCTTGGTCAACCCAAAACCCCAAATTCTCACAATCGCTTGGTCAACCTCAAATGCCCCAAAGGTATCCATAAACCCTTTGGTCAACCCAAAAGCTCCAAGGGTTCCCATAACCACTTGGTCAAAACAAATATTCAAAAAAACAAACAAAAACAATAAAATCATCAAAAATAAAAAAAAAAATTGCATTTCAATTCCATGCATACTCATAAAACATCAAAAATACAAAAATATAGGTTGCATTAGGCATCACATTCATACATTGCATATTTGCTGGTCATACATGTCCCAAGCACCATAGATTGTAATTACTCGCCAATTCCTTTATTTTCCACATTTCATCCATTTTATAAACACATACATCAGAATAACACAATCCCCATTTTTTTAGCAAAGTCAGTTGTCTCCTAATGTATATAGGGTTTTCACCATTCAGTTGTCTTTAAATTGCTAGCCAACAATTGTACAAAGTTAAACGGATTTTACAAGGGAAAGTTTTACTTGGGTCAAGCCTCGTTACGTAACATCCCTACACAAGTTAAAACACATAAAATAATTCCTAAGTTGTGTGAACGCAAGAGAAACCTACAAAGCAATCTAGGGTACCATCGGTGAAAGATTAGCCTATTCATCCCCCTGTGCGAATGGTTCAAGAGTGCCGAGAATTGACAAAAGGACGAGCTCTTCCCCATCAATTCCCCTAAATAAACAGTGGTTTTCACCACTACCAAAAAAAAAAATTCCAATCACCATTGGTCCCTAAGGTTGTAAGGATTCATACTACACGTCCCTGCCAAGGATGGGTAGTCATCCCCAAGGCCTAAAAGGATCAATGACCATTCAAAAACAACATGCCCACAAGCCATCATCACCATCACCTTTGGTCTCCAAAGTCGTAAGGATTCGTACTACACGTCCCTGCCAAGGATGGGTAGTCATCCCCAAGGCCTAAAAGATCAATGCCCTTCCTTCATCATCTCCATAATCCCCTTTGGTTCCCAAAGTCGTAAGGATTCGTACTACATGTCCCTACCAAGGATGGGTAGTCATCCCCAAGGCCAAAAGGATCAAAGCCATCCATATGCCAAAAACATACAAGCTTAACCTTACAAAGCTCAAAAACCAAATCAAATAACAGTGGTTCTCACCACTATTCAACATCCTTTCTCAAAAGAAAAAAAAGAGAAAAATAAACAGTGATTTTTATCACTATGTATACGAGCAAGTATCCTCAACCATTGAGCCAATATACAGCCTGAACTTGAATCCCTGGAATTCTTAGCATTTGAAAACCATCTAGGTGATCCTCATTACAGGTTTGGTGGATAGCCTACCTGGCAATGGCGGTATCCTACCCGCATGACGATATGTCTGTCACATTAGCTTTGCGTGTGAGCAGACCAATGTTTGCATGTGGATGAGCTAGCTTATGGTACCTTAGATTGTCCCATGGATTAATCTTACTAAATACAACAATAGAGTTAGTGGAGCTAATTAGGTGATCCTCAGTACAGGTTTGGTTAATAGCCTATCTGGAACTAGCGGTATCCTGACAAATACCACATAAACGAACTCAATTGCACACACATGGATGTGAAATAACTTGGTCAAATTCAAGTCGGATTTATACCTTGTTCAAAAGTCTTGCAAGATAAATGTATAGTCTTGGCTAGTTAGTTAAAATATTTGAATCTCAAAAAAGCTTAACTACATTTTAAAACAACTGGTACATTTCATTCCGTACATCACCATCAGAAAAAAAATGCAAAATACAAAAACAAAGTTATCACATGCAAAGTCATTCCACAAAGTCATCCCATAAGTACAACAAGCTAGTCAATCTTGCACAGTCTATGGTGCCATCGACAAGTTATCAACAAATCATTTCATTCATTCCATATGCATACATCATATCATTAGAAACCTCGCATTCATAACCACATGCATACATCATCATAAAAAACTGCACAAAAATGCACCAAAAAAAGCAATAAAACTGTCCAATGAGAGTGCTTTTGCACTTGATATTTCGGGCATGCAAAATAGATGTTGGGGTCACAAATCCTCACTATCCTACTCCCTAAGAAGGCT
Source organism: Wollemia nobilis (assembly GCA_028583015.1). NCBI lineage: Eukaryota > Viridiplantae > Streptophyta > Pinopsida > Araucariales > Araucariaceae > Wollemia > Wollemia nobilis. The sequence goes on from JAQPPZ010002362.1 coordinate 609,483, forward strand.
ACCATAGCCGGACCGCTCCACGGGAGGACAGATTTTCGAGAATTTCATCCCCAAATGGCGTCGCAAAAAGGGTCAAAACCCAACCAAAAATAGCAATAACATTGCCGAACGACAGTGCTTTTGTGCCTGACATTCTTGGCATCCAAAATAGACGTTGGGGTTACAAATTGTCACTATCCTACTCCCTAAGAAGGCTATCATAGCCGGACCGCTCCACGGGAGGACGGATTTTTGACAATTTCAGCTCCAAAATGCGTCACAAAAAGGGTTCACACCCACCAAAAATAGGTCAGAATGTTCAGAAATTGCTTTTGCATTCAATGGTAAACAATTGAAGGCACCCTTACTTAAGTCATCTTGGGTCAAGCGACTCGTCACTTTTCTCATGTCGGTCATTCCCTCATCGATTCGTCGCTTGAGGGGGTAGTCGCACTTAGTCACCAATCAACAAAAACATACCCAATCAAGGAAATGACACGCATTCAAAGGATCATTGACAAAGACAATCGTGCCCTTGCTTGGGGCAGCAAACAAGCAATAATCACAAGCTGATAAAACACTTGGCATTCATGAATCATGAACTCAAGGTTCCCACAGACAAAAGGTTGCGCCCTTTGCCTATTCATGACTGATCAATGTCCAAGTTCAAGTAACACCTCACTGAACAAGGTTAACACTTGAATTAAGTTCCTTAGCTCTTCAGAAGCAAGGATTCAAGAATGCATGCCATTTCCATACTTGGGGAATCAAGAGTTGGTTAGGTTACTGAGAAACCCTAATCATTAGTGCTTTGGTTATCTATTTTTGCTCGATGCTGCGCCTTGCACAATGCTTCCCAAAAAGGGGCATCTGTAGACACCAAAACAACACCAATCTGATTATGTGACAACAAGCACTGATCGCATTGACACACACATCCCCTAGGGCAGCCCCTAGAGGTTAAAAAATGGTCCTAACCACTCCCAAAAGCAATTTGGAGGTCAGAGGTCAATTTGGCACCTTTTTGGCACCTTGCTCTTTCCTTGTCTCACCCAGGGACAAATACAAACTGGCATTCATCCTACCCAGGGACGAATATCAGCATTCGCCCCAGGGTGAGGCGAATAGCAAGTTTGACTGGCAAAAATTCAAACCTCGACAAGTCTGCCAGTTAACTGAAGCTTCAGGCCATGCAATTGTGAGGAAAGGCTCCAAATCAAGGAGAGAGACTTCATCATGCATGTCTTGATTTTGGAGACCTCATGCAAGGAGATTCTAAATCAGGGAATTATATTTTCTCTCAAAATAGGAAAAACAACTCAAGTGGTGCCCTCGCATGCGCAATTCAAATAGAGAGACCCTAGGTCTATAAATTGGTGAGTTTTCTCACCCAAAATATATACAAAGAAGTAGCATTTGAGCAATGAAGTGCTGCCAATTTACATACCTACTTGCGATTTGTGCCTTTCACATCCTTAATCTCTCATTCGAAAGGGAGGTTATTGGGTGACTATTGGAAGCACGAATCAAGACCCAAAACCTAATTTTTGGCCACAATATCCCACAAAATTTGTCGACAATACCCCATAACAGGTTTTGGACCCATCCCAAGTGGATTGGTGCTGAAACAGAGTCCCAAACGGTGGGCGTCCTGCCCTCGGGCGCTCCCCAAACTATCGCAACTCTAAACGCCCCACCCCGGGATGAATAGAAATATGTGATATTTTTCTATGATTTTTCTTTTGCATCTTATTCTAGGTTATTTAAATAGGTTGTAGTTTAAATTTCATTTCATTCGAGCATTTTTTACCAGGTTTTTATCATTTCTTGCATTTACTAATCTGCAGATGCCATCATCAAAATTTGGGTGCTAGAGGCCAAATTGGAGAAATATGACCATCTGGGTCTTCCCAAAACACCCCCAATTAGCTAACCCCAACTTTGCAGGTCATTTGGAGCTTCCTAAGTAGGACATTGAAGAGGGTGCTTTCTGACAAATTATTGCAGGTTAATTCGTCCCACCCTGGAGCGAATACAAATCTGTAAGGAATTTCTCGACTGTTCCTTTTGTAGTGGCTTCCTAGTAACATATTTATGCTTCTATCAAAATTTTAGGTCGATCTGATATCATTTGGTCATCGGTTTAATATTTTCATGCATACACTGACAGTAGGCCTTGGGAAATACATGTTTTATTCTATCTGCAGGTGCTACTGATATTTTCTGTTTTCTTTGAACACAGGTCTTCAACATCGAAGGAGCAGGAAGGAGCCAACAATCATATACACAAGCGACGATGATGTTTTGGTCCGCCCATATTACATGTGGGCACGCGAAAGAAGGATTGCTATCCATGGATGTGATAAGAAACATATTTGACGCTCCTATCCCTTAAAAAGGAAGGAGACGCATTGTAACTCGACTTTGAAAGCATATCAATAAAGAGGGCATATTTCATATTGCTTTTATCTTGTGTCGATTCATCTATGTTCTTTCTTTTCATGCATGTTGCAATATATAGGCTTTTAGCGTTAAGTTTGGTTTTAAACGCATCTTGCTTGGCATATTCCTTTTTGTTTCCGTATCCTCGTGCTTTCAAGGTGAAACCATGTTAACCAAAGTTTTATGAGGAAATATGGATGACAATAAAACTAAAGTACGAATAAACAAAGAGTTTAATTCGAGGTAATAAAAGGACAAGTTTAATCGAAGTCCTAGTAAAGCACAAGTTTACAAAATTAAATCCCAAATTCACTCATTTGGGCCACTAGAGTGGGTAATTTAAACTTGAAAAAAATCTAACTAAAACCCTCAATAATCGAATGGGGAAATTAAAATGTAGAAACCCTTGCAACCAAAAGTCTTGGTAAATGGATATTAGTAGGTAACCATAAAGGCCAGTAGAATTAATAGTTTGGTAAAAAAATGAATTGGTAAAGTTTTGATCAGTATTTTGAAACTTGTAGGTTTCCTGTGTGTACCCACAAAAATCATGGGTCAGTAGGGCCTACAATTTTCTTAATGGAAAAACTTAGGCTGGATAACTCACCGAGCCATGATGAGTTACTTGACAACTATTGGTCAAGTACTCAATGATTACTTGTTGAGAATCATATGGATAGAGGCAAGGGAGAAGCAATGGAGGGAAGGTAGAAAGAGGGGAGAAACAATGGAAAGTAAGAGGAGTGATAGGGTGGAAATAGGTGAGGTATTGGAAAGGCAAGGGATTATCGGTATAAAATATACTTTAAGTTTATTAACTGTAGAAACCGAAACATGTATAAAATATACTTTAAGTGTATTAATAGAAGAAAGTGAAACTCTCCACTCACTACCATATAATGTCTTTTTTTTCTATGTTAGGTATTTCCATGTTCCACTAGGGGTTACTCTATACAACAGGCGTGGGAGAGGTATTAGATATAAGGGGTACATGTATTGGATTCAAGTGCAATTAAGAGATATTAGATATAAGTGGTAAAGGTATTGGATTCAAGTGGTATTAAGGTAGTGGTAAAAGTAATGTAAGTTAATTATTTTTATAAGATTTTTTTATGATATATATAATGAAAAAGGTAGGTGAGTGAATACCTAATATTAAAGAGGCCAATCACATAGAATTTAAAATTTTGTCTTTTGGGGTGAGTAAATACCTAATATTAAATCAGCCAACCATGTAGAATTTAAATTTTTTGTCTTTGGTTATGCCATGGACAAGACTAAAATGATTTTTTTTCACAAACCATTATCTAAACATAAGTGAAGAAACTATAATCTATTTAATTTTCATGTTGCACCACACAACCTAATAAGAAGCTTGTCCTCATATTGGATTGAAAAGTGTATTGAAAACATGAGATTATTTGTTTTATGTCGATGACAAACTATAAATTACATTTATCATGTTTATAAGACTAAAAATAAATGAAATAAGTTTTTCATAAGTCATATTGGATTCATATCTATAAAAATAAAATGGATTATGATTTTATAGTTTTTATTTTGCTTTGATAAAAATTATAAATATATGAAAATAAAATAAACATAAATATTATGTAATAAGATTTATTTGAAACTTATCTTATCAATTTATAAATAAATCATATTTTATGATTGATTATAATGATTTAAATTGTGATTTTATACATTTTGTCACATAATAGATGATTTTAGTACAAGTAATTATAAAAAAATTATTATTATTAATGGTAAAAAATAGAGTTTTGAAGGGTCCCATAACCTTTTACATTAGAGGAGGTAAAGAAAGAGAAGGCTAATTAAGCAAAAGATAGTCTCCAAAGCCAAAAGAATAGAAAATAAACCCAATAGCCACCCAAGAGAACAAAAGAAAAATATAATACCATGATACAACATAGAGAAATCCACTATCGAATAGGGAATAAAGGAGAATTTTTGTTTCAACTTTCTTTTAGAGGCATCAAATATTGTAATCCATTTTTACATAATACTGGAAGGGCAAAAAATACATCAAGATGTACATAAAAAAATCCTAATCCCAAAGAGCAATGGTAAGGGCAATACACTAAGCATATTCCTTGAGAATGGAAACCACCAACGAGAAAAATGATCAGCCTCCCAAAAAAGACCTCCTAAAGAGAGGATCACTATAATAGAAAGGAGACCTCATCCAAGTAGAAATATAATAAAAAGACCTGCTGGATAGGTAGGCCCAATGCTTATAAAGGAACAATTATAATTAATCACGAATGAAAATTATCTTCCCAAATTTTGAATTGGCCACTATCCACCCCTAGATTGGCTATAAAATCAATAGCCTAGTTACCTTCCCTATAAATATGCTCAATTTTAAATTCTAACATACCTTCTAGAATATTTAAGGTGTCCTTAATAATAATTAGGATGAAGCAATTATCAGTATTTCCAACTTGCAAATACTGAATGATGTTCAAGGAGTCACCATGTACGAGAAATATTTTGAAAGCGCTCTTAAAAACCTGATGAACACTTGAGAAAAGCACCTTAGATTTAGCTAGGTGGTTGGTTGAAATATCATAATTTTGGGTGTAATCCCAAAGGATCTCACCATTATCATTTTTGACAACACCCCCTCCAACAAATAATAGATCCCCTAAGAGGAGCAACATTTCTAAAAAAAGGAATGTGATTTTCTAGGTACCTTTCATAATATCTTTCCATAGCTGATCCTCCTCAACACATACTATCTAGGCTATTTTTGTAGTCAAAATCTTATCAAACAACAACAAATTTATAATCACAAGACTACCTTATTTCTTAGAAGAGTAAACCCTATCCCAAGAGACAAGGGACAACCTCTATTTATCCTCCACCCTAGCCCACAAAAATCTCCTAAATATTTGATCAATCCTCGTAACTTTCAAAGGTATTCTAAAAAGAGATATATAATAGATGAGAATACTTTGGAAGGTAGATTGAAGAAATTGCAACTTACCTGATTGGCTTAAGAGATTACCTTTCCATCCATCTAACTTACATTGAATCCTATCCAACATAGGAGACCACAACTCCTCCTTCATCCTACCAATGAACAATGGCATACCTAGATATAAAGAAGGAAGGTTAGCAATGCCACAACAAAAAATCCCTATAATTCTATGATAAAGCTACCCCTAGTATTCACAAGAATATTTGAATTTTATGGAAGTTAATTTATTGATTTGAATATTTCTCATACAACTATAAAACATTCACAAATTTCTTAGCCTCTCTCATAGAAGACTCACCAAGAAGTATAGTGTCATATATAAACTATTGATAAAAAATTGCTCTATAATATCAACAGGCCTAATACCCTTAATCATAAAGGATACGGTAGCAGCAAGAATAAATATTCATAAAACTTCAACCATCAAAATAAAAATATATGGAGACATGAGATCACGTTACGTAATACTTCTTTGACACCCCAAAAAAATACTTGGAATACCATTGATGATGATAGAAAATTTAGCATGGGAAATACAAACTCTAATCCACTTCCTCCATATATCCCCAAAGAAAAATATTTGCAACACCTTGTCAAGGATCTCCTAAGAGACCTTGTCATAAGCCTTTTGCATATCAAGTTTAATAAGTATTTCAGTCAACCTACTTTTGGACATAAACTATAAAGTCTCGTGAATTGTAATGATCCCATCCATAATCTACCTACCATGAACAAAATCACCTTGATGTTTTACAAAAGCGAGACTTCATTTTGATGTAAATCCAGCTACAAGAGGTCAAAACATAATACCTCTCATTCACATAAAAACTACAATACATGGAAATAAAACAATAAATAATTTTTTTTCTCATTCCTAGATTCACTTCCCCTTTTACAATGCAATACCAAGGGAATATATATCCCCAAAGAAACCCTAAAATAAAACCCTAAAGCTTGAAGCCCTAAAAGAAAACCCTAAAACTTAAAACCCTAAAAATAAAAAATTACTATTTTTGGCAAATTTATTTTTCCATCAAAAAAATGCCTTTTTAAGTAATTATTTTGAAAAATTATTTTTTCATCAAAATTTACTTTTTTTTAGTAATTACCATTTTTGGCAAATTATATTTTGCATCAAATAATTCCATTTTGAGTAATAAAATAATTACTTTAAAACTTCTTTTAAAAAAACCCTCTAAAGATAGGATCCTGCATCATTCTCCTCTAGTTGAAAAGAATTATTCTCCTACGAGTTCCCTTGATCAAACTCATAATTGCTCTCCATAGAGTGTCACACATCTACGACACCTCAAAGTACCAATCTCCTTCTGAGGGTTTATATCACAAACCTCCTATAAGCACTACACATAATACCAATTTATTCCTTTGAGCTTTTGAAGTAGCAAACCTCTTGCAAGCACTACACAAAGTGTCAATTCTTCCCTTTGAGGTTTTTAATGAAAAACCTCCTACAAGCACTACACAAAGTGCCAATTTATTTCTCTAAGGTTTTACAAACCTTCTGCAAGCACTACACAAAGTGTCAATTCCTCCCTCTCAGATTTTACATAAAAAAACCTCCTGCAAGCACTTACACAGAGTGCCAATTTCTTTCTCCAAGGTTTTACAAACCTTCAGCAAGCACTACACAAAGTGCCAATCTCTTTATCTGAGGCTTTTACAAAAAAAAAAAATTATGCAAGCACTTACATAGAGTGCCAATTTCTATCTCCAAGGTTTTACAAACCTTTTGCAAGCACTACACAAAGTGCCAATTTTTTTAGAGCCCCTTTGCTCTCCTCTCCTTTTCTTTTTTCTTTTCTTTTCTTTTCTTCCCAACAATATCCAACTTGCTCTGATACCAAATTATGTAAATCCAACTACAAGAGGTCAAAACATAATACCTCTCATTCACATAAAAACTACAATACATAAAAATAAACAAATAAATAATTTTTTTCTCATTCCTGGACTCATTTCCCCTTTTACAATGCAATACCAAGGGAATATATATCCCCAAAGAAACCCTAAAATAAAACCCTAAATATTGAAGCCCTAAAATAAAACCCTAAAAAGAAAAAATATTATTTTGAGCAAATTTATTTTTCCACCAAAAAAATATTTTTTTAAGTAATTACTATTTTTGGCAAATAATTTTTTCATAAAAAAATGTCTTTTTTAGTAATTACCATTTTCAGTAAATTATATTTTGCATCAAAAATTTTCATTTTGAGTAATAAAAAATTACTTTAAAAATACTTTTAAAAAAACCCTCTAAAGATAGGATCCTGCATCACATTGTTTCATCTAATTTGAGTCATGTAATGCAACTTGTCATGACTCACCTATATTGAGCACAATTGGTCTTTATTTGAGGCCATACACACCAAAAGTGCAATATATTGAGCCAAGACCACTTTAATGACCTTGTATTTGGGTAATACAATCTTAGGGTTTGTAAAACACACATAGAGGGTAGTGAATCTTACTAGACAATAAAATGGATAAGTTAGATTCATTTTTTGATTGGATTACCAAGAGTTCTTTGGATCTTAGAGTTTATTGTGGAGGACCTTGAGGAAACTGAGGAGAAAGCAAAACATTTCAAAGGATTGGAACATATATACCATTATGATACTACACTTGAGCATCTTCTAATTCACCCACTAATTTAGATCCAAGGCCAACCATTATGTTCCATGGTGTTCCAACAATAAAATAATTAGTTTAACATTTACATTATAATAAGTGAGTTTACACCATAATTATTTACTGGTTAAGGTAATAAATTGCAAACCACTTAATAAATATTGGCATTTTCTGCTTGGAGGTTCTAAAGACAACAAATCAATGCAAAATGCTTAAAAAATATAATTATAAGAATAAGGTATAAAAAATATTTTTATTGGTTTTTTTATTGGAACCAACAATTATATTCAATAAAAAATAAGAGAGGTTAAAATATAAAGGGAGCTGGAAAAATCACAGCTCAAGGCACAAGGCCATCCAAACAATCAACATCATAGAGACCTGAGACCAAAAATAAAACCAAACCCTAAAAGGGTGAATAAACATAATAACCAAACAAAGGGAGCCAATCCAAGAGGAGACTGAGCCATACTGTGGGCATTGAAAAAAAATTTGATGCTAGAAAATGTCACCCCATCAACCTGTTACGCTGAGACCTCAAAGAAATAGAGGGACCTTAAGGTAAAAGGAGGTTAGGCAAATCCATGTTGATAGTGCATAGAGCCTCATGCCAGAACCTGACAAGATTTATCAAATGTGCAAACTCATAAGTCAATTTGGAAGCCTAAAAATGGAGTTGAATAGTAACAACAAAAACTACTATAATATTTTCATGCAAGGAAAAATGACTAGAAATTGAATCTCTAGAATAGAAAACAACATTCCTAGATTTTCAAAGTTGAAATAAAATAATAGCATGGAAGAAATTCCATAGAGCAGCAATATAGGCAGGCCAAAAATTGTTATCTCTAAAAAATATCATTTGTCATCTAAAAAATTTAGGATGAAAGGACTTGAACAATGAGTGAATCCAAGACCAAGTAGACTGAGCATGAGTGCATAACTAAAATAAATGTTTGAGAGTATAAAAATTACCACAAGCTATACACTTAGGATTATGAATACCAACCCCACTAAGTCTCTCTCCCATAGGAAGCCCTTGATAAATGAGAGACCAGAGAAAAATGGTAATATTGGGTTCAAGTTTAGACTATCAAATATGGTTCAGATGATCAATCCAAGTATATGAGGTAGAATGAGTCTAAAATATCTCATTAATTTTATCAAAAATAGGGGAAATAGGGCTCATTAGCTGATAAATTAAGGAAGAAGAGTAGTTTTTGAAAGGAGTATTTACATTCCAGTGCCAATCCCTCCACCAGGTACTTGGGGGTTGAAGGCTAAGCTTATAAAGCATGGCATCAGGTATGATCTTTTGAATCTTAATAATATAAGGAAGATCTAAATTTTGAAGATTAAATTTTTGTTTGAGATCAAGCCAAGGAATCCATTCTTGAGAGTGCACTAAATCATTAATATAGCAGATGCCCTTGTGAAATAACATCAAAGATTTAATCCCTGGTATATCAATAAGAACAACTAAAGAGTTAGATAAAATAAAATACCACCAATTATTTTGAGAATTGAATGAAATACCATTACGAAAACCATCACCAATCCAATGAATATGAGGTTTCACCATCTCAAAAGCTTGCCAAATACTTTTAACAACAAAGGAATCCTAAATCTTAACTGGAGCAGAAGTAATTATGAGAGTATGGAGGTCAATATTAGCCCAAGATTTATGCCCATATGGTATCCCCAAAGAAATACAATGATGAATCAAAACCTTCTAGGCTTCAGGGCCTTCAGTAGCTTTAACCACCCACTTAGCACACAAAGAAATGCTTTACCTATAAATGTCAATTAAAACCATGCGAATTCTTTCCCTTGGCCTAAATAAAATTCCTAACGAGTCTGACCAACTTATTATAAGAATTCTTAGAGGGGGTCCAACAAGAAGAGTAATAAACATGGGTGGCAGCAAGAAACTTTATGCAAACCTAAAACTTATCGACACGATAAAGAGGATACAAGGCCCAATAAGAAATCTTCTTTTCAATTCTATCAATGATATAATACTAGAGTTCAGAGGGCAAGATATCAAAAGTAAAGGAGATTACTAAGAACTTAAAACACTCACCCTTTGAAGCCAATGCCATGAAAAATATTTAAGCCAAGAAGGCATAAAAGAAGAAGCAAGGTGGAAACAAAGGGACTTAGACCATTTGATGTTGGACCCTGAATCCTTACAAAAAGTGTCCAAACAAACCAAAGTAGTTGAAAATAAAATCTCATTGTCATTGATAGTCAAAAAATATTCATCTACAAAGTGCACATTAATAATTTGGGTGGACATATCTTGTGCACATTCCAAGGGAATGGAATGGGGTTGCTGATTACCTAGCCAAAAGGGCTTCTGAGCTATTGGATACTCAGAGTATTGATAACTGGGAGAGTCTCCCGTCTAGGGATTCTCAACACCTACGGGAGTTGATCCATAAGGATGTTTAGACTTAATGTGGTTTGTTTTTTTTGGTTTTCTTTGGGAGTTGACCTTGTCTGGTGATTTAGCCTATCTTGTTGCTTATTTGAGTCCTGGGTGGGGGCTCAACTGTACTTTGTAATCTAGACTTTTTATCAATAAATTTTTACCCCTTTATTTAAAAAAAAATTGGGTGGACATATCAAGTAAAATATTACCTTTGATCAACCCCTTAGATGCTTGATTAGCAAGAAGATAACCAAAAGCTTCAATAGCAAGGATGCAAAGTGAGGGGGCCAAAGGACATCCTTGGAGAATAGAACAAAATAAACCAAAATCCTCTGACCTAAATCCATTAATAGTATGACAAGCTAAAGCATCAACAAACAACATACTAACAACCCTGATAAAAAGAGGCCAAAGTTGAGAGCTTGGAGCATGGCAATAAAAAAAAGCCACTCAATATGATCATAATATTTTATTACCTTTTATAAACCCCTTAGATGTTTGATTGGCAAGAAGAAAACAAAAATATTCAATAGCAAGAATGTAAAGTGAGGGGGCAAAATGACATCCCTGGTGAATAGAACAAAATAAACCAAAATCCTCTGACCTAAATCCATTAATAATAAGAAAAGCTAAAGCATCAGCAAACAACATATTAACAACCCTAATAAAAAGGGGCCAAAGCTGAGAGCTTGGAGCATGGCAAGAAAAAAATGCCACTCTATGCATGTTATAAATCTCCTCAATAATTGGAAAACACCTCCTTGGAGATAAAAACAATTTTTGAAGAGGCTAGGATCCATTTCTAGGGAATTTAGGATAGAAAAGTCCAACATGTCTTTCGGGAAGCTAACAAAGTTGTTGATAAGCTGGCCAATTTGGGTGTCGATGGTGACGGACTTTTCAAATGGAAACACGGTGTCCTAAGTGAATTAGAGGATATTATTAAACAAGAATGTTAATAACTATAGTCGAATTTACCAACAGGGAAGGCACTGTAAGTTTGAAGGCTATGAGTATTCTCGTTTATTTTTTGAAATAGACTCATAATAAAAATTATTCGAGCTGTCAGTCTTGGTGGATGCTGCTTGGAAATACCACAAAGACTAATAGGGAAAGTCACATGTCAGATAACATAGCTCCTAGTCATATTAGTAATTTGAGGTTGGTTGATAATCACAGGGCAAGAAAGAAACAACAATATAAGACTTTGAACCAAAGCCATGTGGACCACCAGATAGCCACCACCATAAATCTAGCCAATAGGTTCACTTCTCCAAGGTTGATTGGCCAAGATGGGATGTGGTCCCAAAGCATTTCATATACAAAAGAAAACAATTACCAAAGAATTATTAAGAGTAATTGTCAATATAGAGCTTGTGGAAGTTTTTTTACAGTACTCTGCTATGTGTGTCTGCAGCTTTTTGTTTCTCGACTATTTCAAGGATAGGATCTGTGTCTGTTTCTTTTTTTGTAATTATGATGCAAGTGTGTTTTCTCGGGGTATACCCAAAATGTTGTATGGGAAGTTTCTTTTTGATAACAGGCTATGTGCCTTACTGGATGTAATGGCTTTGGCGACATGTATATTTTACATATATAGGATCCTTAGTAAGGACATGTTCATCAACAACCCTTGGCTTATTTTTGTAAAAGGTTTTGGGTCAACCTATAAAACCCGGTATTAATGCTATAGTATCTTATCTACCAAAAAATATATTTCTCAAAGTCTAGTTTAAGGAAAATGATTTTTTGGGTAGAGATACGAGCCCATTCTAAACCTTCCTAGACAACAAATAAGATTATCCAAGATGTAATACCCTTTAATGAAGCTCATTTGCTATGGTCTGATAATCATAGGGAGAATATTGCGAATATCGAGAGCTAAAGCTTTAGCTAAAATATTATAAGAGATATTAAGCAAATTAATAGGTCACCAACTAATGATAAGCTTATGATTGCTCACTTTAGGAATAGATTTAATGTTTCCACAATTGATAATATTGCCCAAAGAATTATTGGCTAACGCTTCAATGTAGAAATTGAATAGATCAGGCCCAGTAAAATTTGAAGTGGCTTTATAAATTTCACATGGAAAGATATAAAGTCTAGGGGACTTGCCGTCTGACATAGTTATAAGAGAATTATGAATATTATCAAGTGAAATAGGAGCCTCACAAAGAAGTTTTTCATAAGCAGACAACTTAGTAGGAACAACATCAAGACACTATTAGAGCACCATATGACATTCTAGAGAATCATGTTGAGATTAAAAATAAGCTTATAATGATCCATAAATACTGAAGCAATATTAGAAAGAGAAGTGAGCCTACCATGAGAGACTTGAATAGCCTTGATCTGAATCCTAACTTGCCTAAAATGAAGAGACTTGAAAAAGGCTTTGGATAGGTGATCACCGACCCTTAGCCAGTGCAAATGAACCCAAATCTGAACCCCCTTGGCTTCATGTTGTTCATGGACTATAAGATGGTGGCAAATACTAGCAACCCTGGTTTGCAACTATTGATCATACGAATCTTTTTCTAGCAACTATAAATTTCATTGATACTTCTTCGTAACAACCAAATGAGCACATTTTTTTACTTGTGCCACCTATTTTCTAAAATGTTGCATGAAAGAGGTAGTATAGGAAATTGCTTAATTCCACCAAGAAATCCAACTGACGGAGTAAGGAGACAGAGGTAATAAATTCTAGATTTACTCAATCATAGCAATGGTTCCAGGGTGTTGCAATAAAGAAGTATTTAAATAAAATTGCTTGCATAGAAAAATAAATTGGTGACCACTCCACTCAATTTGAATGGAAATTGAAAAATGGTCTAATAATAAGAATTGATCCCAGAGTATCACAATCTAGTTATTAATGGAGGAGAATAAAAAATATTGTTGCTTTGACATCATAACTTGGTTAAGGTGCTTGCAGATGCTATCATTACCTGCAAAAAATCTAGACCATGTGAACTAAGGTGGAGGCATGCAATTACACTAAAAAAAAAGAGGATAAAAAAGACCCCATCTGCGTTTAATAAAAAAATAAGCCTCACGCTCATGCTCTCTAGCACACCAACACATCCAAAGGTGATCAACTTTATCTTCAACATGATCAACCATATTAAAATCACCATAAAAATTCTAATATGCCATCGGTAGGTGATCAACTAGGTACCACCAAAGGGTAGAGCAATTAGGCCCATAATTAGGTGCATAAATATTGGTAATGCTAGGGCGTTCCCATTAATATTCAACAAAATCCAAACCACATGATGAGAAGGATCCTCACCAGATCCAAGTAGAGAATCCTTAAGTTTGGAGGAGATAGAAATAGAAGAACCACATCGACCATCTTCAAGGTGAGTAGCGAAGTGCATAAAAGAACCTGCAATACAGTTGAGAGAAACATCTAACAAAAAACAAAAAATCTTAACTTATTGTAAACAAATAACATTAACATGACCAATAATTTGTTAAGTATATTGAATGGAAACTTTTCTTGAGGACTCTGTAAGTCCTCAAATATTCCACAAAAGGAAATTCATGGAGGATAAATATCCATGGAGTCATCTCCCATAGGGCTACCCCACTATCAGCGAGAATCGAATAATTATTAGATGTAGAAGTTTGAGAAGGTTGAAGTAAATCACCAACAAACGAGGGACTTCCCACACTGTCGACCAATACCGAAAGCCTATTAAAAAAAGGTTTGAGAAGGTTAAAATATGTTACCAATAGTCGAAAGACGATGCTTAACATCCTAGCTTCCCCTCGACGACGGTGAGCCATCCCGATATGGACTACGTGAACACCTAGAGTGTGGAGGTATTGTCAGTGAATTCCATTTTTTTGAAGTTGATTTATGCTCAAGATGTTTCTCAATAGGTGGAGCCTAAGGAGCCAAAATAGGATGAATACAAACATTAGGAGGCTAAGATGATGGCTTCACAACCTTATCTCTATTAGAAAGCATCAACTTAGGGTCAATCACCCCCTTCTTATTAGAAACTATAATCCAATCACCCTCATTGAAGGGTTTGGAAGGTGCAGGCACAGTCTGAGGAGGAGGAGCAACTACTGAAGGTTTTCGAGCAACCAATGAACAATTATTTGATATGATGCATGGTGGATTGGCACTAAAAACAAGTATTAGGTGAATTATAGTAAAAATTTTTTTGCATAAAACACTTTTTTCCAACATGAATGTCCACAAATTCTCTAATATCTTGTGTGAGGTCAACCTCAACACAAACTCTCTTATTAAGCTATGTTGAGAAGAATTTCTCTTATGCCCAACAGACCACCCGACGAATGGGTTTAACAATATTGTCAATTAAATCTCATAAGAGCAGTAGAAGAACAAGGAGTTCAAGCCAAACCGACACTTTTGAGGCAACTTGATATGAAACTCAAAAATAAGAAGTCCAAGGAGATATTACCATCAAAGTATTGCGAAGAAACAAAAAACAGAACTTAGCAACCACAATTTTGAAAAAGTACCAAATTGATAAACAAAAATCCTATTTTTTGAACTTCATTTTAGTTGTATAACCATAATATTTGACTATGTAATTTTAGTAAAGTTACTATTAGTAATAACTTTGATGAGGTGCCATAACTAAAGATTTATGACATTCTTTGCTAGAGATGAAGGCAATCAATGTACAATGCTAAACTTGGGAGTCGAGAGTAGGTTGAAACCTTCTCATACATGTTATTAGTTTTAATCCTCCTGATGTGATTGATGCGAAATTACAAATCAACGAACACCGACAATAGAATCACGACAGAGTGCACACCCTCTGCATTGTTGAAAAAATTAAACCAACTTTCACGCCCGCAAGCGCTTCGCCGCGAAGCACAAATTATTTACCTCCGGAAGGTGCTTCGCTGCGAAGCAGAATTAACATGCCCCCTAACAACACTTCGCTGCGAAGCAATGAAAACATGGCTCTTGAAGGCACTTCGCTGCGAAGCAGAAATTTGTTGCCCCCTGAAAATGCTTCGCCGCGAAGTAACATCATTCCGGCAATTCGCATTTCAAATTGGCGAAGCGAAAATCAAGCGCGAGAATCGGGGCATTAATTTTTCAAGCGTGCGAGTAGTTGGGGTTGCTCGGCGATTGGTTGAAAACTCTCTTCGGCATTTATTTTTCTGTCAGCCGGTTGGTGAATTTATCCCGCCTTTTGTCCTCATCTCTCGTCTATAAATACCGGGCCATTTGTCATTTAGTAGGAGGGGAGAGAAGAAGAGCAGCAAAGGGAATAGAGAGCACAGAACAACTGCAGCAGTTAGGGTTTCGACCAACAAAGTAGCAGAAGAATGAAACCAGCAGCCGCCAACTGCCAGAGAGTGGAGAAGCAGTCTCAAAAGAAAATCCGTGTATTTATCCTGTAGATTTTTTATCTTGCAGAAGTTTGTAACCACTTCAGAAAGAAGCTTTGTAAATCCGGCTTTATTTCAATATATAAAATATTTATCCTAGAAATTTGGGTCTCTGTGTATTTGTTCTCTGCGTCGAAGTATTGTTTAATTTGCAGACAAACTTCAGTGAGGGTTTGCCCCGAAGTGGTAAAACACTCTTTCAGCCTGAGGGCAAAATTGTTTATCTGCCTGTTGTGTCAAAAAAAAAATACTTTGGCATTTTATTTCCCCGAAGTGGGATTCTGGAGTCACTTCACCCAAAGCTGCCAAACAGCCGTGAAATTGTGCCTCGCAATTTTCTTGTCCGAAGCAGCCACTTCGGAAGTAATCTCTGCGAAGCAGCCGCTTCGCTGATTAAATTCCCGAAGCAGTTTTTAGTGCCCTAAAATTTGCGAAGTTCCATTTTATGGTTGAAGCTTCGCTGTCGGGCCCAGCGAAGCTCCCTCCTCGCAGTTAAAATCCGCGAAGCTCCTTCCTCGCTCAACAAAGTTGCGAAGCGTCTTTTATTGACGCGATTTGAATTTTTATATTTAATTCCTTCATGCATTAGGCTAATGCAAGACGTTTCTGAGAGATTTTGATGTATTTTTTTTCTTTAATTGATTTGATACTCTTCGAGAAGATGCATTTGGGTGGATTTACGTTCCAAGATGCACTTAGACATTTTTAGGTCAGCGTTTGTTTTTGCAGTAGTGTTCGTTTTTTCTTTGCGCATTTCAAGTTGGACGGCTCTATCGGTCAACTCAGTAATTTTAAAAGTTTGAATGTGTAACATGTCCACCACACGTCTGTTGATTTATTATGTCCATTAAGAAAATGGGAAGGATTCAATTTTTAATTATTATTATTATTATTTTTAATTTTTTTGGTTATGTATAATTAGATACACAAATTCATATATTTGGATCTCCCAGTAGCGCTGTGTCAAAGTACCGATGTCCCATGCTGGCATAAGATTTATTTTTATTTTTATTAAATCTAGGTTGTTAGCGAACAATTTTGATTGAAACAACCTTTATTACTTTTTCAAATATTTTCTTTATTACTCTAAAGACAGTTGTTGGATTAGATGCCTCTTGACCCACAAAAATAACATTGACAATCAAGTACAAGTCACGTTCATTGTGGTGTCCAGGCTTGTTTTTTAAGGGCAACGTCGTATCAAATGTAAAGAGCCGTGGCGGCCAAGACTTCCGTGGCGGCCGTGACTAAACCGTCTTTTTAAGGATTTTCCAGATTAGTAAATGCACGAGGGAACGTGTCGTGCCGCCAACACAATAGGGCAGATGCAAATGCATGTATACAGACATGGCAACACAAGAAACCAAGTCTACGATTTCTGAGGGAGGGAGATCTGTTCAGACGATCAGAATGTGTGATTTGAATGAAAACCGAGCAGCGGGGGCCTCTTCCTCTCCCAAACTAAGGTCGTTATCATCATATGGTAGGGGCATTCTTGCAGAGTCGAAGCAAAAGCAGACCGAGATATTGAAAAACAGTGGTGGCCGCCCCGAATCGTCGACCAGTCCAGAAAATCCGTCGTCTAAAGTTGGAAGGAAGCGAACCAGG
Organism: Wollemia nobilis; assembly: GCA_028583015.1. Taxonomy (NCBI): domain Eukaryota; kingdom Viridiplantae; phylum Streptophyta; class Pinopsida; order Araucariales; family Araucariaceae; genus Wollemia; species Wollemia nobilis. Next base: position 626,993 of record JAQPPZ010002362.1, read on the forward strand.
GCGTCCAGGGTCGCCCCCACCGTCGTTGTCAACACGGACGTGTCAACTTTCCGGGCGAAGGTTCAGAAATTCACAGGAATGCAGACGCTAGAAACACAGGAAATCTCCTCATATTCCATGCCTTTGAATCCGTCCGCCGCACGACCTGTGGATCAAACTTTTATGGTGCCTTCCAATTATAATAACAACCATAGTAATGATATTACAAATTTTTTATCTACAACCGCTAATCCTTCCTTTAGTTTTCCTTCAGCGTGGCCTGCCACATCTGTACCCAGTTTCACATTGAACCCTTTCCTTCAACAGCAACAGCAGCAGACGCCTTCTTATGGGACTCCCTTTGGATTGCACCCATTCTTCAGCATCATGCCCTCTAATGCTAATAACAATCGCAATACTTATTAAAGGATGGAAGATCACGCTCTCAGGAATTCTGTGAGGTAATGGACAGCCCACATCGCCTATGTTTGCCTTTCCGTGGTCACTTGTCAATAACACAAAGGGAAGGGCTGCTCCACAGCTACAGGTCATGTGATTTCATTGTGTTTTAATATTAGTAGGGCACTTGAATATTTCATTAACTATTTTCTTGTTGAATATTATGATGGCTGGGCGTTGAGATTTTATATTTTTTAAACGTTTGTTACCAAAGCCAGGTATTCTTCGATGCCTAGTTATGTTGGAAAAGCATTACATAGTAGCAATGGAAAGTGTAACTTGTTTTGAATTGGAGTTTGAATTAGATTTATGTGGTAGAAGATAATTACAGCTTGAGATTGAATCTTATTGTTTTGGTCGTCATTTAATTAAGGATAGAAAATAAAACTAAAGTACAGAGAGAATAAAAACGAAGGTTAGTGGAGAAGACTTATGAACAAAATAGGTCGATGGCATTGAAAGATCGTAACTAATTTATAGTAGCAGACTAGCTGTGGTTAGTTAATTGTATCAAACAATCAAAGTAAAACTAAAATTAGAAATTGTGTCAAACAATCAAAGTAAAACTAAAATTAGAAATTGTGTCAAACAATCAAAGTAAAACTAAAATTAGAAACTAGAAAAATCTATCCATAAATTGGAACAGAATATAGATAAAATCGGCGAGCATTTGAAGTTATCTTGTAGAAAATAGGTGGTGATGTTATCTTTGGTAGTTGGATGCTTCTATATATCTGTCTAGCATTTAAAGTTTTACAACATTTAGTATAACTGATGAAATTAACGAGGTAGATTGATTGGAAACAGTCGGAATGATAGCCAGAGCACTTGAAGTTATCTTCTAGAAAATATGTGGTGATGGTAGTTGGATGCTTGTTTATATCTGTCTAGCATTTAAAGTTTTACAAAATTTAGAGTTTTACAACATTTAGTATAACTGATGAAAGTAACGAGGTAGATTGATTGGAAACAGTCTGAATGATAGCCAACATTTAGTATAACTGATGAAATTAACGAGGTAGATTGATTGGAAACAGTCTGAATGATAGCCAACGTGCAACGACAGTTAAAGTCTTTGGAGTATATCCAAGAAAATGCGAATTACATTGACAACAACTAAAATTAAACACTAAGAGTTAGTATAAACAAAACACTCTATCTACTAACAATGTTTATCTTTGTTTTGCAATTCTTAGTTGTTCATTAAAATTGAACCAAAAGGTGTGATTAGGTAATTATTATTTAAGAATTTATTATCATATTTACAGGAACTGAACAATTTAAAAAAAAATCTAAGCTGAATAATTTAAAGAGAAGATGAAAACGGCTGAATTATACTTACAGGAACTCAACAATTTAAAAAAAAAAAACTAAGCTGAATAATTGTACTTACAAAAGCTGAACAATTTAAAGAGAAGGTGAAACACTAAGAATCTCCTGAGATATCCAAGAAACGTCCAAAGATATGCACAGACTTGAGAACGAAGTGATTGAAAATAATTTTGTTTTGAAAATTGACAGGTCCCTCGTATTAGAACAGGGAAGTATAAAACAAAAGAAAAATTGGAGGACCCTTTCCACCTAATGGGAATTAATTAGATGAATCGAGAGAGGTCAAATCATCAGAAGAATCCGAAATAAAGAGATGTAAAAGTAAGAAGCATTGATTGAAACTAAAAGACATGACCCATTATGAAAAACATTTTGCCACCATGGTTGTCTTCTCCGATCTTTCATTTGCACCTGAATGCCATGCCCTGCCAAGGAATAAAGTTTATTTCTTGATTAAGAAATCTGACATGAGAATTACAAGCTATGCATTGTTGAAGTAAAAAACAGGCGAAGGGACTATAAAACAACTAGTACACGTTCGTTATAAAGTTCCTATTGTTTTGTTTGTTAAAAATTAAACCTTTGGTAAATTTGACCAACTTGTCGGATCCTTGTTCACCCGAACTAATGACTCGTAGTTCAAACTGTCAGTTAGTTCGATGATTGGAAGGAAACCCTAATTTTGAGGTAATTGTGTGTCAGAGCAGTTGGTGTAGCTTTCCCGCCTCATCCATGAATCCCTAGCTATATATTTCTTTATGGGGTTCTATTTTGAGAGGTTGGAGAAATCAGAGCAAAGCAGAGTGGAGAGCAAAAGAAAAACGCAGTAGCATTGTGTGATGCAGAAGTGCAGCAGAAGGATAGAGTATACCCTGCAAACTATTACAGTTGCAGATGATTGTGGATGTATTTCCAACTCAGTGTATGTGGATGTATTTCCAGCATTAAGCAATAAATAAATATTTGCATAAATTCTAGCTTCTGCGTATTATTGGTTAACTTAGCAAAGTTAATTTTTATATTTCCTCCATTTCGTTCGTACCTTGTAGATCTCTTGGTAGAAGGTTGTGTTTCAATTTCGCACTAATTTATTTGTTAAATCATGCAGATTGGAATTAGGTTTCATTCCGCTTCATTTCTTTACAATTTCTAGCGGAATAAACCTTAGGTTATTTATATTATAAAGTTGCATTATTAATGTTTGCCCTAATATTTGGTGTGGTTCACATTCTGCATTGCCTTGGTCTCCAATCCACATCCGCTCAACCCTAAACTCCATTCTAGACCCTTTTATTTGCATTTGGCAGCGAATTGGCATTGTGCATTATATTTATGATATTAGTGACGTCAGCCACAATCTTGTGTGGATTCTATTTTGCATCTCCTCCCGTGTTAATTCATGCGAATTTCATTCTACACCTTCTCCTTTGTAATAGTTGCAGATTGCAAAACCTAAAGTCTATCTTCACGATTTCGCTGAAGCTTTAACTGTATTTGCCTTGGATTCATGTGTATGTGATTCCACTATAGTTTACCTTCTATTAGCTTTGGATTGCAGATTTGCTCCGAATTGGAGTGTTCGTTGTTCAGGTTCGGATTACAAACTTCAAATTGTTATCAGAGCTAGTGCCTACCCATGGAATATTGAAGCAATGGCTTCTAGAAATTGTTCATTGCAGTTGCAGATCCCACAGTTCAACAACAAGAATTATGATTACTGGAGCATTTATATGAAGATCCTTTTTGGGTCTCATGAGCTATGGGATTTGGTCGAGAATGGTTATGTAGAACCGGTAGATGTAGCAGCATTGGTCACTCCCAAGTGGACTTAGACTTGTTGAGGAAGAATTGAAAGAAGGATAAAAAAACATTGCTTTATAAAATGTAGGTTATTGAGGAGACTATTTTCCCATGGATTGTAGCAGCAACAAACGCAAAATAAGCTTGGGAAATACTTATCAGTTCCTATCAGGGCACCAACAAGGTAAAGTTGGTGAAGCAACAGATGTTGAGAAGGGAGTTCAAGAACCTACAGATGAGTGAATCAGAATCAATGAGCAATTTCTTAACCCAAACATTAGATGTCATAAATCAGATGAGGTTGAATGGGGAAATTGTGGACAACTAGAGAATAGTCGAGAAAATTTTGAGAACCCTACTAGCAAGGTTTAACTCAGTTATGATAGCAATAGAGGAATCAGAGGACTTGAAAACCCTCTCTATGGATGAGCTCATGGGTTCTCTACAGAAACATGAGCAGAGGCTGAGTTGGTCAACTCAGTCCTCTTTGGATCAAGCATTAAAGACACAAATCTCATTCCAAGATAGTTGAAGAAGAGATGAATCCCATCAAGGTGCCTCACGTTCTCAAATAGTAAGAGGATAGAGCAATAGAGGTAAGCGTGGAAGAGGTAACAAGCGAGGAGGAATGACCAACTTTGGTGAAGGAGATAATAGCAAAAAATTCCATCAAGCAGGAGGAAGAGGCAATGACAAAAATTAGCAAGATGGATCTAATCAGAGGTTTGATAAATCTAATATTCAATGGTATTACTATAATAAATTTGGCCACTATAGCTATGAGTGTAGAAAGAATATGGCCAAAGATAACAAACAATAAGCCCACTCTACAAATGAAGCTGGAAATGTAGAGTGTAGAGATACATGTGGGAACATGTTGTTGACTTGCAATACTGAGGAGGAAAGCCAAAATAACAACTAGTATTTGGACAATGGGTGCATCAACCACATGATGAGGAACAAAAATATGTTCTCATAATTGAATGAAACAGTCCAATCTGAAGTGAAAATGAGGAATAACAACAAGGTTCCTATCAAAGGAAAAGGAAAGATCATTATTCGGACTAGGCACAGTGAAAGAAAATAAATACAAGATGACTATTATGTGCCTGGGTTGAAGCACAATTTGCTAGGCATTGGAAAGCTTGTGCATAAGGGACACACTATTCAATTCAAATATGGAGCCTACACCATTAGAGACAAAGAGCATGGGCAAATTGCAATAGTGTCCATGACAAATAACAAAATGTTTCCCTTGCAAATTCAAAATGAATTGATGATGTCATTGAGTGCAGTGGTAAAGGATGCTACCTGGCTATGGCATATCAGATTCGATCACTTGAGTTTTAGTTTCCTGAACTTGCTACACAAGCAGCATATGGTGATGGCATGAAGCATGCTGAAGGCAAAAGGATTCCCACATGAGTTTTGGGTAGAAGTTGTAGCTTGCATAGTTTATCTACTGAATAGATGTCCCACCAAGAGTGTGAAGGACAAGATTCCTCAAGAGGCTTGGAGCAATCAGAAGCTAGGTGTGGCTCACTTAAATTTTTTTGGGTGCATAGCATATGCACACATCCTAGATGAGAAGACGAAGAAGCTGAATGATAAAGCTAAGAAGTGTATCTTCACTAGATACAGTGAAAAATCAAAATCATATAGGTTGTATAATCCTGTAACTAAGAAGCTTATCATTAGTAGATATGTGAAGTTTCTAGAGGATGAAGCATAGAACTGGAAGTCAAAGACTGGTCAACAAGAGCCAACATTTACTAAGTCTGAAAACTTAGAGGAAAACAAGGTGTAGCCACCTATAGCTTCAAGCAATAGCAATGGTGCTAGCAGTAGCACAACCTCATCATCCAGGTCACCTCCACTTGCAACAAGGATCTCCAACTTGAAGACACCAACAAAGACAAGGAGCTTGCAAGATATTTATGAGGTAACCAAAATTGAAACTGATGAAGACATTTCTAATTTTACTTTATTTTCTTAGTGTGATCCAATTACTTTTGAAGAAGCAATTTAGAATAGAAAATGGGTGAATGGTATGGATGATGAGATAGTAGCAATAGAGAAAAATTAGACCTAGGAGTTAATGGATATTCCAATAGGAAAGAAGACCATTGGGGTCAAATGGGTATATAAAACTAAGTTTAATGCCCAATGTGAAATTGACAAGCATAAGACCATATTGGTGGCAAAATGCTACAAGCAGAATTCAGGGATTGACTATCATGAGGTGTACGCACCAGTATCCCAACTTGACATAGTCAGAATGATTCTCATATTGGAAACTCAAAAGGATTGGAATGTTTACCAGGTGGATGTCAAGTCTGCCTTCTTGAATGGAGTACTATAATAAAAGGTCTACATAGACTAGCCACCTGGTTATGAACTAAAATGGCAAGAAGGCAAGATATTGAAATTGAAGAAAGCTATCTATGGATTGAGGCAAGCACCTAGAGCTTGGTATAGCAGAATTGATGCTTACTTTCAGGAGAATGGGTTTATCAAATTCCTATATGAGCACACTCTATACATGAAGAAAAATGCAGAGGGGGAGATGATAATTATCTGCTTGTATGTAGATGATATGATATATATTGGCAACAGTAATATGTTGTTCGAGAAGTTTAGAACAACCATGAATAAGGAGTTTGAGATGATAGACTTGGGGTTGATGTAGTATTTTCTTGATATTGAAGTTGACCAATCTACGGATGGCATATTTATTTCTCAGGGTAAGTATGCCAAAGATGTCTTGAAGAGGTTCAAGATAGAGGACAAAAAACCTACCATCATACCTGTTGCCACAGGTCTAAAGTTAAGAAATATTGATAACAGTAGAAATGTTGATCCAACTCTCTATAAAAGTTTAGTTGGAAGCCTTATGTATTTGACAACAACCAAGACAAATCTGACACTTGTAATGATTTTAATTAGCAGGTTTATGGAGTCACCCAAATACACTCACTGGCAAGCAAGAAAAAGGATTTTGTGATATGTCAATGGAATGAGGAACCATGGAATCCATTATACCAGACAACACCATATTGAACTTATTGGCTACATAGATAGTGATTGGGATGGCAGATTAGATGATCGAAAGAGCACTTCTGGATACACCTTCCATATTAGATTCAGAGTAGTTTTTGGTCCTCAAAGAAACAACCAATTTTTGCACTATCTATTGCTGAAGCAGAGTATGTTGTCGCCACCTCAATCTCATTCCAAACAGTTTGGCTGAGAAGATTTTTGAGTGAACTGAATCTTCCATCGAAAGCAGCAACAACTATTTTTTATGACAACAATTATGCCATAGCACTATCAAAAGATCTAGTATTTCATGGTAGGACCAAGCACATTGACATTCGATACCATTTCATTAGAGAGATGGTGAAATTTAATGAGATTGAACTATTTTTTTGCAGGTCCAAGGAGAAGATAACATATATATTCACAAAACCTTTGAAGGAGAAAGACTTCATCAGGTTGAGGGAGATGCTCGGTGTCAAATTTTTTATGAAATTTGGTTTAAAGGAGAGTGCTAGAAAATTAAACCAGATTTGACACCTCTGGAAAATTTGACCAACTCGTCGAATCCTGGTCCACCCGAATTAACTACTAGTAGTTGAAACTGTCATTCAGTTTGGTGATTGGAAGGAAACCCTAATTTTGAGTTAATTACATATCAAAGCAGTTGGTGTAGCTTTCCCACATCATCCATGAATCCCTAGCTATATATTTCTTTATGGGGTTCTATTTTGAGAGGTTGGAAAAAACTAGAGTAGAGTAGAGCAGAGAGTAGAAGAAAAATGTAGTAGCATTGTGTGGAGTAGAAGTGCAATAAAAGGACATAGTATACCCTGCAAACTATTACCATTGTGTTAGCATATGATATAATACTATGCATATATTACATTATATATTCAAATTAATCCTAAGTTTTGCTATGAGGTAGTTGGGCGGGTAGTTTAAAACTATTGGTTGGTTGGTTCAACTAACCAAACCACCATACCATTTTATATTTATTCCTAATACAATATCATTGAAGATGCTTTGTGATTTTATTACATGGTACCAAAGCAATTTGGGAGAAGGACATGAGGCGAAAGACAGAGCATATCTCGTAGGCACGTTTCCATAGTATATCTTGGACCTAAAGCGGCACGAGGAGTACATGCACATTTTTTTTCTTGTTTGTAGGTGAGAGAATGTGACCAACTAGCACAAATGTTTACGCTTCACCTATCAAGGCACAAATACCAAGACTATGGGACCCCTAACATGAACACTGATGATCGAACACAATGGAGGACACGTAACCCAATACAATGAACATGCAGACCAAGGTGGAGGACGCAGGCAAGAAAAAAGAGAAGCCCAATTTGAGCTCACTTCTCGAGGAAAACACATGGTAGGTTTGGTGGAAGGCTGATGTGGCATGTTCGTTGGCAGGATGACGTTGCAAGTTGCACGTAGTTCGATGTGGTAGGTTCATTGGTAGGCTGAGGTGGCAGGTTGTACATAGTACAAGAAAAAAGTTTGGGAGAGAGGGGTGACCATCCGAAGATAGTCACCTTCCTAACCGTGGCTTTCCCCTTTAAAAGTAAGCAAAATGCATCCTCCTGATGTGTGTGGGATAAATCCCACGTAGTTTTTTTTTTTACAAAAATTCTATAGTGCGCGGGAGAATAGGAAGGTTGGTTCCCTTCCTTCCTAGCATAAAAGATAACGCACTTGGTTAAGTGAGCTCCCTAGTGTGGATGAGGTCCATGCGTCGAATCTCGTAGGGGGATTCAAAGCAAAAAAATTATTTGGATGCACCCCTGTCACCCATTGATGCCCTATAAAGCAGTTTGATGCTTGAGCATGCAATTGATGCCTCAACACGTAATATTCATTCCTGTAGCAAAAAGAATTTTTGATTCCCAACAATTTTTTTTGATGCCCAACAATTTTTTTTGATTCCCAACAAAACATTTTGACACCCGATAAAAAGTTGACAATTTTTGTCATTTTTTGCATTTTTTGACAGTTTTTGCCTAACCATTTATTTTCTCCTGGAGGGTCAATATTTTGCACATCAGGGGCATTTTTTTTTACAGGATGGCAAAAGCGCATTTTTTTTCCACAAGCCAAAGAGATACACATTTTTTGAGGTATTTTTTCGTACTTTGATTTTTTCCTTTCAAAGCATTTTTGGAGGGATAAGTTGTTTTTTTTTGGAATTAGAAAGGGTCCACATACAATTTTTTCATCCTTGTTTATTTTGCAACAAAAAGGGGGGATCTCTAGCATTTATTTTTGCAAAATTCTAAGACATAGGGGGGAAGAAAAATTGTTGATTTGTGGAAAGTGAATATTGTTCATTGTAAAATTAGCATTGTAATAGGTGCATTTTTGGTGGAAACTGACACCTAGAGTAGTTAAATTTGTGGGCATTTGTGGTTGTATTGTGCATTTAAATTTTCTATTTTCTTGCATTATCAATCATAAAATAAAGCAAAAGAAAAGACCCCAAATTTATACACCTATTTGTGCAATTTTATTGCACAACAACGTTCGATATCTACGATACCTCTAGCCCACACTTACAGGTAATGTTATCGTGCTTTGGGCTACTGTATCCACCACCTAACATAGCTGCAACAATGATGTCTGAGCTTGTTCTCTATCAATCATCAGGGAGAAATAAGGTAAACCAGTTTTGATATTCACTTCATTTTATACCCTAATTATTTCTCATTGATTGGCTTAAACTCCTCCAACTCATTATCCTTTTCCTGAGGGTTTTGAGGTAGGTGCCATCAATCTGATTGAATTCTCTTTTAGTATCACCTAAGTTCCACATATCGTTCTACTCTTATATATACTTATAGTCTCCCTCACGTAAGGGTGGGTATATATAGAGGAGTTTCAGTATAAAGGCCTAGTAGGTATAAAGAAAGGGGGACCATTTGGTGTTATAAGGAACCTTCACAATGGCCACTGTTCACAAATATCTCTCAGATTCATAGTTGTTGAAAGGTTCTAACTTCACACCATGGAAGAATAAGATGTGTGCTATTCTTCAAGTGGAAGATTTGTGGGATGTAGTGACTGGCACTACAAAATGACCTAGAATAGTAGGAGAAGATCAAGATGCTTTTGATAAGAAGGACAAAATATATCTCATGTTCATTCTGCTTGCTACTACAGATGAGGTCCAACCTCATATCTGTGATGCCAAAACTAGTAAGGAAGCTTGGGATGCTTTGATTACTATTTATGAAGGTAAGAATCAGTCCACTATTCTACACCTTCAAACTCAACTACATACACTCAGTATGAAATATGGTGAGACAGTTGACCTATTCCTATGCAGAGTGGCAGAATTGAAAGCCAAATTGAATGCTATGGGACAACCAGTGGATGATACTCTCTTGACCTCTATCATCTTGAGAGCATTGCCAGAGTCCTATAAGATGTTGATAACCTCTCTTAATGTATCTGGTAGACAAGTATATTTTGTGGAATTGGTGAATTTGCTTCAAACTGAGGAGGCAAATTAGTTTCAGAAGGATGAAGTGCCAGATAATGCCCTCTACACCAAACAAGGGGTAAGAAACAAGGTCAGTTTCAAAAAGGAGGATCTTCATCAAAGGGAAAAAGGAAACAACATCAGCAAAAAGACAAACAATATTGCAAGATTTGTGATATGAATAACCATGACACCAACAGGTGTTGGTTTAAGAACAAGCAACAGAATGACCAAGATCATAAGAAGAAGGGAAAAGGGAAATACAAACCACAGAAAAATAATAAGCAACCCAAGGGGCATGTTGCTTATGTTGAATCAAATTCAGACTCAGATTCTACAGAATCAGACTTGGACTCAGAATCTGAGTGAGCACACAAGGTGCTCATGACTCATACTTCATCTTCATAGATAGATGTTGTATGGTATATTGATTCAGGTGCTAGTAAGCACATGATTGGAGATAAATCATGGTTTGAGATATTTGAGGAGAAAGAAGGTAAGCCAATAACAATTGCTGATAATCAAGTCTACCAAGTGAAGGGTGAAGGTGATGTTTCTATCACTCTTCCAGATGGCAAATGTCAGATTGAAAAGGTACTCTATGTTCCTGGATTGGCTAATAATTTGTTGTCAGTCCCTCAGATCTTGGATCGAGATATGGATGTTATGTTCCATGTTGAGAAAGGAAAGAAGAGATGTTTTATAACCAAAAAAGGAAAACATGTAGCAACCGGATCATACAAGCATGGCTTGTTCATTTTAGATGTCGTTTCAATGCCTCATGTTTCCATGGAAGCAACTACAAAGGAGGCTACTTCTCTGTGGCACAAGAGATATGGGCATCTAAGTTCAGGATATTTGCTCGAGTTGAGAAAATATGAGATGGTGAGAGGACTTCCCAACCTTTCATCCACATTTCTAGTTTGCTCGGATTGCTTAGCAAGGAAGCAACATCGAGTACCATTTGAAGTTAGCTCTTCCAGAGCTAAGAAACCTTTGGAGTTGGTACACACCGATCTGTGCGGTCCTATGCCAACCAACTATGGTGGAAAGAAGTATTTTCAATTGTTTGTTGATGATTACTCATGAAATATGTGGGTTTTCTTTCTTCAATTGAAGTCAGAGGTATTTTTGTACTTTCAACAGTTCAAGAAGCTTGTTGAGAAGGAGTCAGGATGTTCCATCAAAACCCTCCACTCAGATCGAGGGGGGAATATACTTCCAAGGAATTTTCATCATTTCTGAAAGAACATGGGATTAAGAGACAACTGACTACAACCTATACTCCACAACAAAATGGAGTTGCAGAGAGGAGAAATCATTCCATTGTGGAAATGGTTCGATGTATGCTAAAGGGAGCACATCTTGAGCATGAGTATTGGGCAGAAGTAGTAAACACAACATCATACCTCCTGAATAGAGCACCCACAAGAGCTCTATAGGGTAAAACTCCACAAGAAGCATGGAGTGGTAAGAAACCCTCCATTTCTCATCTAAGGGTTTTTGGATGTAAGGCATTCATGCACATACCAAAATAGAAAAGGAAGAAGTTAGATGAGAAGACCCTACAATGTATCTTTCTTGGTTATGATGAGCATTCAAAGGGATATCGATTGATAGATCCTATGACCAAGAAGACACATATAAGTCGAGATGTGGTATTTGATGAAGCTTTCACATCAAATAACACTTCTATAGTTGTATACCTTGAGGATGATGAGCCTAAGAAAGAGGCTCCTCCCCCACAGAACAAGATTCCAAAATGGTATACAAGTACATTGAGAGATTCCAAGTTGACATCACTTCCAGATCTAACTCTAGATCGACCTTGTACTCACAGTATGACTCAAAAGATGAGAGCAGAGGCATCAACTTCAGAGGTTGACGAGCTTTACCAACAATTTGATGAACTATCTATAGATGCAGAGGAAGATAGGGAAACAAATATGGAGGATGAGAGGGTTTATATGATAGCATTGGATGAAAATGAACCCACAAAAGTTTAGGATGCACTTAGTGAGCCTTAGTGGAAGGCTGCTATGGAAGCAGAACATACATCTCTCATGAAAAATCATACATGGAAGCTAGTAAATCTGCCTTCAGGAAAGAAGCCCATTGGCTGCAAATGGGTGTTCAAAGTGAAGTATAAGGCAGATGGTACTATTGATAAGCATAAATCCCATATTGTTGCAAAGGGCTATGCTCAGAAAGAAGGCATAGATTATGAAGAGACTTTTGCCCCTACTACAAAAATGACTACCATTCGAGTACTTTGTGCCATGGCAGCTCAGTTTGGGTGGAAGTTACATCATATGGATGTAAAAAGTGCTTTCTTGAATGGTGACCTACAAGAAGAAGTGTACATGACCCAACTAGAAGGATTTGTTGTTGAAGGGCAAGAACAAAAAGTTTGTAAGTTGATCAAATCCTTGTATGGGCTGAAACAAGCTCCTCGAGCTTGGTACATCAAAATAGATAGTCACCTAGTGCAGCATGGTTTCCAAAGAAGTCCTTCAGATGCAAATATCTATATCAAGAACAATGGTTCTGACATAGTGATTTTGGTGCTATATGTAGATGATCTGATCATAACAGGGAGCTCAGAGAGTATGATTGATGTAGTAAAATATGATTTGAAACAATATTTTGAAATGATAGATCTAGGACTTCTTCACTATTGTCTTGGTTTGGAAGTGACTCAGAAAAAGCATCATATCCGAGTAACACAAAAGAAGTATGCCAAGACATTGATTGATAAATATCGCATGACTGACTGTAAGTCTAAGGCAACTCCAATGGATCCTAGACTCAAGCTATCTTGATATGATCAATCACCATAGGTAGATGGTACTCTCTATCGTCAACTGATTGGGAGTCTCATATATCTGACAAATACCAGGCCAGATCTTAGTTTTGCTGTGGGTTATCTTTCAAGGTTCATGCAGGAACCAAAGGTGAGTCATTGGAAAGAAGCAAAGAGAGTTCTTCATTATGTCCATGGTACTACAGATTTTGGCTTGGAGTACAAGAAGAATAGCAAGTTCTATCTATAGGGATACATGGACTCAGACTATGTCGGATCTATTGATGATCGAAAGTCGACTTTTGGATACATTTTTCATCTTGGATCTGGTCCTGTCTCTTGGCATAGTAAGAAGCAGTAGGTGGTTGCTATATCTTCTACAGAGGTAGAATATCACATGCAACTAGTGGAGCAGTCTACGAGATAATATGGTTAAGTCACATTCTTACAAACATGGGTCTTCCAAAGAATCTTCCACTTCATTTGTTTTGCGATAATCAAGGTGTTTTGAATCTCGTCAAGAATCCAATATTTCATGATCGAACCAAGCACATTGACACTCAATGTCATTTCATTCGTGATGAAGTTCCAAAGCATCATATACAACTCCAATACATTCCCACTGATGCGCAAGTTGCAGATATTTTCACCAAGGCACTTGCACGTGTCAAGTTTGAATTGTTTTGCAATACTCTTTGTATTTGCCAATAATGTAATAAGGGGGGATGTTAGCATATGATATACATATTATGCATATATTACATTGCGCTCCTACAAGGTAGTTGGGTGGGTAGTTTAAAATTATTGGTTGGTTGGTTCAACTAACCAAACCACCATACCATTTTGTATTTATTCTGAATGCAATATCATTGAATATGCTTCATGATTTTCTTACAAGTTGCAGATGATTGTGGATGTATTTCCAACTCAGTGTATATGGATGCATTTCTGACATTAAGAAATAAACAAATATTTGCATAATTTCTAGCTTCTAAGTATTATTGGTTAACTTAGCAAAGTTAATTTTTACATTTCCTCCATTTTGCTCGAATACCTTGTAAATATTGTGGTAGAAGGTTGTGTTTCAATTCCGCACTAATTTCTTTGTTAAATCCTACGGATTGGAATTAGGTTTCATTCTGCTTCATTTCTTTGCAATTTCAAGCAGAATAAACTTTAGATTATTTATATTATGAAGTTACATTTAATGTTTACCCTAATATTTGGTGTGGTCCGCATTCCACATTGCCTTGGTATCCAATCCACATATGCTCACCCCTAAACTCCATTCCAGACCCTTTTATTTGCATTTGGTAGTGGACTAGCATTCTGTATTATATTTATGACATTAGTGACATCAGCCACAATCTTGTGTGGATTCTATTCCACATCTCCTCCCATGTTAATTAATACATATTTCATTCCACACCTTCTCCTTTGTAATAGTTGCAAATTGCAAAACCTAGAGTCCATCTTCACGATTCCATTGAAGCTTTAACTGTATTTTATCCGAATTCATGTGTATATGATTCCGCTATAGTTTACCTTCTATTAGCTTCAAATTGCAGTTTTGCTCCAGATTGGAGTGTTCGTCATCTGGATTCATTACAAACTTCAAATTGGTATCATATCTAGTGCCTGCGCATGGAATATTGAAGCAATGGCTTCTAGAAATAGCTCATTGTAGTTGTAGATCCCACGGTTCAGTGGTAAGAATTACAATTACTGGAGCATTCATATGAATATCTTTTTTGGGTCTTAAGAGCTATTGGATTTGGTCGAGAATGGTTATGCAAAACTGGTAGATGCAGCAACATTGGCCGCTCTCTCCTAAGTAGACTCAGACTTATTGAATGAGAATCGAAAGAAGGATTATAAAGCATTATTTTATATAATGCAGGCTGTTAAAGAGACTATTTTCCCACAGATTGCAGCAGCAACAAAAGCAAAACAAGCTTGGGAAATACTTGTCAGTTCCTATGAGGGTACCAACAAGGTAAAGTTGGTGAAGTTGCAGATGTTGAGAAGGGAGTTCGAGAACCTGCATATAAGCAAATCAGAATCAATGAGTGATTTCTTGACCCGAACATTAGATGTCATCAACCATATGAGGTTGAATGGGGAAATTGTGGACAACCAGAGAAGAGTGGAGAAAATTCTAAGAATCCTGCTAGCAAGGTTTGACTCAGTTGTGATAGCAAGAGAAAAATCGAGGGACTTGACAACATTCTCTGTGGATGAGCTCATGGGTTCTCTACAGACACATGAGCAGAGGCTGAGTCGGTCAACTCAGTCCTCTTTGGAGCAAGCATTCAAAACACAGGTCTCATTCCAGGACAGTGGCAGAAGAAATGAATCCCACCAAGGTGCCTCATGTTATGAAGGAGGAAGAGGACAGAGCAATAAAGGCAAGCATGGAAGAGGTAACAAGTGAAGAGGAAGGTCCATGAAAGCGTGAAAAAAGCTGAATTATACTTACAGTAACTGAACAACTTAAAATAAACTAAGCTGAATAATTATACTTACAAAACTGAACAATTTAAAGAAAAGGTGAAACAGTAAGAATCTCCTGAGATATCCAACAAACGTCCAAAGATATGCACAGATCTGAGAACGAAGTGATTGAAAATAAATTTGTTTTGAAAATTGACAGGTCCGTCGTATTAGAACAGTGAAGTATCCAGCAAAAGAAAAATTGGACCCTTTCCACCTAATGGGAATTAAATTAGATGAATCGAGAGAGGTCAAATCATCATAAGAATCTGAAATAAAGAGATGAATAAGAAGCATCAATTGAAACTAAAAGAAATGACCCGTTACGAAAAAACGTTTTGCCACCATGGCTGTCTTCTTCGATCTTTCATTTGCACCTGAAGGCCATGCCCTGCCAAGGAATAAAGTTTATTTCTTGATTAAGAAATCTGACATGAGAATTAAAAGCTATGCATTGTTGAAGTAAAAAACAGGCGAAGGACCATAAAACAACTAGTAAACGTTTGTTATAAAGTTTCTGGATGTGATTGCTTTGTTTTGGTAATAACTTTGGTCGATCGGACTGTACCATTTTAATTCAGGTTCAATGTTCTTGTCATAACTCTTTAGATTCTCTTGATCCATGAAGAAGATGAGCATTCCTATTCCAAATATTAGTGTCGGTAGAACAGTAGATGGTTGAATTTTCCAACCATCGAAGAGAAAGTGTCATTAATGAATCCTATTTAAACACAGTAGAACCATATAAATTTTGTTGCAAGTTACAACTACAAAATTTTATAAATTTATTTGGGTGCAATTGCATCACTCATATTTTTTATTAAATTAAATATTACTATCTAATTTTCATTATTTTTTATTGTAAGTTTTTGTTGTTATCTTATTTCATTTTATACGATTTAATTAACTTTGAATAATGTATAGGTTAGATAATCCATCCAATGAAGATAAATGGATAAGTCAATTAGTGGGACATAAATAAATATATGGAATTATGATAATCAAAATAATAACTTTTTTAAATTGTTCTTTTATTTGGAATATATAAATTCATTTATACACAATATATTCCACATATTCAGGTAAAACTTGACCACTCTCATATTCCATTGAATCTAATAATTTTTTTGACATATTTGTTGTCATCCAATTTTAATCACACAATATTTTTCATTATATTATAAGTTTTTGTTGTCATCTTACTCCATTTTATACAAGTCAATTCAACTACAAATGATGCATAGGTTGGATGATCCACCCAAGTAAAGGTGGATGAATAAGTCAACTGGTAAGATATCACTCCTAATAATAACTTTTTCATGTTCTTCTTCCAAAAATTAGAACATGAACTGCTTTTGTCAAAGCCTTGGCATGTTCCAAAAATTAGAAAATGGACAGCTTTTGCTGACATGTATGAAATAGTTGGACCTTTTAAGTGATGTTGTTTCCATATAAACTATTTATTTACAGTGAAATATTCTCATATTAAATTTTCATTCACTTTAATACTCTCTTCTTCTACAACCGCTATTCCTTTTAGTTTTCCTTCAGCGTGGCCTGCCACATCTGTACCCAGTTTCACATTCCACCCTTTCCTTCAGCAGCAGCCGCCTTCTTATGCTACTCCCTTTGGCTTGCACCCATTCTTCAGCATCCCTCTAATGCTAATAACAATCACAATACTTATTAAAGGATGGAAGATCACGCTCTCAGGAATCCTGTGAGGTAATGGACATCCCACACCGCTTGTGTTTTCGTTTCTGTGCTCACTTGTCAATAATACAAAGGGCTGCTCCATAGCAACAGGTCATGTGATTTCATTGTGTTGTAGCGCACTTGAATATTTCAGGAACTATTTTCTTGTTAGATATCACGATGGCTGAGCGTTGAGGTTTTAGTTTTTTGAAACGTCTGTTACAAAGCCAGGTATTCTTCGATGCCTAGTTATGTTGGAAAAGCATTACAGAGTAGCAATGGAAAGAGTAACGTGTTATTGAATTGGAGTTTGAATTAGATTTATGTGGAAGAAGATAATTACAGCTTGAGATTGCATCTTATTGTTTTGGTCGTCGTCTAAATAGGGATAGAAAATAAAACTAAAGTACAGCAAGAATAGAAACGGAGTATAAAGACCAACACAACTTAATTTAAGTGAGGAGAAGAGTTATGAACAAAATAGGTCAATGGGATTGATAGATCATAATCAAATTATAGTAGTAGCTGTTGTTAGCTAATTGTATCAAACAATCAAAATAAAGCTATAATTAGAAACTAGAAAAATCTATCCATAAATTGGAACAGCATATAGATAAAGTCGGCGAGCTAGGACAAAAACATTCAAGAAAAGCTTGTAGAAAATAGGTGGTAATGTTATCTTTGGTAGTTGGATACTTCTTTATCTGTCTAGCAGTTGACGTTTTACAACATTTACTATAACTGATGAAATTAATGAGGTACATTGATTGGAAATGATATAGCGAACATGCAACTATAGTTAAAAGTCTTTGGAGTGTATCTGGAAACAGTCTGAATGATAGCCAACGTGCAACTACAGTTAAAGTCGTTGAGTATATCCAAGAAAATGAGAATTACAATGACAACAACTAAAATTAAACAAAACACTAAGGGTTAGTAAGTTAAAGTCTTCGGAGTGTATCCTAGAAACAGTCTGAATGATATCCAACGTGCAGTTAAGTTCTATGGATTCTATCCAAGAAAATGAGAATTACATTAACAAAAACTAAAATTAAACATTAAGGGTTAGTATAAACAAAACACTCGATCTACTAACAATGTTTATATTTGTTTTGCAATTTGAAAGAATCGCAACGGTGGAAAAATAAATTTATTGGCTGTTACAAAATAACTTTTGGGAAACAAGACTTTCGTTAGCGAAAATCGACCGCAGTCAATTTCGGAGTGAAAATGATTTTCGACCACTCT
Organism: Wollemia nobilis; assembly: GCA_028583015.1. Classification (NCBI taxonomy): domain Eukaryota; kingdom Viridiplantae; phylum Streptophyta; class Pinopsida; order Araucariales; family Araucariaceae; genus Wollemia; species Wollemia nobilis. The sequence goes on from JAQPPZ010002362.1 coordinate 645,328, forward strand.
TAAATTACTTTCACGGTGAAAATAGTTTTCGGCTGTTTTTGGAATGATTTCTCCCAACAAAGGACTTTTGCTGGTCAATTGGAGTTTCGGGTGGTCAATAGTGTTTTCATTGGCGAAAACACCCGTTGGACATTTTCCGGGTGAAACAGAAGTTTCGCTTGACAAAGAAAATCACCAGGATTTTTGGGAGAAAACAAGGTGAACACTTTTTTCAAAAAATATTTGCAAGAAAGGGAAACAAATATGAATTTACCTTTGCTCTGCTCAATAAACTTAGAACACACGCAATACTCACAAGTGCATAAAATATATATCATATATTAATCAAAAAATAAATTGACTGCTATCGCAATTTTATAGAGGAACCATTTAAAGCAGACAACAAACGCTTTTCATAAGAAACGTTCCAAACTTGTCTGCAACTAAATCTCCTTAGTTGCAGGATTAACCAAGAGAACAAAAGGCTGCTACTTATGTTTCTCACTTCTCCTTTTTTTTCGCTTCTGCTTCGCTAATGCTCCTATGCTCCCACTCTTCTCCTCTACTTTGCACTATTCTTCTAGAAGACACCGTCTTATATAGTCGGACGAAGGAGGGATAGGGCTTATCTTCTAACAAGGGATAAGGCTTATCTCAAAATATTTTATGGTTTCTACCGAAACAGTAATAACTACGCATACAAGAAATTGTGGTGATCAAGTTTGGCGATAAGATCTGTCAGATATCTTTCTGGTGTGAAATCTACTTTAAGTTTCTAACATCCTCCTTTAAACGATATTTCACAAAGTCTTTGACACCGAGCATTTATTTCAGCCTGTTGAAGTCTTCCTCCTTCAAAGGTTTTGTGAAAATATCTACAGCTTGGTCTTTGGACCTACAAAACAATAACTCAATTTCATTAAATTTCACTAGATCTTTGATGAAATGGTACCGGATGTCAATGTGCTTGGTTCTGCCATGAAACACTGGATCTTTCGATAGTGCTATGGTAGAATTGTTGTCACAGTAAATTGTTATCACTCTTTCCTGGTGATGATTGAGTTCAACCAAAATTTTTGCAGCCATACTGCGTAGCACACGATTGAAGTAGCGACAACATACTCTACCTCAATAGTTGATAATGCAACAATTGGTTGCTTCTTCAATGACCATGAAACTACACATGATCCAAGGTGGAATGCAAATCTGGAAATGCTCTTCCTATCATCTATACTGCCAACTCAATCGCTATATGTGTAGTTGATTAGTTCTAGCTAGTCTTTTCTAGCATAAAATATTCCTTGATTCCTGGTCCTATTGATATACTGCAATTTTATTTTCCCTGCTTGCATGTGAGTGTTCTTTGATGCTTCCACAAATCAGCTAATTAAACTCAGTGTAAACATTAAATCCAGTGTAGTTGTAGCCAAGTACATCAAACTTCGAACTAACATTTTGTAGAAAGTTGGGTCAACATTGCTGCCACAATTATTCTTTCTCATCTTCAGGCCTGTTGAAATTGGTGTGATGGTAGGTTTGTTGTCCTCCATATTAAACCTCTTTAGGACATCCTTTACATACTTATCCTAAGAAATTAAGTTGCCATCCATAGATTTATCAACTTCAATGCCTAGAAAATATTTCATCAAACCTAAGTCTATCATCATGAAATCCTTCATCATGGCACTTCTAAACTGTTCAAACAATATATTATTGTTGCCAATATATATCAAATCGTCTACATACAAGCATAAAATTATCATTTACCCTTTTGCATTTGTCTTCATGTACATAGTGTGCTCATATAGGCATTTGATAAACCCATTGTCCTAAAAATAGGTATATTATCGGCTATACCAAGCCTTGGGTGCTTGCTTCAACCCATATAAATCTTTCCTCATTTTTAGGACCTTGCCTTCTTGCCCTTCCAGCTCATAGCGGGGTGAATGGTCTATGTAGACCTCCTCTTCTGACACTCCATTGAGTAAGGTAGACTTGACATCCATTTGATAAACATTCCAACCCTTCTGAGATGCCAATGCTAGAATCATTAGTATTGTGTCAAGTCTTACTACAGGTGCATATAACTCATGATAGTCAATCCCTAACTTCTGCTTGTAGCCTTTTGCCACCAATATGGCCTTATGCCTATCAACCTCACCATAGGTAGTAAATTTGATTTGATATACCCATTTTACTCCAATGGTCTTCTTACTTGTAGGAAGATCTATTAACTACCAGGTCTGGTTCTTCTCTATTTCTTCTATCTCATCATCCATAGCATTTACCCATTTTCTATTCTTAACGTCTTCAAATGAAATTGGATCACACCTAGAAAATAAAACAAAATCAAAATGTTCTGCTTTATCAATTTCATTTCTAGTTACCTTGTAAATGTCTTTCAAGCTCCATGTCTTTGCTAGTGTCCTCAAGTTGTTGATCCTTATTGCAAGTGGAGGTGACTATTGCAAGTGGAGGTGACTATAGGTGGAAGCACTCTATCTTCTTCCAAGTCCTCAGATTCAATAATTGCTAGCATTTGCTAACTAGTCTTGGATTTCCAATTCCATGCTTCATCCTCTAGGAACTTCATGTCTTAGCTTATAACCAATTTCTTTATCACAGGGTTATACAACCTGTAAGCCTTTGAATCTTCACTATAGCCAATGAAGATGCATTTCTCTACCTTATCGTCTAGCTTTTTTCTCTTCTCATATGGGATGTGTGCATATGCTATGCACCCAAAAACTCTTAAGTAAGAAACACTAGGCTTCTAGTTTCTCCATATCTCTTGAGGGATTTTGTCCTTCACACTTTTGGTGGGACATCTATTCAAAAAATAAACTACACAAACTACAACTTCTGTCCAAAACTCGTACGACAAAACCTTTGCCTACAACATGCTTTGTGCCATCTCCATAATGGTTCTATCATTCCTCTCTGCAACACTGTTTTGTTGTGGTGTGTATCTGGTTGTGAACTACCTTTAAATTCCATTTGCCTCGTAGAAATTATGGAATTCATTGGAGATGTATTCACCTCCATCTATTCTCAAAGTCTTCACGAAATAGCCGCCATGTTTCTCAATTAGAGCCTTGAACTCCCTAAATTTACTGAAAGCCTCTAACATTTGTTTGACAGGATAAACCCATGTCCTTCAACTAAAATCATCAATGAAATATAGGAAATACTTGTTACCAAAAAATGTGCTAGTTTGCATAGGTTCATAGATATTCAAATGCACCAGCTCTAATGGCTATGAAGTTTTCCAAGATAGTCCTATAGGGAACACATCCTTGTGCTGCTTACCAACTAGGCAACCTTCACAAACTTGATTTGGTTGCTCAATAAGGGGTAAACCCTTCACCATATATTTCTTGTGCAGCAAGTTCAGGCAACTGAAACTCAGATGACCGAATCTAAGATGCCACAACCATATAGCATCTTTCACAACTACACTAAATGACAACATTAATTCATTTTGAATCTATAGAGTAAACATATTGTTCTTTGTCATGGACACATTTGCTATTACCTTATGCTTTTTATCGTTTACTATATAGGCTCTATTTTTAAATTAAACAGTGTGTCCCTTCTGCATAAGCTATCCAACACTTAGCAAATTGTGTTTTAGCCCTGGCACATAATACACATCTTAGATTTTCTTCCTTTCACCTTGCCTAGTGTAGATAATGATTTTTCCTTTTCTCATGATAGGTACCTTACTATTGTTCCACATATTCACTTCAGATTAGATGGATTCATCCAACTGTGAGAACATCTCTCTATTCCCAAACTTGTGGTTACTACACCCACTATCGAGATACCAGGTGTTCTTCTGGATCTCTTTCTTAGTACTGCAAGTTAACATTAGATTCCCACAAGCACCTCTACACTCTACATTTTTAGATTCATTTGTATAGTGGACTTGTTGCTTATTATCCTTGGCCATCTTCTTTGTACACTCATAGCTATAATGAAAAAATTTCTTATAGTAATAACATTGGATCTTTGATTTATCATACCTCTAATTAGATCTTGCTTGTTGATTTCTTCCATTACCTCTTCCTCCTGCTTTATGGAAGTTGTAGTTGGTCTCTCCTTCATTGGATTTTGACCTTCCTCCTTGCTTATGGCCTCTTCCATGCTTACCTCTGTTGTTTTGTCCTCTTCCTCCTTGAGAACTAGAGGCTCCTTGGTGGGATTATTCTTTGCTACTATCTCAAAATGAGACTTGCATCTTGAACACTTGCTCTAAAGAGGACTGAGATGAATGGCTTAGCCTCTGCTCATGTGTTTGCAGAGAACCCATGAGCTCATCCACTAAGAGGGTTTTTAAATCCCTATATTATTCAATCACTATCATGATTGAGTTGAACCTAGCTGGTAGGCTCCTTAGTAATTTCTCCACAATCCTTTGGTTCTTCATATTTTCTCCATTCAACCTCATTTGGTTGGTGATACCCATTTTTCGGGTAAAGAAGTCATTTGTGGGCTATGATTCACTCATTTAGATATTCTCGAACTCCCATATCAGCATCTGCAACTACACCAATTTCACATTGTCGGTGCCCTGGAAGGAGCTGGAAAGAATTTCCCATACCTCCTTCAATTTGGCTGCTGCTGCAATTTGTGGGAAGATAGTCTCCTCAATAGCCTACATTAAATAAAATAATGCCTTTTGGTTGTTTCTTTATTCTCCTTCAGCAAATCTTACTCCAGATGGGAGAGAGCGCTCACAGATTATGCATATACTAGTTTTGTGTAATCATTCTGAACAAAGTCCCATAGCTCCTGAGACCCAAATAGGATCTTCATCTAGATGCTCTAGTAATCGTAGTTCTTACCATTGAAACATGGGATCTATAATTGCAAAGAGTTACCTCCAAAAAACATTGCTTCTTATCTTCCACGAGTCTTGCGCTAGATCTGGTAGCAATTTGAAATAATCGCATGGGTGGAAAAATAAATTTATTAGTTGTTATCAAATAACTTTCACGAAACAAAACTTTCGCTGACGAAAACCCACCACAGTCAATTTAAGGGCAATTTTTTTTTCAACCACTCTTAAATTACTTTCACGGTGAAAATAGTTTTCAGCCGCTTTTGGAATGATTTCGCCCGACGAAGGACTTTCGCTGGTCAACCGGAGTTTCGGTTGATCAACAGTGTTTTCTTTGGTAAAAACACCCGCTGGGCATTTTCAAGGCGGAACAAGAGTTTCACTAGACAAAGGAAATTGTTAGGATTTTTGGGAGAAAACAATGACAACAACGAACACCGTTTTCGGAGAATATTGCAAGAAAGGGAAAAAAATATGAACCTATCCTTGCTCTGCTAAATAAACTCATAACACATGCAGTGCTCTAAAGTGCATAAAATATATATCATATATTAATCAAAAAATAAACTGACTGCTATCGTAGTTTTATAGAGGAACCATTTACAGCAGAGAACAAGCGCTTCTCACAGGAAACACTCCAAACACATCTGCAACTAAATCTCCTTAGCTGCTTCTGATTCTCACTTCTCTTCTATCTTCGCTTCTGCTTCGCTTTCCTCTGCTCTTACTCTTCTCCTTTGCTCTGCACTATTCTTCTGAAAGACAACACCGCCTTATATAGTCAGGCGAAGGAAGAATAAGGCTTATCTTTTGACAAGGGATAAGGCTTATTGTTGAGCAGGAGATAAGACTTATCGTCGAATATTCTAGGGTTTTTGCCGAAACAGTAATAACTACGCATACTAGAAATTGTGACGATCGAGTTTGACAATAAGATCTGTCAGAATTTTTTCTGCGTGAAATTTGGTTTAAGTTTTTAACACAATTGTTAGTAGTTCATTAAAATTGAACAAAAGGTAAGTTTCTAACACAATTGTTAGTAGTTCATTAAAATTGAACAAAAGGTATCATTAGGTAATTATTACACCATCATATTTCATATTCCATGAAAGCTTGGAAAAAAAGGCGCAGAATTATACTTACAGGAACTGATCAATGTAAAAAAAAAAGCTAAGCTGAATAATTACAAAAGGTGAACAATTTAAAGAGAAGGTAAAACACTAAGAATATCCTGAAACGTCCAAAGATATGCACAGATCTGAGAACGAAGTGAATGAAAACAATTTTATGTGTTAAAAATTGACAGGTCCGTTGTTTTAGAACAGAGAAGTATCCAGAAAAATAAAAATTGGACCCTTTCCACCTCATGGGAATGAAATTAGATGAATCGAGAGAAGTCAAATCATCAGAAGAATCTGGAATAAAGAAATGTAAAAATAAGAAGCGTCAATTGAAACTAAAAGGCATGACCCATTACGAAAAACTATTTGCCAACATGGCTGTTTCTCCGATCTTTCATTTGCGCCTGTAGGCCATGCCTTGTCAAGGAATAAAGGTCATTTCTTGATTAAGAAATCTGACATGAGAAATTACAAGTTATGCTTTGTGGAAGTAAAAAACAGGCGATGGGACCATAAAACAACTAGTACATATTTGTTATAAATGTTCCTGGACGTGTTTGTTTTCGTTTGATAATAACTTTTTTCGATTTGACTGTACCATTTTAATTCACGTTCAATGTTCTTATCATAACTCCTTAGATTCTCTTGATGTACATGAATATCAGTATTCCTGTTTCAAATATTAGTGTCGGTAGAACAGTCAATGGTTGAATTTTTCAACTATCGAAGAGAAAGTGGCATGAAAGAATACTTATAATTAAATTAATCTTATTTAAACAATATAAATTATCTTACAAGTACAAAATTATATAAATTATCTTACAACTACAAAATTATATAAATTATCAAACAATATAAATTATCTTACAAGTACAAAATTATATAAATTATCTTACAACTACAAAATTATATAAATTATCTTATATCGTTCAATTACGATTCCTTTTAAAGAGGAGACATAGACTGACTCACAAAAAATGGGGTGAAAAGATATGAGTTAGATATTAGTTGGGTTGGTACATTTCCGAATCATTCAGTCAGAAGAAAGTGGGAATGAGAAGCGAAAATGGCAGCGTGGTCAAGGAGACATAGACTAGTCCTCTCGTTACTTTTAAAAGGACTTAGAAAATTGACTAGTCCTCTCGTTCATTACTTTTAAAAGGACTCAGAAAATTGAATTTCTTTTAGTTATTAAAGTGAATTATTGATGTTGGTTGGTTTTCCCGCAAATATATTTTTATTTCATGAACGTTAAGACAAATTTTTATTTTTTTAAATATAAAACTGTTTTTTATATTTTAAATCCACAGAACCTATCCAAATACTTAACCTGTTAATTTATTTTTCTTATGTTTAATTTAAATGTTTAAAATTAATAGTATGTAATTATACTATTATTTAAATTATTTAGAACCTATACTTAACCTGTTAATTTATTTTTCTTATTCTTAATTTAAATGTTTAAAATTAATTGTATGTAGTTATACTATTATTTAAATTCAATCACAAGAAAGGAAACTTCAATCAACGATTTAATTGTATCATTATTATTATACTTAAACTTATTTAAAAATAATAATTCCACGGATCTTGTTTGTTGAATGCCATCAATGTTGTCAATGTACCGCTTCAATGGAAGGCTAGCGAGTTGTGGCACAAGTTAGAAAAGTTTCATTGAATTAAATAGTCGATGGTTCTGTATGTTTAAGTTTTACTATAAAATATTTTTTTATTGTATGATAAGTTTTTGTTTAAATATTACTTTATTTTATGTAATTTAATTAATTTTATTTAATGTATAGGTAGATGATTCATCAAGTAAAGATGGATAGATAAGTGAATTGGTTGGGCATAAATAAATATGTAGAATCATGACAAAAAAAAATTAAATTATTTTTTATGTGGAAGTATATAAATTCATTTATACACAATGTAAAAGTTAATTTGGGTACAACATGACCACCACTCACACATTTCATTGAACTAAATAATTTTTTTCGCATTAATTTTATTATCTAACTTTAACCATACAATATTCTTCACTATTTGATAAGCTTTTGTTGTCATCTTACCCCCACTTTATACAAGTAAATTTACCTACAAATGATGCATAGCTTGGATCATCCACACAAGTGAGGGTGATGAATAAATTAACTCCTAAGATATTCATCAATATATAAAATCATGATTGTTAATAATAAATTTTCCATACTCTTATTTTGTATTTTATTTATTTTTTAAATTTTGGTATGCACTTTTTTATTTTTTTGCTTACCTTTCTAACTTTAGAATCATTTTTCTTATTTTTTTAATTCTTTGTAACTCTTTTTCTATATTAACAATTACCTTTTCCAACAAAAGGTAGGTCACATAGAATGAGTGGTTCTAACGTAGATCACATATATTGTGTGGTTTATGTGAATGCCAACAAAATAAAATAAAAAAATGTTGGAAAACAGATAGACACAAATTTAAAATATATAATTTTCAATATAAATAGGATGTTTGGGGTTCTTGACATGGTCAATCATCATTATTAATATAATTATGATCTACATGTCTTTAACTAGTACATTGATCATAAAATTTTTAGCACCTTCTATATCTAATCTACTTCAATAGTTTATATTCTTTCATATCATACTCAATATTGATTTATTGCCAATATTAAAAGTTTAACATTGTATAACTTTCCTCAAACAATGCTTTACATTTTCTTTTAGATATCATCTCCTTTTGATTAGATTAATATGGAATTGAAATATATATACTAGAAGCCATTTTAAACCTTCAAACCAGTGCCAGGGGGATTCGAACCTCGTACCTCTCTTTTGCCAATGACTTAATGTAGGACCCGCTTACCACTTGGGCTAATAGCCCTTGGTGCATGAAAATATTCACTGTCCTATCTTTATTCCTTGTGCTCATCCAACAAATAAGAAACATTCATGTTTCTCCTCTCTCTTCCGTTCAATTTCATTCACATGGACTTCAATGCTTGGTATTCGAATTTGTTTGCATGTGTTTATTTCTTGAGCCTTCGAATATCATTCTTTTTTATTTTTACTTCCTCCTTTTATATGCTCGCAGATAATATTTAAAAATTTGGTGGAATATATACCTCCAATATTAAATTTGAATTTTTTGCGCCTTAGCCAAATTCAAAATTCAATTATAATTTCAATATAATATTTTAACCTTAGGGTAAATATTATATTATTTAATCTAGTATTAAATAATACTTTTGCATGGGATTTTCACAAATTAATTTTCTTCCTTTTATTAGGCCTTCTTGGATTAATTATTATAATATTAAAAATATTATAATATCTCCCTTTCTCTTTAAAATCATGGGCATAATATTTTGTCTTCAACCATGTTAGCCAACCTTATTGGCTTATAATATAAAATATTATAGCCAGTTCTTTTACCACTTTGCTTGTACAAAAAATGGACTTTGCCTTGCACCAAAAACTTGACATCAATGACAAACTTATAACTCAAAATTTCCAACAATCTTATCCTTTGTCATTTATGGCGACTCCTTTTTTTAACCATTTACTTTTTCTTTCTCAATTCTACTTCTTGTGAGAAACTACTCACCCTAACTAAATGCTCTCCCCCTAACTCAAATATCTCTTATTTTATCATCACTGGCAAAGGGACTCCTTTGGGGCTAAATATAAGACTCTTAGCGCCTCCTCCCCACCTCCTCTCCTTGAGGTGATTAATTTTGGAGTGGAAGTAGAACTACTCCCAATTTTCCTTAAAGATACTCAAAAGTCTCTTTTGTAAGTGGCTTGGTGAAAATATCCACAATTTTCTCTTTGTAGTAACTTATTCCAACTTGACTTCCTTATCTATCACCTAATCTGTCAAAAAATGATATTTAATCGAAATGTGCTTGGTATTGGAGTGCATCATTGGATTATTTTAAATGTTTGTAGCACTTGTATTATCACATAGTATGGAGATAGGATGATCATGCTCTATCTTAAAGTCTTTTAAAGTTCACTTCAACCATAAAACCTATGTACAATAAGCAACCTCTAAAATATACTATACCTAAATGTGGATAAGGATACTTATGTGTATTTCTTGCTTAGCCAAGAGATTAAAAAATCTCCAAGAAAGAATGCTCCTCCACTTGTACTTTTTTTGTCATCAATGCTGCCATCCCAATCTGAATTTGTACATGCTATAAGAGTTAAATTGTCACTTTTGGGATACAAGAGCCCAAAATCCATAGTCCCTTTTAAATACTTGAGAATCCTTTTTACTGCCATTACATGTGTTTCCTTTGGTTCTACTTGAAATCTTATCACTAGTCCCACTTCCATAATTATATCTAGTCTTTTAGTTGTGACATATAGTAAGCTACCAATCATAGATCTATACAATTTTTGATTTGCCTCAGGAGATTCATCATCTTTACTTAACTTGTATCCTATAACCATGGGGGTACTTACTGGTTTGCAATATTCTAACTTGAATTTATTTAGCATCTCTTTTATATACTTGGTTTAAGAGATAAATACACATTTCTATGATTGTGAAATCTATAGTCCAAGAAAAAAGGACAACTCACCAAGAATTGGCATTTCAAATCAATTCTCCATGCTCTTTGTAAATTTTTGACACATCTTATCATTGTTTCCTCCAAAAATGATATCATCCACATAAACAACCACAATTAGTAAGTCATTTCCTTCATTTTTAATGTATACGTTACTATCCATTATTCATTTCTTGAAACCCTATTCATGAAGATACTTATACAATCTTGAATATCAAGCTCTAGGATATTGCTTTAGTCCATGAAGTACCTTATTTAATCTGCATACATAGTTTGGTTTATCATTTAGGCTAAATCCCTCAAGTTGTTGAATGTAAACCTCTTCTTCCAAGACACCATTGAGAAAGGTTGATTTAACATCCATTTGATCTAATTTGAAGTTTTTGAAGCTTGAGAAAGTTAAAAATATCATTATGGCCTCAAGTCGTGCAAATAGAGCAAATGTATCATCAAATTCAATCCCTTAAACCTATGCATAACCTTTACATACTATTCTTGCTTTATTCCTGACTACCTGACCATATTCATTTAAATTGTTTCTGAAAACCTATTTAGTGCCAATCAAATTCTTACCTTTTGGTTGTGGATAAGTTCCCAAGTCTCACTTTTTTTTATTTGATCAAGTTCCTCATTCATTGCCTTGATCCAAAACTTATCTTCTCTTGCATCATTGAAGTCTCTAGGCTCAATTTTAGATAACAAAGAATAATTTGCATGCTCACTCGTTCCTATTATCTTCCTTCTTATCTGTCTCTCATATGGATTTCCAATTATTAGATCTCTTGGAAGATTTTTTTGTACATACCTAGATGGAGTTTTGGGTAGTAGTCTTTGTGTTTTTTCTTCTTCTAATTCTTCACCTAAATCTTCTTGGCAACTTTCTTCTTCTTCATACACAATTTCTCTTGTTGGTTCTTTTGATCTTGTCTATTCATAAACTATCACATTTATACTTTCTATAATTGTATGTGTCCTCTTGTTATAACATCTATAGACTTTGCTCTTAGTGGAATATTCGAGTAAAATACCTTCATCACATCTTGAGTCAAACTTACCCAAATTTTTCTCTTTGTGTCTTATGTAACATTTTATTCCAAAGATTTTGAAATATTTTACTATGCTTGATCACCCTTTCTAGAGCTCATATGGGATTTTATGGTGATTTACTCTAATTTGAGCTCTATTGATGATATACATTGTTGTATGTACTACCTCTTTCCAAAAACCGTCTCAAATATTAGACTCATTTAACATGGCTCTGGCCATATTTACAATAGTCCCATTTTTTCTTTCATCTATAATTTTTGAGGATTTCTTGCTACTGAATATTATCTTTTGATACCATGTTGTTCACAAAAGTCTATGAATTCATTTGAGGTAATTTTTCCTCTATCTGATATTAAAACCTTAATCCTTCTACCTGTTTCATTTTCTACTAATACTTGAAAAGATTTAAAATTATCAAGAGCTTATGACTTTTATTTCAAGAAGGCTACCCAAATCATCCCATAATAATTATCTATAAATAATATAAATTAAATTTCACCTTGTAGACTCTTTTTTCTTGTAGGATCACATAGGTTAGTGTGCACTAGTTTCAATGGCTTAGATGACATAAATTCTTTTGACTTGAAACTTGTTCTAGTTTGCTTCCCATGCTAAAATTATGCACAAATTGTGTTTTATGGCATTTTTATCTTGGGTAAATCTTTGATTGCCTACTTTTTGCTTATTTTTAATATGTTGTCAAATTTCAAATGATCCATTATTATAAGCCACAACCAGCTCTCATATTCTTATGATAAGAAGCACTTTTCTCCCTTAATATTGCTTAGTATGTAGATATTGTTTGTAGTTCTATTTACATCTACAATGAGCTTTCCAATTTTATATTTTCTGATCTCACATCTATTTGGATGAAAGGTAACCATGTTTCCCTAATCACTGAGTTGGCTTACACTTTATAAATTGTTCCTCAATCCCTTGACATACAATACATTCTTTGTCCTTGTTTTTCCATTATCAAAACTTAAAGTTCATTTTCCATAGATTTTTGTTGAACCATTATCACCAAATTTAACTGATCCTCTATTGATTTCTTTAAGTACAAGAAATTTACTTTTTTCTCTGGTTGTATAACTAGAACAACCACTATCAAGGAACTACTTTTTTCCTTTATCTTGTACATGAAGGGTTGTTTGTATTAACATTGAATTAAATTTATATTGTTATTTTCTTTCTCTCCTAATTGTTGAATTTGTATTCTTTTTTCTTGGTTTAGGAAATACCATTTTACACCATTTTTCCTTGTGCCCAAAATTATTGCATTTGTAACATATGATATTATCATTCATAAGAGGTGCAAAAGAATTGAAATTTCTATCAACATTATTTTTCACATAACTAGTGCAATGTACAACTCTATGACCATATTTGTTACATGAAAAATAATAGCCATGGAAGAAATTTTGTAACCTATTTGAGTCCCTTGAATAATATGGTCGTGTGCTCCTTATTTTTCTATTCTTGTAATTGAAATTTATCCATGGATCTTATTTTCCATATTCTTTCATGATGATTTTTCCATTTAGTACATTGGCATAAGTCACAAGTTCTTCTTATTTTGATGTCTTTGTTTCTTGGAAGCTTGACTCCTCTTTATATTTCCCTAACCTTATGTCTTGCTATAATTTACTCTTAGTATTTTCACTTCTTTCCTTAGAGAGACAATTTCTAATTCTAATATTTCACACTCTACCTCTCTTGACTTCAAAAGTCCTATCATATCTTGTTCAATTTTCTTTCCCTCTTCAACTTTTATCTTGAGTTCTATGAGATTTTGTAGAAGTTCCATCCTTGCTTCCTCATACTCTTGAATTTGATCCTTCAAACTTAAATTCTTCTTTCTAACCTTTTTCAAGTTTCTAAGAGCAGTAAAGAATTCCTCTTTTATGTCGAGTATGACCTCTTCTCCATTTTCTAAGGTCATATATATTCTTGTGGGATATTCCTTTAAGTTGTTAGGCTTTTCACCAAGGAACCCACTCTGATACCATGTGAATAACATAATATTATATTGAGAGGGGGGTGAATAGTATAAGATAAAACTTTTTAGTTTTCAATACATATGCTAGCATCAACAATATAAAATTAGTAAACATTACACCAATCATCACACACATGAGAGACATGATTTAACGTGGTTCACCCAATGTGGGCTACTCCACGGAGAAAATATTCCTTATAAATTTTCTCAATGAATTATTTTCGGAATCAATTCCCTATTACAATGTTTATGGACCCTTTCCCAAAGGAGACATAAATCCCCTTGTTATGGTTCTTGGATATCTATACATAGGAGAACTCTTCCCCTACTACTCTGGATGGTGCTCTTGTAGAAGACTTCTACCCCCATTGCTCTAGTTTTTGGATCTCTCTCCATAGAGTACCTCTATCCTCACTACCCTTGGCTAATGAATATCTATCCACTAGATACTGCTATCCTCTACTCTATCACCTCGAAAGCTTACTCTCAACTCTATCTCAATTTTACACCAAACTCTATCTCAAATGTAGTACAAATCTACTCTAACTCTACTCACAAATCTGCTCATAAATATCTATCTCAAATCTATCCCCAAGCCTTAACATAAAGCTTGATCAACTCTGCTTAGATCTGCCCCAAGCCTTAACACAAAGCTTGAAAAAATAAAACTTGCTCTTAATGTTATCTCAAGTCTTCACAAGACTTGCTCGAATATGCCTTCAAGACTTGCTCAAATCTATCCTCAATATTTCACAAAATCTTGCTCAATTATGTCCTCAAGTCTCCACAAATACTTGTTCAAATCTACCTTCAATCCTTCACAAAGACTTGCTCAAATCTGCTTTCTAATATTTTCACATTCACTTTCAATATCACTCAAAACCAATACTCAAGAATTTCACTCAATCATTCAACCAATGAGGTACTCAAAACTTGATCATACATTTCCAACAATGCTTATCAAACAATCCTTTTCACTCCACCTTATGTTTCACACACTCATTTCAATAAACACTTCAAACAAAGGATGATGTGCCCATACATTTTTGCTTTGATGGAGATATGTCTTCAAAATATGTTTCACAATCAACCACTTTTCTATGTGCCACTTCACAAGTTAGATAAAAAATTTCTATTTTAAATATCCTCATAAATTTTCTTCAATGATCTCCGAAAATAATACTTCAAGGGCACTTCCTTAGTTCTTAAATATGCTACATTAAAGCTCTCAAATTATTTCCCTTTCATAAAGCACAATTTACAATCAAATAAAATCTCTTTTACCCCTTTTATCTCCACACTTTCAAAAAAAAATTCACTCCACTTTTATATAAAAAATAAATACATTACATTCATAAATAATTCACAAACTTATCACTCCAAGCTTAACAGATTTGAATAAATGATATTTAAATCCTAAAAATATTGTAAAAGTATTTTACCTTATATCTCATAAGATTTCAAACCATAGGTCAAATTAAAATCCACCAAATATACTATAACCAATAGTCAATAATGCAGTTCATACCTTGTAAACCAAACCAAAGCGCATATCTTAAAAAAGATTTCATTTGCTTTGTTGCAAATAGGAATCGACCCTCTGACCTCAGCCACCAAGTGTAGCATCTTGACCGCTTGTGCTACCCAAGTAGTTGAGGCTAAGCGTTAGCCTCCCACACCAAATACTCACTACATCCACAAAATATCAAAATAAAAACTTTCAAACCAGTGCTGGGGGGATTTGAACCCCGTAACTCTCTTCTGCCAATGACTTAATGCAATACCCGCCTGCCACTTGGGCTACCAGCCCTTGGTACATGAAAATATTCATTGCACTCTCTTAATTCCTTGCGCTTGTCCAAAACATAAGAAACGTCCACATTTCTCCTCTCTTCTTCATCTGATTTTGTTTGCATGGACTTCAATGCTTGGTATTCGGATTTGTTCGCATGTGTTTATTTCTTGAGCCTTCGAATATCATTCTTTTTTAATTTTCATTACCTCCTTTTATATGCTCCAAGGTAATATTTAAAATATCAGAGGAATATATGCCTCTAATATTAAATTTAAATTTTTGGTTCCTTAGCCAAATTCAAAATTTAATTATAATATTAATATAATATTTTAATCTTAGGTTAAATATTATATTATTTAATCTATTATTAAATAATACTTTTGCATGGGATTTTCACCAATTATTTTTCTTCCTTTTACTAAGCCCTCCTGGCTTAATTATTATAATATTAAAAATATTATAATATATCCATTTCTCTTTAAAATCATAGGCATAATCTATTGTCTTCAACCATGTTAGCCAACCTTCTTGGTTTATAATATAAAATATTATATTCAGTTCTTTTACCACTTTGCTTGTACCAAAAATGGACTTTGCCTTGCACCAAACACTTGACATCAATGACAACCTTATCACTCAAAATTTCCAACATTGTTATTATATTTTGATTATTTTTTTGCTCATAATTCATGTATTATTGATTGGTAACAATCACATCTATAGAGATAATGCATTGTTTACATTTAAGTTATAATATTTCTATACTTTGATTTCTTGATAATAATTAACAAAAGGACATACTTGAATCATGCAACTTCTAGAGGATTATTTCTATATAATTAATCATGAAGAATTATATTCTTCAACAAAATTATCAAAATTTTAATGGAAATATACATTGTTATTGCAACTGATTCAACCCATATATGATTGTCTAAATATTTTACTTATATCATGCTAATTGTATTTTCATGATTGTTGTACTATCCTTTCTACCATCCATTTTTTTTGAGATATTGAGGCTATTGTAAATTGTACTCTTATCTAAAACTAATCATAATATCATAATAGAATGACACATTATTCTAAATCAATGGTGTCTATTAGTTGTGAGTAGAGTGTGTGAGATAATATTCCTACTACAATATATTATTTAGACTCTTTCACTAAAAACTAGTGCATTAAAAATCAATATTTAAAAAATGCTCTAGATGAGACAATTTAGTTTCATAATTGCTAATCATTATAGCAATGTTCATCAAGTATGGGATAATTAATTTATGGTAAGGAGATATATAATATATGATCAATTTCTAATCCAATAAATTGAATCATTGTAGATATGGTGTGGATCAATTATATTGTTATGCATGGAATCAACAAAGTTATAATAGCTCGTATATGTTGAGTGTATTCATATTACAAATTCAAACTCACCCTCATACTATCTATGAACACTATCTCATTATTTATCTAATGATCTAGCCTTCATTATTATTAGTGCAAGCAATAGAAAACAAGGAATTATAAATAATAAGCAAAATTTTTATTCTAAATTACTTAAGATTTTGGAGTTCTTTCTAGGTGGTTGCAACATAGAATTATTAAATTATAATTAAGATAATATTTATGAAGATCACCAACTTGACATAAACTATTTTACTACTTTTGATTCTCTTTGTAAGATAGATTATTATAGATAAAATATATAGAATTAAAAAATATCATTAATTTAAGTGCAATTAGGTAATCTCTTTAAACATAAGGAGGAAATAATATACAACCATTAAATGTAGCAAAAAGTACCAATATTTAAGGATTAGGTACCAAATATTTCTTGGAATTTCTATATAATATCTCAAAGAAAATATTTGTCACAATATCATGTAAAAGTGTAGAAGAAAAAAATTAGAAAAAAATATAGACAAAAAAATTAGACAAGAAATAATAAAGAAATAATTACAAGGTGATTCTGCATAAGTATCGCCATGACAAAAAAATATCAATTAATGGAATTAGTCATTGGAGGGTATTTATAGTCATACCTAATACCAAATTAATTAAAAACCTCAAGTCAACATAAGTTAGCTCAAATGTTAAATTAAAATATTTTAAATATATCAAACCCTTATTTGAGGTTAACAATAAAGGAAAATTAACAAATATTAATAAGGTTGAATACATCTCCACTACTCATAGGCTCACATGTAGAATGCATGTAGATTTAGAGTATACATACCTATAAGCTTACATAGAAAGCATCTTGGCACTTCAACACTATCAACCTTAGCCAATAAGATTAGATTCTTGATATTTCAATAACCCTCATCAATCTAAGTTTATTAAAGAAATAGTGTGGCCCTAGGGTTAGTGGCCATGCGCGACCCTATGCAAGTCAATATTTTTGGGAGAATGAACCTGTAGTTTGGTGGAGATCCAGATGGATGGAGAAGGTTTTTGGTTGATGGTCATATTCTCTCATTTCAGTTTGTAGCCTGAAAGAAGGTTGGGTTAGCTGGAACCTTAGTTGGGGGGCTAGGGGATGGCTGGGTAGCTTATGGATCCACCTTGTCTACTAAGAAATTGAAGGGTTTACCAATATATTTGGCTTCAGGTTGCAAATTCCTCTATTTTGGTTGGTATTTTCTTTCTTGTAACCTAGCAGCTGGTTGTAGTGGTGGACAAATGGGATATCTCCATGATGACCTTTGCTTCTGCCACTTCTTTGACTAAATTTTATGGAAGACCATGTGCATTCATGGTTAGTGGAGACTTGTTGGTGCTATTTGGCCATTCTGACTGGTGAGTTTGGGTTGCAGGCGGTGGACTAGCCATAAGATCTAGCTCCTTTGGTTGGGTTGGATTTATGTTTTATAAGTGCTCCTAGGGTTTTCATGAATTTTATTTTTGAGCACTCTATTCTATTTCTTATAAATATATTTTGTGGGTGTGTTTTGTGGGTTTCAAGCATGACAAACTTACTGCTTGAAGCTTGAGGTAGATCCAAGGGTTTTGGTTATTTTTTATGGATCCTTGTTTTCATTGTTGGATCCTTTACCACCTGTGGAGTCTTATTTAGATTGATGGGTAGTGGGAGCACAGGTTCAATGGATCCACCAATTTTTGATTTTTTGGTGCCCATTGAATTTATAGTAGTAGTTTTACAAGTTCCAGTAGGGTTTGGGTTGGAAGTTTCTATTTGGGACCTTCCTATTTTTATTTTAAATTTATATCGATATTTCTTGCGATTGGTGTTCTCTTTACAAGTTTCAACCTTTTTAATTGTAGGATCAATGGATGTCAAAGGTTGTTGGATTGAGTTTCCTGACCCAGGGTTACCAGGTTGAGCAGGAATTTTGATTTTGAATTTGATCTTCATTTGGGCATGTTGTCATGTTTAAACTTTGATGCCTTTGTTTCAAATTCTAGGTTATTGATACAAGGTTCTCGTATTTGTTGAGAAGTTCAAATTTTATTTTAGGAAGCTTTGCTTGGACCATTTTTATTTTAGTCTCATTTGGTCTCCTTTGTGGGCTTTCCTTGAATATCATTAGATTCATCCCGTATTGTACTCCATTTTGGGTTATTGTTGAAAATCTTTATTGATGTATAAAAGGTTTGAGGACCCTTTTAAAACCCCTTCTATAAAATGTTTGGGGACCCTTTCAAAACCCCTTCATACACCAAATAAAAAAAACAATTTGATGAAAGAAATGATATTAGACATGATATTATCTCACCCCATAATGAATTCCTAAATGGTAAAATGAATTTTCATCATGAATTTTACTATCTTATCTTGCCAAAGTTACATGGAGTGGATCAACCCTTTATCAATAATGAAGCTATAAATCCACCTTCTAAATCTAATATTTTGACCTCCCCATAAGAATATCATTATCATGCCATATGAAAAGCATAATTTTATTCTAATTGTAAAGCAAAGAATAGTTGAATAACCTCGCAATAAATGCAAATACTTGAATAGTTATCCCTTATCTTGTGAATGGGACCAACATGAATGAGTGTACCTATAGTGATAATCCTTTTATTAAATTCACAAGTTCAAAAATATAGGATAAGCTTGTTAAATTATTTGTTTCCAAATCTTGAAAATCATTCCAAACCTATCATTCTTTCAACTATGAATTGATAATACCTTGAGATTATTTATTCCAAATCTTGAAGGAGTACTTTCAATCTCAAAACTTTGGCTAATAATTTTCCTTTTGATCTAGGCCTATAAAAATTAGTAAGTCAAAACATTTTTGTGTTGATATAAGCAAGGTGCTTCAAGGTTTCCAACAAACTAAGGGGTTTATAATGCAAAAAAATATCTAAGACTAGGTGATCCAAAAGATATCAAGACATATATCTTTTTTCGTGACATCATCATAGCTTTCCAAAAATTTTGACCAAGTGAAGTTAAAATTATGATTCAATTAAAAAAACTTCTAGCTTCAAAAGTCTAAAAACTAAGCTAAGGTAAATAAGTGCATTAGAACGTTTTCCTTTTTGACATCAACAAAAGTGTTTTAAATTTTTAACATTGTGTAAAAAGTGTGATGTAGATGGTATCTATTTTAGAATATGACGAGTTGGAATATTTCTACAAGAGACATTAGCCAAGATTCTAAGAGTTCCAACATAATAGAAAGTAACATAAAAAGGATCCTAGAAGGAAATAAACATAGTAGCAACAACCCAAACTCAAATATCTCAGTGTGAAAGACAACTAGCATATTAGAAAGTAGTTAGACCCTATAGCATATTTCAAAAATAGAAAGTGATAGTCATGTCAATGAAGCATAATTAAGGATACTATGATTATAACTAGCTAGGATTCAACAAGAAAATACGAAGTGATTCAAGGTTAGCCTAGGATCGTGCTTGATTAATTTTAGCCAATGATTGTATGTAGTAGTTAGTTTCAATTCAACTCATCGAAGGTTATAAAAGGAGTAATTCTTATCATTGTAAAGGGTTAGATATTTTAGAGTTTTTCTTTCTATGAGCTAAGTGTTCTAAGCTACTCAAAAGTAATCTAGAGTTGTTTGGTTTCTTTCATCTAAGGTGTATGAGAATATATCTTGTGTAGGTTCAATATTTCTATTTATGTTCTAGGTAAAGTGAATTCTATTAAGCAAAAGGCTATATGAGTTTTTTTAGCTAGAATACTAAGTGTTATGAATAATTCAAACATGACTAGGCTAGACTATAATCTATTAAATAAATTTATGGGTATTTAATATAATAAAATCTAGTTGCAAATGAATTCAACAAGATGAAATAATTAAAACTTAAAATATGAGTTCATGTACCTTAAAAAGCATGCTTTAGCTAAATGAATTTATGTTATGTTAGGCTTTGCATGCAATGAGTAGTGTATGATCATTTAGCTAAATATTTATGTTGTTATTTGAATACCAACCATAATAAATACTATTTCCATCCCATTTTCCCTTTAATTTTTCTCTATTTTGTATTTAATTCTTAGATAACATCAAGGAGTCAACCTTATTTGGAGGTTTATGCAGGAGTATTTATAGGTCATCTAATATTGAATTCAATATAGGGTTCATATTCTATACTTAGGTAGATCAGATCATCAAGAGTTTTTGTCATACCTAGTGGGACCAAACTAGTCTATTTTACCCCACAAAGAATCACTTGTGGGATAGAGCAAATCAATAATTCATCCATCCATCGTGATAGCCTTAAGAGCTTTTGGCATGACCAAAAAGATTAATCACTCAATATTCATCCCATGATTGATCTTAGTTTATGAAGATATACTATGAAGAAAAGCTTAATAGATACTCATCATGTAACTCAAGTGGTTTTGGTAAACCTAATGTGAGGTACCTAATTAGAAGTTAGGAATCTAAAAGAATATCAAAGCCACATGGGCTTAAGAAAGTTTTTGTACACTTGCATCCCCAAATTGTCAAAATTAGGGTGAATTTTTTTCATCTCTTATGCAAATAAATATTCCTTCATATAATATTCGATATTCAAGAACTTGAGATTAGAAAACTATAATGGAAGGACATAAATCTAGAATCTTATGATCACATGATTGAAAGCCAAGAACCTGAAATAACTAGTGTAGTTCATCAAAATATAAAAAATTAGGACATCTAAGAAAGGTAATTCACTTTCATTTATCCATGCTTTCTTTGTTTAGAGTCCAAGTCCACTATAAGCCATACCTCCAATGTCACATAGAACTATGGCTGACCAAATTATTTCTAGTTAGAATAATGCTAGATCCCTCAATATTCAAGACCTCAATTATATCCTGTAAAACACACTTACATATTTTTATTCATTTTATTATAGTGATAAAACCACATATGAGCACTATTAAGACATAATTGCCTTGACCACTATACATAATATTATATATGAGGATATAATGGTGAGATTACTAGCCTTTTATTTCAAAGATAAGGTATTAGCCTAGTATCATTCATTAAAGGAAGGTAACATTTGCACATGGGCCAAACTTGATAAACCCTTTATCCTAGAATTCAATGATATAAGGGTATCCTTTTCTCTCCTCACCTAGTTCACCTCCATATAAATTCATGCATAATAAAACATTATAGAATTTAAGATCTAGTTTAGTAAGACTTGGAGAAGAATTCTTCAAGATATAAGACCTTCTCAAGCTTAGGTATATATTTATTACCTTTGTCCCTTTGTTCTACATCTAAGATTGTAGATCCAAAAATAAAATGAGATGATATTTCCTTAGATATTTCAAATTACCATAGCAACAAAATATATCCTCATCTTAGTTAAAAAATTACCAACAAAATTTATGTTGCCATACTTTCTAAAAATTCCTCAACAAACTTAGCAAGACTTATCTCTAGCTACTTCAACCCCTACACTATATGTTTTTCCTACACCCAAAATATATACTCAAAATACCAGTCAAGCCACCCCAAACCATATTAACCCACTCCAGGTCTAAAATAATCTATGGATAAGAGCTAAGCTAGTAGCTAAAAATAAAACAAATAATATGATAGTAATGAAATGATAGAATTATGAGAGGAGGTTTGATGGATACTAGTGAAAAAAATCCTTATGTTTCAAAATATCAAGGTGCTTTTACCTCTTACGTGGCCGAAATAATATTTCTATAAGCCAAGAAGAATAAGTATCCATAGCCCTAGAGGAATATTAGTATTTGGCTTGTAATGGCACACATATGTTGATATCTATATGGTTTGTAAGCATCAATGCTAGATAGTTGCAAATCAAAAGGCTAAAAGAAAATAAAATGTCTAGTTGGCATGGTTACAGATGTAGATCATGATCTTGTGGTAGAAAAAGTTTCATATTTTGAAATTGTTCATATATTGACCAAATCTAGAAAATGACCCCTTATATCATATCTCTAAATATTTGATAGGTTAGAGGTTGCTTCTTAGCCTTAAAAGGAACAAATAAAATATCTACCCAAGGGGCATGAAAAGCTAAAATAACCTAAGACCATTCATGATGTTTTCAAGGAATAAGATAGAAGAAAGTTATAGTACCCCTCTATCACCAAAGAGAAAGGAAAGAAGCCATACAACAATATTAGAAGTTAGATGAGACAATATGTAAGGAATAAAAGTTATCATAATCTATCAGATATAGCATTTTTATGAACTTAAAAAAACACCTTCAAGGGATAGTATGTATGATACCTTAATGATTCTCAAAAATATTGATCTACTAAAAGTAGCACTAAAAACTACTTCCAAAAGTAGGTATGGATATTTGAACATGAATTTGGATGAATATGAATAAACTCCTAGGATGGATAAGAATACATTTCCACCATTTTATATCTACCTATGTCTGGAAAATGGGATAGTGCATAACTATATGATAGACTCCAAAGTAGAAATAACAATCATGCAAAAGGTTGTTTGCAATACCATGGGCATGGAATATACCCAAACAAATTTTTGCATGCTTAAGTTAGATAAAACTCTAGTCCATATGGTAAGAGTAGTCAAAGACTTACCCATGATTATGCATATGATCCCAAAAGTGATTTTAGTTCAATAAGCAACAATGGTTGATCTACCATCTCTCTTTGGACTATGCTTATCAAGGGAATTCACAACCAAGCTTGGAGGGTATTGTTGATGTGATTGCTTAACATGCCATAGCCTAAATAGACTAAATATCCAATTTATTAATTTTTGATGATTCGTCTCTCTTTTTACTTGGGATTTTGCATAATAGTTTTTAGCCATCCAAAATCCTAAGTTCTCAGTTGAAAGCTCTTAGTCATTATGCCATGTTTTTTGCATATCTTAAATTTGTCATGATGTTTAGTGTTGTTGTTGCATAATTGTAATATATTTAAAATGAAAATAAATTTCTTATATTATAGAAGGTTTAGGATAAATATTCCAACAAATACCCACATATATATATTCTTAATCTTAGCACGCCTAACCTCCTCAAATTCAAGCACTATAAACTTGGTAATTTCCTTGGAAATTTATATGCCTTTAATTTTGGATCCCATATCTCCTTTAAGGATAAATAAATTTTGTGAAACCACTTTCACTATTTTCATTTTGAAGAGATATTTTGAAAAATTATAAACTTGCATATGTTCCTAAAAGAATCGACATCACAAATGAACCATTGTCAACATGTTGTTTCACTACCCTGCTTGGCTGGGAATGCCTACTTAATCATGCAAATACTAAGTTTGGGCCCCATATCTCTTGAAACACTTAGCAAAAATACATAAAATTACCCCCATTGGATGCAACTCAAAAAATTATTTCAAGAAAGTATATATTTTCCTATGTTCTAAGGAGGTTTGAAGTCCAAAAGTGTTTTTTTATAGGACATCCAAGTTGTTGCGACCCAAGAAAATACAAAGGTGGATCAGGTGTGTAGACACAAAAATAGCACCAATCCGATTATGTGACAACAAGCGTTGATCTCATGGACACACACAACCCCTAGGGCAGCCCCCAAAGGTTAAACAGTGGTCCTAACCACTCCCAAAAGCATTTTGGAGGTCAGAGGTCAATTTGGCACCTTTTTGGCACCTTGATCTCTACTCGTCCCACCCAGGGATGAATACAAACTGGAATTCGTCCTAACCAAGGATGAATATCAGCATTCGCCCTAGGGTGAGGCGAATAGCAAGTTTGACTGGCAAAAAGTCAAACCTCGACAAGTCTGCCAGTTAACTGAAGCTTCAGGCCATGCAATTGTGAGGAATGGCTCCAAATCAAGGAGAAATACTTCAGTCATGCATGTCTTAGACTCTTGCAAGGAGACTCTAAATCAGGGAATCATATTTTTCTCAAAATAGGACATGCAACTCAAGTGGCGCCCTCGCATGCGCAATTCAAACAGAGAGACCCTAGGTCTATAAATTGGTGAGTTTTCTCACCCAAAATATATACAGAGAAGTAGAATTTGAGCAACGAAGTGCTGCCAATTTACATACCTACTTGTGATTTGTGCCTTTCACATCCTTAATCTCTCATTCGAAAGGGAGGTTATTGGGTGACTATTGGAAGCACAAATCAAGACCCAAAACCCAATTTTTGGCCACAATATCCCACAAAATTTGTCAAAAATACCCCATAACAGGTTTTGGACCCATCCCAAGTGGATTGGTGCTGAAACAGAGTCCCAAATGATGGACGTCCTACCCCCGGGCGCTCCCCAAACTGTTGCAGCTTAAACGCCCCACCTCGGGATGAATAGAAATATGTGATAGTTTTCTTTGATTTTTCTTTTGCATATTATTCTAGGTTATTTAAATAGGCTACAGTTTAAATTTCATTTCATTCTGAGTATTTTTTACCAGGTTTTTATCATTTCCTCCTTTTACTAATTTGTAGATACCATCATCAAAATCTAGGTTCTAGACGCTAAATTGGAGAAATATGACCATTTGGGTCTTCCCAAAACACCCCCAATTAGCTAACCCCAACTTTACAGGTTCTTTGGAGCTTCATATGTAGGAAATTGAAGAGGGTGCTTTCTGACAAATTGTTGCAGGTTAATTCATCCCACTCTAGAGCGAATACAAATCTGTAAGGAATTTCTTGACTGTTCCTTTTACATTGGATTCCTGGTAACATATTTATTCTTCTTTAAAAATTTTAGGTTGATCTGATATCATTTGGTCATCGGTTTAATATTTTCATGCATACACTGACAGTAGGCCTTGGGAAATACATGTTTTATTCTATCTGCAGGTGCTACTGATATTGTCTATTTTATTTGAATGCAGGTCTTCAAAATCAGAGGAGAATGAAGGAGCCAAAAATCATATACACAAGTGGTGGCAATGTTTTGGTCCACCCATTTTACATGTGGGCACGTGGAAGAAGGATTGCTATCCATGGATGTGATAAGAAACATATTTGACGCTCCTATCCATTAAAAAGGAAGGAGAAACATTGTAACTCGAATTTGAAAGCATATCAATAAATAGGGCATATTTCATATTGTTTTTATCTTGTGTCGATTCGTCTATGTTCTTTCTTTTCATGCATGTTGCAATATATAGGCTTTTAGCGTTAAGTTTGGTTTTAAACGCATCTTGCTTGGCATAGTCCTTTTTGTTTCCGTATCCTCGTTCTTTTAGTGGTGATCATGGTGGTACCTCTATCCTTTGATTTTTAATATTAACTTTCTGATTAAATTTGCTTGTTTTTGCTTACAGGTACCAAGTTTTCAAATGTTGAACTGTTGTTTGTTTCAGTCTATGACGAGTACAGAGTTGTAATTCATCTGACCCAGGAGTGAATAGGAATTCGTACTACCCTAGAATGAATACATATTTATTATTTGTCTCACCCAGGGATGAATATATCTCTGTGCAATTTCAGAGTAGAAAGTCAAAGACATCCGATTTGGGTAGAGAAGAGGTAGGGGTTATAAAACACCTTTTGTCATTTTCTACTTTCTATTTTTTGTTTTCTGGTTATTTTCTTGCATAGGAGAGTTGAATGCTTTATTACTTCATTTTATGCAATTTAAAAATAATACCACACACCACGTGGTCATTTAAACCAAGTATTTGGTCGTAAAACCCCAACCCTTGAGCAAGACCAACGGTGGATTTCATCATCATCTTGGCTTGAGATATTGCATCCATAACCCCGATCATGACTATTGCTAGATGTAAATCCTGAAAAAAGTTGACCAAGTGTAGCTTGGGGTGATTCCCAATGCATGAGGATAAGTATTCTATGGTAGGTGTCATAAACATAGTGATTCCCCTTCCGTACCGCCTATGTTCCACGTATCATCTGCTCTCATGTACCTACAGTCTCCCTCACGTAAGGGCGGGTATATAGAGAGGTTGGTATATCGGTCCGACAATGGTATATTGAAGGGGCAACCATTTTGGGAGTCATAAGAGCCATCATAATTGCATTTAAACGGTCTTCACAAAAATCTTTCAAACAAACATCAAAACACACTAAACCAAATTTAGGGCACACTTTTAATCTTTAAATGAGATAACCATTGCATTGATTGTGTGTGTTTTTTTTTCTATTTAAGTGTAGCATAAATAATCCTAAAAGAGATAAAAATCTACTCATCTTAAGGAGCACATCACCATGGTGTACACTCGTAGCCAAGCCCAATCAAGGGCAAGTGCTACAGAAAGTGTGCAAAGGGGGACAAATATCCCCCGATATAGTCCTGAGGACTTGGTCATCCCACCTTGGTGGCATGGCACATGAGATAGTCCAAATCATACCACCATAGAGGCACAAGACTCTAAAGGCACCTCTTTGAGAGGCACACCCACTCAGCATAGGCCCTTTCAAGAGGATAACCTACACGTAGCACTCAACATAGACATGAGACCTCCCTTAGACACTCATTATGAGTGGCCTAGTGATGAAGTGTTAGAGCAATGGAGGGTCCACCAGGAGGGGCCACATGATTTCTTCATCCCTCCTTTACCCTATATTGTTGTTAGAAATACTAGGCAATATCCAGAGTATCAGGCTCTCTAGACAGGGCAAGACAATTCTGCTCGCACCTTTTATGCATATGAAAGAGAGTGCGAGGAAGACTACTATGTTCCTCAAGAGTAGTACATAGTGTGGGAATGATGCAACTTTGCACCCGCTATGTATCAGGAGCGCCCATTGAGGCCGGAGCCTCAGGTAAATTCCACTAACCTCGATAGAGGGAAGCAACCCATAGGGGTCTCGGATCACCATGATCGAGATAGACATGTAGGAGAGGCATCTAGGCTTCCTAAACATGAGATGGTGGAACAAAGTGACTAGGCATTTACAAAACATGTTGCCCACCAAGCGTAGATTATGAAGATCAGGCAAGATCAACAACAATTAGAACATTTATGTCGCCTTAACAAAGAGTGTATTCAGCGTTAGACAGTCGAGTTACTTCACAACAATGTGCCTGAGAAGGTCCCAACCCCTCATGCACATAAATTAGAAAGGTATGAGAGGCATAACCCCTTGGTGCGAGATAGGTTTTTGCGACCTCATCAAGCACTACCTCCAAGACCTCCTAGACCTAAGCAGGAAGCCACTCCCAAACACAATGATGGGCACCCTCCGTGGACACCCATCAATTTTTACAAGCCTATGCCAGACACTCCTCAAGAAGCCTATGAGGAATATGAACAAGAAGAAGAGTGGGTTGAAACACCCTATCAAGGCAGAAGGGGTGCTACCCAACTACCCCTCCAAAGACCTCAAATTCCCTGCAACCCACAGCGAGAGCAAACCAAGGAGGAGGATATCAAATCCTCTGATGCATATAAAGTGTTACTAGAATTCTTAGATACTATGGAGCTCAAGACTTCTGGGCCCCAAAAGGCTACTTTACCCCAACTCCATAGTCATCCTGTGCATCCATCAGTGCCGACACCTCTATACCCTAAACACTTTAAGCTACCCCAATTGGAACTCTTTAGAGGGGAGGAAGATGCCCAAGAGCATGTGACTCAATTCTTGATCCAATGCTTTGGTATTCAGGACAACGATGCTTTGCTATTAAGAACATTTATAACCACATTTGCAAGCTCTACCTCAGATTGGTTTAGTCAATTACCAAAGCACAACATCTGTAACTCGGATCAGCTAGTGGACGTGTTCCTAGAACGCTTTTCCTTCAACACCAAGAAAAAGGCATCACTAAGTGATCTAGCTAGCCTTAGGCAGTATGAGGAAGAATCTATGATGGCATATGGGAACTGGTGGAGGATGTTGCTTTCGAAGCTGCCTTACCTCCCTCCTATGTCTGACTTGACTCAAATTTTCTCCAAGAGTTATTTGATATCAATCTCCATGCTATTGCAGCTACATCAATATGCCACTTTAGATAAAGCTTTGGTGCAAGCCATAATCATCGAGGAGATCAAGATATAGGATTGCAAAATTGCCAAGCCTAAGAAAAAAGAATGGAAAAAAAACACCAAAATAGGTACTACGCAACAAAAACCCACCATAGTCAATTAGGTTGCTATAAATGTCCCTAAGCCTACACAATAAACATAGTATCCAAAGGCTAACTATCAGGCAGTGCCTCCCAAAAACTATGATAGAGAAAACCAAAGGCAAGAACAAAATCAATAGCATCGCCCTAAGCAACAATTTATGCCTTACATAGAGTCCAGGGACTCCCTGTTTGACTGCTTGTCAGCGGTGAACTTGATCAATTTGCAAGAAATTCAAACCATAGACCCTAATGCACCAAATACTAAGGGGTACAGGGAGGACTTGTACTGTAGGTTCCACAGACGAAAAGGACATGACCTTAACACCTGTTGGAAGTTCAAAGGTTTGGTGCAAGACTTAATCGACAATAAGACATTGGTAGTGGATAATATCATAGCGCCCAACAACCAACAAATGGGAGTTTTTAGAGACCCCTTGCCTGCACATGATGCACAAGCAAAACCCCTTCATGTCAATGAGGTGCAACAGAATTTCCCCATGGAGGGGTATGTAGGGATGATAAGCATAGTGACTAGGAACAAGAGATATCCCGGAGCTACCCCCATGGCAGTCACAAGAGAAGTTCCATCGATGTCACAACCTCAATAGAACCCTACGTAGCTTCCCCTACCTAGACCAGTGGCCACGATTCGGACTAGACTTACCCAAAATCTAAGGACCACATCAGCTAGGCTCTCCATATACGAGCTTATTCAACAATCAGTGCCCCATCGGGAGGCTCTCATGGAGATATTAAAAGCCATTGAGTTGCATCCCCATGAAGCAAATTCTTTCAACAACTTCATGGGCCATGTGAAACAATGTACAGAACCAGTCATCACCTTTAGAGAAGATGAATTGAAATTGATGGCTAGTGATGTGGCAGATCCACCCCTACACATTATTGTGCGAGTCAACAAGATTCCATATAAGCGGGTGTTGGTGGACACTGGTTCATCCAATAACATTATTACAATCGTAGCATTAAAAAATTTGAAGTTGTTGACCTCTCACATTGTACCTTCCACCTATACTCTTTGAGCATTCAATGATGTGATATGCTTGACAGTTGCCACAATTGTCCTACCCATCCAAGTGGGACAAAAGACCATTCATACATTGTGCCACATTTTAGAAGGTGATATGGCTTATAATATCTTGCTGGGGCAACCTTGGATCTGAGACATGAAGTGTGTCCCTTCAACTGCTCATCAATGCTTAAAGTACACATTTGAAGGACAGGTGCATGTAGTCCCCGTAGACATAGAGCCCTTCAAATACTACAATTCAATGCAACTAATGTCGCAATCGACCCTTCCATCAATGCATTTGGATTTTTAGTTAAATCCATCTAAACATGGTTTGATTACGTAGGAATTCCCATTTCCCAGTCCTTCAAATTCCCAGTCGGGTCCATCTTCCTCATCTTGTTCTTCAACAACGATGCCACCTATGGTGGCCACACCAAAGGACAAGGGAAAGAAACCCCTAGAAGATGAACCACCCCTCATATCAACCATATCTACCGAAGAGATTCCTAGCCAAATGGAATTCGAGATGCCTAGTTCGCCCCACATGGAGTGGACTCAAGAAGGACTCCCATTCGCTCCCCCTCAACCGCCAACGGTCACCGTTGAGATGGACAACATGGGCCTGGGGGAGTATCTAGTGAGGAACATTGTAGCAACACCCACACTTGAGTCCATGCAATACATGGGGAGACCTCAACTCCCCATAGGCTCTATGGTTCCTTTAAGCTACCCACCCAATTAGACAAACTTTTTTTATGGGGGCCTAGATAATGGCATTAAGACTTGTATGCAATAATATGAAGACGAAGAGCCTTTGTTGAGGATGTCAACTATTTTTCCAACCTTGATTTTGCTTTATGATACCTTGGCCAATACAATTGGCACTGATATGGGTTAGGCAGGCATGAGCAAGGAGTGTGTGTTCTTTGCCAACCAAGATATCAAATGTCGTATGACAAGTCAGGAGTAGGGTTCAACCACCCCCTGTCCCTTGACATCTTGGTAGAGAAATGCAAGGCCTAGGGATAGGCAACAAGGATGGGTTGGCATTAGATCCATATGCCAATCCTAACACAACCTATACATTGGGGGATTATCTCCCATTGCTAACAATCAACCTTTTTGATATTAACGACCCTTTCCCTTTGGCCAAAAATGGGGGCAATTCGAGGACTCACCTACAAGAGGGATATGGACAAGACCAAGAAGGGTCTTCAAAAGATGATTTGAAATACAAGGTAGCACCTTGGGATCCTTTTGTGTCTGATAGCAATCATTCACAAGTACATCCCATGGATGATTCTTAGGAGAGCTTCCTGACAATGTCCCCTTTGGATGCTTGAATTGAGCATACGCTACTTCAAGAGGATTAGGTCCCCCCAAAAAGAGTGGAACAACCCCAATGGGACAACATTAATCTACTCAAGCAAGATGGGCCTCAAATATCACAAACAATTATTGGTGCCAATGAAGGCCTTTGGATCTCTGATAGTGATTACGAATATGAAACTGAGATGGCTTATCTCAATCATATGTGATAATAGCAATATCCATTAGACATAGATGACATGTTTGAACAGTTACACATAGGGCCAAGAAATAGGTGGCACCTCAACCCGATGCAGTTATAGCAATTAATGCACCCACCACTCCAGGTATATAGAGAGCATTTTTTGCCTGGAGACCTATAGACACCAAAATAGCACCCATCCGATTATGTGACTAGAAAAACCGATCGCATTGACACACACAGCTTTCAGGGCAGCCCTCAAATGTCAAACAGTGGTCCTAGCCACTTACACAGTAGTTTTGAAAGGTACCAATCCGGTTACATGGCAGTGCTCTGGTTATTTCTTGTTTGCTTTCTTCGACCGTTTTGCCTTCCCTGGTGAGAAGGCCCAACTATTGAATGTATCTTCCAAGTCCAAATACTGATTTTAACACCTAAACAAATGCTACACCTAAAAAAACACTACACCTAAACAAATGCTACACTTAAACAAATAACTTAGGCAAATGCTGCATTGGCACCCAAAGGCAAGCCTTGGCTGAAGTGTTGCAATATCGTGACGTTGTGATATCGTGACGTCGTGATATCATGACACTTCGATGCCCAAAGAAAAGCCTTGGCCGAAGTGTCATGATATCACGACATCATGATATCATGACACTTCGGTGCCCAAAGGAAAGCCTTGGCCGAAGTGTCGTGATATTGTGACGTCACGATATCACGACACTTCGATGCCCAAAGGAAAGCCTTGGCTGAAGTGTCATGATATCGCGACGTCGTGATATCGTGATGTCGTGATATCGCAACACTTCGGCGCCCAAAGGAAAGCCTTGGCCGAAGTGTTGCGATATCGCGACGTTGCGATATCGCGACAAACTTTGCATTTGCGCCTAGGCATAAATTGACCAATCAAAGGCGGACGTTGACCAATCAAAGGCGGATTTTAAACATTCAAAAGAAAACATTAAAACATTTGAAAGCAAACATTAAAACCATTAAAGCAGACATTAAATGAGTGGTAGCCCTTACAGTCAATTATTGCTGCCTGCTGTGCATGCGCGCGTAGGTAGGCAGATTGGTAGTTAGCAGATTGTCACAAGGGTAGTCATGTAAGCCCAAGTTAGGGAGGAGTCTCCTCCCTCTTGGGAAGGCATGACCGCCATGTGGCATCCCTGCATGCCCTTCCAAAGAGACCCCATGGGTCTATAAAATGGCGGACTTTCCCGCCCAGAAAGACAAGTTGGTAGACATTTCAAGCGACGAAGTGCTACCAAATTAAAAAACCTGATTGCACCCCTTTTCGATTCATCTCTTCTACACCCGTAATCTCTTTCACAAGAGAGGTTATTGGTGGCTGTTAGAAGCGTGGATCTAGACCTAAACCCAACATTTTACTACAGTAATCCATCAATTCGATGACACCACATTCTCTGATATTTTAGGCCCATCCCTAGTGGATTGGCATCAAAGTCAAGTTTTAACGGTGGGCGGCCCGCCCGGGTGCCCCGCACATTCTTAGTTTCAATTTAATTTATGTTTTTTAAATAGTTTACGCTTTATGTTCGAATATATCCTACAGTTAACAATGTTCAAATATATATTTTAGAAGACAGTTATTGAATATATCCTACGATGCAATGAAATACTAACTTGCAAGTAACAGCGATCAGATTCACCAACTGTTTTGCTTGCAACAACTTTTTGGTGACATTTTGGGTCTTTGTCAGAGTTGCACGTATTTAATCAATATTTTGCTCGTATTTCTTATTGATTTCTAAAGTCAAACGTTATATCCTTTTGTTACAGGTGCTACTAACATCTCCGTGTTTCTTTGATCACAGGGGAAGCAGCAAGTAAAGATTCATTATCGCAAGCGACGACAACACTCTGGCCTACCCATTTTTAATGTGGGCATGCGAAAGGAGTATTGATCACGATTGTAACCAAGACATGCTAACACTCCTAGCACCTGAAAAGGGAGGAGATGTATTGTAACCAAGTTTGGAATTAATATAAAAGGGTTGTGCTCCTGCTTTCTCTTTATATTTTGTCTTGATTCGATTACGTTCATCCTATTTCATGCATCGAGTTAGTCTTTGTTTATATTGCATCTCAATACTTTTTTCTTCCAATCTCATGCTTTCAATGGCGATCACGGTGGGACCCTATTTTTTTTTTAGATTCAGAAATTGATTGAAATTTATGTTTTTGTGCTTAAAGGTACCGAGCCGAATTAGAAACAGCCGATTTGGGCAGAAAAGACAGCCGATTTAAGCAGAAAAGAGGTAAGGTTCCAAAACTATACCTATCATTTTTTTTATTTTATTTTTATTATTATTTTTTGTTTCTATTTTTCTGTCAACTTTTACTTGCTTAGGGAAAGTTGTTTATGCTTGTTTCATTTTCATTAAATAAAATGAACCCCACACACATCACGTGGTAAAATTAAACCAAGGAGCTGGTCGTAAAACCCCAACCCTTGATCAAGACCATCGGTGGATTTCATCACCACCTTGGCTTGATTTTGCATCCATCACCCCAATTGTCACTGTTTTTAGGAATAAATCCTGATGAAAGCTGACCGAGTGTTGCTGGGGTGATTCCCATGCATGCGAGGATAAGTCTTCTATGGTAGGTGTCATTAACAGGACAATCCCCCCTTTTGTACCGCCTATGTTCCACGTACCATCTACTCTCACGTACCTATAGTTTCCCTCTCGTAAGGGTGGGTATATAGAGAGGTTGGTATATCGGTCCAACAATGGTATATTGAAGGGGCGACCATTTATGGGAGTCATATGAGCCAACATTCTACATTTAAACGTTCTTCAAAACTTGCAAAAACAAAACAAAATATCAAAATGCACTAAACCAGTTTAGGACACACTATTAATCCTTAAAAGAGATAATCACTATTTGTGTATGTGTGTGTTCATTTCTACTTAGTGTAAACAAAAAGAAAAATCATCATAAACGAGATAAAAATCTGCTTAGCTAGTAGAGGAGCACCACAATGGTGCTCACATGCAGCCAAGCCCAATCATGGGAGAATGCTATGGGGAATATCCAAGGAGGCACAAGTCGCCTTCGGTATAGCCCCAAGGATTTGGTCGTACCACCTTGGCGGCCTGACACACAAGGAAGTCCCCTCCATGCCCCGACGAAATGGGACTATAGGGGCACCTCTTCGAGGAGCACTCCTATTCAGCATAGCACTCAGCACACACCCTTCCATGATGGGTACAGTAATAGGAGAGCTCCCTTAGATGATCGCTATGAGCGGTCATCGTGCGATGAAGTGCTAGGTCAACATAGGGTTCAACGGGAGGAACCACATCATTACACTATCCCTCCTTCACCCCCTCTAGTTGTTAGGACTACAAAGACAAATCCAGAGCACAAAGCTCCTCAGGTGGGGCCAACCAACTCCACCCGTTTCTTTTTCACTTATGACAAAGAACAAGAGGAAAACCCTTACCTTCCTCAAGAACAATATACATCGCGGGAGCAAGACACCTCCGCAAATGCTAGCTATCAGGATCACCTACTGAGGCCAGAGCCTCGGATAAATGCCACTACCTCCAATAGAGGGAGGCGGCCTATAGATATCTTGGATCACTATGACCGAGATAGATATCTAGGAGAGGCATCTAGGCCTTCTAGACATGAGGCGATAAGACCAACTATCTTAGAATCTGTCAAGAATTTTGCACATCGGATGCAACTCACACAACTTGAGCTAGAACGACAATAGTTAGAGCAATGGTATCTTCTAAATAAAGAGCACCTTCAGCACTAGAAGGATGAGTTGTTCCAACACACTATGCAGGAGAGGACTCCAACCCCTCACACACATAAGATAAAACATTATGAGAGGCACAACCCCCGGGTGCGAGACAAGTCTCCACGACCTCATCAAGCATCACCCCCGACGCCTCCTAGACATGAGTGGGAGGCTAATCCTATAACCAATGATGGGTGCCTTCCTCAGGAACCCACTCAGGTTTATGGGCCACCTTTAGAAATTCATCAAGAAGCCTCTAAGGAATCAGAGCGAGAAGAAGAGCGGGATGAACTACCCTACCAAGGCATGGGGGGTGCTATCTGGCCACCCCTCCATAAGCCCCAAGTTCCTCAACAAAAACCAACCAAAGAGGAGGAGCTCAAATCTCCTAATACATGCAAAGTGCTAGAGCACTTAGAGTCGATAGAGACCAAGATTTTAGAGCTCCCAAGGCCCAACTTACATGAGGCTCCTTTCGAAGAGGATCAACCTTTAACCATAGGGCTACCTGATGATGCAGTCCTCCATGTCTCAGAATCTCTAGATTATGATGAGCTATACTCACTGGTCGAAGGTGAAGATAAAACAAAGATAGCCCACAACAATCACATGCGACAACATCGACATCCCATAAAAATCGAGGAAGCATGTCAACAGATAAACATAATACTAGGGCATGAGTGGTGCATTAACCCATCGTAGTGGGACCAAGTGTTACATCCACCACTTTGGGCATACAGATATCAATTTCTACCCAGAGATCCCATAGCAACATCAGTACTGAGGGCGGACCCTATCCTCATCTTCGTGCATAGGGCCGATCCATTCATGCCAATACGTCCAGATCTAGATCTGAAGTACAAAGACCATCAAGCTGGGGGTACCTCTATCCCTTGAAGAGCCATAATCCAAACCAAAAATCTCCAAGGATTATCGCAATCACTTGGTCACCCCAAAAGCTCCAAGGATTATCGCAATCACTTGGTCAATCCCAAAAATGCTCCAAGGATTCTATAATCGCTTGGTCAATCCCAAAAATGCTCCAAGGATTATTGCAATCACTTGGTCACCCCAAAATCTCCAAGGATTATTACAATCGCTTGGTCAATCCCAAAAATGCTCCAAGGATTATTGCAATCGCTTGGTCAATCCCAAAAATGCTCCAAGGATTCTATAATCGCTTGGTCAACCCCAAAAATGCTCCAAGGATTCTATAATCGCTTGGTCAATCCCAAAATGCTCCAAGGATTTCCACAATCGCTTGGTCAAAAATAAGAAAAGTTAAAATTCAAAAATCATCAAAAACAACAAAAAAAATTTTGCATCTCATTTCTAGGCATACTCAAATTCATCAATAGAGAGCTCTTCTCGCACCTCATCTTCATATTCACAAAAATCAATCCATCAAAAATACAAAAATACAAAAATACATAGCATTACATCCATACATTGCATATTTGTGGTCGTACAGGTCAAAGGCACCATAGGCTGTAATTGCTCTGCTAGTCCATCTTGTTCCACATTGTTCCATTTTACAAAAACAACAAAAACACCATGCATTGCTTTTTACCACACTAGAGTCAGTGGTCTTTTAATGTATCAAGAGTTTTCGTGATTCAGTCATCATTTTGCTCTTTAGCTACGTAATGTACCGAGTCAGACAAATTTTATGAAGGTAGAGTTACACTTGAAATATGCCTTGTTACGTAACATCCCAACACAAATTAAAACACATAAAAATTCCCAAGTTGTGTGAATGAAAGATGAAACCTGCATAGTAATCCAGGTCACCATAAGTGAAATGGTTATCTTGCTCATCCCCCTGTGCGAATGGTTCCAGAATGCTGAGAATTGACAAAAGGACGAGCTCTTTCCTATCCATTCACCTCCATAAACAATGGTTTTTACCACTACCAAATCCCAATCATAGTTGGTTCCCAAAGTTGTAAGGATTTGTACTACACGTCCCTGCAAAGGATGGGTAGTCATCCCCAAGACCTAAAAGGGATCAACGCCATTCATAAACAAAATTCCAACAAATCATCATCCTAACACTTTCCATTCACCTTTGGTCTCCAAGTTGTAAGGATTCGTACTATCCACCCCTAACCAGGATGGGTAGTCATCCCCAAGGCCTAAAAGATCAATGCCCTTACTCCATAATCTCCATCACCCCCTTGGTTCCCAACATCATAAGGATTCATACTACATGTCCCTGCAAAGGATGCGTAGTCATCCCCAAGGCCACAAGGATCAAGGCCACTCACAAGCCCAAACTCACAATACTCAAAATACAAAATCAAATAATAGTGGTTATCACCACTATTAAAAATCCTTGCTAAAAAATAATTAATAGAAAATAAACAGTGATTTTCATCACTATATAGAAGAGCAACTTTCTAAATCATTCAGCCAACAAATATCCTGAACTTGAATCCCTGGAATTCTCAACATTCGAAAACCATCTAGGTGATCCTCATTACGAGTTTGGTTGACAACCTATCTGGCAATGGTGGTATCCTACCCGCATGATGATATGTCTATCACATTCGCTTTGTGTATGTGCAGACCAATGTTTGCATAAGGATGAGCTAGCTTATGGTATCCTAGATAACACCACAGATTAATCTAACTAAATACAACAAAGGAGTTAGTGGAGCTAATTAGGTGATCCTTAGTATAGGTTCGGTTGAAAGCCCATCTGGCACTGGCGGTATCCTGAAAAATACCACATAAATGAACTCAATTGCACACACAGGGATGTGAAATAGCTTGGTCAAAAACAAGTTCGATTCATACCTTGTTCAAAAGTCTTGTAAGATAAAGTAAGTCATGGCTAGTAAGTTAAAACCGTCTGAGTCTCAGAAAACCTTAGCTACATTTCTAAACCAACTGTGCTACTTTTCATCCTTACAATACCATCAAAAAATACAAAAAAAGAAAAACTGCATCACAGCAATCACAGCAATCACCTAAAGACAAAATAACAAAGTTCTAAATAGTCTATGGTGCCATAGCCAAACATCACAAATTCTATCCATCCATTTCATTTCTGCATATCACATATAAATAAAAAACATTTGCATTCATCACAACATATTCATCCATCAAAATAAATCAAAATACAACAATCACATTTATCATACCATATGCATACATCAATATAAAGTAGCATGCATGCATTAACATCGATCATTGTGCATGACATAAAATCATGACATATACACAAAGCAAGAAAATCAAAACAACAAAAACATCACAAAAATGCAACACAAAAACATAGCAATAAGCATTGTCGGACACAAGTGCTCTTGCACTTAACCTCTTGGCATAGAAAATCAATGTCGGGGCTCAAATTTTCACTCTCCTACTTCCCCAAGAAGGCTACCATAGCCGGACCGCTCCACGGGAAGACGGGTTTTCGATGATTTCACCCCATTATGGCATCACCAAAAGGGTTAACACCCACCAAAAATAGGTCCAAATGTCAAGAAATTGCACATGCTTAATGGTAAACCATCTAAAGGCACCCTTACCTAAGTCATCTTAGGTCAAGCGACTCGTCGCTTTTCTCATGAAGGTCATTCCCTCATCGATTCGTCGCTTGAGGGGGTAGTCACACTTAGTCACCAATCAACAAGCACACACCCAATCAAAGCAATGACATGCATTCAAAGAATCATTGACAAAGACAATCACGCTCTTGCTTGGGGCAGTAAACAAGCAACAATCAAATTGATCAAACACTTGGCATTCCCGAAGCATGAACACAAGGTTCCCCTATGGAAAAAAGGTTGCGCCCTTTGCCTAATCATGATTGATCAATGTCCAAGCTCAAGTCACACCTCACCAAAACAGGTTAACACTTGAAATCAAATTCCTTAGCTCGTCAGAAGCAAGGATTCAAGAATGCATGCCCTTTCCATACTTGGGGCATCAAAATTTGGTTAGGTTACCAAGAAACCCTAATCATTAGTGCTTTGGTTATCTATTTTTTCTCAGCACTACGTCACCCGTAGCGCTTCCCAAAAAGGGGCATATGTAGACACCAAAACAGCACCCATCCGATTATGTGACTACAAAAACTGATCGCATTGACACACATAGCTTTCAGGGCAGCCCTCAGAGGTCAAACAGTGGTCCTAGCCACTTACACAGCAGTTTTGGAAAGTACCAATCTGGTTACATGGTAGTGCTCTGGTTATTTCTCGTTTGCTTTCTTCGACCGTTTCGCCTTGCCTGGTGAGAAGGCCCAACTATAAAATGTATCTTCCAAGTCCAAATACTGCTTTTAACACCTAAACAAATGCTACACCTAAACAAATTCTACACTTAAACAAATAACTTAGGCAAATGCTGCATTGGCGCCCAAAGGAAAGCCTTGGCCGAAGTGTCGCGATATCGCGACATCACGATATCGCGACACTTCGATGCCCAAAGGAAAGCCTTGGCCCAAGTGTCACGATATCGCAACGTCATTGCAACACTTCGACACCCAAAGGAAAGCCTTGGCCGAAGTGTCGCGATATCGCGACGTCGTAAAATCGCGACGTCACGATATCGCGACAAACTTCGCATTTTTGCCTGGGTAGAAATTGACCAATCAAATGCGGACGTTGACCAATCAAAGGAATATTTTAAACATTCAAAAGCAAACATTAAAACATTTGAAAGCAAACATTAAAACCATTAAAGCAGACATTAAATGAGTGGCAGCCCAGACAGTCAATTATTGTCGCCTGCTGTGCATGCATGCGTAGGTGGGCAGATTGGCAGTTAGCGGACTGTCACAAGGGAAGTCATGTAAGCCCAAGTCAGGGAGGAGTCTCCTACCTCCTGGGAAGGCATGGCCACCATGTGGCATCCCTGCGCACCCTTCCAAAGAGACCCCATGGGTCTATAAAATGGCAGACTTTCCTGCCCAGAAAGACAAGCTGGTAGACATTTCAAGCAACAAAGTGCTGCCAAATTAAAACACCTGATTGCACTCCTTTTCGATTCATCTCTTCTACACCCGTAATCTCTTTCGTAAGAGAGGTTATTGGTGGCTGTTAGAAGCATGGATCTGGACCT
This sequence comes from Wollemia nobilis, assembly GCA_028583015.1. NCBI lineage: Eukaryota > Viridiplantae > Streptophyta > Pinopsida > Araucariales > Araucariaceae > Wollemia > Wollemia nobilis. The sequence continues at coordinate 685,570 of JAQPPZ010002362.1, forward strand.
AAACCCGACATTTTACCACAGTAATCCATCAATTCGACGACACCACATTCTCTGAGATTTTAGGCCCATCCCTAGTGGATTGGCATCAAAGTCAAGTTTTAACGGTGGGCGGCCCGCCCGGGCGCCCCGCACGTTCTTAGTTTCAATTTAATTTATGTTGTTTAAATAGTTTATGCTTTATGTTCAAATATATCCTACAGTTAATAGTGTTCGAATATATATTTTAGAAGACAGTTATCGAATATATCCTATGATGCAATGAAATACTAACTTGCAGGTAACAACGATCAGATTCACCGACTATTTTGCTGGCAGCAACTTTTTGGTGACATTTTCGGGTCTCTGTCAGAGTTGCATGTATTTAATCAATCTTTTGCACGTATTTCTTATTGATTTCTAAAGTCAAACATTCTATCCTTTTGTTACAGGTGCTACTAACGTCTCCGTGTTTCTTTGATCGCAGGAGAAGCAGCAAGTAAAGATTCATTATCGCAAGCGACGACAACACTCTGGCCCGCCCATTTTTAATGTGGGCATGCGGAAGAAGGAGTATTGATCACGATTGTAACCAAGACATGCTAACACTCCTAGCCCCTGAAAAGGGAGGAGATGTATTGTAACCGAGTTTGGAATTAATATAAAAGGGTTGTGCTCCTGCTTTCTCTTTATATTTTGTCTCGATTTGATTACGTTTGTCCTATTTCATGCATCGAGTTAGTCTTTGTTTATATTGCATCTCAATACTATTTTTCTTTCGAAATCTCATGCTTTCAAGACCCTATGCAACCATCAGTGCCTAGGGTGAACCCTATATTTTTATCCATGCATAGGCCTGATCCATTTGTGCCAGTACCCATAGAGCCAGATCCGAAGCACAAAGATCATCTAGGATGTTCGAGTAGTCATACCCATGGTAATGGAGACCATAATCATTTCATTAACATGATCTCCATTGATTTAACCGCCCCCATTCATGATCCAACTGACCCAACATGGTCATTGCATCTAGACCTAGATGCTATAGACTAGGATCATGCTGATACACCACCATCCCCATCAGAGTACTAGCCTTGCGATGGGATGTTCCATTTAACCCCAGGACAGACTTAGGATGTCTTCCATGTTGAAGAGGAACCTGACATTCTGAACAATGATCTAAATTCAGCAAATGATATCCACTTGATCCCAACTCCACAAAGTTGGAGGACAGATCCCACATGTCGGTCAAGGAGACGACTAACGTAGACATCGGATCAGATCCAGTGAATTTGCAAATCATCAAGCTGGGGATAAGTTTATCCCCCGAAGAGCAAGCTGACTACATTGCCCTTCTACCAAAAGCTCCAAGGATTTCAACAATCGTTTGGTCAAACCCAAAATGCCCCAAAAGGTCTCCATAAACCCTTTGGTCAAACCAAAAGCTCCAAGGATTTTTGTAATCTCTTGGTCAACCCAAAAGCTCCAAGGATTTCCGTAATCTCTTGGTCAACCCAAAAACTCCAAGGATTTCTGTAATCTCTTGGTCAACCCAAAATCTCCAAGGATTTTCGTAATCTCTTGGTCAACCCATTTCCACAATCGCTTGGTCAACCCCAAAAATGCCCCAAAGGTATCCATAAACCCTTTGGTCAACCCAAAATATCCAAGGGTTCCCATAACCGTTTGGTCAAAACAAATATTCAAAAACAAACAAAAACAATAAAATCATCAAAAATAACAGAAAAAAAAAATTTCATTTCAATTCCATGCATACTCATAAAACATCAAAAATACAAAAATATAGGTTGCATTAGGCATCACATTCATACATTACATATTTGCTGATCATACATGTCACAAGCACCATAGACTGTAATTGCTATGCAATTCCTTTATTTTCCACATTTCATCCATTTTATAAACACATACCTCAGAATAACACAATACCCATTTTTAAGCAAAGTCAGTTGTCTCCTAATGTATATAGGGTTTTCGTCATTCAACTATCTTTAAATTTCTAGCCCATAACTGTACACAGTTAAACAGATTTTACATGGGAAAGTTTTACTTGGGTCAAGCCTCATTACGTAACATCCCTACACAAGTTAAAACACATAAAATAATTCCTAAGTTGTGTGAACCTAAGAGACACCTACAAAGCAGTCTAGGGTACCATAGGTGAAAGATTAGCCTGTTCATCTCCCTGTGCGAATGGTTCAAAAGTGTTGAGAATTGAAAAAAGGACAAGCTCTTCCCCATCAATTCCCCTTAATAAATAGTGGTTTTCACCACTACTAAAAATCCCAATCACTGTTGGTCCCCAAAGTTGTAAGGATTCGTACTACACGTCCCTGCCAAGGATGGGTAGTCATCCCCAAGACCTAAAAGGATCAATGTCATTCAAAATAAAAATCCCAACAAGCCATCATTACAATCACCTTTGGTCTCCAAAGTCATAAGGATTCGTACTACACGTCCCTACTAAGGATGGGTAGTCATCCCCAAGGCCTAAAATATCAATGCCCTTACTTCATAATCTCCATTATCCCATTTGGTTCCCAAAGTCATAAGGATTCGTACTACACATCCCTGAAAAGGATGGGTAGTCATCCCTAAGGCCAAAAGGATCAAGGCCATCCACATGCCAAAAACATACAAGATTAACCTTACAAAGCTCAACAGCCAAATCAAATAACAGTGGTTCTCACCACTATTCAATATTCTTGCTCAAAAAGAAAAACAAAGAGAAAAATAAACAATGATTTTTATCACTATGTATATAAGCAAGTATCCTAAACCATTAAGCCAATAAAAATCTTGAACTTGAATCCCTAGAATTCTCAGCATTTGAAAACCATCTAGGTGATCCTCATTACGAGTTTGGTGGATAGCCTACCTGGCAATGGCGGTATCCTACCCGCATGACGATATGTCTGTCACATTAACTTTGTGTGTGAGTAGACCAATGTTTGCATGTGGATGAGCTAGCTTATGGTACCTTAGATTGTCCCATGGATTAATCTTACTAAATACAATAATTGAGTTAGTGGAGCTAATTAGGTGATCCTCAGTACAGGTTTGGTTGATAGCCTATCTGGCACTGGCAGTATCCTGACAAATACCACATAAATGAACTCAATTGCACACACAGAGATGTAAACTAACTTGGTAAAAATCCAGTTTGATTTATACCTTGTTCAAAAGTCTTGCGAGATAAATGTACAGTCTTGGCTAGTTAGTTAAAACATTTGAATCTTAGAAAAGCTTACTACATTTTAAAACAATTGGAACATTTCATTCCATACATCACCATCAGAAAAAAATGCAAAATACAAAAACAAAGTTTTCACATGCAACGTCATTTCGCAAAGTCATCCCATAAGTGCAGCAAGCCAGTCAATATTGCACAGTCTATGGTGCCATCAATAAGTTATCAACAAACTCATTTCATTCATTCCATATGCATATATCATATCATTAGCAACCTCGCATTCATAACCACATGCATACATCATATAAAAAACTACACAAAAATGCACCAAAAAGAGCAATAAAACTGTCCAATGAGAGTGCTTTTGCACTTGATATTTCAAGCATTCAAAACAGATGTTGGGGTCACAAATTCTCACTATCCTACTCCCTACGAAGGCTATCATAGTCGGACCGCTCCACGGGACAACGTATTGTCACGAATTTCATCCCCAAACGGTGTCACAAAAAGGGTCAAAACCCAACCAAAAATAGCAATAACATTGCCGAACGATAGCGCTTTTGTGCCTGACATTCTTGGCATCCAAAACAAACGTTGGGGTCACAAATTGTCCCTATACTACTCCCTAATAAGGCTATCATAGCCGAACCGCTCCATGGGAAGACGGATTCTTGACAATTTTAGCTCCAAAATGCATCACAAAAAGGGTTCACACCCACCAAAAATAGGTCAGAATGTTTGAAAAATTCTTTCGTATTCAATGGTAAACAACTAAAGGCACCCTTACTTAAGTCATCTTGGGTCAAATGACTCGTCACTTTTCTCATGTCGATCATTCCGTCATAGATTCGTCACTTGAGGGGGTAGTCGCACTTAGTCACCAATCAACAAAAACATACCCAATCAAGGAAATGACACACATTCAAAGGATCATTGACAAAGACAATCGTGCCCCTGCTTGGGGCAACAAACAAGCAATAATAACAAACTAATCAAAAACTTAGTATTCGTGAATCATGAACTCAAGGTTCCCACAAACAAAAGGTTACGCCCTTTGCCTATTCATGACTGATCAATGTCCAAGCTCAAGTAACACCTCATTGAACAAGGTTAACACTTGAATTAAGTTCCTTAGCTTTTCAAAAGCAAGGATTCAAGAATATGTGCCCTTTGCACACTTGGGGCATCAAGAGTTGGTTAGGTTACTGAGAAACCCTAATCATTAGTGCTTTGGTTATCTATTTTTTCTCGGTGCTGTGCCTTGCACAATGCTTCCCAAAAAGGAGCATCTGTAGACACCAAAACAACACCAATCTAATTATGTACAACAAGCGCTGATCGCATGGACACACATAGCCCCTAGGGCAGCCCCTAGAGGTTAAATAGTGGTCCTAACCACTCCCAAAGGTAGTTTGGAGGTCAGAGGTCAATTTGGCACCTTTTTGGAACCTTGCTCTCTACTCGTCCCACCCAGGTATGAATACAAACTGGCATTCATCCTACCCAGGGATGAATATCAGCATTCGCCCTAGGGTGAGGCGAATAGCAAGTTTGACTGGAAAAAAGTCAAACCTCGACAAGTCCGCCAGTTAACTGAAGCTTTAGGCCATGCAATTGTGAGGAATGGCTCCAAATCAAGGAGAAAGACTTCATTCATGCATGCCTTAGATTTTTGGAGGCCTCATGCAAGGAGACTCTAAATCAGGGAATCATTTTTTTCTCAAAATAGGACATGCAACTCAAGTGGCACCCTCGCATGCGCAATTCAAATAGAGATACCCTAGGTCTATAAATTGGTGAGTTTTCTCACCCAAAAGATATATAGAGAAGTATCATTTGAGCAATGAAGTTCTACCAATTTACATACCTACTTGCGATTTGTGCCTTTCACATCCTTAATCTCTCATTCGAAAGGGAGGTTATTGGGTGACTATTGGAAGCACAAATCAAGACCCAAAACCAAATTTTTGGCCACAATATCCCATAAAATTTGTCGACAATACCCCATAACAGGTTTTGGACCCATACCAAGTGGATTGGTGCCGAAATAGAGTCCCAAACGGTGGGTGTCCTACCCTCAGGCACTACCCAAACTATCACAGCTCTAAACACCCCACCCCGAGACGAATAGAAATATGTGATAGTTTTCTCTGATTTTTCTTTTGCATCTTATTCTAGGTTATTTAAATAGGCTGTAGGTTAAATTTCATTTCATTCTGAGCATTTTTTACTGGTTTTTATCATTTCTCGCCTTTACTAATCTATAGAAATTTGAGAAATTTGACCATCTGGGTCTTCCCAAAACACCCCAAATTAGCTAACACCAACTTTGCAGGTCATTTGGAGCTTCCTATGTAGGACATTGAAGAGGGTGCTTTCTGACAAATTATTGCAGGTTAATTCGTCCCACCCTGGAGTGAATACAAATCTATAAGGAATTTCTTGACTGTTCCTTTTTTAGTGGCTTCCTGGTAACATATTTATGCTTCTGTCAAAATTTTAGGTTGATCTGATATCATTTGGTCATCGGTTTAATATTTTCATGCATACACTAACAGTAGGCCTTGGGAAATACATGTTTTATTTTGTCTGCAAGTGCTAATGATATTTTCTATTTTATTTGAATGCAGGTCTTCAACATCGAAGGAGCAGGAAGGAGCCAAAAATCATATACACAAGCGGCGATGACATTTTGGTCCGCCCATCTTACATGTGGGCACGCGGAAGAAGGATTGTTATCCATGGATGTGATAAGAAACATATTTGATGCTCCTATCCCTTAAAAATGAAGGAGACGCATTGTAACTCGACTTTGAAAGCATATCAATAAGGAGGGCATATTTCATATTTCTTTTATCTTGTGTTGATTCATCTATGTTCTTTATTTTCATGCATGTTGCAATATATAGGCTTTTAGCGTTGAGTTTGGTTTTAAATGCATCTTGCTTGGCATATTCCTTTTTGTTTCCGTATCCTTGTGCTTTCAAGGTGAAACCATGTTAACCAAAGTTTTATGAGGAAATATGGATGATAATAAAACTAAAGTACCAGTAAACAAAGAGTTTAATTCGAGGTAATAAAAGGACAAGTTTAATTGAAAGCCTAGTGAAGCACAAGTTTACAAAATTAAATCCCAAATTCACTCATTTGGGCCACTAGAGTGGGTAATTTAAACTTGAAAAAAATCTAACTAAAACCCTTGATAATCGAATGGGGAAATTAAAATGTAGAAACCCTTGCAACCAAAATGCTTGGTAAATGGAGATTAGTAGGTAACCATAAAGGCCAGTAGAATTAATAGTTTGGTAAAAAAATGAATTGGTAAAGTTCTGATTAGTATTTTGAAACTTGTAGGTTTCCTGTGTGTACCCGCAAAAATCATGGGTCAGTAGGGCCTACAATTTTCTTAATGCAAAAACTTAGGCTAGATAACTCACCGAGCCATGATGAGTTACTCGACAACTATTGGTCAAGTACTCGATGATTATTTGTTGAGAATCGTATGGATAGAGGCAAGGGAGAAACAATGGAGGAAAGGTAGAAAGAGGGGAGAAACAAGGGAAAGGAAGAGGAGTGATAGGGTGGAAATAGGGGAGGTATGGGAAAGGCAAGGGATTATCAGTATAAAATATACTTTAAGTTTATTAACGGTAGAAACCAAAACATGTATAAAATATACTTTAAGTGTATTAATAGAAGAAAGTGAAACTCTCCACTCACTACCATATAATGTCTTTTTTTTCTATGTTAGGTATTTCCATGTTCCACTAGGGGTTACTCCATACAATAGGCGTGGGAGAGGTATTAGATATAAGAGGTACATGTATTGGATTCAAGTGCAATTAAGAGATATTAGATATAAGGGGTAAAGGTATTAGATTCAAGTGGTATTAAGTTAGTGGTAAAATTAATGTTAGTTAATTATTTTTATAATATTTTTTTATGATATATATAATGAAAAAGGTAGGTGAGTGAATACCTAATATTAAAGAGGCCAATCACATAGAATTTAAAATTTTGTCTTTTGGGGTGAGTAAATACCTAATATTAAATCAGCCAACCATGTAGAATTTAAATTTTTTGTCTTTGGTTATGCCATGGACAAGACTAAAATGATTTTTTTTCACAAACCATTATCTAAACGTAAGTGAAGAAACTGTAATATATTTATTTTTCATGTTGCACCCCACAACCTAATAAGAAGCTTGTCCTCATATTGGATTGAAAAGTGTATTGAAAACATGAGATTATTTGTTTTATGTCGATGACAAACTATAAATTACATTTATCATGTTTATAAGATTAAAAATAAATTAAATAAGTTTTTCATAAGTCATATTGGATTCAACTCTATAAAAATAAAATGGATTATGATTTTATAATTTTTATTTTGTTTGATAAAACTATAAATATATGAAAATAAAATAAACATAAATATTATATAATAAGATTTATTATAAAATTATCTTATCAATTTATAAATAAATCATATTTTATGATTGATTATAATTATTTATATTGTGATTTTATACATTTTGTCACATAATAGATGATTTTAGTACAAGTAATTATAAAAAAATTATTATTATTAATGGTAAAAAATAGAGTTTTGAAGGGTCCCATAACCTTTTACATTAGAGGAGGTAAAGAAAGAGAAGGCTAATTAAGCAAAAGATAGTCTCCAAAGCCAAAAGAACATAAAATAAACCCAATAGCCACCCAAGAGAACAAAAGAAAAATATAATACCATGATACAACATAGAGAAACCCACTATCGAATAGGGCATAAAGGAGGATTTTTGTTTCAACTTTCTTTTAGAGGCACCAAAGATTGTAATCCATTTTTACATAAGACTAGAAGGGCAAAAAATACATCAAGATGTACATAACAAAATCATAATCCCATAGAGCAATGGTAAGGGCAATACACTAAGCATATTCCTTGAGAATGGAAACCACCAACGAGAAAAATGATCAGCCTCCCAAAAAATACCTCCTAAAGAGAGGATCACTATAATAGAAAGGAGACCTCATCCAAGTAGAAATATAATAAAAAGACCTACTGGATAGGTAGGCCCAATACTTATAAAGGAATAATTATAATTAATCACGAATGAAAATTATCTTCCCAAATTTTGAATTGGCCACTATCCACCCCTAGATTGGCTATAACATCAATAGCCTAGTTACCTTCCCTATAAATATGCTCAATTTTAAATTCTAACATACCTTCTAAAATATTTAAGGTGTCCTTAATAATATTTAGGATGAAACAATTATCAGTATTTCCAACTTGCAAATATTGAATGATGTTCAAGGAGTCACCATGTACGAGAAATATTTTGAAGGCCCTCTTAAAAACCTGATGAACACTTGAGAAAAGCACCTTAGATTTAGCTAGGTGGTTGGTTGAAATATCATAATTTTGGGTGTAATCCCAAAGGATCTCACCATTATCATTTTTGACAACACCCCCTCCAACAAATCATAGATCCCCTAGGAGGAGCAACATTTCTAAAAAAAGGAATGTGATTTTCTAGGTACTTTTCATAATATCTTTCCATAGTTGATCCTCCTCAACACATACTATCTAGGCTATTTTTGTCGTCAACATCTTATCAAACAACAACAAATTTATAATCACAAGACTACCTTATTTCTTAGAAGAGTAGACCCTATCCCAAGAGACAAGGGAAAATCTTTGTTTATCCTCCACCCTAGCCCATAAAAATCTCCTAAATATTTGATCAATCCTCGTAACTTTCAAAGGTATTCTAAAAAGAGATATATAATAGATGAGAATACTTTGGAAGGTAGATTGAAGAAATTGCAACTTACCTGATTGGCTTAAGATATTACCTTTCCATCCATCTAACTTACATTGAATCCTATCCAACATAGGAGACCACAACTCCTCCTTCATCCTACCAATGAACAATGGCATACCTATATATGAAGAAGGAAGGTTAGCAATGTCACAACAAAAAATCCCCACAATTCTATGCTAAAGCTACCCCTAGTATTTACAAGAATATTTGAATTTTATGGAAGTTAATTTATTGATTGGAATATTTCTCATACAACTATAAAACATTCACAAATTTCTTAGCCTCTCTCATAGAAGACTCACCAAGAAGTATAGTGTCATATATAAACTATTGATAAAAAATTGCTCTGTAATATCAACAGGCCTAATACCCTTAATCATAAAGGATACGGTAGCAGCAAGAATAAATATTCATAAAATTTCAACCATCAAAATGAAAATATATGGAGACAAGAGATCACGTTACATAATACTTCTTTGACACCCCAAAAAAATACTTGGAATACCATTGATGATGATAGAAAATTTAGCATAGGAAATACAAACTCTAATCCACTTCCTCCATATATCCCCAAAGAAAAATATTTGCAACACCTTTTCAAGGATCTCCTAAGAGACCTTGTCATAAGCCTTTTGCATATCAAGTTTAATAAGTATTCCAGTCAACCTACTTTTGGACATAAACTATAAAGTCTCGTGAATTGTAATGATCCCATCCATAATCTACCTACCATGAACAAAATCACCTTGATGATTTACAAAAGTGAGACTTCATTTTGATGTAAATCCAGCTGCAAGAGGTCAAAACATAATACCTCTCATTCACATAAAAACTACAATACATGGAAATAAACCAATAAATAATTTATTTTCTCATCCTAGATTCACTTCCCCTTTTACAATGCAATACCAAAGGAATATATCCCCAAATAAACCCTAAAATAAAACCCTAAAGCTTGAAGCCCTAAAAGAAAACCCTAAAACTTAAAACCCTAAAAATAAAAAATTACTATTTTCGGCAAATTTATTTTTCCACCAAAAAAATGCCTTTTTAAGTAATTATTTTCGACAAATTATTTTTTCATCAAAATTTACTTTTTTTAGTAATTATCATTTTTTGCAAATTATATTTTGCATCAAATAATTCCAATTTGAGTAATAAAATAATTACTTTAAAACTTCTTTTAAAAAAACCCTCTAAAGATAGGATCCTGCATCATTCTCCTCTAGTTGAAAAGAATTCTGCTCCTACGAGTTCCCTTGATCAAACTCATAATTGCTCTCCATAGAGTGTCACACATCTACAACACCTCAAAGTACCAATATCCTTCTGAGGTTTTATATCTCAAACCTCCTGTAAGCACTACACATAGTACCAATTTATTCCTTTGAGCTTTTAAAGTAGCAAACCTCTTGCAAGCATTACACAAAGTGTCAATTCTTCCCTTTGAGGTTTTTAATTAAAAACCTCCTACAAGCACTACAAAAAGTGCCAATTTATTTCTCAAAGGTTTTACAAACCTTTTGGAAGCACTACACAAAGTGTCAATTCCTCCCTCTCAGGTTTTACATAAAAAAACCTCCTGCAAGCACTTACATAGAGTGCCAATTTCTTTCTCCAAGGTTTTACAAACCTTCTGCAAGCACTACACAAAGTGCCAATATCTTTATCTAAGGCTTTTACCAAAAAAAAACTTATGCAAGAACTTACACAGAGTGCCAATTTCTATCTCCAAGGTTTTACAAATCTTCTGCAAGCACTACACAAAGTACCAATTTGTTTTTTAGAGCCCCTTTACTCTCCTCTCCTTTTATTTTTTCTTTTCTTTTCCTTTATTCCCAGCAATATCCAAATTGCTCTGATACCAAATTATGTAAATCTAGCTGCAAGAGGTCAAAACATAATACCTCTCATTTACATAAAAACTACAATACATAAAAATAAACCAATAAATAATTTTTTTTCTCATTCCTGGATTCACTTCCCCTTTTACAATGCAATACCAAGGGAATATATATCCCCAAAGAAACCCTAAAATAAAACCCTAAAGCTTGAAGCCCTAAAATTTAAAACCCTAAAAAGAAAAAAATATTATTTTGAGCAAATTTATTTTTCCACCAAAAAAATATTTTTTTAAGTAATTACTATTTTAGGCAAATAATTTTTTCATAAAAAATCATCTTTTTTAGTAATTACCATTTTTGGTAAATTATATTTTGCTCTAGATTAATTTTGAGTAGCTTATAATACTTAGGTTATGATAACAAATAATGATTTGAATTTGAGAGAGAATAGTCGATGATGAAATATTACGGATGATGGAAGATTGTGGATGATGATGGATTTTTTCATGCCATACTATTGGTTGAGAGAGAAAACGTAATATTGCCTTACTGTCATGATCAACGTAATATACCTCAAGTGTGAAATGAGATAATGTCTTTGAAGCTTTATCTTTGATACTTTGTTAATATTGATTTGATTTGATGATCGATTCAACTTGGGATAGGTATTGATCAGGTGTTGCATTCTTAAGTGGTCTTACGATTGCCATTATGAAGGAAGGTAATCCATGATTAAACTATAGGCATGGGTATTAGGTCTATTGAATGTTTTTTTTTGAATTGGATTTTTTATGAAAAGAGAAATTAAGCTTTTGAGTTTCCCTAGTAAAGGAGGATGTAATATGATCTTTGGCAAAGGTTGCCCCAATGGGTGTATGAATGCTCGTACAATATGTCCATAAGGCTAGGGGTATATGATTGTGCCAATAATGATGGGATTCTACAACTGTATAACAAAGGATGGAGAAAATGATTTTGTTAGTAGCCTCAACCAGGCTATTATCTTGTGGGTAGTACACGGTCGAGAAACTATGGTGAATATTGAATTTGGAATAGAGGACACATACATTTTTGTTCTTGAATGGTATGATGTTATATAAAATAATTTTGTAAGGGATTCCAAAGCAACATATAATATGGTCAATGATAAATATCATAATTTTTTCTCTTGTGGTTTAGACAAGTGGGATGGCTTTGACCCACCTTGTGAAGTATTTTGTGGTAGTGATGATGAACTTGTGGTTTCTTGATGAAGTAGTTGTAATCTATCTGATAAAATCAAGGTCCCATAGGGACAAGGGCCACATGGACTAAATGGGTTGGAGTGCTTATGATGGTAGGTGTGTGAGGTTAGCATGTGTTTGGTATTTGATACGCTGTTTCATGTACTCACAATAGTCATGCTCCATTTTGGGTCAATAGTATCCCATGCGTAGAATGCATATTGTGATAGCCATGCCACTAAAGTGGCCATATCATGTACCATCATGGGCTTCTTGTACCACTTGATGAGATTCATGTGGTTCTAGGAAATACAAAATAATACCATCATGACTGCGATGATACAAAATATCCCCCATCAGTATCTAATGACAGGCTCATTATTTAAATGCTCAATTATGTGCATGTGTTAAATCCCAAGGCAAGAAGCCTAATTTAATATAATTCTTAATTTGTGAAAACCAAGGATCATGTGGTTTAGTGTGGATGACATGAATACCCTCATCATATATGGAGGGTGAGGATGAAATGGCATATTACAATAGCGTATGAATGGACACATGTGTAGTTTCATATAAGGGGTTTTGTGGTATTAACAACCCTAGGGAGGCCATTGTGTTGGCAAAAATATTGGATGAACATGAAGCAACTTTGATATTATACAATTCAAATTGGGTGAGAAGTTGTTGGAAAATTTGTTTGTATTGTTGAAGGATGGGATAGCGACATTACCATATCTCCTAGACTTGATTTATGCTAAGGAGAGAATCTCCAATGATGTGAAGGCATCTAATATGCATAGAATGCACCTATTGTGAGCCAAGAGTGCCAACTTCATATTCCACATTGTTGTTTGTGTAGGAAAACCCTAATTTGAATGAAAATAGGAGAGGCTTCCCATCTGGTGTGAAAATACAATACCTACACCCCCAGTGTGTGTACAATAGGAACCATTAAAGAATAGTGTTAGGTACTCAACTATCTCTGGTTCAACATACTATTTGGGTTCTGTAATATTGAAGATAGAATCATTAGGGAGTTGGATGAGGAGAGGCTAATTATCGTGTAATAGGGCCTCAGTGAGTTGGTCTACGATGACCTGCCCTTTGATGGATTTTTGCAAAATGAACTCTAGATCGAATTCAATAAGGAGCATGATCCATTTAGTAGTACGACAGTTATGATAACTCTTGTTCATCATGTATCTAAGAAGATTTTCATGAGCGATAAAAATTATAGTGTGACTAAGCATGTAATAACATTGTTTTTTGGTGGTAAAGTCTATAGCTAACCATAGCTTTTTCATATATACGTAGTGGATTTTGTATCTAACTAGCGTACGACTGATCTAGTATATATACCACTTATTATTGAACACATCCTTTTAGGCTAAGAGTGTGCCAAGTACAAAATTTGTTGTGGAAATGTACAAGATGAATGGTAGCTATGGGTGTGGGGGAGATAAATATGGTGAGGAGGTGAGGTAAGCCTTGATTGAGTCAAATTATTGTTGATAGTTTTCATCCTATTTAAAGGTGACCCCATTTTGTAAGAGGTGATTGAATGTTTTACACGTATCTAAAAGTTGGGTGATAAAGCAGTGTATGAACTAAATTTTGCTTTACAAGCTATGTAGTTGTTTGAGATTGGTAGGCGGGGGTATCTTAATGATGGCTTTCACTTTGTTAGGATCTACTTCAATGTCTTGTTGAGAGACAATGAAACCTAGGATTTTTCTTGAGGTGATACCAAAGACACACTTCTTTGGGTTAAGGTGAATGTTGTGTTCTAGGAGGTGATCGAAGATTTTGCATAAATTAGTAAGATTTTGTAATTGCTCTTTTGATTTTGTGATGAGATCATCTATGTAGTCTTACATAATTGTGTGCATGTAATCATGGAAAATATAGGTCATTGCACATTGGTAGGTTGCCCCAACATTTTTAAGTCCAAAAGGCATGACCTTATAGCAAAAGGTTCCCTAGGGGGTTGTGAAAGAAGTCTTTTGTTGGTCAACTGGGTTGATTTTGATTTGATTGTAGCCAAAAAATCCATCCATAAGAGATATTATTTCATAGCCCATGATGGAATCGATGAGAAAGTCAATGTTGGGTAGGAGGAAGTTGTCCTTGGGATAAGCTTTGTTTAAGCCATGGAAGTTGGTGCATATGCGAACCTCACCTGAGGGCTTAGGTACTGGTACCATATTGGAGACCCATTCAGGGTAATCAATAGGTTGAATGAAATCTATGTTGATGAGATTTTGGAGCTTAGATTTTACTAGTAATACAACTGTAGGATGCATGCATCATAATTTTTGCCTAATAGGTTTGGCATATTTTTCAAGAGTGAGGTTATGTACTACTATGGAATAATCAAGTCCAAGAATATCCTTATAGGACTAGGCAAAGACTCTGATATATTCCTCGAGGAAGGTAGTAAAAACGGTGCACTATTCTGGTAAGAGGCTAGAGGTGAGCTTGACAATATGTGGATTGGTGGGATCATCACTAATATTGACATTAATTATTTCTTTGACAAGCATGTGAGAACCATCGTAGAGCTGATCTGGGCTGGGAATAATATGGAAGGTCATCGATGGCATCAGGTAACTCAATTCATCATATAAATAAAAGTCGATGTGATTAACCTACCAAATGTGAGGTGGGCTATACGAAGATGGAGCATTCATAGTGTGTAAGGTGGAAGGTGATGGAAAAAATTCTTGTGATGAAGGTGTTTGTGAAATGCAGGTAAAATAAATGAAATTAGGGTTGGGTGTGTTGTCACAACATGTGAAATATGAATATTGAAGTGGGGAGAATAAATCCATGTCAACCATGTTAATGAAAGCCATAGAGGTCATGGAAGATGATGAATTTTATGATAGGGTTTTAGAAACATTTGAATGTTGTGTGAGGTTTAAAGGTAGTCATAAAACCACGGGTGGAGAGTGAGGTCATGTTGAGAATCGATGAAGTTTTTAGGAATTGGGCATTGGTATGGTCGAATTTGTAGATGATGGATATATAGGTGAAATGGGCTGCTCTACATGAAGAGGCATGAGATATAGGGCAACAAATTGATCAACTAGTTTGTCAATACAATAAGAAAAAGTTGCATCATTAAGGGACATGTATTAGAAGAAAGTGAATGGAATGGTAATGGTAGAATGGGGAGATAGTCTCTCATCCAGGATATCCATGTTAATATAGTCTTCTAGTGTGTGCATAGGTATTTGTGTAACTGGTGTGTAATGCTACCACATATAGTGATGATATTCTATGGAAAATATGGTGAGGTCTGTGGTAGAGGGCTACAAAGAAGTTAAAGATTCTAGAGGAGAAAATACTAGTGCATCCTATCGAGGTGGATAACATTGGGCTCGAGTGGTAAGGTTGATCATGCCAAAAATATCACATGAGGATGGATCATGCTAAATATTTTTAGCCTATCTGGGTTGTCCTTTGGGATTGGATTGCGTTCCTTGAGAGTTACTCCCTCGGTGGTTAGGTAGCATATTTTGGTAGATTTCCAAATTTTGATTTTAGGGTGCAAGGGGGTTTGAGACCTGAATAGTACCCTGATCAATGAGGTCCTAAACAAGATCATTGAAGGAAAAATAAAACTCTATATGATGTCCATGTTATCGATGGTATGCACAAAAGGTATGCTTTATGTATCCCCAAGGTTTGGGTTGATTGGGATCAAGGGGTTTACTGTCGGGTAAGGCAATGATACCTTCATCGTATAATCACTGAAAAAAATCAAGCAAGGGCTCAAATAATAGGGTCAAATTATGCTGCAAATGTATAGGATTGATTTGTGGTGGTCTAGTATATGATTGATTTTGTGTATTTCTATTGAATTAAAATTTATAATTGTATGAAGGTTTTTGTTTGAGTTTGATCTTGCCCTTTTGGATTTTGATGTCCTCAATGACCTTGGCCTAAGCAATTCCTTCCTCAAAGGTATGACTTTGATGAAGTTGTAGGTAGGTAGAAATATGCTTGTGACAAATCTTTGAGAAGAGTATAACTAACTCAGTGGATGGGAGACTATGAGCGAGGTCATATATAATAGATCTCCATCAAGAAATAAACTCTATAATTGCCTCATATACCCAATGTAGGGCATAGACATATGAGAAGTTGGTTTTCTTCTTGATGTTAATAAAAAAGTGTTCTAAGAATGAGTTGGCCAATTTCTGTATAGGTTGTGGCATGGGATCATGTTGTACCAATCTAGGTCTTGTCCTCCAAGAGATAGGGAGAAGGTACATAACATGAGGGGGTTGCTACTATGAAGCTGATAACAAGCTGAGTGATAATTGTTGACATGTTCATGAGGATCCTCTTGACCTTTGTATTTATCAAACTTTGGTATCTCGAATTGATAAGGGTAGGGAGGAATAGGAACTAACGGGTGGATTGGATCATTGTAGAGCTCATCATATGTTGGTTTTTGTGGCCCATAACCAATTGTATGGTGGTTGAGCATTGTAACTTCATTGTGTAGAATTTGAAGCTCCGATGCTAAAGGTGTGGAGGATTGTGTGGGGGTAATATGGAGCCTAAGAATGTGGGGGTATTGGGGTTGTTATTTCTTCCAGTGTAGGGGAGGGATATATTGCAATGGTGCTTGTAGGTGAGGTTGTTGGATATCATAGGAGCTTGAAGCTAAGGGGATACCCTATAGTAGAGTAGAAATTTGTTGAGGGTAGTATTTTTTGTAGAGTTTGTGGTTGTTGAAATGGAATATGTTGGAGTGGAATCCACTGTAGTGGTTGGATAATAGGAGATGACAACAATGAAGGGGGTGTTGTGAAGAATGTGGATGTAATAGGCTATTGTGGAGGCAGTGATGTGTGGATGAGTGGTGTCGATGATGGGTGAGATGAGGTATCAAAATATGGTACCTATATCTAGCTAGAAGCATTATGAGTGGAAAATCTAGATGGCATAGGATATTCTGGAGTATTGGTAGGATAAGGCATGGATCATGAATTGTAGTTGGTAAAGAATTCAGGATTTGGAGCACAAAATGAAAGTTGTGGAGGGATGCAAAATATGGGAGAAGATGAAGATGAAATTGGAATATAGGGTGGCACACCATACATTCCAAGCAAGTGGAATGTAGGTGGAGGTAATGAGGAAGAAGGATCATGGACTTCCATTATGGGATTCTGAGGAAGTGGTGTGGTGAAAATGGTCTCACTAGATAAGGGAGATGATGTTTTTTGATGTAATTGGTATGAGAATTATTATGGGTGAGAAAGTGATTATGATGTAGCATTGAAGGATGCAAAGGAGGGTTTTTGAAAGGATGGTCATTGTAGAACTTGACAAGTTTCTTGGTATGATGATGTGAAGGGCACATACTATGGTTCTAAATGAGGGTGCAGTGGAGGGGTCTATAATGAAGGTGCCTACATGCTCAGGGTGGAAGATGAAGGGTCTAAAATCATTCCTATGGTATGGGTAAATGAGGTGACCTCAAGGTGAGTACAATCGAGTAGGTAAGATTCATTCTTGAACAATGATTGAGATAAACTCTAGAAGAAACGATGCACAAAGGTAGGTGAGGTAGGAGTGGTCACCTTGTCAATAGTAAATAGAGAAGGTGAATATCCTAGAGCGATGTAGATGATGTGATCATAGAATGTTGAAGGTGGGTTAGGTGAAGGTGAATGGGGAAGAAGTGGATTATCTTCACTCGATGAAGTGGGAGTCTTATTATGAGACATAGCATGTGCGGGAAGTAAAACAGAATCTATGTCAACTTCCCTTATAGAGGGATATGAAGAAGTAGATTTACTGGAGGTGGCAAAAATACCTCCTCCTCGAGGTATGCTTGACTACATGTGATGACAAACACGATATTGTGTGTGGTGAATTTATGATAAAAAATATTTAGAAATGAAAATAGGAGGTTCTATGTGTGATCTGTGTGGGACTTTTGAGTAACCCTATGAAATTTGAGCAATTTATGTGCCTAGAAACAGGATTTGTAGGTCACTATGTGAATTGAGACTTGGTTCGTAGGTTGACCTACAAATTGGAATTAGACTATTAATTTGATAGAAAATATAGTGGTGAAAAGCTTTGGATAGCCAATAGATGTAATACTGATTAGCGGATGTGCTAAAACCAGTTTTTGTGAGCATGCAAATAACGTTTGACTCGAGTCAATTCTAAATGCAAAAAATAAAATGTTTTTTTGTCTTGTGTGTTTCGATGTTGGAACTTACTTCTAGAAAATGAAATGGGAAGTAGTGTGAAATTCTAGATAAAACAATAATGTCATAGACACGAAACCTCTTGCAACACCCAAGGGCACACAAAATAGAATGATGTCTCAACGGGAAAGTGGTGACCTATATAGAAGGCACAATAAAATGATATCTAAATGGGAGGGAACTCAAAATGTGCTAATGATTCCACTATCCTCTCACGAGAAGAGGTGGTACTATCTAAGACTTACTACTAGCCCAACAGGGTGTTTGCTTCACTCTCAGGTGAGCTTAGTCAATAATGACAGTTATAATATTCACTAATTATGTGAGCCTTGTGAAGAAAGACATCTAATCCTGTCCTAATTTGAAGGTCCATTTTGGTGATGAATTCTCGAAAACAAATCTCAAAATTAGGGGATGTTTTGATTATGAAGTCCAAAAAACCACTCTTGGGGGCTACTAAGGTGTTTAAGGTGTGAGTTGGTGGAAGGAGATGAAATCATACATCACCAGTCTTGAGCGACGGATTGGGGATGAAGTCCAATATCACAATTGTGTATACCACGTGAGTGTGTATAGATGTGTTTATTACCACTGGAGGAAAGCAAAGAAGACTATATAGATGCACTTTCAGAAATTAAAGCTAGGCCTAGATGTGTTTTCAAAATGAAACTAGATTTATATGCATTTTTAAAATGCAAACTAGTCCTATGTGCCTTTTTATAAAATAAATAAGGATCTATTCTATGAAGTATGTAATCAAGTAAAGTGAAGCATGTGATAAAAGGGATTTTGGAACCCTAATTTTAAAACATGAAAGAAATGTGAGACTGATTGTGAAAAAAAGAAATTTGAAATCCTATGTTAGAAGATGTGAAAAGGAATTGAAACCTTAATATAAAAACATGAAAGATATTTGAAATTTATTTAGCAAAAATAAATTGGAAATGATTTGCAAAAAGATATTTGAAATTTATGTGCAAAAGGAATTGAAATTCTATGTTAGGGGCAAAAAGGAATTATAACCCTAATCTAAAAACATGAAAGACATTTGAAATTGATTTAGCGAAAAAGAATTGGAAATGATTTGCAAAAAGAGAATTGAAATTGATTATGCACAAAGAAATTTGACTCTTATGCTAATGTATGTAAAAAGGATTTGAAAACCTAATCTAAAACACATGAAAGATATTTAAAATTGATTTAGAAAAAAAGAAATTGAATTTTTTTTTTGACAAAAAAGGAATTTTGGAAACTTAATCTAAATGTGATTTTTGAGAAATGAAATTGAAATGCTTTTGAAAAATAAGAGACAATAAAAACTTCTGATCTAAATGCAGGTTTTGGAAAGAAATTGGAAATACCTATCAAAAATACATAAAGGAATGAATTGCAAAATTTATAAAAGGGATGAAGAACTAGTTTGACGATTGTAAGTAACAAAGTGAAAAGAAGAATGCAATTCTGAATTGAATGACAACGAATAACTCTGAAGTAAATTGAAGGAATATTAAAACATTTTGATAGACCTAATTATTGTTTCAAAAGGACCAACCATACAAAATAGCACAACACATTTAGAATGTAGAATTGCTATGCAAAAGAAACATAGAAATAGAAAATACCAAGGGGAATTATTGACTGCTGAGATGTCAGATGGGTTTTTTGAAGATTTTGTTGTGATGCCCTATTGCATTATGTTTTTGTGAAACAATATGAAAAAATTTGCAGGGTGACTTGCGAATTGGATTCTAATTCATAGGTTTGGGGGTGAATCAGGTCTAGGAGCCTCAAAGTCCATTTATGTTGGTCTAAAATGCCTGTGAGGACTTAGGAAGGTTTTGTTCTACCTTGAGGGTGCCTTTAATAGGATATAAAACCATAGACTACATCAAAATCATAAGAAAATTAGTCTAAAGCAACCTTTTGTTGAGGTCCCATTGGGCATGCTAGAATGAAGCTGATGAAAGATGTCATTTGATAAAACAACATATACAAAATATAAATTGCTCAAAATATTGATTTTTATTCATGAAAGAATGCTTTTAGGTTACAAAATGGATCTTCCTAATTTCTTCATAAGCATGCAATATCCAGATGATATCTTTTAGAACTCCTTAGCGAAGGTGGGCTTCTATGTATGCAGGCCACTGATAGTTTGGTGGATTGTGGTCTTGTTCACTTGTTTGAGACCTGTAAAATATTGTTAGTTAATTTGGGGGCCTACCTTGGTCAAGCCCCATGATTATGAAGATAAATTGACTCAAATATAAAGAAAAACATAATGAAAGTTGCTAGAAATTGAATGAAATGTTGTAAAAATTGTAAATAAAGGATACTTGCTAAATTTATTGATGTGGACCAGTTGTATGGTCTACTCACAAAGAGGCCTATGAATCTGAACCCGAATTCATAGGGCGGGAAATGAATTGATCTCTAAGTGGCTTCTATTGGAGATCCTCTATTTGGATGAGCTCTAGGAGTGATATTCAGTTGTTTGCATGGTGCAAAGTCATCATATGCAGTTTTGATACCATTTCTATAGAGTTTTGGTAAGGTGAAAAGAAGGGGAGAGAGGGGTAAAATGAGGGAAAAAACCCTCTATTTATAGGAAAGGCTAAGTTTAGGGGGGATAGTTAGATGAACCAGAACATAGAGTCAATCCCTAGTGAAGTTAGGTTAGGGTTCTGGGGAGGTGTTAAGCCTACATGCTCTAAAAGAATATTTCATCCTCACACATGTGTGAGGAAGGGTTAGGGTTATCCAAGGTTAGCTAAATCTTACATATGGTAGGGGTTTAGTTATGGTTTCTAGAAATATCCTAACTAATTCATGGTGCACACACGTGTGAGGGTGTGCTTAGGGATAATTATACTATTAACCCTAATTAACATTTTATTAATGATAAAGTGCATGTTTAATGAAATTCACTTGTGAATTAAAATCTTGATTAGCCTAAATAGGATTTTTAGTGAGGAATGGTCACATGGGGTCCTAATTAGGTGTAGGAAAGGGCTTAAGTAGCCTTATGGAGCTAGTATATGGCCTTCTAGTGGGTAGAAGGTGTTTTGGGTATGTTTTACCTAGTTGTGCAGGTTTGGAGTCTACGAGTGACTAAGGTAGCCTATAGATTACTACAATGGCCTATGATGACCTATGTGAGCCTATAAGTGTCTATGTAGATCTGCAAATATATAGGGATGAGGATGTGCAACTTTTGGGTATCTGTAGTAACCTCCACTAATGTATTTAATGTTATTAGTAAGGTATTTTCACCTACCAATAACCATTGGCATTTATCCTTCGACATGATAAGTGACAAGAATATTTTCAATGGCCTTTTCAAATTATTGTTCTCCTTATTTGCAATTCTTGTTCTTTTATAATTCTTAATATTGCACTCAACCTCCTACAAATTCTTTCAAGATAATGCCTGAGTACCTGAGTATTTATTTTACCTCATCATGTAGCAACTGTCATGTTCTCTTTAGTATGTTGGTGGTTATGGAAGCCATAATTTGCTTCTCCTTCGGTTGTTGTGATTCCAACTGACCTTATTGTCTTCTCTACATCCTTTTAACTTCCTCTTAAATTATCTTCTCTTGCACACTCTCCTACATACATAGACAATGATTCAATGTCTCAAGATTGAGCTTCTAGTGGCTCCTCTAATGGCTAACAAAAATGACACTCCTCCTCCTTGGCTTGTAAGGTGATTTCACTTCTTAACTTGGTTGTTACCCTTCTTAATGTTATGGCTCCACTTCTTATTTGTGGTTATAACACTCCTTTGGTGTCTATTCTTGACCAAACCATGATGGTGGTTTTCAATGCTCCTCATTTTACTGAATGGTGAAAATGGCTATCTCCTTCAATTTACCACTTTTTTAGTTTCTATTTATTACCACTATATTCTTCAATATATAGTGTATTACTTGGTGTCTTTAGATACCTTAAACCTATTATTTTTGAGCATTTATTTGACCTTATTTATTTCTTAAGAGAAAAACCCCTTACGGGGCCACCTTGGTCTGAGATACCACAAACAAGGGGTTCTACACCATCAAAGCCACCTGGTAGTCGCACTCGGCCCTACCCGCACCAACATTATCAATTAGATTTTGGATACCCAATTCAGTTTTTTAGTAGGGTGGAGAAATGAACCTGGGACCTCCCTTGGAGGATTGCCTTCTCCTCTCCAACTCACCTACAACACCTGGGTAAAATATAATTTATAGTGGAAAACACCCCTTTCGAGGTGCCACTTTCAACAGGTTGGGCATAGGAGGAATGGAGCCCTGTCGGCCTCTGCTAGCACATAGGACATTCCTAAATATACCATATATTTGCAAGATAGAGACAAGGGAAATGGAACCTGGGTCGGCCTCTACCAGCACCCAGTGCATTTACCACTACACCACAACAAGCAGATAAAAAGTAATTTATAGTGGAAAACACCCCTTTCGAGGTGCCACTTTCAACAAGTTGGGCATAGGAAGAATGGAGCCTTTTTAGCCTCTACCAACACATAGAACATTTCTAACTATACCATATATCTGTAGGATGGAGACAAGGTAAATGGAACCTGGGTTGGTCTCGGCATTTACCACTACCCCACAACAAGTAGATCTTATTTGACCTTCTTTTATTCAATATATTTTGCACTTATATATATGATCTTCCTTTCTCCTTATTACTTCATTTCAAACTAAATTTTAACTCAATTTTTTCTAATGTATTGTGTAGGTTCTAAGATACCAATGATGCAATTTTCTTCATGAAGCCTTCTTTTTGGTAGTTTTAAAAACTCAAATGTGATGCTTTTAAAAACTTTATAATAAACTAATATGAATGTTCAGAGAATGAACTTTTATAGCACCAATATTGTAGACATTTTAGTCTCCTCTTCTTGGTGATTTGATTCACCTTTTTGCTATCCCAAATTTGTAAAATTTGCATAGAATAATATTTTCCTTTCCCATGATGGGATCCATGGATGGGAGAACCGAAAGAACCTTTTCAATAAATGCTAAAACAAAGGGAGACATGTCCACTCCAATCCCTGTTAGCTCAAAGCCCACTAGCACACCCAAAATATCTTTGGATCCAAGGCACCATAGGAGGGAAAAACCTCTCCTACTAGAGAGTTTCACCCATCCACACCCTCATAGTCTCCCTTCCTCTCTTCCTCTCATCCTCTCATGGGATCTCCCATTATAAACTCAGGTAATATTACATGAATTCTAAAACTATATTTATGACATATTTTTTATCATTACATTAATCATTGGATATGTTCTATATTTATACTATTAAATGTAGTGAGTACAACTATATTTAAATTTATGAAAACTTAAAAAGAAATAGATGAAAACTTAAAAAAAAATAGTTTTAATTAATTTAATAACATGTTCAGATATTGTTAGGATAATGTTGCAAAAAATTATATAATAAATTGATTATAATAAAACATTAATAATATAAAATATAAATTTTTAAATAGTAAAAGTTATTTATTTAAAACTTTTGTTCTTGTATAGTAAGTATATGTATTTATGATGTATATTTATTTTGTGTCTCTTATACTATTACTTTCATAAAATTTCATGCATACAAGGATCATGTTCACATCTTAGATAATATAAGTTTTTAGTGTTCACATTTTTTAAATATGTTACACATACATATTAGTTTTACTATTGTGTGGTTTATACTAGTATACATTAAAGTTACGAATTTTCAATTCCTATAGTACAACTAGTTTGTTTTATTGTACTTAGGAGATATTCATATTTAAAGGGTTCAATAATTTTAATACATTTTGCATGTGTAGCTCATCTAGAATGACATACTTCAACTTAATTTTCATTTTTACTTTAGTAAAAAATTATTATACCAATATGGATTATTGACCCTATGATAGTTGAATTGTTTATTATTTTCATTACAATATTAATATTTATTTTGTTTTTGTTTTTTTATTAATATCAATATTATTTACTTAACTTAAGTAGTTTTTAGGCATATTACTATTGCAAACTTGTATTGTTTTAAAAGTGCTCTATAACAGGTACCTTGAAAGTGGTACCAAATTGGTAATCTAAAAACATTTTCATGCATAAAAATTTTCAAGAATTAAATGATTTGAAATATATTATTTTTTACAAAATTAAAAATTTAAGAATTTGAAGAGGTTGATCTTCTCTATTAAAATTAGGTTTAAAAAGCTTCAAATAAATATTTTTGGGTTAGCATGTGAAATAGGTTATAATATTCATTATTCATACATATGGGTTGAATATGATTCATTAATAGTTATATTTTAAAAAATTTAAATTTAACAGTGATACATGCAACCAAACTATTAAAGAAAAAAAAAATAGAAGAAAAAAAATCATATTAACATTGTTAAAATCATAAGGTTTAAGAAGACTAGTAGTACCAAATAATCTCTACCAAAATATTGTTTGACTCTTAAATTTGATATGTCTAAAAGTATAAAATTGTCAAAATAATAATAATAATTTATTTAGAAAACAATAATGTTTTGGAACATTAAAACTAAGTAGTTGATGGGCTTAAGAAAAAAAAAAACAAATAAATTTGTAATAATAAAACTAAATTTTTTAATGAATATGATGACTATAAATCCTAAGATTTGATAATTAAAAGAGGTACTCACATAATATGAACAAAGCATTTAAAACAAAAATACAATATGCATGTAAATTACTTTATTGCATTAAATGAAAAATTTACACAAACATTTAATGGAAATTTCAAAAATGAAATATATATATATATAACCTTTCATAAAAATAGATGATAAGTAAAATAGGTAAGAATATGGGTACAGCATTCTTTAAAATTTGACTCTACAACTAATAGTTAAAAATGGACAGACGTTACTAATTCTCTATATACCCAAAGAAAAAAAAGTTAGAAGTAACCACAGATAAAAATTTGACAGTCACATTGTACACATGAACCATCAAACGGAACATTAGTTTTATAATAAGTTACATTTTCAGATTATTACACACGTTTGCAATAAATAAAATAAATTCATATATATATTAGCGTAATAATTCAATAAAAATCATATTCGTTGTCTTATTAAAAAACTACAATCGTATTTTTATAAACTATAACCTACTTTTTTGGCTATTCAGTAGGACTGTTGGCTAAATAAAAATTCTCTATCAGGATTCTCTCATTTGGTCATTCAATACAAACTTAAAAAGTTAAAATCTAATTTATAACATTACCTCGCATTTCAAATCAAATGATATGTGCATAAATCTCAGTCTGATGTACATGCAACCGACAGCAATCAAATATATCTGAACAATAATAATAAAGTCACAAAATTTAATTCATATTCTTTTACCCACTAAATGTTCTTTCTACAGAAGTAACCCAATAAAGAAACAATATGGAATATGAGATAATAATTGTTTTCTGTTGTACACGTTCCATAATTAAAACATCTCATTGTATTAATACTTTGCATTAAATTGTATTAACACCTTTGCATTAAATATATTTAACCTTGTATACAAGGTAATTTTGTTTTTTAATATTATGATAATATAAAATAATTTGTTTTGTTGATAGGCAGTTGTTTTAGTGGTGAAGATGATGATTGTTTCTTAAGTGGTTTTGTGTCCTTGAGGGTTGTTAATTTTTCCTAAAAAAAAAATGTTTTACTTTAAAAAAAAGAAAAAGATATGTATGATAATATAAAAGTAATTATAAATAGAAGATAAAAAATGTTGAAGGCTTTCAGGTAAACCCACACCAAAATAATTGTAAAACAGACTATTTAAAGAGAAAAATATAAATAAATATAAATATAAAACAGGAGGAATAAGCAAGAGGACACATGCTTTTTGGACATCAAACGTAATTTAAATACATAAACAATTTATTTTATAATCTGATGATGGGCATAGTATATAATAATAGGAAACTATATATAATTTTATATATTCAGGGATAATTACGATAGAAATATTTTATTTTGCAACGTGACGTATATATTAATATTAGAGCTTGTTATATTATTTTTTTTGATATATAGAAGTAATGGTTACAATCAACGATTTTTAGTAACTACCAGTACAGCTGGTAGGATTCAAACTATCTGCCAAGGTTCCCAAGACTTCTACCGTCTCGGTACATGGTAACCCGGACGCACAGGGGTTGCACCATTGGCATCAATCTGGTGCACTACTCGAAGAATCGGATCTGGGCTACTGTTTGTGCATTAAGTCTCCTCTCGGTAAGCGCCCCAACTTACCAATCCACCTAGACCCACGGACCAGAGCTTGGTACCGTGATAGTAAAATCATTCAGGGATAGTTAAGATAGAAATTTTGGAGTTTGCTATATTACACTGACAGTAAAATCATTACCAAATTGTTTTATATTATACTCTGACAGTAAAAGCATTACCAAAAAAAAATGTGGAAGGGCAATTGGTGTAATGGTAGTTGTCGGGTTATTATCATTGATGTGGTTGTGAGGTCGATTTCTCCTGTGTTTGCTTAAAAAATGCTCATATTTATATATTTATAAGGATGTTAAAAATAAAAATAAAAAATAAAATAAAATAAAATATCATCATCAAAGATTAACTGTATCGTAAGAAAAATAATTTGCCTTTTGAGGTTCCCAGTCCTAATTTGATTCTTTGTAATGTTCCTATCCAGTAAGCCATTTTTGGTTTAATATTAAACAATTAAACTCATAGTAGAAATTACTTTCTAGAATCCCATTGTCTGGTCTTTGATTCTCTGGTGAAATCCAGAGGAGTGAACGGCGAGGAAATTTTGAACTCGCTTAATCGGGTGCCAAATCCCATTGTAGATTACCCTGAATCTAAAGAATCTTCTTTTAGTAGAGAATTGGCCAACAGGGCGTGGTCAGGGGTGGAGTCACCTCTCAATGAAGTGGGAGGCAGTGAAACCAGACGCTCCAAACGTCTGTGGCAAAATTGGTCAACAACGGTAAGGCTCCTCTTTTTGTGGATGATTCGGATTTCGAAGAATTTTCTCTCCAATCCAAAAAGGTTAAGATTGTTCTGGGATCAATGTCAACAATGTTAGAAAAATTAACCCAGATTTCACGCCTGTGCCCAACTGCGCTCCGAACCTTGGGCGAAACCGGATTGCGCTCCAGACATGGGCGAAGTCGGACTGCGCTGCCGCAGTCCGAGATCCCGGCAAAGGGCTGACATGACGCCACACCTACCCTCTGACAGATGTGACGCTAGTGCGGCGATTGGTCAAAAACCCTAGTTGAGGGCCTGTCAGAACCTGTCAGAGGACAAACCCCAATCCTCCTCTTCTCGCGGCTATATAAGGAGTCTCGGGTATTTCAGATAAAAGAAGCGTAAGAGGAAGAAAAAGAGAAGGAGCAAGAAGGAGCAAGAGGCAAAGAAAAGTATCTCAGCGAGCAGTTTGACTCAGCTGATTAATGTCTGAGCAGCCGACTCGACATTTTGTCTGTTTAACTTATCCTGCAGTGCAGCCTGCAGATGATTGTAATTTCCTCGGTTGAGGAACTCTGTAACCCCCGTTTAATATAAATAAAGTTTGCTGTTTGTTTTAGGCACCTTTAGGGTTTGCAGTTTGTTGCTCTCTGTTCCGGCGTTTCTCTCCTCTCATTCGGGTCTTGCCAAGCCAAGCAAACCTAGCGGCATCCGCGGAAGACGAAGAACTTGAAGGCCAGAGTTGGCCAAGTCTGAAACTTGCAAGTCGTCGCCGTGCGAAGTTGGTCACCAAGCGAAGTTCGTCACTTCGCTGTGACAGTCGTGCTTCGGCAGCAAAAAAAAAAAAAGGGCGAAGCTAGCACTTCGGCACAGTTCGTGCGAAGTGCGCACTCGCAGACGACTATCGCACTTCGGCACGAGTCGTGCGAGTGCGCATCGCGCACGAAGGTCGCACTTCGCACGGCCAGGCGAGTGCGATCGCGTAGCGACCGTCGCACTTCGGCACGGTTCGTGCGAAGTGCGCATCGTACAGCCGATCGCCGCACTTCGGCACGTTCGTGCGAAGTGCACACTGCGCAGCGAAGGTCGCACTCGGCACGATTCGTGCGAAGTGCGCATCGCGCAGCGACGGTCGCACTTCGGCACGATTCGTGCGAGTGCGCATCGCGCAGCGACGGTCGCACTTCGGCACAGTCCGTGCGAGTGCGCACTCGCGCAGCGATCGTCGCACTTGGCACGCTCGTGCGAAGTGCGCATCGTGTCGCGACAGCCGCACTTCGGCTGGTGAAGCGGCGAAGCTCGTTCTGAGCTCGTCCGTCTTCCTCCCCTGCCGTGCGCGCTGCGCAATCCAGCTTCGGCGCTCGGACTTCGGCGGCGGTTTAAAAAAAAAGAAAAAAAAAATTCTTTCAAATTGGTATCAGAGCTGATAGTGCCGTGACACGGAGATAGAAGCATGGCTTTCGAGAGAAACTCGCTGCA
The DNA here is from genome assembly GCA_028583015.1 of Wollemia nobilis. Lineage (NCBI taxonomy): Eukaryota > Viridiplantae > Streptophyta > Pinopsida > Araucariales > Araucariaceae > Wollemia > Wollemia nobilis. Next base: position 714,362 of record JAQPPZ010002362.1, read on the forward strand.
GTTGCAGATCCCGCGATTTAACGGCAAGAACTACGATTACTGGAGCATCCAAATGAAGATCCTGTTCGGATCTCAGGAGCTATGGGAGTTAGTCGAGAACGGCTACCCAGAACCGGCAGATGCAGAGAAGATCGGCCGCCCTCTCTCGAGCGGACAAGGATCCGTTGAAAGAGCACAAGAAGAAGGACCAGAAGGCCCTCTTCTACATCATGCAAGCGGTTGAGGAGACCATCTTCCCGCGGATTGCATCAGCCACCAAGGCCAAGCAGGCCTGGGAAACCCTAGCAAGTTCGTATCAGGGCACCGACAAAGTGAAGTTGGTGAAACTGCAGATGCTAAGGAGACAGTTTGAGAACCTGCAGATGAGCGAGTCCGAGTCGATGAGCGACTTCTTCACCCGGACGACTGACATTATCAACCAGATGCGGTTGAATGGTGAAAATGTCCAGAGCCAGAGAATCGTGGAGAAGATTCTCAGAAGTCTGCCTGCGAAGTTCGACTCGGTTGTGATTGCAATCGAAGAGTCGAGGGATTTGACAACCCTCTCGACAGACGAACTCATGGGTTCATTGCAGACCCATGAACAGAGGCTGAGCCGTTCATCTCAGACCTCTCTGGAGCAAGCGTTTCGGGCTCAAGCCTCAGTCCGAGACAACGGCAGACAAGACTCCCACCACGGCGCTTCTAGTTCTCAAGGAGGGAGAGGCGGAAGCAGGCGTGGGAGAAGTAACAAGCAAGGAGGGAGATCAAACCCTCATGACGCTGAGCCAAGTTGCAACTTTCATCAGCAAGGAGGAAGAGGCATCGGCAGAAATCAGCAAGGAAGCTCTCAGCAGAAGAAGGACATGTCAAAGGTCCAATGCTACTACTGCAGTAAGTTCGGCCATTATGCCTCACAATGCAAGAAGAAGATGGCGAACGAGAATCAGCAGCAAGCCCATTATACGGAGGAACCCGGAAATGCGGCAGGAGGTAATGTACTGTTGACTTGCAGTATTGAAGAGGAGAGCAAGAAAAACATCTGGTATCTTGACAGTGGTTGCAGCAACCACATGACTGGGAACAGAGAGATGTTCTCACAACTGGATGAAACAGTCCGGTCCGAAGTCAAGATGGGGAACAACAACAAAGTTCCTGTGATGGGGAAAGGCAAGATCCTCATCCGCACCCGACACGGTGAAAGAAAAACAATTCAAGATGTTTTTTATGTGCCTGGGTTGAAGCACAATCTGTTAAGTGTTGGACAGCTTGTGCAGAAGGGGCACACTGTACTGTTCAAAGATGGTGTCTGCTCCATCAGAGACAAAGTCCATGGACAAATTGCAACTGTGTCCATGACGAAAAACAAAATGTTTCCGCTGCAGATTCAGAATGAATCTTTGATGTCTCTGAGTGCAGTTGAGAAAGATGCTACCTGGCTGTGGCATCTCAGATTCGGTCACCTGAGCTTCAGTGGCCTGAATCAACTGCACAAGATGCGAATGGTGAAGGGTCTACCCCTGATAGAGCAACCGAACCAAGTGTGTGAAGGTTGCCTAGTCGGCAAGCAGCACAGGGATGCATTCCCTGTAGGACAGTCTTGGAGAGCATCACGGCCATTGGAGCTGGTGCACTCAGACATTTGTGGTCCGATGCAGACCACCACATTTGCCGGCAACAAATACTTCTTGACGTTCATTGATGACTTTAGCCGGAAGACTTGGATTTATGCCATCAAGCTGAAGTCAGAGGCATTTGCCAGATTCAAGGAGTTCAAGGCTCTGGTTGAGAAACAGAGTGGTTATTATGTGAAGACTCTCAGAACTGATGGAGGTGGAGAGTACATCTCCAACGAATTCCACAACTTTTGCAAGCAGCATGGAATTCGAAGGCAGTTCACTGCCAGATACACGCCACAGCAGAATGGCGTAGCTGAGAGGAAGAACCGAACCATCATGGAAATGGCAAGAAGCATGATGAAGGCGAAGGGATTATCGCATGAATTTTGGGCAGAGGCTGTAACATGTGCAATCTACTTGCTGAACAGATGTCCCACCAAAAGCATGAAGGACAAAATCCCTCAGGAGGCTCGGAGCGGAGTGAAGCCAAGTGTGGCTCACTTGCGTGTGTTCGGGTGCATTGCATATGCACATGTTCAGAAGAGAAGCGACAGAAGTTGGATGATCGAGCGGAGAAATGCATTTTCACAGGGTACAGTGAGCAGGCGAAGGCATATAGGCTGTACAACCCTGTGACGAAGAAGCTCATCATCAGCCGTGATGTGAAATTTCTTGAAGATCAATCCTGGAATGGGAAGTCCGAGACTGGCCAGTTAAAGCCAGCAGAAGTTCAGTCTGTTGACTTGGAAGAAGGAAGTGTGCAGCCACCTGCAACTTCCAGCATCAACAGCGGTGCCAGCAGTAGCACAGCCACTCCATCACGGTCGCCTCCACTTGTAAGCAGAATTCAAAACCTGAGGACACCTGCGAAGACTCGGAGCTTGCAAGACATTTACGAGGCAACCCGAACCCACATAGATGAAGAGCACTCGACTTTGCATTCTTTACCGAAGTTGATCCAAGTAGAGTTCGAAGATGCAAGTCAGAATCAGAAGTGGGTGCAGGCGATGGATGAAGAGATAGCAGCCATTGAAAAAAATGAAACATGGCAGCTGACAGATCTTCCAGCAGGGAAGAAGACCATTGGGGTCAAGTGGGTGTATAAGACGAAGTTCAACGCCCAAGGAGATGTTGACAAGCATAAGGCCAGACTTGTGGCGAAGGGTTACAAGAAGAAGTCAGGCATCGATTACCATGAGGTATATGCGCCTGTAGCCCGACTTGACACAGTCAGGATGATCCTGGCATTGGCAGCCCAACAAGGTTGGAAGATGTACCGGATGGATGTCAAGTCAGCCTTCCTCAACGGAGTGTTGGAGGAAGAGGTCTACATAGACCAGCCACCAGGTTACGAATTTGAAGGCCAGGAGGGCAAAGTCCTGAAGCTAAAAAAGGCCCTGTACGGTTTGAAGCAGGCGCCCCGAGCTTGGTACAGCCGGATTGACAGCTATTTTCAGGAGAATGGGTTTCAGAAATGCCCATATGAGCACACCCTGTACATGAAGACAAATGCAGCAGGTGAGCTCATTATCGTCTGCCTGTATGTGGACGATCTGATTTATACTGGCAACAGCAATGTCCTGTTCGACCAGTTCAGAACAGCCATGAAGTCCGAGTTTGAGATGACGGACTTAGGGCTGATGAAGTATTTTCTCGGCATTGAAGTTGACCAATCGGCAGATGGCATCTTCATTTCTCAGGGCAAGTATGCGAAGGATGTCCTGAAGCGCTTCAAGATGGAGGACAGTAAACCTGCCATCACACCTGCAGCCACAGGTTTGAAGCTGAGCAAGTTGGATACGAGGAGGAATGTCGACCCAACCCTGTTCAAGAGGCTAGTTGGCAGTCTGATGTATTTGACTGCAACTCGGCCAGATCTGATGTTCGGAGTCAGTCTGATCAGCCGTTTCATGGAGACTCCGAAAGACACGCATTGGCAAGCAGGCAAGAGGATCTTGCGCTATGTCAACGGGACACGAAACCATGGCCTATTTTACGCCAGACAAGACCAGTTGGAGCTAGTGGGCTTCACGGACAGTGACGGGGCTGGCAGTATCGACGATCGAAAGAGCACCTCCGGGTATGCTTTCCATCTCGGATCGGGGCAGTATCATGGGCGTCCAAGAAACAACCCATCGTTGCGTTGTCCACAGCCGAAGCAGAATATGTCGCCGCCACATCAGCCGCATGCCAGGCAGTTTGGCTGCGAAGAGTTCTGAGTGAACTGAACTTTCCTTCGGATGGTGCGACAACAATTTTCTGTGATAACAATTCGGCCATTGCACTCTCAAAGGATCCTGTGTTCCATGGCCGGACGAAGCACATAGACATCCGGTATCATTTCATCAGAGAGCTGGTGAAATTTGGCGAAGTACAACTACAGTTTTGCAGGTCCAAGGAGCAGTGGCTGACATCTTCACGAAGCCTTTGAAGGAGGAAGACTTCACGAGATTGCGAGAGCAGCTTGGAGTCAAAGCGCTCGTGAAATCAGGCTTAAAGGAGGGTGTTAGAAAAATTAACCCAGATTTCACGCCTGTGCCCAACTGCGCTCCGAACCTTGGGCGAAACCGGATTGCGCTCCAGACATGGGCGAAGTCGGACTGCGCTACCGCAGTCCGAGATCCCGGCAAAGGGCTGACATGACGCCACACCTACCCTCTGACAGATGTGACGCTAGTGCGGCGATTGGTCAAAAACCCTAGTTGAGGGCCTGTCAGAACCTGTCAGAGGACAAACCCCAATCCTCCTCTTCTCGCGGCTATATAAGGAGTCTCGGGTATTTCAGATAAAAGAAGCGTAAGAGGAAGAAAAAGAGAAGGAGCAAGAAGGAGCAGAGGCAAAGAAAAGTATCTCAGCGAGCAGTTTGACTCAGCTGATTAATGTCTGAGCAGCCGACTCGACATTTTGTCTGTTTAACTTATCCTGCAGTGCAGCCTGCAGATGATTGTAATTTCCTCGGTTGAGGAACTCTGTAACCCCCGTTTAATATAAATAAAGTTTGTTGTTTGTTTTAGGCACCTTTAGGGTTTGCAGTTTGTTGCTCTCTGTTCCGGCGTTTCTCTCCTCTCATTCGGGTCTTGCCAAGCCAGGCAAACCTAGCGGCATCCGCGGAAGACGAAGAACTTGAAGGCCAGAGTTGGCCAAGTCTGAAACTTGCAAGTCGTCGCCGTGCGAAGTTGGTCACCAAGCGAAGTTCGTCACTTCGCTGTGACAGTCGTGCTTCGGCAGCAAAAAAAAGGCGAAGCTAGCACTTCGGCACAGTTCGTGCGAAGTGCGCACTGCGCAGCGACTATCGCACTTCGGCACAGTTCGTGCGAAGTGCGCACTGCGCAGCGAAGGTCGCACTTCGGCACAGTTCGTGCGAAGTGCGCACTGCGCAGCGACTGTCGCACTTCGGCACAGTTCGTGCGAAGTGCACACTGCGCAGCGACTGTCGCACTTCGGCACAGTTCGTGCGAAGTGCGCACTGCGCAGCGAAGGTCGCACTTCGGCACAGTTCGTGCGAAGTGCGCACTGCGCAGCGACGGTCGCACTTCGGCACAGTTCGTGCGAAGTGCGCACTGCGCAGCGAAGGTCGCACTTCGGCACAGTTCGTGCGAAGTGCGCACTGTGCAGCGACTGTCGCACTTCGGCACAGTTCGTGCGAAGTGCGCACTGTGCTGCGACAGCCGCACTTCGGCTGGTGAAGCAGCGAAGCTCGTTCTGAGCTCGTCCGTCTTCCTCCCCTACCGTGCGCGCTGCGCAATCCAGCTTCGGCGCTCGGACTTCGGCGGCGGTTTAAAAAAAAAAAAAAAAAAATTCTTTCAAACAAGGATGGTTAGTTGGGGGGCCTTCTCCCCGTGGCAGGTCCTTTGTTATTCTTGGGTTCTGGTTGCTGGTGCTGCTTGCTATTTTAGGTGGCGGTTGTAGTAGTGATTTGTTTATTTTTTTTGTTTTTAGTTTGGAGTTTGTCTTTTCAGACCTGAATGCCTTTTTTTAGTTAGATTTGTTGGATCTATTTTAGTATCTCTTTAAAATTCCATTCACCTTATAAAAAAATTAGTGTTAACAGATTGCTTATTTTAGAAGATAAAGGTAATTTTGAGGGTTTTTAACAGATAACCCGGGAAGATAAAGGCAATTTGTGGCGTTCAATTGGTTTAAAAATAATATCTCAAAAAACTCATCATAAATCAAACCTGTACCATTTGGGCTGCTATAAACAATATAATGCTTACGTCTCTATTGGCAATGCAACAGCATTAAGAAGAAATATTTTTCCATAATTAAAAGACTGAGAACCTCGTTTAAGTTTGGGAATCAGATTATACATCAATCTACCACTCGAAGAAGTATGTAACGGAGCTGCAGTACTTTATGTTAAAAGTTGAAACTTAAACCAAAACAGATTAAAACAACGAAATGCTGAGGATCTTTAGACAGGTCCTGTTATAGGCTGACAAACACAGGCGGAGGCAGATAAAATACAGAGTTTATAATATTAAAACAAGGGAGGGCTGCAATACAAATAACTGGCTCTGCGGAGCCTTACATCTACGGCATCTGCCGCCTGCGGATAAAACCACACACACAACCCATCTGCAGAATTGGTCTGCTGGGCATACAAATAGATCTGCACCGCGACAGAGAAGGGTCTGCTAAACTGCCAGGAAAGGTTCTGCGCTAAGGAGCAACAAGAACCCCAACCCTTTTTAGGTTTGTTTAAATACTATAAAATAAATATGGAAGTAAAAAATAGTTAATTGGTCAAGGCATTCTAAATATTTAGTTATGTAATTATATATTAATATTTTTTATAATAAAATTTATCCAGATTTTACTCGAATTATTATTATTAATATATTAAATTATTCTATTTGTTTTGAGTTTAATAAAATTATATTAATTGTTTTTTTCTTTTTCTTTTTAATCAAATTCTTTTAATCATTAACAAATACAATCAATCTTAATTAATTTTCGTGATCAGATAATAATATTAAGTAAAAACTATAATAATAATTTTTAAGATCTTACTTAACACACTAACCACAAAGATCACAAGCAAAAATTGTCAAATACCCCAAAAAAAAATTAAGTAATAACTAAGAATGAACATCTAGCTAAGTACAATCGTGTAGATAGAATTAATTAGCTTTTTAATAAAAAAAATATTTTTTACTTGCAACTGCAATTCTAATTGTTCTTCTATATGCCATATTTATTACACTTTACAAGGGCAACAACCTTCATAGATTATAGTGAAGAAGAACAACTACTTTCATAGATTCTAGTGAAGAAGAAAGCCAGGTGAAGAAAAAATAAATGAAAGAGGATTAAGGGTGAAAATTTAATGGATGGAATCACAGGAGAAGCACGATAGTCCTGCTATTGCTACTCAGGAAACATGGAGAGGGAATCGATCATAAGTTTAACTCTGCTTATGCTTTCTTGTTGTGATCAATTTGATTAGTAGGTGTAAGTCACAGGAAAAGAAGGAAGATGTTACCAATCAGTAATAAGTATAGCTCGATAAGATAATTGCAGAAAGACACTTTTGTTTGTCTCTAGAAATTGAAATGTCTCTGATTTCTTAAAAGAATTTTCTCAGGCCAACATCCAGATTTTGCTTTCCTTCCAAGCTGCAAATTGTGTTTTTAAACAAGCGTAGAGATTCTGTTGGCAGTTTGCAAAAGAGTGGTTGTGGCTAATTGAAAATCCAGACTGTAGTTTTGCTCAGTAATTTACCTGTAATGGGAATAAATATTTCCAAAGTACGTTAAAGGGAATTAATATTTTCAATGGATCAATTGTGCCCCACTTGAAGTTAAAGTTAGTTAGATTTGTTTTTATTATTTTTTAAAAACATAAATCCTGTAAAGTCAATCTTATTTCGCTTTGGATTTTCTCTCTTCTGTGATCATGTTTCTGTTCTTAAATATAAATTTATATTTCGTTAACGATTTAATTTCTGATTGTTGTATCCTATTAGAATTGAATGGAAAATAAATTTTCTGGTTTCAACTTTTTACCTAAAGTTAAACTTGTAAGTCTTTTAAAATGCAATCTTAAGCTATGATGCTTCTCTTTGTTAGGCACGTAAGTAAGTATGTGAATGTGAGAATATAAGATAATATTGTATCCTGGAATAAGTCAGGAAGAAGCTTATTACATAGGCCATACATAAAATTATAATATTATATATTATCTATTTTATAGCTTAGGGAAGATGAATGATTAAGTAGGTAATTATTTAAATTATGGAAGGTAAAAAGAATCAGTTCATAGAGCTTAAAGATTTTGTGCACCTATTCCTTTTTTAAAGAGTACTAGTGGAGTTATTTTATAAGGGTATTATCTATCCAGATAAGTAAATCAATTGTCATTTGTTTTGTACTGAACAAAATTTACACATATAATCATTGAAGAAAGGAATAAAAGAGATTTGATAAATTATTTTTTATTTTTTTAATTTTAGTTATTTATTTTTCTAAATATATGTGAAATAAACATGAAAATGTAAGTTAATATAAGCTTTGATTTTTTTTCCAAGATGAAGTTTTTTTCTTGGTTTAAAATTTTTGATGAGGTCTATTATCTTAGATACACAAGGAAGGATGAAAATGATACTAATATGCAGGTTAAGGAAATCACAAAATATTTGTTTGAATATAAAAATTTATTTTGCATATTTATGATTGCATTCAAAAGAAAAAAATATTGTCTCCATTAACCCTAGTAGCAAACATAACTTCATCACTAGGGCAACAAAAATTAAAAACATAAAGATGTTCAAATTTTTGAAGATTTGAATAAGAGCATGGACAAATATGTTTTAAATTCTATTGAGATGGGTGATATGGATATTGTTCTTGGTTATTTTTGGTTGCATTCTTTGGGAATTATTAACATAAATGTGTAAAAAAAAATTATGATATTATGGTATATAAAATTGAAGATAACTTTGCAAGATATTTTCCATCTTAGAGAATAACAATCAAGGAAAAACTAGAAAACCATTGTAAAAGAAAAAAATGAAGAATAAGCAAAAGACCTTGAAATAGAATCTGAGGTAGTGGTAGAGATCAAGGATGAAACTAAACCAAATTCCAAAAATAAACCAAAAAAGAGCAGTAAAAAAGAACATAAAATATAGAGGCACAAAATATTGGAGTATATCACCATCTACATCACCATGAGAGACAACCATCATGAAAAAAGGGTTTAAGACAAAAATAAAAATAAAAAATTAGGGACGTACATGGAACCAAAAGAGAAAAAACTATGGGCTTTCAAATGGAAAAATGGAAGTTTGACATAATCACAAATTACCACCAATCAATATTTTTACCAGTTATCAACATCACTTACGAGATTATTGTTTAGTTTCTTCTTATGCTTTGAAGAAGAAATATTTTTGTAAGATGAATGGAATGTTAGGTACCGAAGTAAGGAATATAATATAGTATTTTAGTATGGCATGAATTTTACATAAAATTGCCTTAAATATAACATAGTATCAAATTATAATATTATGCACTTTGTAACTCATGGAAGTTGAGTCATCACATTCTTGTATAAAAAGATATATACCTCCAATGCAAAAAAAAGCTATATAAAATAAACTTTATAAAATAAACTTTATAAACTAGGCCATGGAACTTTGAAATATTATAAAGTGATTTCTTCTATAAAAAATAATATTGATGTTACCTTATTTTAAAAGAATTATCTATCCCTATTTGTAAATGGGTATTTAAAATTTGTAAATATTAATGAAATTATCTATTTCTATATCGAATTTATTTGTAGATGGGTATTTAAAATTTCTAAATACTAATGAATGATTTATATTTAATATGAAGAAAGGTTCATAATACTCTTGCAAATGGAAAATCAAATCATTTTTCTACATTCAAGTGACATTTTATCTGACTATTGAGACTATTGAGATCATAACCTGTAATTTAGACTCTTTAAATAAAGAGCAATATTAATGTGCATCCAAATTTACTTTCAATGGTAAATAAATTCTCCACATTTAGATTTACTTTCCATCCTCTAAAATCAACTTTAGAGGCTTGTTAACGTTTAAATTGGGAGTGTGGATCGGATTATTTTAAGATCAGCCTAGACAATACCATGGTAAAAAGTATGAACCAGTTAAGACTGTAATCCAAAACCTTGGAGGGTAAATAGTATGAACAATTAAGACTGTAATCCAAAGCCTTGGAGAGTATGTATATATTTTTGAATGGATTTTTTTGTCCCACTTTGACTGCTAGTTCTATCAATAAGTATGGACTGACACAATTTCTAACCGTAAGGAATCAAACCCAATGCACTAGAAACAGTCGTCTCATCAGCTATTTTAGAAAATATAGCTTTTTGAACTTCAAAAGGATTTTAAAATTTGAAAGCTATATGCACTAGCCATGTCAACATCCAACAAGAAAATTTACGGTTCAAAATCTTGGACTGAGCTACCAAATAATACAACATAATACTGAGTACAAAGAAATCGCATGACCTGTTGATCTTACCTATTCAGCTCCCCCCATATAAAATCCAGCCCATCTCTTTGTCGTCTGATCAATACAGAAACACACACAGATAACGCAGGCGCTATGGGGCATCCCATTTTCCTCCAAAGTTACTCCAAGCATGAACCCCCACCCCTTGAATAAGAATTATGATTATTATGCGGATTGGAGGACATGAAGTTGAACAAAGGATGGAGGCCGAAAGAAGCCCCAGAAGGGAGCGGAGGCTGCTGCATCAGCACAGGCTGGAACGTGAAATCAGACACAGATGTTGAAGGCCACGCTGAGGGGAAACTCAGAGAGGATGGATCGCTGTAAGAGGAAAACTTAGCGGTATTATTATAAATGGAAGGGACCTGGAAATTCTGATCGACTGGACGTGTGGGCATGGGCTTGAACGGCATGGGATTTGACAAATTATTGGTTGTTTCTGGCCTCTGCATGCCTGTGAATTTCTAAACCTTCGCACGGAAATTCGACACGTCCGTCTCCACCACGATGGTGGGGGCGACCCTCGATGCCCTACTTCTTTTCTTTCCTGTTTTCGACGATGTACTTTCTTGTTCGCCATGAATTTGGAAAGAAGATGTCCCTTCTGAGAGCATAACGTTGGCCTTGAATTGCTTCGGCTCTGAAGAAATTTTGGTAACAGATGATGATAGGAGGGACATGGGTTTGGAAGAATAAGAGTCACCCACTGTCTCTGCAGGTATTTGATTAAACATTTCAATAATTTGTCTGAGTCGACTGAGAAAACAGTGAGACGGTATCGCTGGCTTGGATGTTAGAATGTCGTCTATATAAATTGTTTCCCTGTTGTCTGGGCGCTGGAAACATATTCCTGGAGAAGGTGAAGATGGTTTACGACTCTACGCAGCCGCCAGCTGGACCTATGGCCACCGAGACTGTTAGTCAACAATATGACGCAGCCATTGAAGAAAGAATAAGCTTGAAGGAAAATGACTTCCACAAAATAGTCAATGGTCTATTGTGAGAAAATAATCATCTGGTGGAACCACTTTCGCTTGTCAAACACGCTACTGGAGCATGTGACATGTACAGATGCCATTAGCCTTTTGTAGTGATGTTAACCATGCACATGGCAAGCTGAAGGTACAAAGTGCTCTTCAATGGTCCCAATTTTACAACAAATGTTTTTATTTATATTTAATAGTCCTATTTTTGAATAATATATTTTGCAAAGTAAGTAATTGAATAGGGAATCAAATTGTGGTATATATATTTTTTAATGTAGAAGAATTAACAATTATTTTTCTTTTTGAACAATTAAGTATATGTTAAATTATGGTGCTATCATTATAACTCTATTTAGTCTTGGTAAATACGACCTTCAACCCTCACTCTCTGTTGTGTTTAGGAGGAGTAAAGAAGACCCATGGCTGAGGGTACATTGCCATCATCAAACTAGCACACATTCAACTGATACAAGTCATACTACTACCTTTACCCTAGATTGAGTGTGCCCTTAAAATTTGAACTTAGGTTTTTAAGTATAAAGAAATTTTATATAACATATATTTTTGTTGTAATATGTTTTTAGTTTCATTAAGTTATTATAATATAAATTTTTATCAATTAATAAGAATTTAAATAAATAAAATATTAGACGTTTAAGGAAAAAGTTTAAGTTCAAATCTTCTCAAAATTTTATATGTAAAACTATTAACATGGTATTATAATAATTTTATTTTGTTTGTTGAAATATTATGGTAATATTACCATTAAATAAAGATGGGTCTTTTCAATTGCAAAATCTAATTATGTATATATATAGAGGATTGAAACAGTTTTATAGTATTATTACAAAGCTTGGATATTATCTATGATTTGGGTCTCCTATGAATAATAATAATTATTATTATTATTATTAATTATATATATATATATAGATAGATAGATGGGGGATTGAAACTGGCTCATGTATTACATCATCACTATAAAGTGGATATTATTTATGTTTCCCTTGGCAAGATTTGAATATCCGTCTCCTCTTTATTTTTAATGTTAAGGAATCTAACCTATTGAGCTAATGTCATTATTGTTATTGTTGGTTAGTTAGTGTGAGAAACCCCTAAGATGTAGGGGTGAGCAATCTCCTCCTAATCATGACCTCTTGTCAAGGTGACCGTGATCTCTTGTAAAGCCAAAACTATGCTTATCAATAAGGAATTTAACAAAGACCTACCACACACCCACCCACCACCTCACACACCAACCCAAGCTTGCAACCGACAGGTTTTTTTTTTCCTTATTATTATTAAAATAATAATATTGTTTGTTAAAATGTCTTAATAAAACAATCATTATATACTAGAAGTAAGATTATTTTAATCTAATATAAGATTATTTTAATCTAATATAACAAATTAAAAAATGATTTTTATTTGGTTTGTTGAAATATTATAGTAATATGACCATTAAGTAATAAAGATGGGTCTTTCCAATTCTGTTTCACTCTCATATATCCAATTCTATATATATATATATATATATATATATATATATATATATATATATATATATATAATATTATTACATTATTTGTTAAAATATCATAATTATAATACAAATAAATTTATTTTAATCTAATATAACAAACTAAAAATTAATTTTTATTTTATTTGTTAAAATATTATGGTAAATATGTTTTACCATAATATACCTTTCACCATTGTAGTGTTCCTAACACATCAATACTATATGGTTTTTAAATTAAGGGAAAACAATATAGTTAAGTGTTAGTCATTTTCATTCGATGAAATGTAGTAAAGTATTTAAGGATTGATATCATTTATATAGTATTAATTTTTTCCTTTTATTATAGTCCGCTCAACAACCTTATAGTAATTTATAAGCATTTTTAATATTAATATAATTGTTGGAAAATTATAGGTTTATATTATTTTAAATTATTTATATAATGGTTGAAAATTTATATAATGTTTATATATTAATAGTGTTTTTTTTTAAATATTATCTTCAACATGCCGCAAATTAACCTTTATAATAATAATAAAGAAAATTAATGTTTTCTTTAATCTATAAATTATTTATTATTAACATATTGAATTATTAATATGTTTTTTTATTGCAAGTCTTTAGGTCAAAAATGGATTTTGATCAACATTTACGCCTTTAACTCCAAAACAAATAGAAATTGTCTTTGGTCCACACTTATTTCAATGAGAGAAGCTTTTAAGAATGAGGCTTGGATTCTAGCATGAGACTTCAACTCTTCATTGTACCCATTAGACAAGAAGGGAGGATACAACAATCTTGAAAAGTATAGAAGAATTTGCTACTTTTATCAATAATTTGGAGCTCGTGGACTTAGAATTGAAAGGTTCCAAATATACGTGGAGTAATAGATTCCTAGGTGCCCATCACATATAAACTACATTGGATAGAATTTTTATTTCCAAAGAGGTCATTCCTCTATTTGGAGACTCTTCTCTCAACTCTTTGCCTAAGATTATGTCTGATCATAACCCCATTCTATTTTTATAATGATTCTAATATCCTTTATTTTTTAGACCCTTTAGATTTGAAACCATGTGGATCCCTGATCCAAATCTAGAGGTAAGTATTAGGGAATGGTGGAATACTAGATTATTTTGCCCATATATTAATCAAGTGGTTTCTAAGCTGAGACTGATAAAAAAATCTAAAATATTGGAACAAATCTATCTTTTGGGACTTCCATATTAAGAAAATGGATCTCAAATCCTATTTATAGGCTACTTAATTTTCATTGAAAGTGGATTTCCTCTCATATAATAATAAATTAAAGGAGAGAAGAATCTTGACTGAGCTTCATAATGTCTTAATTTGAGGAGGTCTTTTAATGATAAAATTCTAGAGCTCTTTACCTCAAATATGGAGATAGAAATACAAAAAAAATCATTCCTCAACTCTTTGCCATAGAATCCATAATTGGATTAGGGAGATTCTTAAAGCAGATGGTTCTAAAATGGGGGATTGAAAGCACGAGATTTTGGAAGATTGAAAGGAAAACTAATGCGATGTATTCAAAACCCAAAGTTAACGCTTAAGGTCCTATAAAGTGAAATGCATGAAATGAAAGAAAAGAGACGAATTTAAATGAGATAAAAGGAAGTATAGAAAGCACAACCCTTTTTATTTATACTCTTCCAATTCGGTTACAAAGACGTCTCCTCCCTTTTAGGGGGTAGGAGCGTTAACATAGTTTCAATTACAATCATGGATTTAGTGTTCCTCCTTCCGCGTGCCCACATGTGAAATGGGTGGGCCAAAGTGTTGTCATCGTTGGTATTGATGAATCTTTAATCCTTGCTGCTCCTCCTGCATTCAAAGAAACAACAAATCGTCAGTAGCACCTGTGTATGATAATGAAACTCGCAAATCTGAAAGAGTACTGTTAATGAATATAAAAGATAAATATAACGATGATTAAAATGAATCTAAATAGACTAAAAATTTGACAGAAGCATAATCATGTAACTAGAAAAATACTGCAAAAGAAACAGTCACCAAATTCGACACAGATCCGTATTCATTTCGGGGTGGGACGAGTAAACCTGCAACAATTTGGTACTCATTCCGGGGTGAGACGAATAAACCTGCAATAAGGCAGGGGGTGCCCGAAGGCAAACCACCCGCCGGTTGAGACTTTGTTTCGACACCAATCCGCTTGGGATGAGTCCGAAACCTATTGTGATGTGTTATCGACAAATTGGTAGGATATTGTGGCCAGAAAAATTGGGTTTTGGGTCTTGATTCGTGCCTCCAAAAGTCACCCAATAACCTCCCTTTCGATTAAGAGATTATGGATGTAAAAGCACAAATCGTAAGTAAGTAAAAGGGCAGCACTTCGTTGCTCAAAATGCTCCTTCTCTGTCTATATTTTGGGTGAGGAAACTCACCATTTTATAGACCCAAGGGGTCTCTTGAATTAACATGCAAAAGTGCTATTTTGCATGAATGCTTTTTCTGTGAAGAGAAGACTTCTCCCTGATCAAGGACTTCATAATTGCTTCTGTAACTGCTTCTGCATGCTCAAAAGAACTCACTCACACTCCCATGCAATGAAGGGAGGGTCAAGTGGCAGATCTGAGTTGTCCTAAAAAGCTCACTCTTATTCCCATGCAGTGAATGGAGAGTCAAGTGGCAGATCTGAGTTGTCAAAAGAAATCACTCGTACTCCTATGCCATGAAGGGAGAGCTTAGTGGCAGTTCTGAGTTGTCCTGTGTCGAGGTTTGACTTTTTGTCGATCAAACCTGGTATTCGTCCCACCTCGAAACGAGCACTGGAATTCGTCCCTGGGTGGAACGAGTACCAGTATGTACTCGTTTCGGGGTGGAGCGAATAATTAGCAAAGTGCCTAAAAGGTGCCAAATTGACCTTTGACCTCTAAAACTGCTTTTAGAAGTGGTTAGGACCACTGTTTAACCTCTGGGGGCTGCCCTAGGGACTGTTTGTGTCAATGCGATCAGCGCTCATTGTCACGTAATCGGATTGGTGTTGTTTTGGTGTCTATAGATGCCCCTTTTTGGGAAGCACTGTGCAAGGCACAACGTCGAGCAAAAATAGATAACCAAAGCACTAATGATTAGGGTTTCTCAGTAACCTAACCAACTCTTGATGCCCCAAGTATGGAAAGGGCACGCATTCTTGAATCCTTGCTTCTGACGAGCTAAGGAACTTAAATCAAGTATTAACCTAGTTCGGTGAGGTATTACTTGAACTTGGACATTGATCAGTCATGAATAGGCAAAGGGCGCAACCTTTTGTCTGTGGGAACCTTGAGTTCATGATTCACGAATGCCAAGTGTTTGATCAGCTTGTGATGATTGCTTGTTTGCTGCCCCAAGTAGGGGCACGATTGTCTTTGTCAATGATCCTTTGAATGCGTGTCATTTCCATGATTGGGTATATTGTTGTTGATTGGCAACTAAGTGTGACTACCCCCTCAAGCGACGAATCGATGAGGGAATGACCGACATGAGAAAAGCGACGAGTCGCTTGACCCAAGATGACTTAGGTAAGGGTGCCTTCAGTTGTTTACCATTGAATGTGCATGTAGTTTCTTGATTTTTGAACCTATTTTTGGTGGGGGTAAACCCGTTTTGCGACGCCATAAGGGGTAAACATTGTCAAAAATCCGATCTCCCGTGGAGCGGTCCGGCCATGGTAGCCTTCTTAGGGATAGAGATAGTGATAATGTAAACCCCGACATCTGTTTTGTTATGCCAAGAATGTCAGGTGCAATAGCACTCTGGTTTGGCAATTTTTAGTGTTTTGGTTGTGGTGCTTTTTGCCTTTTTGTTTTTTTTTTTTCAAATTTTGGAATTTGTTCTAGGGTGGGATGAATACCATGCTGTTATTCGTCCTGGGGTGGGACGAGCGCTCCTCCGAGGAAAAGCGCTCGTTCCAGGCAGGAACGAATACCAGCAAGCAAAAATTATAAATATGCGAAAATGACGGATTTGGCTCATTTGCACTGTTCATCACGAGCGAATTGGAGCTCTGAGGAGGAGGGAGATTTTCTGACGTGAAGCACTGCCAAATTTTCCAGCTACCATGAGTGCACAGACCGGGTCATCAAGCGGCGGAGCCAAAGCGAGACCAGTAAGTGAACTATCTCCTCGAGTTTTAATTTGAAAAAGTGCAAATTTGTTTTTATTGTGTTTTTCTTTTGTTTAAGACATGGAACCCTAATTAATTAATTAAAAGGTGAATGAATTTGATTTAAAGACCATGAAACGAAATGAAACGTGTATGCAAACCGATGGGAACCTAGATGGAAAACCGTAAAATAAACCTAAATGAAACTTAGAGTAACACCTTAGGGTAACCACGGTTAGAAAAATGTTTTTTTGTGTGAATGGTGAAACTTAGGTCGAAACCGTAGGTAAACCATGTCAGTTTTTTTTGTCATTTTTATGAACTTAAAGATGAAAAATTGATGAATTTTTTTTTGTGTTTGAATGGTAAAACTTAGGTGAAAACCGTAGGTAAACCATGTCAAATTGTTATTGTGGAAATGATGAAAAATGAAACCCTAGGGTAAAAATTGATGAATTTTTTTTTGTTTTGAATGGTGAACTTAGGTTAAAAACCGTAGGTAAACCATGTCAATTTTTTTTTTTTTTGTATGAAATTAAAGATGAAAAATTGATGAATTTTTTTGTTTGAATGGTAAAACTTAGGTGAAAACCGTAGGTAAACCATGTCAAATTTTTATTGTGGAAATGATGAAAAATGAAACCCTAGGGTAAAAATTGATGAATGAATTTTTTTTTTTTTGAATGGTGAACTTAGGTAAAAAACCGTAGGTAAACTATGTCAATTTTTTTTTGTTTTTTTTTTGTATGAAATTAAAGATGAAAAATTGATGAATTTTTTTGTTTGAATGGTAAAACTTAGGTTGAAACCGTAGATAAACCATATCAATTTTTTTTTTTTTTTATGTTTGTAAATTGTAACAGATGTACATGTGAATGAATGATGTTACTGGATATTGATGCATTTTTGTATATGTGATGGTGATTTGATGCATGTTTTGATGTGTTTATGTTTTGTGATGTGCAGGTGGTGAAGAGTCGGTATCGGGTACCGACTATTTTTTCTAGTGCCCGAGAGGCATTGAGTGCGGAGGACTGGGAGTGGCTTGATGCCTTGGGGCTCAAGCATGTGGCTCGATTGGAGCCAGTTGTTGGGGATCGGGCATACTTGACAGCTTTGATCAGTCTATGGAATGTTCGGACGAACACCTTCCATCTCCCGACAGGGGAGATGACAGTTACCTTGGAGGATGTGTATCGGATTCTTCAGATTTCGATAGACGGGGTTCCCATCCGGACGACGCCACGAGGCCAAAGGATGGTTGTACTGACCCGATGTTTTGGACATGGGGAGGACTTGGGTGTGGAGGGCACGGTGTAGAGAGCGGAGGATGATTGTCATATGGGTGGGATCTTAGTGCGGTGGTGGTACGCGAGGAGGGTGTTGGGAGTGAGGCATACACTACTCATGAGCCTCATTTCCAACATGTTGTTGCCAGACTCCTCAGGGGTGAGGTTCCCATGGAACCTACTGGAGGTGGTGTGGCAGTTAGTGGATTGTCCTGTGATAGAGCCTGTGATCATGAGATGGGGCCAGACGCTCTTGGCTCAACTATATGATGAGTTGTATGAGGTCCGTTGTCAGAGGCAAAAGGGGATTGGCTATAGTTTCTTGCTACAGAGCTGGGCCTGGCAGCATATAGCCATGGAGCGACCACTAGGGCTACCCTGGACTACACAGGTTGACATGGTGGATAGAGACATTGGTTATGGGGCTTTATGGTATCGATATGAGGAGCGGGGGCAGAGTCGACGGTTTGTAGGAGACGTGGACCATTACGTA
Organism: Wollemia nobilis; assembly: GCA_028583015.1. Lineage (NCBI taxonomy): Eukaryota > Viridiplantae > Streptophyta > Pinopsida > Araucariales > Araucariaceae > Wollemia > Wollemia nobilis. The sequence continues at coordinate 732,889 of JAQPPZ010002362.1, forward strand.
GATGCATTGGCATGACTGACTCCAGGAGATGTGGTGTGGAGGCCATATCGGGATTGTCCCGCATGGCCGAAGGCTGATGAGTGGCTTCGACGGGTCCGAAGGGGGAGGTGGGTCATTGGACGACATGGGACAGAGTAGGAATACTTCCATTATCTCCGAGTGACATGATAGTTTGGGGTACGCCAGGGGTTGCCTGGGGAGCCCTTAGTCTATCGACATCGGAGCGATGAGAGGACTCTAGCTGTGTTACTGGACACTCTGGACGTGGATGACGTCAGAGTTACTATCGAGTACCAGGAGTGGTGGACGCTCCGACAATGGCGAGGTGAGGGGCCATTGGGAGGGGATGAGGCAACGATAGGCAAAGAGGGTGTAGAGGCACCAGGAGAGGGTTGGGGAGCTCCTGTTGATGTGGAGATGGTGGAGGTGGCAGATGCGAGAGAGGAATTTGGTGAGGAGGAGCAGCCAGAGATGCAGGATGCTTCAGAGCAGGCCGATGCTCTAGAGAGGCCGACGTAGCCGACCGTGCTGGGGGATACAGAGGCGGGGTTGCACATTGAGGTAGCATGATTGACGGAGGTGCTACGGAGGCGAGATGGGGAGCTTGGGGAGATGGTGTGGGAGAGGGATCTCCTATGGATGAGCATTGCGACCTATCATCAGTGGGAGAGGGACTAGTTGCGATAGCGGTATGAGCTGGAGGATGAGATTACCCACCTTGGTGGGCAAGTGCCTGCATTCTCTGGAGGTGGATCATCGCGACGCTCGAGAGGGAGCGACACGGAGCAGACAACATCCTCTCGGTGAAGGCGGCGGGATGAGGGAGAGGCCAGCGGGCATGGTGCGGGGGCGAGTAGTAGCCACCCTGAGAGGTCTCAGAGGACCCACACCATGGGGGGTAGTTCCCGTCGCACCGATCCTACGTGATCATGGTGGACGATGCCCTAGACTTGGGGATTTTGTTGTATGATTGCGGGGTCAGAGGACCAATTTTGTAGCCTACGGGCATCTCTTTTTTTGATATATATACAGATGACATATTTTTTGTGGATGCACTTTTCATGATTTATGTTTATGTACATGTTTTTACATTAATGTATGCATATGCGATTATGAATGCGATGGTTCTAATTTGTATGATGAATGCCAATGGAATAAATGAAATGAGTTGTTTATGTTTTGTCATTGGCACCATAGACTGTGCAAGATTTGACTGACTTGCTATATGAATGGGATGACTTTGTGGAATGACTGTGCATGTGAAAACTTTGTTTTTGTATTTTGCATATTTTTTTTGATGATGATGTATGGAATAAAATGTACCAGTTGTTATAATGTAGTTAAGCTTTTCTGAGATTCAGATATTTTAACTAACTAGCCAAGATTGTACATTTATCTCGCAAGACTTTTGAACAAGGTCTAAATCCGACTTGAATTTAACCAAGTTATTTCACATCCCTATGTGTGCAATTGAGTTCGTTTATGTGGTATTTGTCAGGATACCGCCAGTGCCAGATAGGCTATCAACCAAACCTGTACTGAGGATCACCTAATTAGCTCCACTAACTCCGTTGTTGTGTTTAGCAAGATTAATCCACGGGACAATCTAAGGTACCATAAGCTAGCTCATCCACATGCAAACATTGGTCTATGCACACATAAAGCTAATGTGACAGACATATCATCATGCGGGTAGGATACCGCCATTGCCAGGTAGGCTATCCACCAAACCTGTAATGAGGATCACCTAGATGGTTTTTGAATGCTGAGAATTCCAGGGATTCAAGTTCAGGTTTTTTATTGGCTCAATGGTTTAGGATATTTGCTCATATACAAAGTGATGAAAAATCATTGTTTATTTTGTTCTTTTTCTTTTTTTTTTTTTGTGTTCTTTTGAGCAAGGATTTTGAATAGTGGTGATAACCACTGTTATTTGATTTGGCTTTTGAGCTTTGTAATAACATTGATCCTTTTAGGCCTTGGGGATGACTACCCATCCTTGGCAGGGACGTGTAGTATGAATCCTTACGACTTTGGGAACCAACGGGTAGTATGGAGATTAGGAAGTGAGGGTATTGATCTTTTAGGCCTTGGGGATGACTACCCATCCTTGGCAGGGACGTGTAGTACGAATCCTTACGACCTGAGAGACCAAAGGTGATTGTGATGATGGCTTGTGGAAATGTTTTTTTTTTTTTGGAATGGTCATTGATTCTTTTAGGCCTTGGGGATGACTACCCATCCTTGGCAGGGACGTGTAGTACGAATCCTTACAACCTTAGGAACCAATGGTGATTTTTGAATTTTTGTTAGTGATGAAAACCACTATTGATTAGAAGGAATGGATGGGGAAGAGCTTGTCCTTTTGTCAATTCTCAGCATTCTAGAACCATTCGCACAGGGGGATGAACAGGCTAATCTTTCACCGATGGTACCCTAGACTGCTTTGTAGGTTTCTCTTGCGTTCACACAACTTAGGAATTATTTTATGTGTGTAAATTTGTGTAGGGATATTACATAACAAGGCGTGATCCAAGTAAAACTTTCCCGTGTAAAAAGTTGTTTAATTGTGTACCGCTTTTGGCTAGAAATTTAAAGACAGCTGAATGACGAAAACCCTAAATACATTAGGAGACAACTGACTTTGCTAAAAATGAAGATGGGGTGATGCGGGATGTATGCATTGAGAAAATTGATTTGATGTGAAAAATGATGGGATTGCCAAGTAATGACAGTCTATGGTGCTTTTGACTTGTATAACCAACAAATATGCAATGTATGAATGGGATGCCTAATGCAACCTATATTTTTGTATTTTTGATGTTTTATGAGTATGCATGAAATGGAAATGCAATTTTTTTGTTATTTTTGATGATTTTATTGTTTTTGTTTATTTTTGAATATTTGTTGTGACCAAGCGGTTATGGTAACCCTTGGAGCTTTTGGTTTGACCAAAGGGTTTATGGACACCTTTGGGGCATTTTGGGATTGACCAAGCGATTATGGAAATCCTTGGAGCTTTTGGTTTGACCAAAGGGTTTATGGACACCTTTGGGGCATTTTGGGATTGACCAAGCGATTGTGGAAATCCTTGGAGCTTTTGGTTTGACCAAAGGGTTTATGGACACCTTTGGGGCATTTTGGGATTGACCAAGCGATTGTGGAAATCCTTGGAGCTTTTGGTTGGACTATGGCTCTCTAAATGTGGAATGGCCTCAAATGAATGATGTTCAAGGGTTCGAGCTCCTTGATTCCTTCAAGAGAGGCAAGCCGGTAAGTTCCAGGTCCTATTCGACTATCAATCACATAAGGACCTAACCAGTTTGCTGCAAACTTGTCCCTCAGATGGGACGGTAAATTAGAATTCTGTTGGTTCTCTTTTAAGACCAAGTCACCAACCTAAAATTCCCTCAAGTGGACCTTCATGTTGTATGCTCTCTTAAGTCGCTCTTGATAGATACGCAAATGCTCGAGAGCATTGACGCATCGTTCGTCAAGCAACGTAAGTTGATCTAACCGGGCCTACCATGCAGTGTCATCATCGATGAACTCTTGCATTGATATGCACAGCGAAGGGATTTCCAACTCAAGAGGCATGACAGCCTCGGAGCCATACACCAATGAAAATGGAGTTGCCCCAGTGGGCGTCCGAATGCTAGTGCGATAAGCCCATAGGGCAAGCGGGATCTTAATGTGCCAATCCTTATGATTATCTATGACAATCTTTTTGAGGATGGTGATGAGCATTTTGTTAGACGCCTCCACTTGCCCATTTGCCTACGGATAATAGGGTGTTGAAAAACTATGCTGAATTTTGTACTTTGTGGTCAAAGCACGCACATCTTTGTTCTTGAAGGGCGTCCCATTATCCGACAGGATCTTGGATGGAATACCAAAATGACATATGATATTATGCAAAATAAACTCCGCAATGCGGGGTCCAGTCGTAGAGGTTAACGAAATTGCTTCCACCCACTTGGTAAAATACTCTGTGGCTGTAATGATAAATGTGTGATGACCCGACGATGCAGGGGAGATATTTTCGATTAGATCAAAGCCCCACTATGAAAAAGGCCAAGCCGATTGGATCGGTTGCAAGGCCTGAGAAGGTACGTGTGTCAAATTGGCATGATGTTGACACTTCATGCACTTCTTCACATATGCGCAACAATCTCGCTCTAAATATGGCCAATAATAACCCATGCGAAGAATGCGCTTTGCGATGGCCATGCCACTGAAGTGGCCACCACATGTACCATCATGGGCTTGGGTGATCGCCCAAGCGGACTCCTACTGGTCCAAGCAACGGAGGAGGATTCCTTCATAGCTTCGACGATACAAAATGTCTCCTAACAAGACATGCTTTGTCGCTTTCTGTTTGAATGATCTTTTCACGGCTTGTGTCAATCCAAGTGGGAGAGTACCTAGCTTGAGGTAATCCCTTATGGGTGTGTACCAATCTTGTTGATCAAAAACCTCGATGGTATGAACAGCCAATCCCTCTTGAAGTTCATCCCGAGCAAAAGCTGAGCAGGAAAGAACTTGTAAAAATAGCGTTGTATTGCTATTAAGAGGGGTAGGGGAGAACAAGGACCCCCAGTTGGCTTGAGTCAAACAATCTTGGATTCGAGAAAACCTATCCATAGATGGTTCAATTTGGATCAAGTGGATTCTTGGCATGAGGTCAGAGCTTGCACGCTCCATCGTAGGTTGCGATAATGTCTTGACCTGAATGGTTGTCATCTCATCGAAAGGGTCTTGTGGGATTAGGGACCCCAAGGAGGCCATAGTATCCGCAAAATGATTCGATGATCGAGGGAGTGCCTCGATGTCATACCATTCAAGTTGTGCCAAGAATTTGTCCACAAGGGCTTTATAGGCCTGCAAAACTGGACATTTACATTGGAATATCCCCTTTACTTGATTGACAATTAACAACGAATCACCAAAGATGTTCAATCATTTAATGTTCATGGTGATTGTCGTCTGAAGACCTATGAGCAAGGCTTCATATTCTGCATTGTTATTGGTGCACGAGAAGTCTAATTTAAATGACAAAGGCATTGGAGCCCCTTGTGGAGTGAAGAATACAATTCTCGCACCACCCCCTTGCTCACACTTAGAACCATCGAAGAATAGGGTTATGTCAGCCTGTGACTCAGGCTCATCAGAATCTGACGATTCTGAAACATGGAAGACCCCATCATCAGGTAGTTCAAAGGTTAGAGGTTGATCGTCTTCAAGAGGAGCCTCTGCTAGTTGATCGGTGATGACTTGACCTTTTATGGATTTATGTCCAATGAATTCTATGTCAAACTCCATCAACAACATGATCCATTTTGCCGTGCGACTACTATGATAAGTATGACTCATCATGTATCGCAATGGATTCTCCTTAGACACAACATACGTCTTATTACTAAGCATGTAGTGGCGTAGCTTTTTGGTAGCAAACACCACTACCAAGCAAAGCTTTTCAACGTATGCATAGTTAAGTTCATAACTGACCAAGGTGCGGCTAAGATAGTAAGTAGCCTATTCTTTGTGCAATTCATTGTGCTGGGACAACATGGCACCCAGTGCCACCTCAGTAGCTGAGATGTATAAGTAGAATGGCACTCCTGGTCTAGGTGGTGCCAATACTAGCAGTGAAGCCAAGTACTATTTAATATCATCAAAGGCTGACTGGAACTCATCATCCCAATGGAATGCTACCCCCTTGTGCAATAATTTATTCATGGGTCGGCACTTGTCAGATAACTGTGCTATGAAGCATTTGATCGATGCAACCTTTCCCTGCAGACTTTTGAGCTGCTTGATGGTAGTTGGGGGAAGCATTTCAAGGATTGCCTTGACTTTGTTGGGATCCACCTCGATTCCTCGTTTGGAGACTATGAAACCCAAGAGCTTTCCAGATGTGATGCCAAAGATGCACTTCTTGGGATTTAGTCTGACTTTATGCTCAATGAGGTGATCAAGGATCTTGCGTAAGTCATCGAGATGATTAGGGCACAAAAGATATTTGGCCAACAAATCATCCATGTAATCTTCCAAAATTTTGTGCATGTAATCGTGGAAGATGTACGTCATGGCACGTTGGTAGGTGGCACCAGCATTTTTAAGGCCAAAAGGCATGACCTTATAACAAAATGTCCCCCAAGGCATTGTGAATGCCATTTTTAGTTGGTCCTTAGGATTGATACGAATCTGATTGTATCCCGAGAAACCATCCATGAGGGAAAGCATTTCGTGGCCTGCTATAGCGTCTACCAATGCGTCGATGCTAGGAAAGGGGAAATCATCCTTAGGACTCGCTTTATTTAGATCTCAAAAATCGATGCATATGCGAATCCTCCCATCGGGCTTCTTGACGGGAACCATGTTAGACAACCATGGTGGATAATCCATGCAGATGACAAACTGTGCATCCAAAAACTTTTGCAATTCATCTTTTACCATTAAGGCCACTATTGGGTGCATCTTGCGTAGTTTTTGCTTTACTGGCTTGATTTTCGGATCCAGCATTAAATTATGCCTGACTAGCTACGGGTCTAGCCTCGACATATCTTTGTATGACCATGCAAAAACTTCCTTCTTCTCCTTGAGAAGGGCAACATAATCGGCTTGCTCTTTGGGGGAGAGACTTACCCCCAGCTTGAGAATCCATGGATTCATTGGATTTGTGTCGATGTCTACATCAGTCGTTGCCTCGACCGACATGTGGGATCTATCCTCCAACTGGTGTGGAGTTGGGATCAAATGGATATCGTTTACTGAATTAAGATCATCGTTAGGAATGTCAGGTTCCTCTTTAGCATGGAAGACATCCTAAGTCTATTCAGGAGTGAAATGAAACATCCCATCACAAGGCCAGTACTCTGATGGGGATGGTGGTGTGTCAGCGTGATCCCAATCTATAGCATCTATGTCTAGACACAATGACCATGTGGGATTAGCTGGATCATGGATGGGGGCGGTCAAGTCAATGGAGATCATGTTGATGAAATGATTGTAACCTCCATTACCGTAGGTGTGATGACTATGACATTTCGGATGTTCTTGATGTTTTGGATCTAGCTCTGTAGGAACTATCACAAAGGGATCAGCCCTATGCATGGACATGCAAACAGGGTCTGCCCTAGGCACTGATGGTTTGATAGGGTCTCTAGGTGAAAGATGCTCTCTATATACCAAGAGTGGCGAGTGCAGTAATTGCTATAACTGCATCGGGTTGAGGTGTCACCTATGTCTTGGCCCTATGTGTAAGTGTTCAAAAATGTCATCTATGTCCAAGGGATATTGTTATTGCATTTGTTGCATGTGGTTGAGATAGGCCATCTTGGTTTCATCTTCGTAATCACTGTCAAAGATCCAAAGGCCTTCATTGGCTCCAATAACTACTTGTGACATGGGAAGCTCATCTTGCTCAAGAAAATTAATATGGTCCCAATGAGGTTGTTCCACTCTTTGCAGGGGGACCTAGTTTTCTTGAGGTAATCTATGCTCAATGGGATCATTCAATGGAAACATGGTCAAGAAGCTTTCTTGAGAATTATCCATGGGATGCATGTGGGAATGATTGTTTCCTGACTCAAGAGGATCCCAAGGTGCTACCTCGTACTCCAACTCATCATCCGAAGACTCTGCTTGATCTTGGTCATACCCTTCATGGAGGTGAGTCTTTGAATTGTCTCCCATTGTGACCGAAGGGAAAGGGTTGTTGAGGTCAACAAGGTTGGTTGTGTGTAATGGGAAATAATCCCCCAATGTATAAGTTGTATTTGGATTGACATATGGATCTAATGCCAACCCATCCTTGTTGCCTATCCCTAGGCCTTGCATGTTTTCTACCAAGATGTCGAGGGGTAAAGGGTGATTAAACCCTACTCCTGACTTGTCATAAGGCATTTGGTATCTTGGTTGGCACAAAACACACACTCCTTGTTCATACCTGCCCAACCCATATCCATGCTAATTGCATTGGCTAAGATATCTCAATGCGAAGTCTGGGTTAGACAGATAATTGACATCCTCCACAAAGGGCTCTTCATCTTCATCTTCTTGTAGGGAAGGTTCAACGCCATTATCCAGGCCCCCAAAAATAAAGTTTGTCTAATTAGGTGGGTAGCCTAGAGGCACCACAGAGCCGATGAGGAGTCTAGGTCTCCCCATGTCCTGCATAGACTCAAGGGTGGGCATTGCTACAAAATTGCACACTATATACTCCCCCATGCCTGTGTTAGACATCTCAATAGTAATCATTTGTGATTGAGAGGAAGTGAATTGGAGTTCTCCCTGAGTCCACTCCATGCGGGGTGAACTAGGTGTCTCGACTTCCATTCTATTAGGCATCTCTTCTATCGAGATGTTGGATACTAAGGGTGGTTCCTCTTCCAGGGGCTTCTTTCCTTTGTCTATTGGTGTGGCCATCATAGATGGCATCGTTGTGGGAGAACCAGATGAAGAAGATGAACCCACCTAGGAATTTGAATGATTAGGTAATGGATATTCTTAGGTAATAGGACCCATTTTAGACAGATTTAACTAAAAAACCACATGTGTTGAAGGAAGGGTTGACGACAGCATTAGTTGCACTGAATTGCAATATTTGAAAGGCTCTAAATCTGTAGGGACCACATGCACTTGTCCTTCAAATGTATACTTTAAACATTGATGAGCAATTGAAGGGACACACTTCATATCCCGGATCCAAGGCCGCCCAAGCAAGATATTGTAAGCCATCTCACCTTCTAAAATGTGGCACAATGCATGAATGGTATTTTATCCCACTTGGATGGGTAGGACAATTGTACCCACTATCGAGCATATCGCATCATTAAATGCTTGAAGAGTATAAGTGGAAGGTATAATGTGAGAGGCTAGCAACTTCAAATGTTTTAATGCAACGGTTGTAATAATGTTACTAGATGAACCAGTGTCTACCAACACCCGCTTATACGAAATCCCGTTGACCTGTGAAATAATGTGCAGGGGTGGATTCGCCACATCACCAACCACTGATTTTAATTCATCTTCTTGAAAAGTGATGACTGATTTCGTACATCATTTCACATGGCCCATGAAGTTGTTGAAATAATTTGCTTCGTGGGGATGCAACTCAATTGCCTTTAAGATCTCCATGAGAGCCTCTCGATAAGGCGTTGATTGCTTAATAAGCTCATATATGGAGAGCCTAGCCAACGTGGTCCTTAGACTTTGAGTGAGTCTAGTTCGAATCATGGCCACTGGTCTAGGCGGACGAAGTTGTGTAGGGGTCGGTTGAGTTTGTGATGTGGATGGAACTTCTCTTGTGGCTGTTACATGGGGGTAGCTCCTGGGTATCTCTTGTTCCTTGTCACTATGCTTATCATCCCCACATACCCCTCCATAGGGAAATTTTGTTGCACCTCATTGACATGAAGAGGTTTTGCTTGTGCATCATGTGCGGGCAAAGGATCTCTGAAAATGCCCATTTGTTGGTTGTCAGGCGCTATGGGATTATCCACTGCCAATGTATTATTGTCAATGAGATCTTGCACTAAACCTTTAAATGTCCAACAGGCATTAAGGTCATGCCATTTCCATCTGTGGAACCTATAATAAAGATCCTCTTTGTACCCCTTAGGCTTTGGCGCATTAGGATCTATCATTCGAATCTCTGGTAGATTAATCAAGTTTGCCATTGACAAATGGTCAAACAAGGAATCCTTGGACTCTATGTATGGCGTTGTTGTGGCTGATCCACAACACACCCCAAAATTGGGGACCCACCTTTTTTGCATGCTTTCAAAAGGAATCTCAGTGACCCAGATGCTAAAAATCAAGAAAAAGGGGCAAAATTGCACAAGGATAGAAAAGTGTCGCGAAATCGCGACATGTTGCGCCATCGCTGCCAAAAATGAAAAAGTGTCGCGAAATCGCGACATGTCTTGCCATCGCTGCCAAAAATGAAAAAGTGTCACGAAATCATGACATGTTGCTCCGTCGCGGCCGAAAGAGGAGAGAGAAAGGCATAATGGAAAATTGTCGCAAAATTATGACATGTCGCAAAATCGTGGGTCAAACCAGTCAAATAGGGAAAGGCACTAAAAGCGTCACGATTTCACGACAGAAAAAGGCAAAGGGGCACGAAGTGGAAAAACGTCGCGATATCGCGACAGAAAACAGCAAAGGAGCATGAAGCGGAAAAACGTCGCGATATCGCGACAGAAAATGGCCAAAGGGCACGAAGCAAAAAATGTCGTGATATCGCGACAGGTCGCGGTTTCGCGGCCCCAAAGCAGCAAAGTTGTACGGATGGAAAATATGTCACGATTTCGCGACATGTCGCGTTTTCGCTGCCAAATACAACAAGAGCAGCCCAAAATAAAAAGCGTAGCGATTTCACGATGGAAAGCCGACAAAGCGGTACGAAAGTGAAAAACGTCACGATTTCACGACAAAGTTGCAGCCAAAGGCGTGCCGAGTGAAAAATGTCATGATTTCGCGATAGGTTGTAGCCAAAGGCATGCCGAGTGAAAAACATCGTGATTTCATGACAGGTTACGGCAAAAAATCATATCAAGTGAAAAATGTCACGATTTCATGATAGGTTGCGGCCGAAGGTGTACGGAGATGAAAGGCATTACGATTTCGCGACATGTCACGTTTTCGTTGGGCAAGAAGGCAAGAAGGCTGTTGGCCGAAAAATGTCGCGATATCGCGACATGTCGCATTTTCGCGATGAAGGCAAAGGAGCAAAGCTGCATGCATAATAATGTCGCGATTTACATGGGGCCATTACAGAATGTGCAGAAAGCACGAAACACGTGGCATACAGGTGTCGGGGTTACAGAAGCGTTACAAGAAAATAGAAAATATCGAACATTTTAGCATCGAGCATGAATTCAAAGCAACAAAAAGGTGGGAATACGAAATGATGCATTCTGGGAGGTGAAACGAAGCGACGTAGGGTGAAACAGAGAGCCGCGCCAGACAGTATAAAATCAAAAGCGCAGATTGATATAGGGGTTGGAAATTGCTGCTAGCAGAGTTGCAGAGACAAAGGCTGCAAGCCATTCTGGGCCTGCACTTGGAGCAATTTCCTTCATTTGTTCTTGATTTGTTAAACCTGGAACATTCTGTCATTGTAATTGATATATCATTTTAATACATAAATATAGAGAGTTGGCATCTCATTGATGAGAAAGAAGGAGTCATTTTTGCATGCATGATTTAATGTTTTATCTTTCCCTTTCAGATTTCTAGGCTTTTAGGTGAAGTTTAATGCAAGTGTTCTTGGTTGCTTCATGCGAATGTCTAAAATCTAAAATTACAGTAAAAACCCCGAAACCCGCACCTAGCTTATCTGGATTGTGCGAATTTGCAGTGTTCAATAGGTTAGGTTGCATGTAGAAACCTCATTATCTTCGATTTTGTCAAATCGAGATGGTCGCACTCTGGACGTAGTTTAGTTTCATTTTTATTTGCATTTCTTTTATTTTCAATCCCTTATTTTATTTTCTGCATTTTAATTACTGTCATTCAAATAAATAACTGAAAATCCATCAAAGCTCAAGATCGAAATAGATTCAGTTCTTAGATTTATTCACTTTGAGTCCATTGTAAATTCAAATTAAAATAAACCATAGTGCCCCTTGTTAACATCCACTTGCAACCCTAAGGTATTCCCAATATTTAAATTGAACAACATCATTGGTAAACAAAGAGCCAAAGATAATCAGAACCTTGGAGAAATTACTTTGTTATAATTTCTTTGCAAGCAGAGGATTTTGGGACTCAGATCCTATCGGAGAGTGTGCTTTCACAATTGGGTGAAAACACCACTCAACAAATTGGTGCTAGAAGGAGGGCCTGATTGGTTTACTTTATTTTGATTTTCATGCATAAGTAATATCTTTTTGATTCAATTTTGAAATTGTATCTTAAATCTCACAAACGGCTAAACTGTAGCATTTGTTTTTGTTTTTGTTGCAGGAAATAACCGAGGGTTTCATCAGGCAGGCTGGACCCACCGCATCGTATTGCGACTAGGTCCCAAAAAACTAGGGAAACCATATTCCACGACCTTACACTCACTGGTACTCCCAAGAATAAAACTAAGCAAGTTGTAAGCTTACCAGTCACAAAAGACCTTTTTGCTCCAGGAACATCGAGTGGACCTACACCAGCAACACCAGTTGCCACTAGTGTTCCTATTGTCAGTAATATTTCCACTACTCTTGTAGGGTTGTCTTCATCGATTTTGAGTCAAATGGCTCAACCTCCAACAGCTCCTTGGTATGGAGCTAACAATATTCCTTTGAACATTGCAGGGGATATCCATGAAATCCCCAAGAACATAGAAATATTTTTGCCTAAATACAAACCAGATGGCCCAAGAATAGCAGAAGAACATATCCAAGCCTATAGGGATGTTTTAATTAGGCTACAAGTCCAACATGAAGATGTGGCTTGCAGGCTTTTCCCCATGAGCTTAGATCCAATAGCATATGAATGGTATATATGCTTACCAACTGGTTCAATCACTTCATGGGCGCAAATGGAGAACACCTTTGTCAATCAGTTCAGGTCACCTTTGGATCCCGCAACCATTTACAATCAATTCATTACATGCAAAAGGGGCCAGGGGGACCAATCAGAACATTTAATTAGAAATTCCAAAAGTGCTATAATAGAGCAGTTCGACATTTTGCCATCGATCCCACAGTGGCTTTGCAGATATATTTTGGGGCATTGGACCCCATGACAGCCATGTTTGCAAGACGAAATCCTCAAGTCACCATGCTCGCTCTAGCCTATAATGAAGCCATGACCATCGAGCAGCAAATGACACCACAGGGCTATGGATTTCCCCGGATGCCTATGATGGGACAATATGCTCCATATGGTCAAGCTCCCTTGGCAAATCAGATCATGGCACCGCAAATGCCAAGCATGAATGCCTTCCCATATCAGCAACCGTATCCACCAGCACCTGCGTATGCACCCATTCCAATCCAACCAATTACATCCATTCCACCTATTCTCGCATTTTTGCATAATAGTCAATCGACTATGCAAGGAACCAGCCAAGTTAATTCTCAAGCTATAGTTCCTTTCCCAAATCCAACTCCGATTCAAAGTGTCAATCCATACGGGAATCAAATTCCTCAAAACCCGACCCAAATGTTGAATCAAGACCCCACCAATTACGCAAATCCAACGGGGGTTAACAACAATGTGATTCCACCGAAGGAGATTTATTCAGAGGTCGAAGAGCTCAAGAAAATAGTTCATAAACTGAGCAATGACATGGTTCAAAAGTAGAAGTATGAATCCCATGCCCCTCACTCAAATCAAAATTTTAACAATAGAGGGAGACATTGGAACACAAAGCCAAACAATGGGGGAGTACCCGCTCCCATTGCTAATCAACTAGATACTTCTGTAGGACCTAGTCAATCCAATTCCCTTTTGAATCTTTCAGATTTGGCATGGGAAAGAGGGTGTAGGTTGCACAACACAAAAGAACACAATGAGAGGAATTGTCCCAAAATTTCTAGATACACTCATTGTCTTTAGGCCCAAGTTGATGATTTGGAACTGGTATCAAATGAGGGTCCATCGCAACATCAAGACGATAACATTATGGTGGTGGAAACTTTGTATCGTCAAGAAGGTGAGAGTGAGGAAGAAGAAGACAAAATTTTGGAATAGGAGGTGCAAGCTTTTCGAGACTTTAGAAAGGGGAATCATGGATACCATTTGAGAAGTAAATCTAAAGCCCCTAAAACCTCATCAACACCTCCAAACAACTCTATTCTTCCTTCGGATACTAAGGCAGATAATAATCCTCCTCCTCCACTAGAAGAGAAATGTCTAATGACGTGCAGAAGACAGTCAAATCCAAAAAACCAAACTATGACATAGTGGAGGATCTGAAGAAGTCCAAATCTAGCCTTTCGTTCTTGGACACGGCTAGATTGCCTGGCCAAAAGGAGGCGTTGATAAAGGCTCTAAACTCACCTGATCAAATGTGGAAGGGAAAAGGAGTTGAGTCCCATCTGATTTTACGAAAGGAGAGACGGGATGTCCCGCCATTCTTATTGACTCTAAGAATTGTGGGTAAGAATTTGCATAACTGTTTGGTGGACACGGGTGCCACGAGCAACCTCATGCCTTCGGAGATATGTCAAATGCTAGGTCTGCAACCTGTTTCATCCAAATGCAAGGTCCTGCAATTGGACCGATCGAAGGTAAATGTGGTAGGGACCCTATATGATGTCAAAATTCAATTAAATTCTGAACCCGAGGTCCAACAAGTTGTCGACATTCTGGTTGTTAATATCCCAAGTAGATATGGAATGCTACTTGCGAGGGATTGGATGAAAACTCTGAATGGCTATTTTTCAACAGACTACTCACATATGTGGCTACCTTGGAAAGGAATTGCAAATCAAATCAGAGTGGAAAATGAACCGAGGCTTAAAGAAATCATAACATAATTTAACAAGCCGAATGAAGTTCAATTTTCTGAGCCAGAACTGGGGGTTTATGCACTTGATGTTGAGGAAGCTACTGAAGAGCCTAAAGAGGAAACATGTCATGGTGGCTCTTTTGAGAAAAATGATTGCACATGGTTGCTCAGATTTGATGGATCCAAATCTAGACAGGGAGCAGGAGCTGGAGTCGAGCTCACTGGTCCAGGAGGTAAACCATTATTAGCTGCCTATAGATTGCAATTTCCTTGCACAAACAATGTGGCAAAATACGAAGCATTGATCTTTGGTTTACGTCTAGCATTGAGCAAGCAAGTTAAATGCTTGAAGGTATTGGGAGATTCTGAGCTAGTAGTCAAGCAGATCAAAGGACAGTATACATGCCATGACAGGAGACTGAGCCTTTATAGAACTAGGGTTATGGACCTTATTGAGGAATTCGACGCATTCAATATAGCCCTTATTTCTAGAAAAGGAAACCAAATAGTAGACTCTCTTGCAGTCACCGTGGGCATGTTAAATCCGGTTGACATAAAAAGGTGTAAAATTTTTTCCATTGAATTAGTTCCTTGTCCATCAATACCCGATAATGTCAAGAATTTCTAGGTTTTTGAAAATGATAGACACATCTTCAAATTTGTCACGAACTCGGGTATTTTTGAAAATCAGGTGATTGATGAGGAGCAAAGGTGGCAAGATGAAATAGAAAATGAGAGTGAAACCGCATGTCAATCCAAAAAAATACCTAAAGACGTGGTTTCATTGGAGAAAATGTTCGACGTGGGATACAAGACCAAAAAAGGAAAAAGAGTCCCACTCCCCAAAGATGCATGTGATTCAATTAATCTAGGGAGAGCAGACAATCCAAAGGAGGTGTACATTGCAAAGGCATGTACAGATGAAGAAAGGAGCAACATAATACAGGCATTGAAGCATTACATAGATTGCATTGCTTGGAATTACAATGAGCTGAAAACATACAACCAAGACATCATCACACATACCATTCCTCTGAAGCCGGACTCCAAGCCTTTTAGGCAAAGACAGCGAGTTGTTAACCCGCTATTGGAGCCATTAATAGAAAAGGAGGTCAAAATATTATTGGAAGCGAAGATCATATTTCCTGTTAGGCACTCAACCTGGGTTGCTAACCTCGTTCCAGTAAGAAAAAAGAGTGGAGAGATTAGGCTGTGCATAGATTTTTGAAATCTTAATAAAGCCTCTCAAAAGGATAATTATCCATTGCCTTCAATTGATGAAATTCTACAAATGGTAAATGGATCTGAAATGATGTCTTTTCTTGATGGGTATTCTGGATACAACCAAATTCTTATACATCCAAATGACAGGATGAAAATAGCCTTCACCACCAAGTGGGGGACATTTGCATATAAGAGAATGCCATTTGGACTGTTAAATGCTGGTGCAACATTTCAACGCGCCATGGACTATGCATTCAAAGGGCTTATAGGCAAATGTATCATCGTGTATGTGGATGATATTCCAGTATTCTCAAAAAAGAGAGAAGACCATGTTAAAGATTTGAAGAAAGTGCTTCAAAGATGCAGAGAACATGGAATTTCCTTAAATCCCAAAAAGTGCATTTTCGGAGTAATAGAAGGAAAATTGCTTGGTCACATCATTTCAAAAGAGGGCATATCCATCGACCCGTAAAGGATACAAGCTATCCAAAACTTGCCTCTCCTGGTAGTAAAAAAGAATTGAGATCTTTCTTTGGGCAAAGTTAATTTTGTGAGGAAGTTCATCTCAAGCTTTGCTGAGATAGCCAAGCCTTTGAACAAAATGCTCAAAAAGGATGTAGATGTGAGATGGAACGAGGAAAGTAGGGTGGCCTTTCATAACATCAAAGATGCCATTTCCAGAGCCCCGGTCCTCATAAGTCCAGACTATTCCAAACCTTTCTATATTTATGCTTTCGCATTAGAACACTCTTTCGCGAGTGTCTTAACCCAGAAAGGTGAGGATAGTGCAGAAAACCCCATAGCATTTTTAAGTGCCCCTCTAAAAGATGCTCAATTAAGGTATTCCATCCTTGATAAGCATATGTATGCACTTTTTAAAACGGTAAAAAAATTTAGACATTACATTGTGCACAGCAGAGTTATTGCCATCGTGCCTGACCCTGCTGTTAAGACCATGTTTTTACAGAATGAACTAGGTGAGAAAAGAGGGAAATGGATTTCCACCATCCAAGAATTTGATCTCAAAATCCAACCTATGAAACTAGTTCGAGGACAGGGACTGGTGAAGGCGATCGCTGAAAATAATCCGCAAATAACATGCCAGTATTCAAATGCAGAATACATCTCTAAGGATGACTGGTATGTTGACATTGTGCAATTTCTATTGAATGGTAAGTGTCCTTCTAATCTGAATTCAACTCAAAGAAGAGCTTTAAGGCTTAAGTCTGTCAATTATCTGATGAAATCTGGTGTTCTTTACAGGAAGAATCATGAAGGGATCTACCTGAGGTGCCTGAACAAAGAAGAAGCTGCCAGGGTGTTGTAGGAATTTCATGGGAAACATGGAACTGGTCATGGTGCGACAAATGCTACAGCGCATCAAATCCTGAGAGCAGGATACTACTGGCCCCACATTTTCAAAGATGCACATGCCCATGTACGATCTTGTCATATCTATCAAGTGGCTGCCAATAGAGAAAGAAATGCAGCCATGCCATTACAACCTGTAGTTGAAATGAGACCATTTGCACAGTGGGGACTAGATTTCATTGGGGTTATTAACCCAAATTCTTTTGATTCTCATAAATTCATATTGACAGCTTGTAGACTACTGTACAAGGTGGAAAAAAGCGATTCCTACTAAACATGCCACCACATACGTTGTAATAAAATTCCTTGAGGACCATATTATAACAAGATTTGGAATGCCCGATTCTATTGTCAATGACAATGGTAAAGCTTTTATTTCTACACAATTTGCAGATTGGGCATATGACAACAAAGTGAGCTTAAAGTTTGCATCTAATTATTACCCTCAAGGAAATGGTTTGGCCGAATCTTCAAATAAAAATTTGTTGAACACCATTAAGAAATTGCTGGAAAAGAACCCTCGGGATTGGCACAACCAATTAAAGTTTGCCCTTTGGGCGAGATAGGACCGGAGTAAAAGAATCCATAGGGAATACTCCCTATCATTTGGTCTATGGGCAAGACCCGATATTTCCTGCAAATTTGAAGTTGCGGACCTTGCATTTCATACAAGAGTACTTGGGGACAGATGATCAAGTTGAAGCCAGAGTTAAGTCATTTGCTGCACCTTGATGAAAAGAGAGAAGAAGCCATGAATCACATGAATAAACACCAGGAAGTTATCAAGAGATGGTTTGATAGAAGGGCCAAAATTAAGTCCTTCAAAATTTCAGATTTGGTATTACTATGGGACAAAAGACATGAGGAAAAAGGGAATCATCAAAAGTTTGATTGTCTTTGGTTAGGCCCCTATCAGATTTCAGAAATTCTCGAGAAAAATACCTTCAGGCTAAAAACTTTAGAAGGGAAAGATTTTATGCTACCGGTTAATGGGCAGATTTTAAAGCATTATTTTAGCCCTTAGGTTGTGAGAGTTTGATGTTATTCTTTTCGGTTTTGGTGGAGATTTTTAGATTTTGTTTTCATTGTTTAGGATTGTTAGTCTAGTTAGGATTTAGGTTGTGGGTTTGATTTCAATTGACATGTTTTGTTTTTATAAAAAAAAAATAATAATAATAATAAAAATTGAGATGTCAACTTATGCTTAAGACTAGGAGAATATGAAATATTGGAATTGTCTTGTAAAAGCTCCACAAGTCACACAAACATTTTAAGTTATATCGTTTGAAACTTGTGATGCATGAAGTAGTCAGTTTTGTATGGCAAATAATTTCATCTGCAATTCAAAGATAATGCATTCATGTTACATCTCACTTTACATATACATTCCATCTTAGTTGCATATGCATCTCAGGTACAAATCATTAAAGTGTGTCAAATCCTCTTAGGGTTGTGTTATAACATAAATATAAAAAAATCCTAAGGTTGGAAACTGAGTCTTGAGATGTCTAGAACCAAGCACATCTTATACACATTAAAAAGGATCTTGAGCAAAATGATCAAAACCTAACTTGGAAGAAAAGGTTGGGCGAAAGAGGTTTTTCATGTCTATCCTATTATGCAACATGATCCTTAAAACAATGGTTTTGACCACTTCCATAAAGCTTAAAGCCTAAAATCATAGTAGTAAGGATAGGGTTAAATCCTCATCGAACTTAGGTTGAGGATCCAACTCCCCAAAGCTTTGATTTGACCTACATGGAGTAGTAAGGATAGGGCATAAATTCTCATCTCGCTTAGGTTGAGAATCTGATTCCCCAAAGCTCTTATGTCTCATTTCATAATAAGTCTTGGATTGGAAGGATCGTACTACTTGTCCTCTGCAAAGGATGGGTAGTCATCCCCAAGGTCTAAGCAATAAATTAATATTTTCCATTTTTATCCAAAGCTTGGATTGGAAGGATCGTACTACATGTCCCTAGCAAGGATGGGTAGTCATCCCCAAGGTCCAAGAAGTAAAAAATTAATTTTTCCCATCTCATATTTATTTTGGATTGGAAGGATCATACTACTTGTCCTCTACAAAGGATGGGTAGTCATCCCCAAGGTCCAAAGAAATGAAGATAAGTTTTGGATTGTGGGGTTAAGTATGCCCATGCATGGCAACATGTCTTGTCTAAAAAACAAGACCGCTGATTGTCCAAAGGGTTAGACTAGCATGACCATTTCTTCCATAATTGGTTAAATTATTTTGCTCAAAGTGAGGTAATGAACTCTAAATCAGAATAGTAAGGATAGGGTTAAACTCCCATCTTTGTTAGGTTGGGAGTCTGATTCCCCAAAGTTCTGATTTCACATTCACTTGCACATGGGTTCAAGATAGTAGGGACTCATAACCAACTTTGGGATATAATAAAGCAATTAATTAGTGGATCCTAAGAGGGTTTGGCAATCTTGAAGGTTTGTGCATGATACTAGAAAGTTTAGGCCTTTACAAGAGCAAAATCTCTTAGCATAGTTATCAGGTTACACAAATCATTCACAATCTCACATATGCATTCATGTAAAACTGACAATGGAATGTTGATCAATTTCAAACGATAGGGAATGAAATTCATTGCACACACTGAGCTAATACTTGATGATTCTGATGATTCATGTACTTTTGATCTTTGGGCATTTGTTTATATTGCTTATGTGCTAACACATGTTTTCGAGTTTGTATATGTTTCAGGTTGGGTTCTCACTAAAATGCTCAAGAGCATTTGATAGCAGAGTCGCCATTTGTTGTGGCTGATCCACAACACACCCCAAAATTGGGGACCCACATTTTTTGCATGCTTTCAAAAGGAATCTCAGTGACCCAGATGCTAAAAATCAAGAAAAAGGGGCAAAATTGCACAAGGATAGAAAAGTGTCACGAAATCGCGACATGTCGCGCCATCACTGCCAAAAATGAAAAAGTGTCACGAAATCGCGACATGTCGCGCCATCGCTGCTGAAAATGAAAAAGTGTCACGAAATCGTGACATGTTGCTCCGTCGCGGCCGAAAGAGGAGAGAGAAAGGCAGAATGGAAAATTGTCGCAAAATCGTGACATGTCACAAAATCGCGGGTCAAACCAGTCAAACAGGGCAAGGCACTAAAAGCGTCGCAATTTCATGATAGAAAAAGGCAAAGGGGCACGAAGTGGAAAAACATCGCGATATCGCGATAGAAAGCAACAAAGGAGCATGAAGTAGAAAAACATCGCGATATCGCGACAGAAAACGGCCAAAGGGCATGAAGCAGAAAAATGTCACGATATCATGATAGAAAATGGCCAAAGGGCACGAAGCGAAAAACGTCGCGATATCGCGACAGGTCATGGTTTCGCGGCCCCAAAGCAACGAAGTTGTACGGATGGAAAATATGTCGCGATTTCGCGACATGTCGCGTTTTCGCTGCCAAATACAACAAGAGCAGCCCAAAATAAAAAGCGTAGCGATTTCGCGACGGAGAGCCGGCAAAGCGGTACGGAAGTGAAAAACATCACGATTTCGGGACAGGTTGCAGCCAAAGGCGTGCCGAGTAAAAAACATCATGATTTTGTGACAGGTTGCAGCCACAGGCATGCCAAGTGAAAAACATCACGATTTCGTGACAAGTTGCAGTAAAAAAGCATATCAAGTGAAAAACATCACGATTTCGTGACAGGTTACGACCGAAGGTGTATGGAGATGAAAGGCATCGTGATTTCACGACATGTCGCATTTTCGCTAGGCAAGAAGGCAAGAAGGCTGTTGGCCGAAAAACGTCGCGATATCGTGACATGTCACATTTTCGCGATGAAGGCAAAGGAGCAAAGCTGCATGCATAATAATGTCGTGATTTACATGGGGCCGTTACAGAATGTGCAGAAAGCACGAAACACGTGGCATACAGGTGTCGGGGTTACAGAAGCATTACAGGAAAATAGAAAATATCGAACGTTTCAGCATCGAGCATGAATTCAAAGCAATGAAAAGGCGGGAATACGAAACGATGCATTCTGGGAGGTGAAACGAAGCGACGCAGGGTGAAACAGAGAGCCACACCAGATAGTATAAAATTAGAAGTGCAGATTAATACAGGGGTTGGAAATTACTGCTAACAGAGTTGCAGAGACAAAGGTCGCAAGCCATTCTGGGCCTGCACTTGGAGCAATTTCCTTCATTTGTTTTGGATTTGTTAAACCTGGAACATTCTGTCATTGTAATTGATATATCATTTTAATATAGAAATACAGAGAGTTGGCATCTCATTGATGAGAAAGAAGGAGTCATTTTTGCATGCATGATTTAATGTTTTATCTTTCCCTTTCATATTTCTAGGCTTTTAGGTGAAGTTTAATGCAAGTGTTCTTGGTTTCTTCATGCGAATGTCTAAAATCTGAAATTACAGTAAAAACCCCAGAAACCCGCACCTAGCTTATCTGGATTGTGCAAATTTGCAGGTTCAATAGGTTAGGTTGCATGTAGAAACCTCATTATCTTCGGTTTTGTCAATCAGGATGGTCGCACTCTGGACATAGTTTAGTTTCATTTTCATTTTCATTTCTTTTATTTTCAATCCTTTATTTTATTTTCTGCATTTTAATTACTGTCATTCAAATAAATAACTAAAAATCCATCAAAGCTCAAGATCGAAATAGATTCAGTTCTTAGATTTATTCACTTTGAGTCCATTGTAAATTCAAATTAAAATAAACCATAGTGCCCCTTGTTAACATCCACTTGCAACCCTAAGGTATTCCCAATATTTAAATTGAACAACATCATTGGTAAACAAAGAGCCATCATAACAGGAACCTTGGAGAAATTATTCTATTATAATTTCTTTGCAAGCAGAGGATTTTGGGACTCGGATCCTATCGGAGAGTGTGCTTTCACAATTGGGTGAAAACACCACTCAACAGCGTAAATTGCCACCTAGGGCGACACTGCTGAGTTTGTTCCTATTTTTGGTTTTCTCTCTCATAGTTGTTGGGGGGTACTACCTGATAATTAGCCTTTGAAGGCTATGTTGCTTGGATAGGCTTAGGGGTGTTGATAGCAACTTGATTGACAGTGGTGGGTTTCTGTTGCGTAGTCCCTATTTTAGTGCTCTTATTCCATTCTTTTTTCTTAGGCTTGGAAATTTTGCCATACTATATCTTGATCTCTTAAATAATTCTAGTTTGTGCCAAAGCTTCTTCTAAGGTGGCATATTGCTGCAACTGCAATAGCATAGAGATTGATTGCAAACAGCTCTTTGTGAACATTTGAGTTAGGTCAGACATAGGAGAGAGGTAGGATAGCTTTGAAAGAAACGTCCTCCACCAATTACCATATGCCACTATAGATTCCTCCTCACACTGCTTGAGGCTAGCTAGATCACTTAGTGATGCCTTTTTATTTGTATTGAAAGCAAAAAATTCTAGGAACACATCCACTAGCTGATCCAAGTTGTAGATGCTATGCTTCGATAAATGGGTAAACCAATTCGAGGCAGGTCCTGTGAATGTGGTTATAAATGTTGTTATTAGCAAAGCATCATTATCCTGAATGCCAAAGCATTGGCTCAAGAATTGAGTCACATGCTCTTGAGCATCTTCCTCCCCTCTAAAGAGTGCCAACTAGGGTAGCTTAAAATTTTTGAGGTATGGAGGTGTCGGTACCGATGGATGCACAAGATGACTACGCAGTTGGCATAAAGTAGGCTTTTGGGGCCAAGAAGTCTTGAGTTCCATAGTCTCCAAGCGTTCTAACAACACTTTGTATGCATCAAAGGACTTAATCTTCTCCTCCTTGGTTTGCTTCCACTACGGGTTGTGGGGAACTTGAGGCCTTTGGAGGGATAATTGGGTAGCACCCCTTCTACCTTGATAGGGCTTTTCAACCCGCTCTTCTTCTTGTTCATAAACCTCATAAGCTTCTTGAGGAGTGTCTGGCCTAGGCCTGTAAACATTGATGGGTGCCTACGGAGGATGCCCATTGTAGTTTTGGGGAGTGGCCTCCCACTCAGGTCTAGGAGGTCTTACAGGTAGTGCTTGATGAAGTCGCGGAGACTTGTATGTTGAGCAAAGTGCAGCAAACAATATTGTCATTGTTGTCAACACAGTCAGACAGATTTATTGATGCAATGGACAAGAGTTTATTGAACAGCAAGGTGCAGCCAAAGTACAATGGATAGGAGTTCAGTGTTGAGCAAGGTGCTGCAGGAGGATTGTCATTGTTGTCAATACAGTCAGTTAGATCTAATGATGCAATGGACAGGCAGTTTAGAAGTCACTCAGATGTAGAGGATAAAGTTCAAAAATTAGTCAGATCATGAGTCCTTAAATGATAGATGCACAGAAATAGAAAACATAATTCAGAATGAGAAGAAGAAGTCTTTAGAACCTGAGATGTCAAGAAGCGGAAAGGTTTTTTTGTGAAAACCAAGGCAGTCAAAATAAAAATTTTATTTAAACCATGGATAACAGATTTGAAATGGGTTTTTCTTAAAACCCAAGTTGGCTCTTCGTTTCGTTGAAAAAGATGCCCCGGTGATGAAGATATTTAATTTTAAATATTTAGTTTAAATTTTATTTTATTTAAAATTTAAATTAAAATATTAAATTAAATTAAAAGGGTCGACGTGTTACTATTTCGCGGCAATAAGCTACAGGAAAGTGACGAAGGTGGAAGAAGAGTTTGAGGCCGACAAAGTTAAATGCAGGCCGACGGATTTTAGGGTTTGGCAATGGACAAATTCTAGGGTTTCTCAACTGACATTCTTTTAGGGTTTGTTCCTAAAATTTCTTCTATAAAAGCAAGGGTTCTTCGAGTTTAAAAGTGGGGTAGTGATGCGATATAAGAAAAAGAAGTTCGTGCACAGCAGCGGGTAAGTTGTTTCGATCTTGAGTGTGAGCAGAGTGACAGTTCATGGGAGTTGAAGAAAAGAGATCGCAGTGATGAGATAGAGAGTGAGTGCGTGAAGCGTGAGTGCATGAAGTTTGATCGAGAACAAAGAACGCGATATGCAGAAGTCATGGTCCGAGTTTGAAATGACAGTGCGCGGGTTGTAGAAGTGATATTTCTGTGAAGTTGCAGCAGAGAACGCGGAGAGATATAGAGGAGTGGTTGAAAAAGTGCGAATCTTTTTTCACAGTAGCAGTCGAATGCCGACAAGCAGCAGATCGCAAAAAAATAGCAGATCGTGATAATTGAGGTGAAAGTTTACATTCTGCAATTTTTATTATTATCTTCAAGTTGTAGCTTGAAAAAGGGGTTGGTGCCTCTTTCCAGTTGGAGCTGGAAAAATTGGAGTTGGTGCTCCATTCTCGTTGTAGCAGATAAAATTTAGAGGTTGGTGCCTCTTACCAGTTGGTGCTGGTGAATGATTATGTAAAGTTGTAGCTTTGCATTTGACTGGATTTGGATGGTAGTCCAAGCAGTATTTTTGAGGAGTAGCCACATCGGTGAACCTCGTTAAAATGTCGTGTTATGTGTGATGCTCTTAGTACTTTTATTATTTCTGTTTTAATCTGTTACAGTTTATTTAAAAGTCTAAATTGTTTTAAGTTTTTAAAGAACACACTGATTCACCCCCCCTCTCAGTGTCATTGTGATTACAACAATTGGTATCAGAGCCAGGTTCCCAATTTTGGCTAAATCAGTCAGGGTTGATCTTGGATTAGTACACAATGGCTAAGAAGAATAGATCCTCATCCAAAAAGGCATCCCAGCCAGTTTCAGTTCCTATGGTTGAGAAAATTGAACCAGAAATGGCAGAAGGAATGAACTCTGAAGTTGAAGAAGTTGAGGCTGAAGTTGATTTAGAGGGTGAGCTAGTGTCTGCCCTTACGGAATGGGAATCGGAGAAAAAGAAGAATGAAAAACTGTCAAGGAAACTTAAGGATGCAAACAACATTATTGCCAGTTTAAAAATACAGACTGAAGAATACAAGAAAATGTCTGAAGATCTGGAAATACAGGTATCCATGAAGATAGACCACTGCAGCAAATTGGAAGAAGAAAATGTTAGTCTTCGAATACAGATACAAGAGCTGGATCAAAAAATCAGCTGTCACTTAAAACGTGAAGAAAGTTCGGTGAAGCTGGACAAAATTCTAAGTGATCAAAGAAGCTCCACAGCTAAGTTTGGTCTTGGATATGAAGCTGAACAACCTTCATCCTCCAAATATGCAGAGAAGAAGAAGTCCTCGATTGAAGCATTGAAACAAGAAAAGTCTGAAGCTGAATCTTCAAAAGGAAGAAAATATCAAAGAAGGTCTACAACAAAGCAACCACAGCAAAAGAGGTTCTCTCACTCTCACTCTTTTAATAATGCTTTTTATGGCTATTGTTCTAAATGCAACCACTTTGGTCACAAGGCAACTTATTGTGGATTAAATAATAAATCAAAGAGTTATGCTAGTCAAAATACATCTGCATATCTGAGTGAACACTTTGTACAATGTTTTCAATGCAATGGTCATGGGCACATAGCAAGGTTTTGTCCAAGCACTTCTGCATCCAATCTAAGGCAATACCATAGATTTCATCATACACATAGAATGCAATACAGACAGGGAATAAAACATGTGCAATGTTTTAAATGCAACGGTCAAGGGCACATAGCAAGGTTCTCTCCAAGCACTTCTATATCTAATCTAAGGAAAAACCCTAGATTTCATCAGACACAAAGAGGACAACACCGACAAGGAACATATCATGTGCATAAAAGAAAAGAAAATAATCATCCATCAAGAATGCACAAGAGACAACCCCACAAGAGAAATGTTCAAGTTCACGAACAGGAGCAAAATAGGGATGTTCTTGAAAAACCCAAGCCCAAGTTCAGGAAAGTCTGGAGAAAGACAGAAGAAAGGAAATTGTGTCTCCTTGGACTCGAAGGAGGCTACTTTGCCATTGCTCTAAGCAACTCCAGGTGGCACATCCTCAGGAGGAGCAATATTAAAGTTTTATTTTAATGCTCCTATGTATTTGTCCAGGTATCTGAGGATGAAAGGTAAGCAGTCGGGTTAATGTTGTATAGTTGTTAAAGTGTGTTTTTCAGTTTATATAGTGGTTTGTGGAAATGCCGTGAAGTGTGGTGTTTAATTTGAGAGCTGTCACCAGTGGTAGTTTTGAGATATGCCACTGTTGTACTGTTGATGATTCTTAATACCACTGTTCAAAATTACGAATCATAATAGTCCAGATAATTTGCTCAACGAAAGAATGCTTGCCCTAGCTGTGTGTTTGTGTTTCAAACAACATGTATTTGTTTTTACTCTTTGATGTGAAGATTGCCAGATCTTTCATGACACCTTGGTGAATATATTTAATTCACAGACAGTTTTGTTTTAACTATTGATTTAATGCCAGTCCAAGGATAAGAAGCTTGAGGTTGAGTAAGGTGCACTACGGTTGGCCATAAAGTGTTTGACAAAATGTCTTCTTTCGACATGCATAGTTGAAAGTAAGAGTTGGCAGTAAAATTGCAGTGTTGGACAAAAATTGGTACAGATGTGAGTCACTTGTCAATTCTGTTGACAAAAGTGAAATCAGCATGTTAAATGGGAAGATTGAAGAAAAAGTTTTTAATGAGCAGCCAGATGATTTCCAGCCTGGTGATGAATAGTTGAGTTGCTTTCATAGTGGTTGTTTTGATCAAGTTAATGCTTTTCTTGATACATGATTTGGGCTTACTCCATTGAGTTTGATTTGAGCAAGTTATTCTTTGCCTTGGTGATTTATGTTGGTGGTTGTCTTGTTCAAATACCTTTGGAAGGAAAAGGATGTCTACTAGTTTCCTTTTCATGTAGTGATTGGTTGAATGCTTCAAGGTTAATCTTGAGTTGAATGATGTTGGTTAAAACTTGTCTATAAGCATTGTTGCTAAAGCCCTAATTGGTTGAGAAAAGATGTTGGCTGTGCTGTGGTACAGTGTTTAGTACTTGCACAGAGTTGAAAGTGGATTGAGGTAGCCTGTTGGATTCTCACTGCAGAGAGAGACAAACAGTTGTCATTGGGTTCAAGCTTGTTGAGAATATATCCAAGATGCATGGTGAAGTTGTATGCAGATGTTGCTGGCATTGCGGAACAAAAAGTTGGCTATATAAGATTATTGTATGCCTTCACTAACAGTGGACAAGTTTGAGTTTGCAAGGTAACAGAGGGTAGTTGCACAGAATACAGTGGTTCAGTCATGTTCTTACACATGTTATATTGGTGAAGTTGACGGTGATGGTGTCACTCAATGGTTATTGCTGCTATTCACATTGTTGATTTTATTGATGCCTATTATGTTTATCATGATGTTGTCAATCAGTGAAATGAAGTGGTCTTGGACTCAGGGGGAGCATTTGTGTATTTGTTGTTCTTCTTGTTCATGCTTGGAATATTTGCTAATTGTAATAATTTGTGTCTAAGAATGTTGTGCATAGACTCAGGGGGAGTCTGCAACAGCCCTTTGGTATTATTGTCAAAGGGGGAGAAGATTCACAGGAAAATTTTTCCTGCACATGTGTTGCCAACAATTCCAAAGGGGGAGATTGTTGAGCAAAGTGCAGCAAACAGTATTGTCATTGTTGTCAACACAGTCAGACAGATTTATTGATGCAATGGACAAGAGTTTATTGAACAGCAAGGTGCAGCCAAAGTACAATGGATAGGAGTTCAGTGTTGAGCAAGGTGTTGCAGGAGGATTGTCATTGTTGTCAATACAGTCAGTTAGATCTAATGATGCAATGGACAGGCAGTTCAGAAGTCACTCAGATGCAGAGGATAAAGTTCAAAAATTAGTCAGATCATGAGTCCTTAAATGATAGATGCACAGAAATAGAAAACATAATTCAGAATGAGAAGAAGAAGTCTTTAGAACCTGAGATGTCAAGAAGCGGAAAGGTTTTTTTGTGAAAACCAAGGCAGTCAAAATAAAAATTTTATTTAAACCATGGATAACAGATTTGAAATGGGTTTTTCTTAAAACCCAAGTTGGCTCTTCGTTTCGTTGAAAAAGATGCCCCGTGATGAAGATATTTAATTTTAAATATTTAGTTTAAATTTTATTTTATTTAAAATTTAAATTAAAATATTAAATTAAATTAAAAGGGTCGACGTGTTACTATTTCGCGGCAATAAGCTACAGGAAAGTGACGAAGGTGGAAGAAGAGTTTGAGGCCGACAAAGTTAAATTTGGGCCGACGGATTTTAGGGTTTGGCAGCTGACAAATTCTAGGGTTTCTCAACTGACATTCTTTTAGGGTTTGTTCCTAAAATTTCTTCTATAAAAGCAAGGGTTCTTCGAGTTTAAAAGTGGGGTAGTGATGCGATATAAGAAAAAGAAGTTCGTGCGCAGCAGCGGGTAAGTTGTTTCGATCTCGAGTGTGAGCAGAGTGACAGTTCATGGGAGTTGAAGAAAAGAGATCGCAGTGATGAGATAGAGAGTGAGTGCGTGAAGCGTGAGTGCATGAAGTTTGATCGAGAACAAAGAACGCGATATGCAGAAGTCGTGGTCCGAGTTTGAAATGACAATGCGCGGGTTGTAGAAGTGATATTTCTGTGAAGTTGCAGCAGAGAACGCGGAGAGATATAGAGGAGTGGTTGAAAAAGTGCGAATCTTTTTTCACAGCAGCAGTCGAATGCCGACAAGCAGCAGATCGCAAAAAATAGCAGATCGTGATAATTGAGGTGAAAGTTTACATTCTGCAATTTTTATTATTATCTTCAAGTTGTAGCTTGAAAAAGGGGTTGGTGCCTCTTTCCAGTTGGAGCTGGAAAAATTGGAGTTGGTGCTCCATTCTGTTGTAGCAGATAAAATTTAGAGGTTGGTGCCTCTTACCAGTTGGTGCTGGTGAATGATTATGTAAAGTTGTAGCTTTGCATTTGACTGGATTTGGATGGTAGTCCAAGCAGTCTTTTTGAGGAGTAGCCACATCGGTGAACCTCGTTAAAATGCCGTGTTATGTGTGATGCTCTTAGTACTTTTATTATTTCTGTTTTAATCTGCTGTAGTTTATTTAAAAGTCTAAATTGTTTTAAGTTTTTAAAGAACACACTGATTCACCCCCCCTCTCAGTGTCATTGTGATTACAACATTGTATCGCACTAAGGGGTTGTGCCTCTCATACACTTCTGACTTATGTGTGTGAGGGGCTGGGACCTTCTCAGGCACATTGTTGTGAAGCAATTCAGCTATCTGATGCTGAATGCACTCTTGGTTAAGGCGACACAAATGTTCTAATTGCTATTGGTCTTGCCTAAGTCACTTGATTTGCACTTGTTGGGCGGCTATTTTGGCAAATGCCAAGTCCCTTTGTTCTACCGTCTCTTGGTTAGGATGCCTAGATGCTTCCCCTACATGTCTTTCTCGGTCATGGTACTCCGAGACCCCTATATGTTGCTTCCCTCTATCGAGGTTAGCAACATTGACTTCTGGTCTCAATGAGCGATCTAGATATAAAGCAGGTGCAGACGTGCAGCGTGCCCGTGCTCTGTACTATTCTTGAGGAACATAGTGATCTTCCTCACACTCTCTATTGTATGCATAAAAGGTGCGGGCATAATTGTCTTGCCCTATCGAGATAACCTGATACTTTGGATATGGTCTAGAGTGTCTGACATTAATCAGGGGTAAATTAGGAGTAACAAAATCATATGGTTC
Source organism: Wollemia nobilis (assembly GCA_028583015.1). Lineage (NCBI taxonomy): Eukaryota > Viridiplantae > Streptophyta > Pinopsida > Araucariales > Araucariaceae > Wollemia > Wollemia nobilis. The sequence continues at coordinate 762,596 of JAQPPZ010002362.1, forward strand.
CTCCTTATAGACCCTTTGTTGTTCAAGCACTTCATCACTAGGCCACCCATAACGAGCTTCCAAGGGAGGCCTTATATCTAGGTTGAGTGCTACATGTAGGTTTTCTTCTTGAAAGGATATTTTCTGAGTGGGAGTACCCCTTAATGAGGTGCCTCTATAGTCTTTTCTAGTGATGGCATGAGTTGGAATGCCCCTCAAGGAGGTGCCTCTAAAGTCATGTTCTGTAACTGCATGGTGTGGACTAACTTGTGTATCCTACCGCCAAGGCGGGATGGCCAAGTCTTTAGGACTATATCGGAGGCGACTTGTCCCCCTTGGTGCATTCTTTGCAGCTTATGCCCGTGATTGGGCTTGGCTACGGGTGTACACCATGGTGATGTTAACCTAAATCTGCAAAAAAAAAAAAAATTAGATTTTTCTTTTTATGAATTTTTTTATACACTAAACAGAAAATAGCATACACACATAAGCAATGATTATCTCTTTTAAAGATTAAAAGTATGCCCTAAATCTGGTTTAGTGTGTTTTGTTGTTTGTTTTTTGAAAGCTTTTTATGAAAACCATTTAAATTCAATTATGAAGGCTCTTATGACTCCCAAAATGGTTGCCCCTTCAATATACCATTTTTGGACCGATATACCAACCTCTCTATATACCCGCCCTTACATGAGGGAGACTATAGGTATGTGAGAGCAGATGATACGTGGAACATAGGTGGTATGGAAGGGGAATCGCTCTGTTTATGACACCTACCATAGAAGACTTATCCTCACCCACTAGGAATCACCCTAGCTACACTTGGTCAGCTTTCGTCAGGATTTACGTCTAGCAACAGTGCAATCGGGGTAATGTATGCAAATATCCAAGCCAACATGGTGATGAAATCCACTGTTGGTCTTGCTCAAGGGCTGGGGTTTTATGACTAGCTCCTTGGTTTAAGTAACCACATGATGTGTGGGGTTCATTTTAATTTGCAAAAAATGAAACAGACAAACAAAAAGGAAACTTTCCCTAAGCCATACAAAAACTAAAAATAAAAAAACAGAAAACAAAAATTTGATAGAGGCTTGTTAAAAACCCTTACCTCTTCTCTGCCCAAAAGGATGTTTCTTATTTTTTTCTTTGAAAAATGCACAGAATGCTATTCGTCCCTGGGTGGGATGAATACCAGAACATTATTTGTTCCAGGGTAGGATGAATGCCTATTCGTCCATGGGTGAGACGAATCCCAATTCTGTAATCATCACTGACCGAAACGAATAACAGTATAATGACTGAAAAATAGGTACTTGTAATCAAAACAAGTAATTTTAGATCATAAATCTAACCTAAAAAAAAAGAACAGAGGACAGAAGTCCCATCATGATCGCCATTGAAAGCACGAGATTTTGGAAGATTGAAAGGAAAACTAATGCGATGTATTCAAACCCCAAAGTTAATGCTTAAGGTCCTATAAAGAGAAATGCATGAAATGAAAGAAAAGAGATGAATTTAAATGAGATAAAATGAAGTATAGAAAGCACAACCCTTTTTATTTATACTCTTCCAATTCGGTTACAAAGACATCTCCTCCATTTTAGGGGGTAGGAGCGTTAACATAGTTTCAATTACAATCATGGATTTAGTGTTCCTCCTTCGCATGCCCACATATGAAATGGGCAGGCCAAAATGTTGTCGTCATTGGTATTGATGAATATTTAATCCTTGCTGCTCCTCCTGCATTCAAAGAAACAACAAATTGTTAGTAGCACCTGTGCATGATAATGAAAATTACAAATCTGAAAGAGTACTATTAATGAATATAAAAGATAAATATAATGATGATTAAAATGAATCTAAATAAACTAAAAATTTGACAGAAGCATAATCATGTAACTAGCAAAATACTGCAAAAGAAACAGACACAAAATTTTATATAGATCCATATTCATTTCGGGGTGGGACGAGTAAACCTGCAACAGTTTGCTACTCGTTCCGGGGTGAGACGAATAAACCTGCAATAAGGCAGGGGGTGCCCGAAGGAAAACCACCCACCGGTTGAGACTTTGTTTCGACACCAATCTACTTGGGATGAGTTCAAAACCTGTGGTGATGTGTTTTGGGCAAATAGGTAAGATATTGTGGCCAAAAAAATTGGGTTTTGGGTCTTGATTCGTGCCTCCAAAAGTCACCAAATGACCTCTCTTTCAATTAAGAGATTATGGATGTAAAAGCACAAATCGTAAGTAATTAAAAGGGCAGCACTTCATTGCTTAAAATGCTCCTTCTCTCTCTATATTTTGGGTGAGAAAACTCACCATTTTATAGACCCAAGGGGTCTCTTGAATTAACATGCAAGAGTGCTATTTTGCATGAATGTTTTTTTCTGTGAAGAGAAGATTTCTCCCTGATCAAGGACTTCATAACTGCTTTTGTAACTGCTTCTGCATGTTCAAAAGGACTCACTCACATTCCCATGCAATGAAGGGAGAGTTAAGTAGTTAATTTGAGTTGTCATGAAAAAGCCCACTCTCACTCCCATGCAATGAAGGGAGGGTCAAGTGGCAGATCTGAGTTGTCTTGAAAAGCTCACTCTTATTCCCATGTAGTGAATGGAGAGTCAAGTGGTAGATCTGAGTTGTCAAAAGAAATCACTCGTACTCCTATGCCATGAAGGGAGAGCTTAGTGGCAGTTTTGAGTTGTCCTTTTCCAAGGTTTGACTTTTTTTCGATCAAACCTGGTATTCGTTCCATCCCTAAACGAGCGTTGGAATTTGTCCCTGGTTGGAATGAGTACCAGTCTGTACTCGTTCTAGTGTGGAGCAAACAATTAGCAAAGTGCCTAAAAGGTGCCAAATTGACCTCTGACCTCTAAAACTACTTTTAAAAGTGGTTAGGACCACTTTTTAACCTCTGGGGGCTGCACTAGGGACCATTTGTGTCAATGCGATCAACGCTCGTTGTCACGTAATCGGATTGGTGTTGTTTTGGTGTCTACAAGGATATCCAAGAAATTAGGGAAGAGGTTGTCTCCTTCTTCCAATATCTCCTCTATGATACAAGTTCGAGAAGTGTTTTTATGAAATAAAAACTCCTTTAGAACATTCCTCACCTAGTACGAAAGAAATAAGTGATAATCTCAATAGTCTACTTAATGATGATGAGATTAAGAAAGAAATCTTTTCCATGGAAGGATTAAAGGCCCCTGGCCCAAATTGATTCCTCGTAATATTTTTCTAGAGGTTCTAGCATATCTTTGGGAGGGAGATCTATGAAGCTCTATGGGAAGTTCCATTTATTGGATTTTTCTCTAAGAATTTAAACATCAATTTCTTAGCTCTAATTCCAAAATCAACAGGCTCTATTGGGTCCAAATACTTCCACCCCATTAGCCTCTACAATACTATCTTAAAAAAATTCACTAAAGGTTTGGCTAACAAGGTTAAACCTCTCTTGTCTTTTTTGATTGATCTTGATCAATATGGCTTCATTTTGGGTCATCAAATCCTAGATGGGGTTATTTTAGTTCATGAACTCATACATTTAGTGGATAAAACTGGTAGAGAAAGAGCTTTTCTAAAACTAGACATGAATAAGACCTATGGCAGGGTCTCATGGGAATTTCTTCTTAATGTCCTCCAAAATTTTAGCTTTGACATGAGATGGATCTTTATTATTATAACCTGCATTTCGTCAGCTATATTTTAGTGCTTGTCAATGGCTCCTCTTTTGGGTACATTCGTAGTTTTTGTGGTATTTTTTAGGGATACCCAATCTCCATTTATTTATTTATTTTCATGGTAGAAGCATTGTGTAGGTCCCTTAATGCCTCTTTCTCTTTGGTTGGTATCAAACTAGCCTTGAGCATGAAACTGATCTTCCATCATCAATTTGAAAATGATACTTTTATTTCATTCATTGCCTTAATTTCTTAGTCTTGGTAAATAAAAAAAATCCTCATATGGTATGAAAAGGCAGCAGGAAAGAAGGTTAACTTTCTAAAGAGTAAAATATTCTTCTTAAGTTCATTTATTCTCAAACAAAGAATAATAGTAGCATAGTTGAGTTGTGAGATAGCAGAGTTTTTGTTGACTTACCTTGGGTTTCATCATTTTAAAGGGAGTTGCAAGGAATATTTATGGAAGTTGATGGTGGAAATGATGTAATGCAAACTTACCAACTAGAAAGAAGCTTTATTAAGCCAATAAGGTAAGGTTGTTTTAGTGAAATCTATACTTTAGAGTATATTTGTTTACTTTATATCCTTGTTCAAGATGCAAGGTAAAATAGTGCAGAATATCAAGCAGGTTCAAAAGTGCTTCTTATGGTTTGGGTCAGAGGAGAAGAAGAGGTTCCACTTAGTAGCATGGGATCAATTTTGTAGTATAAGGAATTTTGGATACCTGGGTCTGAGAAGGATGGACCAAATGAATAAGACCCTAGTTGCTAAACAAGGTTGGCACCTAACCCAGAACAAACAAGTTGATTGGGTTAATATTATAAAAGCAAAATATCTAAATAATGGGGAGAAATTCCTATCGTATAATGTTCTAGGATCAACATTAGAAAGGAAGGAAGATGAAATGTAGGCAATTATCGTATAATTTTTTTTTCCTAGATACCTAGCTAATGGATCAACTATTGGCTTCACTCCTAGAATTGGTAGTGGTTGAAGACTTCTACAGATGTACCTTTGGTTCTAAGGTTGAAGATTACATCAAAACTACAAATCATAGGAAGATATGGAGAGTTTTATGTAATCCTAACTTATCTCTAGCCAAGAAAATCACCCTTAAGAAGATATTAGACCTCCTAAAGTTCCAAGTCATCAAACCTATTGATGAAGCTGATAATATTTTCTAGAATGTATAATGTTTAGGAGTATTTTCCATGAAATCAACATATTTCCTCGAAGAGGACCCTGGATTGACTTGGTTCCCAAGCAGATTGGTTTCATATAAGGGATTAACCCCTAAGATAATTTTTCCTATGGCTTTCTATACAAAATAAAATCTTGACCATAGATCATCTACAATCGCAAGGTATGATTATTCCAAACTGATGTTACCTCTGTGGCTTGGATACTAAGTCAATACAACATGTCTTTAGTGCGCATTATCTAAGGATGTATTCTCCTCATTTTTCAATTTGGTTGGTGTTTGGTGGATATGCCCCTTTCAAATATCTGATCTTTAATACCAATGGGACCCTTCCTTATTTTCTCTCTATATTTCTCTATTTTGGAGATTTGATTTAGCTCACATCATGTGGTGTATTTGGAAGGAAATAAATTTGAGGTATTTTAAAGATACAGCTAATTAATCCCTCTCTAAATATGCTAAGAGCATTGCAACAATAGTGGATAATGTCTCTACCATATCTTTACACTCAGGTTCCTCTGCTAGGGAATTAGCTCTAGAGCTTGCTATGGGGTTTAAAATGTTTTTGAGGTTTACTACCCATTTGGATTCGAGTGGGAGAAGATAGATTTCTTGGGAACTAGCCCATATATGTTGGATTAAACTCAATTTTTATGGGGCATCCAAGGGTAACCCAAGAGAGGCAAGTGCAAGTGGCTTAATTCAAAATTGTAGCATAAAAATCCTTACCTCTATTGAGGATTTGGTACCTCAATCGAGTCATTTTTCTATAGCTCGTGCTCTCTTCCAATGGTATGGGACATGGTTCACATACTTCCATTTGGGTGTTTCACCGAAAAACTTGCTTTCTGATTTGCAAAGCTCTATGTGGGTGTTGTGCTTTATATACCACCATGAGGGCCATCATGGGATAAATGTGGGATAATGGCTCAAGAATCCCATAATTTTGTTCAAGTTATTTTTTAATAATTCTTTTATTTGAGAAATTATCAGACTGGGCAGTGCGGGTGGAGCAAATAATAGACCCTAGAATTAACATAGGGTCCACAAGGGAAAACAACCAATGGAAACCACAAATGGAGAAAATTCGACACTCACCACAATTGAGCGTTGCTCCCATGGGAGAGCATGGAGCATATTGTTGAGCCATGATTTGCTTGTTTGAGGGGCTGGGTCATGGTTTGTGTGCTTCCACTTGGGCATTTCACCCAAAATTTTGCTTCCCAATTTGCGAAGTTCTATGTGGGTGTTGTTATTTTTATACCACCATGAGAGCCATCATGGGATAAATGTGGGATAATGGCTAAAGACTTGTGCAGCATTACAGAAGTTATTTTTTAATAATTTTTTTATTTCAAAAATTATGAGATTGGGCAATGCGAGTTGAGCGAATAATGGACCCTAGAATTAACATGGGGCCCATGAGAGAAGACAACCAATGGAAACCACACATGGATAAAATTCCACTCTCACCACCATTGAGTGATGCTCCCATAGGTGAGGATGGAGCATATTGTTGGGCCATGATTCACTCGTTTGAGGGGATGGGTCATGGTTCACATGCTTCCACTTGAGTATTTCACCCAAAAACCTAATTTTTGATTTACAAAGCTCTATGTGGGTGTTGTGCTTTATAAACCACCGCGAGGGCCATCATGGAATAAATATGGGGTAATGGCTCAAGACTCCCATAGCATTGCTCAAGTTATTTTTAATAATTTTTTTTATTTTAGAAATTATGATACTGGGTGGTGTGGGTGGAGTGAATAATAGACCCTAGAATTAACATGGGGTAATGAGGTAAAACAACCAATGGAAACCACACATGGAGAAAATTTGACACTCACCACCATTGAGCGATGCTCCCACGAGAGAGGATGAATCATATTTTTGGGCCATGATTCACTCGTTTGAGGAGGTAGGTTCACGTGCTTCCACTTGACATTTTACCCAAAAGCCTACTTCCCAATTTGCAAAACTCTATGTGGGTGTTGTGCTTTATATACCACCATAAGTCCATCATGGGATAAATGGAGGATAATGGCTCAAGACTCCCACAATGTTTCTCAAGTTATTTTTTAATAATTTTTTTAATTGAGAAATTATCGGACTGGGAAGTGTGGGTGGAGCGAATAATGGACCCTAGAATTAACATGGGGCTCATGAGGGAAAATAGCCAATGGAAACCACACATGGAGAAAATTCCACTCACCACCATTGAGAAATGCTCCCACGAGAGAGGATGGAGCATATTTATAGGATATGATTCACTCATTTGAGAGGCTAGGTCATGGTTCATGTGCTTCCACTTGGACATTTCACCCAAAATTTAGCTTCTCTATTTACAAAGCTCTATGTGGGTGTTGTTCTTTATATACCACCATGAGGACCATCATGGGATAAATGTGGGATAATTTCTCAAGACTCCTGCAACGTTGCTCAAGTTATTTTTTAATAATTTTCTATTTAAAAAATTATGAGATTGGCCAGTGCAGGTGGAGTGAGTAATGGACCCTAGAATTAACATGGGGCCCATGAGGAAAAACACCCAATGGAAACCACACATTGAGAAAATTCCACACTCACTAGCATTGAGTGATGCTCCCATGGGAGATGATGGAGCATATTGTTGGGCCATGATTCACTCGTTTGAGGGGTTGGGTCATGGTTTGCGTGCTTCCACTAGGGTATTTCACCCAAAATACTGCTTCCTAATTTTCAAAGCTCTATGTGGGTGTTGTGCTTTATATACAACCATGAAGACCATCATGGCATTAATATGGGATAATGGCTCAAGACTCTTGCAGTGTTGCTCAAGTTATTTTTTAATAATTTTTTTATTTGAGAAATTATGAGACTGAGCAGTTCGGGTGGAGCAAATAATGGACCCTAGAATTAACATGGGGCTCATGAGGAAAAAAACCCAATAGAAACCACACATGGAGAAAATTCTAAACTCACCACCATTGAGCGATTCTCCCACAGGAGAGGATGGAGAATATTGTTGGGTCATGATTCACTTGTTTGAGGGGTTGGGTCATGGTTTGTGTGCTTCCACTTGGTCATTTCACCCAAAATCCTACTTCCCAATTTTCAAATCTCTATGTGGGTTTTGTGCTTTATATACCACCATGAGGGACATTGTGGGATAAATGTGAGATAATGGCTCAAGACTCCTACAACGTTGCTCAAGTTATTTTTTAATAATTTTTTTTGAGAAAGTATGAGACTAGGAAGTGCGGGTGGACCAAATAATGGACCCTATAATTAACATGGGACCATGATGGAAAACAACCAATGGAAAATACACATGGAGAAATTTCCACACTCGCCACCATTGAGCAATGGTCCCATGGGAGAGGATTGAGCATATTTATGGGTCATGATTCACTCATTTGAGGGGATGGGTCATGGTTCACATGCTTCCACTTGGGAATTTCACCCAAAATCTTGCTTTCTGATTTACAAATCTCTATGTGGGTGTTGTGCTTTATATACCACCATGAGGGCCATCATGGGATAAATGTAGGATAATGGCTCAAGACTCCCATAATGTTGCTCAAGTTATTTTTTAATAATTTTTTATTTGATAAATTATTAGACTGGGCAGTGTGGGTGGAGCGAATAATAGGCCCTAGAATTAACATGGGGCCCATGAGGGAAAACAACCAATGGAAACCACACATGAAGAAAATTCCACACCCACCGTCATTGAGCGATGCTCCCATGGGAGAGGATGGAGCATATTACTAGGCCATGACTCAATCATTTGAGGGGTTGGGTCATGGTTTGTGTGCTTCCACTTGGGCATTTCACCCAAAAGCATGCTTCCCAATTTGCAAACCTCTATGTGGGTGTTGTGATTTTTATACCACCACGAGGACCATCATGGGATAAATGTGGGATAATGGCTCAAGACTCCCGTAGTGTTGCACAAGTTATTTTTTAATAATTTTTTTATTTGATAAATTATGAGACTGGGTAGTGCGAGTGGAGCAAATAATGGACCCTACAATTAACATGGGGCCCATGAGGGAAAATAGCCAATGGAAACCACACATGGAGAAAATTCCACACTCACCAACATTGAGTGATGCTCCCACAGGAGAGGATGTAGCATATTGCTAGGCCATGACTTGCTTGTTTGAGGGTATGGGTCATGGTTCACATGCTTCCAATTAGGCATTTCACCCAAAATCCTACTTTATAATTTGTAAAGCTCTATGTGGGTGTTGTGGTTTATATACCACCATGAGTACCATCATGGGATAAATGTGGGATAATAGCTCAAGACTCTCGCAACGTTGCACAAGTTATTTTTTAATAATTTTTTTGTTTGAGAAATTATGAGACTGGGCATTGTAGGCAGAGTGAATAATGGACCCTAGAATTACCATGGGTTCTATGAGGGAAAGCAGACAATGTAAAACAGACATGGAGAAAATTCCATACTCACCACCATTGAGCGATTCTCCCAGGAGAGAGGATGAAGCATATTTCTAAGCCATGATTCACTCATTTGAGGGGTTGGGTCACGGTTTGCATGCTTCCACTTGATATTTCACCCAAAATCCTACTTCCTAATTTGCAAAGCTCTATATTCGTGTTGTGATTTATATACTACCATAAGTCCATTGTGGGATAAATGGGGATAATGGCTGAAGACTCCTGTAGTGTTGCTCAAGTTATTTTTTTATAATTTTTTATTTGAGAAATTATGAGTCTAGGAAGTGCAGGTGGATCAAATAATGGAGCCTAGAATTAACATGGGGACCATGAGGGAAAATATTCAATGGATACCACATACGTAGAAAATACCATACTCACCACCATTGAGTGATGCTATGATGGGAGAGGATGGAGCATATTTCTAGGCCATGATTCACATATTTGAGAGGCTAGGTCATTGTTAGCGTGCTTCCACTTGGGCATTTCACCTAGAAGACTACTTGATTTACAAATATCTATGTGGATGTTGTGCTTTATATACCACCATGAGGACCACCATGGGATAAACGTGGGATAATGGATGAAGACTCCCATACCGTTGCTCAAGTTATTTTTTAATAATTTTGTATTTGAGAAATTATGATATTGGGTAGTGCAGGTGGAGTGAGTGATGGACCCTAGAAACAACATGGGGTCCATGAGGGAAAACAACCAATGCAAACCACACATGGAGAAAATTCCACACTCACTACAATTGAGTGATGCTACCATGAGAGAGGATGGAGCATATTGTTGGGCCATGATTCACTCATTTGAGGGGGTGTGTCATGGTTCATGTGCTTCCACTTGGGCATTTCACCCAAAATCCTACTTCCTAATTTGCAAAGCTCTATGTGGGTTTTGTTATTTATATACAACCTCAAGGGCCATCGTGGGATAAATGTGGGATAATGGCTCAAGACTCCCGCAACGTTACTCATGTAATTTTTCAATATTTTTTTTATTTGAGAATTTTATGAGACTGGTCAGTGTGGGTGGAGCAAATAATAGACCCTAGAATTAACATGGAGCCCATGAGGGAAAACAACCAATCAAAACCACACATGGAGAAAATTCCACACTCATCACCATTGAGCGATGCTCCCATTGGAGAGGATTGAGCATTTTTCTAGGCCATGATTCTCTCATTTGAGGGGTTGGGTCATGGTTCGTGTGTTTCCACTTGATATTTCAACCAAAAGCCTTCTTCCCAATTTGAAAAACTCTATGTGGGTGTTGTGATTTATATACCACCATGAGGGCCATTGTGGGATAAATGGGGGATAATGGATCAAGACTCCGATAATGTTGCTCAAGTTATTTTTTAATGATTTTTTTATTTGAGAAATTATGAGACTAGGTTGTGCAGGTGGAGCAAATAATAGACCCTAGAATTAGCATGGGGGCCATGAAAAAAAATAGCTAATGAAAACCACACATGGAGAAAATTCCACACTCACCACCATTGAGCGATGCTCTCATGAGAGATGATGGAGCATATTATTGGGCCATAATTCGCTCGTTTGAGGGGCTAGGTCATGCTTCGCATGCTTCCACTTGGGCATTTCACCCAAAAGCTTACTTCCCAATTTGCAAATCTCTATGTGGGTGTTGTGCTTTATATACCACCGTGAGGGCCATCGTGCGATTTATGGGATAATGACTCAAGACTACTGCAATTTTTCTCAAGTTATTTTATAACAATTTTTTTATTTGAGAAATTATAATACTGGGTAGTGTTGGTGGAGCGAATAATGGACCCTAGAATTAACATGGGACCCATGAGAGAAAACAACCAACAAAAACCACACATGGAGAAAATTCCACACTAACCACCATTTTGCGATGCTCCCAAGGGAGAGGATGGAGCATATTGCTAGGACATGATTCGCTCATTTGAGACGATGGTTCATGGTTTACATGCTTCCTCTTGATATTTCACCCAAATCCTGCTTTTCGATTTGCAAAGCTCTATGTGGGTGTTGTGCTTTATATACCACCATGAGGGCCATTGTGGGATAAATGGGGGATAATGGCTCAAGACTCCTACACCGTTGCTCAAGTTATTTTTAATAATTTTTTTATTTTAGAAATTATGAGACTGGGTAGTGCGGGTGGAGTGAATAATGGACCCTAGAATTAACATGGGGCCCATGAGGGAAAATAGCCAATGGAAACCACACATGGAGAAAATTCCAAACTCATCGTGATTGAGCAATGCTCCCATGGGTAGGATGGAGCATATTGATAGGCCATGATTCGCTCATTTGAGCAGATGGGTCATGGTTCCCATGCTTCCACTTGGGCATTTCACCCAAAAGCATACTTCTTGATTTGCAAAGCTCTATGTGGGTGTTGTGCATTATATACCACCATGAGGACCATTGTGGGATAAATGTGGGATAATGGCTCAAGACTCCCGCACCATTGCTCAAGTTATTTTTTAATAATTTTTTTATTTGAGAAATTATGAGACTGGGTAGTGCGGGTGGAGCGAATAATGGACCCTGGAATTAACATGGTGCCCATGAGAGAAAACAACCAATGGAAACCACACATGGATAAATTTCCATACTCACCATTGAGTGTTTCTACCATAGGAGAGGATGGAGCATTTTACTGGGCCATGATTCACTCATTTGAGGGGTTGGGTCATGGTTCGCATGCTTCCACTTGGGAATTTCACCCAAAAGCCTACTTCCTTATTTTTAAAGCTCTATTTGGGTGTTGTGCTTTATATAACACCACAAGAACCATCTTGGTATAAATGTGGGATAATGGCTCAAGACTCCCACAGTGTTGCTCAAGTTATTTTTTAATAATTTTTTTATTTGAGAAAATATGAAACTGGGTAGTGTAGGTGTAGTGAATAATAGACCCTGGAATTAACATGGGGACCATGAGGAAAAACAACCAATGGAAACCACGCATGGAGAAAATTCCACAGTCACCACCATTGAGCTATGATCCTGCAGGAGAGGATGGAGCATATTTTTGGGCCATGATTCACTCATTTGAGGGGCTGGGTCATGATTCACATGCTTCCACTTGGCATTTCATCCAAAAGCCTACTTCTCGATTTGCAAAGCTCTATGTTGGTGTTGTGCTTTATATACCACCATGAGCAACATCGTGGGATAAATGAGGGATAATGGCTCAAGACTTTCGCATCGTTGCTCAAGTTATTTTTTAATAATTTTTTTATTTTAGAAAGTATGAGACTGGGTAGTGCAGGTGGAGAAAATAATATATCCTAAAATTAACATGGGGCCCATGAGGTAAAATAGCCAATGGAAACCCCATATAGATAAAATTCAACACTCACCACCATTGAGCGATGCTTCGACAGGAGAGGATGAAGCATATTTTTGGGCCATGATTCACTCGTTTGAGGGGTTGGGTCATGGTTCACCTGCTTCCACTTGGGTATTTCATCCAAAATCCTGCTTCCTGATTTGCAAAGCTCTATGTGGGTGTTGTGCTTTATATACCACCATGAGGACCATCATGGAATAAATGTGGGATAATGGCTCAAGACTCACGCAACGTTGCTCAAGTTATTTTTAATAATTTTTTTATTTGAGAATTTATGAGATTGGGCACTACGGGTGGAGTGAATAATGGACCCTAAAATTAGCATGGGCTCCATGAGAGAAAACAAAAAATGGAAACCGAACATGGATAAAATTCCACACTCACCACCATTAATCAATGCTCCCATGGGAGAGGATGGAGAATATTGTTGGGCCATGATTCACTCATTTGAGGGGCTAGGTCATGGTCCGCATGCTTCCACTAGGGTATTTCACCCAAAATATTGCTTCCTGATTTGCAAAGCTCTATGTGGGTGTTGTACTTTATATACAACCATGAAGTCCATCATGGAATTAATTTGGGATAATGGCTCAAGACTCTCGCAATGTTTCTCAAGTTATTTTTAATAATTTTTTTATTTGAGAAATTATGAGACTGAGCAGTTCGAGTGGAGCAAATAATGGACCCTAGAATTAACATGGGGCTCATGAGGGAAAAAACCCAATGGAAACCACACATGGAGAAAATTCCATACTCACCACCATTGAGTGATGATCCCATAGGATAGGATGGAGCATATCGTTGGGCCATAATTCGCTCGTTTGAGGCGTTGGGTTATGGTTCACGTGCTTCCACTTGGGCATTTCACCCAAAATCCTTCTTTCCAATTTTCAAATCTCTATGTGGGTGTTGTGATTTATATACCTCCATGAGGACCATAATGGGTTAAATATGGGATAATGAATCAAGACTCCCATAATATTGCTCAAGTTATTTAAAAAAATATATTATTTAAGAAATTATGAGACTAGGAACTCTAGGTGGACTGAATAATGGACCATAGAATTAACATGGGGTCCATGAGGGAAAACAACCAATGGAAACCACACATGGAGAAAATTCCATACTCACAACCATTGAGTGATGCTCTCACAAAGAGGATGGAGCATATTGTTGGGCCATGATTCGCTCATTTGAGGGGTTGGGTCATGGTTCGTGTAATTGAGATCAATCATATGCCATCACATCTAGGGTAAGAGGAAACATCCTACAAGCAATATCTTCATGTTCCACCTGTAATATCACCATATCATCTTTATAGGCTTGAATATGTTCTTTGATTATTCTTGATCCATCATATCTATACCTGGGCAAATACCTTCGTACATTTTTAGGAATATCATGGGCTACTCCAGGAAGATTTAGTGGGTTGTTATGGCCACCTAACCAAGGTGCAAATGCTATTGGTGTTGCCATTGGTCTACTTTGGGGAGGAACAAATGGAACAATGGCCTGAGATGAGATAACAATGTGGGGATTGTTACTTGACTAGAATTTGGTACTCTTGGGTCTTCTTGGAGGAGAAAGGCTATGAAATTTAGTGTATTCAAAAGTCTTAGATCTATTAACAATAATCCTAAGTTGTAGTTTGAAAAATTATCAAATAATTTGAAGTGATACAATAAATTTAAACAAGTTTATCCCTTAACATCAAATCAATTAATCAAATATTAGGCTCTCCTTCTAGCACCAATTATGTTGAGTGATATATTTTTTAGATAACAAACACATACTAACTAGGACTCATGCAGGATGTCCTCTCTTGAAAGGATATTCATGATCTCCCCAAGGTTCGGGTGAGGTTGGTCTAACCTAGTAACGTTTATTGATCTTTTGATTCAAAGGAAAAATAATGGAATATATAGAATATTCAAGGCCTTTATGTAGCCCTCACAAGGAGATTACTAGTTCTAGTTCTGATTAATTAACTGTCTTGACATAAAGAACTCAGGGCTTTGCTTAATTGTATAGTAAATCATGAAGATATGATCATTTAACATCAAAATTCACCTAAAAATTTAGTGAAATAATAATATTTTTGGATTGCTACCTTAGAATTATCAAAGCATTATAGTAATTTATTTATCTGAAACTTGCAGAGATAAAACACAACATAATGAAATCAAGGTTTAGAAATGAATTTTTTGCCAATCTACTCCTAATTTTAGCTATTTTTCAAACAAAATGCAAAAATAAGGGTTAGAAAAATAAAATCAAACAAGTCATGGTGAATTCACATATTTGCAAGGGTTCTATTGAAGCCTTTGATTTTGAATTAAACCAATATCAACCTTGACCAATTATCACACAATCTAAGACCAAGATGGTGCCATATTCAAGGGAAATGAAGCAAAATACAAAAATAAATTCAAATGCAAACACCATTAACATGCGCAGATTGCATCGAAAATATCCATATTTTACATTGAATTAAAATATTTGGGAATTACATAGTTTTAGAATGGCTAGCTATAGGTGATTGTCCTCACAAGTTTCCAAATACCACAACAAGGGCATAGATGCTCCTCAAACTAACAAAAAAAAGATGAAAATACTAAAATTCTATCTTTCAAATTGCATCTGCCCCTAGGAATTCGGTTTCAATGGCTATTTATTGCCATACATTATCAAAAATTTATTTGTTTTCAATGGTAAATGATGATGTATCATATTGTGATTCAGTTACCCTTCCGTGTCAATTTCTTCTGTAACTATTTCTGCAACTATAAATATTCTATGACTTTCTATCATCTAAAATTTCTTCAACTTTTGCCTTCTAGTATTATGCTCGATTAATTCTATCTTTCAAATTGCATATGGCCCCTAGGAATTGGGGTTCAATGGCTATTTATAGCCTTACATTATCCAAATTTCATTTTTTTGCAATGGTAAATGATGATGTATCATATTCTGATTCAGTTACCCTTCCGTGTCAATTGCTTCTGTAACTATTTTTGCAATTGTAGATCTTCTACAAATTTCCATCATCTAAAATTTCTTCAACTTTTACCTTTTGGTATTATGCCTGGTTTCTATTATTTTCTATAAATTAAATTATAAACCAACATTAGTTATAGTGACGTGAATAAAAAATTAAATCTATTGTTATTATTATTTATTATTTTATGATCATTTTTTCATGTATTTATTTATTTCATTCAAAACTTGCATGGGGGTTTAATTACTCATTCGAGGCCTTTGGGACTCTTGTTTGGCAAAGTAATCAAATAGGATGATGATTTCAATAGAACTATGATTAGGAACAAATATGACAGGTCATTTTTTAATCAAAGAGGGTCAATTTAGGATCACTTAGGACTTTGGAAATGGTATAAAAATCTCATCATTATAATTGTTTTGATATAGGAGCCTATATTTTAGAGGATATAACTTTTGATCCGATCGTTGGATCGGCTTGAAATTTTATAAGGATCTCAATATAGAGGTGGACAATATTGTGACTACGTCCCTAGGACCTACATCGTTGTTTCAAGGTCTTTTCTAGATTTTTTCAAGCCCTAATTCCTTCATCTAATGCCTCAAAAATGGTTTTTAATGATTTTGTAGAAGTTTTTTCCAAGGGGGATTTCGACTTTCATAATTTTATATAGACATGTTTAGTTGGTGAGATTTGATAAGATCCTAATATTGGTATTATAGTGGTGCTTTTTAATGGTTCCTTAATGGATAGGAATTGATTCATGAAGGAGATCATCAAATGGATTGATCACAAAATACTTAAGCTCTAAAAACCAATATGACAATGGTAGGCCTCTCGAATAACTTTACCTTCTAATGACCTTAAAATTTGAAAATTAACCATTACGAATTGAAGCTTTGACCCTTATATCTCAATATCTACCAACATTTCAAAACTCTTGGTGTAGTCAAATTATCAAAACATTCGAGGCAAGCAATGAAATCCTCAAAAACTTCAAATGGGTCCCCAATTGGGGTAAGTTGTGCAGTGGCAACAAACATGACCCATTATCAACATGTTGTTTGGTTACTCTGATTGGCTAAAAATGCCTGCTTAATCATGCAATTCCCACTTTCGGGTCCCATATCTCTGGAAATACTTAGCATAAATTCATAAAATTACCCCCTTTGAATGCAGCTCAAAAAATGATTTCAAGAAAGTATATATTTGCCTATGTTCTAAGGAGATTTGAAGCTAAAAAGTGCTTGTTTTTATAGAATGTCCAAGTTGTTGTGACCCATGCAAATACATGGATGGATTAGGTGAAATTGTCTTAATAAAATATTTATGAGGAAATATGGATGACAATAAAACTAAATTACCAATAAAAAAAAGAGTCTAACTGGAGGTAAGAAAAGGACAAGTTCAATCGAAAGTCTGGTAAAGCACAAGTTTGCAAAATTAAACCCCAACTTCACTCGTTTAGACCACTAGAAAGGGTAATTTAAAATTAAAATAAATCCAACTAAAACCATCGACAATTGAATGAAGAATTTAAAATGTAGAAACCCTTGGAACCAAAAGGGTTGGTAAATGGAGATTAAAGAATAACCATAAAGACCACTAGAATTAATAGTCTAGTAAAAAAAAAAAATTGACAAAGTTCCCATGAATTAGAGGAAATAAAATTTCTCAAATATTGCCAACCCGTCGAAAATCCATAAAGAAATTAAAACCCATTAACAATATTAGTTGGAAAACATAAAGGTTGGTGAATTTAAAATCCGGTAGTTGGCAATTGGTCTAGAACCTAAAAATCCATAAAGAAATTAAAAACCCATTTAACACTTAAACCACGAGGATATTAGTTGGGAAACATAAAGTTTAGTGAATTTAAAAGACGGTAGTTGGCAATTGGTCTAGTACCCCGATAAAAAGAGAAAATCAATCCACAACATATATTAAACCCAAGAAATTGGATAATAACATAGACTATTTTGGAGAAACATTCATACCAATTAAAATAAAATCCTGCTAATTAGAATTTGCACCGGACACTATAGAATTTTATAGAAGGAAGAGTAAATTTTTTTGTAAAATGTAGAGAAAATTCATCACAAAATGTATAAAGGAAGCCAGAAAACGGGAAAATCATCGAAAATTGCAAATATTGATGGCTTGATAATAAAGTAAAATCTTCTCAATATTAAACGCTCTGAATCCCGCTCACGTGATTCATGCGAAATTACAAATCCACCAACGTCGGCAATGGAATCACGGCAAAGTGCACACCCTCTGAATTAGACCAATGCAACGTTTCTCACAGATTTTGATGTTTTTTTTTATTTGATTTGATACTCTTCAAGAAGATGTATTTGGGTGGATTTACGTTCCAGAAGATGCACTTAGACATTTAGGTCAGCGTTTGTTTTTGCAGTAGTGTTTGTTTTTTCTTTGGGCACTTCAAGTTGGATGGCTCTATCCGTCAACTCAGTAATTTGAAATGTTTGAATGTGTAATTGTTTTTTATTTATTACTTGTCCAAATAATATTTTTTTTTATTTATTACTCCAAAACTTATAAGATAAGAGTGTTGTTGGATTAGATGCTCTTGACCCACAAAAATAACATTGACAATCACGTGCAGGTCGCGTTCATTGTGGCGTCCATGACTTCCGTGGCGGCCATGACTTCCGTCGGGGTAGCAGCCTAAACCGCTTTTTAAGGCCTTTCCATATTAGTAAATGCACGAGGGAACGTGTCGTGCCGCCAACACAATAGGGCAGATGTATGTATACAGACATGGCAACACAAGAAACCAAGTCTACGATTTCTGACGGAGGGAGATCTGTTCAGACGATCAAAATGTTTGATTTGAATGAAAACCGAGCAGCGGGGGCCTCTTCTTCTCCCAAACTAAGGTCGTTACCATCATATGGTAAGGACATTCCTGCAGTGTCGAGGCAAAAGCAGACCGAGATATTGAAAAACAGTTATTCGTCCGAAAGTGGTGGCCGTCCCGAATCGTCGACCAGTCCAGAAAATCCGTCGTCTAAAGTTGGAAGGAAGCGAACCAGGGCGTCAAGGGTCGCCCCCACCATCGTTGTCAACATGGACGTGTCAACTTTCCGGGCGAAGGTTCAGAAATTCACAGGAATGCAGAGGCTAGAAACACAGGAAAGCACCTCACATTCCATGCCTTTGAATCCGACCGCCGCACGACCTGTGGATCAAACTTTTATGGTGCCTCCCAATTATAATAACAACCATAGTAATGATATTACAAATTTTTCCTCTACAACCGCTAGTCCTTCCTTTAGTTTTCCTTCAGCGTGGCCTGCCACATCTGTACCCAGTTTCACATTCCACCCTTTCCTTCAACAGCAACAGCAGCAGCCGCCTTTTCATGGGACTCCCTTTGGCTTGCACCCATTCTTTAGAACCATGCCCTCTAATGCTAATAACAATCGCAATACTTATTAAAGGATGGAAGATCACGCTCTGAAGAATGGACAGCCCACATCGCCTATGTTTGCCTTTCTGTGGTCACTTTTCAATAACACAAAGGGAAGGGCTGCTCCAAAGCTACAGGTCATGTGATTTCATTGTGTTTTAATATTAGTAGCGCACTTGAATATTTCAGGAACTATTTTCTTGTTGGATATTATGATGGCTGGGAGTTGAGGTTTTAGATTTTTTAAACGTTTGTTACCAAAGCCAGGTATTCTTCGATGCCTAGTTATGTTGGAAAAGCATTACATAGTAGCAATGGGAAGAGTAACTTGTTTTGAATTGGAGTTAGAATTAGATTTATGTGGGAGAAGATAATTGCATCTTATTGTTTTGGTCGTCATCTAAATAAGGATAGAAAATAAAACTATATTACAGCGAGAATAGAAACGGAGGATAAAGACCAGCACAGCTTAATTTAATTGAGAAGAAGACTTATGAACAAAATTGGTCTATGGCACTGAAAGATCATAATCAAATTATAGTAGCAGACTAGCTGTGGTTAGTTAATTGTATCAAACAATCAAAATAAAACTAAAATTAGAAACTAGAAAATACTATCCATAAATTGGAACAGAATATAGATAAAATCGGCGAACATTTGAAGTTATCTTGTAGAAAATAAGTGTTGATGTTATCTTTGGTAGCTGGATGCTTCTTTATATCTGTCTAGCATTGAACGTTTTACAACATTTAGTATAACTGATGAAATTAACGAGGTAGATTGATTGGAAACAGTCTGAATGACAGCCAACGTGCAACGACAGTTAAAGTCATTGGAGTATATCCAAGAAAATGCGTATTACATTGACAACAACTAAAATTAAAAACTAAGGGTTAGTATAAACAAAACAATTTATCTACTAACAATGTTTATCTTTGTTTTGCAATTGTTTGTTGTTCATTAAAATTGAACCACAAGTTGTCATTCGGTAATTATTATTTAATAATTTATTATCATATTTTATGAAAGCATGAAAAAGGCTGAATTATACTTACAGGAACTGAAACAATTTTTAAAAAATAAAAATAAAAAATAAAGTTGAATAATTATACTTACAAAAGCTGAACAATTTAACGAGAAGGTGAAACACTAAGAATCTCTTGAGATATCCAACAAACGTCCAAAGATATGCACAGATCTGAGAACGAAGAGAATGAAAATAATTTTATTTTGAAAATTGACAGGTCCGTCGTATTAGAACAGAGAATTATCCAGCAAAAGAAATATTGGAGGACCCTTTCCACCTGATGGGAATGCAATTAGATGAATCGAGAGAGGTCATATCATCAGAAGAACCTGAAATAAAGAGATGTAAAAATAAGAAGCATCAATTGAAACTAAAAGACATGACCCTTTACGAAAAACGATTTTCCACCATGGCTGTCTTCTCCGATCTTTCATTTGCACCTGAACGCCATGCCCTGCCAAGGAATAAAGTTTATTTCTTGATTAAGAAATATGACATGAGAATTAGGAGCTATGCATTTTTGAAGTAAAAAACAGGTGAAGGAACCATAAAACAACTAGTACACGTTTGTTATAATGTTCTGGATGTGTTTGTTTTGTTTTGGTAATAACTTTGGTGGATGTGTTTGTTTTGTTTTGGTAATAACTTTGGTCGATCGGACTGTACAATTTAAATTCAGGTTCAATGTTCTTTTCATAACTCTTTAGATTCTCTTGATCCATGAAGATGAGTATTCATATTTCAAATATTAGTGTCCGTAGAACAGTCAGTGGTTGAATTTTCCAACCATCGAAGAGAAAGGGTCATTAATTAATAATATTTAAACACGGTAGAACCATATAAATTATGTTGCAAGTTACAACTACAAAATTATATAAATTTATTTGGGTGAAACTGCATTATTAAATTAGTATTCTGGTATGTTTGTTATTCTGGTATATTTGTTGTTGCCATCTAAATTTCATTAAAGAATATTCTTTATTGTATGATAAGTTTTTGTTGTCATCACTCAAATAAAGATGAATAAGTCAATTAATGGGACATAATAAAATATATAGAATTATGATAATGAAAATAATAACATCCAACCAAATAAAAATAGATGAATAAGTTAATTAATGAGAAATAAATAAATATATAAAATTATGATAATGAAAATAATAATTTTTTCAAGTTATTTTTTATGTAAGAGTATATAATTTCATTTATACACAATATATAAACTAATTTAGGTACTAATTGATCACTCATATATTCTATTGAATCCAATAATCTTTGAAATATATTTGTTATCATCCAACTTTAACCATACAATATTGCAAGTTTTTGTTGTCATCTTACTCCATTTATACAAACCAATTCAACTACAGTTTGATAATCCACCAAGTAAGGATAGATAATTAAATTAACTGATAATATCCATCAATATATAAAATCATGACTCCTAATAATAACTTTTCCATGTTCTTCTTTTGAAATACTCAGAAAATTAGAACATGGGCTACTTCAGCGAAAATCTTGCATGTATAAAATAGTTACACTTTTACTTTTACTTAACTGGTTTGTGTAATATTATTCCCATACAAACTATTTATTTCCAATATAAATAAATAAAAAATTCACTATAATACTCTCTTCTTCTACAACCGCTAGTCCTTTTACTTTTCCTTCAGCGTGGCCTGCCACATCTGTACCAAGTTTCACATTCCACCCGCTAGTCCTCCTTTTAGTTTTCCTTCAGCGTGGCCTGCCACATCTGTACCCAGTTTCACATTCCACCCTTTCCTTCAGCAGCAACAGCAGCAGCCGCCTTCTTATGGTACTCAATTTGGCTTGCACCCATTCTTCAGTATCCCTCTAATGCTAATAACAATCGCAATACTTATTAAAGGATGGACACGCTCTCAGGAATTCTGTGATGTAATGGACACCCCACACCGCCTGTGTTTGCGTTTCTGTGTTCACTTGTCAATAACACAAAGGAGAGGGTTGCTCCATAGCAACAGGTCATGTGATTTCATTGTGTTGTAGCGCACTTGAATATTTCAGGAACTATTTTCTTGTTAGATATCACGATGGCTGAGCGATGGGGTTTTAGTTTTTTTAAACGTTTGTTACAAAGCCAGGTATTCTCCGATGCCTAGTTATGTTGGAAAAGAATTACACAGTAGCAATGGAAAGAGTAACTTGTTTTGAATTGGAGTTTGAATTAGATTTATGCGGAAGAAGATAATTACAGCTTGATATTGCATAATATTGTTTTGGTCGTCATCTAAATAGGTATAGAAAATAAAACAAAAGTACAGCAAGAATAGAAACGGAGGATAAAGACCAGGAGCACAACTTAATTTAATTGAGGAGAAGACTTGTGAACAAAATAGGTCAATGGGATCGATGATAACCAAATTATAGTAGCATACTAGTGTTAGGTTGTGGAGTTTGATCTTGGTTAAATATAAATCAATCCAGAAAAGACCATAATTTATAGGTCTATTCTTGGTGTCTAATTCCAAGATAGAATCTATAAAATTAATGGTTGCATGGAAATCAATGTGATTTTTCAAGGTGTGATTTTTTGGGTTAATTATAACATGCATGTGATTGTTTTTCACATGCATGTATTTGGATTTCCCTATTTATGTAATACCTCCGGTAGAGAGGATTGTATCTTGTTTATGGGAAATACATAGGATTGTGCATTCCTGTAGAGAGATAAAAAATCTTGGTGTAGAGCTTGATGCAAGGGTGTTTACATGTTGAATTACTGTTAGAGTAATTGTGTGGAGATGCTGGTGTTTTGAAGAGGAATTTGCAGCTGGTTGTGTTGTAGGATTACTCCCTTCAGAGATTGTATTGGTGTTAATACAAAGGACTAGTGTTGGGTGAACCACATTATATGTTGTGTTTTATCTTGTCTTGCATGTTTATGTTCTTCTTATCTGATGGTTAATAGTTTTTGTTGTTAATGATTAAGTTTCTTGCATCAAGAATCCCTTTTGTTTATATAGTGAATCCTAACAACTAGCTGTTGTTAGCTAATTGTATCAAACAATCAAAATAAAACTAAAATTAGAAACTAGAAAAATCTATCCATAAATTGGAACATATAGATAAATTCAGCTAGCTAGGACAACAACATTCAAGAAAAGCTATAAACAATAGGTTGTAATGTTATATTTGGTAGTTGGATACTTCTTTATATATGTCTAGTGAAGTTTTAAATACACATCGAGCGTCACTAATAAGGTCTCGCGACCATGGGAGTCGCTGGCTTCCAGTAGTGACTCGACGTCGCTCAAAAGAAGAGCGATAACTAGCAGTCTTTCAATAAATGAGCAATAATGGACAACTATAACCAAGACAAAAATTGCTTAAAAATTAAGTGATGCCTGTAATCGCTCACTTCAATCAACGAGGACGAGACTTGTATGTGCAACGAGCAACATCGAAAGATAAATTTGCAAAGAGGACTATTTAATGGAGATGGTGATCGCTAGTAACAATAGCAATATCGAGAATTTCAAGTAAATATGAGTGAGGGAGATTGATATATTAATTAATGCATCGAAGGATGTAATTCATGGTCAGGGTAAAGCAATTATCAAAGTCACTCATAGGATGAGCGATGATGAGATTCACTCAATAGCTAGAGCGACTCTCAAAATCGCTCACAGGATGAGCGAGAAGGGGACAAGGGTTAGACAAAAAACTTAAATTAAAGTGCCAACAATAAACAACGCTTCCACATTCACTTTGGGAAGGGATCAAGTATGGGTTTGACAAGAATCGCTTGTGACCAAGATGAAGTTAGAGATCGCTCGTTTTCCTTAGCGAGAAGAGTAAGATGTGGTATGTTAGCGAACAAAGGAGACATGCGATTCAAAGATTTTATTGACAGAGAATAAGTGAAACTTGGAAATTTAACCCAAACATCCACCTTGCAAAATAGAATGGATTTAACACAAAAAATAGAAAAACAACATCCAAGTTACAATACTAACTCCGCTGTAGGAGTACATGCATCTGCATAAAATGTAGGATAAACTCAAAATAAGCAGTACACTGAATCTGTTGTTTGATGCTAGAAATTGCTTGGTTGTTGGTTTTCTTCCACTAATCTGCTCTCTGCTACACTTTCTCTCCTAAACTGTCATGCTTATCTACAATTCTAAAGTTCCTAGAATATATATAGCTAGGCATAGGAGAAAAAAAATGCGGGAAAACTTCCAACTACCCGCATGTGGGAAATAAGTGTGACGTCAAATCACAAGGAAACTCAAAAATTTCATCTTCTTTGTTTTTGTCGAGTGATTCCCATAATCGCTCCTTTCTTGAGAAATTCTTAGGATTTCTGTAGTGGGTGAGCGATTCTCAGAATTGCTCACCTCTGGAGTGATTTGAGTCAAGGGTGAAATAAGGTTTATTTTTTCTAACACCCTCCTTTAAACCTGATTTCACAAGCACTTTGACGCCCAACATTTCATGCAATCTACTAAAGTCCTCCTTCAAAGGCTTCATAAAAATGTTAGCTATCTGCTCCTTGGATCTGAAAAACTGTAGCTAAACCTCAACCGACTTCACCATCTCTCTAATGAAGTGATACCTAATGCGGATGTTCTTTGTCCACTCATGAAACACTGGATTCGTAGACAGTGCTATGGCGGATTTGTTATCATAAAATATCATTCTGGTGCATTTTGATGGATGTTTTAGTTCACCTAAAACCTTTCGTAGCCAGACTTCTTGGCATGTGGCTAATGTGGCTATGACATTCCTAGTCTCAGCGATAGACAACGCAATGATCGGTTGCTTCTTAGATGACCATGACATTGCTCCTGATATGATATGGAATGCATACCCAGAAGTGCTCTTTCGATCATCAATACTACCAACTCAATCGTTATTTGTGTAGCCCACCAGTTCTAGATGGTCTCATCTGGCATATAATATGCCATGGTTTCGTACCCTATTGACATAGCACAATATCTGTTTGCCTGCTTTCTAGTGTGTGTCTTTTAGAGTCTCCATAAATTAGTTGATCAAACTAACTCCAAACATCATATCTGACTGAGTTGTAGTCAGATACATCAGACTACCAACTAGCCACTTAAATAGAGTTGGATCAACATTCCTATTGGAATCCAACTTGCTTAGCTTCAAAACTATGGTAATAGAAGTGATGGCAGGTTTGATGTCCTCCACATTGAATCACTTTAGGACATCCTTCGCATACTTGCCCTAAGAAATGAAGATGTCATCTACTGATTGGTCAACTTTGATGCCTAGAAAATATTCATCAACCCCAAATCTATCATCTCAAACTTCTTATTCATGGTTTTTCTTAACTGGTCGAATATGGCAGTGTTGTTTCCAGTGTAAATCAGATCATCGACATACAATCAAACGATTATCATATCCCCTACTTCATTAGTCTTCAAGTATAGGGTGTGCTCATATGGGCATTTGATGAACCTATTTTCTTGAAAATATCCATCAATCTGGCTATACCATGCCCTAGGCACCTGCTTCAAACCATACATGGCCTTCTTCAGCTTCTGAACATGGCCTTTATGCCCTTCAATCTTGTAACTTGGTGGTTGGTCTATGTAGGCCTCCTCCTCCAAAATGCCATTTAGGAAGGTTGACTTGATGTCCATCTGGTGAACACTCTAACCCTTATGATATGCCAATGCTAGGATCATCCTGACTATGTCAAGTCGAGCTACATATGCAAACACCTCATGGTAATCAATTCTTGACTTTTTCTTGTAGCCTTTCACCACCAGTCTGGCCTTATGCCTGTCAACATCTCTTTGGGCATTGAAATTGGTTTTATAAACCCATTTGAAGCCAATGGTCTTCTTCCCTACTAGAAGATCTACAAGTTGTCATATCTCATTCTTCTCAATGGCATCTATATCCTCATCCATCGCCTTCACCCACTTTTGATTCTAACTTGCCTCTTCAAACTCAACTGGATCACACTTAGTAAAGAACACAAAGTCAAAATGTTCCTCATCTTCATGATTTTGGGTTACCTCATAGATGTTTTGCAAGCTCCTTGTCTTTGCGAGTGTCTTCAAGTTGGGAATCCTGCTTGCAAGCAAAGGTGAATAAGATGGTGAGGCTATGCTAATGCTGGCATCGCTATTGCTTGAGGCTATAGGTGGTTGCACATTGGTTTCATCCAATTCCATAAATTCAAAAACTTCTAGATCAGGTTGGCAAGTCTTCAATTTCTAGTTCCAGGCTTGATCCTCAAAGAAATTCACGTCACGGTTGATGATGAACTTCTTCATCATAGGATTATATAAATGATACGCCTTTTCCTACTCACTGTATCCTGTGAAGATGCACTTCTCTAACTTGTCATCCATATTCTACCTCTTCTCTTCTAGAACATGTGCATATGCTATGCACTCAAAAAATCACAAATGATCCATACTCAGCTTATGATTGCTCTAGGCCTCCTGAGGGACATTATCCTTCACGCTCTTGGTGGGAAATCTCTTCAGAAGGTAAACTACATATGTTATAACTTTTGTCCAGAACACATGTGGCAAGTCTTTTGCCTTTAGCATACTTTGTGCCATCTTCATGATGGTTTTGTTCTTTCTCTTAGCTACATTTTTTGTTGTGGTGTGTATCTAGTAGAAATTTGCCTACGAATTCCATGTTGCTTGCAGAAGTTGTGGAATTTTTTGGAGATGTATTCACCTCCTCCATCAGTCCTGAGGGTTTTCACCTAGTAACCGCTCTGTTTCTCCACCAAAGCATTGAACTCCTTAAACTTGTCGAAAACCATTGATTTTTGCTTGATGGGATATACCCATGTTTTCTAGATGAATTCATGAATGAAATTTAGGAAATATCTATTACCAAAAAAGATGATGGTCTGCATCAGACCACAAATTTTTGAGTGCACTAGCTCCAATGGTTGTGATGCTCTCCAAGACTACCTAGAAGGGAACGAATCCCTATGTTTTTTTCCTACTAAGAAACCCTCACAAACTTGATTCAATTGCTCAATAAGGGGTAAAACCTTCACCATCTATTTCTTGTGCAGCAAGTTCAGGCCACTGAAACTTAGGTGATCAAATCTGAGATTCCACAACCAGGTAGCATCCTTCACAACTACAATCAGAGATAACAAATATTCATTCTAAATCTATAGCAAATTTTTTTGTTATTCATCATGGACACCATTGCAATCTGTCTATGCTCTCTATCTCTGATGGTGTAGACTCCATCTTCGAACTAGACAGTGTGCCCATTCTGCATGAGTTTTCCAAAACTCAATAGGTTGTGCTTCAGGTCAGGCACATAGTAGACATCACAGATCTAATTTTCTCTCACTGTTCCTGGTGTGGATGAGAATTTTTCCTTTACCCTTGATGGGAACCTTGCTGTTGTTCCCCATATTGACCTCAGACTAGACTATTTCATCTAGTTGTGAGAACATCTCCTTATTCCTCATCATATGGTTGTTGCACCAACTATCGAGATACTAGACATTCTTCAGGCTCTCCTCCTCAATACTACACGTCAATAGCATGTTCCCACATGCATCTCTAGACCTAGCATTTCTAGATTCATCTATGTAGTGGGCTTGTTGTTGGTTCTCCTTGGCCATTATTTTTCTACACTCAAATATGTAATGGTCGAACTTCTTGTAGTAGTAACATTGGACCTTTGATTTATCCTTCTTCTGACCGAATTCACCTTGCCAGTTTTTCCCACTACCTCTTCCTCCTTGCTAATGGAAGTTACAGTTGGTCTCTCTATCATTAGGATTTGACCTTCCTCCTTTCTTGTTGCCTTTCCTATGACTGCCTCTGCCTCTTCCTCCTTCATAATTGGAGGCTCCATGGTGAGAATCTTGTCTGTTACTATCTCAAAATGAGACCTACACCTTGAATGCCTACTCTAGAGAGGACTGAGATGAACGACTCAACCTCTACTGATGTGTCTGCAAAGAACCCATGAGCTTGTCTACCGAGGGGGTCATTAAATTCCTTGATTCCTCAATTCCTATCAAAATCGAGTCGAACTTAGTAGACAGGCTTTTGAGAATATTCTCCATGATTCTCTAGCTCTACATGATTTCTCCATTCAACCACATCTGGTTGATGACATTTATTTTCCATGTGAAGAAATCACCCATGGACTCCAACTCATTCATCTACAGGTTCTCAAACTCCCTCCTTAGCATCTACAGCTTCACCAACTTCACCTTGTTGGTACCCTAATACGAACTGTCCAAGATTTCCTAAGATTGATTCACCTTGGTTGTTGTCACAATCCATGAGAAAATCATCTCCTTGCCTTCTTGCATGATATAGAACAAGGCCTTCTGGTCCTTCTTCATATTCTCCTTCAACAGGTCCTTGTCTTCTTGGGAGAGCACGACCAGTGTTGCTGCATCTACCAGTTTTAGGTAGCCATTCTTGACCAGCTCCCACAGCTCCTGATATCCTAATAGGATCTTCATCTACATGCTCCAATAGTTGTAGTTCTTACCATTGAATCACGGGATCTGCAACTATAGGTTGTTGATGCCCAAACTTGGAAATTTGACCCAAACCTCCACCTTGCAAAACAAAATGGATTTAACACAAAAAAACAAAGATTTTTAATTAAAACATCCAAGTTACAATACTAACTCCGCTACGGGAGTACATGCATATGCATAAAATGCAAGATAAACTCAAAATAAGTAGTACGCCGAATCTATTGTTCGATCCTAGAAATTGCTCGATTACTGGTATTCTTCTACTAATCTATTCTCTGCTACAGTTTCTCCCCTAAACTATTGTGTTTAACTACAATTCTGAGGTTCCTAGAATATATATAGTTGGGCATAGAAGAAAAAATGCAGGAAAACTTCCAACTACCCTCATGTGGGAAATAAATGCGACATCAAATCACTCCAAAAGGTGGGAAGCTCATCGTCGTTGTTTTTGTCAAGCGATTTCTGAAAACACTCCTTTCTTGAGCGATTCCTGAGATTGTTGCAGTGGACGAAAGATTCCCAAAATTTGTCGCTTCCAAAGCGACTTACGTCAAGGTGAAATAAGGTTTATTTCTTATAACATCTAGCAGTTGAAGTCTTACACCATTTATTATAACTGATGAAATTAATGAGGTAGATTTATTGGAAATGATATATCCAACATATAGCTGTAGTTAAAATCTTTGGAGTGTGTCGTGGAAACAGTCTGAATGATAGCCAACGTACAATTACAGTTAAAGTCTTTGAGTATACCTAAGAAAATGAGAATTACAATGATAACAACTAAAATTAAACACTAAGGGTTAGTAACATGCAACTATAGTTAAAGTCTTCGGAGTGTATCCTAGAAACAATCCGAATGATAATCAACGTGCTGCTAGAGTTAAAGTCTTTGGATTATATATAAAAAAAATAAGAATTAAATTGACAACAACTAAAATTTAACGGTGAGGGTTAGTATAAACAAAACACTCTATCTTCGTCGTTTTGCAATTGTTAGTTCTTCGTTCTGCATGTTTAATTTTTAGGTATGATAGGTTTTTGTTTCGATCTTACTTTATTATTAATTTTAAATAATGCATAAGTTAGATGATCTATCAAGTGAGTATAGATAGATAAGTCAAATGGCTGTGCATAAATAAATAAAAATGTAGAATCATGACAACAAAAAGAATAATTTTTTAAGTTATTTTTATGTGGAAGTATATAAATTTATTCATATAATATATAAGTTAATTTAGGTATAACTTGACCACTCACATATTCCATTGAACTAAATAATATTTTTAGTATATTTTTTATTATCCAATTTTAATCATACAATATTTTTTTACTATTTAACAAGATTTTGTTGTCATCTTACTCCATTCTATACAAGTCAATTTAGCTACGAATGATGCATAGGTGGGATGATCCACACAAGTGAGGGTGATGGATAAATCAACTCCTAAGATATCCATCAATATATTAAATTATGATTGTTAATAATAACTTTTCGATACTCTCATTATGTATTTTTGGAATTTTTTTTTTTTTTTTTGCATGAAATTATTTATTGTTTCAATTGTCTTTTTAACTTTAGAATCATTTTTATTATTTTCTTAGATCTTTGCAACTTGTTTTCCACATTAAAAATTACCCTTTCCAACAAAACATAGGTCACATAGATTGAGTGAGTCTAACGTAGATCACATAGATTGTGTTGTTTATATGAATGCCAAAACAAAAAAAAAAAGTTAAACAGCTAGAGGTAAATTTAGAAATATATAATTCTCAATATAAATAAGATGGTTGGGGTCCTTACATGTTCAATCATCATTATTAATATAATTATGATCTACATGTCTTTCACTAGTACATTGATCCTAAAAGTTTTAGCACCTTTTATAACTAATTTACTTCAATAGTTTATATTGTTTTATATCAAACTCAGTATTTATCCCTTGCAAATATTTGAATTTGCTAAAAGTTTAACATTGTATAAATTTTCTCAAACATTGCTTTAACTTTTCTTTTAGATTTCCTCTCCTTTTGATTAGGTTAATATGGGATTGAAGTTTATGTACTTAAAGCCATTTTAATAACCCTAGGGTCCAAAAAATAATTATCATCATACCAAGCATATTTTAAAGAAGAAAATATCTTATTATTATCTTATTTGAATGTTTTTAATTTACTAATAATTTATGGATTATTATTTTTTATTTTCAAAGGAGAGTAAAATAGCAGTTTTTTAATTAAATTTTGGCTATAATATATGGTGAATTAATTAATATAAGAATAATAAAGTCATGCATTTCTTATAATTTATTGTGTAGGCATTTTTTAATTAAAAAAATTCTAAAGGTTTAAGTACAAAAATATTATTATTTATTTATAAAACTTGGTTTAAAATTGACCACTCCATAAAATTAAAGTTTTATTAGATTGATTACAATATTATAGCACATTTTCCATGCTTTAGAAATCCCACATTTTACATGATTTCAAGTAGTTGGACTTTTATATTGGCCAACTACTACACACAATTTAATTTAACTTACCAAATATTTCTTTCTATAGATGGTCAACCTTGACATTGGTATCTAATGTCCAAATAAATACAAACCAATAGTATATGATATTTTCACTCTAGATTATCATTTTGATTAACTTCCTCTTGGAAATTTATGGATAATACATTTAGCTACAACAAGTTAGAGTAAAGTGGTAGAGTTGCAGAAAAAAAGAAAAAGCTACCATGATGAAAATAGTTATAGTATCTAACAAATACAAATTGAATTAATATTAATTGTAAAAATATTTCAAGAACCCTATTAAACTAATTAGACCAAGCCAACTGATATTCTTCCCATCTAATATTGTGAATAAAAATTATAATTTAATCTTTTTTAATATTACACCATACTCGTATAGCTACTATGCAAGACTGAAAGTTATATTTGATTGACATAGCTCTATGACAATTTGAATAGTTAGGGATCAATATACCAAATTTGGCTAACTACATCCGAGAATGCAACTTAAGATTCAAGATTCACTATGCAAGCAACATGTTGAACATGGTTGTACTTGATATCCATAATTGAGCACTCAATTCTGGACATGGCTTATAAAAATTCACTTTTCATTTTTCATTAAACTTTATGGAAACCACCATTTGAGGATAAAACTTCTATATAGATTTTTAATCAATGGATTTTCAATGTACATGACATCAAGATGCTTTTAGTCCTTTTTCATGTTACATAGCAAGGTGTTTAATACTTTGACTTGAATCTTGACGAACAAGGTTTTGAATTGACAAAGAAAAGATCTAAAGATAAGACGAAAGAGGGAGGTAATATTTTAACTCTTGTAAATACTTCCATCCATTGATATTGTCGTTCTAAATGACAATCAAAACATGTATACTTTTCTCAAATAAAGGATCAAATATCAAGGAGAGATCTACAAGTAGGGGATGATCACTAAATTGCCCAAACTTATTCCATCATATAGAAGAAGTTACAAAAATTAGTTATTGTCAAAGAATAGAATCATAATAATTGAGCATATCTTACAAGATTTGTTCAACATTCCAAATACTTTTAACCAAATGGAGGCATTTAATTAAAAAGTGTTAAGCATTGAGTTTTTGCTTTTGTCAAAATATCTTACCCATTATTAGGAAACGTTAGAGAGTATAGATAGGGTACCAAATTTGGTTAAATTTTCCCAAGGTTCCTCACCCTTTAATAATTTTATGAACCAAATTGACATTAAAATAATCCCTTAATGCTTGGCATCAATCAAACCTAACCCTCTTTCATTTTAGGTTGTAAACATTTCAACAAAAATATGGCTATTTTTATTTATAAATCATCCTATTATATACATAACAAACCAAATATAACTCAAGTAAGCTAACAATAGAGTTATTTACATGAAATTCAACATGATAAATAGAATATACTAGTGGCAGTAAAGATCATCTCAATAATTTATAGTCTTCTTTCTAGGAATAAGTACTTACTAGCCTAGTTATCATGTTTGTAATGAGACCTAGCTATGAACCAACCACATAAATATAAAAGGATAAACATTGATCCCAAATTGGATTCCTATGCATATGATAATTAAATCCAATGACATCCATTCATCAAGAATCCAACTAGGTCTTACTTGATCCTTGACAAGGATGAATTCTATCTTGGTGGATGACAATTTATCCATAGAATTTGTAGAAAGTATCTAAAATAGACAAGAAATTCTTGATGTATTCCTAATAATTTTGTATCAAAAGGGTCAAGTTATCAATAATGTAAGAGTTAACTATTGAGATCTAATACCAAAGATAAACCCCTTTTAATTTATTTAGGATGTTGTTTTTTTTCTGTAAAAGAGGGTAAAAATTTATTAACTCAGCAAAACATTCATGATACAAAGAAAAAGCAGAAGCTATTCAGACATATCAGCTCTCAATAAAAAAGAGAGAGATTGAGAGCAATCAGAAGAAAGTTGAGACCAATTTTGAACATCCCAACCATCTTGAAACTTAGAAGCCCATTTAGCTAACAAATCCGCTACCCTATTCCACTCCCGAGGAATATGCACAAAAGAAATGAAGTCCAAGTGAGCAGAGATATTAAGAATTTTCCGAGCAACCCAACTCAACCGCCAACAACCATGAAGACTATCTCCAGAATTTAACAAATTTATAACAATCTGAGAATCAGATTCACAAACAATCCGACGCCAACCCAAAGCATACCCTTGCTCCAAAGCATATAAAATTGCGAGTGCTTCCATGAAGTTATTAGAATGATGTCCCTTAAAGCAAGAGAAAAAAAATTGGATAACTACATAAATATTTGTGGTTATTGTAACTACATATTATTATTTTTCCTTCTATTTTATAATTGTGTTTGCAACAAGATAATATTAAGTGAAAGAGGATATTTGTAGAAGAGGACATTACAGAAGGAGAATATTACCGACAATATCACCATCAAAGACAATTAATTTGAAGATTATCGACAAAGATAAGTGTTTTGAATTTTAACCACAAAAAATTGTTTATTGATAAAATAATTTTCTAGCATTATCACCACTATCATTGAGAAGAACCACATTGCCATCAAATTCATCCATATTTATTTACAAAAACATCATTTTTGAACCCTTTAGAGGAGAATATTGGTGAAGGATTAATGCAAAGTTGTAATATATGGTTGTATTATTTTTTATATGTTAATTACATTGCATTTAAATTGTTCTACTAACTATAGCAAATATTACAGGAATTTAAAAAAAATAGAAAATTTTAAAAATTTCTAGTACTTTATTTCTTTCCAAAATTCTTGCTGCTTTTGGGATTTTTGGGGTTGTTATCATCGATTTACAAATTTTAATTGGAAGTGATGACATTGATGCTTGATAATTGTGGATGAAGTTTAGAAATCTATATTTTGGTAATATTTTTTGGAATTGTATACATTTTTATCTTTTAAAAGAAGAAACTCATAATTGGTGGCATATTCTTACTAACGAAATGTGTGCTAAAAAATTAACATGGAAATGGGATGAAATGGAGCATGATTTTTTTATTCAATGGAACCCTTATAAAAATATAGTTACTTAGAAGGTCACCATCATTGGATATGAAGGAAAAATATAAAGGTTTCAAAGGATATTGAAAGAAATGAATAAAGAGTATATAATAGAAGGAAAAAATATAGATGACAACATGCAATTTCATGATCGCATTCAAAAGAAAAATATTAAGCAATGATATAAGGAGAAGAAAGAAGTAATTATGGGAAGGAAACACATTGAAGAACCATTAGAAAACTCAAAATTTAATTTTATAGTAGCAACAACAATAAATTCCATGAAAGAAGTAGCCACAAAATCAAAGAAAACCTTCTCAAAAGTGCACAAGGATTTGCTAAAATAAAGGTATAAGAGAGAATATTGTAAAGCATATTTTAATATAAAAATCAAATTGTTGAAGAATCAAAGGGAACAAAATGTCAAGGTAAGGTTGTAATTTATTGACACCCACACCACCTTGACAAGCAACAGTGTTCTAGGTATGGCTTAACGCATCAATATTTTACATCTACATGGATTCTAAAAGGCATCAAGTATGACAATGTTTGAAAAGAAAAAATGTTTATGGATTTCAAAGGGGTGTAGTAGTATCAGGGAACAATAGGACTAGTCATTCAAACTATCATAGTGGAGAAACATAAGCATGGATCCAACAAAGAAATTATGAATATTCAAGTGGCTAAATGGTAACTTAGCATCATAAAAAATCATCACTAATTAGTATTTCACTTGGATTGATAGATGAACAAGATTGGAAATTTTTAAGAAAAGGGATGTTGAATATTTGTATTTAAAAAATGGAAGAAGATTCAAAAAATGAATATAAAAAGTTTAGACTTAAGCATTAGAACATAAAATTGATTATCAAAGTGTACAAATTGATAAATATAGAAGTAAAAAATTGAAATAGTTTTTTAAGTTGGAAAGTTGAAAAGATGATAAATTAGAAGCATAGATATGCTTATATTGTAGTGGTAAAATTCATTAAAGTATATGTTAATAAATTAGTTTTGTTATTTTAGTAGTGGTTGGTTTAAAAGAATGAGAAAAATTAAATTGATATATCCTACACATTGGATAAATGTATAAAGGAGTGATGATCTAAAAATTTGAATTTCAAGTTAAGGAAGATAAAAAAGAGAGTGCAATTTAGCAATAATAGAGTATAAATGTTAGCTTTTGATGAGTACATACTCAAACTAATATTACCTCAAGATCAATAATATAATTGCAATATTAAAGATATAATAATGTTGATCAATCAAGCATATAAATTCAAAATCTACTAGATAATAACTCAAAGAATGCTAATGCCAAATACTAAAAAATACTGAAAAATATTTATTGAATGAAGAGATCAGAATACATCATTTTACATCACCCTCCATTGCTTACATAGGTGAAACTTTCTTCTTCGCAATATCTCTTTTACATCAATACATCCATATATATAATGGAATGTGACTCTTCATGAAAGCACGAGGATACGAAAACAAAAAGGAATATGCCAATCACGATGCGTGTAAAACCAAACTTAACGCTAAAAGCCTATATATTGAAAGAACATAGACGAATTGACACAAGATAAAAGCAATATGAAATATAGCCTTCTTTATTGATATGCTTTCAAAGTCATGTTACAATACGTCTCCTTCCTTTTTAGGGGATAGGAGCGTCAAATATGTTTCTCATCACATCCATGGATAGCAATCCTTCTTCCGCGTGCCCACATGTAAGATGGGCGGACCAAAACATTTATGCCATCGCTTGTGTATATGATTTTTGACTCCTTCCTTCTCCTCTGATGTCAGAAACCTACATTCAAAGAAACAAAAAATATTAGTAGCACCTGCAGACAGAATAAAACATGTATTTCCCAAGGCCTACTATTAGTATATGCATGAAAATATTAAAACGATAACCAAATGACATCAGATCGACCTAAAATTTTAACAAAAGCATGAATATGTTACCAGGAGGCCACTGCAAAAGGAACAATCTAGAAATTCCTCACAGATTTGTATTCGCTCTAGGGTGGGACGAATAGACCTGCAATAACTTGTCAGAAAGCACCCTCTTCAATGTCCTATCCAGAAAGCTCCAAATGACCTGCAAAGTTGGGGTTAGCTAATTGGGGGTGTTTTGGGAAGACCCAGAAGGTCATATTTCTCCAATTTGGCCTCTATCACCCAAATTTTTTTGGTGCCATCTGCAAGTTAGTAAAGGCAGGAAATGATAAAAACCTGGTCAAAATTGCTCAGAATGAAGTGAAATTTAAACTACAACCTATTTAACAGACCTAGAATAAGATGCAAAAGAAAAATCAGAGAAATCTATCACAGATTTCTAATCATTTCGGGGTGGGGCGATTAGGGCTGTGACAGCTTGGGGGGCACCCGGGGGCAGAACGCCCACCGTTTGGGACTCTGTTTCGGCACCAATCCACTTGGGATGGGTCCAAAACTTCTTATGGGGTGTTTTCGACAAATTTTGTGGGATATTGTGGCCAAAAATTGGGTTTTGGGTCCGGATTCGTGCTTCCAATAATCACCCAATAACCTCCCTTTTGAATGAGAGATTAAGGATGTGAAAGGCACAAATCACAAGTAGGTATGTAAATTGGCAGCACTTCGTTGCTCAAATGCTCCTTCTCTGTATATATTTTGGGTGAGAAAACTCACCAATTTATAGACCTAGGGTCTCTTTGTTTGAATTGCGCATGCGAGGGCGCCACTTGAGTTGTTTGTCCTATTTTGAGAGAAAAGATAATTCCCTGATTTAGAATCTCCTTGCATGAGGTCTCTAAAATAAAGACATGCATGACTAAAGTCTCTCTTCTTGATTTGAAGCTGTTCCTCGCAATTGCATGGCCTGAAGCTTCAATTAATTGGCCAACTTATCAAGGTTTGAATTTTTTCCAATCAAACTTGCTATTCGCCTCACCCTGGGGCGAATGCTGATATTCGTCCCTGGGTGGGATGAATGCCAGTTTGTATTTGTCCCTGGGTGGGACGAGTAGAGAGCAAGGTGCCAAAAAGGTGCCAAATTGACCTTTGACCTCCAAAACTACTTTTGGGAGTGGTTAGGACCACTGTTTAACCTTTGGGGGCTGCCCTAGGGGATGTGTGTGTCAATGCGATCAATGCTTGTTGTCACATAATCGGATTGGTGCTTTTTTGGTGTCTATAGATGCCCCTTTTTGGGAAGCGCTATGCAAGGTGCATCGCCGAGAAAAAATAGATAACCAAAGCACTAATGATTAGGGTTTCTCGGTAACCTAACCAACTCTTGATGCCCCAAGTATGGAAAGGGCACGCATTCTTGAATCCTTGCTTCTGACGAGCTAAGGAACTTAATTCAAGTGTTAACCCTTTTTGGTGAGGTGTTACTTGAGCTTGGACATTGATCAGTCATGAATAGGCAAAGGGCGCAACCTTTTGTCTGTGGGAACCTTGAGTTCATGATTCATGAATGCCAAGTGTTTGATCAACTTGTGATTATTGCTTGTTTTCTGCCCCAAGCAGGGGCGTGATTGTCTTTGTCAATGATCCTTTGAATGCATGTCATTTCCTTGATTGGGTATGTTTTTGTTGATTGGTGACTAAGTGTGACTACCCCCTCAAGCGACGAATCGATGAGGGAATGACCAACATGAGAAAAGCGATGAGTCACTTGACCCAAGATGACTTAGGTAAGGGTGCCTTCAGTTGTTTACCATTGAATGCGAAAGCGTTTTCCGAACATTCTGACCTATTTTTGGTGGGTGTGAACCCTTTTTGTGACGCATTTTGGAGCTGAAATTGGCAAGAATCCGTCCTCCCGTGGAGCGGTCCGGCTATGGTAGCCTTCTTAGGGAGTAGGATAGTGACAATTTGTAACCCCAACATCTATTTTGGATGCCAAGAATGTCAGGCACAAAGGCGCCTTCGTTCGGCAATGTTATTGCTATTTTTGGTTGGGTTTTGACCCTTTTGGTGACGTCGTTTGGGGATGAAATTCTTGAAAATCCATCTTCCCGTGGAGCGGTCCGGCTATGGTAGCCTTCTTAGGGAATAGGATAGTGAGGATTTGTGACCCCGACATCTATTTTGCATGCCCGAAATGTCAAGTGCAAAAGCACTCTCATTGGACACTTTTATTGCTTGTTTTTGGTGCATTTTGTGCAGTTTTTGTTGTTTTTGAAATTTTTGCTTTGTATTCATCCCTGGGTGGGACGAATTCCTATTTAGTATTCATCCTAGGGAGGGACGAGCGCTAACCAGAGTGCTCATCCCAGGGGGAAAGAGTACAGACTCAAAAAGCCTATTTAAAGGCCAAAACTGAGTTTTGGGCTCATTTACATTTGTTTTTCTTGGCAATTTGGAGCTCTGAGGAGGAGGAGGTCAATTCTACGAAGCGAAGCGCTGCCAAACTTTTCTTGTGACCATGAGTTCATGCACCGGATCATCCAGTGGTGAAGCCGAAGCGAGACCAGTGAGTGCCCTTCCTCTTTATTGTTTTGTGTTGCAATTTGAAAACCGCAATTTGCTTATTTCTTGTTCTTTTGTTTATTTTGTTGTTTAAAGTTAAAAATGAAACCCTAGTCTATCAAAATTAACACTTAGTTTAAAACTTAGTATAACCCTAGTTAAACAAAGATCAAAATTTAGTTTAAAACTGAGCTAAAAAACTTAGTTTAGAACATAACTTAAAAACTTCGCTTAACCCGAATTGAACCAAGATCAAAACTTAGGTTAGAAACGTAGGGTAAAACTGAGCGTAAAAATGTAGCTTTAACCCTAGTTATTTGTTGTGGTTTGTGTTTTTGTGTTTTTAATTTACTAGTTTGGAGTTAAAAACCCTAGATCTGAGAAATTATTTGTGAATGTTTTTGTTTGTTTTTTAATTTATCAGTTAGAGTTAAAAACCCTAGAACTGAGAAATTATTTTTTAATTTTTTTGTTTGTTTTTATTTATCAGTTAGAGTTAAAAACCCTAGAACTGACAAATTAATTTTTTGAATTTTTGTTTTTTGTTTTTAATTTATCAGTTAGAGTTAAAAACCCTAGAACTGACAAATGATTTTTTTGAATTTTGTTATGTTTTTGGTTGTATAGTTTGATACATTGCTGTATATTCATGTTTTTGCTGTACATTTTGATGCATTGCTATATATTCATGTTATTGTTGTACAGTTTTTCATTTTTTTAATGTTTTTATGTTGTTTTCTTTTGCAGGTTGTGAAGAGTCGGTACCATGTGTGCACAATTTTCACTGAAGCACGTGCGACACTGACTTTGGCTGAATGGGATTGGCTTGATGCCCTTGGGCTCAAGCAAGTGACTCGATTGGAGCCGGTGGTCGGGGATCGAGCCTATCTGATGGCCCTTATCAACCTGTGGGATCCTCGGACCAACACCTTCCATCTCCCAATAGGGGAGATGACGATGACCTTGGAGGATGTCTATCGGATTCTTTGAATTCCAATAGACGGACTATCGATTCGGACGACATCGTGGGATCAGAGGACAATAGTGCTGATACACTATTTTGGGCATGGGGAGGAGTTGGGTGTGGAGAGCCCAGTGGAGAGGGTGGAGGGCAATTGCCAGATTGGTGGCATATTGGTTCGATGGTGGCTAGAGAGGGGTGTGTTGGGAGTGAGGCACGCATTACTCATGGGCCTCATTTCCAACATGCTGCTCATCGAACTCTTCGAGGGTGAGGTTCCCATGGAACCTGCTAGAGGTGGTGTTTCGGTTGGTGGAGTGTCCTACGGATGCACCGATGATCATGAGATGGGGACAGACTCTGTTGGCATAGCTCTATGATGAGTTGTACGAGGTTTGCTATCGAAGGCGGAAGGGGATTAGTTGCAGCTACTTGTTGCAGTGCTGGGCTTGGCAGCACATAGTAGTGGAGAGGCCGGTGGGGCTACCCTGGATGACTCGGGTGGAGATGGTAGACCGAGAGATCGGATACGGGGCATTATGGTAGAGGTCGAAGGAGCAGGGACAAAGTCGGTGATGGGCAGGTGTCATAGGGCACTATGTCGATGCCTTCGCTTGGCTTACTCTAGGGGAGGTGTTCTGGTGCCCCTACCGGGACTGTCCAGCCTGGCTTGAGGCTGGAGAGTGGCTTCGATGGGTACGAAGGGGGCGGTGGCTGATTGGGCATCATGGGACTGAGTAGGAGTTCTTCCCATATGGCCGGGTGACATGATAGTTTGGGGTGCGCCAGGGGTTGCCTGGTGAGCCCATGGTCTATCGATGCCGAGGAGACGAGAGGACTCTAGCTTGGCCAGTCATTGCACCACTGGGTGAGGATGCAGATACAATGATTGACATCCTAAATGTGGATGACATTGGGACTACCATCGAGTATGAGCAGTGGTGGACTTTACGGTGATGGCGAGGCGAGGGGCCTCTAGGGGGTGCAGTAGGGGGTGCAGTAGGGGATGAGGGTGCAGAGGCACTAGGAGAGGGTTGGGGAGTTCCACTAGATGATGCAGACATGGTGGAGGTTGAGGATGTTGGAGGGGAGTTTGGGGTGCCAGATCAGCCAGAGATGTAGGACGTCCCGGAGTAGTGGGAGCCAGAGCAGGTCGCTGTCCCAGATTCGTCGAGGCCTCAGGTAGGTTCGGAGGATGTGGAGGCAAGGCATTGCGTTGAGATAGCATGATTGGAGGACCTACTATGGAGATGAGATGAGGAGCTAGGAGAGGCTTTGCAGGAGAGGGATCTCCTACGGACTCAACTGGCAGAGCGGGAGAACGCATTTGCTATGTACCATCGGGGGGATGGGGACATCAATGCTGCACGGGAGAGGGATCTCCTGTAGGCGCAGCTGGCAAAGAAGGAGAAGACATTGGCGCAGCACGACGATGCAGTAGCTTATTACCATTAGTGGGAGGCAGAGTGGTTTCGGTGGGAGATAGAGTGGTTTCAGCATCGTATGGATATGGAGGGAGAGATTATCCACCTCGATGGGTGGTTACCTAAGCCCCCTGGAGGTGGTTCTTCACGTCGGACGAGAGACAATGATACTGAGCAGTCAGCATCATCTCATCATAGGTGGCTAGATGAGGGGGGCACTAGTGGGCATGATGCAGGGGTGAGCAGCAGTCACCCTGAGAGGTCCCATAGGACCCACACCACGGGGGGTAGTTCCCATCGCACCGATCCTGCATGATCATGGTGGCCGATGCCCTAGGCTTAGGGGTTTTTGAGCTTTTGGCTTTTTTTGCGAGGTCAGAGGACCGGTTCATTGTAGCCTATGGGCATTTTTGATGATATATATACAGATGACTCTTTTTTTGGTGTTTATGCACTTTTCATGGTTTTTTTTTATGTACATGTATTTACATTGATGTATGCATATGCTATTATGAATGCGATGTTTCTAATTTATATGATGTATGCATATGGAATGAATGAAATGAGTTGTTGATAACTTGTCGATGGCACCATAGACTATGCAAGATTGACTGGCTTGTTGTACTTATGGGATGACTTTGTGGAATGACTTTGCATGTGAAAACTTTTTTTTTTGTATTTTGCATATTTTCTGATGGTGATGTACGGAATGAAATGTACCAGTTGTTTTTAAAATGTAGTTAAGCTTTTTTGAGATTCAGATATTTTAACTAACTAGCCAAGACTGTACATTTATCTCGCAAGACTTTTGAACAAGGTATAAATCCGACTTGAATTTAACCAAGTTATTTCACATCCCTGTGTGTGCAATTGAGTTCGTTTATGTGGTATTTGTCAGGATACCGCCAGTGCCAGATAGGCTATCAACCAAACCTGTACT
Source organism: Wollemia nobilis (assembly GCA_028583015.1). Taxonomy (NCBI): domain Eukaryota; kingdom Viridiplantae; phylum Streptophyta; class Pinopsida; order Araucariales; family Araucariaceae; genus Wollemia; species Wollemia nobilis. The sequence goes on from JAQPPZ010002362.1 coordinate 804,620, forward strand.
GAGGATCACCTAATTAGCTCCACTAACTCCGTTGTTGTATTTAGTAAGATTAATCCATGAGACAATCTAAGGTACCATAAGCTAGCTCATCCACATGCAAACATTGGTCTGTGCACATGCAAAGCTAATGTGACAGACATATCGTCATGCGGTTAGGATACCACCATTGCCAGGTAGGCTATCCACCAAACCCGTAATGAGGATCACCTAGATGGTTTTCGAATGCTGAGAATTCCAAGGATTCAAGTTTAGGTTGTTTATTTGCTCAATGGTTTAGGATACTTGCTCGTATACATAGTGATGAAAATCACTGTTTATTTTTCTCTTTGTTTTTCTTTTTGAGCAAGGATTTTGAATAGTGGTGATAACCACTCGTTATTTGATTTTGTATTTTGAGCTTTGTAAGGTTGAGCTTGTAAGTTTGTGGCTTATGAATGGCATTGATCCTTTTGGCCTTGGGGATGACTACCCATCCTATTCAGGGACGTGTAGTATGAATCCTTACAACTTTGGAGACCAAAGGTGAGTGGAGATGGTTGTGATGATGGCTTGTGGGGATTTTTTTTTTGAATGGCATCGATCCTTTGAGGCCTTGGGGATGACTACCCATCCTTGGCAGGGACGTGTAGTACGAATCCTTACAACTTTGGGGACCAACGATGATTGGGATTTTTGGTAGTGGTGAAAACCACTATTTATTAGGGGGAATTGATGGGGAAGAGCTCGTCCTTTTGTCAATTCTCAACACTCTTGAACCATTCACAGGGGGATGAACAGGCTAATCTTTCACCTATGGTACCCTAGACTGCTTTGTAGGTTTCTCTTGCGTTCACACAACTTAGGAATTATTTTATGTGTTTTAACTTGTGTAGGGATGTTACGTAACGAGGCGTGATCCAAGTAAAACTTTCCCTTGTAAAATCTGTTTAACTTTGTACAGTTTTTGGCTAGAAATTTAAAGACATCTGAATGACGAAAACCCTATATACATTAGGAGACAACTGACTATGCTAAAAATGGGGATGGTGTTATTCTGGATGTATGTGTTTATAAAATGGATTTGATGTGGAAAATGATGGAATTGCCAAGTAATGACAGTCTATGGTGCTTTTGACTTGTATGACCTAGCAAATATGCAATGTATGGATGTGATGCCTAATGCAACCTATATTTTTGTATTTTGATTTTTACGAGTATGCATGGAATTGAAATGCAATTTTTTTTGTTATTTTTGATGATTTTATTGTTTTTGTTTGTTTTTTGAATATTTATTTTGACCAAGCGGTTATGGTAACCCTTGGAGCTTTTGGTGTTTGACCAAAGGGTTTATGGATACCTTTGGAGCATTTTTTGGGGTTGACCAAGCGATTGTGGGAATCCTTGGAGCTTTTGGCTTGACCAAAGGGTTTATGGATACCTTTGGGGCATTTTTGGGGTTGACCAAGCGATTGTGGGAATCCTTGGAGCTTTTGGTTTGACCAAAGGGTTTATGGATACCTTTGGAGCATTTGGTTGGACTATGGCTCTCTAGATGTGGAATGGCCTCAAATGACTGATGTTCAAGGGTTCTAGCTCCTTGATTCCTTCAAGAGAGGTGAGCCGGTATGTTCCAAGTCCTATTCTACTATCAATCACATAAGGACCTAACTAGTTTGCCATGAACTTGTCCCTTAGATGGGACGACAAATTAGAATTTTGTTGGTTCTCTTTTAAGACCAAGTCACCAACCTAAAATTCCCTTAGGTGGACCTTCATGTTGTATGCTTTCTTAAGTCGCTCTTGATAGATATGCAAATGCTCGAGAGCATTGATGCATCGTTCATCGAGCAACGTCAGTTGGTCTAACCGGGCCTACTGCGTAGTGTCATCATCGATGAACTCTTGCATTGAAATGCGTAGGGAAGGGATTTCCAACTCAAGAGGCATGACTGCCTCGGAGCCATACACCAGCAAAAATGGAGTTGCCCCAGTGGGCGTCCGAATGCTAGTGCGATAAGCCCATAGGGCAAGCGGGATTTGAATGTGCCAATCCTTATGACTATCTACGATGGTATTTTTGAGGATGGCGACTAGCATTTTGTTTGACGCTTCTGCTTGCCCATTTGCCTACGGATAATAGGGTGTTGAAAAACTATGCTAAATTTTGTACTTTGTGGTCAAAGCACGCACATCTTTATTCTTGAATGACGTCCCATTATCCGAGAGGATCTTGGATGGAATACCAAAATGACATATGATGTTATGCAAAATAAACTTCGCAATGCGGGATCCAGTCGTAGAGGTTAGCGGAATTGCTTCCACCCACTTGGTGAAGTACTCTGTGGCCGTTATGATGAACGTGTGATGACCCGACGATGCAGGGGAGATCTTTTCGATTAGATCAAAGCCCCACTACAAAAAAGGCCAAGCCGATTGGATCGGCTGCAAGGCCTGAGAAGGTACATGTGTCAAATTAGCATGGTGTTGACACTTCACGCACTTCTTTACATATGCGCAACAATCTCGCTCTAAAGATGGCCAATAATAGCCCATGCGAAGAATGTACTTTGCGATGGCCATACCATTGAAGTGGCCACCACATGTACCATCGTGTGCTTGGGTGATCGCCCAAGCGGACTCTTGCTGGTCCAAGCAATGGAGGAGGATTCCTTCATAGCTTCGACGATACAAAATGTCTCCTAACAAGACATGTTTTGCCACTTTCTATTTAAATGATCTTTTCGCGGCTTGTGTCAATCCAAGTGGGAGGTTACCTAGCTTGAGGTAATCCCTTATGGGTGTGTACCAATCCTACTGATCAGAAACCTCGATGGTATGAATGGCCAATCCCTCTTGAAGTTCATCCCTAGCAAAATCTGAGCGGGAAAGAACTTGTAAAAACAGTGTTGTGTTGCTATTAAGAGGGGTCGGGGAGAACAAGGACCCCCAGTTGGATCGAGTCAAACAATCATGAATTTGAGAGAACCTATCCTGAGATGGTTCAATCTGGATCAGGTGGATTCCTGGCATTAGGTCAGAGCTTGCATGCTCCATCGTGGATTGCGATAATGTTTTGACCTGAATGGTGGTCATCTCACCGGAAGGGTCTTGCGAGATTAATGACCCCAAGGAGGCCATAGTATCCGCAAAATGATTCGATGATCGAGGGAGTGCCTCGATGTCATACCATTCAAGTTGTGCCAGGAATTTGTCCACAAGGGCTTTGTAGGCCTGCAAAACTAGACATTTACATTGGAATATCCCCTTGACTTGATTGACAATCAACAACGAATCACCAAAGATGTTTAAACATTTAATGTTCATGGTGATTGTTGTCTGAAGACCTATGAGCAAGGATTCATATTCTACATTGTTGTTGGTGCACGGGAAGTCTAATTTAAATGACAGAGGCATTGGAGCCCCTTATGGAGTGAAGAATACAATTCCCATGCCACCTCCTTGCTCTACATTTAGAACCATGGTAGTTGGAGGAAGCATGTCAAGGATTACCTTGACTTTGGTGGGTCTACCTCGATTCCTCATTTAGAGACTATGTAACCCAAGAGCTTTCTAGAATGATGCACCAAATACGCACTTCTTGGGGTTTAGTCCTGACTTTATGTTCCATGAGGTGATCGAGGATCTTGCTTAAGTCATCGAGATGATCCGGTGTAAAAGAGATTTGGCCAACAAATCATCCATGTAATCTTCCAAATTTTGTGCATGTAATCATGGAAGATGTACGTCATGGCACGTTGGTAGGTGGCACCAACATTTTTAAGGCCAAAAGGCATGACCTTATAGCAAAATGTCCCCCAAGGCATTGTGAACGCCATTTTTAGTTGGTCCTCAGGATTGATACGAATTTGATTGTATCTCGAGAAACCATCCATGAGGGAAAGCATTTCATGGCCCGCTGTAGCATCTACCAATGCGTCGATGCTCGGCAAGGGAAAATCATCCTTAGGACTCACTTTGTTTAGATCTCAAAAATTGGTGCATATGTGAATCCTCCCGTCGGGATTTTTGATGGGAACCATGTTAGACAACCATGGTGGGTAATCCACGTAGATGACAAACTGTGCATCCAACAACTTTTGTAGCTCATCTTTGACCATTAAGGCCACTGTTGGGTGCATCTTACGTAGTTTTTCCTTCACTAGCTTGACTGTCGGATCAAGCGTTAGATTATGCATGACTAGCCGCGGGTCTAGTCCCGGCATGTCTTTGTATGACCATGCAAAAACCTCCTTCTTCTCTTTGAGAAGGGCAATGTAGTCGGCTTGCTCTTCGGGGGATAGACTTACCCCCAGCTTGATGATTTGCAAATTCACTAGATCTGAGCCGATGTCTACGTCAATCGTCTCCTCGATCGACATGTGGGACCCGTCCTCCAACTGGTGTGGAGTTGGGATCAAGTGGATATCGTTTGCTGAATTTAGATCATCGTTTGGAACGTCGGGTTCCTCTTCAGCATGGAAGACATCCTGAGTCTGTCCTGGGGTGAAATGGAACATCCCACCACAAGGCCAGTACTCTGATGGGGATGGCGGTGTGTCAGCACGATCCCAGTCTATAGCATCTAGGTCTAGATGCAATGACCATGTCGGGTCGACTAGATCATGGATGGGGGCGGTTAGGTCAATGGAGATCATGTTGATGAAATGATTGTGGTCTCCATTACCATGGGTGTTGTTGCTCGGACATCCTAGATGATCTCTGTGCTTTGGATCTGGCTCTGTGGGTACTGGCACAAATGGATCGGCTCTGTGCATGGATACGAAGACAGGGTCCACCCTAGGCACTGATGGTTTTATAGGGTCTCCAGGCGGAAGATGCTCTCTGTATACCTAGAGTGGCGGGTGCAGTAATTGCTATAACTACGTCGGGTTTAGGTGCCACCTATGCCTTGGCCCTATGTGTAACTATTCAAACATGTCATCTATGTCCAAGGGATATTGTTGTTGTCACATATGATTGAGATAAGCCATCTCAGTTTCATCTTCATAATCACTGTCAGAGATCCAAAGGCCTTCGTTGGCTCCAACAGCTGTTTGCGACATATGAGGCTCATCTTGCTCGAGCAAATTAATGTGGTCCCATCGAGGTTGTTCCACTCTCTGTGGGGGGACCTGATTCTCTTGAGGTGGCATATGCTCAATTGGAGCATCCAAAGGGAACATTGTTAGGAAGCTCTCCTGATAATCATCCATGGGATATACTTGTGAATGATTGCTATCAGACTCGAAAGGATCCCAAGGTGCTACCTCGTATTCCGACTCATCCTCTGAAGACCCTTCTTGGTCTTGTCCATATCCCTCTTGTGGGGGAGTCCTTAAATTTTCTCCCTGTTCGGTCGAAGGGAAAGGGTTGTTATGGTCAACAAGGTTGGTTGTTAGCAATGGGAGATAATCTCCCAATGTATATGTTGTGTTAGGATTGGCATATGGATCTAATGCCAACCCATCCTTGTTGCCTATCCCTAGGCCTTGCATGTTCTCTACCAAGATGTCTAGGGGCAAGGGGTGGTTGAACCCTACTCCTGACTTGTCATACGACATTTGATATCTCGGTTGGCAAAGAACACGCACTCCTTGCTCATACCTGCCCAACCCATATCCATGCCAATTGCATTGGCCAAGATATCTCAATGCGAAGTCTAGGTTGGACAAATAGTTGACATCCTCTACAAAGGGCTCTTCATCTTCGTCTTCTTGCATACAAGTTTCAATGCCATTATCCAGGCCCCCATAAACAAAGTTTGTCTGATTGGGTGGGTAGCCTAGAGGAACCACAGAGCCGATGGGGAGTCGAGGCCTCCCCATGTCTTGCATGGACTCAAGTGTGGGCGTTGCTACAATGTTCCTCACTAGATACTCCCCTAGGCCCGTGTTGGCCATCTCAATGGTGACCGTTGGCGGTTGAGGGGGAGCGAATGGGAGTCCTTCCTGAGTCCACTCCATGTGGGGCGAACTAGGCATCTCGACTTCCATTCGGCTAGGCATCTCTTCGATAGAGATGGTTGAGACTAGGGGTGGTTCCTCTTCTAGGGGTTTCTTTCCCTTGTCCTTTGGTGTGGCCACCATAGGTGGCATCGTTGTTGAAGGACCAGATGAGGAAGATGGACCCGACTGGGGACTTGATGGACTTGTCAATGGGGATGCCTACGAAATCAGACCCTAGTTGAGATGGATTCAACTAAAAATCCAAATGTGTTGATGGGAGGGTCGATTGCAGCATGAATTGCACCGTATTGTAGTACTTGAAGGGCTCCAAGTCTATCGGGACTACATGCACCTATCCTTCAAATGTATACTTTAGGCACTGATGAGCTATTGAAGGGACACACTTCATGTCCCTGATCCAAGGCTAGCCCAACAAGATATTATAAGCCATCTCACCTTCCAAGATGTGGCACAATGTATGAATAGTATTTTGTCCCACTTGGATGGGTAGGACAATTGTGCCAACCGTCGAGCATATTGCATCATTGAATGCTCGCAGTGTATAAGTGGAGGCCACGATGTGAGATGCTGGACAACTTCAGATGTTTCAATGTTGCTGTTGTGATGATATTACTAGATGAGCCAGTGTCCACCAACACCCTCTTATACGAAATCTCATTGACCCATGCAATAACGTGTAGGGGTGGATCCGCCACATCACTAGTCACTGATTTCAATTCATCTTCTCTAAAGGTGATGACTGGTTCTATACATTGTTTTACATGTCCCACAAAGTTGTTGAAAGAGTTTGCTTCGTGGGGTTGCAGCTCGATGGCCTTTAAAATCTCCATTAGAGCCTCCCGATGGGGCGCTGATTGTTGAATGAGCTCATATATGGAGAGCCTAGCCGATGTGGTCCTTAGACTTTGGGTAAGTCTAGTCCGAATCGTGGCCACTTGGTCTAGGCGGGGGAAGTTGCGTAGGGTGTCGTTGAGGTTGTGACGTCGATGGAACCTCTCTTGTGGCCACCGTAGGGGGCAGCTCCTGGATACCTCTTGTTCCTAGTCACTATGCTTATCATCCCTACATACCCCTGCATGGGGCAATTCTGTTGCACCTCATTGACTTGAAGGGGTTTTTCCTATGCCTCATGGGTAGGCAAGGGGTCTCTAAAGACTCCCATATGTTGGTTGTTTGGCGCTACGGGGTTGTCCACCGCCAATGTCTTGTTGTCGATTAGGTCTTGTACCAAACCTTTGAACTTCCAACATGCATTAAGATCATGTCCCTTCCATCTCTGGAACCTACAGTACAAGTCCTCCCGGTACCCCTTAGGCTTCGGTGCATTGGGGTCTATAGTTTGAATCTCTCGGCAGGGTTGATCAAGTTCGCCATCGACAAGCGGTCAAACAGGGAGTCCCTGGACTCTGTGTAAGGAGTAAATTGTCGCCTAGGGTGACGCTGCTGATTTTGTTCCTGCCTCTGGTTTTCTCTATCATAATTGTTAGGAGGCACCGCCTGATAGTTAGCCTTTTGAGGCTGTGTTGCTTGTGCAGGCTTAGGGACATTGATAGCAACCTGATTGACCGTAGTGGGTTTCGGTTGCGTGGTCCCTATTTTAGTGTTCTTGGTCCATTCTTTCTTCTTAGGTTTGGCGATCTCGCCATCCTGTATCTTGATCTCCTCAATGATTCTGGCTTGCGCCAGAGCTTCCTCAAGAGTGGCATATTGTTGCAACTGCAATAGCATGGAGATCGATCTCAAACAACTCTTTGAGAACATTTGGGTCGGGTCAGACATGGGAGGGAGGTAGGGCAGCTTTGAAAGCAACGTCCTCCATCGGTTCCCATATGCCACCATGGTTTCTTCCTCATACTTCCTGAGGCTAGCTAGGTCACTTAATGATGCCTTTTTCTTGGTGTTGAAGGTGAAGCATTCGAGGAACGCGTCCACTAGCTGATCCAAGTTACTGATGCTATGTTTTGGCAACTGAGTGAACCAATCCGAGGTAGGGCCTACGAATGTGGTTATAAATGTTCTTAGTAACAAAGCATCATTGTCCTGAATACCAAAGCACTGGCTCAAGAATCTAGTCACATGCTCTTGGGCATCCTCCTCCCCTCTAAAGAGTGCCAACTGGGGCAGTTTAAAGTGTTCAGGGTATGGAGGTGCCGGCACTGATGGATGCACAGGATGACTACGGAGTTGGCGTAAAGTGGGCTTTTGGGGCCCAGAAGTCTTGATCTCCATAGACTCTAAGCGCTCTAGCAGTGCTTTATATGCATCAGAGGATTTGATCTCTTCCTCCTTAGTTTGCTCCCATTGTGGGTTGCGGGGAACTTGAGGCCTATGGAGGGGTGGCTGGATAGCAACCCTTCTACCTTGGTAGGGCATTTCAGCCCACTCTTCTTCTTGTTCATACTCCTCATAGGCTTCTTGAGGAGTGCCTGGCCGAGACCTATAAACATGGGTGGGTGCCCACGGAGGGTGCCCATCGTTGTTTCGGGGAGTGGCCTCCCTCTATAGGTCTAGGAGGTCTCGGAGGCAGTACTTGATGAGGTCGTGGAGACCTGTCTCGCACCAAGGGGTTATGCCTCTCATACACTTCTACTTTATGCATGCGAGGGGTTGGGACCTTCTCAGGCACATTGTTATGAAGCAATTCGATTGTCTGACGTTGAATGCGCTCTTTGCTAAGGCGGTATAGATGCTCTAACTATTGTTGATCCTGCCTGAGCTATGTGATTTGTGCTTGGCGGGTGGCATGTCTGGCAAATGCCAAGTCAATTTGTTCCATTGTCTCTTGTTTAGGAAGCCTAGATGCCTCTCCTACATGTCTATCTCGGTCGTGGTGATCCGAGACCCCTATGGGTTGCTTTCCTCTATCGAGGTTAGCGGCATTCACCTGAGGCTCTAGCCTCAATGGGTGATCCTGATACATAGTAGGCACAGAGGTACATCGCTCCCATGCTGTGTACTACTCTTGAGGAATGTGGTAGTCTTCCTCGTACTCCCTTTCATATGCGTGCAAGGTGCGGGCAGAATTGTCTTGCCCTGTCTGGAAAGCCTGATACTCTAGATTTGGTCTAGTGTTTCTAACAGTAATATGGGGTAGAGGAGGGATGACGAAATCATGTGGCCCCTCCTTCTGGACCCTCTGTTGTTCTAACACTTCATCACTAGGCCACTCATAACGAGCATCTAAGGGAGGTCTCCTATCTATGTTGAGTGCCACGTGTAGGTTCTCCTCTTGAAAGGATCTATGTTGAGTGGGGGTGCCCCTCAAAGAGGTGCCTCTATAGTCCTATTCTGTTATGGCATGATGTGGACTATCTTGGGTGCCATGCCACCAAGGCGGGATGACTAAGTCCTCAGGACTATATCGGAGGTGACTTGCCCCCCTTTGTGCACTCTCTGCAGTGCTTGCCCATGATTGGGCTCGGCTATGGGTGTACACCATGGTGATGCTTACCTAAAGATGCGTAGATTTTTATCTTCTTTTAGGATTTTTTATGCTACACTTAAACATAAAGGAAACACACAATCAACGCAATGGTTATCTCGTTTAAAGATTAAAAGTGTGCCCTAAATCTGGTTTAGTGTGTTTTTAATGTTCATTTTGAAAGCTTTTGGAAAGAACGTTTAAATGCAAAATGATGGCTCTTATGACTCCCAAAAAATGGTCGCCCCTTCGATATACCATTTCCAGACCGATATACCAACCTCTCTATATACCCGCCCTTACGTGAGGGAAACTATTGGTACGTGAGAGCAGATGGTACGTGGAACATAGGCGATACGGAAGGGGAATCACTCTGTTTATGACACCTACCATAGAAGACTTATCCTCATGCACTGGGAATCACCCTAGCTACACTTGGTCAGATTTCATCAGGATTTACGTCTAGCAACAGTCATGATCGGGGTTATGTATGCAGTATCTCAAGCCAAGGTGGTGATGAAATCCACCGTTGGTCTTGCTCAAGGGTTGGGGTTTTACGACCAACTCCTTGTTGTTTCAAATTACCACGTGGTGTGTGGGGTTCTTTTTAAGTTGCATAAATGAAGCAAACAAGCATTCAAACTCTCCTATGCAAGCAAATAACTAGAGAACAAACAACAAAATTTTGATAGAAGGTGTTTAAGACCTCTACCTCTTTTCTGCCCAAATCGGATGTCTCTGAATTTCTGCTCTGAAATAGTCCAGCGTTTGAAAACTTGGTACATGTAAGCAAAAAAAAACAAGCAACTTTAATCAGAAATTTAATCTTAAAAATCAAGGGACAGAGGTGATCCTCATTATGCCATTTTTTCCACTGAAAGCACGAGGATACGGAAACAAAAAGGAATATGCCAATCACGATGCGTGTAAAACCAAACTTAACGCTAAAAGCCTATATATTGAAAGAACATAGATGAATTGACACAAGATAAAAGCAATATGGAATATAGCCTTCTTTATTGATATGCTTTCAAATTCGTGTTACAATACGTCTCCTTCCTTTTTAGGGGATAGGAGCGTCAAATATGTTTCTGATCACATCCATGGATAGCAATCCTTCTTCCGCGTGCCCACATGTAATATGGGCGGACCAAAATGTCACCTCCACTTGTGTATATGATTTTTGACTCCTTCCTGCTCCTCTGATGTTGAAAACCTACGTTCAAAGAAACAGAAAATATTAGTAGCACCTGCAGACAGAATAAAACATGTATTTCCCAAGGCCTACTGTTAGTATATGCATGAAAATATTAAAACGATAACCAAATGACCTCAGATCGACCTAAAATTTTAACAAAAGCATAAATATGTTACCAGGAGGCCACTGCAAAAGGAACAGTCTAGAAATTCCTCACAGATTTGTATTCGCTCCAGGGTGGGACGAATAGACCTACAATAACTTGTCAGAAAGCACCCTCTTCAATGTCCTATCCAGAAAGCTCCAAATGACCTGCAAAGTTGGGGTTAGCTAATTGGGGGTGTTTTGGGAAGACCCAGAAGGTCATATTTCTCCAATTTGGCCTCTATCACCCATATTTTTTTGGTGCCATCTGCAAGTTAGTAAAGGCGAGAAATGATAAAAACCTGGTCAAAATTGCTCAGAATGAAGTGAAATTTAAACTACAACCTATTTAATAGACCTAGAATAATATGCAAAAGAAAAATTAGAGAAATATATCACATATTTCTAATCATCCTGGGGTGGGGCGATTAGGGCTGTGACAACTTGGGGGGCACCCAGGGGCAGAACGCCCATCAGTTTGGGACTCTGTTTCGGCACAAATCCACTTGGGATGGGTCCAAAACTTCTTATGGGGTGTTTTTGACAAATTTTGTGGGATATTGTGGCCAAAAATTGGGTTTTGGGTCCGGATTCGTGCTTCCAATAATCACCCAATAACCTCCCTTTCGAATGAGAGATTAAGGATGTGAAAGGCACAAATCGCAAGTAGGTATGTAAATTGGCAGCACTTCATTGCTCAAATTCTCCTTCTCTGTATATATTTTGGGTGAGAAAACTCACCAATTTATAGACCTAGGGTCTCTCTGTTTGAATTGCGCATGCGAGGGCGCCACTTGAGTTGTTTGTCCTATTTTGAGAGAAAAGATAATTCCCTGATTTAGAATCTCCTTGCATGAGGTCTCTAAAATAAATACATGCATGACTGAAGTCTCTCTTCTTGATTTGGAGCCATTCCTCACAATTGCATGGCCTAAAGCTTCAGTTAACTGGCAGACTTGTCGAGGTTTGACTTTTTGCCAGTCAAACTTGCTATTTGCCTCACCCTGGGGTGAATGTTGATATTCGTCCCTGGGTGGGATGAATCCCAGTTTGTATTCATCCCTGGGTGGGACGAGTAGAGAGCAAGGTGCCAAAAAGGTGCCAAATTGACCTCTGACCTCCAAACTACTTTTGGGAGTGGTTAGGACCACTGTTTAACCTCTAGGGGCTGCCCTAGGTGCTGTGTGTGTCAATGCGATCAATGCTTGTCGTCACATAATCGGATTGGTGCTATTTTGGTGTCTACACTTCATATGTAGGTTTATTGGGCCTCACTCTTCATATGAATCTTCATCTTCCTACTCTATTGAAACATGTACATAGGGACAACTATGCACATTTACATTACCAAAATATCACACTTGTGCATCACATTGTATATAGTAAATACTAATATAAGACTCTTTTCCTAATCTATAGAAGCACCCATGATGGTACATTGGCATGTACTTGTAGAGTAAAAAAAATAGCACACCTAACAATGAGAAATGAAATGCATCTATTGCTCTATTGATCTAAGCACTAAAAAAGTGATATTTTAAGTAAGCATGAAAGAAAAATAAGTAAAATAAATGGGGTTCCCCTTTGTATTATTTTATTTTTCAAATTCATGATTACAAAACATCTCTTTGAGGGCTTTTAATTGATACAATCATTACATATGTGCCAAAGGAATAAATCCTTCTAGAAACTCAATTGCACTCTAGCATCTTCCTCGCCCTCATGAATTGAAGCATGGGCTTATGATACCACTATGATGATATATCCTTCATCAAAATTGTATCTCCTTCATTGTGTGCTATGATACTTAGATCTACACACAAATAAATTAGGTGTTTTAATAGCATATGTGGATTGAAATGCAATCAAGGAGATATATGTGATAACAAGATTGAAAGAGGAAATGTATAATAGATGCTACAAAACTATTCCAAATGCGACCAAAACTTAGGATTATGCATATAATGTGCTCTGGAAATGATCTAATTAAGAACAAAAATAAAATTGCACATATATTTATAGCCATCCCTAGATGAACCATTCAGGACTACAAAATAAGAAATGCATAATAGCAAGTGTAAAAAAACTCAAAATTGCACCAAAACTTGACAGAAGGTATAAAATCTACTCTAGAATTGATCTATTAAAAAAAAAAAAAAAAATTGTGCCCCAATTTGTGGTCATACCTAGGTGTGCCATTTAGGACTATCACAATTTGGGGGCCATATTGGGGTGGGATGGCCACCAAATCTGGTGGTTTTTGCCACCAATTCCTTTGGTATTTGGTCTAAGCTACTCCTATGTGTGTTGTCATAAAATTTTAGGATATGTTTCACTAAAATGGGTTGGTTTTGTAAACATATTATGTGTTTTTGAATCACTTGAAAACCTCCTTTTATCGATGGAGATATCAAGGGAAAATACACTATAGATTAGGGGTAAATCTCGGTAGCACTTCAAGGTAAAATATTGCAAAGAATCCTCCTTATAATTGGGTGGAATAACACCACTTTATAGCTCAAGTGAGCATATGATCAAATGGGCATGTTTGGCCATGCGAGGAAGGTGCTACCATTTGTCCAAACCTTATTGTGTGTTGGAGGGGGAAGAATCTCTAATTTTGGCCTCCAATTTCCAACTTGGCATGAGATTTATGCACCCTCAGACTAGCATGCTTCAATGGGTGGGGAAAATGGTAGAATATGGGTGTCATTTATCTTACCTTAGACATTTTAAGAGTCCAAGGCCATGGTTGTCCCACCCAGGGATGGTTGTTTGTGGTCATCCCTAGGTGGGACGACTATGAACTATGGCCATCCTATGGTGCAACGACCATGCATACATGGCCCAAAAATTAAAAAAAGTGGGGTAGAACCTCCCAAAAATGGTTAGGACCATTATTTAACCTTTTAGGGTTGCCCAAGGGGCAATACGATGTCGATTAGAACATGTTTTGGTAGTGTAATCAGATTGATATGATTTTAGTGTCTATAGATACCATTTTTTAGTATGTGTTGTGTGTAGCATAGCATGGAGAAAAATAGATGACTGAAATGTCAAATAATTAAGGTTATTTAGTAACCTAAACAACTTTAGATGCCCTAATCATGGAAAGAACATGCATCCTTGAATCCTTGCTTCTAATGATCTAAGGAACTTGATTTAAGTACAACATTTTATTTCAGGCTTACTTGAACTTGGACATTGACCAGTCATGAAGAGGTAAGGCCTATGATCCTTCATGCTTCCATGCACCAAGCATTTGTTTAATTGAATTTTTTTCTCATTTTTCCCCAAGCAGGGGCATGATTGTTTTGGAAATGATTCACTGATGAACATGATTTGCATGATTGAGTATTTGATTATTGATTTTTATTATGAATTCATTAATTATGACTACCCTTCAAGTGACGATTCAATGAGGAAATGACCAGTGATAAAAGCGATTATTCTCTTGACCCATATAACTTGGTTGGGTTTCCTTCATCTTTACCCATTGTAAAATTTTGCAGGTTTGTAAATATTTTGATGATTTTGTTGATATTCCAAGGAAGAATGAAATTGAATACCTCGTTCCCATGGAGCAGTCTAACCACAACGGTATTCTTGGGGATTGAACTAAATAATTTTTAATCATACATGAACAATTTGGTTCAATCTTGATCCAGAGTGAATGTTATCATATTTGACCTATTTATGGTGGTTTTTAAGCCATTTTTTTTTGCTTTTGGTGTTGTTTTTGAGGTATTTTTTGGTGGTCTATTGGTGCAAAATCTTCCTATGGTTACGTTTACACCCAATACTTTTCCAACATTGAAATACTGGGTTTAAAATAGAGTTTACCTGGTTTAATCTCCATAGGAGGTTGGTTCCTTTATTTTTAGGGAAAAAGAGGGAGAATAAAATACATAAGGAGGGAAATATAGTTATTGCAAGGAACGTTTAAATGGTGCAGATTAGATAACAATAAAGTAATATCTACAACATTTTATAGAAAAGCATTATTCAAACCATAAAAATATAATAACTAAACCTCTAGGGCGGATTTAACCAAACATAAGCTTATTGAAATTATTAATTTCAAATCTATATGAACTTTAAACTCAAAAACTCAAAATGACAATTAAAGTGATTTCTATTCAACTTAACTTATACATCAATTAAAAACCCATACATACTTGATAACATCACAAGTGAGCCAGAAACCACAATGAGTAGTCCTTATTTGGTTTTAGAAGTCTATGTGCATTGCCTTGTAAATATCCAAGAGCCAACCATTTTTTTGGGTCGCTCATCCTATATATATTTTAAAATAACAAAAAAAATGAAAGTTGTTAGAACAATATGATTGTAAGCTCATTTTTGTAGAGTTACAATTAAGAGAGCATGGGATATTCAACTAGAAATGGTTGGGATCTTCTTATTACCGCAATCTGTATTTATCTTCTCATAGGCATTGTGGCCCAACTATATTTTACTACCATTCTTCGAGCTCAAAAATGTCGTGCCATTGTGATATTTTCCTCTGACTTAGCCTTCGAGCTCAAAAATGTCATACCATCATGACCTTTTCTCTTCATTTAGCCTTTAGGTTCAAAAAAGTCATGCCATCATGACTTTTTCCTCTAACTTTACCTTTAGGTTCAAAAATATTATGCCATTGTGACATTTTCTCTTTTTTTAGCCTTTGGGTTCAAAAATCTCATGCCATCACAAATTTTTCCTCTGACTTAGCCTTCGAGCTCAAAAATATTGTGCTATCATGACCTTTTCTCTTCGTTTAGCCTTTACGTTCAAACATATCATGTCATTGTGACTTGTTCCTCTAACTTAGCCTTCGGGCTCCAAAATATTGCGCCATCACGACATTTTCTCTTTGTTTAGTCTTTGGGTTCAAAAATGTCATGCCCTTATGAATTTTCCCCTAACTTAGCCTTCAAACCCAAAAATTTCATGCCATCATGAATTTTTTCTTTGACTTGGCCTTTGAGCTCAAAAATATTGTCCCATCATGACCTTTTTCTCTTTTTTTAGCCATCAGGTTCAAAAATGTCACACCATCATGAATTTTTCCTCTAACTTAGCCTTCAGGCTCAAAAATATCATGCCATCATGACCTTTTCCTCTGACTTAGCCTTCGGTATCAAAAATCTCATGCCATCATGACCTTTTCTCTTCACTTAGATTTTGAGCTCAAAAATATTGCGAGATCGCAATGTTTCTTTTATACTTGGTAAAATTTTGAGAAGACCACTCCTTACTCCCCTTGATGTGGTCATTTTGACCTACATTATTGGTGCCTCCTAGGGGAATTCTACCAATGGAATGTTAGAATCTAAAGCCTTTATCCATTGGGGAATGGAGTAAAAATAACTAATAAAAAAATAAATGGAGAAAGGGGAGTGATACCAAGAAAAAAATAATGGTTCTTGCTCTGTGTGGTCATTCATCGGGAGTGTCTTCCTCTATGGATTTCTCTATGTCACCTTGCCCAGGTGTTGTTGCACTTTTTGCTAAAGTTTTCTTAGGATTTTCATGTTTCTCTTTTTCCTAGACAACTTCATTGTAAGTGGCACAAACCTTTTTCCAAGTTTCTTCATTTGGGTCTAAATTTTCCATGAAAGTTAAGTACAAATATTCTAGTTCTTCTACTTTTTCATACAACAGAAATTTTGAATTTATGTATAATTCATGTAAATAGGAGTTGATGTGGGTGATGCCTTAAGCCATACTAAATATTTGTTCTTCTTGGACTAGATCTTCCCAGCTATCTATATTCGATTCATCTTATATGAAATTTTTTCAAGAAACCTTTAGCTCAGCTTCCTCTAAGAATTTTGAATCTTTATCCCAAAAGCTCAACATGCCGTAGTTTTCCACTATGCATACATATTTCAAAATTTTTAGGGTAAAATAGGTAGTATATTGCATTATACTACATAGGTTGATTATCACATTTACTTTTCTACTTTCTACCATGTAGATATTTACTATTTCAAATATCTAATAGTAAACTATGGTTAAATATTAAATATCCTAGGTTAACAAACCTAAACCAAACTCTCTACCTCCTATTTCGTGTTGGTTAGCATGGATAGCGGGATTATAGTTTGGATTACTATTTTATAACCCATTTAAATACTAGGATTTTCTCCTAATTTTGGTTAATGTAAATTATCATTTTATTTAATTGAACTCATTCTCCTAGTCACATTGGTACCAGAGCTGGAGCATTGGAAATACGGCACCATTGGTGACCCTTAATTATTTTCAATAATTACTCCTTATGCTTTTCAATTCTCCTAAGGTTTGATTATTTATTTGCATGCATCCTAATTTCATGGATAGTGATTTGAGAGCCCCTCCAGGAAGGCCCACAGCATAGGGCACAAATCCTAACGTAGGGACCATTTGACCCCATCCATGATTACCATCCATGGGGAATTTTTTCCCATTGTGGATCGCAACCACCAGGATCTCCTGATCGGTGATCCAACCTGTGGGCCTACAGTCAGCCCACGGGAGCATCCGAGGGTAGGCAACCCTCACACTCACCATGGCAAGGGGAGAGATTTCTTAGCTTCCCCTTTGGGCCTGCATCCTGAGATCGAGGTAGGAATGCATCGAGGGTAGGATCGCCCTCATGTTTCCCGTAGCATGGATCTTGAGGTAGGAACACATCGAGGGTAGGAGCACCATCATTTTGACTACATACCTTCATGCACACCAAGGTGGTGTTGATGTGGACCTAACTTGACCTACTACCTAGGCAACACATGGCACTCTGGCCATGCACCACCTAGCACCTGACTAGACCTAACCGGATGTGGACCTGACGTGGACCTAATGTGGATTTGACAAGACCTGCCTGGACAAGACTCAAAACATGGATGCCCCCTTGTCGTGCCACATGGACACCAAAAAAATGAGGTCCTGAACTCGATTGCCCGAGGGCAATCATGAACTTAGGCACTCGTTCAGACCTTTAAAGTCCTTTGCATCCAAAATAGGATGCATGTGGGATAATTACCACAACATCCCAAAGAAGCCTGCAGGCTTCTTTAATACTCAGGTGGTCTAGCCTGAGAACCAAGCCAACTGCTTGGTTAGTTGGCCAAGGCGGATGCCTTAGGCCAGTGAGAGTAGTAGGTTTGACTCCCACGCCCACAAGATTGCAAAGGGATTAAATTTTGATGAAAATTTTATTACTTTTGGCATAATAAAGGTTAATTTTTTTATGCTTAAATTAAATTAATTCTTAATTTTTTTTTAGAACTTTTCATAGTTTTTTGCTAAATAAATTGCATCAATTTTTTAACTTTTAAATTGATGTTTTTTATTCCAAAAATTATGTTATATTCTATTTTTTTTTTTTTTTTTTTTAACTTTAAATATTTTTTAGCATTTAAATTGAAAATAGAAGTGCCAAATTTTTTATGCAACTAAGCAATTGTCTTTCTTTAGTTTTCTCCAAATGTGGGGATAAAGAGACAAGGTATAAGAGACATTTTGTTGCTTAATTTTCATCAACAATTCCTATATTTTTCATCACTCTTCAAAGTTTTCATGAAGATCAAATCTTGGGTAATGAAATATCTTCGTAGACAAAGAATCATAAGAAAGAGAAACGAATTACGAAGGCAAACAACACGATCACATTTTTGTTGTATGCTTCATGAATATCGTATATCCATTCCTCACTCACTTATCTATACTGATCCATGGAAGGGGTTGTATAGAAGCTATGGTCCCATGAGGATTCATGAGCCTTTTGATCCTAATGCACCACCTATTTTTGAGTGTTGAAAACAAAAACCAAGTCGTGTGTCGACTGGTCTAGAAGCCTTTCAAATGCGGGTCGTGTGTCGACTTGTCTTGAAAGGAGTGCTCTAATTTTTCAATTTTGTAAAAATTAATGGGGGATAGAAGTCATATCTTGTGATTCTATTATTTTGTAAAATTGTAAATAGAAAGTGGGGATATTTAAAAATCAAGAAAGGTGCATTCTCGATTGTACTCGACACCTTCTCTTAAAAATTGACTATACTAGGTGTATTTTCAATTGCATATGACACATAGAGTGATAATAATTTGGGTTGCTCTCTTATTTTTTATTATTGCAATAACAATCATGTTTTTGTGTGCAATTAAACAATCAGATAGGACATTGAAGAAGCATTTCACAAAACCCAAAATTTACTCCAAATCATGCTACACCTTGCACAAGTTAAAACAAAGTCAATTTTATTCCCCATCAAAGGTCAAAATTCAAAACACCTTGATTAACTCTCTTTTTTTGGCTTAATTTCCTCAAAATTTCCATCCTTATTGAAGGGTGTTAAGGCAGGTGCCATTAAATATCCTAGAGAGCACAATCAGAAGTCTTTCAAAATGTACCCCTTTAATTTGCTCTATTTGTTTGGCTTAAAATCCTCAAACCTTTTATCGCTTGTTAAGGGTGTTAAGGCAGGTGCCATTAAATATATTATATAAGTAAATTAAACATCTTCTCTATACTCTTTTGAGGGTATAGTGCAAGATACAACCGTCTTAGTCCTATCAAATTGAAACCTTCACCATGGCCATGATGCACAAGTATCTCACTGAGATCCAACTGCTCAAAGGTTTAAATTATTTTGCATGGAAGACTAATATGAAATCTATATTAACTATGGAGGATATATGGTCTATAGTGGAAGGAAGTGAAACTATACCTCAATAAACAAGAGCAGATAAATTTTTTTTTAATAAAAATGATTGAAAACTATCCTTAATGATCTTGCTAGCTATTACCGATGATATCCAACCTCATATCAGTGATGCTAAGAATCGTAAGGAGGCATGGGATTCCTTAACAACCATATTTGCGAGGAAGAATCAATCAAAAATTCTTCACATCCAAACATAGCTTCATACTCTTCATATGAAATCAGGAGAAACAATAGAGCTATTCCTCTATAGAGTGTAATAATTAAAAAAAAACTACAATCCTTAGGATAAAAAGTGGAAGACCAAGTCTTGACCTCTATCATTTTGAGGGCTCTTCTCGACTCCTACAAAATGTTGATCACTTCACTACAAGTCTCTAGAAGGACAGTGAATTTTTTCGAGTTGGTAAATATGATTCAAATAGAAGAAGCTAATCAACTACGAAGAGATGAGGCATCCAAAAATTCACTTTTCTCAAACAGACAAGGTGGTAAGAAAATGTGGAATCAACAGAAAGGTTCTTCTTCTAATAAAGACAAGGGTAAAGGCAAAGAGACTAAGAAGAAGAAGCAGTATTGTAAGATTTGTGACAAGGACACTCATGAAACCAAAAGATGTTGGTTTAAGAATAAATCGCCCAATGAACAAGGAAACAAGAAGGGTAAAGGTAAACCAAAGAACAAGAATAAATAGCAACAGGGACACATTGCAACTGAAGATTCTAGTTTAGACTCTAAATAAGCACACAAGGTGCTCATGATAAATACATATTCCCTTCACAAGGATAGTGTGTGGCACATAGATTCAGGTGCTAGTAAGCATATGACTGGTGATAAGTCCTAGTTTGAGACATTTGAGGCTCGAGAAGGTAGAATGGTCACCATTGTTGATGATCAAATCTATCGAGTTTAGTGAGAAGGAAGTGTTTTTGTCTTCCTTCCATATGGAGAATGTAAAATTCAAAAATTTCTTTATGTACCGGGATTGAAAAATAATCTCTTATCAGATCCACAAATCCTATACAATCACATGAATGTCAATTTCAAGGTGGACAAAGAAAAGAAGCGTTGCTTTATCACTAAGAAATAAAAACAGATAGCAACAGGTTCATACAAACATGGTTTGTTTGTCTTAGATGCACTTACCTCAATACATAATGCAATGGAAGTAACCACAAAAGAGGCCACATCTCTATGGCATAAGATATTTGGGAATTTAAGTTTAGGATATTTACTAGAACTCAGTAAATATCAAATGGTGAAAGGACTACCTACTCTTTCATCTACTTTGCTAGTGTGCTCAGATTGCTTGTCAGGAAAGCAACACAGAGTACCCTTTGAACCTAGATTCTTTCGAGCTAAGTTACCTTTGGAGTTGGTTCACACAGATTAGTGTGGTCCCATGTATACTATTTGTGGAGAAAAAGGTATTTTCAATTGTTTGTAGATGATCACTCATGCAATATGTGTGTCTTCTTCTTGCAGTTGAAGTCTGAAGTAATTACCTATTTTCAACAATTCAAAAATCTTATTGAGAAAGAATTAGGATGCTTCATCAAGATCCTCCATTCAGATCGAGGGGGGAATACACATCAAAGGAATTTTCCTCATTTTTACAGACACATGGGATAAAAATACAGTTGACCATAGCCTATTCTCCTCAATCAAATGGAGTTGCTGAGAGAAGAAATCGATCCATTATGGAAATGGTTCGATGTATGCTTAAGGGAGCCAATATTGAGAAAATTTACTAGGTTGAAGTTGTTCAAACTATAGTATATATTCTAAATAGAGCACCCACAAGGGCTCTTTCAGGTATGACTCCTCAGGAAGTATGGATTGGAAGGAAACCCTCCATATCTCATCTATGGGTATTTGGGTGTAAGGCTTTTATGCATATACCCAAGGAGAAAAGAAAGAAATTAGATGAGAAGTTCCTACCATGTGTTTTTCTTGTATATGATGAATTATCAAAAGGCTATCGATTTATAGACCCATTTACCAAGAAAATACATGTCAGCAGAGATGTAGTTTTTGATGAAGCTTTCACACCCAACACTACATCAGTATACCTAGATGATGAGGAGCAACAACCGCTTCCTTATCCACAACATAAAAATCCTACAAAATGGTATACGAGCAAAATGAAATATTCCAAACTAACTTCCCCACCCGATATTACTCTCAATCGTCGAAAGACACGAAGCATAACTCAACAAGAAAATATTGAAGCATCCACTTCAATTGATGATCTTTGTGCAGATTTTCAAGACCTTTTTGTTGATAGAGAGTTAGAAAGGGAAGATGATATGTACTTAGATGAGGAGAGGGTTTACTTATCATCATTTGATGAAAATGAACCTTTTATAGTTGATGAAGCACTTAGACTGCCTCAATGGAAGGCATCTATGGATGCAGAACATAACTCCCTCATCAAGAATAAAATATGGAAGCTGGTAGATTTGCCTAAAGGAAAGAAACCCATAGGTTACAAATGGGTTTACAAAGTCAAATATAAGGTATATGGTACCATATACAAACATAAAGCCCGTCTTGTGGCAAAGGGCTATGCTCAAAAGTAAGGCCTTGATTATGAGGACACCTTTGCACCCATTGCAAGGATGACCACCATTCAAGTTCTTTATGCTATGGCAACATAATTCGAATGGAAATTACATCAAATGGATGTAAAAAGTGCCTTTCTGAATGATTACTTAAAAGAAGAGGTATACATGACTCAACCCCTAGGATTTGCTAAGGAATGCCATGAGCAACAGGTTTGCAAGTTGGTCAAATCATTATATGGGCTCAAAAAAGCCCCAAGAGCATGGTACATTAAAATGGATAGTCACCTACTACAGCACGGATTCAAGAGAAGTCCATCTGATGCAAATCTCTATATCAAGAACACAGGTTCTAAAATAGTGATTCTTGTATTATATGTAGATGATCTGATCATCACCAGCAATTTAGAAAAAATGATTAGCGTTGTGAAAGATGACTTGAAAGATTCATTTGATATGACAGATATGGGACTTCTCCACTATTGTCTTGGCCTTGAGATAGAACAGAAGAAGAATCATCTTAGGGTGACTCAACAAAAGTATGCCAAGAATTTAGTAGAAAAATATCATATGACTGATTGCAAGCCCAAGGCAACACTAATGGAATCAGGGCTTCAGTTATCATGGTATGGTGATTCACCATAGGTAGATGGAACACTATATAGACCGATGATTGGAAGCCTTATCTATCTGACCAATACTAGACCAGACATTACTTATGTTGTAAACTATATTTCTCGGTTCATGTAGGAACCAAAAGACTCTCATTGGAAAGAAGCTAAGCGTGTTCTTCACTACATTCAAGGTAGTGTAGAATATGGCCTAGAGTACAAGAAGAATAACTCATTCTTCTTACCGATTTATATTGACTCTGACTACGCTGGATCCCTAGATGATCTAAAATAAACACCAGGATATGTATTTCATCTTGGATCTGGTCCTGTCTCATGGCATAGTAAAAAGTAACAGGTGGTTGTTTTAACTTCAACAGAGGCATAGTATCGCGCTACACGAGGAGCTGTGTGTGAATCAATATGGCTAAGTCACATCTTGGATACCATGGGCCTACCAAAGAAAATTCATATTCACATGTTTTGTGACAACTCATGTGCTTTGAACTTGGTCAAAAATCTAGTCCATCATGAACGCACAAAGCATATTAACACAGATTGTCATTTCATTCGTGATGAAGTTCCTAAACATAGAATCAAGCTCCAATACATTCCCACCGACGAACAGGTTGCTGACATATTCACCAAGGCACTTGGACATGTCAAATTTGAGTTGTTTCGAAGTAAAATTTGTATATCAAAGTAACGTAATAAAGTGGGGATGTTAGGGTAAAATAGGTAGTATATTGCATTATACTACATAGGTTGATTATTACATTTACTTTTCTAATTTCTACCATGTAGATATTTACTGTTTCAAATATCTAATGGTAAACTATGGTTATGAAAGCATGAGATTCTGGAAGAAAAAAAATACTAACTTGATACCAAATGATTATGCATAAAATGAGATGAACGTAATCGAATCAAAATTAACATAAAATGAGAAACAGGAGCACAACCCTTTTTATTAATATAATTTTGGATTCGGTTACAATCTCTCTCCGTCCTCTTTAAGGGCTAGGAGGATTAGCATGTTTTGGTTACAATCCGTCTTTAGTAGTCTCCCTTTCGCATGCCCACATTTGAAATGGGTGGGCCAAAATGTCGTCGCCGCTTGTGCTGGTGAATCTTCAATCTCTGCCGCTTCTCCTGTGTTTAAAGAAACAACAAAAAGAGTTTAGTAGCACCTGTTGTTAAAACAAAGCATTCGGTCTTTAGAACAAATAAAACATGCATGGATGATTAGAACAACAGATTGCAGCAGATCCTGAAATTATAACGTAAAAGATCCCGATGCGATTAACCCTGGTGAAGGCATGCTTGAAATTACAATCTCGAAATCATAATGTAAAAGAAATAAAAATACACTAAGCTTTGTCGACGAATGGATGGATCCATGGATCCGGATTCATGTTCTCCATATTAAGAATCTAGAAGAAATGAATCGAAAAGGGGTAACAACGTGTTCAATTTTGGCAGCACTTCGTTGCTTGAGAAATGTCTACCAACCTCCCCTTCTGGGCGGGAAAGTCCGCCGTTTTATAGACCCACGGGGTCTCTTTGAAAGGGGCATGCAGGGATGCCACATGGCGGCCATGCCTTCTCAAAAGGTAGGAGACTCCGCCTTGACTAAGGCTTAACTGACTGCCCTTGTGACAGTCCGCTAACTGCCAATCTGCCCACCTACGTGCGCATGCACAGCAGGCGGCAATAACTGACTATCCTCGGTTGCCACTTGTTGAATGTCTGCTTTGATGGCTTTAACGACACTTTTGAATGCTTGACTTCTGCCTTTGATTGATTAAATTTGCCTTTGATTGATTGAATGTCTGCCTTTGATTGGTTAAGTCCACCTTGGCACGAAGATGGGAGTCTAGTTGCTATATCCCGACATCGTGATATCGTGACATCGCGATATCTCGACGTCGTGATATCGTGACATCGCGATATCACGACACTCCGGCCAAGGCTTCCCTTTGGGCCCGAAGTGTCACGATATCGCAACATCGCGATATCGCGACACTTCGGTCGGGGCTCTGTTCTGGGCCCGATCGTGACACTTCGATCGGGGCTCTGTTCTGGGCCCAAAGTGTCACGATATCGTGACACTTCGGTCGAGGCTCTGTTCTGGGCCCGAAGTGTCACGATATCGCGACACTTCAGTCGGGGCTCTATTCTGGGCCTGAAGTGTCGCGATATCGCGACACTTCGACCGGGCCTTGGTTTTGGGCCCGAAGTGTCGCGATATCGCGACACTTCGGCCGAGGCTTGGTTTTGGGGCCGAAGTGTCGCGATATCACGACACTTCGACCGAGGCTTGGTTTTGGGGCCGAAGTGTCACGATATCGTGACACTTTGATCGAGGCTTTGTTTTGGGGCCGAAGTGTCGCGATATCGCGACACTTCAGCCGAGGCTTTGTTTTGGGGCCGAAGTGTCACGATATCATGACACTTTGGCCGAGGCTTTGTTTTGGGGCCGAAGTGTCGCGATATCGTGACACTTCGATCGAGGCTTTGTTTTGATAAAGGCTTACTTTTGATAAAGGCTTGCTTTTGATAAAGGCTTGTTCTTGCTTAAGGTTTGCTTTTGATTTTGATTAAGACTTTGTTTTGATAAAGGCTTGCTTTTGATAAAGGCTTGTTCTTGCTTAAGGCTTTAAAACGACCGACTTTGCTTTGTTCACTTTGGACCTTCTAAACTGCTGTGTAAGTGGCTAGGACCACTGTTTGACCTCTGAGGGCTGCCCTGAAAGCTGTGTGTGTCAATGCGATCAGTGTTTGTAGTCACATAATCGGATTGGTGTTGTTTTGGTGTCTATAGATGCCCCTTTTTGGGATGCGCTACAAGTGATGCGGTGCTGAACAAAAATAGATAACCAAAGCACTAATGATTAGGGTTTCTTGGTAACCTAACCAACTTTTGATGCCCCAAGTATGGAAAGGGCATGCATTCTTGAATCCTTGCTTCTGACGAGCTAAAGAATTTGATTTCAAGTGTTAACCTATTTTGGTGAGGTGTGACTTGAGCTTAGACATTGATCAGTCATGATTAGGCAAAGGGCGTAACCTTTTGTCCACAGGGGAACCTTGTGTTCATGCTTCGAGAATACCAAGTGTTTGATCAATTTGATGATTGCTTGTTTACTACCCCAAGCAGGAGCGTGATTGTCTTTGTCAATGATTCTTTGAATGCATGCCATTGCCTTGATTGGGTGTGTGCTTTTTGATTGGTGACTAAGTGTGACTACCCCCTCAAGCGATGAATCGATGAGGGAATGACCTTCATGAGAAAAGCGACGAGTCGCTTGACCCAAGATGACTTGTGCAAGGGTGCCTTTAGATGTTTTACCGTTTAAGCATGTGCAATTTCTTGAAATTTGGACCTGGCGTCGTCTTGGGCCTATTTTTGGTGGGTGTTAACCCTTTTGGTGGTGCCATAATGGGGTGAAATTGTCGAAAACCCATCTTCCCGTGGAGTGGTCCGGCTATGGTAGCCTTCTTGGGGAAGTAGGAGAATGACAATTTGAGCCTCGACATCAATTTTCTATGCCAAGAGGTTAAGTGCAAGAGCACTTGTGTCCGGCAATGCTTATTGCTATGTTTTTGTGTTGCATTTTTGTGATGTTTTTGTTTTTTTGATTTTCTTGTTGTTTTTTAGTGGGCTTTGACCCATTTGTGACGCCGTTTGGGGGTGAAATTGTCAAAAATTTGTCTTCCCGTGGAGCGGTCCGGCTATGGTAGCCTTCTTAGAGAGTAGGATAGTGACAATGTAAACCCCGACATCAGTTTTTCTATGCCAAGAGGTTAAGTGCAAGAGCACTTGTGTCTGGCAATGTTTATTGCTTTGTTTTTATGTTGCATTTTTGTGATGTTTTTGTTGTTTTGATTTTCTTGTTGTTTTTTAGTGGGCTTTGACCCATTTGTGACGCCGTTTGGGGGTGAAATTGTCAAAAATCTATCTTCCCGTGGAGTGGTCCGGCTATGGTAGCCTTCTTAGAGAGTAGGATAGTGACAATGTAAACCCCGACATCAATTTTTCTATGCCAAGAGGTTAAGTGCAAGAGCACTTGTGTCTGGCAATGTTTATTGCTTTGTTTTTATGTTGCATTTTTGTGATGTTTTTGTTGTTTTGATTTTCTTGCTTTGTGTATATGTCATGATTTTATGTTATGCACAGTGATTGATGTTGATGGATGCATGCTACTTTATATTGATGGATGCATATGATATGATAAATGCGATTGTTGTATGTTGATTTTTGATGGATGCATATGTTGTGATGAATGCAAATGTTTTTTATTTATATGTGATATGCGGAAATGAAATGGATGAATAGAATTTGTGATGTTTGGCTATGGCACCATAGACTGTTTATGAATTTGTTATTTTGTCTTTTAGGCGATTGCTGTAGTGGATGACTTTGTATGTATACATGTGGTTTTTCTTTTTTTGTATTTTTTAATGGTATTGTAAGGATGAAAAGTAGTGCAATTGGTTAGAAATGTAGCTAAGGTTTTTCGAGACTTAGACGGTTTTAACTTACTAGCCATGACTATACTTTATCTTACAAGACTTTTGAACAAGGTATGAATCGGACTTGTTTTTGACCAAGCTATTTCACATCCTTATGTGTGCAATTGAGTTCATTTATGTGGTATTTGTCAGGATACCACCAGTGCCAGATGGGCTTTCAACCGAACCTATACTGAGGATCACCTAATTAGCTCCACTAACTCCTTTGTTGTATTTAGTTAGATTAATCTGCGGTGTTATCCAATATACCATAAGCTAGCTCATTCTTATGCAAACATTGGTCTGCACACATGCAAAGTGAATGTGACAGACATATCGTCATGTGGGTAGGATACCACCATTGCCAGATAGGCTATCAACCAAACCTGTAATGAGGATCACCTAGATGGTTTTCGAATGCTGAGAATTCCAGGGTTTCCAGTTCAGTAGATTTGTTTGCTGAATGATTTAAAAAGTTGCTCGTCTATATAGTGATGAAAATCACTATTTATTTCCTCTTAATTCTTTTTGAGCAAGGATTTTGAATAGTAGTGATAACCACTATTTTTTTGATTTTGTATTTTGAGTATTGTGAGTTTGGGTTGGTGAGTGGTCTTGATCCCTGTGGACTTGGGGACGACTACGCATCCTTTGCAGGGACATGTAGTATGAATCCTTACGACATTGGGGACCAAGCGGGTAATGGAGATTATGGAGCAAGGGCATTGATCTGTTAGGCATTGGGGATGACTACCCATCCTGATTAGGGGTGGATAGTATGAATCCTTACAACCTGGAGATCATAGGTGAATGGAAAGTTTTAGGATGATGATTTTTTGGAATTTTGTTTGTGAATGGTGTTGATCCCTTTAGGTCTTGGGGATGACTACCCATCCTTGGCAGGGACGTGTAGTACAAATCCTTACAACTTTGGGAACCAACTATGATTGGGATTTGGTAGTGGTAAAAAACACTGTATATGGAGGTGAATGGATAGGAAAGAGCTTGTTCTTTTATCAATTCTAAACATTCTAGAATCATTCGCACGGGGGGATGAGCAAGATAACTGTTTCGCTTATGGTGACCTAGATTACTGCACAAGTTTCATCTTTCGTTCACACAAATTGGAAATTTTTATGTGTTTTAATTTGTGTTGGGATGTTACATAACAAGGCGTATTTCAAGTGTAACTCTACCTTCAAAAAATCTGTCTGAATCGGTACATGACGTAGCTAAAAAGCAAAATGATGACTGAATCACGAAAACCCTTGATACATTAAAAGACCACTAACTTTAGTGTGGTAAAAAGCAATGCATGGTGTTTTTGTTGTTTTTGTAAAATGGAAGAGTGGGGAACAAGATGGACTAGCAGAGCAATTATAGCCTATGGTGCCTTTGACTTGTACGACCACAAACATGCAATGTATGGATGCAATGCTTTGATGCAGCTACATATTTTTGTATTTTTTATGGATTGATTTTAGTGAATATGAAGATGAGGTGCAAGAAGAGTTCTCTATTGATGAATTTGAGTATGCCTAGAAATGAGATGCAAAATTTTTTTTGTTGTTTTTGATGATTTTTGTTGTTTTTGAATTTTCTTGATTTTTGACCAAGCGATTGTGGAAATCCTTAGAGCATTTTGGGATTTGACCAAGCGATTGTGATAATCCTTGGAGCATTTTTGGGTTTTGACCAAGCGATTGCGATAATCCTTGGAGCATTTTTGGGTTTTGACCAAGCGATTGCGATAATCCTTGGAGCATTTTTGGGATTGACCAAGCGATTGCAAGAATCCTTGGAGCCTTTTTGGGATTGACCAAGCGATTGCAAGAATCCTTGGAGCATTTTTGGGTTTTGACCAAGCGATTGCGATAATCCTTGGAGCATTTTTGGGTTTTGACCAAGCGATTGCGATAATCCTTGGAGCATTTTTGGGATTGACCAAGCGATTGCAAGAATCCTTGGAGCCTTTTTGGGTTTTTACCAAGCGATTGCGATAATCCTTGGAGCATTTTTGGGATTGACCAAGTGATTTTAGGGATCCTTGGAGCATTTTTGGGATTTGACCAAGTGATTTTGACAATCCTTGGAGCCTTTTTGGGATTTACCAAGCGATTTTCGGGATCCTTGGAGCATTTTTGGAGTGACCAAGTGATTGCGGTAATCCTTGGAGATTTTGGGGTGACCAAGTGATTGCGATAATCCTTGGAGCTTTTGGGGTGACAAAGTGATTGCGATAATCCTTGGAGCTTTTGGGGTGACCAAGTGATTGTGATAATCCTTGGAGCTTTTGGGGTGACCAAGCGATTGCAATAATCCTTGGAGCTTTTTGGGTTTGGACTATGGCTCTTTAGGGGATAGAGGTACCCCCATCTTGATGGTCTTTGTGCTCCGGATCTGGCTCTGGAGGGATGGGCATGAATGCATCGTCCCTATGCACGAATAGGAGGACAGGGTCTACCCTCGGCACTGACGTTGCTATGAAGTCTCTGGGTGAAAGTTGATCTTTGTGTGCCCAAAGTGGCAGATGTAATGCTTGGTCCCACTACGGTGGGTTAACGCGCCACTCATGCCCTAGTATTATGTTTATCTATTGACATGCTTCCTCGATTTTTATGGGATGCCGATGCTGTCGCATGTGATTGTTGTGGGCTATTTTTGTTTTATCCTCAACTTCAACCAGTGAGTACAGCTCATCATAATCTGGAGATTCTGAGACATGGAGGACTACATCATCAGGTAGCCCTATGGTTAAAGTTTGATCCTCTTCGAAAGGAGCCTCATGTAAGTTGGGCCTTGGGAGCTCCAAAATCTTGATCTCTACCGACTCTAAGTGCTCTAGTGCTTTGCATTAATCGGGAGACTTGAGCTCCTTATCTTTGGTTGGTTCTTATTGAGGAACTTGGGGCTTATGCAGGGGTGGCCAGATAGCACCCCCCATGCCTTGGTAGGGCAGTTCATCCCACTCTTCTCCTTGCTTAGATTATTTAGAGGCTTCTTGATGAATTTCTAAAGGTGGCTCATAAACCTGGGTGGATGTCTGAGGAAGGCACCTGTCATTGGTTATAGGAGCGGCCTCCCGCTCATGTCCTTTAGGAATCGGGAGAGTAGCCTACCGCTCCTGTCTAGGAGGTGTTAGGGGTAGTGTTTGATGAGGTCGCGATGACCTGTTTCGCCCCCATGGGTTGTGCGTGGTAAAAAGCAATGCATGGTGTTTTTGTTGTTTTTGTAAAATGGAAGAGTGGGGAACAAGATGGACTAGCAGAGCAATTATAGCCTATGGTGCCTTTGACCTGTACGACCACAAACATGCAATGTATGGATGCAATGCTTTAATGCAGCTACATATTTTTGTATTTTTGATGGATTGATTTTTGTGAATATGAAGATGAGGTGCGAGAAGAGTTCTCTATTGATGAATTTGAGTATGCCTAGAAATGAGATGCAAATTTTTTTTTGTTGTTTTTGATGATTTTTGTTGTTTTTGAATTTTCTTGATTTTTGACCAAGCGATTGTGGAAATCCTTGGAGCATTTTGGGATTTGACCAAGCGATTGTGATAATCCTTGGAGCATTTTTGGGTTTTGACCAAGCGATTGCGATAATCCTTGGAGCCTTTTTGGGTTTTGACCAAGCGATTGCGATAATCCTTGGAGCATTTTTGGGATTGACCAAGCGATTGCAAGAATCCTTGGAGCATTTTTGGGATTGACCAAGTGATTGTGATAATCCTTGGAGCATTTTTGGGTTTTGACCAAGCGATTGCGATAATCCTTGGAGCTTTTTTGGGTTTTGACCAAGCGATTGCGATAATCCTTGGAGCATTTTTGGGATTGACCAAGCGATTGCAAGAATCCTTTGAGCCTTTTTGGGTTTTGACCAAGCGATTGTGATAATCCTTGGAGCATTTTTGGGATTGACCAAGTGATTTTAGGGATCC
The DNA here is from genome assembly GCA_028583015.1 of Wollemia nobilis. NCBI lineage: Eukaryota > Viridiplantae > Streptophyta > Pinopsida > Araucariales > Araucariaceae > Wollemia > Wollemia nobilis. The sequence goes on from JAQPPZ010002362.1 coordinate 835,669, forward strand.
TTGGAGCATTTTTGGGATTTGACCAAGCGATTTTAACAATCCTTGGAGCCTTTTTGGGATTGACCAAGCGATTTTCGGGATCCTTGGAGCATTTTTGGGGTGACCAAGTGATTGCGCTAATCCTTGGAGATTTTGGGGTGACCAAGTGATTGTGATAATCCTTGGAGCTTTTGGGGTGACCAAGTGATTGTGATAGTCCTTGGAGCTTTTGGGGTGACCAAGTGATTGCGATAATCCTTGGAGCTTTTGGGGTGACCAAGCTATTACGAGAATCCTTGGAGCTTTTTGGGTTTGGACTATGGCTCTTCAGGGGATAGAGGTACCCCCAGCTTGATGGTCTTTGTGCTCCAGATCTGGCTCTGGAGGGATGGGCATGAATGGATCGTCCCTATGCACGCATAGGAGGACAGGGTCTACCCTCGGCACTAACATTGCTATGAAGTCTCTGGGCGAAAGTTTATTTTTGTGTGCCCAAAGTGATAGATGTAACGCTTGGTCCCACTATGGTAGGTTAACGCGCCACTCATGCCCTAGTATTATGTTTATCTATTGACATGCTTCCTCAATTTTTATGGGATGCCAATGCTGTCGCATGTGATTGCTATGGGCTATTTTTGTTTTATCCTCACCTTTGACTAGTGAGTACAGCTCATCATAATCTAGAGATTCTGATACATGGAGGACTACATCATCAGGTAGCCCTATTGTTAAAGTTTGATTCTCTTCGAAAGGAGCCTCATGTAAGTTGGGCCTTGGGAGCTCCAAAATCTTGGTCTCTATCGACTCTAAGTGCTCTAGTGCTTTGCATGTATCGGGAGACTTGAGCTCCTCCTCTTTGGTTGGTTCTTGTTGAGGAACTTGGGGCTTATGGAGGGGTGGCCAGATAGCACCCCCCATCCCTTGGTAGGGCAGTTCATCCTGCTCTTCTCCTTGCTCAGATTCTTTAGAGGCTTCTTGATGAATTTCTAAAGGTTGCTCATAAACCTGGGTGGATGTTTGAGGAAGGCACCCGTTATTGGTTATAGGAGCGGCCTCCCGCTCATGTCCTTTAGGAATTGTGAGAGTAGCCTCCCGCTCCTATCTAGGAGGTGTTGGGGGTAGCGTTTGATGAGGTCGCGATGATCTGTTTCACCCCCATGGGTTGTGCGTGGTAAAAAGCAATGCATGGTGTTTTTGTTGTTTTTGTAAAATGGAACAGTGTGGAACAAGATGGACTAGCAGAGCAATTATAGCCTATGGTGCCTTTGACCTGTACGACCACAAACATGCAATGTATGGATGCAATGCTTTGATGCAGCTACATATTTTTGTATTTTTGATGGATTGATTTTGGTGAATATGAAGATGAGGTGCGAGAAGAGTTCTCTATTGATGAATTTGAGTATGCCTAGAAATGAGATGCAAATTTTTTTTTTGTTGTTTTTGATGATTTTTGTTGTTTTTGAATTTTCTTGATTTTTTACCAAGCGATTGTGGAAATCCTTGGAGCATTTTGGGATTTGACCAAGTGATTGTGATAATCCTTGGAGCATTTTTGGGTTTTGACCAAGCGATTGCGATAATCCTTGGAGCCTTTTTGGGTTTTGACCAAGCGATTGTGATAATCCTTGGAGCATTTTTGGGATTGACCAAGCGATTGCAAGAATCCTTGGAGCCTTTTTGGGATTGACCAAGCGATTGTGATAATCCTTGGAGCATTTTTGGGTTTTGACCAAGCGATTGCGATAATCCTTGGAGCATTTTTGGGATTGACCAAGCGATTGCAAGAATCCTTGGAGCCTTTTTGGGTTTTGACCAAGCGATTGCGATAATCCTTGGAGCATTTTTGGGATTGACCAAGCGATTTTAGGGATCCTTGGAGCATTTTTGGGATTTGACCAAGCGATTTTGACAATCCTTGGAGCCTTTTTGGGATTGACCAAGCGATTTTAGGGATCCTTGGAGCATTTTTGGGGTGACCAAGTGATTGCGATAATCCTTGGAGCTTTTGGGGTGACCAGGTGATTGCGATAATCCTTGGAGCTTTTGGGGTGACCAAGTGATTGTGATAGTCCTTGGAGCTTTTGGGGTGACCAAGTGATTGCGATAATCCTTGGAGCTTTTGGGGTGACCAAGCGATTACGAGAATCCTTTGAGCTTTTTGGGTTTGGACTATGGCTCTTCAGGGGATAGAGGTACCCCTAGCTTAATGGTCTTTGTGCTCCAGCTATGGATATGGAGGGATGGGCATGAATGGATCGTCCCTATGCACGGATAGGAGGACAGGGTCTACCCTCGGCACTGACGTTGCTATGAAGTCTCTAGGTGAAAGTTGATCTTTGTGTGCCCATAGTGGCAGATGTAACGCTTGGTCCCACTATGGTGGGTTAACGTGCCACTCATGTCCTAGTATTATGTTTATCTGTTGACATGCTTCCACAATTTTTATGGGATGTCGATGCTATCGCATGTGATTGTTGTGGGCTATTTTTGTTTTATCCTCACCTTCGACCAGTGAGTACAGCTCATCATATTCTAGAGATTCTAAGACATGGAGGACTACATCATCAGGTAGCCCTATGGTTAAAGTTTGATCCTATTCGAAAGGAGCCTCATGTAAGTTGGGCCTTGGGAGCTCCAAAATCTTGGTCTCTACCGACTCTAAGTGCTCTAGTGCTTTGCATGTATCGGGAGACTTGAGCTCCTCCTCTTTGTTTGGTTCTTGTTGAGGAACTTAGGGCTTATGGAGGGGTGGCCAGATAGCACCCCCATGCCTTGGTAGGGCAGTTCATCCCGCTCTTCTCCTTGCTCATATTCTTTAGAGGCTGCTTGATGAATTTCTAAAGGTGGCTCATAAACCTAGGTGGATGTCTGAGGAAGGCACCCGTCATTGGTTATAGGAGTGGCCTCCCGCTCATGTCCTTTAGGAATCAGGAGAGTAGCCTCCCGCTCCTGTCTAGGAGGTGTTGGGGGTAGCGTTTGATGAGGTCGCAATGACCTGTTTCGCCCCCATGGGTTGTGTGTGGTAAAAAGCAATGCATGGTGTTTTTATTATTTTTGTAAAATGGAACAGTGGGGAACAAGATGGACTAGCAGAGCAATTATAGCCTATGGTGCCTTTGACCTGTATGACCACAAACATGCAATGTATGGATGCAATGCTTTGATGCAGCTACATATTTTTGTATTTTTGATGGATTGATTTTGGTGAATATGAAGATGAGGTGCGAGAAGAGTTCTCTATTGATGAATTTGAGTATGCCTAGAAATGAGATGCAAAATTTTTTTGTTGTTTTTGATGATTTTTGTTGTTTTTGAATTTTCTTGATTTTTGACCAAGCGATTGTGGAAATCCTTGGAGCATTTTGGGATTTGACCAAGCGATTGTGATAATCCTTGGAGCATTTTTGGGTTTTGACCAAGCGATTGCGATAATCCTTGGAGCCTTTTTGGGTTTTGACCAAGCGATTACGATAATCCTTGGAGCATTTTTGGGATTGACCAAGCGATTGCAAGAATCCTTGGAGCCTTTTTGGGATTGACCAAGCGATTGCAAGAATCCTTGGAGCCTTTTTGGGATTGACCAAGCGATTGTGATAATCCTTGGAGCTTTTTGGGTTTTGACCAAGCGATTGCGATAATCCTTGGAGCTTTTTGGGTTTTGACCAAGCAATTGCGATAATCCTTGGAGCATTTTTGGGATTGACCAAGCGATTGCAAGAATCCTTGGAGCCTTTTTGGGTTTTTACCAAGCAATTGCGATAATCCTTGGAGCATTTTTCGGATTGACCAAGCGATTTTAGGGATCCTTGGAGCATTTTTAGGATTTGACCAAGCGATTTTGATAATCCTTGGAGCCTTTTTGGGATTGACCAAGCGATTTTAGGGATCCTTGGAGCATTTTTTGGGGTGACCAAGTGATTGCGCTAATCCTTGGAGCTTTTGGGGTGACAAAGTGATTGCGATAATCCTTGGAGCTTTTGGGGTGACCAAGTGATTGCGATAATCCTTGGAGCTTTTGGAGTGACCAAGTGATTACGATAATCCTTGGAGCTTTTGGGGTGACCAAGCGATTGCGAGAATCCTTGGAGCTTTTTGGGTTTGGACTATGGCTCTTCAGGGGATAGAGGTACCCCTAGCTTGATGGTCTTTGTACTTCGAATCTGGCTCTGGAGGGATGGGCATGAATGGATCGTCCCTATGCACGGATAGGAGGACAGGGTCTACCCTCGGCACTGATGTTGCTATGAAGTCTCTGGGTGAAAGTTGATCTTTGTGTGCCCAAAGTGGTAGATGTAATGCTTGGTCCCACTGCGGTGGGTTAACATTCCACTCATGCCCTAGTATTATGTTTATCTGTTGACATGCTTCCTCGATTTTTATGGGATGTTGATGCTGTCGCATGTGATTGTTGTGGGCTATTTTTGTTTTATCCTCACCTTCGACCAGTGAGTACAACTCATCATAATCTAGAGATTCTAAGACATGGAGGACTGCATCATCAGGTAACCCTATGGTTAAAGTTTGATCCTCTTCGAAAGGAGCCTCATGTAAGTTGGGCCTTGGGAGCTCCAAAATCTTGGTCTCTACCGACTCTAAGTGCTCTAGTGCTTTGCATGTATCGGGAGACTTGAGCTCCTCCTCTTTGGTTGGTTCTTGTTGAGGAACTTGGGGCTTATGGAGGGGTGGCCAGATAGCACCCGCCATGCCTTGGTAGGGTAGTTCATCTCGCTCTTCTCCTTGCTCAGATTCTTTAGAAGCTTCTTGATGAATTTCTAAAGGTGGCTCATAAACCTGGGTGGATGTCTGAGGAAGGCACCCGTCATTGGTTATAGGAGCGGCCTCCCGCTCATGTCCTTTAGGAATCAAGAGAGTTGCCTCCCGCTCTTGTCTAGGAGGTGTTGTGGGTAGCGTTTGATGAGGTCATGATGACCTGTTTTGCCCCCATGGGTTGTGCCCCTCAAAATGTTTTGTCTTATGTGTGTGATGGGTTGGAGTCTTCTCCTGCATAGTGTGTTGGAACAACTCATCCTTCTGGTGCTGAAGGTGCTCTTTATTTAGAAGATACCATTGCTCTAATTGTTGTCGTTCTAGCTCAAGTTGCATGAGTTACATCCGGTGTGCGAAATGCTTGATAGATTCTAAGATAGTTGGTCTCCCCGCCTCATGTCTAGAAGGTCTAGATGCCTCTCCTAGATATCTATCTCGGTCATAGTGATCCAAGATCTCTATAGGCAACCTTCCTCTATTGGGGGTAGTGGCATTCCCCCGAGGCTCTGGCCTCAGTGAGTGGTCCTGATAGATAGCAGGTGCAGAGGCATCTTGCTCTCGCATTGTATATTGCTCTCGAGGAAGGTAGGGGTCTTCCTCATACCCCCTTTCATAAGTGAAAGAGGGACGAGTGGCATTGGCCTGCCTTGCCTGAAGAGCCTTGTTCTCTGGAGGAACCTTGCTCTCTGGATTTGTCCTTGTAGTCTTGACAACTAGAGGGGGTGAAGGAGGGATAGTGTAATGATGTGGTTCCTCCTGTTGAATCCTATGTTGACCTAGCGCTTCATCGCACGGTGACCGCTCATAGTGAGCATCTAAGGGAGCTCTCCTATGACTGTACCCCTCATGGAAGGGTGTGTGCTGAGTGCTATGCTGAACAGGAGTGCTCCTCAAAGAGGTGCCCCTATAGTCCCGTTCCGTCAGGGCACAGAGGAGACTGCCTTGTGTGTCAGGCCGCCAAGGTGGTATGACCAAATATTTGAGGCTATACCGGAGGTGACTTGTGCCTCCTCTTTGTGCACCTTTCGCAGCGTCCGCCCTTTATTGGGCTTGGCTACGGGTGCACACCATTGTGGTGCTTCTCTACTAGCTAAGCAAATTTTTATCTCATTTATGATGATTTTTCTTTTTGTTTACACTAAGCAGAAATGAACACACATGTACACAAACCGTGATTATCTCTTTAAGGATTAAATAGTGTGTCCTAAACTGGTTTAGTGCATTTTGATGTTTTGTTTTGTTTTTTGCAAGTTTTGAAGAACGTTTAAATGCATGATGTTGGCTCATATGACTCCCATAAATGGTTGCCCCTTCAATATACCATTGCCGGACCGATATACCAACCTCTCTATATACCCGCCCTTACGAGAGGGAAACTATAGGTACGTGAGAGCAGATGGTACGTGGAACATAGGTGGTACGAAAGGGGGGATTGTCTTGTTAATGACACCTACCATAGAAGACTTATCCTCGCGTGCATGGGAATCACCCCAGTGACACTCGGTCTGCTTTCGTCAGGATTTACGCCTAACAACAGTGACAATTGGGGAAATGGATGCAAAGCTAAGCCAAGGTGGTGATGAACCCACCGTTGGTCTTGCTCAAGGGTCGGGGTCTTACGACCAGCTCCTTGGTTTAATTTACCACATGATGTGTGTGGGGTTCATTTTATTTAATAAAAATGAAACAAGCATAAACAACTTTCCCTAAGCAAGTAAAAGTTGACAAAAAAATAGAAACAGAAAATAATAATAAAAAAAATGACAGGTATAGTTTTGGAACCTTACCTCTTTTCTGCTCAAATCGGCTGTCTTTTCCGCCCAAATCGGTTGTTTCTGATTCGGCCCGGTACCTTTAAGCACAAAAACATAAATTTCAATTAGTTTTTGAATCTAAAAAAAAATAGGGGACAGGGTCCCACCGTGATCGCCACTGAAAGCATGAGATTCCGGAAGAAAAACAATACTAACTTGATACCAAATGATTATGCATAAAATGAGATGAACGTAATCGAATCAAAATTAACATAAAATGAGAAACAGGAGCACAACCCTTTTTATTAATATAATTTCTGATTCGGTTACAATCTCTCTCCATCCTATTTAAGGGCTAGGAGGATTAGCATGTTTCGGTTACAATCTGTCTTTAGTAGTCTCCCTTTTGCATGCCCACATTTGAAATGGGCGGGCCAAAATGTCACCGCCGCTTGTGCTGGTGAATCTTCAATCTCTGTCGCTTCTCCTGCGTTTAAAGAAACAACAAAAAGAGTTTAGTAGCACCTGTTGTTAAAACAAAGCATTCGGTCTTTAGAACAAATAAAACACGCATGGATGATTAGAACAATAGATTGCAGTAGATCCCGAAATTATAACGTAAAATATCCCGATGTGATTAACCCTGGTGAAGGCATGCTTGAAATTACAATCTCGAAATCATAATGTAAAAGAAATAAAAATACACTAAGCTTTGTCGACGAATGGATGGATCCATGGATCCGGATTCATGTTCTCCGTATTAAGAATCTAGAAGAAATGAATCGAAAAGGGGTAAAAGCGTGTTCAATTTTGGCAGCACTTCGTTGCTTGAGAAATGTCTACCAACCTCCCCTTTTGGGCGGGAAAGTCTATCGTTTTATAGACCCACAAGGTCTCTTTGAAAGGGGCATGCAGGGATGCCACGTGGTGGCCATGCCTTCTCAAAAGGAAGGAGACTCCGCCTTGACTAAGGCTTACCTGACTGCCCTTGTGACAGTCCGCTAACTGCCAATCTGCCCACCTACACGCACATGCACAACAGGCATCAATAACTGACTGTCCTCGGCTACCACTTGTTGAATGTCTGCTTTGATGGCTTTAATGGCACTTTTGAATGCTTGACTTCTGCCTTTGATTGATTAAATTTGCCTTTGATTGATTGAATGTCTGCCTTTGATTGGTTAAGTCCACCTTGGCATGAATATGGGAGTCTATCGTGATATCGTGACGTCGCGATATCACGACGTCATGATATCGTGACACTCCGGCCAAGGCTTCCCTTTGGGCCCAAAGTGTCGCGATATCGTGACATCGCGATATCGTGACACTTCGGCCGGGGCTCTGTTCTGGGCCCGAAGTGTCGCGATATCATGACACTTCGACCGGGGCTCTGTTCTGGGCCCGAAGTGTCGCGATATCATGACACTTCGGTCGGGGCTCTGTTCTGGGCCCGAAGTGTCATGATATCGCGACACTTCGGCCGGGGCTCTGTTCTGGGCCCGAAGTGTCGCGATATCGCGACACTTCAACCAGGCCTTGGTTTTGGGCCCGAAGTGTCACGATATCGCGACACTTTGGCCGGGCCTTGGTTTTGGGCCCGAAGTGTCATGATATCGTGACACTTCGGCCGGGCCTTGGTTTTGGGGCCGAAGTGTCACGATATCGCGACACTTCGGCCGAGGCTTGGTTTTGGGGCCGAAGTGTCGCAATATCGTGACATTTCGGCCGACCGAGGCTTTGTTTTGGGGCCAAAGTGTCGCGATATCGTGACACTTTGGCCGAGGCTTGTTTTGGGGCCGAAGTGTCACGATATCGTGACACTTCGATCGAGGCTTGGTTTTGGGGCCGAAGTGTCGTGATATCGCGACACTTCGGCCGAGGCTTGGTTTTGATAAAGGCTTACTTTTGATAAAGGCTTGCTTTTGATAAAGGCTTGTTCTTGCTTAAGGTTTGCTTTTGATTTTGATTAAGACTTTATTTTGACAAAGGCTTGCTTTTGATAAAGGCTTGTTCTTGCTTAAGGCTTTAAAACGACCGACTTTGCTTTGTTCACTTTGGACCTTCTAAACTGCTATGTAAGTGGCTAGGACCACTGTTTGACCTCTGAGGGCTGCCCTGAAAGCTGTGTGTGTCAATGTGATCAGTGTTTGTAGTCACATAATCGGATTGGTGCTGTTTTGGTGTCTACAGGTTAATTCCTAAATATCCTAGGTTAAAAAACCCAAACCAAACTCTCTACCTCCTATGTCACTTTGGTTAGCGTAGATAGCGGTATTATAGTTTGGATTACTATTTTGTAACCTATTTAAATACTAGGATTTGCTCCTAATTTTGGTTAATGCAAATTATCATTTTATTTAATCAAACTCATTCTCCTGGTCACAAAAATACCCTTAGCCCCTGCCTTAATTTCTTGTATTATCTTGGTGATTTCTATCACCAGCTTAAGTTTTTTGAAGAAAATTTTGATAGCTATTTTGGCTTGGGATAATTTTTCATCCTAGTCTCTGTATCCAAAAATTGCATGCATGCTTTTCTTCTAGAAATTAAATTATGGTTGCTGCAGGTAGCTTACCTGAAGGAAGCAGTAAATTCATCTTCCACCCAACCCAATGTCTCTTTAATTTAGACTAAGTATGATAACGTAGGCCTTGATTTAGGGATCATTTTTTGGATGTCTTTGACCATTTTTTCTAACTACTTTGGCTTTTTTCTTGGATAGCCCACTAGTCTTACCAGTGCCATATGACATCTACTTATGAAGGTCTTCTACCTATTTGTTCAATAGTTGTATTTATTTCGTAGCATTTTTTCTTCTTCCTTATAATGGGACGCTTAATTTAACATATGTTCCCACTTCTTTGCCTAATTTTTAAACACCTTTTCAATAATTTTTTGTTGATTTAAAGCTTCTTCTAAATGCTTCATTGTCTGATCAACCCTGAGGTACTTCTCTTTGTAATACTTGACATTCAAGTATATCATACCCATAGGAGCTTGGGATTTTCCCCACTCGTCCTCTCTATGCATCTGAGAAATATCTTCGATGGTTATCTCAGCTTGATAATATTCCAAGGTCATCTCTGCTTTAGGTTTTTGAACCAATGACATCATTTTCACAGTCGAACGCTACATACTGATAGGGTCTAGGGCTATTCCTTCCCTGGTGCGAGCTATCTCCTTTGAACTTTAATAAATTTGTGATTTCAACCAGGCAAAAGCATTTAGGGTTGCTTTCTTTAATTTTTCAATTTAGAAATGGTGGGATGACTTTTGAATGAAGAGGTAGGAATGAATTAGAAATTTAGAAAATTGGTGGTATAGGGGAATGGGATTGTTCCTATGGAGGCATCGATGTTTGGTTGTCTAGTGTTTCTAGGGGTGCAACTAGGGATAATTTTAGGTTAGGTTGGATTTATGGTGGCTATGGTGGAGGCTACTTAATAGATGAGGAAGAGTCATCACCTTGATTTGCATAATGAGAAGGGGAATTCCTTTGGGGATGATAAGAAGATATACTAAGGTTAATAGGAGATATACCTGACTTATTTTATAAGAATGAGTCTCTAGTATCTGGTGCATTCTTAGAAGGGGCTTAGTTGTCAATATAGGTCTCTTCTATCTTTTGCAGATTTGTATCTCAAGTATCCATTGTGTATTTGGTAGGGACTTGTTCTTCGCTAGAGGCTTACCTAGTGGGGAAAGATTCTTCAGTCATTTCATCCAACTATTGGTGTCTTGTCTCTTGCTATCCATGGATTTGTTCTATGATTTCCCCTATATTTTCTTCTTGGTCCCCTATTTATTCTTAGTCCCCTATTTCTTCAAAGTGTGTTTCTTCCAGCCTCCTTTTATTTTGTTCCCCTACATTTTTTGACTCTACTTTCCTCTTTCTATGGAAGAGAGAAGCATCATCATTAGATTTTTTTCTGATGTAGAAGGGGGGATTGATTTATGAGTCACCTTATTAAGTACTTCTTTTTCAGATTCTTCTATCGTGATCTCTTTGCCTTTGCCCTAGCTAGTCCTAACCTTTTTGGTAATGAGTAGAACTCGGATACCATTGATACCTGGTGGTACTTTATCAGCAAGAGTTTTAGACCATGTGGCATGATAATTGTCATACCTCTTACAAAATTCATGATCAATTTTTATTCTATATCTGGAGTGCATTTTCATCTGACACCTCATCTACCACCAAGCTAGGGTTTTTGCATGTGTCCAATATTTTCCTTTTTTCTTCATCCTTTTAATGACCTTTTCATCTAACTTGTGGTTCAGATTGACTTTGGGATTCCAGTATGTCAGATTCTCATAGAATTCATGCCATGGGAGCAATGGCTATATTTTTTTAACATGTCATTAGAGTGCTTCTTCTTCTTCATTATTTCTTCCCTGTTTGTCAATTTATTTATTTGATGCATGAAATCTGCTTAAAGGAATTTTGGTTGAGAGTAGCCTATTTTTGAGCAAATATATCAATGGGGTCGTACCTCCATTTTTTTGGCAATTCTATTAATTTTAGGTTCTTTAAATTTTGAGTGATTTGCTCATGGTCTCCATTTTGTGAGATAGATACCCCTGCAAATTGGAAGGGCATGAGGCATGTACCAGTCCGACCAACCCCTGTGCTAAATTTAGAGTTTATTTATTCAATATTCCTCACATACTCTAGAGTGAACAATCGCTTAGTGATATAATATGAAAGTAAGAAAGGCTTCCTTATGAAGTCATACAATCTAATGACTACCCCTACATCAAGATTAACCAATCCCCCTCTTTTGCATGAGTGTGTTGTAAGATATCCCACATCCTTTAAGGAATTATTGGAATTGTACCATACATAATTTTTAAGGTGATTCCTAGGAATTCCATTTTGAAGTAGTAGTATGACTCTACTTTTGAGAGAACCATCGTCCATTCATATACAAACAATTTATTTCCATATTTATCCTTGATGGTCATAGAAATGAACTCTAGATTTTTTGATTAAAAGAAAAATAAAATCCATACAAGATAGGAGGAGAACTTGAATGCTTATAGGGAATACCTTTGTATTCTGAACATGTCTGCATGTATCTGTTGAGCCATATATGTCATCCAGTTAAAAAAATGGCATTATTTTCTTATCTACACACAAAGCATCATAGAAATTAGGGTTTGATATACACTATGCCATTGCAATCTACCTTCCATAGACTTGCATGTTGGATTCTAGCCCTGCCACCATAGCCAACATGGATAAAATCTCCTTGTTTTTGAATTTTTTTAGGGGAATCAAATATTCTGGTAGGGTCCCCTCGAGAGGAGGTTTTGACATATGTTTTTGCAAAAATAGCTTTATGTTGAGAGTAGGGGTATAGAATTTAGCAAAGTTAATTGGGTCAAAAGGAATGGGGTTTATAGAGGGAATTCTATCATAAATGAAGGTAACCCTAATTGCATCAGTGTCTAGGGTAAAAACAACCTCACCTCTTGAATTCTTGACAATTTTGTGCTTTACATCATAAAAAGTCATCATGGCTCTGACTAATTTAGGGTAGGGGTGGACAGGGGTGCAAACTTATCAAGAAAGTAGAGAATGATAAGATAATGTACTTGGACTTTATGGTATGATGCACTTTTCTACCCTAGCCTCAACATCTATTCAAATTTTCTCCAAATTTTTCCATGTGAATATGGGTCTATGAAACCACTTTCACTTTTTGCATTCATGCACTTTCCCTTAGCGGTTGGGGGTGGTGCTATCATGGTTGCTATCTATGATTTTGGCATATAGAAAAATTTGATAGGCACCCAAAAGATCTCAAAGAACTTGGGGAGGAATTTAGGGATGTTGCAAGTAAAGGAAAATTTTTGGAGGATAGAGAAGCGATGAAAAATATTTTGTGGCATAAGTAGATGCGCATGCATGCATTAGGATACCATACATTAATTTTGGTTGGTGGCGCACACCCCATGACTAATTTTGAATATTATCGAATGCTTTGTTTCGTGTGCCACCTTCAAGAAAACAAACTGCCATGCATTACCATTTTATCGGGACCAATGGCATTGTGTCACCTCTGTCCTAGGCCAATAATTTTGCGTTACCTATTTGTTGGGAAAATAAATTTACATGATGGTACTTTGAGAGGCAAGAATTTAAAAATTCAAGGAAACTAATTTTCCCACCAAAATGCATGGTTGCTTTGCAGTGGTCGTTGGACGATGAAAAAATCTTGAGATCATGACAATTTTCCTTGAAGTGCTCATTAGATGCTAAAATGTCATGAAAGCATGAAAATTTCCTTTTATGTGCCCTCTTAACACTGAAATGTAACAAAAAATTGACACTTTTCCTTTAAGTGCTCATTGGATGCCAAAATGATGCAAAATCGTGACAATTTCCTTTTAGGTGGCCTCTTAGCATTGAAATGTCATGAAAATTGACACTTTTTCTTGAAGTTCTCATTAGATGCCAAAATATTATGAAACTATGATAATTTCCTTTGAGGTGGCCTCTTAGTGCTTAAATGTCGTGAAAACTTGACACTTTTCCTTGAAGTGTTCATTGGATGCTAAAATATCATGAAACAACAACAATTTCCATGGAGGTGACCTCTTAGCGTTGAAATATAATGAAAACTCGACACTTTTCCTTGAAGTGCTCATTGGATGCCAAAATGTTGTGAAACCATGACAATTTCCTTTGAGTTGGCCTCTTAGTGCTGAAATATCATGAAAACTTGACACTTTTCCTTGAAGTGCTTTTAGAAAAAAGAAAACATATTTACATAAAATACATGTAAAGTGGTGGAAAATACCTTACTTGTAGTACAACTTCAAATGGAAGCCATTGACAAGGATGGGTTGAACTTGACCCTCTCCATATTTTAATTAGAAATAATTATGTTGTTTTTCCTCTATTACCTCAAATGCTCCTTCCCATGACTCATCAATTTTCTAATGATTTTCAGGTTTTGCTTTCTTTTCATTCCACCTTAGCACCAAGTCTCCTACCTTTAAATTTTGAAGGGTAGCCTTCTTGTCAAACAATTTCTTTGTGGTGAATATATGCTTTTGATAATGATCATATGCTTGTTCTTTTTGTTCTCCTAATTGTAGGAGTTGAATCAACCTATTTTCCATTGACTCTACTTTCTTTATGCCAATTTGACTGAGCAACTTTAAAGTAGGCATTTCTATGTGTATAGGAAGGATTACTTCCTTACCATAGACTAACAAGTATGGAGAGGTGTTCATGGATTTCTTGATAGTGATCCTATCAGCCCATAAATCTTGGTTTATCAAAGTGTACCAACTTCTCTTGTTGTCCTTCAGGGTCCGTTTTAAGGTTCAGAGTAAGTTTTTATTTGTTGATTTGGCTAATCCATTTCCCCATGGATAATAATTTGAGGATGTCTTCAAGTAGATCATATATTTACACACAAAATCAATCATTTTGGTACCTATGAAATAAGTATCGTTGTTTATGAATAATGCATATAGGATGTTGAATCTTGTGATCAAACGCTCAACGAATTTCATCACTACTTCTTGGTTCACTTTCTTAGTGGGTACTGCCTCAGACCACTTAGTAAAATAATCTATAGTGGTTAAGGTGTATTTATATCCGATGAATGAGTTGGATTCTATCATTCCAACGAAATCTAGACCCCATTGTTGAAAAGGTTCTTCAACCTGAACGAATTTTAAAGTTATTGAAGCATTTCTATTCCTCCCAATGTATCTATGGCACTTCTCACAATTACTTGTCATTCTAAAAGTATCTGAGAAAATGGTTGGCCAGTAGAACCTAGTCCTGATGATTTTTAAAGCAGTGGTTCTCCCTAAGTAGTTTCCTCCTAATGGTACTCCATGGAATTCATCCAATATTTTTTGCTTCTGAAAGTCCTTTATGCACCGAAGCAATACCCCATCCATATTTTTTCTATACAATATTTATGATAATAAGTTGTACTTCAAATCTTGGATCTTTTTACCTCCTTCTCTTTGAAGTGTTTAAATTTTCTAGACATTTTTAGTCTAGAAGTATCTGATCAATTCATCGGCCCAATCAAGATCATTTAGGGGTTTATAATCCTTTGAGGATTCTTCTTGAGTTTGGAAGGCCACACATTATGATGAGGCTTGTTTGAAAAGTTCTTGGCATAATGCCCTGCCTCTTACAAAGTTGGTTGGATGGATCTCAATGTCATATTCTTATATCTTTGATACCCAACCAACTCTTTTATCACTGTGTTCCCCCTATATGATGAAATTTCTAACATCAAGGTGGACCACCTACACAATGGTCCTACTCTGTGAAAAAAATACTTGAACTTTTTCAAGGAATTCATTATTGCATAAACTTTCTTTTCAATGAAGTTGTACTTTTATTCATGTTCTTGCATGGTCTAACTTAGGAATTCTATAGGTCTCTATTCATTTTTAGGCCCTTTCTAAGTAAGTAATGTAGCATATCTCTCTTGTTCACCTACAACATACAAGATGAAACCTTTGGAATAGTTTGGCTTCACCGAGATAGGGGTTTGGGCTATTTGTTCCTTTATCTATTGGAAATACTTTTTCTTAAGTTTATCCACTTGAATTCAACATCATTTTTTCATCAATTTGATCATGGGTTTGACAATTTGTGCAAAATATACTATGAATTTGCATACGAAGTTGATCTGGATGAAGAAGAATTGCAAGCCTTTTTTTTTCAGGGGTAGGGGGATTTCTAACAGTGCTTTCACTATGTTAGGGTATATAGCTAGCCTAATATTGAAAATGATGAGGCCTAGTAAAATTCCTTCCTCCACAGAAAGAAATAAATTTCTTTGGGTTTAAGGAGATGCCAAACTCTCTGCATTTTTCAAAAAAGCTTCTAATATGGTCAATGTGATCTTCCTTTCGATGAGAGAACATTGTCATATCGTCTAAGTATATCACTATAATCTTGTTGACAAGTTCTCCAAAGGACATATCCATTGCTCTTTTAAAAGTTATCCCAGCATTGGATAATCTAAATGTCATCCTCTCATAAGCGAATATCCCTCACTTGGTGGTGAATGTGGTTTTGTATTGATCCTCATCTTTAACCCATACCTAATTGTATCCAAAGAACCTATCTAGGAGTGAGAATTTTTCTGCTCCTACTACTGTATGTAGGGTTTGGTCGATTTGTGGGAGAGGATAATGGTCTTTTATTGAAGCCTTGTTCAAGTTTTGGAAGTTGACAAACAACCTAATATCTCCATTTTTTTCTAACTGGGACCAAGTTAGCTACCCAGGTAGAATGCTTGATGTGGTAGACAATATTGGCCTCGAGCAACTTCAGTAATTCTTGCTTCATGGGAGCTTCGATCTTGGGATTCACTAGTCTTTGCTTTTGTCAAAAGGGTTTTGCACCTTCCTTGAGTTTGATTGTATGTTTGATAGTCTCTTTAGAGTAGACTTTAAGGTCATGTTGTGGCTGCTCCACAACTAGCCCCAAAAATTGGGGACCTACCTTTAATTTGTTTATTTTGGGAGTTTTTTTCTTCGAGTGCTAATGTCTGATAGGACCATAGCCATGAGCTCACCATGCGGATTCGTATGGTCCTTAATTAATCATGTTTGCTTGTCTTCTTGTAAAGGTGCATGTTGTTGTTTTGATTGGAGTCTTGTTTGGGTGTTAGTTATCTTGGGTCAATCACGTAGATTTAGTTTTGTTGTTTGTAATGTTATAGTCCAGTGTTGCTTTTGTTTAGTTGGATTTAATAAGACCTTTTAAGGTATACAATTTTTATTATATATATATATATAATTTAACAATAAAAATTTAAAAAATATATAAATAAACAAATGATTTATTAATAATAATAATAGTAATAATAATATGATAAATAAAATAAAAAAATAAATACATAAATAAATAAAAATAAATCATATCATGCCACATCATATAATATTATATTATGTTATAATATAATATGTTATAATATAATATGATATGATATAAAGGGATAATGAAAATCCCTATATGAAATAAAACCTGCGAAGGCTATTGTTTATTTTAATTAAAGATTTTTGTTCCATTTAGCTTGGAAGCAACTAACCAATGAAATGGTGGATGTATGTAGGTACACGACGGACCTCTGACAGCAAGAGATTTGGAGGGCCACGGCGACGACCGCCACAGCGGGTAAAGCGAGTGGACCCCACGCGGGAAGTGTTGACTGACTGCATGACGAGATTCGTGGAGGCGAACGACGAAGTTCGAAGGTGGACGGAGACCGGGAGTGAAGCCCGAGTTGAAGGCTATCATCAGTGATAAAAGGCGAGACGAGGACATGATTGGCGGTCGCGAGGTGAAGGATTCAAAGGAGCCCAAAAAAAAAGTAACCGGGGACCCAATACTGTGACAGGGAAATGTCAACAAAGTTCCGAGTTAGTCGACAGATTCGAATGTCGAAAAATGTCTACAAAGTTTTTTTCCCATCGCGATGATCTCAGTATGATTGTTGAGCGCGGAACAGATTGGGTAGACGACATCAAACCTCTCGACATGGCGGAAGTAGCAGCCAAAATATCGCGGTGAGTCCGACAGAAGATTTTTGAAGGGAGTACTCGGCGAGTAGCACAGTGGGCGTCATAACATTCACAACAGATTCTACCCGGTGTGAGCAGTGTGAGGCAAACAATTTAACAGTGGTGATTCGAGGATTGCCTTGCCAAGGGAAGACATGTATTGCCCATTTGTGGGTATAGAATTGATCAAACAATAGACATCACCGATGTAAATAGTAAATTGAAGGATGATTGTAAGTGTCGATGCCTCCGGTGAAGTTCCAGGTCTTATATGCAGTAAACCGTGGTAATGTGGATATCCAAGTTTGGAAAATACCGATAGACGATGACATCTAGAATTTTTGAAGCGAATGTGGTGATAATATGATATAAGCCCGATTGAGATAACATTGTTGAGGAAGCAATAACCCGACAGTCGTGTACGGCGAGCTCCGTATGATAAGTGTGCGACAACAAGGCCAAATTGGGTGGATATCGCAGTGTAGGGGAGAGATCATCGTTCGATATAAGACCACTGACAAACTAACATGGCGACGGATATAGTGTATAGGTCACCCATCCTGGATGACGTGAACGACGAAGTTGGTGTCGACTGCAAAAAAAAAACGCGTTGTGTAATCAAGTGTAGGATGAAGCTTCATCGGAAGGAGGGTTTAGATCACCGGAAAAATAGAACAAAATTTTGATGCCGAAACACTGAGGGGAGCAGTGTGGATTCATTACACACTGTTTTACATTGCACATCAGTACGAAAGAAGAAACAATTTTATCGCCTGAGGGAGAGTGTTAAGGATTTTGCAGATTACTGAAGGAAGATTCTC
This sequence comes from Wollemia nobilis, assembly GCA_028583015.1. NCBI lineage: Eukaryota > Viridiplantae > Streptophyta > Pinopsida > Araucariales > Araucariaceae > Wollemia > Wollemia nobilis. The sequence goes on from JAQPPZ010002362.1 coordinate 853,550, forward strand.
GATTTTCTTTCTTCTTTCACCGAACCAGCGTCACCACAGACAGCGCAGGGCAGACGGCTAGGCTCAAGCTGCGGGAGCGAAGTGCGGACGGCGCCGACCCACGGGCGAAGTCCGTCACTCGCGCGCAGTGCGGACTGCGCTGGCCAAACTGCCGAAGTGTGCACTTCGCGCGCAGTGCGGACTGCGCTGGCCAAACTGCCGAAGTGCGCACTTCGCGCGCAGTGCGGACTGCGCTGGCCAAACTGCCGAACTGTGCACTTCGCGCGCAGTGCGAACTGCGCCAGTTCCGCGGCGAAGTGCGTACTTCGCACCTTCAACTGCCGAAGTGCGGCTGTCGCGGCGAAGTGCGCACAGCGCACGATTTCTGGCCGAAGTGCGGCTGTCGCGCGAAGTGCGCACAGTGCACGTTTTCTGGCCGAAGTGCGGCTATCGCGGCGAAGTGCGCACAGCGCACGTTTTCTGGCCGAAGTGCGGAAGGCTGCTTCACACTTGGCCAAACTTTTGGCCTTCGACTTCTTCGTCTTCCGCGGCTGCCGCTGGGTTTGCCTGGCTTGGCAAGACCCGTATGCGAGAGGAGAAACACCGAAACAAAGAATAACAAACTACAAATTTTATTTATATAAAACTAGGGTTACAGTATTCCTCAACCGAGGAAGTAACAACATCTGCAGGCTACGCTGCAGGATAAACTAAACAGGGGAAATGTCAAGTCTGCTGCTCGGACATTAATCAGCTGAGCCACACTGCTCACTGAATCGCTCACCCTCCTTTCTCTGCTCTATTCTCTTCGCTTCTTTCACGAACTTCTCTCACACACGCACTGCTTTATCCTCTATCATCTGAAGACCCGAACTGCATTTTTATAGTCGCAGGGAGAGGAGGATAAGGTTTATCCTCTGATAGGTTTGGATAAGGGTTATCCTCTAACCGGCCCTCATCTAGGGTTTCTGACAAACGCCGACTTGGCATTAACTCCTGCGAAGATCGGATCTGTCAGGTGTCAAATCTGTCAAAAGGTAGGTGTGACATCATGTCACACTTTTGCCGGGATCCCGGACTACGGCAGCGCAGTCCGACTTCGCCCATGTCTGGAGTGCAATCCAGTTTCGCCCAAGGTTCGTAGCACAGTTGGGCACAGGCGTGAAATCTGGGTTAATTTTTCTAACACCCTCCTTTAAACCTAATTTCACAAGCACTTTGACTCCAAGCTGCTCTCGCAATCTGCTGAAGTCTTCCTCCTTCAAAGGCTTAGTGAAAATATCTGCCAACTGCTCCTTGGATCTGCAAAACTGTAGATGAATTTCTTCGGACTTCACCAACTCTCTGATGAAGTGATAATGAATATCAATGTGCTTCATCCGACCATGGAACACGGGATCCTTTGACAGTGCAATGGCCGAATTGTTGTCACAAAAAATTGTTGTTGCACCTTTCGGAGGATTGTACAGTTCACTCAGAACTCTTCGCAACCATACTGCCTGGCATGCGGATGTCGTGGCAGCGACATATTCTGCTTCGGCTGTGGACAACACAACGATGGGTTGCTTCTTGGATGCCCATGAGACTGCCCCTGATCCGATATGGAAAGCACACCTAGAGGTGCTCTTCTGATCATCGGTACTGCCAGCCCAGTCACTATCTATGTAGCCCACCAGTTCCAACTGGTCCCGTTTGGCGTAAAATAGGCCATGGTTTCGCGTCCCGCTGACATAGCGCAAGATCCTCTTGCCTGCTTGCCAGTGTGTGTCCTTCAGAGTCTCTATGAAACAAGTGATCGACCGACTCCGAACATCATATCTGTCCGAGTTGCAGTCAAATACATCAGACTGCCAACTAGCCTCTTGAACAAGGTTGGATCTACATTCCTCCCTATATCCAACTTGCTCAGCTTCAAACCCGTGGCTACAGGTGTGATGGCAGGTTTGTTGTCCTCCAAGCGCTTCAGGACATCCTTTGCATACTTGCCCTGAGAAATGAAGATGCCATCTGCTGATTGGTCAACTTCAATGCCGAGAAAATATTTCATCAGCCCCATGTCAATCATTTCAAACTTAGACTTCATGGTTGTTCTGAACTGCACAAATAGGCTGCTACTATTACTAGTATATATCAGATCATCTATGTACAGGCAGACGATGATGAGCTCACCTGCTGCATTTGTCTTCATGTATAGGGAGTGCTCATATGGGCATTTTTGAAACCCATTCTCTTGAAAATAGCCGTCAATATGGTTGTACCATGCCCTGGGTGCTTGCTTCAACCCATACAGGGCCTTCTTTAGTTTCAGGACTTTGCCTTCTTGCCTTTGTATTTCATAACCAGACGGCTGGTCTATGTAGACCTCTTCTTCCAACACTCCATTGAGGAAGGCAGACTTGACATCCATCTGGTACATGCTCCATCCTTTCTGAGCTGTAAGTGCCAGAATCACTCTGACTGTGTCAAGTCGGGCTACAGGTGCATACACCTCATGATAGTCAACTCCTGACTTTTGCTTGTAGCCTTTCGCCACTAATCTGGACTTATGCCTATCAACTTCTCCTTGGGCATTAATTTTTTTTTTATATACCCACTTGACCCCAATGGTCTTCTTTTATGCTGGAAGATCTGTCAGCTGCCATGTCTCATTCTTCTCAATGGCTGCTATCTCCTCATCCATCGCATTCACCCATTTGCAATTCTGACTTGCCTCTTCAAACTCCACTGGATCACATTCAGTAAAGAGAGCAAAATCAGAATAATCTTCATCTAATTGATTTTGGGTTACCTCATAGATGTCTTGCAAGCTCCGAGTCTTTGCAGGAGTCCTCAGGTTTTGAATTCTGCTTGCAAGTGGAGGTGATCGGGATGATGAGGGTGTGCTACTGCTGGCACCACTGTTGCTGCTTGAAGGCACAGGTGGTTGGACACTATCTTCCTCCAAGTCTACAGATTCAACAGTTGCTGGTTCAGACTGACCAGTATTTGACTTCCCATTCTAGACTTCATCCTCCAGGAACTTCACGTCTCGGTTGATGACAAGTTTCTTTGTCACAGGATTGTACAGCTTGTATGCCTTTGATGGTTCGTTGTACCCTGTGAAGATGCACTTTTCAGCTTTGTCATCCAGCTTCTGCCTTTTCTCATCTAGAACATGTGCATATGCTATGCAATCGAAAACTCGTAAATGAGCCACACTTGGCTTCAACTTGCTCCAGGCTTCCTCTGGAATTTTGTCCCTCACACTCTTGGTGGGACATCGGTTCAGCAGATAAACTGCACAACTTACAGCTTCTACCCAGAACTCATGTGGCAAACTTTTTGCCTTCAGCATGCTCCGTGCCATCTCCATGATAGTTTTGTTCTTTCTCTTAGCTATGCCATTCTGTTGTGGCGTGTATTTGGCAGTGAACTGCCTTTGAATTCCATGTTGTTTGCAAAATTTGTGGAATTCGTTGGAGATGTACTCTCCACCTCCATCAATTCTGAGAGTCTTCACATAATAACCGCTCTATTTCTCAACCAGAGCCTTGAATTCCTTAAACCTTGCAAACACCTCTGACTTCAACTTGATTGGATAAATCCATGTCTTTCGGTTGAAGTCATCAATGAAGGTTAGGAAATACTTATTGCCAACATATGAGGTGGTCTGCATGGGACCACAGATGTCTGAGTGCACCAGCTCCAAAGGCCGTGATGCTCTCCAAGACTGTCCTACAGGGAATGCATCCCTATGCTACTTTTCGACCAGGCAACCTTCACAAACTTGGTTCGGTTGCTCTATAAGGGGTAAACCCTTCACCATCTGCTTCTTGTGCAGCAGATTCAGGCCACTAAAACTTAGGTGATCGAATCTGAGATGCCATAGCTAGGTAGCATCCTTCTCAACTACACTCAGAGACATCAAAGTTCATTCTGAATCTGTAGCGGAAACATTTTGTTTTTTTCATGGACACAGTTGCAATTTGTCCATGGACTTTGTTCTAATGGAACAGACACCATCTTTGAACAATACAGTGTGCCCCTTCTGCACAAGCTGTCCAACACTCAGCAGATTGTGCTTCAACCCAGGCACATAAAAAACATCTTAAATTGTTTTTCTATCACCGTGTCGGGTGTGGATGAGGATCTTTCCTTTCCCCATCACAGAAACTTCGATGTTGTTCCCCATCTTGACTTCGGACTGGATTGATTCATCCAGTTGTGATAACATCTCCCTGTTCCCAGTCATATGGTTGTTGCAACCACTGTCAAGATACCAGATGTTTTTCTTGCTCTCCTCTTCAATACTGCAAGTTAGCAGCACATTTCCTCCTATCGCATTTTTGGGTTCCTCTGAATAATGGGCTTGTTGTTGATTCTCGTTTGCCATATTCTTTCTGCACTGTGTGGCATAATGGCCGAACTTGCTGCAGTAGTAGCATTGGACCTTTGACATGTCCTTCTTCTACTGAGAGCCACCTTGCTGATTTCTGCCAGTGCCTCTTCCTCCTTGCTGATGAAAGTTGCAACTTAGCTCAGTGTCCTGAGGGTTTGATCTCCCTCCTTGCTTGTTCCTTCTCCCATGTCTGCTTTTGCCTCTTCCTCATTAAGAACTAGAAGCATTATTGTGGGAGTCTTGTCTGTCGTTGTCTCGGACTAAGACTTGTGCTTTGAAGGCTTGCTCCAAAGAAGACTGAGTTGAGCGGCTCAACCTCTGTTCATGGGTCTGTAGGGAACCCATGAGTTCGTCTATCGAGAGGGTTGTCAAATCCCTCGACTCTTCGATTGCTATCACAACCGAGTCAAACTTTGCAGGCAAACTTTTGAGAATCTTCTCCATGATTCTCTGGCTCTGGACATTTTCTTTGTTCAACCGCATCTGGTTGATAATGTCCATCGTTCGGGTGAAGAAGTCGCTCATCGACTCGGACTTGCTCATCTACAGGTTCTCAAACTCTCTCCTGAGCATCTGTAGTTTCACCAACATCACTTTGTCGGTGCCCTGATATGAACTTGCCAGGGTTTCCCAGGCTTGCTTGGCCTTGGTGGCTGATGCAATCCGTAGGAAGATGGTCTCCTCAACCACTTGCATGATGTAGAAGAGGGCCTTTTGGTCCTTCTTCTTGTGCTCTTTCAACAAATCCTTGTTTGCTTGAGAGAGGGTGGCCAGTGGCTGCTGCATCTTTCGATTCTGGGTAGTCGTTCTCGACTAACTCTCATAGCTCCTAAGATCCGAATAGGATCTTCATCTGGATGCTCCAGTAATCGTAGTTCTTATCGTTAAATCGTGGGATCTACAACTGTAGTGAGTTTCTCTCAAAAGCCATGCTTCTATCTTCGTGTCATGGCACTATCAGTTCTGATACCAATTTGAAGGAAGATTCTCGATTTTCTTTATTCTTTCACTGAACCAGCGTCACCATAGACAGCGTAGGGCAGACGGCCAAGCTCTAGCTGCAGGAGCGAAGTCCATCATTCGCGCGTAGTGTGGACTACACTGGCCAACCTACCGAAGTGTGCACTTCATGCGCAGTGCAGACTGCACTGGCCAAACTGCCGAAGTGCGCACTTCGTGCGCAGTGCGGACTGCGCTAGCCAAACTGTCGAAGTGTGCACTTCACACGCAGTGCAAACTGCGCTAGTTCCACGACGAAGTGCGTACTTCACACCTTTAACTGTCGAAGTGCGGCTATCGCGGCGAAGTGCGCACAATGCACGATTTTTGGCCAAAGTGCGGTTGTCGCGACGAAGTGCGCACAGTGCACGTTTTCTGGCCGAAGTGCGGCTGTCGCGGCGAAGTTCGCACAGCGCACGTTTTCTGGCCGAAGTGCGGAAGGCTGCTTCACACTTGGCCAAACTTTTGGCCTTCGACTTCTTCGTCTTCCGCGACTGTCGCTGGGTTTTCCTGGCTTGGTAAGACCCATATGCAAGAGGAGAAACACCGGAACAGAGAATAACAAACTGCAAACTTTATTTATATAAAACTAGGGTTACAGTATTCCTCAACCGAGGAAGTAACAACATCTGCAGGCTACGCTATAGGATAAACTAAACAGGGGAAATGTCGAGTCTGCTGCTCGGACATTAATCAGCTGAGCCACACTGCTCACTGAATCACTCGCCCTCCTTTCTCTGCTCTATTCTCTTCACTTCTTCTTTCACGAACTTCTCTCACACATGCACTGCTTTATCCTCTATCGTCTGAAGACTCGAACTGCCCTTTTATAGCCGTAGGGAGAGGAGGATAAGGTTTATCATCTGATAGCTTCGGATAAGGGTTATCCTCTGACCGACCCTCATCTAGGGTTTCTGACAAACGCCGACTTGGCATTAACTCTTGCAGAGATCGGATCTGTTAGGTGTCAAATCTGTCAGAAGGTAGGTGTGACATCATGTCACACTTTTGTCGGGATCCCGGACTACGGCAGCGCAGTCCAACTTCGCCCATGTCTGGAGCACAATCCGGTTTAGCCCAAGGTTCGCAACGTAGTTGGGCACAGGCGTGAAATCTGGGTTAATTTTTCTAACAATTACCAAGTGGACCTTTGTGTGTAGTTCCAAAGGAAAGCATAAGGGCTATCCAAGGCAGCATGGCGAGAGTTGAGCAGGCCATGACGGATAATTTAGACAAAGGAAGACGTAGTTGGAATAGAATGCATGCAGTAGCCCGAAATGAAAATCGCCTAGATGATGCACCATAAGCCTGCACACGATAGATTTACTGGCGAGATCCTGACTTAAACGAATATCACTATAGTTGGTGACGAGCAACGACCGATGGGTGTCACGAATATAAGTAGTCATAGATTCGAAATGGCGGGATCACCAAAAGTGAGGGTCCTTGTGGAGAAACATAAATCGGGTGGCTACGTGAGAGGGAATGATGTCCCAGTGGCACGGTTATGGCATCATGATCCATTGAAGCACGGTTGAAACCACCCGAGCAACGTAAAATTTAACCGCGTCAGTATTGGAAGGATAAAACTGTACAAAGATGTTTTCAGAGCTATCGAATAGGCATTCGACGGTAATATAGAGGAGTGTCTCGACGAGATCGAACCACAGGACAAAATTTGAACAATAGCAGATCCTACGACGTTCAACGGTGGATGCTGTGGTGATGAGAATCTACGACAACCGGAACATGGCCATGGGAAATAGGCAGATGGTTTACGACGAGAATCCACATCAGAGCGTCGGATGTATTAGATGTGTCGACGGTATTAGATGGATAAACCGGATCCGACAGTTACACAGCAAGCGATGAAATAGTGAATGCCACAGAGGCCAGGTTTAAATTCGATGGGTAGTACGGGCCCACCCAAACACAAGTAGTGCTCGAGGAGCCAGGTTGCCATCGACAGGATGATCATTACCGAGTATAGCCATGCCAGTGCAGGTGGACTTGGGGGCAGAGGACGTGGACGCCGAGTTGAAGCAACACAGTGGATAGCGAACATTACTAAAAGGTTTATAAAATTAATGTGATGATTGCATGAGTGGACATGGCATCCATGGTGAAGGATGGGAGTAACGACAGTACCGCACCGAGCACGGGTGATGTGGTAGGTAAACAACAAGTTGTCGGGAGGTAAACCCTAACGCGGCAAAACCATCTCGAATGCTGGGTTAAACGGCACAAAGATATATATACACAGATCAGACTTTATTCAGTAAAGTTTTCAAGCTAAATAAAAGGCCCTAAGCTTATAGTTTAAAAACACCCATTTCAACGGGTCGTACCTTGCTATGCTTCAATATGCCAACTATACTATGGTGAATAAATTAGTGGCATGGGTGGAAAGTAAAGGAACACTATGGTCAAATTATGATGATAGTCTACCGCAATTGGAGAAAAGAATATGAAAACAAAATGTTTTCCAAGGCCAAACATAAAACAAAACGAAAGGCACGCGTGGGTGATGGAGAAAATAATTTACCTTCCTTTCATTATTTTGCCATTAACATTGGTTTCCTCACATTAAAAAAAATGGAAAAGGTAATAATAATAGGTGGCGGTTACAAAAAAAAAACATTTGCGAAGCAAGGGTCAATATGAGGTGAAACGAATAATGAAAACGAAGAGTTTTCAAAAGGAAAATGAAACAAGTTTGGGAGGTGAAACATCCCTCAAGAGGAAAATGAAGAGTTATGAGAAAACCTTTCAAGTACAGCAGGAAAAGATTGAAATGGGGCTGGACCTTTTGAAGGCCAAATGTTGCCGGAATGTAATAGGAGATTTGTTTTTGCAATGCTCTTTTCAGAAATTTAAGGTTTTGTTAGCAAGAAAGAATGAGATGATTTTTGAATGCTCAAATTTAATTGTCTATTTTTTCCCTTTCATATTTTGGACTTGTAGATGAAATTGATGCAGTTTTTTTTGTTACTTCATGTGAATGTCTGAATATGAAAATCCATTTGGTTTTGTCACTTAGTTTATTTCGGTTGCGCAAACTTGTGGGTCGAATAAGCTATGTTGCATGCATGAACTTCTCACATATTTGGTTTTGCAAGATGGGGTGCTATCAAACTGATGAAGCTTTGCATTTTTGCATTTTCAGCATTTAATTTACTTCAGATTTTCATTTTTCTATTTTTCAAATTTCATTTTACAGAATTTGTTTTTATTTTCGGACATTAAAATAAAAAACAAAATAAAATAAAAATCCAAAAATATTTGCATGGCTGCGTAGAATACACTTCATACTTACATTACACACTTAGACGTTTTTACTTTGGGGTCATTTCATATTTTTAAAAATTATCCAAAATTGTTATTTTTATTGCAAATTTCAAAATTTCAAAATTTTTATTTTTGGGCCAAATTTAAAATTTTCAGCTTTATATCTCATTCATGAGCCTGTGATGACATTTCTCTCATGAAAACTTCAATTTCATTGAAGGGGTTATGTTTTATGGCATTTCACAAATTACCATTTTTGGAGCATAAATATACATTTTCTTTATGAAAATTCTGATTTCATTGAAGGGGGTAATTTTACATGTTACATTAAAAGGCTATTTTTAAAGCATTAAATTATTTCTCTTTATGAAAATTAATTCATAAAAGAGGGATAATTAAATGACATTCTAAAGTCCTTACTCTAAGGCTATAAATTATGGTCTCTTTGTGAAAATTTCAATTTCACTAAAGAGGGATAGTTTATTAATCACATCAAAAGCTATCTTTATCTTCATGATAAGAAGCTATATTCAAGGAGCCTATTCATCATTTTTGATTTACATATATAGATAGATTTTGATCTTTACTTTCACATTTAAAGTAGGATTTAATGCAAGATAAAACTTGAGTAAAATCCACTTAAGAAGGGAAGATAAAATCTACTTTAAAATCCTCAAGATAAAAGGAATTAAAGGCACTACATCTTGGTCATATGAGAGGCCAACTCACACTTGCTTTATTTTGGTTTCATGAACAATCATTAAAGTAGCATGGTAAAATAAACCAACACATCCCCTTATTTACATTTGCTTGCAATCACGAAGGTGTTCCTAACATTTTATTATTATTATCAATATTACTAATACACATATGCAAATCCTAATATAGCAGATACCTTGGAGAAGTTGTTTTTCTTTAACTTCTTTGCAAGAGAGGGTTTTGGAGTCCTAAACCCTAAGGGAGAGTGTAATTTCACAATTAGGTAAAATTAGCACTCAACAGGTCACCATAAGTCTAGATGATGATGTCAAGCAATTCCTTGCACAACCCTCGAATCTGATCTAATTCTTCCTCTATAGTGTTTACTCCTACTTTAATGGATTTATCTGATCCCATTTGAGCCTCTTTGTATATGTGCTTGTAAAATTTCATTTTATGGCTAGTTGACCTATCATTGTTATCAAACATGCTTTTGAGAGTGATTAATACTTTTGGGATATGGTTGTGTTTCAATTGGATAATGCTTCTATATTCTTCATATTTAGACATTTTTTCATTCGATGAGTTCATCTCATGGACGAGAAATTCTACTATCTGTTCATAATTTTCAAATACCTGCCAAAAGGTATCTCTATTTGGCATGGAATGTAGATCAGTCTAACTATCTTACACTTCCTGGAATGATGTTGCTAATTAGGTAAAAATTTACACCTATTGAAGCCAATAAATTTGCATGAGTGTTCTTTTCTTTAGGAATGGCCTTGATATTCAAAGATTCAAAAGATTCCAGCAAGTCCCAAACTTTATTCCTATAAGCTTTAAGGTAATGATGCTTACTCACACATTTCTCAGTGACCTGGTTGACTATTAATTTAGAATATCCAAAGATCTAAAGTTGCTTGATACCCAAATTTTTGGATTTCTTAAGGTCTAAGCAGAGTGCTTCACATTCCATTAGATTGTTAGTGCAACTCTAGGTTAACTATTAAGAAAAAAAATTCTCTTCGTTTATTGGAGAGATTAAAATAGTACCTACTCTGGCTTCATTTCTGCATCTACCACCATTAAAGAAAACTTTCCATAGTTGATCGGTAGGTGGTCTACCTTGCGGAGAGGAGTGGGATTGCTTTTTTCAGTATTTACAATTGAATAGCTTCCCATATCTATTTGATCATGGCATTAAAGTCTTGGAGAGAGAACTGGTCTTCTTCTTGCAACACATTTGGAGTTTCTTCTATCAAGTTTAGGTCTCCTAGTTCTTCAGTCATTATAGTTACTGTAGTGGTTTGTTTACCATCCTCTTCAAGATTTTCAATGTGAAAGGTTGAAGGTTTCTCATTAATTTTTTTTACTCTTTTTCCCTTGAATGAAATTCCAAGTGTGAGAAATCTAATGATAAATATCCACCTATTTTGGTGGTCTTTGGAGAGACACATACCAAAATAAGGTTCTAGATCCACTACCACTACCTCTTGTATAACTATGAGTTGAGGTAGTCTGTAAAGAACTATTGGAATATCTTTAATTACCCCTATAGTTTTCACAAGGGTTACATCTAGTTGCAAGACACTAGAACTATTCCTTGTGTATTTCTTTCCCATGATGTCGCATACAACTTTGGGTATCACAGTGGTTGCAGCTCTGGATTCTATCATACAATTGTGTACCACCCACCCTTTTATTTGAAGAGAAAAATAGAATGGGGGAGGTTTGTTTTTTTCTAAAGTAGATGTCAGGCTAGCTTGTGCAAAATCTAACTGATCTAGGGTTCTATTCTTGTTTTTTATAGATCTTAAGGATTTTTGCAATAAATCAATTTGTCCTAGAAATTGTAAAGCTTCATACATAGTTGCTTTGGAGGGATTTTTGTTCATCTTCTCTACTATGTTGAATGGGAGGGGTTCAACACTTTTATCTTTTACAACTATATCATACTTATTTCTATACCCATGAGTAGCATCTATTTTTTTATGCTTAGTCAGTTATCGGTATCTTAATTTATCTCTTGCTTGTTCTTGCATCTCTACTTCCTTCTGCAGGGGTATTTCTTTACATGTTTTTGCTCATTTTTGACCTGAACTCTGGGGATATTTCTCATAGGAGGTTCTTTTCTCAACTGGGTTCCTCACAAGTGAAGGCACTTTCAAGGGTTTAAGCTCTTTGGGGTCAACCTGTAAAGTTTTATTTCTCGATCTAGTTAGAATAACCACTTGTTCAATAGAGGACATCATGAAATTTTGATTCTCTTCCATGATCATATTAACCTAATTCTTGAGGATTTTCTCAACCTTTTCAATAGCTATATTCTGGACATGATGTTGATGGATCATATATGAGTTTTTGCCATGTGGATCATTACATGTAGAACACCAAAATTTTGACTTTGTAGAAGTGTTAGTGGGTTCACTATCTTCATTGGCGTAAACCAAATTAGATTTTTAGTGGTTTCTACCACTCATGGAGGCTTGATATATTTTTACCTATGGAAATATCCTTGGTTGAAAATTTATTTCTTCTTCTCTTCTTTCCATTGAGGTCATCTTATTCGTTAGAGTTTTCAAGGTTGATTACAAATCTTGTAGAGCTACAAGTTGAGGATCTAGAGTCGATGAAACTATTGCCATAGGAAGTGTAGGAATGGTAGGAAGCATTGGAGGAGTGAGAGGTACCTGTATTACTAGGATATTAGGCTACCTAGTCCATTTGGGGAGACTTGTATTAGAAGTGGGAGCAGGAGTTGGGAAAGTAGTATTTGATGCTTGTGGTAGATCTAGGAAGATAGGCATTATCATCTTATAGGAAACCTTCCAATAGTTATTAGATATCTTTCCACCTTCTAATCTTCTTAGCAAATATTTGGTAAATTAAATACTTGGTATTTCCTAATAGCCATACTTATGTCTAAGTTGAAAGCTCTTATATAATAGTACATTGGCTATTCATTTGTTGGCCTTAACCTGTTAGGTACCCTCTGCAAATTTTAACTAAATATGATATTAAAGTTGATTATATCACCTTGAAGGTGCTTTGAATGATAGTGAACTAGGTTAGCAGCAAAAATGGGTCGACATGTTCTTTGAAATATTCCACTAACTTACTAGCAAGTTGGGCCCAGGTAGATATGGATTGATTGATGAGGGCTCTATACCAGTAGAGCATTTTTCCTTTCAAGAAAATTACTAATAGTCATATCATAATATCTTCCTTAGTGATGTTATGTCTTGGTGCCAATGCAGATACATATTAACAATGTTCATAAGCCATATTTCTAGTACCATCATACTGGGGTAATGCCTTTAAATCTACTGCTAGAATCGGGTGTTGAGCTTCCATATTCAAAGGACCTATATGGTTCCATGAAGTATAGGGTAAATTTAATTGATTTAGGATCATTGCATCTATGTTTAAGACTGATATTATAGGTTTATAGGTAGCTAGAGTTAACATTCTGCTAGCAGTATTACTAGGGAATGATGTAGGGGAAAGATATATGTATCCTGTATTGACGATAGATGAAGAAGTAGTTCTAGAAACTAATACATAATTAGCTCTGAGGCTACCTAGCTTTAATTCAAAGAAATAGATGGGCTCTTCAAAAAAAATTCTTTAGATCTGGTTATCATATAAAAATGGTATTCAAAGAGAAAGTAGATAAGGGCTTTCTTAGGGTTACTCTCTTGGGAAGAGTCGACAGGTGATTCATAAAAAAATAAAAAGGGCAAAGATAATCACAAAAAAAATTATTTGTATATATCCTAGGATTATGTCCCACCAGGTGTGCCAAAAATTGTTGGTGCAAAATCTGCCTTTGGTTATGTTTGCACCCAATACTTTACCAAAATTGAAAGACCAGGTTCAAAATAGAGTTTACCTAGTTCAATCTCTAGATAAGGACGGTTCCTTATTTTTTAGGGAAAAAGAGGAAGAAAAAAATACATAAAGAGGGGGAAATCTAGCTATTTCTAAGAATATTTAAATGTTGAATACTATATAACATAAAAGCAATCTCTACAACCTTTTACAAAAAATCATTCTTCAAACCATCGAAACAAAATAAATAATCCTCTAGTGCAGATTTAATCAATAATTAAGCCTATTGGAACTATTATTTTAGATCTAGTTGAACTTTAAATACAAAAACTCAAAATGATAATTAAAATTATTTCTATTCAATATAACTTATACAACAATTTTTTTTGAAAAAATTGAAAAACTTGTATTAAAACAAAGAACAGTTACAAATGGGAGTAAACACATCCCAACCAAGAGCAAAGAAACAAGAATACAAGCGCAGAGCTCAAAAAGTCAACACTTTCCACCACAGAGTGCAAAAGTCAATAGGGCTCATGACAATCAAACCAGCCTCAGCTGCACCAGAGCAACAAGTCACAAAATCGTGACATGTCGCGATATCGTGATAGCCAAACCCCGCGATGCCTGATCACCAAAAGTGTCATGAAATCGCGATAGCTACTCCCCTTGGTGCCCCTTCACCAAAGGTGCCGCGAAATCACGACAAGTTTTCCAAATGGTGCTTGATCTCCAAAAGTGTCACGAAATCGCGACAAGTTTTCTCCTCAGCGCCCAACCTTCAAAAGTGTCATGATATCGCGACAAGTTTTCCACTTGACGCCCAGTTTGCAAAAGTGTCACGATATCACGACGGTTTTTTCCCATGACTCCTATTCACCAAAAGTGTCACGAAATCATGAAAAATTTTCCCCTCGGTGCCCAATCCTCAAAAGTGTCACGATATCATGATGAGTTTTCCACTTTGCGCCCAGTCTTCAAAAGTGTCGCGATATCACGACGAGTTTTCCCAATGGCACCTGTTCACCAAAAGTGTCATGATATCGCGACGATTTTTCTCCTTGGCGCCCAATCTTCAAAAGTGTCGCGATATCGCGACGAGTTATCCCCTTGGTGCCCAATATTGAAAAGTGTCACGATATCACGATGGTTTTTCCCCTTAGTGCCAATTTTCCAAAACTGTCACGAAATCGCAACAACTTTTCCCCTTGGTGCCCAGTCGCCAAAATTGTCACAAAATCACGACAACTTTTCCCCTTGGTGCTCATTCTCCAAAAGTGTCACGAAATCGTGACGTATTTTCCCCAGGGTGCCAATTCTCCAAAAGTGTCGTGAAATCGCGACGATTTTTCCCTTTGGCTCCCATTCTTCAAAAATGTCGTGAAATCGCGACAAATTTACCTCTTAGCTCCAATTCACCAAAATTGTCGCGATATCACGACAATTATCCTCCTTGGCGCCCCTGCTCCAAAAACGTCACAAAATTGCTACAGCTTCCAGCCAAAGGCCACGACGGTGCAACAGGTCAGAAAATCGTGACAGCTTCCCACTAAAGGCCACGACAGTGCAACAGGTCACAAAATCATGACAGCATCTCTCCAAGGCCTACGACAACACGACATGTCACGATGTCATGACAGGTTCCCTCCAAAGGTCGCGACGATGCAACCTGTCGCGATATCGTGACAGCTTCCCTCCAAAGGCCGCGACGATGCTACAGGTCGTGATATCACGACAAAAACCACCCTTAGCATAAACTTTGCTCATTGTCTCAAGCATCATTCAAGACCCTACCTAATCACTGCATCCTCCATAGGCATGTCACTGTGCAGCTGCACCCCTACCTCTTTCTCAGCGCCCATCTTCGCAAAGAAATCGATCGCCTTATTTAAATCTCTACTCACATAAACGGGGATCACATCATCTAATTCCCTCCATAGTTCCTTGATTTGAGAGACCAAAATCTGCAACCTTCATGCTTTCGAAGCAAAGTTCCTCATGCAGTCTAGAGCACCAACCAAAATTTGAGAATCAGACTCGAGAATTATCTTCCTGTGTCCTTGATTAACAGCCCAGATGGAAGCATATTTAATAGCAAAGGCTTTTGCTTCATTTTTTGTGGCTCGTCCCAGACCTTGCATTTCCCAATAGAGCATAGACCTAGCATGATCCCGGCACACTACACTAATTTCAACACTACCCAGATTGCCTTTTGTAGCTCCATCAGTATTGATTTTGATCCAACCTTCTGGGGGAGGTTTCCAGCTAGCTCTATCCTGTCTCTCTTGCTCTACAACTCCCTCTTCCAGTGGCCTAGGACCAACCTAATTTTCCTCTTCAGCATAGATGGCAACCGTTTCTGCAACTTTGCTCTAGATGACCTACCAAATTCCATCTAGCGAGGAGAAGGTTTCTCTAAAAATACGAGCATTTCTCTCCAACCACACCTACCACCAGATGAAAAGTAAGCCAAGCTCCCAACCAATTCGAAGAGCTTTAGATTTAAATCTGCCTCTCTTCCATCTTTCCCAAATATTGGTCCGAGTCAGATCACCATTAGCCTGGATTTTATAGTGAGAGAACCAATGCTTCCAAATCTGACACGTGAAAGGGCACTCAAACATCAGATGATCAGTTGTTTCCTCATTCTTGTGGCATAAAACACACTGAGATGAACCGATGATTCCTCTATTTCTAAGATTTTCAAAGGTGAGAATTCCATTATGCATAAACTGCCAGGCAAAGAAATTCACTTTCGGCCAGCCCTTGGAATGTCATATCTTCCTCCAATATTGAACCATAAATAAATGTGGGGGAGGCTCTGGGAGGATCTTCTCGTATCCGTCCTTCACTATATATACCCCAAGGTTCCCATAGCCCCAAGCTAGTTCATCCTCCTCGTCTCTCCTTGTGAGAAACCTTTCTGTCAAGATTTTGGTCAAGATGGGTGCCAGCTCCGGAGGGATTTTAATTGGCCACTCTTCCAACCGTTTAAACTTCTTGAACTTATACTCCCCCAATTGGCTAGTGTTGAAGTAACTCTCAATATGGACCTAGACCTTGGCTTCTATGGTGGATTTAATTGGTTGCAATTCGGGAAACTTAGCAATGATGGGTGGGTACTGGTCCCATGAATCAGTCCAAAAACATGCCTTCTCCCCTCTCCCCACTTTCCAAAACAATTGGTCTTTAATAACTTGAGATCCAAGCTTGAGATCCTGCCACACTAAGGATCCATTACCATCCAGGGGGAAATGGCCCACTTCATTGGGGTGAACATGACCCAAGTATTTACTGGTTAGGATTCTAACTGAATAAGGATGTTGGCTGGGAAATCCACCTCCAGTACAATTTTCCAACCAAAGCTTTGTTGTTAAGCTTGGAGCTTCTCAGTCCCAGATCCCTCCTTTTTCCTTGGGCTGGGTAACTTTATCCCAACCAACCAAGGCCCATTTCTTCTCCCCTTTTGCTCCTTCCCATAAAAATATTTTAGCCATTTTGTCCAGTTCTTTCCAAATAGAATGTGGGGCAGCCAAGATAGAGAATTTATAGATTGGCATGGCCTGAATAACTGACTGTAAGAAAGTTAATCGGCCCCCATATCTTAACCATTTATGAGACCAATGGTTCATTCTATCTTTGATGCCATCCAATAGATCCTTCCAGATATCTATTTTTAATTTTTTGAAATGCAAAGGAACCCCCAAGTAAACTACTGGAAGAGAGGTCCTAGTGAATCCCAAGATCTCTATAACTCGGTCCTGTAGCCTTTGGTCAAGATTGAAGAAGACCACTTTGGATTTTTTATCATTGATGACTTGGTTTGAGGCCCTGAGGTAGACATTAAGAGTATCTCTGATTCCTCTAGCTTCCTTGAGACTGGCCACTCCAACCAGTCATGT
This sequence comes from Wollemia nobilis, assembly GCA_028583015.1. NCBI lineage: Eukaryota > Viridiplantae > Streptophyta > Pinopsida > Araucariales > Araucariaceae > Wollemia > Wollemia nobilis. The sequence goes on from JAQPPZ010002362.1 coordinate 870,626, forward strand.
ATCATCCACAAACTGTAAGTGAGTCAAAAATTCCTCACCCACCTTGATACCTATTAGCAGGCATTGATGTCTTCTCCTCAAGAAGAGTCTACCTAATCCTTCAGCCAAGATGAGTAAGAGATAGGGAGAGCAAGGGTCCCCTTGACGAAGAACCTATGTGGCTCCAAAAGGTGGCGAGGGAAGCCCATTGATTAGAACAGAATAAGAAAGCATAGAAACACAACTCATGACTCAATCTATCCAATCCTGAGAGAAACCAAAGGTTGCCAACATCTTTGACAGGAAGCCCCACTCTACCCTATCATAAGCCTTGGACATATTCAGTTTAATGAACATTCCCTTGTTACCAAATTTTTGCATTGTATGGATTGCCTCCTGGGCGAGGACCACCCCATCCAAGATCTGTCTACTCTCTACAAAACCCCCTTGCTCTGAGGAAATTATGTTATGAAGGAGATGTTTTAGCCGTTCAGCCATTATCTTTGTGATTATTTTATAAATCACGTTGCATAAGACAATAGGTCTAAAATCAAAGATATGAACCCCCCCTCCCATTTTGGAATTAAAGTGATGAAGGTGTGATTTATTGCCTTAAGCATCCTTTTAACAGTTCTGGACTCCTCTGTGATAGCCAAAACATCCTCCTCCAAGGTATCCCAAAAGGCCTAAAAAAACTCAATAGGAAAACCATCTGGACCTGGAGATTTGCCGGTGCTCATTCCAAAGACCACATTCTTCAATTCAGCTCTATCAATGGGTCTAAGAAGGGCCTAATTTTCTTCTTGAGAGATAATAGAGGGTATGACATCAGTAAATTCATTTTGAGCCTCCACATCTTGCTCCATACTTTCCTTAAAAAGTTTAGAAAAATAATCCATTGAGTGGGAATGCATACCAGGAAGAGTATCAAAGGAGTGTCCATTCTCATCTTGAAGGACTTCCATGTTATTCATCTGTCTCCTAGCACAGTCTGATCGATGGAAAAATTTTGTATTTCTATCTCCTTCTAATAACCAAGTGTTTCTTGCTCTCTGTTTCCAGTAAGTCTCCTTTTGGTTATCAATGTCCTCAACTGCTTTGCACAAGGCATCATCCTCGATTTTAAGCTGCTTAGTAATTGTTCCTTCCCTAAAGTGTTTTTGCACCTCTTCCCATCTGGACACCAAGGGAGCTCTTTGGAGCCGGAAATCTGACTTATTAGCTTGCCTCCACTGTTTCAATTTAACTTTGACAAAATGAAGTTGTTTGTGGAATTTAAACATTACTGTCCCAAAAGATAGACGACCTTCTTCCCACCACTGTGGAATTTTCTTTCGAAGATCCTCCTTTTGTAACCAAAAATTCTCAAATTTAAACGGTTTGTGGTGCTGCCCTATCATAGTCCCTCCCTCCAACAAAATGGGAAAGTGATCGAAAACTAGGCCCTCCAAAATCTGGAATTTAATATTCCACTTAACAAATGCCTCCTCTAAGACCAAAAAGCTGTCTAGCTTTACCTTCCTGCTGTGTGGCTCCCTCCTCTTGTTAGTCCAAGTAAAGTAGGTTCCAGGGCCTTTGATATCCACTAGGTGAAAGGCCTAGACTTGGGTAATCAGAAGCCGGTCCCCTGGATCAAAAACTGGAGTTCCACCTTCCTGATCTCGAGCAGATAATTTAGCATTAAAATCCCCAACAATAATCCAGTCTAAATCTTCCCTTGAGGACCTCATGTTGCGTACAGCTTTCCATTGGAGCCTCTGACCATCAATGCTTTGAGCCCCATAAAAATTTGTAATTAAAACATGTTCAGCTGTGACATTATTTCTAAAATGAGATGTGAGAACACCCCTCCAAGCTATATGTTCTATTTCAGTCCATTCCAGAGGGTTCCAGAGAGTAACAATCCCCCCAGAGGCACCTTGAGCAGCCACATCCATATAACTAGCGCCCCTCCATATTCTACTAACTGTTTTACACATAAGATCTAAAGACATTTTTGTCTCCTGGATGAGCAAAAAGTCTGTTTTACACTTTCCTAAGAGTCTTTGAACAACAGATTGATGGGTTCTACTATTTAAACCCCTAACATTCCAAGATTGAATAATCATTGAAAACCTTGGGAGCAGTAAGAATCAATTGTCCTCACCAATCCTCCAGTGATCAGCTTGTCTCCTTGCACTGCTAGTAGATCCTTATTAGACTTTATGCCCGCTCCTTGAGAGTTACTATTTTTGGATCTCTTTTCCACCTGAGTAATCCCTAGGGCTGGCCTTTCTCTATTCTTTTTTGCACTTCCCATGCTGACATCCTTTATTACTGGCTGTGCTTGGGAGTGTATTATCAATGCCCCTGGGTTCTTTGGTTGCAATATCTCAGTGGACTCAATCACCTGTTCTAATACAGGAGGAGATGAAGGAGAAGCATGAGTGTGGATGTTGTTATCCTCAGTGTTCCCATCCACTCCTTCCATGACTTGGTCCTCTTGATCCACTAATGACTTAAATATTTCATACCTATTGGCTGGCTTGAGTTGTGCCTGCTCCTTGCCATTTTTCTTTTGCTTTCTCGTTCTTCTGGGCTATTCAAAGCCATCTTTCTGAACATCATTACCCTTAGGAGTATTGGACGGTTCTTTGATAAGAGTAGACTTACCCTCTCTAGGGCGATTTGGCATTCCAGGCAGAGCCTCTGCTTTTGTGTTCAAAATATTTGGACAAAACCAGGCCATGCTTATGGCAAACTCTGCATCTAAAGGGCAGGGCCTCATAATATAACTATTGGATCCAGGATAGTCCTGCCAACTCAAGTTCCACCTTTGCTGGTAGAGGCTGGCTAATATCCATTTCTACACAAATTCTTGCAAAGACAGCTGTGTTACCCTCTATGGTGTCCTTGGAGACGCCTAGATGTCTACCAAGGGAATTACCAATCATTTCTAGAACCTACTAACCCCAAAACTCCATCGGGAGAGCGTATAGCCAGATCCAAACTGGGATAGTCGTGGGTTCAATACAAGGATCGAAACCCACCCTCCAGGGTTGAACAAATAACCCTGTCGATCCATGGTTCCTCTTCTCTGATTCAAATGCTCTATTTCTATCAGCTAAAGAAGAGAAACTAATAATTAAATACCCATTGCTTATAGGCCATAAGGAGTACTCACCGTGTGGCTCCCAGTTCTGTCTGACCCAGGTATGCAAAAAAATTAGGGTAGGTCGGATACCCATGAATTTAAAAATCAGATCATGGTTAGCTCGATAGATGATTGTGTCTTTGACCATCTTTTGTTCGATGACAATCTTAGGTCTGGAGGCGGATTTTGGGAGGCATCCATTAACGTGGTGTGCAGATGAGCTCTTACCAGCATTCTTGAAGAGCGTTTGAAAAGCATTCCTCTAAGCTTCGTCATTGGAAGGCAAAGCATTTTCTTTTAGCATCTCAGCATATGAGCTCTTTCTCCCAGAGAGAGGATCTAGAGGAGACCCCATTGGGCCCTCCCGGGGTAGCAGGCGATCCTTCAGAGTAGCACTACGTCAACCCACCAAAGTCCTTGGATTTTCCTTCACTCTAGAAACCCTAGAACATCGCCTGTCGCCTGCTCAAAAATTTTCTCTCCAAATCGCCAGAGCTCAAGGTTTTTACAATGTTCATAACTTATACAACAATTAACAACCCATACATACTTGATAAAAACACCAGTGAGCCAGAAAATAGAATGAGTAGTCTTTATTTCAGGGTTATGCATAAGGGGTCGGACACAAAATGTACTTGTAAAAAAATGGTGAATCTTAATCAAAATCAAGGTGAATACTAAGCAAATAAAATCAATCATCTTCACACCAAAATTTTGGGCATTTGAAGGCCTAAAAATTAATTTCATCTTTGGATATAATTTTGAGTTATTAAATCACCTTATAACTTCATAAAAACACCACCATTAGATCACGCTTGAAAAAAGCTTTCCAATGAGTAAAAATATACCTATGTTTGGATATATATTTTGGCAAATTGACCCTAAGAAAAAATTAGTCCTAAAAATTTTAGGTGAATGGACCGACATCAAGGGTCCTCATATTCACCAATTTCTAATTTTAGAAATCCTAATATTTGCTCAATTTGTGAATATTCACCATTGTGCATAACATTGCTTTATTTAATTTTAGAATTCTGTGTACATTGCCTTGTAAAAATCCAAGAGCCAACCATTTTTTTGGGTTGCTCATCCTATATATTTTTACATAACAAAAAAATTGAAAGTTTTTAAAAATATACCTGTAGTCTCATTCTGGCAGAGTTGCAGTTAAGAGAGCATGGGATCTTCATCTAGAAATGGTTGGGATCTTCTTGTTACCACAATCCACCTTCATCTTCTTAGAGGTGTCATGGCCCAGTTGTCTTTCATTGCCCTTCTTCAGGCTCAAAAATATCGTGCCATCGTGAATTTTTCCTATGACTTAGCCTTTGGGCTCAAAAATATCATGCCATCGTAATATTTTCTCTTCGTTTAGCCATCATGTTCAAAAATTTCATGCCATCATGACTTTTTCCTCTAACTTAGCCTTCAGGTTCATAAATGTCATGCCATCGTGACCTTTTCTATTCGTTTAGCCTTTAGGTTCATAAATATCATGCCATCGTGACCTTTTCTCTTCGTTTAGCCTTTAGGTTCAAAAATATCATATCATCATGACATTTTCATCTAACTTAGCCTTTGGGCTCAAAAAATTTATGCCATCACAACCTTTTTTCTTTGTTTATCCTTCAGGTTCAAAAATTTTGCACCATCATGACTTTTTCGTCGGACTTAGCCTTCAGGATTAAAAATGTCGCACCATTGTGACCTTTTCTCTTCAATTCACCTTCAAGTTAAAAAATATCATGCCATCATGACTTTTTACCCTAAATTAGCCTTCAAGATAAAAAATGTTGCACCATCACAAATTTTTCCTCTGGCTTAGCCTTTGAGCTCAAAAAAGTTGTGCCATCATGACCTTTTCACTTCGTTTAGCCTTTGGGTTCAAAAATGTCATGCCATCACCACTTTTTCCTCTAAATTAGCCTTCATGCTCAAAAATTTCATGTCATCATGAATTTGTGTTCTAACTTTACCTTCAAGATCAAAAATTTCACACCATCATGACCTTTTCTCTTCACTTAGCTGTTGATCTCAAAAATAATTGCGAGATTGCGATGTTTATTTTAAACTTGGTAAAATTTTGAGAAGACCACTCCTTACTCCCCTTGATGTGGTCATTTGGTCCTACATGACCATCCTAGGGTGGGATTATTGCATATTTTGTGGCCTTTGTAGGGTGGGATAGTAGCTATATTTTCCGATCATCCCACTTTGGGACAACCATACATTTTGTAGGGCTATTTAAGCTCAAAATTTGAAAAATGGGCTCATTTGTGCACTTATAATTTGGAATTTTGAGAGGTGAGGAGTAGGAGAGTTATTTTATGAAGTAGAGCACTACCAAAATCCTCCCACAGTCACCATGAGCTAGCCTACGGGCTCATTAAGTGTTGGAGCCAGTGCGAGATGGGTAAGGGTTGAATTTGCTACTGCACTTTATTACTTTTGGAAGTGTAATTATCTTCACTTTTTGCAAATGAAACACACTAAATATTGGTAAATGAACCTCATTAGTGATGAGATTTATTATTTTGTGCTTTAGTTGGTGTTTTTGTGCATTTTTATTAAAAAAAATTGTATGTTGTAAAAATTTTTGCCTATTTTTGGTGGCCAAGAAGGCCATTTTTGGGTAATTTTGGGGGCCATCCCTGGGAGGGATGGCCACCCTGAGTTGTTTGGGAGCCATACCTGGGTGGGATAGCCACCAATGTGGGGGCCATCCCTGGGTGGTATGACCATGAGTTTGCAAGAAAATAAGCCATTTTTTAGGTGTTTTTAGGTTTCCTTTTGCTTCTTTTTATTTTGTTTATATTTTATTTTTAAGCTTGCTTGTCCTTGCTAGGTGATTAAGATTTAGTATCAATTTTTGACTCTTTTTAGGATTACTCATGGCCTAGTGATAGAGTATGACTAGGAACAACTTGATGTCATTGGCTTTAAGCAAGTGACAAGGCTAGATCCAGTGATGGGAGACAAAGCCTACCTTAATGCATTGATAGATCTATGTGATCCTCACATAAACACCTTCTACTTGTCAACTAGGGATATGATAGTGACCCTAGAGGATATCTAGAAAATTTTACATACTTTTATAGAGGGTCAGCCAATTATATCTACTCATTGGGATCTTAGAGATACAATTTTATAGAGATACTTCAGAGATGACTGGCCTAAGGCACTATGAGATTTGCCTAGCAGAGGCATCCTAGTGGATCTATGGTATGATGTATAGGTATTGAATAAGATACATACCCTACTGATGATGCTTATTTTTTATATGCTACAACCAGAGTTATCAGGAGCTAGGTTCCCATGGAACCTTATAGAGTTAGTGTTTACACTGGTGGAGTGCACCATAGAGAGATCTTTAGTGATGGCATGGGGTACTATGTTATTAGCATATATTTATCATGAGTTGTATGAGATTTGCTATCATGAGAAAAAAAAAATTAGGTTACAAATTTATATTGTACATGTTTGGATGACATCATATTATCATGGATTGACCATAAGGGCTACCTTGGATGACATGGTTGCATATTGTAGATAGGGAGATAGGATATGGGATCCTATGGTAGCAAGACCAAGATAGGGGTTAGATCCATCTTGATGCAGGTTCTACTAACCATTATGCAGATTCATTTGTATGGATTAGGGCAGATGTGGTTATTTGGAGGACATACAAAAACTATCTAGCATGGACTGAAGTTGAGGTATAGCTTTGATAGGTACGATTGGGGATATGGCTAGTTGGTCAACATTAGACTGAGCATGATTACTTCCCATATGCTTGAGTACTACAATAATTTGGGCTACACTAGGGGTTACTGAGTGAGACAATTATCTACCAATACCATGGTGATAAGAGGACATTAGTTTGGTCTATAGTGGAGGCATTTGGGGAGGATATAGATCCTATGGAGGTTAAATTTTCAAGAGATGATGTTGGGACCATGGAAGAGTATGAATCCTAGTGGATGATGCATAGATGGTGCAAGAATGGACCACTAGGGGGTTCTATGGTTTTAGGGGTAGAGGAGGCTTGTGGGGAGGCTCTAGATGAGGCTCCAGTTGAGGAGGATCCAGAGTTAGGTGAGTGACTTGATGAGGGAGCCTACTCAGGGGATCGTCATGTGCATCACTATATATATGATGAGTGTATGTATCGCATGGATGCAGAGGGCCAGCAAGAGGATTATGAGGATGATGAATTTGATGATTAGGGGGTGTAGACACAATTGGTAGCATGGTATGCCATCATTTCTAAGCTATAAGTTGATCTTATTAGAGTGATATAGGAGTGTAGGTAGTACACATAGGATATGGCTCTCCTACATGCATAGGTGTAGACTGCACAAGCATAGATTGATAGGCATGCATTAGAGCTAGTTGCTCTTTGGTCATAGGTTAGAGCAGGAAGTTCTAGCCATGACGTATCTAGTAGGGACAAGGTAGCTAGGCTATTATAGGAGGTCACATAGGTCTAGAACTTACTAAGTAACTACCAGGCTTGTCATCGAGAGAATACAACATACACACAGGATTTGGAGGATGATATAGCATGCCTTATAGGACATTTACCAACTCGCTCTTCTACTAGTGGGTCCTAGTAGAAGAGGAATGATACAAGGTATTTGTATATGAGTATGGGGTATCCTATCTCTATTAGGAGAGTAGATAGGTCTAGGGATAAAATATTTGGAAGATCTCAGTGAACACCGATTAAGGGTGGGGGTGAGAGTCATGTTGTCTATCCTGTGTGACCATGGATTTTGAAACTTTGTGGTTCTTTTTGGATTTTTGGAGTGTTAGATCTAATGACCCACTGTATTATAGCCTAAGGGAATATTTTGGATGATTATGTAGCTTTTTGTGCCATACATATACATATATATGAGTTCTTTTTTTGTCATCATGTGTTTTCTTATTGTTTTATTGTATGTATGCAATGCTTATGTTTTTTGATGTTGATGCTTTAATGGATGCATGTATTGCTTATGTTTGTTGATGTTAATTCTTTGATGGATATGTATGTATGAATAATTAAATGGATGATATTTTGATCTGTATGATGAAATATGAATACTATTTGACACACTATTATCACCATAGACTATATATAATTCACTGATTTATTTGTGATGTCATGAGACTATGTGATGGATTTGTGAAAATGTAAACTAACAAAAATGTGATAAAATGGTATGGGTTGGAATGAATATTAATATTGTATAGAATATCCTTGAAATTTTCATGAGACTCAAACACTCTAATCAATTAGTCAAAAGTTATATACTAACCATGCAAGACTTTTTTATAAGGTACAAATCTACTAGGATGACCAAGATATTCAATATCCTTGTGTGTGCATGTGAGTTAATTATTTATGATAATGCATAAAGTTACCCCAGTGCCAAAAAGGTTTGATACAACCCATCTGTATTGAAAATCACTTGATGAGTATTATGATATTGAGTTTTATATGTAGTTGGATTAGACCACTAGGTAATACATGCTACCAAAATCTAGCTCATCCGCATACAAATATTAGTTTGTATAAAAGTAGGATGCTAATATGATAGATGTATTATCATGCATAAGGATACCACCATTTCCATGTAGGATTGATGCCACCCAACCTGTAATGTGGATCACCTCATGGTTTGTCAAAACCTAAGAATTCCAAGGATTCAAGTTCATATGCCCTTCTTTTCTTTTATTTTTGAATTGCTCTAGGGATTTGCTCATGGTGAGCAAGGGATTTTGGGAGTGGTGGTAACCACTATTTATTTTAATTTTTGCTTTTATTAGTGGTTAAAACCACTGTTTATTTTGAGTATTTCTTGTGAGGGTGAAAACCACTATTTATTTTGTACTTGGATAGGGAGGAGCTTGTCCTTTTATCAATTATTAACATCTTTGAACAATTTGTATAGGAGGATGATAAAGGTAAACTTTTCACTTAAGGTAACTCAGACCACTTTGTAGGTTTCATATTTCCTTATGCAAAACTTGGATTTATTAGTGTGGAACTATGTTGGGATTTTGACGTATACAAGGTATAATTCGAGCAAGACACTACCTTCTAAAAATCAGGACAACTTTCTAAAAAATATAAAAAGAAAACTAGATATGGTTGAATGACTGAAAACCCTAAAGACACCCTATAAAAACTGACTAGGTTAAGGGAAGGAGACACAAATACAAAATTTTGGAAATGTAGATGATAATTGTAATGTATATGGGTGTGACTGATGACTTTTGACAAAGTTGATTCCGAAGGCTATCTAGTATATAGACCTGGTTCTAGACATATATGAGAAACTCTAAAATACAAATGATTGGTATATCTAATGCAAGTGATTGTATAATGCAATGGTATGAAATATGATGTAATGCAATATTTTTGTATTTTTGTTGTTTTAATTATGTTTTTGGGTTTTTATTAATATATGTATATACATTTGACCAATGGGCTTATTGAATGCCATTGGGGTATTTAGGGTTACCAAAGGGTTTAAGTATACATTTGGGGCTTTTTGGGTGACCAAAGGGTTTATGGATACCTTTGGAGTTTATTGGGTGACAAAATATTTTATGGATACCTTTGGGGCTTTTTGGGTGACCAAAGGGTTTAAGGATACCTTTGGGGCTCTTTTGGTGACCAAAGTGTTTATGGATACCTTTGGGGATTTTTGTGTGACCAAAGGGTTTATCGGTACCTTTGGGGCTTTTTGAGTGACAAAAGGGTGTATGGATACCTTTGGGGATTTTTGGGTGACCAAAGTTTTTATGGATACATTTGGGGATTTTGGGGTGACCAAAGGGTTTATGGATACCTTTGGGGATTTTGGGGTGACTAAAGGGTTTATGGATACCTTTGGGAATTTTTGGTTGACCAAAGAGTTTATGGATACCTTTGCAGATTTTTGGGTGACCAAAGGGTTTATGGATATATTTGGGGCTTTTTGGGTGACCAAAGGGTTTAGGGATACCTTTGGGACTTTTTGGGTGACCAAAGGATTTATGGATACCTTTGGGGCATTTTTGGGTGACCAAAGGGTTTATGGATACCTTTGGGGATTTTCAATAAGGCACAATACTTTAAGCATGAAAAGGCCATAGATGAAGGATATTCAAGGGTTTAGGTTTTTCAATTCCTTAAATGGAGGCTAGGCAATAAGTTCTAGGTCCAATCTAACTAGTGATAATGAATGGTCCTAACTAGTTTATCGTAAACATGTCCTGCAGATGGGGTTACAAGTTAGATTTTTGTTGATTATATTTTAGAACAAGGTCACCAACCTAAAAGTCTCTAGGATGGACTTTCATATTATAGGATATCTTAAGCCACTCTTGATAAATGCATAAGTTCTCAAGAGCATTAACATGTTGTTCGTCAAGAAACGCTAGTTGATCTAGGTGAGCCTATCATGCAGTATTATCATTGATGAAATCTTGCATGGATATGCACAATAATAGGATTTATAGCTCTAAGTGCATTACTACCTCAATACCATATAATAATGAAAATGGAGTTGCACCAGTGGGTGTCCAAAACTAGTGTGGTAGGCCCATAGGGCAAGGGGTAGTTGAGTATGCCAATATTTATGATTATTTTTAATGGTTTTATTTAAAATGGCAATTACTATTTTGTTTGATTCCTCAACTTGTTAGTTGACTTACAGTTAATAGGACATAGAAAATTTGTGTTGGATGTTATATTTGATTGTTAAAGCTCACACATATTTATTCTTGAAATGTGGCCTATTATCCTAAATTATCTTGGATGGAATACCATAATGATAGATGATATCATGTAAAATGAACTTAGTAAAGTGAGGTCCATTCATAGTGGTAAGGGGAATTACTTCCACCCATTTTTTAAATGCTCCATGGTTGTAATTATGAACGTGTGACAACCCAAAGAAGGGGTGATATCTTCCCAACTAGGTCAAACCCCCATTGCAAAAAAGTCCAAACCGATTGAATTGGTTGTAAGGCCTAAGAAGATGTATATGTCAAATTAGCATGGTGTTGACACTTTGTGCACTTATTAACATGAGTACAACAATTCCACTCTAAATTTTTCCAATAATATCCCATGCAGATAATGTGCTTTGCGATGGCCATACCACTAAAATGGCCACCACATGTACCATCATGTGCTTGGGCAATCAACCAAAGTAAATATTGAGGTTCTAAAAAAGGAAGGAGGATACCCTCGTAGCTCCAACGATACAAAATATCTCCAAGTATGACATATTTTTCCAAATTTTTCTTGAACATCCATTTGGTAGCATGCAATAGTCCAGAAGGGATATTACCAAGCTTTATGTAATATTTTTTTTGAGTGGACAAATCTTGATTTGAAGAAGTCTCAATTGCATGAATCACTTGATCCTTTTGAATTTCATCTCTCATGAAGGTTTATTGGGAGAGAACTTGTAAATATAGCGTTGTGTTTCTATCAAAATGAGTTTGAGGGAATAAAGTCCCCCAAGAAATATTATTTAAGTGATTATGAATTTGGAAGAATCGTTCATGAGAAGGTTCAATTTGAATCATGTGGACTTCTGGTGTGGAGTGTAAGTTCTCATGCTCAGTCACATATTACCATAGCATTTTTTCTTGAATGGTTTTTATATCATCAGAGGGGTTCTACGAGATTAAAGACCCTAAGGAGGCCATTGTATCCACAAAATGGTTAGATGATTGAGGGAGTGCCTCAATGTCATACCATTCAAATTTTACCAGGATTTTATCCAAAAAGGCTTTGTAGGCTTACAATATTAAGCATTTGCATTGGAATATTCCCTTGAATTGATTCACTATGAGAAAGGAATCACCAAAAATGTTGAGCTTAGTTATTTTCATGGTGATTTCCATTTGAATTTATATGAGAAGCGCTTCATACTCAAAATTATTATTGATGCATGGAAAATTGAGTTTGAATGATAGGGGTATTGGAGCCCCTTGAGGTGTGAAAAACATAGTTCTCATGCCACCCCCTTACTCATATATAGATCCATTAAAAAATAGATTCATGTCAGTCTGTGAGTCTGGATCTTCAGGATCATGTGATTCTAACACTTGAAACACTCCATCATCGGGAAGCTCTATGCTAAGAGGTTAATTATCTTGGAGATGATCCTCTATGAGTTTATTGGTGATGACCTTACCTTTAATTTATCTTTATCCAATGAATTCAAGGTTAAATTCCATCAACAACATGATCCATTTCATCGTGCGACTATTATTGTAAGTACGACTCATCACATATCACAATGGATTATCTTTGGATACTACATACATGGTATGATTGAGCATGTAATGGTGTAGCTTTTTATTGGTGAAAACCACTGTTAAGAATAGCTTCTCAATGTATGTGTATTTTATTTTGTAACTGACTAGGGTGCAAATAATATAGTAAGTAGCCTATTCTTTGTGCAATTCATTCTTTTGGGCTAACATGATGGTCAATGCAAGATTAGTGGCTGAGATATATAAATAGAATGGCACTCCTATTTAGGGAGGATCCAATACTGGTGGTGAAGCAAAATATTGTTATATTTCATCAAATGTGGCTTGACACTTGTCATCCCAATTGAATATGACCCCGTTGTGTAACAATTTTTTATAGGTTGGTACTTATATGACAATTATGATATGAAGCACTTGATGGATGTAACCTTACCTTGCAGACTACACAATTGCTTAATGATAGTATGGGGAGGCATTTCAAGGATTACCTTGACTTTGTTTAGATCAATTTCAATGCCTCGTTTAGAGACTATGAATCCCAAGAGTTTCCTAGATGTGACATCGAAGATGCACTTCTTGGGGTTTAGTCTAACATTGTTTTTGATGAGATGATCATGAAATTTGTGAAATACGTTGATGTGCTCATGTCATATTAAATATTTAGCCAATAAGTCATCAATGTAATCTTCCAAAATTTTGTGCATGTAGTCATGGAGGATGTAAGTCATAACTTTTTGGTAGGTGGCACTAGTCTTTTTGAGACCGATAGACATGACCTTAAAATAAAATATACCCAAGGTATTCAAAACATAATTTTGAGTTTTTCCTCTAGAAAAATATGAATTTGGTTGTATCCATAAAAACAGTCCATCAAGGATAATATTTCATGGCCTGTTGTGGCATCTACCAGGGCATCAATGTTTGGCAAAGGGAAGTCATCCTTAGGAATCACTTTGTTTAGATTGTGAAAGTTGATGCAAATATGAATCCTCCTATTAGGTTTCTTAATAGGAACCATATTGGAAATCCATGGTATATAATCCACTGATATAATGAAATTGGTATCTAACAACTTTTTTAGGTCATATTTCACCATTAAGGCTACTGTTGGATGCATTTTACACAACTTATGCTTAACTGGTTTTGCATTTGGATCAATCACAAGATTATGTGTGACTAAATTTGTATCTATTCCTAGCATGTCTTTATAAAACCATGCAAAATATTCCTTCTTCTCTTTGAGAAGAGTTGTGAAATCGACTTGCTCATTGAGGGATAAGATTTTACCTAACTTTATGAATTGAGGATTTTTAGGATTTGTGTCAATATCATTATCAATTGTTGGTTCAATTAACATATGAGATCCTTATTCCAATTGGTGTGTATTAGGGATCAAATGAATGTCGTCAATTGTGTTCATGTCATTGATTAGAAATTTTGGCTTAACCTTAGCATGAAAGACATCTTGAGTAGACCTTGGAGAGAAATGAAATGGATGTAACATCTTATCGCAAGTCCAATAATTTGAAGGAGATGATGAACAATATCCCTAATCAAAGTTGATTGCCTCCAAGTCAAGGTGCAATGGATTTTATGGGTTATTAAGATCATGTAATGGAATGAAAATATCTATGGAAATCATGTTTATGTATGGATGATCTTCGTTGGGTGTTTGATGGGGTCTATTGACAACAGGTTGTTGAAATACTTGTGGAGGTGATTGCGGTGGAAGCATAATGACCAGAGGTGGTCAATGCAGAAGGGGGTGATCTTACCCCTCCAAGGGTAGAAGATATCACTAGATAATATGTGGTAATGGGAACACATGTAGATAGAACTCATCTTCATCATCCAAAGGGATGATCCACACGTATCCCCATCTAAACTAGAAGAGTTGATAGGTGTTACTTTGTAGTCTAATTCGTCATTAGTTGTCCATTCATAAGGGGAGCCTTTATATTATTCCTCACTATCATATGGAAGAGTATGCAAAATTTCACCTACGCCATAGGATCAGGTGAAATCACAAGATATCTCTTGATATATCATATTTTTAGGGAAGTAATCCCCCAAATAATGGATATGATTAGGATTGACATAAGGATCACACACAAGCTTATCCCTATAGTTCAAATCTAGGTACTTTAAACTATCAATGAGGACATCATGAGGTGCAAGCTTGTTGTGTCCTAAACCAGACTTATCATATGGTATTTGATATTGTGGTTGGTAAGGATTGCAATTACATTTTTTGTACAACCCCAAACCATAGCCATGCCAATTACAGATATGGAGATATCTCATGGTAAATTTAATATTGGACATGTAATTAATGTCCTCAAAAAAGGGCTCTTCATCCTCTTCTTACTATTGATATGGTTCTATGTTATACTCAGTACCCCCATAAATGAAGTTCATTTGATTAGCAGGTAAGCCTAGAGGTACGATGGTAACTATGGGGAGATGAGGTCAATCCATATTTTTCATTGTCTCAATGGTAGGAGTTATTGTGATATTCCTTACTAGGTATTCTCCTAAGCCATTGGCATTTAGATGAACTATGACTTATGGAACTAGAGATGGATGAGATAGAAGTGAGTCATGATTTGACTCAATGTTTACCTCATGAGGTGGTTCCTCATCTACTAGACTATGAATCACTTCTATGGATATGGTAGATATGGTCATAGGGATATCATCAATAGGCCTCTTCCCCATGTTCCTTTGTGGAATATTTGATAATGACAAAGTAATATCTGGGGGTATCAATGATAAATATGGTATGGAAGATTATGGTGATGGAGTAATAAAAGGTGATGGTGAAGGAGTCAAACCTTAGCTGGATGTATTCAATTGGAACTATAGATGGGTTGATGGCAAGGTCAACTCAGGGATTTTTTGCACCATGTTGTAGTATTTGAAGAGCTCAAGGTCTATAGATACATGTACTTGCCCTTCATAAGTGTACTTCAAACATTGGTGAGTGATGGATGGTATGCACTTCATGTCCCTAATCTAAGATTTTCCCAGCAAGATGTTGTAGGCCATTTCACCCTCCAATATGTGACATAATGTTGGTATGGTCTTTTGTCCCACCTAAATAGGTAAGAATCTAGTTCCAACCATTGAGCACAGAGCATTGTTAAATTCTTAGAGGGTATGCTTAGACATGACAATATGGGATGCTAGAAGACCTAGATGTTTGAGATCAGTCATGATGATGATATTGCTCGAGGAATTGTTATCAATAAAAACTCTATTGTAAGGTGTTCCATTTACACATGCAATTATGTGTATGGGAGGATCCACCATGTCATTTGGTACTGGCTTGGTTCATGTTCATGAAAGGTGATTACTAGTTTTGTGCATTATCGAAAATACCCAACAAAATTTTTAAAGGAGTTAGACTCCTAGGGCTTCAACTCAATCTGTTTGAGGATATCCATGAGAGCTTATCAATGAGCTGGAGATTTTTGGATAAGCTCATAGATAGATATACAAGGTGATTTTGTTCACAAGATATAAAAAATATTACTCTTTATTGTAACCACTAGACAGGGTGGAAGGTTTTGCATTGGGGGTGGCAAAGGTTGTGATATTAAAGGAATATTATTTGAAGCCATAGGTGTTGTGACTTGACTTGGGTAATTATTATTCCTTATCACAATACTAACCATTCCAATGAACCCTTGTTTATTGGGTGCCATAAGGACCTCGTTCACCTATTGTGTCGGCTTTGCCTATTCCTCATGAGTAGGCAATGGGTCATTAAAATCACCCATTTTTTGATTGTTTATTACAATAGGTTTATCAACCTAAAGATTGTTCCTATCGATCATGCACTATACTAGGTGTTTGAACCTAAAGCACATCTACACGTCATGCCCATTCTTCCTATGGTACTTGTAGTATAGGTCTTCAAGGGATTTGTTGCATTCGAATCTACTCGTCGACTTTCAAGTAGACTAATTACCTTGGTTGCATAGAGGTGCTCAAATAAAGAATCTATGGAATCAAAAATGGGTATGAATTATCATTTAGGATGATGTTGCTAGTTTTTCCCTTGATTTTTTTTATTTTTATTATTGTAGTTTCTATGTGTGGCTTGATTTTCGGGCTTCTAAGGTGGTGTTGGTTATACAGGACTTATAATATTGATAGCAACTTGGTTGACTACTACCGACTTTGGTTGCACTAGATTTTTCTTGGTGTTCTTAGTCCATTCCTTCTTGTGTTGTTTTGTAATTTCCCCCTCTTCAATTTTAATATCTTTGATTTTTGTAGCCTATTCTAGAGCATATTCAAGAGTTGAGTACTGTTGTAGTTGTAGCAATAAGGAAATTAGCTTTAGGAAGCTCTTAGTAAACATGTGATTCAAATTAGACATGGGGAGTAGGTACGATTGCTTATAAATAAGCGTTTACCACCTATTTCCATAGTTCATGATTGAATCGTCATCATACTACTTCAAACTTGTGAGTTTTGTTAAGTTTACCTTTCACTTAGTGTTAAAGGTGAAGCATTATAGGAATGCATCTACAAATTTTTCAAACTTGTAGATGTTGTACTTTGGGAGTTGATTGTACCACTCTATGTCAGGACTAGAGAGGCTAAGTAGAAATATTCTCAATAGTAAGGCATCATTATCCTGGATAAAGAAGAATTGGTTCAAAAATATGGTGACATACTCCTATGCATCTTCCTATCCTTTAAATTTATCCATCTTGGGGATTTTGAAATGTTGTGGATAGGGAGGGGAAGGTACTGATGGGTGAAGTGGTTGACTATGAATATGGTGCAAAGTGGGCATTTGAGGCCCAAACCTTGAGGTCTTGTTATCTATAAATTCCATGTATTCTAGAAATGCTTTGTATGCATCAGAGGATTTGATCTCTTCTTATTTGTTTCAACCCTATAGGGGAGGACAAGGAATATCAAGCCTATTGCATGGTGGTTAAATGTCATCCACCCTACCTCCATAAGGTTCTCCAAGATGTTCTTCTTCTGTTCAAGCTCAATGTAGGCCCTGTAAGGTATCTCTTGAATTGGCCTACAAGGAGGAGTAAGCACCTATGGATGGTGATCTATGTTTGGCCAAGGAATGAAGTCCTTATTAGGCCTAGGTGATCAAGGAGGCAACATTTGGTTATGATTGGGAGTCCTATATTTATTGAAATTAGGTTACCTCCGATGAACCTCCTATCTATGGCTACTTTGGGTAGGGACCCTATCATGTAAGATCTCTTGAAATAGATCATTGGTTTCCTACTCAATTATTTTCTTTCCTAATTGATGCTGGTAGTCCAAGCGTTATTTATCCTATCATAGCTGATTGAATTATACTTGGTGATCAGCATATCTCTTGACCACTTAATTTATATGTTCTATTATGCAGGGCCTATGAGCCCTAGAAGTATCACCCTGGGGCCTATATTTTTTGGGATGGTCTAAAATATTGACTACAAGCTTTCCTTGATTGAGAGAATTCACATTCACTTGAATTTCAGTCCTACACAAGTGTTCTTTATACTCAAATGGTGCAAAGGCACATCGTGCTTGCATATCATAATCGATCTAAGGATAATTAAAATTTTACTCATGTCTTCCTTCATTGATGAGGAAGAGAAGGGTTGAATTTGCTCACCCCGAATGATGAGTATCATACTCATCTTGGTACTTAGGTTGTTGTAACCTATTAGGGTAGTTTAAGGGTGTAGTTTGATCATTTTGCCCTACCCAATGTGTGTACTCTTGATCTTGTTGGGCACTGAATTGCACCGATTTTTCACTCGATACTAAAATTGTGTATCTTCCTAATTTCTGTCCAAGCTTGTACCTGATAACTGCAACTCAAAACTCAACATTGGATGGACAAAAATAAGGGTTTTCGATCCAACCTCCAGAGTAGGCTGGTTCCTTGTCAACTTAGCAAGTTGTTGACACAATTATGCTCACTTAGGATTTGTATTTTAGGGTAAGAGAATTTTAGGGATAGAGAGATGTGGATAATAGTGGATGGATAGGTTAACAACATTACACTACCATAAAAAGATCCAAAAAAACCATGCTAAGGACATATACTCAGATCAACATTTATCCTAAAAAATATTGTTTCATATATTAAAGCACAATGGAGAAATGTTGTAGAAAGCAATTTCAATATCCAAGGAATGATAATCCAAATAACAAAATTCACCAAACACCTAGATTTCATAGAAATGTACTTCCTAACCACATAGAACAAATTTGAAAGCATATTTCAATTACTTATAACATCTAGTAATCCAAAATTCAGCACAAACTAACCATCAAAGTATTTATAGGAATGAAACTAAGAAAACCAAACCTCTGACATCAAGCATGAGAATGTGAACTTGAGGTGAAGATCAATGTATTGCTCCTTTAATTTAGCTCTTTAGGAATATTTACAATGGTATAGGAAAACATGCTAGACCCAACCCTTAAAAATGAGGTTTCGACCTCTACTTATAGTTTTCTCATTACAATAAACAAGAAACAATACCAAAGATCTTATTACAACATCACAACAAATATATTTAGCTGGCATTAGCTCATTGGTCTGTCCTCTAAGAATTTCATTGAAGGAAATTCTGCCATGGCAGATCGGGGTCTCTGTAACTTGCTAATCGCTTAGTGGAACTGAATTTCAAACCATTAAAGATCATGCATCTCTATCAATCCTTCTTGGGAGTGAATTACCACCACAAATCTATAACCGCCTCTGGTTTGATCTTCTTGGAAAACCCTTGATGCTTCATCTTCCAGGTGACTATTACAAATTTTTATATAGCAATATCTTTTAAACCACCAAGATTTGGTAGCTTAACCTCCATCATTGATTCTCTTCATCACATGATTCAGATTCAATACGACATAAGCTAAATGCCATTCTACTTTAAAATTGATGACATCATATTTTAATTAGAAGTAGTGGAATCTCCAATCCATATCTTTGATATTTTAACATTGAATCCGCTCCAGCATCTATCATATTCAACATTATATTCTTCAATCCGTATTATATTATTTATGACATTAGCTATTTCTTATAACCTTTGCAAATTTCATTTCGGATAGAGCAAATGCTAATCACCAATCTAGGTTTGGAGCTAGTCACATACTTCTTCCATCGTGAATCCACACTTTCATTATTCTACTGCCTCGTATTATCTTCATTCTGAAAAGGAAAGACTTGTTCATTCCCCAAATAACCAATATTCACTTTTCTTCTAGTGACGTCATCATCTCCTTGAAACTTTTGTGGATTTGAAGGTAGCATTAATCCGGAGCCGAAAACAAAAGGACCTTCCCAAAATTGGATATTCAATATACAAAGATGCCATTCCGCACTTTTCCACCACTAACATCATCGTCTCTTAGGAACTTTTATGGATTTGAGATCTGCCATCATTCGGAGCCGGAGTTAAATCACCTAGAATCGCTCCAAACATGAAAACTTCACTAACTATTGAGCGGATTCATATCTTTTGACCCGGTTCCACTTCAAAGTGTACTACAAGGTTTGCAAAATGATGATTTTATCATTTAGTCAAAATTTTAAAAAATTTTACTAAGTATGTGGCCATTTTGGACCTACATTCTGGCGCATCCTGGGTAGATTTTCTTACAAAGCCAATCGAATCCAGAGTCTTATCCATTGGGCCATAGGAGTCAAAACAATACTTATATTTTAATATATGTTTTAAGGAATAATTTCCATACAAACACTACCCTATGAAAGCTCAAATTCTACATGGAGGGTAAATGTTCATATAGAAACCATGCTAAAACATCATAGAACTCACTTGTTCAACTAGAGATTGTATCCATAATATCGGTATTACTACTACCTTCAAAAACTATGCATAACTCTACCTCCTTTATAAGGCTTCATTTCAAAAAATGTCTTTACACAAAAATGTTGCACTGTAGGCTTCATGCCTTTATTGCTTATTTCTAACAATTGTCAGAGTAAAAATAGAAATACAAAACTGATGTATAGAAACACAAAACTTATGTATATGTATAAATAGAAATTAAATGATTTAATCATGAGCCCCTCTTAGGCCTGTAGCTACTCAATATTATCCTCATTCTTCTATAGCCTCTTCATTATCATCTTCTCTTTCCTCTTCTCCATGTTCTTCTAGAGCATGTACTCTTTGGTTATCCTCACCGGAGGTGTCTCCAAACAACTAGACCATTGATTCCAAATATTGAAGAGCTTGTTTCCATGCTTCCTCAAAGATATTTGATGTTTCTTTAAGCTAATTATAAACATATTATAGTTCCCCAACATCCTCATAATTAGTAGCATTCCCTCTAGTCACCAGATCCTCCGTGAGATCTCTTAATCGGGTGTAATCCATAATCAATTTGGTAGCTTGTTCTTGGGATAGTGGCTCTTTTAGTGAATCAATTCCAACCTCATTTTGTGAGTTATCCTTGATGCTTTGTTGGGTTTCTTCCATAGATAAAAAGTTGTGATCCTCCTTCCAGAGTCCTTTGAAACCAACATGAATCATTTCCTTAATTATTTCAATGATTTCTTTAATTCCTCTTTCCATCCTGTCAAACAACAACCAGACTCGTTGAACTACCCTATGCTTCTTCACCACTATTTTGGTAGCCACCTCGACTAGATTCTAGTACCTATTGGAAATTGGTTTAGCAGGATCACTGAGCCTACTTCCAACCAGCTTGTACATTTTTTCCACTGGAATCACCATAGGTTGTAACATTCCAATGATTTTATCTAAACCCTTCTAGATATTAGAGAGTAACTAGCTTGCATCTTTCAGGTTATCAATTATGAGTTGAAGACCTGAACATTTTTATTGAACTTCAGAAAGCAACTCCTGCTTTATCCTTTTAAAATCATCTTTGGAAAAAACTAAGGACATGGCTTTCTCAATCTAAAGCTGATGCTTTAAATTTTGAATTTCTTTTTCCTGATCCTCATTCAACTTCTTTTGTTCTTCTTGTAAATTGAGATTGCTCATTAACTAAAATAAGGAAAAATTACAAGCTTATATAAGGTGCTAACATATAGTTAGATAAAACAAAAGAAGGAGAAGCAAAAATAATTTTAAATTAAAGTCTGTAATATCCTTGCTGCCCAAGTTGTCGTCTACTATGCAGACCACATTATAGTCCACTGTGTTGACCAGGTTGTTATCCATTGAGGTAAAATGTAAGGATAAAACAACTTTTAACTTTCAACATTCTCCCCCTTAAATTTGAGAGGACTGACTATACAGTCTCTCAGCTTTATATATTGATATTTAGCCATGCCTTTGGTGAATATGTCTACAATGTTGTCCAAATTGATGCAATTTTTAAGCTCAATCATATGATGCTCCACCATATCTCGAATTAAGTGATACTTCATATAAAAAAAATTGATCTACTATGGTGTATTGGATTGTATGCCAATTGAATGGCACTCATGTTATCACAATACAATCGATTCGGACCACTTTGTCTTTCTCCAATCTCTTCAAGGATTTTTCTCAACCATAGGGCTTGATTACTAGCATATGTGATGGCTATATACTCAAACTCAGTATATGACAATGCTACAACAATAAAATTATGGTAAACCCATGTAATTAGTCCTGACCCTAGACTAAAACAATTCCCTGATGTAGATTTCCTATCATCTATATTACTACCCCAATCACTGTCACTGAAGCCAACTAATTTAACTAAATTAAATTTGTGGTAATGGATTCCAAAATCCAATGTACCCTTTACATATCTTATGATTCTTTTAGTTGCTTGTAGATGTAGCTCGGATGGACTTGCCATAAACCTTGAAACTAGAGAAACAACATATTGAATATCGGGTCTTGTGTTGGTGAGAAACATCAAACTCCCAACCATGCTCCTGTAAGTGGTCATGTCAACCTTTGGTTCTCCATCATCCTTGCTCAATTGTATCCCATGTCCAGTTGGATTTGCAAATGATTTACATTGCTCTATGGAAAATTTCTTGATCATGTCTCGAGCATACATGTGTTGACATATGAAGATACCTCTATTTGATTGATGAACTTCCATGCCTAAGAAGTATTGCATTAAACCAATATCTTTCGTCTCAAAATGTTTCATCATGGAGTGTTTGAACTCCATATTCATTTTAGATTTGCTACCCATAAATATTAGATCATACACATACAAACAAACTATGAGAATGTCTACACCATGCTTTAGGTAGTAAATATTGGGTTCACTTTTACTTGTAGTGAAACCATACTCGTTAAAATAGCCATCAATGCGACAGTACCAAGCTCTTGGTGCTTTCTTGAGGCCATAAAGTGTTTTTCTAATTTATAAACAAGGTTATTCTTACCTTGTTCTTGAAAACCTTGAGGTTGTTGAACATAAACATCCTCAGTCAAGTACTCATTTAGAAAGGCACTTTTCACATCCATGTGATGAATGTTCCATCCTTTGTGGGTAGCTAAGGAAAGAACATATCTGATTGTTTCTTGTCATGCAACAGGAGCAAAGGTTTCCTCATAGTCAATACCAATTTTTGAGTAAAACCTTTTGCTACAAGTCTCACCTTGTGCCTCTCAATGCTTCCATCAACATTGAATTTGGTCTTGTAGACCCATTTAAATCCAACACATTTTTTTTCTTTGGGAAGCTTTACTAGCTCCCAAGTATCATTATTTTTTATAGAGGTTATTACCTCTTTCATGGGTTCTTGCCATACATTATGAGTACAAGACTTCTCATAGATAGATGATTCTAGTTGTGCACTAGCCAATAAAGCTGCTGAGTGGTGTTTTCACCCAGTTGTGAAAGCACACTCTCCGGTAGGATCTGAGTCCAAAAATCCTCTGCTTGCAAAGAAAAGAACTTTCTCCAAGGTTCCTGTTATGCTTAAATAATGTTGTTCAAATGAAATGCCAGGAATATCTTAGGGTTTGCAAGTGGATGTTAACAAGGGGCACTGGGGTTTATCTAATTTGAATTTACAATGGACTCAAAGTGAATAAATCTATTCTAATCTTCAATTCTAATGGATTTTCAATTGCTTATTCAAAATACTGTAACTAAACTGTAAGAAATAAAATAAGGATTTGAAAGATAAAGCAAAATAAATAGAAATAAGATTAAACTACAGTCAGAATACTTTCATCAATTCGATGAAACCGAAGATACTGAGGTTTTATGCATGCAACCTAATCTAATGAACCTGCAAACTCGCACAATCCAAATAAATTAGGTGCTGGTTTCTAGGGTTTCTACTGTAATTCCAGACTTAGGCATTCGCATGAAGCAACCAAGCACACTTGCATTAAACTTCACCTAAAAGCCTCAGAAATCTGGAATGAAAGATAAAACATTAAATCATGCATGCACAAAATGACTCCTTCTTTCTCATCAATGAGATGCCAATACTCGTATTTTATATTAAATGATATGTCAATTACATTCAAAGAATGTTCCAGGCAAAAATATTCCAGAACAAAAAAGAAGGAAATTGCCCAAGTGCAGGCCCGGAATAGCACGAAGCTCTTGTCTCCGCAACTCGCAATCGGCAATTTCCAACCCTTCCTTCAATCTGCGCTTCTGGCTTTATACTAACGAAAATGGCTCTTCGATTCTCCCTGGTCGCTTCGCTTCACCTTCCCGCATGTGACCTTTCGAATTCCCACCTTTTCCTTGTCTTTATTCCATGTTTAACGCCAAAACGCCTAAAATCCTTCGTTGCATGTAACGCTTCTGCAGACCTGACACCTGCATGCCACGTGTCACACGCCCTCTGTGCCTTCTGTAACGCCACTCTATGAAAATCCCGACAAAAACTGCATGCCGCCTGTTCACCTTCTTGGCCGTGAAAACGTGACATGTCACGAAATCGTGACATGTCGCGATATCGCGACGCTCTTCCCGGCCGTACATCCTCGGCAGCATCTTGTCGCGATATCGCGACCATTTTTGCTTTTGAGCCTTCTTTCACCAACTGTAGCGAGATCGCTACCATTTCTCCTTCGGGCTTCCTTCTCACCAAGCTGTAGCGAAATCGCTACCATCTCTCCGTCGGGCTTCCTTGGCAACTTTACGTCGTGACATCGCGACCATTATCACTCTCTTGCCTTCTCGTGATATCGCTACCGCCTTTATCCCCGAACCTGCTTGCCACAAACTATCACGATATCGCTACCGCTTTCTCTTTCCGTACGCTTTCTCGAAACACGTCGCGAAATCGCTACCATTTTTATGTTCCGTACGCCTTGGCAAAACCTGTCGCGATATCATGACATTTTTCACCC
Source organism: Wollemia nobilis (assembly GCA_028583015.1). Lineage (NCBI taxonomy): Eukaryota > Viridiplantae > Streptophyta > Pinopsida > Araucariales > Araucariaceae > Wollemia > Wollemia nobilis. Next base: position 895,316 of record JAQPPZ010002362.1, read on the forward strand.
TCGGACCTTCATGCCGCTTTCTGTCGTGATATCGCTACCGCTTTTATGTTTCGTACGCCTTGGCAAAACCTGTCGCGATATCGTGACCATTTTCTCCGTCCGTACAGTTTGCCAAAACACGTCGCGAAATCGTGACACTTTTCATCGTCCGTACAGTTTGCCAAAACACGTCGCGAAATCGTGACACTTTTCATCATCCGTACGCTTCGACAAAACACGTCGCGAAATCGTGACCATTTTCATTCTTTTCCAATGGCATGTCGCGATTTCGCGACACCATTTATTTTCTTCTCAACGGCATGTCACGATTTCGCGACACCATTTCTTTTCTTCTCAACGACATGTCGCGATTTCGCGACAACTTTCAATTTTTCTTTTCTCTCCTCTTCGGCAGCGATGGAGCTACATGTCACGATTTCATGACAACTTTCCTGTTTCCAGCAGCGATGGCGCGACAAGTCGCGATTTCGCGACACTTTTCAACACTTAGGCATTTTTTCTCTTTTCTTCAATTTTAGCATCTGGGTCACCGAGATTCTTCTCTGCAAGCCTGCAAAAAGGTGGGTCCCCAATTTTGGGGTGTGTTGTGGATCACCCACAACAAATGGCGACTCTGCTGTCAAATGCTCTTGAGCATTTTAGTAAGAACCCAACCTGAAACATATCAGAAACTCGCAAATATACGTTAGCACATAAGCAAAATAACAAATGCCCAAAGATCAGAAGTACATGAATCATCAGAATCATCAAGTATCAGCTCAGTGTGTGCAATGTGCTTTCATTCCCTATCGTTTGAAATTGATCAACATTCCATTATCAGTTTTGCATGAATGCATATATGGGATGGTGACTGATTTGTGTACCCTAATGAATGTGCAAGGAGATTTGCTTCCATAAAAGGCATGGTCCTTCTTCTATTACTATGTACAAGCATTCAAGATTGCCAAACCCTCTTAGGATCCACTAATTCATTACCTTATTGTATCCCAAAGTTGGTTATGAGTCCCTACTATCTAGAACCCATGTGCAAGTGAATGTGAAATCAGAACTTTGGGGAATCAGACTCCCAACCAACCGAGATGAGAGTTTAACCTTATCCTTACTATTCTGATTTAGAGTTCATTACCTCACTTTAAGCAAAATAATTAAACCAATTATGGAAGAAATGGTCATGCTAGTCTAACCCTCTAGACAATCAGTGGTCTTGTTTTTTAGGCAAGACATGATGCCATGCATGGGCATATCTAACCCCACAATCCAAAACTTATCTCCATTTCTTTGGACCTTGGGGATGACTACCCATCCCTTGCAGAGGACAAGTAGTACGATCCTTACAATCCAAAATAAAGATGAGATGGGAAAAATTTATTTATTATTATTTTTTTTTACTTCTTGGACCTTGGGGATGACTACCCATCCTGGCTAGGGACATGTAGTACGATCCTTACAATCCAAACTTTAGATGAGAAATATTAATTTTGTTGCTTAGACCTTGGGGATGACTACCCATCCTTTGTAGAGGACAAATAGTACGATCCTTACAATCCAAGACTGATTATGAAATGAGACATAAGAGCTTTGGGGAATCAGATTCTCAACTAACCGAGATGAGAATTTATGCCCTATCCTTACTACTCCATGTGGGTCAAATCAAAGCTTTGGGGAATTGGATCCTCAACCTAAGTTTGATGAGGATTTAACCCTATCCTTACTACTCTGATTTTAGACTTTAAGCTCTATGGAAGTGGTCAAAACCACTGTTTTAAGGATCATGTTGCATAAATAGGATAGACATGAATAACTTCTTTCGCCCAACCTTTTCCTCCAAGTTAGGTTTTGATCATTTTGCTCAAGATCCTTTTTAATGTATGAGACGTGCTTGGTTCTAGATATCTCAAGACTCAGTTTCCAACCTTAGGAGCTACTTACATATATGTTATAACACAACCCTAAGAGGATTTGACATACTTTAATGGCTTGTACCTAAGATGCATATGTAACTAAGATGAGATGTATGTAAGGTGAGATGGAACATGAATGCATTATTTCTTGAATTACAAATGGAATGAATTGTCATGCAAAACTGATTCTTTCATGCATCACAAAATCAAACAATATTATTAAACTGTTTGTGTTACTTGTGGAGCTTTTACAAGACAATTCCAATATTTCATATTCTCCTAACCTTAAGCATAAGTTGACATCTCAATTTTTTATTCTTTATTATTTTTATTATTTTTTTTTTCAAAATTAACACACATGTCAATTGAAATCAAATCCATAACCAAAATCCTAGCTAGACTAACAATCCTAAACAATAAAAACAAAATCTGAAAATCCCCCACCAAGATCAAAAGAATAATATCAAAGTCTCACAACCTAAGGGCTAAAATAATGCTTTAAAATCTGCCCATTAACCGGTAGCATGAAATCTTCCCCTTCTAATGTTTTTAGCCTGAAGGTATTCTTCCCAAGAATCTCTGAAATCTGATATGGGCCCAACCAAAGACAATCAAACTTTTGATGATTCCCTTTTTCCTCATGTCTTTTGTCCCATAGTAATACCAAATCTGAAATTCTCAATGATTTAACTTTGGCCCTTCTGTCAAACCATCTCTTGATAACTGCCTGGTGTTTATTCATGTGATTCATGGCCTCTTCTCTCTTTTCATCAAGGTGCAACAACTGGCTCAACCTGGCTTCAACTTGATCATCTCTCCCCAAGTACTCTTGTATGAAATGTAAGGTCCGCAACTTCAAATTTGCTGGAAATATCGGGTCTTGCCCATAGACCAAATGATAGGGAGTATTCCCTATGGACTCTTTCACTCTGGTCCTATCTCCCCAAAGGGCAAACTTTAGTTGGTTGTGCCAGTCCCGAGGGTTCTTTTCCAAGCAACTTCTTAATAGTATTCAACAAATTCTTATTTGAAGACTCGGCCAACCCATTTCCTTGAGGATAGTAATTGGATGCAAACTTTAAGCTCACTTTGTTATCATATGCCCAATCTGCAAATTGTGTAGAAATAAAAGCTTTACCATTGTCACTGACAATAGAGTCGGGCATTCCAAATCTTGTTATAATCTGATCCTCAAGAAATTTAATCACAACATCTGTGGTGGCATGTTTAGTAGGAATCGCTTCTGTCCACCTTGTACAGTAGTCCGTAGCTGTCAAAATGAATTTATGAGAATCAGAAGAATTTGGGTTAATAACCCCGATGAAATCTAGTCCCCACTGTGCAAACGGTCTCATTTCGACTACAGGCTGCAACGGCATGGCTGCATTTCTCTCTCTATTTGCAGCCACTTGACAGATGTGACAAGATCGTACATGGGTATGCGCATCCTTGAAAATATGTGGCCAGTAGTAGATGTGTTGTAGCATTGGCTGCACCATGACCAGTTCCATGTTTCCCATGAAATTCCTGCAACACCCTGGCAGCTTCTTCTTTGTTCAAGCACCTCAGGTAGATACCTTCATGATTCTTCCTGTAAAGCACACCAGATTTTATCAGATAATTGATAGATTTAAGCCTTAAGGCTCTTCTCTGTGTTGAATTCAGATTAGAAGGACACTTACCAATCAATAAAAATTGCACAATATCAACATACCAGTCGTCCTTAGCCATGTATTCTGTATTTGAGCATTGACCTGTTATTTGCGGATTATTTTCTGCGATCGCCTTCGCCAGTCCCTGTCCTCGAACTAGTTTCATTGATTGGATTTCGAGATCAAATTCTTGGATGGTTGAAATCCACTTTCCTCTCTTCTCACCTAGTTCATTCTGTAAAAACATGGTCTTGACAGCAGAATCGGGCACGATGGCGATAATTCTGCTGTGCACGATGTAGTGCCTAAATTTTTTCACAGTTTTAAAAAGTGCGTACATTTGCTTATCAAGGATTGAATACCTTAATTGAGCGTCTTTCAGGGGGGCACTTAAAAATGCAATGGGTTTTTCGGCACTATCCTCACCTTTTTGGGTTAAGACACTCGCAAAGGAGTGTTCTGATGCAAAAGCATAAATATAAAAAGGCTTGGAGTAGTCTGGGCTTATAAGGACAGGGGCTCGGAAATGGCATCTTTGATATTCTGGAAAGCCACTCTACTTTCCTCGTTCCATTTTACATCCACATCTTTCTTGAGCATCTGGTTCAGAGGTTTGGCTATCTCAGCAAAGCTAGAGATAAACTTCCTCACAAAATTGACTTGCCCAAAGAAAGATCTCAGTTCTTTTTTATTGCTCGGGAGAGGTAGGTTTTGGATAGCTTGTATCCTTTCTGGGGTCGATGGATATGCCCTCTTTTGAAATGATGTGACCCAACAATTTCCCTTCTCGTTACTCCGAAAATGCACTTTTTGGGATTTAAGGAAATTCCATGTTCTCTCCATCTTTGAAGCACTTTCTTCAAATCTTTAACATGATCCTCTCTCTTCTTCGAGAAAACTGGGATATCATCCACATACACGATGATGCATTTGCCTATTAGCCCTTTGAATGCGTAATCCATGGCGCGTTGAAAAGTTGCACCAGCATTTAACAAATCCGAACGACATTCTCTTATATGCAAATGTCCCCCACTTGGTAGTGAAGGCCGTTTTCATCCTGTCATCTGGATGTATAAGAATTTGGTTGTACCCCGAATATCCATCGAGAAAGGACATCATTTCAGATCCATTTACCATTTGCAGAATTTCATCAATTGATGGCAATGGATAATTATCTTTTTGAGAGGCTTTATTAAGATTTCGAAAATCTATGCACAGCCTAATCTCTCCACTCTTTTTCTTACTGGAACGAGGTTGGCCACCCAGGTTGAGTGCCTAACAGGAAAAATGATTTTCGCTTCCAATAATATTTTAACCTCCTTTTCGATCAAAGGCTCCAATAGCGGGTTAACAACTCGTTGTCTTTGCCTAAAAGGCTTGGAGTCTGGCTTCAAAGGAATGGTATGTGTGATAATGTTCTGGTTGTAAGTCTTCAACTCATTGTAGTTCCAAGCAATACAATCTATGTAATGCTTCAATGCCTGTATTATGTTGCTCCTTTCTTCCTCCGTACATGCCTTTGCTATGTACACCTCCTTTGGATTGTCTCCACTCCCTAGATTAATTGAATCGCATGCATCTTTGGGGAGTGGGACTCTTTTTCTTTTCTTGTTCTTGCATTCCATGTCGAACATCTTTTCTAATGAAACCACGTCTTTAGGAATTTTGTTGGATTGATACGCAGTTTCACTTTCTTCTTGTTTCATCCCTCGCCACCTTTGTTCCTCATCAATCACCCGATTTTCAAAAATACCCGAGTTTGTGACAAACTTGAAGATGTGCCTGTCACTTTCAAAAACCTGGAAATTCTTTACATTATCAGGTATTGATGGACAAGGAACCAGCTCAATGGAAAAATTTTTACATCTTTTTATATCCACCGGGTTTAACATGCCCGCGATGACTGCAAGAGAGTCTGCTATTCGATTTCCTCTCCTAGAAATAAGGGCTATGTTGAATGCATCAAACTCCTCCATGAGATCCATAACCCTAGTTCTATAAAGGCTCAGTATTTTGTCGCGGCATGTATACTGTCCTTTGATTTGCTTGACAACCAACTCAGAATCTCCCAAAACCTTCAAGCATTTAACATGTTTGCTCAATGCTAGACGTAAACCATAGATCAATGCTTCGTATTCTGCCACATTGTTTGTGCAAGGAAATTGCAGTCTGTAAGCAGCTAGCAATGGTTTACCTCCTGGACCAGTGAGCTCGACTCCAGCTCTTGCTCCCTGTCTAGACTTTGATCCATCGAACTTGAGCAACCACGTGTAATCATTTTCTTCAGAAGAATGACCATGACACACTTCTTCTTTAAACTCTTCAGCAGCTTCCTCAACATCAAGCGCATAGACTCCTAAGTCTGGCTCAGAAAACTGAACTTCATTCGGCTTGTTAAAATCTGTTATAATCTCTTTAAGCCTCGGTTCGTTTTCCACTCTTATTTGATTTGCAATTCCCTTCCATGGTAGCCACATATGCGAGCAGTCTGTTGCAAAATAGCCATTCAACGTTTTCATCCAATCCCTAGCAAGTAGCATTCCATACCTACTCGGGATATTAACCACCAAAATGTCCACAACCTGCTGAACCCTGGGTTCAGAATTCAATTGAATCTTGACATCATATAAAGTCCCCACTACATTTACTTCTGATCTGTCCAGTTGCAGGACTGTACATTTGGATGAAACAGGCTGCAGACCTAGCATTTTGCATATCTCCGTAGGCATGAGGTTGCTCGTGGCTCCTGTGTCCACCAAACAGTTATGCAAGTTCTTACCCGCAATTCTCAGAGTCAATAAGAATGGCGGGACATCCCTTCTCTCCTTTCGCAAAATCAGATGGGATTCAACTCTTTTTTCCTTCCACATCGGATCAGGTGAGTTCAAAGCTCTTATCAACGCCTCCTTTTGACCAGGCAATTTAGCTGCGTCCAAGAATGAAAGGCTAGATTTGGACTTCTTCATATCCTCCACCACGTCATAATTTGGTTTTTCGAATTTGACTGTCTTCTGGACGTCATTGGACATTTCTCTTCCGAGTGGAGGGGGAGGGTTGTTACTTGCCTTTGTATCTGGAGGAAGAATAGAATTGTTTGGAGGTGTTGATGAGGTTTTAGGGGCTTTAGATTTACTCCTCAAATGGTACCCATGAGTCCCCTTTCTGAAATCTCGAAAAGCTTGCACCTCCTGTTCCAAAACTTCGTCTTCTTCCTCCTCGCTTTCACCCTCTTGGTGATATACTGTTTCCATCACCATAATATTTTCATCTTGATGATACGATGGATCCTCATTTGATACCAGTTCCAAATCATCAACTTGTGCCTGAAGACAATGAGTGTATCTAGCAATCTCAGGACAATTCCTCTCATTGTGTTCTTTTGTGTTATGTAACCTCGCACCCCCTTTCCCATGCCAAATCTGAAATATTCAAAAGAGAATTAGATTGGCTAGGGCCTGCAGAAGCATCTAATTGATTAGCAATGGGAGCAGGAACTCCCCCATTGTTTGGCTTGGTGTTCCAGTGCCTCCCTCTATTGTTAAAATTCTGATTTGGGTGAGGGGCATGGGACTCATACTTCTGCTGTTGAACCCTGTCATTGCTTAGTTTATGCACTAGTTTCTTGAGCTCTTCGACTTTCGAAAAAACATCCTTCGGTGGAATCACATTGTTGTTAACCCCCGTTGGATTCGCATAATTAATGGGGTCTTGATTCCACATTTGGGTCGGGTTATGAGGAATTTGATTCCCATATGGATTGATACCTTGAATCGGGATTGGATTCGGAACAGGAACTATGGCTTGAGGATTGACTTGACTAGTTTCCTGCGTAGTTGATTGACTGTTCTGCAAAAATGCAGGAACAGGTGGAATGGCTGTGATTGGTTGGATTGGAATGGGTGCATATGCGGGTGCTGGTGGATACGGCTGCTGATATGGGAAGGCGTTCATACTTGGCATTTGTGGTGCCATGAGTTGATTTGCCTGGGGAGCTTGACCATATGGAGCACACTGTCCCATCATAGGCATCTGGGTAAACCCGTAGCCTTGCGGTGTCAATTGCTGCTCAATAGTCATGGCTTCATTATAGGCCAAAGCCAGCGTGGTGACCTGAGGATTGCGCCTTGCAAACATAGCTGTCATGGGGTCCAATGCCCCAAAATATATCTGCAAAGCCACTGCGGGATCGATGGCAAAATGTCTAATTGCTCTGTTATAGTTCTTTTGGAATCTCTGATTAAACATTCGGATTGGTTCCCCTTGGCCCCGTTTGCATGTAATAAACTGATTGTAAATAGTTGCGGGATCTAAGGGTGACCTAAATTGATTGACAAAGGCATTTTCCATTTGTGTCCAAGAGGTGATTGAACCAGTTGGCAAGCATATATACCATTCATATGCTATTGGATCCAAGCTCATGGGGAAAAGTCTGCAGGCTACATCTTCATGCTGAACTTGCAGCCTAATTAAAACATCCCTATAGGCTTGGATATGTTCTTCTTGTTGTTCTTAGGCCATCTGGCTTGTATTTAGGCAAAAATATTTCAATGTTCTTGGGGATTTCATGGATATCCCCAACAATATTCAAAGGAGTATTGTTAGCTCCATACCAAGGAGCTGCTGGAGCTTGAGCCATTTGACTCAGAATTGATGTAGACAGACCTACAATAGCAGTAGAAATATTACTAACTATAGGCACACTAGGGGCAAAGGATATTATTGGCGTAGGTCCACTCGACGTTCCTGGAGAAAATAGGCCTTTTGCGACTGGTGTGCTTACGACTTGCTTGGCTTTACCCTTGGGAGTACAAGTAAGGTCGTGAAAAATGGTTTCTCCGGTTGTTTGAGACCCGGTCGCAATACGGCGTGGTGGGTCCAGCCTGCCTGAGGAAACCCTCGGCTATTTCGAAGAAAACCTGCAACAAAAACAAAAAATGATGTTGCAGTTTAGCCGTAAATAATTTCAAAATTAAATCAAAAACAAAATATTCAGATATGAAAATCAAAATAGATAAACCAATTCGGCCCTCCTTCTAGCGCCAATCTGTTGAGTGGTGTTTTCACCCGATTGTGAAAGCACACTCTCCGATAGGATCTGAGTCCAAAAATCCTCTGCTTGCAAAGAAAAGAACTTTCTCCAAGGTTCTTGTTATGCTTAAATAATGTTGTTCAAATGAAATGCCAGGAATATCTTAGGGTTTGCAAGTGGATGTTAACAAGGGGCACTGGGGTTTATCTAATTTGAATTTACAATGGACTCAAAGTGAATAAATCTATTCTAATCTTCAATTCTAATGGATTTTCAATTGCTTATTCAAAATACTGTAATTAAACTGTAAGAAATAAAATAAGGATTTGAAAGATAAAGCAAAATAAATAGAAATAAGATTAAACTACAGTTAGAATACTTTCATCAATTCGATGAAACCGAAGATACTGAGGTTTTATGCATGCAACCTAATCTAATGAACCTGCAAACTCGCACAATCCAAATAAATTAGGTGCTTGGTTTCTAGGGTTTCTCATCTGTAATTCCAGACTTAGGCATTCGCATGAAGCAACCAAGCACACTTGCATTAAACTTCACCTAAAAGCCTCATAAATCTGGAATGAAAGATAAAACATTAAATCATGCATGCACAAAATGACTCCTTCTTTCTCATCAATGAGATGCCAATACTCTGTATTTTATATTAAATGATATGTCAATTACATTCAAAGAATGTTCCAGGCAAAAATATTCCAGAACAAAAAAGAAGGAAATTGCCCAAGTGCAGGCCCAGAATAGCACGAAGCTCTTGTCTCTGCAACTTTGCAATCGGCAATTTCCAACCCTTCCTTCAATCTGCACTTCTGGATTTATACTAACGAAAACGGCTCTTCGATTCTCCCTGGTCGCTTCGCTTCACCTTCCTGCATGTGACCTTTCGAATTCCCACCTTTTCCTTGTCTTTATTCCATGTTTAACGCCAAAACGCCTAAAATCCTTCGTTGCATGTAACGCCTCTGCAGACCTGACACCTGCATGCCACGTGTCACACGCCCTCTGCGCCTTCTGTAACGCCACTCTATGAAAAACCCGACAAAAATTGCATGCCGCCTGTTCACCTTCTCGGCCGCAAAAATGCGACATGTCACGAAATCGTGACATGTCGCGATATCGCGACACTCTTCCCGACCGTACATCCTCGACAGCATCTTGTCGCGATATCGCGACCATTTTTGCTTTTGAACCTTCTTTCACCAACTGTAGCGAGATCGCTACCATTTCTCCGTCGGGCTTCCTTCTCACCAAGCTGTAGCGAAATCGCTACCATCTCTCCATCGGGCTTCCTTGGCAACTTTACGTCGCGACATCGCGACCATTATCACTCTCTTGCCTTCTTTCGACAAACCGTCACGATATCGCTACCGCATTTATCCCCGAACCTGCTTGCCACAAACTGTCATGATATCGCTACCGCTTTCTCTTTCCGTACGCTTTCCCGAAACACGTCACGAAATCGCTACCGCTTTTATGTTCCGTACGCCTTGGCAAAACCTGTCGTGATATCGCGACGTTTTTCACCCTCGGACCTTCATGCCGCTTTCTGTCGTGATATCGCTACCGCTTTTATGTTCCGTACGCCTTGGCAAAACACGTCGTGAAATCGTGACCATTTTCTTCTTCCGTACAGTTTGCCAAAACACGTCACGAAATCGTGACACTTTTCATCGTCCGTACAGTTTGCCAAAACACGTCACGAAATCGTGACACTTTTCATCATCCGTACGCTTCGGCAAAACACGTCGCGAAATCGTGACCATTTTCATTCTTTTCCAACGGCATGTCACGATTTCGCGACACCATTTCTTTTCTTCTCAATGGCATGTCGCGATTTCGTGACACCTTTTCTTTTCTTCTCAGCGACATGTCGCGATTTCGTGACAACTTTCAATTTTTCTTTTCTCTCCTCTTCGGCAGCGATGGAGCTACATGTCGCGATTTCGCGACAACTTTCCTGTTTCCAGCAGCGATGGCGCGACAAGTCGCGATTTCGTGACATGTCGCGATTTCGCGACACTTTTCAACACTTAGGCATTTTTCCTCTTTTCTTCAATTTTAGCATCTGGGTCACCGAGATTCTTCTCTGCAAGCCTGCAAAAAGGTGGGTCCCCAATTTTGGGGTGTGTTGTGGATCACCCACAACAAAAGCATAATTGACTACATCTCCCTTAGGGTCATGGGAGTCATCATCCCCATACATATGCAGATTTTCAAGTTGCTACAAAATTGAATTCATTTCACTAGATTGGCTTCTAGTGTATCTTTTTTTGGAAATTTTGATCCAACATTTGAAAATATGGATGATGTTGCAATGTTATTTTTCCTCTTGATGAAGATTCAATATCCATAGGTTAAGAACTTACTAATCGTTGTGGAGAAGGAATTGGATTGGCATCTGATGTACTTGATGTAGTACTCTTGCTTGGGCTTGGAGGGGGTGTGCCTTTGTTTTTCTATGGAGGCATCTACTCTATTTGTGAAGAACTAACATCTTGGGATTCATCATCAAAAAAATTTGTTGATGACCCCATTCTCCCCCTTCATAAAAAATTACATCCCTGGAAAGTACAATTTTATGTGTCTTTGGATTGTAGAGTCTATATGCTTTGGTAGACTCACAATACCCTACAAAAATGCAAGCTTGACTTTTGGGATCAATCTTCTTCCTTTTTCATAAGGAATGTGTGCATATGCTAAAGAACAAAAAAAATTGAAATGCTTTACATTTGGTTTCTTTCCATACCACCCCTCATAAGGAGTGATGCCATCTAAACTAGAAGTCGGACTCCTATTTAGAATGTATACATTGGTTATAACAACATCAACCCAATACATATTAGTTATATGCTTAGTTTGTAGCATCTTTCTTGCCATATCGACTATGGTGTAGTTATTTCTCTCGGCCACACCATTCTATTTTGGGGTATAGGTAGTGGCGAATTGCCTTTTGATCCCACTTGCTTTACAATATTTCAAAAATTATTTTGAGGAATACTTGCCTCCTCGATCTATCCTAAGATAATTTACATAAAACTTACTTTGTTTCTCTACATTGTTCTTGAAATCTATGAAGCAATCAAAAACTTTTTCTTTGTGTTTCATGAAATAGATCCAGCACATTCTAGAGAAATCATCTATGAAAGTGAGAAAATATGAATTGTTTTCGATACTCTTTGTCTGCATTAGACCACAGATATCTGAATGCACTAAATAAAGTGGATAGCTAGACCTCCATGCTTGTCCTCTTGGAAACTTAGTCCTAGAGAGCTTTCCCAAAGCACATCCTTCACAGACCTCCTTATGTTCATTGATTTTGGGAAGTCCTGTCACCATAGCTTGAGAAGTTAACAATTTCAAGCTGGCTAAATTAAGGTGACCATATCACAAGTGCCAAAGCACACTTGGATTTATGATAGAAACATTTGCAAGTTGAGCTCTCACTAGTTCTTAAAACTTGAGGGGAAATAATCTATTCTTGGTCATTGGTACCTGTGTGATGACACAATTACAATTTTTTTTATCAAAAATGACACATTGTCCTTTATCAAAAATTGTTCGCTTGTTATACTTGCTTTATTTGGGTTGGTGCTCCTTTCTATCGGTGTAGATAAATCAAGGGTTGGTGCTCCTTCCAGTGGGTGCTGGTAAATTTATTGTAAAGTTGGTGCTTTGCAAAGGCTGGATTTGGATGGGAGTCCAAACAGTCATTTTTGGAGATGTAGCCAAATCGGTGAACCTCGGTACATCTTGTGTTGTGTGATGTTCTCTTGTTATACTTGCTTTATTTGGTTTTATGTTTTCATTTTTTTGGATTTGAGTGTTGAAGATTTAAGTTTTAAAGAGCTACACTGATTCATCCCCCCCCCTCTCAGTGTCATTGTGAGACTAACAATTGCTTAACCGACTAGGGTGATCTTAGAAGTGACATAGTGGCAGGTGGTGAAGGCTTCTCATAAAACAAATCACCATTGTTTGATGGAACTAATTATGCATTTTGGAGACTCAGGATGTAAACATATATTTGTGCTTTGGGATATGATATTTGGGATTTAGTAGATAGTGGATACACAATACCCACCACTTCTCCAACCGATGTCAGTAAGAAAATGTTTGAGAATGACTCAAAAGCAAACAATGTTATCATGTGTGGATTAGTGGAAAGAAAACTGGTAAAGATTATGGGTTGTAAAATAGTAAAGAAAATATGGGACAAACTAAAGAGCATTCATGAAGGAGACATTAAGATCAAGGAGGCCAAGTTACATACACATCGAGCTCAGTTCAAAGTATTAAAGATTAATGACAATGAAAATATAGAGGCATATATGCTAAGAGTTAATGAAGTCATTAATGTGATTAGAGGATGGTGAGGAAATCAAAGATTCTATCATCATGAAAAAGGTATTAAGATCCCTTCCCAAAATATTTGATTCTAAATATTCAGCTATAGAAGAAGCTAAAGATCTAAATTCTTTTAGTATGGATGAGATGCATGGTTCTTTGACTACATATGAGATGAGAATAAAAAAATATAAACCCACAGGCATAGAACTTGCTTTTAAAGCCCATAAAAATATGAAAGCAAAACAAGAATCCGAAGAAGACACATCAGATGAAATGGAAGCAAACTTTGTTCGAAAACTAAAAAGAGGAAAAGTAAAATACAGAGGAAAGTTACCATTTAAATGTTTCAACTATGGAGGCATTCGACATTTTGTAGCTAAATGTCCACTTAATTAGAAGAACATAAGTGATGAAGGATCGCACGAAGAAATAAGTGACTAGAAGAAAAAAATAAATTTCAGAAAAGGCAACATCAAGAATAAAAGTTTCATCTCCTAGAATGTCAGTTCATCGGAAGATAGCTCCAATGAGGATTCTAAAAAGGAAATACATGAAGCTCTTTTCATGGCACTCAAATAAGAAAAACCAAAAAAATAACAAGAATGTGATGAAGAATAAATTGACGTAGAAGTGAATTTGGAAGAGGAACTAATTGCAGCTCTAGATGAATTAAAGATAGAAAGAAAAAAGAATAAGAAATTTTCAAGAAATCTTGAGGATGCAAATGAAATCATAGCAAATTTGAAAGTACAGATAGAAGAATCCAAGAAAATATCTGAAGATCTCGAAGTGCACATAACCATGAAAATATATTATTGCAGCAAGCTAGAAGAATAGATTGTTGGTTTAAGAATGCATCTAGAAGAGATGAATTAGAAAATTAGTTGTTATCACAAATGTGAAGAAAGTTCTATGAAGCTGGATAAGATCATAAACAACCAAAAGACTACAGGGATAAAATTTGGTTTGGGTTTTGATGAAGGAGAATCGTAAAATGGATCAAAGGTCATAAATAAAGAATCCACAAATAATGAAGAGAAGAAACATGTTTATCAAGCAAAAACAAATCATGCAAAGGAAAGCAATAATGCAAGGCACAAAAGGAGAATTGATAATGATGGATTCACCAATGTCACACATCAAAGAAGAAGAATATTTATAGCTCCTACGACAAAATGGCAAAGACCACCATCTAGGTTCAATCATCTCTTTTTTGGTTACTATTTTAAATGCAATGGTTATGGACATAAGATCTCAGATTGCAAGTATAATGTAGGACCAAGTAATTTTACCAATAGAAATGTTTTTTCACCTTTGATGGATTATGCAGTAGAATGTTATAACTGTCATAATTTTGGGCATATTGCAAGAAATTTTCGAAGTACATTTACATCAAATCAATTTTAGGGAAGAAAATTTCAGCCAAATGGAATAAGACAAAATAAAAAATTTCTTGAAAAACATGCACAAGCTACTGAAAAAGAAAAGCCAAAACAAGAGCCCAAAATTATAATCAAACTTGAGTGGAAAGAAAAATAGTGACCTAAGGAAGAAAATGAATCCTTGATCGTATAGATGACATTTAAAGTGCAAAATAAATCTGCACCATGGATACATGATAGTGGATGATCCAGTCATATGACAGGTGACAAACAAAAATTTGAGAAGTTGCAACAATATGAAGGTGGTTCAATAAAGTTTAGAAACAATGATGGAGCTACGATAGTTGGTAGAGGTTTAGTTAATATTAGTGAAAAAAAAATTAGGTCAAGATAAGTCTTGTTTGTTGTTGGTCTGAAGCATAACTTGTTGAGCGTAAGTCATATTTGTGATAGAGGTCATGAAGTGATCTTTAATAAGCAAGGTTGTGAAGTCAGAAAGGAAAACAATGGGAAGTTGATAGCAACTAGATCAAGGACATATGGCAACCTATACATCCTATCAGAGACTTTAGAAGGATCTTGCTTGATTGGACAGGAAGAAGATAATCGGTTGTGGCACAAGAGGCTCGGTCATATTAGTTTTGACAATCTAGTAAAAATTAGCTCAAAGAAAGTAGTGAGAGATATTCCCACCATTGGCAAACCATAAATAGCATTTATGCTTCATTTCAAAAGGGGAAGCAAACTAGAGTCTCATTTAAAACAAAAGAGTATTACACAAGAAAACATTTGGAACTAGTACATACTAATTTATGTGGACCCATGAGAACGCAAAGCATAAACGATGACAATGTTAGGATCCTACTATAAAATAAACTCAAATAAACACACTCTCACATAATTGCTTGGAAATAAACTCACATAAACATCATATTAATATTCAGAACAAAATACACATTATAAAAAAAATTGCATAAAGGAACAATCTCACAATAATATAAAATCATAGGCTTCTTCAAGGGGGCAACCTCTTTCAACACTTCATTAATTTGCAAAAATATGAATACACTGGTGCCTTCTCAAGTATTTAAATATTTCCCTTCCATGGTTGGCTTACATGAAAAATGCCACCTGGATTACATGCATAATGCCACCCGAATTACATGCATAGTGCCACTCAAATTACATGCACAATGCCACTCGAATTACATGCACAAGGCCACCTTACATAACCTATCTACCATGTGTTACATAAAAAGGGTGTCATTTTTCATAGGCACTATATAAGCTAAAACTTAGAACATTACAAAATATTAATCATGGGTACTACCCATGTTATTTAGGAATTATTACATTAAGGGTTAGCATGGGATCCTAACATGTCCTTCCCCTTGAAGAAGCTTTGTCCTCAAAGCTAAAATGAGAAAAATATTGCTGGAGTTGGTGGAGATATTCCCATGTAGCATATTCAAGTTGAATCCCATGCCACTGAACCAAGATCTCTATAATTGTACGGTTGTGAAGAGTATGAGTCTAACGATCCAACAACTGCTCAGGTTCAAGTAATATGGAGCCTTCTTCATCCAATTCAGGAAGTTTGGATTGAGCATGTATCTATGTGTCCAAAACTTTCTTGAGAGTGGAAACATGAAAAACAAGATGAATCTTGGAAGTAGGTGGGAGCGCCAATTTGTATGCTATGGGGCCAATCCTTTGTAGAACCTTGTAAGGACCATCAAATTTTATAGAAAGCTTCTAGCACCTGTGAAGTTGTAGGGATGATTGTCCATACGGTTGCAAGCAAAGGAAGACCATATCACCTACATCAAAACTATGCTCAGAGCGATGATGATCAGCTTGTTGATGCATCTGATTTTGGGCCATGTTCAAATTTTGCTTAAGTTGGTGAAGGACCTCGGTGTGTTGACTCGGAGTGTTGTCGATGGCCTAGAATTTGGAGCTAGTAGGAATGTAAGAGGAGGGCATAGGTGAAAGGCACCCATAGACTGCTTCAAATGGTGTGAGTTTTGTTGCGGTATGATAGGAAGTGTTGTACCACAATTCGGCCAAGGATAGCCTTTTAGCCCATTGAGTGGGATGATCTGAGACAAAGCAACGAAGGTAGGTTTTAAAGCATTTATTAACTTCTATTTGACCATCCATTTGCAGATGGTAGGCTGAACTCATTTTGAGCTGAGTCCCCTACAACTTAAACAAATCTTGCAAGAAATGACTAGTGAAGGTGGGATCATGATCATATACAATGGATGTGGGCATGCCATGAAGGCGAAATATGGAGTCAAGAAAAATTTGTGCAACAATGGATGCTGTATAAGGATGGGCAAGGGCACAAAAGTGAGAATATTTTGAAAGGCTGTCCACTACCACAAAAATAACTGACTTACCTCCAGATTTAGGGAGCCCTTCTATAAAGTCCATGCAAATTTTGGTCCAAACCTGATCTGGGATAGGAAATGGCTAAAGAATTCTCGGAGAGTGCACTGTTTCACCTTTCATCCTTTGACATGTGTCATAGGTAGCAACAAAATAGTGGATGTCCCATTTCATACATTTCCAAAATAAGGTGCGCTAGAGTCGCTCATTTGTTTTAAGGAACCCTGAATGGCATACAAAGGGAGTGGCATGCAATTCCTTCATGAGGAGCTCACAAAGTGGGGACTTATGATGTAGAACTAGGTGTTTATGGTAGCATAGATCATGGCCATTCCAATTATATCTTGGTGCAAAATCTGGATCATCCATTAGTGAGGCTATCAAAGATTGTAAATCTGCATCTTGACGTGCTTCTTGATGCAAGGAATCAATCCATAGGGGAAGTGGTGCTGAGATGGCACACAACATACTTACGGTCTGCATTTGGTGAGAAAGAGCATCAGCAACAATATTCTCCTTTCTCTTTTTGTAGGTGATATCATAATCATAGCCCATGAGTTTAGACACCCACTTTTGTTGGTCATGTGTGGCAACTCTTTATTCCAAAAAATATTTGAGACTTTGATGGTCGGTTTTGATGGAGAAGTGACGCCCAATGAGGTAAGGTCGCCTATGTGTGACTGCATGAAATATGGCTAACATTTCCTTAGCATATGTAGATTTCCCTAGATTACGATCAGAGAGTGCCTTGCTAGTAAAAGCCATAGGTCATCCTTCTTGCATCAATACTGCCCCAATACCTGTTGGC
Organism: Wollemia nobilis; assembly: GCA_028583015.1. Classification (NCBI taxonomy): domain Eukaryota; kingdom Viridiplantae; phylum Streptophyta; class Pinopsida; order Araucariales; family Araucariaceae; genus Wollemia; species Wollemia nobilis. The sequence goes on from JAQPPZ010002362.1 coordinate 912,844, forward strand.
AATTTTGGGTACTTTGGGTACATTGCCCTTGCTCAAGTGTGTAAGTTGTCATTGATGTCAAGAAGCTCTTGAAGGAATTTGATTTTATTTCAAATAATTTTTTTTGATAAAGGTTACGGCATGACAGTTTCAAAGGTCTTTTGCAAACCCCAAGTTGGCAGGTTTAAATATTACAGGTGGATGCATTGGTTTAATGCATTTGGGTCCAGGAGGAAGTATTTATTTAAATAATTAAAAACCTTGTTAAGGTTCCATTTAATTATTTTTAAATAAATAAATTATTATTTGCAATGGGTTCTCCTAATCCATGGTGCAAATGTTTTAACATTGTGGGCGCTAGCCAAGACCTCTGCCAATGTTTTAAACTCGTTGTCGAAGTCAAAGAGCTTATGGTAAATTGCATATAAATCTCCCTCGACGAAAACAAAGATTGATCCCATTCGAATTTCAAAAGGAGTTGCTCATTGTAAATTCGACTATGTTTTTGTTGATTTTTGTGGATCCGCTGTTCGTTTGTCTGCACTCACCATTTGTTGAATCCGTCATAAATTTTATTGTCATCGTGTCACGATAGAGGAAAGGAAGGGACTATGGTTTCATTTTATCCTTGTGCAGAAGGATCAAGGTTAACAACATGAGGTTTAAACCTCACCGAGTGCCTTTGGTGCACTGGTAGCGGCTAGGCTATTGGCGCGCTACCCGAACGGGAGGTTCCGCATTCAAATATCGTGAAAGAGTTTTTCATCATGACGTGGACACAGCAGGTGGAGTTAGAATTCGTGCACAATTTCTCCATAGCAATTTTTGATGTTGGCCAAGGTATTTTTGAAATTAATTTTTGCTAAGTGTTTTTGCGGATGGAGGAAGTTTGTTAGAGGGAAAAACAGCTTAGGAGTTATAAGGAGTGTAAAGCTTGTTTGTATTTTTATAAAAGATTCATTTTGAAGATGTTGAAATTTTTTATTGCATTCTTATGAGAGATAAATTTTATTTGTAATAAGACTATAAGGGAGAAATAAGGTGTATAAGGATTAAATCTTTCTTGTAATGTTGAGAGTGCTTTTGGTTGTTTATAGAAATGAAAGCATGATGTTTTAAGGTCAATTGTTTCTTGTGTGAAGTTGTGAAACCTTAAGTGGGAAGCTTTGAGATTGATATTTGCTTTCATTAAATTGGTAATAATCAAGCTATTCTTTACTTGGTTAAAGTGTTGAGCTTACTCCTTTATTGATGATTTGAAAAGTTGTGTGTGCTATTGTGAGTTGAGTTGGTGGATGCTTTTTGTTCAAACAATATTGGAGAGAAAAGGAGTTCTACTTGTTTCCTTTTCTTATGTTGATTGTGAAATGCTTCAAGGTTATGTTTTGAGTTGAATGGTGTTGATTGAACCTTGTTTGATGAGCATTGTTGTTGAAGCCCTAATTGATGGTGAAAATAACATGAGTATCATTGTTATGTGATTCTTTGCATAGTTGGCAATTGTTGGAGTTTCATGTTCTTGAAAGAAAGCATTCTATCCTATCCATTTTAGATATTGAGTTGAGTTTTTAGATTTGATATTGAGTTTGAGTTGAGTTTTCAGATTTGAGATTGAGTTTGAGTTGAGTTTTTCATATTTGATATTGAGATTGAGTTGAGTTTTCATATTTGAGATTGAGTTTGAGTTGAGTTTTGAGATTAGGAGTTGAGTATAGAACATATTAAGTCTCTAACAATTCTCTTTATGCTTCTATGAGTTTGAAAAATCACATTGGGTCTCTAATAATTCACCTTGTGATTTCCTACTAAGAAAGTTTTTCTTGGTGAGCTTGCTGAGGTTTTGGACAGTTTCCGGTGGGGACTTGTGAGTAGGTTTTGGACAGGTTCGGTGGGGACTTGTGAGCAGTTTTGGAAAGGTTTCGGTGGGGACTTGTGAGCAGGTTTTGGACAGGTTTCGATGGGGACTTGTGAGTAGTTTTGGATAGGTTTCTATGGGGAATTTTGAGTAGGTTTTATATAGGTTTCGATGGGGACTTGTGAGCAGTTTTGGACAGGTTTCGATGGGGACTTGTGAGCAGATTTGGATAGGTCCTAGTAGAGGACTTGTGAGCTAAGTTTGATAGTTCTATCAGAGAACTTGAGGATAGAGTAGCACTGGTTCTTTGAGAAGAACCTGAGGAAATATTTGGCAAGTCTTGAGAAGGCTTGTGTGTAGAGGATTGATTTATTCAAGTGTTGTACAGATCTGACATACAGAGGAAGACTTGTACTAGACCAACTGACTGTGTTTGGTATAGGTTTCTGAGCTACTATGGACATGATCATAGAAGGCAGAGGTCTCTTAGGTTAAGCATTGAGGACAGGAGGTCTTTGGTGGAAATTAGTTCCACATGCTGGCAAGAGGTATAGATAGTTGATCTTCTAAGGGATCATTTCCAGAGCAGAGGGGAAGGTATATCCTTTGAGCAGAGGCTCATAAATTCAGATAGAGGGGAAGGTATCTCCTTTGAGCAGATGCTCATAAATTTATATTAGGGGAAGGTATCTCCTTTGAGTAGAGGCTCATAAATTCTTATTGGGGGAAGGTATCTCCTTTGGGCCGAGGCTCATAAACATTGTAATTGGGAAATATTCCCAAATAACTTTGAGATAACTTTTAGAGAAAATTTTTGTGGTTGTAGCCCAGCCATTTTGGGTGAACCATGTTAAAATTGGTATCACTTTGTGGATGATATTATGCATTTCTTTGTTATTGCTTTGGGTATATTGCTTTACTATTTTGAAGTATAAAGGAAAAAGTAAAAAGAGGTCTTATACTGTTCACCCCCCCTCTCTCAGTATAAACTTGTGTTCTTCAATACCATGACCAGAAGCATCACTTTCAATGACAAATGGTTTAGAGAAATCTAGCATGGCTAAGACGAGAGTGGTGGTCATAGCATGCTTGAGTTCAATCAAGGCTTGGTCAGCAGGCCCTGTCCAAGTAAAGGAATATTTTTTTTAACATCGAGGTGAGGGGGGAAACTATCTTCCCATAATTACAAATAAATTTCCTATAATAGCTTGTAAGACATAAAAATCCTCGAAGTCCCTTGAGAGTGTGAGGTTTCAACCACTCTTGAACTGCTTGAATCTTCTTAGGGTCAACCTTGATGCCATCCTGTGAGACAATGTGTCCTAGAAACTCTACTTCAATAAGACCAAAGGAACACTTGGAAATTTTGGAAAAAAGGTGATGGGTGACCAACAACTGTAAAGTTTGATCCACATGATTGAGGTGTTCTTCCCATGTGCGGTGGTAAATCAAGATGTCATCGAAGAACACAAGGATGAACTTTTGTAGAAAGGGTCGAAAGATGTTTTTCATAAGACTTTGGAATGTAGAAGGAGCATTTGTGAGACAAAATGGCATTACCAAGAATTCATAATGACCTTCATGAGTGCAAAAGGTATTTTTGGGGATGTCCTTATCCTTGATCTGGATCTGATGGTAGCTAGAGCATAGATCAAGCTTGGTGAAATACATGGTCCTGCATAGTTCATCGAGTAATTCATCAACCACTAGAATAGGAAATTTATCCTTGATCGTAGTATTGTTGAGTTCTCGATAGTCAATACATAGGCACCATGAGCCATATTTCTTAGGAACAAGTAGGATAGGCAAGTATTAGGGGCTAGTACTAGGCCGGATGACACCAACCTTGAGAAATTCCTATACCAAATTTTCCAATTTTGATTTCATGGCATGAGGGTACCTGTATGGCCTGATATTTGGTGGTGCACTATGCAAAAGCAATTGGATAGCATAGTCATGAGAATTACATGGTGGTAGTGTAGTTGGTTCATCAAATACAACATCATGTTTATGTAGAACTAGTTGTAGGTCTGATGGAATTTCAGCCGTTAGTGAAGTGTTTGGTTGGATGGAGAAGAGTTGTTCAATGACCCCATGTTTTGATTTCTTTAGTAATTTCTCCATACTATTGGAACTAATAAGGTGAGGTGTTCCTACAGGGGAACCCTTGAGTAAGTATGTTTGTCCATTTTTTGAGAATTGCATCCAAAGTTCTACAAAGTTTTGTAATCACAATGACACTGAGAGGGGGGGTGAATCAGTGTGTTCTTTAAAATTTCTAAAACATATGATTTTTAAACCCAGCAGTAGTTTAAAGCAGATAAAAGAGATACTAAATGCATCAAGAAAGCATCACACATAACACAACATTTTAACGAGGTTCACCAATGTGGCTACTCCTCAAAAAGACTGCTTGGACTACCATCCAAATCCAATCAATGCAAAGCTACAACTTTACATAATCCTTTACCAAGGACCAACCGGAAGGAGCACCAACCCCTTAACTTTATCTCGCTTCAATAGAATGGAGCACCAACTCCTATTTTACCAAAGACCTACCGGAAAGAGGCACCAACCCCTTAATCCAAGCAACAACTTGGAAGACAATAATAAAAATTACAAAATAAAACTTTCACCTCAATTTTCATGGTCTGCTATTTTTCTCGCATTCTCGCTTCTTCGCGCAAAATGAGTCGCACTATTCCACCTCTTCTCCCGTACTTCTTTGCACTCTCTCGTCGTATTCAGATGATCAATCACTTCGTAAACTCGTGCACCGTCACTTCAGACTTAGAACACAACTTATGCACATCACGCTCTTATCTTCGCACAAGTCACTCTACTCGCTCTTCGCACATTATCTCATCGCAACGCACACCTTACTGCAACTCCGAAGAACTATCACTTCGCTCTCATTCTGAATCGAAACGACTTGCTCTCTGCTCAACACGAACTTCACTTTCACAAACACTATGCTCGCATTTGCACTTTATCTTAACACCCCATATTTCAAACTCGAAGAAGCCCTCCTTTTATAGAAGAAATTTTAGGAACAAACCCTAGAAGAACGTCGACTGAGAAACCCTAGAATTTGTCAGCTGCCAAACCCTAAAATCCGCTTTAACCCTAAGAATGTCGGCTGCAAAACCCTAGAAATTGTCGACTGCCAAACCCTAAAATCCGTCGGCCCAGATTTAACTTTGTCGGCCTCAAACTCTTCTACCACCTTCATCACTTTCCTGTAGCTTATTGCCGCGAAATAGTAACACGTTGGCCCTTTTAATTTAATTTAATATTTTAATTTAAATTTTAAATAAAATAAAATTTAAACTAAATATTTAAAATTAAATATCTTCATCACCGAGGCATCTTTTTCAATGAAACGAAGAGCCAACTTGGGTTTTAAGAAAAACCCATTTCAAATCTGTTATCCATGGTTTTAAATAAAACTTTTTATTTTGACTGCCTTGGTTTTCACAAAAACCTTTAAAATTTAAACTAAATATTTAAAATTAAATATCTTCATCACCGAGGCATCTTTTTCAACGAAACGAAGAGCCAACTTGGGTTTTAAGAAAAACCCATTTCAAATCTGTTATCCATGGTTTTAAATAAAACTTTTTATTTTGACTGCCTTGGTTTTCACAAAAAACCTTTTCGCTTCTTGACATCTCAGGTTCGAAGACTTCTTCTTCTCATTCCGAATTATGTTTTCTGTTTCATGCATCTATCATTTAAGGACTCATGATCCGACTAACTTTTGAACTTTATCCTCTCGCATCCGAGTGACTTCGAACTACCCGTCCATTGCATCATTAGATCTAACCGACCGTATTGACAACAATGACAATCCTCCCGCAACACCTTGCTCAACACCGAACTCCTATCCATTGTACTTTGGCCGCACCTTGTTGTTCAATAAACTCTTGTCCATTGCATCAATAAATCTGTCTGACTGTGTTGACAACAATGACAATATCGTTTGCTGCACTTTGCTCAACAATCTCCCCCTTTGGAATTGTTGGCAACACATGTGCAATTTTCCTGTAAATCTTCTCCCCTTTGACAATAATACCAAAGGGCTCATGCAGACTCCCCCGAGTCTATGCACAATATTCTTAGACACAAATTATTACAATTAGCAAATATTCCAAGCATGAACAAGAAGAAAAACAAATACACAAATGCTCCCCTGAGTCCAAGACCACTTCATTTCACTGATTGACAACATCATGATAAGCATAATAGGCATCAATAAAATCAACAATGTGAATAGCAAGGAATAACCAATGAATGACACCATCACCGTCAACTTCACCAATATAACATGTGTAAGAACATGACCGAACCACTGTCTTCTCAGGCAACTACCCTCTCGTTGCTTTGCAAACTCAAACTTGTCCACCGTTAGTGAAGGCATACAATAATCTTATATAGCCAAATTTTTGTTCCTGCAATGCCAGGAACATCTCGGATACAACTTCACCATGCATCTTGGATATATTCTCAACAAGCTTGAACCCAATGACAGACTGCTTGTCTCTCTCTAAGTGAGAATCCAGCAAAGCTACCTCAATCCACTTTCAACTCGTGCAAGTACCAAACACCGTACACAAAGCACAACCAACATTTCTTTTCTCAACCAATTAGGGCTTTAGCAACAATGCTTATAGACAAGGTTTAACCAACATCATTCAACTCAAGATTAACCTTGAAGCATTCAACCAATCACTACATGAAAAGGAAACTAGTAGACATCCTTTTCCTTCCAAAGGTATTTGAACAAGACAACCACCAACATAAATCACCAAGGCAAAGAATAACTTGCTCAAATCAAACTCAATGGAGTAAGCCCAAATCATGTATCAAGAAAAGCATTAACTTGATCAAAACAACCACTATGAAAGCAACTCAACTATTCATCACCAGTCAGGAAATCATCTCGTCAGCTCATTAAAAAACTTTTTCTTCAATCTTCCCATTCAACATGCTGATTTCACTTTTGTCAACGGAATTGACAAGTGACTCACATCTGTACCAATTTTTGTCCAAAGACCGCAATTTTATCGCCAACTCTTACTTTCAACTATGCATGTCGGAAGAAGACATTTTGTCAAACACTTTATGGCCAACCGTAGTGCACCTTACTCAACCTCAAGCTTCTTATCCTTGGACCGGCATTAAATCAATAGTTAAAACAAAACTGTCCGTGAATTAAATATATTCACCAAGGTGTCATGAAAGATCTGGCAATCTTCACATCAAAGAGTAAAAACAAATACATGCTGCTCGAAACACAAATACACAACTAGGGCAAGCATTCTTTCATTGAGCAAATTATCTCGGACTATTATGATTCGTAATTTTGAACAAATGGTATTAAGAATCATCAACAGAGACAACAGTGACATATCTCAAAACTACCAATGGTGACAGCTCTCAAATTAAACACCACACTTCACGGCATTTCCACAAACCACTATATAAACTGAAAAACACACTTTAACAACTATACAACATTAACCCGACCGCTTACCTTTCATCCTCAGATACCTAGACAAATACATAGGAGCATTAAAATAAAACTTTAATATTGCTCCTCCCGAGGATGTGCCACCCGGAGTTGCTTAGAGCAATGGCAGAGTAGCCTCCTTCAGCCCAAGGAGACACAATTTCCTTTCTTCTCGTCTTTCTCCGGACTTTCCCGAACTTGGGCTTGGGTTTTTCAACAACATCCCTATTTTGCTCCTGTTCGTGAACTTGAACATTTCTCTTGTGGGGTTGTCTCTTGTGCATTCTTGATGGATGATTATTTTCTTTTCTTTTATGCACATGATATGTTCCTTGCTCGGTGTTGTCCTCTTTGTGTCTCATGAAATCTAGGGTTTTGCCTTAGATTAGATATAGAAGTGCTTGGACATAACCTTGCTATGTGCCCTTGACCGTTGCATTTAAAACATTGCACATGTTTTATTCCCTGTCTGTATTGCATTCTATGTGTATGATGAAATCTATGGTATTGCCTTAGATTGGATACAGAAGTGCTTGAACAAAACCTTGCTATGTGCCCATGGCCATTACATTTAAAACATTGCACAGTGTGTTCACTCAAAAAAATAGAAGTATTTTTATCAACATAACTCTTTGATCTATAATAAATTGCCTTGTGACCAAAGTGGTTGCATTTAGAAAAATAGCCATAAAAAGCATTATTATTAAAAGAGTGAGAGTGAGAGAACCTCTTTTGCTGTGGTTGCTTTGTTGTAGATCTTCTTTGATATTTTCTTCCTTTTGAGGATTCAGCTTTAGACTTTTCTTGTTTCAATCCTTCAACCGAGGACTTCTTCTTCTCTACATATTTGGAGGATGAAGGTTGTTCAGCTTCATATCCAAGACCAAACTTAGTCATGGAGCTTCTTTGTTGATTTATCATTGTATCTAGCAACTCTGTGCTCTTCTCAAATTTGAGATTTATATTGGCCTCTTTTAGTTGTTTCTTCAATGAAACAATCTCTTCTTCTTGTTGGCAAGATACAGTCTCTTTCTCATTGATCTGAGACCTAAGAATATCTTCAATCCTTTTGTTCTGTTCTACTTGCAGCTTTAGATCAACAATAACCTTTTTATATTCCTCTTCACTTGTGCTGTATACATCATTCTTATTATCCAAGTGTGTCTTCAAGGCTTCTTCTGATTTCTTGGCCTTTTGAACTTGTAGGAAGAGATCTTCAATCTCATCCCCATATTCTTCTAATTTCTTGGACAATATTTTGTTCTTTTTCTTTTCTATACTCCACTCTTCAAGTGCAGATATCAACTCTCCTTCAAAATCTACTTCAGCCTCAAGATTTTCATCACAGACTTCAGGATTCACTTCTTCTACCTTTTTCGGTTCAAATTTCTCTTCTACAGAACTGAAACTGATCGGGATGCCTTTTTGGATGAGGATCTATTCTTCTTAGCCATTGTGTACTAATCCAAGATCAACCCCGACTGATTTAGCCAAAATTGGGAACCCGGCTTGATACCAATTGTTGTAATCACAATGACACTGAGAGGGGGGGTGAATCAGTGTGTTCTTTAAAATTTCTAAAACATATGATTTTAAAACCAGCAATAGTTTAAAGCAGATAAAAGAGATACTAAATGCATCAAGAAAGCATCACACATAACACAACATTTTAACGAGGTTCACCAATGTGGCTACTCCTCAAAAGACTGCTTGGACTACCATCCAAATCCAACCAATGCAAAGCTACAACTTTACATAATCCTTTACCAAGACCAACCGGAAGGAGCACCAACCCCTTAACTTTATCTCGCTTCAATATAATGGAGCACCAACTCCTATTTTACCAAAGACCTACCTGGAAAGAGGCACCAACCCCTTAATCCAAGCAACAACTTGGAAGACAATAATAAAAATTACAGAATAAAACTTTCACCTCAATTTTCACTGGTCTCGCTATTTTTCTCGCATTCTCGCTGCTTCACGCAAAATGAGTCGCACTATTCCACCTCTTCTCTCGTACTTCTTTGCACTCTCTCGCTGCATTCGGATGATCAATCACTTCTGTAAACCGTGCACTGTCACTTCAGACTTAGAACACAACTTCGCACATCGCGCTCTTATCTTCGCACAAGTCGCTCTACTCGCTCTTCGCACATTATCTCATCGCAAGGCACACCTTACTGCAACTCCGAAGAACTATCACTTCGCTCTCATTCTCGAATCGAAACGACTTGCTCTCTGCTCAACACGAACTTCACTTTCACAAACACTATGCTCGCATTTGCACTTTATCTTAACACCCCATATTTCAAACTCGAAGAAGCCCTCCTTTTATAGAAGAAATTTTAGGAACAAACCCTAGAAGAACGTCGACTGAGAAACCCTAGAATTTGTCACCAAACCCTAAAATCCTCCATAACCCTAAGAATGTCGGCTGCAAAACCCTAGAAATTGTCGGCCGCCAAACCCTAAAATCCGTCGGCCCAGATTTAACTTTGTCGGCCTCAAACTCTTCTCCACCTTCGTCACTTTCCTGTAGCTTATTGCCGCGAAATAGTAACACGTCGCCCTTTTAATTTAATTTAATATTTTAATTTAAATTTTAAATAAAATAAAATTTAAACTAAATATTTAAAATTAAATATCTTCATCACCGGGGCATCTTTTTCAACGAAACGAAGAGCCAACTTGGGTTTTAAGAAAAACCCATTTCAAATCTGTTATCCATGGTTTTAAATAAAACTTTTTATTTTGACTGCCTTGGTTTTCACAAAAACCTTTAAAATTTAAACTAAATATTTAAAATTAAATATCTTCATCACCGGGGCATCTTTTTCAACGAAACGAAGAGCCAACTTGGGTTTTAAGAAAAACCCATTTCAAATCTGTTATCCATGGTTTTAAATAAAACTTTTTATTTTGACTGGTCTTGGTTTTCACAAAAACCTTTTCGCTTCTTGACATCTCGAGTTCGAAGACTTCTTCTTCTCATTCTGAATTATGTTTTCTCGTTTCGTGCATCTATCATTTAAGGACTCATGATCCGACTAACTTTTGAACTTTATCCTCTCGCATCCGAGTGACTTCTGAACCGCCCGTCCATTGCATCATTAGATCTAACCGACCGTATTGACAACAATGACAATCCTCCCGCAACACCTTGCTCAACACCGAACTCCTATCCATTGTACTTTGGCTGCACCTTGCTGTTCAATAAACTCTTGTCCATTGCATCAATAAATCTATCTGACTATGTTGACAACAATGACAATACTGTTTGCTGCACTTTGATCAACACAAAGTTCCAATTGATAGTGCCCAACGTACTCAATCATGATCCTACTACAAAATAAACTCAAATAAACATACTCTCATACAATTGCTTGGAAATAAACTCACATAAACATCATATTAATATTCAGAACAAAATACACATTATAACAAAAATTTGCATAAAGGAACAATCTCACAATAAGATATAATCACATGCCTCTTCAAGGGGGCAAACTCCTTCAACACTTCATTAATTTGCAAAAATATGAGTACATTGGTGCCTTCTCAGGTATTTAAAGAGTTCCCTTCCATGGTTGTCTTACATGCAAAATGCCACCTGGATTACATGCATAATGCCACCCGAATTACATGCATAGTGCCACTCGAATTACATGCACAATTCCACTCGAATTACATGCACAAGGCCACCTTACATAACCTATCTATCATGTGTTACATAAAAAGGGTGTCATTTGTCATAGGCACTATATAAGCTAAAACTTAGAACATTACAAAATATTAATCATGGGTACTACCCATGTTATTTAGGAATTATTACATCATGGAGTTATTACATTAAGGGTTAGGATGGGATCCTAACAAATAAATATTTCATGTTGTGTATAAATGACTATTTTAGGATGACATGGGTACTGTTTTTGAAGCATAAATCAGAAGCTTTTGAGATGTTCAAGGTTTTCAAAAACCAAGTTGAGAACCAAATAAGAAAAATGATTAAATGTTTAAGGTTAGACAGATGAGGAGAGTTCATTTTAGAGGATTTCATAGAGTATTGTGAAAAATATGGCATTAGGAGATAGTTTTTAGTAGCCAAGATACGCAAGTAGAATGGTGTGGTAGAAAGAAAGAATAGGATAGTGCAAGAAATGGCATAGACTATGTTGACTGAGAGTAAAGTAGCAGACATATTTTGGAAAGAGGTATTTCATACTACGGTATACATCCAAAATAGGTGCATGCTGAGGAAGCATGAAAGCAAAACTCCTTATGAGTTGTGGTTCAGTAAAAAGGAAACAACAAGATACTTTAAAGTTTTTGACAGCAAGTGTTACATCAAAAGCACTAAAAAAAACCTTGGTAAGTTTGAAGATAGAGTGGATGAAGGTATTTTTATTGGCTATTCATCAAAAAGCAAAGCTTACAAATGCTACAACAAGAGGCTAAGGAAAATTGTGGATAGTGTCGATGTTAAAGTTGATGAAGGAAGGGAACGAGTAATTAGCTATGAAGAGAACTACCCAATTTATGAAGAGTTCATTAAAGGAGATGAGGAAAAGGAAACAAAAAAGAAACAAAAAATTGACTCAGAGGATTCAAACAGTGATTCAGAAGTGGAAGAAAACAAGAAATTCAAAATAGGCAGTTGGAAAAAATATCATCCTAGAGAGCAAATAATTGGAGACCCCACAGTTGGTGTTCATACAAGAAGAAGATTAGTAAGTAACTACTTTTTATTATGCATCATTGAGGCCAAAAATGTTCCTGACGCAAGCAAAGATGAAAGTTGGGTAAAGGCAATAAATGAAGAATTAAATCAAATCAAGAAAAACAAGACTTGGGAGTTAGTACCAAGACCCACAAATAAAAATGTAATCGGTACTAAATGGGTCTTTCAAAACAAATTGAATGAATACGGACAGGTAGTTAGGAACAAAGCAATATTGGTATGCAAAGTCTATGCACAAGTTGAAGGTATTGACTTTGAGTAAACCTTTGCACCTATGGCTAGACTAAAGGCAATTAGAATGTTTCTGGCTTTAGCAGTTTACAAGAATTTCAAATTTTATCAAATGGATGTGAAATCAGCATTTTTGAATGGAAAACTTGAAGAAGAGGTTTATATTAAGCAGCCAGATGGTTTCTAGCTTGGTGATGATCCCAACTTAGTTTGTAAGTTGAAGAAAGCATTATATGGCTTAAAAAAAGCACCCCGAGCATGGTATGCAAGGCTAGATAATTATCTTACTCAGCAAGGGTTCAAGAAAGGTATGGTGGATAGTAATTTGTATGTCAAAATAGAAAATGTTCATCATATTGTTCTTGTTGTATACATAGATGATATCATATTTGGTAGCAACAAATATGAGTTGTGTAAAGATTTAGCAAATAAGATGCAGAAAGAATTTTAAATGTCAATGATTGGTTAACTTTCATATTTCCTCGGATTGCAAGTTAATAAAAAGGAGAAGGGCATATTTATTTCTCAAAATAAATATGTGAAAGAGATGCTAAAAAAGTTCATAATGGAGGATTGTAAGATAGTTAGTACTCCCATGACGACAGGTTGCAAGTTGAGCAAGGATGACAAATATCCACATGTTGATCAAATTATGTATATATCTATGATTGAGAGCTTACTGTACTTGACAACTACTAGACCAAATATTTTGTAGGTAGTATGAATGGTAGCATGATTTTAGTGATATTCTCACAATGACACTGAGAGGGGGGGTGAATCAGTGTAACTATTTAAAACTTGAATTTGCAACTCTTAAAACTTAAAAATGCAAGCTTAAAAATAGATATAGCAAGTATAACACAAGAGCATCACACAACACAAGATTTAACGAGGTTCACCGATGTGGCTACTCCTCAAATAATGACTGTTTGGACTACAATCCAAATCCAAGCCTTTGCAAGGATTCAATATTTACAAATAGTTTACCAGCACCCACTGGAAGGAGCACCAACCCCTGATTTATCTACAACAATAGATAGGAGCACCAACCCCTTTTACCAAGCACCAACTTGGATTTTTATTTTGAATAATAGATTGACATAAAAATGTCTTCTCTTTTACAAGACCCTCTCTGGTCTATAGCTCATTCAAATCAATCTCATAGAAGCATAAGGAGAATTGTTAGAAACTCAATATCTTCTGTATCTTTTTCAAAAGTAAAACCAGGTTTCAGTTCAGTTGCAGTTTTTCAAAACAACACTCTTTCTGTGCTTCTTACGGCACTCTAACTCAACCTTTTCTTTTTGTTTTTCAAGAATAACCACGGTTGCAGTAACCTCACTGTGCCTTTTTAATCTTTATACTTGGTTCAATCGAACGGCTATTTTGAAAAACGGCTCTAATTTTTCCCTCCATTTTTCCATGCATTCTCAACTCCGTTCAATCTGTCAAACCCTCTCTGACGCGCTCTATCTTTTAGCCGCTTTCTTTCTGACTTATTCTGACAGTCTACTCTGCTCATTCTGACAGCTTTTTTTATGCATCCTGACAGCCTTTTTGCGCGTTTCGATGCTCTGTCATTCTTTTCTTTTAACCTCTACGTAACTGCCCTCTCGGCACCTTTACACTTTTTGATGGCACTCTTTTCAATTCTGCGTCGAACTTTCTCTTCTGCCCGCAACTTCCATGTCTGACACACGCAACCACCGAGAGGATTTCTTGTTTATCGGGATTCTCTGTATTTCTACACTTTTGCCAGCCATGCAGCATCACGGCCCTGTAATAGCCGTTCTTTTCTTTAATGCACTCGTTCCATAACTTCCCCATTTCCTCTATGCTTTCCCCAACACCTCACTTGTAATCGTAGATCTGACTCCAGTTAACTCTTACCTAACTGGCTGCATGATTTTCCTTTGCGCTTTCCTCGACAACTGTCACTATGCATGCTTCTTGGCTTTTACCCACCAAACTATTACCTGTCGCGATATCGCGACATTTCTGCCCATTTGACTTTTTTTGGACTGTTGACCGTGAAAACCTGACCTGTCGTGATATCGCGACGTTTTTTGCCTCCTAGACCTTATCTCGGCATGCACCCGCGAAAACAGAACATGTCGCAAAATCGCGACGCATTTTGCTGCCTCTAGCTCTTTTTTGTCTCCTACCCATGAAAACGGGACATGTCACGAAATCGCGACACATTCGCTGCCTCTCGCTCTTTTCTGTCTCTTGCCCGCAAAAATGGGACATGTCACGAAATCGTGACACTTTTTGCTTTCCTGCACTCTACTTCGCTTGCACCCGCAAAAATGGAACATGTCGCGAAATCGTGACACTTTTCGCTATCGTACACTTTTCTTCGCATGCCTCAGCGAAATCGAAACATGTCGCGAAATCGTGATGCTTTTTTGCCTTAGCGCTGTTCTTTGCCTTTCGCCCATGAAAATGCAACATGTCACGAAATCGTGACATCTTTCGCATCCGTACATTTCTCACTTCATGCACTAGCGAAATCAAGACATGTAGCGAAATCGCTACAACTTTTCGACTTGGCACTTTTTCTTTGTTGTAGCCTCCGAAAAACTAGCATGTAGCGAAATCGCTACAACTTTTTCCCTTTGTACTTTCTCTTTCCTTCGGCCTCCGAAAATCCTACATGTAGCGAAATCGCTACAACTTTGTGCCTTGCGCTTCCAACTTTGCTTCGGCCCGCGAAACTTTGACTTGTAGCGAAATCGCTACACCTTTGTGCCTTGCACTTCCAGCTTTGCTTTGTAACTTCGACTTGTAGCGAAATCGCTACACCTTTCAGCTTTGCTTTGGAACTTCGACTTGTAGCGAAATCGCTACACCTTTCAGCTTTGCTTTGGAACTTCGACTTGTAGCGAAATCGCTACACCTTTGTGCCTTTGCTCTTCCTCTCTGCTTCAGCCCGTGAAACTTCAACATGTAGCGAAATCGCTACACTTTTGTTGTCGTACGTTCTCTCTCCTCTTCGGGTCGCGAAAACCCGACGTGTCGCGATATCGCGACACTTTTCGCCCTTAGTGCTTTTCTTCCGAATCTATCACGAAATCGTGACACTTTTCGTCCTTGGCGTTGTTTACTCCAAACATGTCGCGAAATCGTGACAGTTTTTCAACTTTGCTTCTTTCCTTCCAGCATGTCGCGAAATCGTGACATTTTCGGCTGTGCCTTCTCTCTCCTCATTTTTGTCGCGAAATCATGACATTTTTGGTTGTGCCTTCTCTCTCCTCATTTTTGTCATGAAATCATGACATTTTTGGCTGTGCCTTCTCTCTCCTCATTTTTGTCGTGAAATCGCGACAGAAAACATGTCGCGATATCGCGACAGTTTTCTTACTTGTCTTTTTCTGCAAATTTTTGAATCTGGGCCACTTCTTTCTTCTTGGAAATTCACTGTATTTGTTCTGACTGACCTCTAAACTGCATCAACTGCATCAATCTATCTGTGTTGACAACAATGACAATACTTTTGCAATACTTTTGCTGCACCTTGCTCAACAATCTCCCCCTTTGGAATTGTTGGCAACACATGTGCAATTTCCTGTAATTTCAATTTCCTATAGTAATTCTTCTCCCCCTTTGCCAATAATACCAAAGGGCTGCTGCAGACTCCCCCTGAGTCTATGCACAACATTCTCAGGCATAAATAATTTAATGCTCCCCCTGAGAATGTGTTCCCTATAGCTAGTCAGTGCTTGGGTAGTGTGACCACTCCCAGCTTACTTCGAAGGTACTCAAAAACTTCCTTGGGCAATGGTTTTGTGAATATATCTGCTACTTGCTCTATGGTTGGAACAAACTCCAATTTGACCTCTCCTTCTGCAACTTTATCTTTCAAAAAGTGATACCGGATTGCAATATGTTTGGTGCGGGAATGCATAACCGGATTCTTTGAGATGTTGATTGCACTAGTGTTATCACATTTAACTAAAATTGGCTCATTGAAGTGAATACCAAGATCTTTCAGTGTTTGTCTCATCCATAATATCTGTGTACAGCATGTTGTTGCTGCAATGTATTCAGCCTCTACTGTGGATAGAGAGACTGATTCTTGTTTCTTGTTGTGCCATGCTACCAGCTTATCTCCAAGATAAAATGCTCCTCCACTGGTACTCTTTCTGTCATCAATACATCCTGCCCAATCTGCATCAGAATATGCAAAAAGAGTGAAGTCTTTTCCTTTTGGATACCATAGCCCATACTCCATAGTACCCTTGAGGTACCTAAAAATCCTTTTCACAGCTGTCACATGAGTCTCTTTGGGACTAGGCTGAAATCTTGCAACCATGCAAACTGCTTGTAAGATATCCGGTCTGGTGGCTGTCAAATATAGCAGGCTCCCAATCATAGATCTGTACATTGTTTGATCAACATCTGGAGATTTGTCATCCTTGCTCAACTTGCAACCTGTTGTCATGGGAGTGCTAACAGGCTTACTATCCTCCATTGTGAACTTTTTCAGCATTTCTTTCACATATTTAATTTGAGAAATAAAAATCCCTTTTTCAGTTTGATTAACTTGCAGTCCGAGGAAATATGAAAGTTCACCAATCATAGACATTTCAAATTCTTTCTGCATTTTATTTGCTATGTCTTTGCATGATTCATCATTGTTGCTCCCAAATATTATATCATCTACATAAACAACAAGGACAATGAAATTGCCATTCTCAGTTTTGATATATAAATTGCTATCCACCATACCTTTCTTGAATCCTTGCTTAGTGAGATAGTTGTCCAATCTTGCATACCAAGCTCTAGGTGCTTGTTTCAAGCCATACAATGCTTTCTTCAGCTTGCAAACAAAGTTAGGATTATCACAGAGTTGAAAACCATCAGGCTGTTCAATATACACTTCTTCAAGATTTCCATTTAGAAATGCTGATTTCACATCCATCTGATAAACTTTGAAATTCCTATGAACTGCTAAAGCCAAAAATAGTCTGATTGCTTCAAGTCTGGCCACTGGTGCAAAAGTTTCTTCAAAATCAATCCCCTCAACTTGAGCATATCCTTTACAGACCAATCTTGCTTTATTCCTTACAACCTATCCGTCTTCATTCAATTTGTTTCGAAATATCCATTTAGTACCGATTATGTTTTTATTTTCAGGCCTTGGTACTAATTCCCAGGTTTTGTTTTTCTCAATTTGATCTAGTTCTTCATTTACAGCCTCCATCCAGCTTTCATCTATGCTTGCTTCAATAATATTTTTGGGCTCAATACTGGATAATAGAGAATAGTTGTTTACTACTCTTCTTCTTGTTTGAATGCCAACTGTGGGGTCCCCAATAATCTGCTCTCTGGGATGATTTTTCTGCCAGCTTCCTGTTTTGAATTTCCTGTTTTCTTCTATTTCTAAATCATCTGAATCTGATTTCTGTCTCTCTTCTTTTTCTTGATCTTCATCCTCTTCAATAAATTCTTCATAAGTCGGGTAGTTTTCATTATTGCTGATTTCTTGTTTCCTACCTTCATCAACCTTAACATCCGCACTCTCCACAATTTTCTTTAGTCTTTTGTTGTAGCATGTGTAAGCTTTGCTTTTTGTTGAGTAACCAAGAAAAATACCTTCATCAGCTCTATCTTCAAACTTGCCAAGATTGTCTTCAGTTCTTTTAATGTAACACTTGCTGCCAAACACTTTGAAGTATTTTGTTGTAGCCTTTTTGCCAAACCACAGTTCATAAGGTGTTTTGCTTTCATGCGGCCTCAACATGCACCTATTCTGGATGTAAACTGCAGTATGAACTGCCTCTTTCCAAAACTTGTCAGCAATTTTGCTCTCTGTCAACATGGTCCGTGCCATTTCTTGCATAGTTCTGTTCTTTCTTTCTACTACTCCATTCTGTTGAGGTGTTCTTGCTGCCGAAAACTGTCTTCTAATCCCATGTTTTTCACAGTATTCTGCAAACTCATCTGAAATGAACTCTCCTCCTCTATCTGATCTTAAACATTTAATTCTTTTTCCCGATTGATTCTCAACAAGATTTTTGAAAGTTTTGAACATCTCAAAGGCTTCTGATTTAAGTTTCAGAAATAGTACCCATGTCATTCTGGAATAGTCATCTATACACAACATAAAATATTTGTATCCATTTATGCTTTCTGTTCTCATGGGTCCACATAAATCAGTGTGAATTAGTTCTAACGGCTTGCTTGTGAAGTACTCTTTTGCTTTGAAAGTGGCTCTGGTTTGCTTCCCCTTTTGGCATGACTCACAAATACTATTTGAAGGTTTACCAATAGTGGGTATATCTCTTACTGCCCTTTTTGTGCTGATTTTTACCAGATTGTCAAAGCTTATATGACCGAGTCTCTTGTGCCACAACCAATTTTCTTCTTCCTGTCCAACCAAGCAAGCTCCTTCTGAAGTCTCTGAGAGAGTATACAGATTTCCAGAAGTTCTCAGTCCAGTGGCTATTAACTTTCCATTTTTTGTCTTTCTTACTTCACAGCCCTGCTTCTTGAAAATTACTTCATGACCTCTCGTCACAAATTTGACTTACACTCAGTAAGTTATGCTTCAGACCCACCACAAAAAGGACTTCTTTAGAGTTGATTTTTTCGTCACTTAACTTAACTGATCCTTTACCCACTATCTTGGCTCCATCATTGTTTCCAAATTTTACAGAACCACCTTCGTAAGTCTGTAACTTATCAAACTTCTGTTTATCTCTTGTCATATGACTGGAGCATCCACTATCCAGAATCCATGGTGCAGATTTGTTCTGGGCTTTGAGAGCTGTTTGAACGATCAAGGATTCCTTATCTTTCTTAGGTTGTTCCTTTTCTTTCCACTGTGATTTGACAGCAGATCTGGTCACTTGTTTTGCCTTCTCCCTTTCATTGGCTTGTGCCTGTTTTTCGAGAAATTTTTTGTTTTGTTTCAATCCAGTTGGTTGAAACTTTCTTCCCTGGTATTTATTTCCTGCAAAAGAGCTACGACAATTTCTTGCAATATGTCCGAAGTTATGATAGTTATAACATTCTACAGCATAATCTATCAAAGGTGAAAAAATATTTCTACTAGTGAAATTCCTTTGTTCTACATTATATCTACAATTTGAAATTTTATGACCATATGCATTGCATTTAAAACAATAACCAGAAAAGGAACGAGTGTACCTGGGTAATGGTTGTTGCCATGTTGTAGTAGGAGCCATGGGTCTTCTTCTTCTTTGATATGTGACTTTGGTGAATCCATCATTGGCAGTACTTCTTTCATGCTTGGCCTTATGGTTTTCTTTTGCATGATACGGTTTTTCTTGATCAACCCGGATCTTATATTTATTCTTTATTGGTTCTATAGTTATAGCCTTTGAATCCTTTGAGGATTCTCCTTCATCAAAGCCCAAACCAAATTTGATGCCCGTAGGCCTTTGATTATTTAACATTTTATTCAACTTCGTAGAACTGTCTTCAAATTTATGATGACAACTCAATTTTCGATTCATCTCTTCTAGTTGCATCCTTAATCCAACTATGTCTTCTTCTAGCTTATTGCACTCATTTATTTTCACGGTTAGCTGTGCTTCAAAATCTTCAGACTTTTTCTTAAATTCTTCAGTCTGTACTTTCAAACTGATTATTAATTCATTGGCATCTTCAAATTTTCTTGAAATATTTTTATTCTTTTTCCTTTCTGTACTTAATTCTTCAAGTGCAGCAACCAACTCACCTTCCAGATCTACCTCAGCCTCATCCTCTAATTTTTCATCACACTCCTGGGTTTCCTCTGTTCTTTCTTCTTCAAAAGCCATGAACAAGGCTTCACCAGCTTTCTTCTTCGAGTCCTCATTGAGCTGTCTTCGAAGAGTCAACATTCTTGGAAATGAAACTTTTCTTCTTGAAGTTCCTTTTTCTAAAATGTGGTTTCTTCTTCCAGACACTTCTTTCTTGGTGTGTCCCTTCATCACTTTTGTTTTTCTCATTCATTGGGCATTTTGCTGCAAAGTGCCCGATGCCTCCACAGTTGAAGCACTTGAACGGTAGCTTACCTCTATACTTTCCTTTTCCCTTTATTAGTTTCCTAACAAAGTTTGCTTCAGTTTCATCTGCAGATTCTTCTTCCTCAGATTCTTGTTTAGCTCTTATATTTTTTTGTGCTTGAAAAGCCGCTTCTCTGTCTGAGGGCTTAGTTTGTCCTATTCTCATTTCATATGCTGTTAAAGAACCATGCATTTCATCCATACTAAAGAAATTTAAATCTTTAGCTTCTTCTATGGCAGAAACTTTAGCATCAAATATTTTATGGAGAGTTCTTAATACCTTTTTCACAACAACTGCATCTTCTATTTCCTCACCAAGTCCTCTAATAGCATTTATGATTCCATTTACTCTCAGCATATAGGCCTCTATGTTCTCATCATCATTCATCTTTAATGCTTCGAACTGGGCTCGATGTGTTTGCATCTTGGCTTCCTTGATCTTGCCATCTCCTTCATGAATGCTCTGCAGCTTTGTCCCATATGTCTTTTGCCGATTTACGACTCATGATCCTTATCAATTCACTGTCTACTAACCCACACATAATAGCATTCTTAGCTTTAGAGTTGTTCTCAAACTTTTTCTTCTCATCCGCATCTGATGGAGGAGCAGAGGGTATTGTGTATCCATTTTCAATAGATTCCCAAATGTCATATCCCAATGCACACAGATATGTCTGCATCCTGAGTCTCCAGAAAGAGTAATTTGTTCCATCGAACAAAGGAGCTTTGTTGGAAGAAAATCCTTCACCACCGGCCATTGTGTATCTTCCAAGATCACCTTAGCTGATTAAGCTTGTTCAGGTACCTGGCTCTGATACCAATTGATATTCTCACAATGACACTGAGAGGGGGGGTGAATCAGTGTAACTATTTAAAACTTGAATCTGCAACTCTTAAAACTTAAAAATGCAAGCTTAAAAATAGATATAGCAAGTATAACACAAGAGCATCACACAACACAAGATTTAACGAGGTTCACCGATGTGGCTACTCCTCAAATAATGACTGTTTGGACTACAATCCAAATCCAGCCTTTGCAAGGATTCAATATTTACAAATAGTTTACCAAAGCACCCACTGGAAGGAGCACCAACCCCCGATTTATCCGCAACAATGAGATAGGAGCACCAACCCCTTTTACCAAGCACCAACTTGGATTTTTATTTTGAATAATAGATTGACATAAAAATGTCTTCTCTTTTACAAGACCCTCTCTGGTCTATAGCTCATTCAAATCAATCTCATAGAAGCATAAGGAGAATTGTTAGAAACTCAATATCTTCTATATCTTTCTCAAACCTCTCTTTTAATTTTTCAAAAGTAAAACTAGGTTTCAGTTTAGTTGCAGTTTTTCAAAACAGCACTCTTTCTGTGCTTCTTACAGCACTCTAACTCAACCTTTTCTTTTTGTTTTTCAAGAATAACCACGGTTGCAGTAACCTCACTTACTGCGCTTTTTGATCTTTATACTTGGTTCAATCGAATGGCTATTTCGAAAAATGGCTCTTTTTTTCCCTCCATTTTTCCATGCATTCTCAGCTCCGTTCAATCTGTCAAACCCTCTCTGACGCGCTCTGTCTTTTAGCCGCTTCTTTTTGACTTATTCTGACAGTCTGCTCTGCTCATTCTGACAGCTTTTTTTGTGCAACCTGACAGCCTTTTTGCATGTTTCGATGCTCTGTCATTCTTTTCTTTTAACCTCTACGTAACTGCCCTCTCGGCACCTTTACACTTTTCGATGGCACTCTTTTCAATTCTGCGTCGAACTTTCTCTTCTGCCTGCAACTTCCATGTTTGACACACGCAACCACCGAGAGGATTTCTTGTTTATCGAGATTATCTATAATTCTGCACTTTTGCCAGCCATGCAGCATCACGGCCCTGCAACAACCGTTCTTTTCTTTAATACGTTGTTCCGTAACTTCCCCTTGTAACTCCAGTTAACTTTTACATGGTTGGCTGCATGAATTTCCTCTATGCTTTCCCCAACACCTGTCACTGTGTAACTACAGATCTGACTCCAGTTAACTCTTACGTAACTGGCTGCATGATTTTCCTTTGCACTTTCCTCGACAACTGTCACTGTGCATGCTTCTTCGGCTTTTACCCGCCAAACTATTACCTGTCGCGATATCGTGACATTTTTGCCCATTTGACTTTTTTTGGACTGTTGACCGTGAAAACCTGACCTGTCGTGATATCGCGATGTTTTCTGCCTCCTAGACCTTATCTCGGCATGCACCCACGAAAATAGAACATGTCGCGAAATCGCGACGCATTTTGCTGCCTCTAGCTCTTTTCTGTCTCCTACCCACGAAAATGGGACATGTCACAAAATCGTGACACTTTCGTTGCCTCTCGCTCTTTGTCGCCTCTTGCCCGTGAAAATGGGACATGTCACGAAATCATGACACTTTTTGCTTTCCTGCACTCTACTTCGCTTGCACCCAAAAATGGAACATGTCGTGAAATCGTGACACTTTTCCCTCATACACTTTTCTCCCAAGCTCAAATCGAAACATGTCACAAAATCCTTTTCCCTTACCTATTCTTTGCCTTTCGCCCATGAAAATGCAACATGTCGTGAAATCGTGACATCTTTCGCATCCATACATTTCTCACTTCATGCACTAGCGAAATCAAGACATGTAGCGAAATCGCTACAACTTTTCGACTTGGCACTTTTTCTTTGTTGCAGCCTCCGAAAAACTAGCATGTAGCGAAATCGCTACAACTTTTTCCCTTTGTACTTTCTCTTTCCTTCAGCCTCCGAAAATCCTACATGTAGCGAAATCGCTACAACTTTGTGCCTTGCGCTTCCAACTTTGCTTCGACCCACGAAACTTTGACTTGTAGCAAAATCGCTACACCTTTGTGCCTTGCACTTCCAACTTTGCTTTGTAACTTTGACTTGTAGCGAAATCGCTACACCTTTGTGCCTTGCACTTCCAGCTTTGCTTTGGAACTTCGACTTGTAGCGAAATCGCTACACCTTTGTGCCTTGCACTTCCAGCTTTGCTTTGGAACTTCGACTTGTAGCGAAATCGCTACACCTTTGTGCCTTTGCTCTTCCTCTCTGCTTCAGCCCGTGAAACTTCAACATGTAGCGAAATCGCTACACTTTTGTTGTCGTACGTTCTCTCTCCTCTTCGGGTCACGAAAACCCGACGTGTCGCGATATCGTGACACTTTTCGCCCTTAGTGCTTTTCTTCCGAATCTATCGTGAAATCGTGACACTTTTCATCCTTGGCACTTTACTCCAAACATGTCGCGAAATCATGATAGTTTTTCAACTTTGCTTCTTTCCTTCCAGCATGTCGCGAAATCGTGACAGTTTCTCTAGCTTTTTCTCTCTCCTCATTTTTGTCATGAAATCATGACATTTTTGGCTGCGCCTTCTCTCTCCTCATTTTTGTCGTGAAATCATGACATTTTTGGCTGCACCTTCTCTCTCCTCAGTTTTGTCGCGAAATCATGACAGAAAACATGTCGCGATATCGCGACAGTTTTCTTACTTGTCTTTTTTTGCAAATTTTTGAATCTGGGCCACTTCTTTCTTCTTGGAAATTCACTGTACTTGTTCTGACTGACCTCTAAACTTCTGTTCACTGCATCAACTGCATCAATCTATCTGTGTTGACAACAATGACAATACTTTTGCTGCACCTTGCTCAACATTTAGGCTAGTCCCAAGGAGACTCATGTGACAGCAGTGAAGAGTATTCTTCGGTATCTCAAGGGACTTCATCCTTATTGCGTATTCAGATGTATATTGGACAGGATGTGTAGATGACACGAAGAGTACCAGTGGAGGTGCATTCTATCTTGGAGATAGGTTGGTCGCGTGGCACAATAAGAAACATGAGTCAGTCTCCTTATCCATAGTAGAGGTAGAATACATTGTAATGATAACATGTTGTACATGGGTGTTATAGATGAAATAAACTCTGAAGGATCTTGGAATTAATTTTAGTGATCCAATTTTAGTTAAGTGCGATAACACCACTGCCATTAACATCTCATAGAATATGGTTATGCATTCTCGTACAAAACATATTGCTATCCGATATCATTTTTTGAAGGAGAAAGTTGCGAAAGGTGAGGTTAAGTTGGATTTTGTTCCAACAATAGAGCAAGTAGTGGATATATTCACCAAACCATTTCCCAAGGAAGTCTTTGAGTACCTTTGCAAGAAATTGGGAGTGGTCACACTTCCCAAGAATTGACTAATTATTGAGGCCACATTCTCAGGGGGAGCATTTGTGTATTTGTTTATCTTTTTGCTCATGTTTGTGATTTTTCCCAAGTGTAATAATTTTTACCTAATAATTTTGTGCATGGACTCAGGGGGAGTTTGCAGCAGCCCTTTGGTCCTATTTCAAATGGGGAGAAGAGTTACAGGAAATTGTGCATGTGTTGCCAACAATTCCAAAGGGGGAGATTATTGAGCAGGGTGCAGCAATAGTATTGTCATTGTTTTCAACACACTCAGATGGACAGGTTGATGCAGTGGATAGTTTTTTTAGAGTATGTACAATGATGTTCAATGCTTATGAGGATGTTTTTGATGTTCGAGTGAAGTTGTTACAAGTTGTTCGTGTAAATTTGCAAAAGTTGAAAAAATCATCAAGAAGTCAAAAAATTGTAGAAGTCATCACAGGCATAGTTGGATAGGATGGATTAGTTTATAAAATTCTATAATATCATTAAATAGTCTAGAAAATCATTGGAGGTGTCAACATAGTGTTTGGATTGATCGGTGACATTTTCGGTACCTTGGTAGATGATTTGGCAAGTGGGTCTATAAGCCTAAAAAGGGTTGTTCTGTCAAAAGCACTACAAGAAAACCGAGAAGAATTTGATATCAAAATTCAAACTGGATGTGGTAATTATCTTTAATAACACGTGTTCCAAATTTCTACCAAAATTAAGAAACGAGGTGAATGTTACAAACTTTTCAATATTGTCACAAAAATGCTCTTTTTGGAAAAAGTGTGTCAGCAGTAGTTTTCATGGAGGTGGTACAGTGAATCATAAGGATTTATATAGAGAGATTCATACTGGATGTATTTAGAATTACATATATTCTACGTGTCAAATTTCACATAAAACAGAGTTAAGAGGTGAGATTTATGATTGTTGCAAAAACAGTACATGTCACTTTTATGTCAATTTGTTCCACTTGTGAAAAATCCTTTAGTTGGCCATTTCGACCTTGCATAGTCTCCAGAGTTTCGGTTTCAATTTTGTTACACCTTAAAGGCATCAAATAGAGCATATTTAATTTTTTGTTTTGAGGTGTCACGTGGCTCCGAAGTAAGAGAACGAGTAAGGTGTCAATTCTTTGCATGTGACGTGTTTGACGAAATGCCTTCTCAAAATAAAAAAGGAAGTTATATTGTTTTAAGAAGCTTCATTAAAGAAAATATTTTTAAAATTGAAAAGGGAAAAATAATGCAAGTGTGTGATTTTTAAGTGACAAGGTATTTTATTGACATTAGGGGATTTATTTTGTGAAGAGAGAAGTGTGTGTGGAGAAAAATAAAGAGTGAAAATCCGTGATTTTTGGAGTGGTGAAAAATGTCACTTTAGGATTTTGGGTATAACTTTCTCATATTATATCTATTTTGGTTGAAATTTTGAGAGGAGTTCACAGACAAAGTCCTACACAATACCTAGAAAGCATTTAGAAATTGGCAGAATGAGCTAAGAGAAAAATAAGTTTTGTTTGTGTGAGAATAGAAGATTCAAATTTTGAGTAATGCAGTGAGAGGGATGTTATACTGGGTGAAATAGAAAGTTTTAGATTTTGAGATTACAGACCATAAAGGATTCTAGTTTTAGTAAATACATTCATATATGTCATATTTTTATCAATATCAAAATCACGTGGGTTCTTGGTAGAGGGGTTGGTGCTCCTTTCTGTTGATGTAGATAAATCAGGGGTTGGTGGTCCTTTCTATTGGTGTAGATAAATTAGGGGCTGATGCTCCTTCCAGTGGGTGCCGGTAAATTGATTGTAAAGTTGATGCTTTGCAAAGGCTAGATTTGGATGGGAGTCCAAATAGTTATTTTTGGGGATGTAGCCAAATCGGTGAACCTCGGTACATCTTGTGTTGTGTGATGTTCTCTTGTTATACTTGCTTTATTTGGTTTTATATTTTCATTATTTTGGCTTTGAGTGTTGAATATTTAAGTTTTAAAGAGCTACACTGATTCACCCCCCCTCTAAGTGTCATTGTGAGACTAACAGATCTTTCATCTCAAACTATTTCATCATGGAGTGTTTGAACTCCATATTCATTTTAGTGTTACTACCCATAAATATTAGATCATACACATACAAACAAACTATGATAATGTCTACGCCATGCTTTAGGTAGTAAATATTAGGTTCACTTTTGCTTCTATTGAAACCATACTTGTTAAAATAGTCGTCAATATGAGAGTACCAAGCTCTTGGTGCTTTCTTGACGCCATAAAGTGCTTTTTTTAATTTATAAACAAGGTTCTCCTTACCTTGTTCTTGAAAGCATTGATGTTGTTGAACATAAACCTCCTTAGTCAAGTACCCATTCAAAAAGGTACTTTTCACATCCATGTGATGAATGTTGCATCCTTTGTGGGAAGCTAAGGAAAGAACATATTTGTTTGTTTCTTGTCATGCAATAGGAGCAAAGTTTTCCTCATAGTCAATTCCAAATTTTTGAGTAAAAACTTTTGCTACAAGTCTCGCCTTATGCCTCTCAATGCTTCCATCAACATTGAATTTGGTCTTGTAGACCCATTTACATCCAACACATTTTTTTCCTTTCGGAAGCTTTACTAGCTCCCAAGTATCATTATTTTTTATAGAGGTTATTTCATCTTTCATGGGTTCTTGCCATACATTATGAGTAGAAGACTTCTCATAGCTAGATGGTACTAGCTGTGCACTAGCCAATAAAGTATAATTGACTAAATCTCCCTTAGGATCATGAGAGTCATCATCCTTATACATATGCATATTTTCAAGTTGCTGCAAAATTGAATTCATTTCACTAGCTTGTCTTCTAGTGTATATTTTCTAGAAATTTTGATCCAACATTTGAAAATATGGATGATGTTGTAATGTTATTTTACCTCTTGATGGAGATTCAATATCCATCAACGAAGAACTTACTGATCATTGTGGAGGACTTGGAATGGTGGCTGATGTACTTGATATAGTACTCTTGCTTGGGTTTGGAGGGGGTGTGCCTTTGTTTTTCTTGGGAGGTATCTACTCTATTTATGAAAAACTAACATATTGGGATTCATCATCAACAAAAATTATTTGATGACCCCATTCTCCCCCTTCATCAAAAATTACATCCCTAGAAAGTACAATTTTATGTGTCTTTGGATTGTAGAGTCTATATGCTTTGGTAGACTCACAATACCCTACAAAAGTACAAGCTTGACTTTTGGGATCATGAGTCTTCCTTTTTTCATTAGGAATGTTTGCATATGCTAAAGAACTAAAAAATTTAAAATGCTTTACATTTTGTTTCTTTCCATACCACCCCTCATAAGGAGTGATGCCATATAAACTAGAAGTCGGACTCCTATTTAGAATGTATACACTGGTTCTAACAACATCAACCCAATACATATTAGTTAGAAGCTTAGTTTGTAGCATCGTTCTTGCCATCTCGACTATGGTGTAGTTATTTCTCTCTACCACACCATTCTATTTTGGGGTATAGGAAGTGGTGAATTTCCTTTTGATCCACTTGCTTTACAATATTTCAAAAATTCTTTTGAAGAATACTTGCCTCCTCGATCTGTCCTAAGACACTTTACATAAAACTCACTTTGTTTCTCTACATTGTTCTTGAAATATATGAAGCAATAAAAAACTTCATGTTTGTGTTTCATGAAATAGATCCAACACATTCTAGAGAAATCATCTATGAAAGTGACAAAATAGGAATTATTTCTGATACTCTTTGTTTACATTGGACCACAGATGTCTAAATGCACTAACTGAAGTGGATAACTGGCCCTTAATGCTTGTCCTATTGGAAAATTAGACCTAGAGTGCTTTCCCAAAGAACATACTTCATAGAACTCCTTATGTTCATTTATTTTGGGAAGTCCTATCACCATAGCTTGACAAGTTAACAATTTCAATCTGGCTAAATTAAGGTGACCATATCGCAAGTGCCAAAGCACACTTGGATTTGCGATAACAACATTTGCAAGTTGAGCTCCCCCTGGTTCTCCAAACTTGAGGGAAAATAACCTATTATTGGTCATTGGTACCTTTGTGATGACATGATTACAATTATTTTTATCGAAAATGACACATTGTCCTTTATCAAAAACAAGTTTGTAATTCTTCTTCATAATTTGCCCAATGCTTAGCAGATTGTGTTGGAGCTTTGGAGTGTAGTAGATGTCATTCAATTTCTTTAGGTTCTTTCATTGGAACCTCCATGGCTCCAATACCTTAAAATTGCAAGGCTTTATCATCCCCTAACTTGATGTGGGATTTATTGATATTCTCACAATGACACTGAGAGGGGGGGTGAATCAGTGTAACTATTTAAAAACTTGAATCTGCAACTCTTAAAACTTAAACATGCAAGCTTAAAAATAGATAAAGCAAGTATCACACAAGAGCATCACACAACACAAGATTTAACGAGGTTCACCGATGTGGCTACTCCTCAAATAATGACTGTTTGGACTACAATCCAAATCCAGTCTTTGCAAGGATTCACTCTTTACAAATTATTTTACCAGCACCCACTGGAAGGAGCACCAACCCCTGATTTTTTTGCTGCAACAGAAAGGAGCACCAACCCCTTTTTCCAAGCACCAACTTGGATTTCTATTTTTTGCAAAAATAATTGACATAAAAATGCCTTCACGTTTACAAGACCCTCACTGGTCTATAGCTCATACAATTTTATCTCACAGAAGCATAAAGAGACTTGTTAGAGACTCAATATCTTCTTTTCAAATCTAAAACCTCTCTGTTATTTTTACAAGAAAAATGTGCAGGTTTCAGTTCTCTTGTTGTTGTTCATGCAGCACTCTTACCACACCACGCCTTTTGATATATTCAATAAAGCACAGTTGCAGTAACCTTCTAACTATGCCTGTTCGATCCTTATATTCTTGATTTCCTCGAACGGCTCAATTCGAAACGGCTCAAATTTTCCCTCCAATTTTTCATGCATTCTCGGCTGTAATCAATCTGTCAAACCTTCTCTGACTCGTTCTGCCTTTTAGCCGCTTTCTTACTGACATATTCTGACATTCTTCTCTGCACTTTTTGACAGCCTTATTCTGCGTACCTCGGCTCTCTGATGTTCTTCTTTCTTCTCTTTTGAATACTGTGCGACCACTTTCTTCTGAGCGCGACTGTCATTTCTTGAAATATGCAACCTGATAATCAATTTCTCTGTAATCGTGATTCTTGGTATCCACCCTTGTAACGCCCGTTCTGACTTTTAATTTATTGTTCTTGTAACTGCCACCTTTGCCAGCACTGCTGCATTACGGCCCTGCAACAGCCGTTCTTTTCTTAAATGTGTTGTTTCGTATCTCTCTTCCTTGTAACTCCTAGTTAACTTGAATTTTCCGTAGCTTTTGCCTCACTTATTGCAACTCTGGCTCCAGCTAGCTCTTACATTATTGGCTGCATGATTTTCTTTTTCGCCCTTTTTGACACCTGTCACTGTGCATGCCTCTTTGGCTTTTTCCCGCCAAAACTATTACCTGTCGCGATATCGCGACATTTCTTCCAATTTGACTTTCTCTGGTATGTTGACTGTGAAAAACTGACTTGTCGCGATATCGCGACGTCTTCTGTCTCCTAGACTTCCTTTCTGTATGCAACCGTGAAAACATTACATGTCGCGATATCGCGACGTTTTCAGCCTCCTTCTTCTTTACTCGGCATACACCCACGAAAATGAGACATGTCGCGAAATCGTGACGCTTTCCACTTTCCTGCACTTTCCTTCGCTTGCCTCCGCGAAAATGATACATGTCACGAAATCGTGACACTTCTCAGTTTTGCTGACGTCATCTTCAATCTCATCGCGAAATCGCGACGCTTTCGGCTTCCTGCGGCTTTTCTTTCAACTTGTCACGAAATCGTGACACTTCTCAGTTTTGCTGACGTCATCTTCCGCTTTGTCACGAAATCGCGACGCTTTCGGCCTCCATACAATTCTCACTTCATGCAGCCGCGAAAACCTTACATGTAGCGAAATCGCTACACTCTTTTGACTTAGTATTTTTCTTTGTTGCAGCTTCCTCTTGCTTCTACTTGCTAAGCTTAGACTTGTAGCGAAATCGCTACCCCATCTTGTTCTGTGTTTTGCACTTGTAGCAAAATCGCTACACCTATCTCTCTTAATACCAACTTACAAAAGAATGACATGTAGCGAAATCGCTACACTTTCTTCACTTAGTACTTTTTGTTTGCTTTTGCCAGCGAAACTCAGACATGTAGCGAAATCGCTACACTTTCTTCACTTTGCTGCTTTGCCTCCAACATGTCACGAAATCGTGACAGTTTTCATCCTTGGCACCTTTGCTCCAAACTTGTCACGAAATCGCGACAGTTTCTCGACTTAGCCTCTTTCCTTCCAGCATGTCGCGGAATCGCGACAATTTTTCATGAACTTTCTCTCTCCTCCTTTTTGTCGCGATATCGCGACACTTTCTCATGCACTTTCTCTCTCATCCTTTTTGTCGCGAAATCGTGACAATTTTGCTTGCGCCTTCTCTCTCCTTAGCCATGTCGTGAAATCGTGACAATTTTGCATGCATTTTCTCTCTCCTCCGTTATGTCGTGATATCGCGACAATTTGGCATGCATTTTCTCTCTCCTCGATTTTGTCGCGAAATCATGACAGAAAACATGTCGCGATATCGCGACAGTTTTCTTCCTTGTCTTTTTTGCAAATTTTTGGATCTGGGTCCCCTCTGTTTTCCTTGAAATTCACTGCACTTGATCTGACTGACCTCTGAACTGCATCAACTGCACCATTCTATCTGTGTTGACAACAATGACAATACTTTTGCAATGCTTTTGCTGCACCTTGCTCAACAATCTCCCCCTTTGGAATTGTTGGCAACACACTGTAACCTTGCTCAATTTCTTCTCCCCCTTTGCCAATAATACCAAAGGGCTGCTGCAGACTCCCCCTGAGTCTATGCACAACATTCTCAGGCATAAATAATTTTAATGCTCCCCCTGAGAATGTGTTCCCCATAGCTAGTCAGTGCTTGGGAAGTGTGACTACTCCCAACTTACCCCTAAGGTATTCAAAAACTTCCTTGGGCAAAGGTTTGGTGAATATGTCTGCTACTTGCTCTGTAGTTGGAACAAACTCCAACTTGACCTCGCCTTCTGCAACTTTATCTTTCAAAAAATGATACCGGATTGCAATATGTTTGGTGCGGGAATGCATGACCGGATTCTTTGAAATGTTGATTGCACTAGTGTTATCACATTTGACTGAAATGGGCTCATTGAAGTGAATACCTAGATCTTTCAGTGTTTGTCTCATCCATAATATTTGTGTACAGCATGTTGTTGTTGCAATGTATTCTGCCTCGACTGTGGATAGAGAGACTGATTCTTGCTTCTTGTTGTGCCATGCCACCAATTTATCTCCAAGATAAAATGCTCCTCCACTTGTACTTTTTCTATCATCAATACATCCTGCCCAATCTGCATCAGAATATGCAAAAAGAGTGAAGTCCTTTCCTTTTGGATACCATAGGCCATACTCCATAGTACCTTTGAGGTACCTAAAAATTCTTTTCACAGCTGTCACATGAGTTTCTTTTGGACTAGCCTGAAATCTTGCAACCATGCAAACTGCCTGTAAGATATCCGGTCTTGTGGCTGTCAAATACAGCAGGCTCCCAATCATAGATCTGTACATTGTTTGATCAACATCTGGAGATTTATCATCCTTGCTCAACTTGCGACTTGTTGTCATGGGGTTGCTAACAAGCTTACTATCCTCCATAGTGAACTTTTTCAGCATTTCTTTTACATATTTAATTTGAGAAATAAAAATCCCTTTTTCAGTTTGATTAACTTGCAATCCCAGGAAGTATGAAAGTTCACCAATCATAGACATTTCAAATTCTTTCTGCATTTTGTTTGCTATGTCTTTGCATGATTCATCATTGCTGCTCCCAAATATTATATCATCTACATAAACAACAAGGACAATAAAATTGCCATTTTCAGTTTTGATATATAAGTTGCTATCAACCATACCTTTCTTGAATCCTTGCTTAGTGAGATAGCTGTCCAATCTTGCATACCAAGCCCTAGGTGCTTGTTTCAAGCCATACAAAGCTTTCTTCAGCTTGCAAACAAAGTTAGGATTGTCACAGAGTTGAAAACCATCAGGCTGTTCAATATATACTTCTTCTTCAAGATTTCCATTCAGAAATGCTGATTTTACATCCATCTGATAAACTTTGAAATTTCTATGAACTGCTAAAGCCAAAAATAGTCTTATTGCTTCAAGTCTGGCCACTGGTGCAAAAGTCTCTTCAAAATCAATCCCCTCAACTTGAGCATATCCTTTGCAGACTAATCTTGCTTTATTCCTTACAACTTGTCCGTCTTCATTCAATTTGTTTCGAAATATCCATTTAGTACCAATTATGTTTTTATTTTCAGGCCTTGGTACTAATTCCCAGGTATTATTTTTCTCAATTTGATCTAGTTCTTCATTTACTGCCTCCATCCAGCTTTCATCTGTGCTTGCTTCAATAATATTTTTGGGCTCAATACTGGATAACAGAGAATAGTTATTTACTACTCTTCTTCTTGTCTGAATGCCAACTGTAGGGTCCCCAATAATCTGCTCTTTGGGATGATTTTTCTGCCAGTTGCCTATTCTGAATTTCCTGTTTTCTTCTCTTTCCAAATCATCTGAATCTGATTTTTGTCTCTCTTCCTTTTCTTGATCTTCATCTTCTTCAATAAATTCTTCATAGGTTGGGTAGTTTTCATTATTGCTGATTTCTTGTTTCCTGCCTTCATCAACCTTCACATCCGCACTCTCCACAATTTTCTTTAGTCTTTTGTTGTAGCATGTGTAAGCTTTACTTTTTGTTGAGTAACCAAGAAAAATTCCTTCATCAGCTCTATCTTCAAACTTGCCAAGATTGCTTTCAGTTCTTTTAATGTAACACTTGCTGCCGAACACTTTGAAGTATTTTGTTGTAGCCTTTTTGCCAAACCACAGTTCATAAGGTGTTTTGCTTTCATGCGGCCTCAACATACATCTATTCCGAATGTAGACTACAGTATGAACTGCCTCTTTCCAGAACCTGTCAGCAATTTTGCTCTCTGTTAACATGGTTCTTGCCATTTCCTGCACAGTTCTGTTCTTTCTTTCAACTACTCCATTCTGCTGAGGTGTTCTTGCTGCTGAAAACTGTCTTCTTATTCCATGTTTTTCATAGAATTCTGCAAACTCATCTGAAATAAACTCTCCTCCTCTATCAGATCTCAAGCATTTAATTCTTTTTCCAGATTGATTCTCAACAAGATTTTTGAAGGTTTTAAACATCTCAAAGGCTTCTGATTTCTATTTCAGAAAGAGTACCCATGTCATTCTGGAAAAATCATCTATACACAGCATAAAATATTTGTATCCATTTATGCTTTCTGTCCTCATGGGTCCACACAAATCAGTGTGAATCAGTTCTAACGGCTTGCTTGTGAAATACTCTTTTGCTTTGAAAGTAGATCTGGTTTGCTTCCCCTTTTGGCATGACTCACAAATGTTGTTTGATGGTTTACCAATAGTGGGTATGTCTCTTACTGCTCTTTTCGAGCTGATTTTTACCAGATTATCAAAGCTTATGTGACCGAGTCTTTTGTGCCACAACCAATTTTCTTCTTCCTGTCCAACCAAGCAAGCTCCTTCTGAAGTCTCCGAGAGAGTATACAAATTTCCAGAAGTTCTCAGTCCAGTGGCTATTAACTTTCCATTTTTTGTCTTTCTTACTTCACAACCCTCCTTCTTGAAAATTACTTCATGACCTCTGTCACAAATTTGACTTACACTCAGTAAGTTATGCTTCAGACCTACCACAAAAAGAACTTCCTTAGAGTTGATTTTACCGTCACTTAACTTAACTGATCCTTTACCCACTATCTTTGCTCCATCATTGTTTTCGAATTTCACAGAACCGCCTTCGTATGTCTGTAGCTTATCAAACTTCTGTTTGTCTCCTGTCATGTGACTGGAGCATCCACTGTCCAGAATCCAAGGAGCAGATTTATTCTGTGCTTTGAGAGCTGTTTGAACGATCAGAGATTCCTTGTCTTTCTTCGGTTGTTCCTTTTCTTTCCACTGAGATTTGACAGCAGATCTGGTCACTTGCTTAACCTTCTCCCTTTCATTGGCTTGTGACAGTTTTTTGAGAAATTTTCTGTTCTGTTTTGATCCAGTTGATTGATACTTTCTTCCCTGGTATTTATTTCCTGCAAAAGAGCTACGACAATTCCTTGCAATATGTCCGAAGTTATGACAGTTATAACATTCTACAGCATAATCTATCAAAGGAGAAAAAATATTTCTACTAGTAAAATTTCTTTGTTCTACATTATATCTACAACTTGAGATTTTATGACCATATGCATTGCATTTAAAACAATAACCAGAAAAGGAACGAGTGTACCTGGTAATGGTTGTTGCCATGTTGTAGTAGGAGCCATGGGTCTTCTTCTTCTTTGATATGTGACTTTGGTAAATCCATCATTTGCAGAACTCCTTTCAAGCTTGGACTTATTGTTTTCTTTTGCTTGATACGGTTTGTCTTGATCAACCCTGATCTTGTCTTTATTCCTTATTGGTTCTACAGTTACAGCCTTTGAGTCCTTTGAGGATTCTCCTTCATCAAAGCCCAACCCAAATTTGATACCCGTAGGCCTTTGATCATTTAACATTTTATTCAGCTTCGCAGAACTGTCTTCAAATTTATGATGACAACTCAGTTTCCGATTCATCTCTTCTAGCTGCAACCTTAATCCAACTATGTCTTCTTCTAGCTTGTTGCACTCATTTATTTTCACGGTTAGCTGTGCTTCAAAATCTTTAGACTTTTTCTTATATTCTTCAGTTTGTACTTTCAAACTGATTATTAAATTGCTAGCATCCTCAAATTTCCTTGAAATATTTTTATTTCTTTTCCTTTCTGCACTTAACTCTTCAAGTGCAGCAACCAACTCACCTTCCAGATCTATCTCAGCCTCATCCTCTAATTTTTCTTCACACTCCTGGGTTTCTTCTGTTCTTTGTTCTTCAAAAGCCATGAACAAGGCTTCACCAGTTTCTTCTTCTGAGTCCTCACTGGAACTATCTTCAGAAGAGTCAATATTCTTTGAAATGAAGCTTTTCTTCTTGAAGTTCCTTTTTCTAAAATGTGGTTTCTTTTTCCAGACATTTCTTTCTTGGTGTGTCCCTTCATCACTTCTATTTTTCTCATTCATTGGGCATTTTGCTGCAAAGTGCCCGATGCCTCCACAGTTAAAGCACTTGAACGACAGCTTACCTCTGTACTTTCCTTTTCCCTTTACCAATTTTCTAACAAAATTTGCTTCAGTTTCATCTGTAGATTCTTCTTCCTCAGATTCTTGTTTAGATTTTATATTTTTCTCGTGCTTGAAAAGTTGCTTCTCTGTCTGAGGGCTTAGTTTGTCCAATCCTCATTTCATATGCTATTAGAGAACCATGCATTTCATCCATACTGAAAAAATTTAAATCTTTTGCTTCTTCTATGGCAGAAACCTTTGCATCAAACCTTTTATTGAGAGTTCTTAGTAC
The DNA here is from genome assembly GCA_028583015.1 of Wollemia nobilis. Classification (NCBI taxonomy): domain Eukaryota; kingdom Viridiplantae; phylum Streptophyta; class Pinopsida; order Araucariales; family Araucariaceae; genus Wollemia; species Wollemia nobilis. Next base: position 949,032 of record JAQPPZ010002362.1, read on the forward strand.
CTTCTTCACAACGACTGCATCTTCCATTTCTTCCCCGAGTCCTCTTATTGCATTGATGATTCCATTTACTCTCAACAGATAGGCTTCAATGTTCTCATCATCGGTCATCTTTAATGCTTCGAACTGGGCACGATGTGTTTGCAGCTTAGCTTCCTTGATTTTGCTATCTCCTTCATGAATGCTTTGCAGTTTGTCCCATATGTCTTTAGCAGATTTGCAGTTCATGATGCGTATCAACTCACTGTCTACTAATCCACACATAATAGCATTCTTGGCTTTCGAGTTGTTCTCAAACTTTTTCTTCTCAGCCGCATCTGTTGGAGGAACAGTGGGTATGGTGTATCCATTTTCAACAGATTCCCAAATGTCATAACCCAATGCACATAGATAAGTCTGCATCCTGAGTCTCCAGAAAGAATAATTTGTTCCATCGAACAGAGGAGCTTTGTTAGAAGAAAAACCTTCACCACCGGCCATTGTGTTTCTTCCAAGATCACCTTAGCTGATTAAGCTTGTACAGGTGCCTGGCTCTGATACCAATTGATATTCTCACAATGACACTGAGAGGGGGGGGTGAATCAGTGTAACTATTTAAAAACTTGAATCTGCAACTCTTAAAACTTAAACATGCAAGCTTAAAAATAGATAAAGCAAGTATCACACAAGAGCATCACACAACACAAGATTTAACGAGGTTCACCGATGTGGCTACTCCTCAAATAATGATTGTTTGGACTACAATCCAAATCCAGTCTTTGCAAGGATTCAGTATTTACAAATTATTTTACCAGCACCCACTGGAAGGAGCACCAACCCCTGATTTTTTTGCTGCAACAGATAGGAGCACCAACCCCTTTTTCCAAGCACCAACTTGGATTTCTATTTTGCAAAATAAATTGACATAAAAATGCCTTCACGTTTACAAGACCCTCACTGGTCTATAGCTCATACAATTTTATCTCACAGAAGCATAAAGAGACTTGTTAGAGACTCAATATCTTCTTTTCAAATCTAAAACCTCTCTCTTGAATTTTTAGAATAAAATTGCAGGTTTTAGTTCTCTTGCTGTTTTTCATACAACACTCTTACCACACCACGCCTTTTGATATATTCAATAAAGCACAGTTGCAGTAACCTTCTAACTATGCCTGTTCGATCCTTATATTCTTGATTTCCTCGAACGGCTCAATTCGAAACGGCTCAAATTTCCCTCCTAATTTTTCATGCATTCTCGGCTGTAATCAATCTGTCAAACCTTCTCTGACTCGTTCTGCCTTTTAGCCGCTTTCTTACTGACATATTCTGACATTCTTCTCTGCACTTTCTGACAGCCTTATTCTGCGTACCTCGGCTCTCTGATGTTCTTCTTTCTTCTCTTTTGAATACTGTGACCACTTTCTTCACGACTGTCATCTTCTTGAATATCAGCAACTATAATCAATTTCTCTATAATCATGATTCTTGGTATCCACCCTTGTAACGCCCGTTCTGAATTTTAATTTATTGCTTTCTTGTAATTGCCACCTTTGTTAGCACTACTGCATTACAGCCCTGCAACAGCCGTTCTTTTCTTAAATGAGTTGTTTCGTAACTAATTAACTCTTACATTATTGCATGCTTTCTTTATTTGACACCTGTCACTATGCATGCATCTTTGGCTTTTTCCTGCCAAAACTATTACCTGTCGCGATATCGCGACATTTCTTCCAATTTGACTTTCTCTGGTATGTTGACGAAAACTGACTTGTCGCGATATCACGACGTCTTCTGTCTCCTAGACTTCCTTTCTGTATGCAACCACGAAAACATTACATGTCGCGATATCGCGACGTTTTCAGCCTCCTTCTTCTTTACTCGGCATACACCCACGAAAATGAGACATGTCACGAAATCATGACGCTTTCCACTTTCCTGCACTTTCCTTCGCTTGCCTCCGTGAAAATGATACATGTCACGAAATCGTGACACTTCTCAGTTTTGCTGACGTCATCTTCAATCTCGTCACGAAATCACGACGCTTCCGGCTTCCTACGGCTTTTCTTTCAACTTGTCACGAAATCGTGACACTTCTCAGTTTTGCTGACGTCATCTTTCGCTTTGTCACGAAATCGTGACGCTTTCGGCCTCCGTACAATTCTCACTTCATGCAGCCGCGAAAACCTTACATGTAGCGAAATCGCTACACTCTTTTGACTTAGTATTTTTCTTTGCTGCAGCTTCCTCTTGCTTCTACTTGCTAAGCTTAGACTTGTAGCGAAATCGCTACCCCATCTTGTTCTGTGTTTTGCACTTGTAGCGAAATCGCTACACCTATCTCCCTTGTAACTACTACAAACTTTAGAAATCCGCTACACTCTTTTCCTTGCATCTTTAAACTTTAGCAAATCTACACAATAGAAAAAAACGACATGTAGCGAAATCGCTACACTTTCTTCACTTAGTACTTTTTGTTTGCTTCAGACATGTAGCGAAATCGCTACACTTTCTCGACTTTGCTGCTTTGCCTCCAACATGTCACGAAATCGTGACATTTTTCGTCCTTGGCACCTTTGCTCCAAACTTGTCACGAAATCGTGACAGTTTCTCGACTTAGCCTCTTTCCTTCCAGCATGTCGCGAAATCGCGACAATTTTTCATGAACTTTCTCTCTCCTCCTTTTTGTCGCGATATCGCGACACTTTGCGCCCTTAGTGCTTTTCTTCCAAAACTGTCGCGATATCGCGACACTTTCTCATGCACTTTCTCTCTCATCCTTTTTGTCGCGAAATCGCGACAATTTTGCTTGCGCCTTCTCTCTCCTCAGCCATGTCGCGAAATCGCGACAATTTTGCATGCATTTTCTCTCTCCTCCGTTATGTCGCGATATCGCGACAATTTGGCATGCATTTTCTCTCTCCTCGGTTTTGTCGCGAAATCGCGACAGAAAACATGTCGCGATATCGCGACAGTTTTCTTCCTTGTCTTTTTCTGCAAATTTTTGGATCTGGGTCCCCTCTGTTTTCCTTGAAATTCACTGCACTTGATCTGACTGACCTCTGAACTGCATCAACTGCACCATTCTGTCTGTGTTGACAACAATGACAATACTTTTGCAATGCTTTTGCTGCACCTTGCTCAACATTTATAAGTGGAATATAGTGTAAAAAATAATTCTTCTTTGCAACTCAAATGGTTGGAGCAACCAGTATCCAAAATCCATGTAGCATTTATATTTTTTTCTAATTGTCCATAAGAAAGAAAAATATTAGAGGTTTCATATTCTTCACCATATTTTCCATATTGACTGTTGCTACCTTGAGAATATTTGTACCAACAATCACGAGCAAAGTGACCTGGTTTACCATAGTTAAAACAAGCCTTTTTGGATTTGTCACCTCCTCACCCTTGATTTCCACTTCACCTTGGATTTCCACATCTATTTTGAATTTTACCTCTATTTTTATTGCCTCCTTTGTTGAGAGTGCCTCCTTTATAGTTTCCCCTTCCTCTACATCTTCTCTAACCTTTTCCTTGACCTCTTCCACGTCCTCTTCCAGCATTTTCATTGGATTTGAAGGCTTTATCATCGCCTCCATAGCTGGTTGAAGGAGATTCCTATAATATCTCTTCATGAGACATTAAAAAATTGATTAATGCATCAAATGTTAAAGTGGAAAGGTCTTTTGACTCTTCTATGATTATGGCTATGTGATTCCATATTTGAAGAAGTGTTTGCAATAATTTCTTTACAACTATTTCAGGTTTAATTTCCTCACCAAGAGTAACCATTTTATCAACAACTACTTTCACTCTGACGTAGTAGTCACCAAAATTTTCATATTATTTCATTTTTAGATTTTCAAAATCTCATTTCACTTGCTTAAATTGATCACTTCCCTGGAATCCATCTTTCAAAGCTTTACATGCAACTTGTGCAGTTATACAAGTGGTTATTCTAGGGAATATACTCTTCTCCAATGTTGCTTGGAGATGATAAAGAGCAGAAGAGTTGCTCTTTTTCCCTTTCCTTATTTTCTTATCTGCGGTACTTAATATTGCTCAGTCTGGATTGATTCACCCTTTTCCTTCTTTACAAATTGAGATCAAATATGGATTGATTCACCCTTTTCCTTATTTACAAATTGAGATCAAATCTGTATTGATTCACCATTTTCCTTCTTTACAAATTGAGATCAAATCTGGCTTGATTCACCCTTTCACTAATAGCTTGTTCTTCTTGCTATGGCGCTGCTATCACTTGATTCATGAAATTGTCTGCTACCTGTTCTTCATCGTCAATGATCAAGATTATCTCTGATGATTCTGGTTCTATAATTTCAATGGAGTCATTATTGTTGAATTGTGGATTTATTGGTGCTTGTGGTGCAAATTCTGACTGCTCAAATATGCTACCAAAAGAGTTATCCTCAGATTCTACCTCGTACCCTGAGTTCGAATGTCTCTGATGTTCTATTACTATGTTATGCAACTGACTAAAAACAATATTTAGTCCATAAGTTTACACTTTTTCATCAAAGCTTTCGAAGTTTTCTCTCACCAAAAGTGCATAGACGGCATGATAAAAACCACTTGATTGTATCATCTATGTGCCTTTAAAAATTTCAAGTTTTATTTTGCCTCTATTACAAAGAAATTTTAAGCCTCTCAGGCTTGTTACAAAAGAAAAAAATTTCAGCTTTTAAGCCCCTTAGGCTATTACAAAAAATGTTTCATCACAATATTGATTCCTTGAATCAGGTGCAATGCTCACTCTTTTACACAAATTGCCTCTTAGGCAATATTCTCAATTTTTGCTTTTATAGTTTACTTTCAAAATTTTTTAAAAAGCTATTTTAATAACTTTGCATTTAATAATTAAAAAACTTGCTTTCCCTTAAAAAAATAAAAAAAAATAAATACTTTTTAATTATTAAATAACTTTAAAAAAAATTATGAAATAAACTTTAGAAGAAATAAACAAACGTTTTTTTAATAAAAAATTTATCTTCTGCTGCGAGTCAAACTCCCAACCTATGGAAACCAACTGAGCTGAATTTCCAACTCGGATACATCAAATTTTAGCAGCTCCAAGGCATTCGTATGCCTTATACTATTTATCAATGTGGGATTCAAATATTTCTTGATGTGGGCTTCAAAAAAAATATGTCGTTGTGATTCGAACCCACGACTAGTTGCAAGCTAAACACCTCATTTTCCACTTGAGCTACTAGCTAGATTTGAAATCAAAGTATGCTAGCTTATATTTAATCATACGCGGTGCTTATGTTTTTTTTTAAATGAAATAGATTTGTCCCACATTCACTAGGATTATGCACTGATAAGGGTTTATTACCTTGAGTGCTCACTACCTTAGTCGATTGCCTTCGAGAAATCGATCCTTGCCATTTTTGCCATGTGACCTCCAATCACACCTTGCCATGTCGCATCCCCGAACAACCAAACTATTACGCTATCCTCTACTCAGTAGCCACCATGTGTTGCATTGTAGTCATCCACATTAGCTAATTTGTTCCTTTTATCCACATCAGTCAGATCTCACCTTGTTGTCCACGTCAGTCAGATCTCGCATCGCTGTCACATCAGTTAGGTCCCTCAAGTTTCAAGCCTACAGGCCCTCCTGGTCTACCTTGGGTTTTGAGCCTACAGGCCATCTTGGTCTACCTTGATAGCCTAGCTTCAAAAAAACCCTCCTTGGCTTCAAAAATTGAGCTAGATCAGTCAGATCTATCTCCTCAAAAATTGTGCCCACCTTCGACCCTATTCGCTTGGCTCCCTATCTGCTCAGCTTTGATACCAAGTGTAAATTGAGATTGCTCATTAATTAAAATAATAAAAATTTACAAGCTTATATAATGTGCTAACATATAGTTAGAGAAAATAAAGGAAGGAGAGGCAAAAACAATTTTTAATTGAAGTCTATAATATCCTTGCCACCCAAGCTGCCATCCACTGTGCCGACCACATTATCATCCACTGTGTTGACTAGGTTTCCGTCCATTGAGGTAAAAGGTAAGGATAAAATAAATTTTAACTTCCAACACTTCTAACTGGTATTTCCACTCATTAGCCTTTTGAAACCTTTCCTACCAACTCTTAGCCTCTTTTCTCAAAGCTTTCTCTATTTATTTTTTATCATTGAGGCTCCTTTTAAGCTTTTCAACTTGTTGTTTTAGCTTATCTACCTTCTCTTTAGCTATATCAGTTTTCACATAAAAGGTATCTAACTGAGCCTTGGAAATCCCTAACTCATCCTTAGCAGGAAGCTTGTCAATATCTTCTATGATTTCCTCCACTCTATAATCTTAAGCAGTCATTTTATTTTTAGGTTTGCTCACTTGCAAAATCATAGACCTTGAAACCCTTTGCCTAGTGACAGGGTTAACATACATACTTTTTCTTGTCATGACCATCCTATTGGAATGTCGGGTAAGCTTCTCTACCCAATAGTCATTTATGCTCTAAGTGGTTGCCTGTTATTTTTGTATCTATCATTCACACTCTTTCTTAGTCTCATCCTTTTAGTGATGGTCATCGTCATGTCAACTACAACCTCAACTTTATCAAGGTAAGGTACTGACGTCCTGTCGTCCAGAGTTTTGAACTTTAGAACATCTTCTGTGGCCTTTGTGGGAAATTTATTAGGAGCCATCTTGCATTAGTAGGATTTTGTGCACTGTAATAAGTGGGGAGAACTTCAAAATGTTGTGCTTCTTAACAACCTTGTGGTTACTAAATAAACCTTGCGCATGACTTCATTACTTTTATCTCTTGGAATGTGCATATCATCTGCCATAAATGCAACTACTGCATTATATCTTTGCTAGCACACTTCACCATCCTTCCATTATTTATTTGATGGCTCAAAGGTGGCGTCCTATCTTCTTATTGGTCAAATTTTGAAATTGCATTGCCAACTCATCGTATCCCTTCGGCTACTCTTTGGTCCATGCGTGAGTTTGTTAGAATTGAATGGGGGAGCATTATTTAACCTCCACGTGTTAGATTGGAACTTGTTGTTTGGATTTGGCCTGATTCCTCTTTGATATCTTAAGAAACTTTTGAGTCTACTTTGGTACTTGAAGCTTGCATGCATGACACTCTACCTCAATTCCACTTCGACTATCTCCAGCTTTGAGAGGTTCCCAAATTAGTGTCATTATTTGTCCTTCTCTATGAGGGATAGAAAATGATAGAACACTCCACAAAAATCCAAAATTAACCATGCGGACTTGAGGGTAGAATGCCATTATGGACATTTTTACACAACATCATGTACAGAATGGAACATCACCATGCATTTGGCCAACATTTAGTCCTTTCTTGCAAACTTTCTTCTTCTTTTTTTTTTTTTAAATTTCTTTGAATAAAATAATTACAAAGTGTAGAAAATAATCAAATACAAAGTGCAAAAAATAAGGGGAAATATTTGTACAATGTATATACATATGTTACAATGAGATCACTTCTTACATATAGTAGATCTTGAGGTGGAAACCATTCACCGAAATTGGTTGTATATTTCCCTATGGATTCTTCAACTGAAATACATTAGACTCTTTAGCTTCCACTATTTCGAAGGATCATCCCAAAAGGAATCAAACATTTCATGCTTGCTTGGTTTTGCCCTGTCAACATTCCATCTGAGAACTGACTCTCCAACTTGGAGTTTTCTGAACCTAGCCTTTTTATCAAAGCATGCTTTAATGTCTGATGAATGCTTTTAAAAATGATCATATGCTTGATTTCTACTCTCTTCCAATCCCAGCAAGTGTGTCAACCTGGTTTTTACTAGATCATCCTCCAATTCTTCTTTTGTACTTAAAAGCTTAACACGTTAGGATATCTAAATGAATTGGCAATACGACATCTTTTCCATATACTAGTGCATAAGGAGAAGTTTTGATGGAAATTTTAATAGTAATCATGTTTGCCCATAGATCATGGTTGAGCAATAGGTGCCAATTCCTTTTGTTACCTTCCAAAGATTTTCTCAAGATCCTTAATAGGTTATTGTTTGAAGATTATGCAAGTCCATTACCTTATGGGTAATAATTTGAAGTATTTTTAAGAGTGATGCCATACTTGATGGAAAACTCAATGTACTTGGCTCCTATGAAAGTAGGGCCATTATCACTCACCAAATCTTCGGGGACTCCAATTCTGGAAATCAAATTCTCCATAAAGTTGATCATAACTTACTGGTCCGTCCTCTTTGTAGGAATGGCCTCTACCCATATAGTAAGATAGTCTATAGTTGTCAAGATAAACTTATGGTTTGTTGAATAATTAGGATTTATAACTCCTATGAAATCTAATCCCCATTGTTGAAAAACCTCCTCAACTTGAATAGGTTTTAGAGGAGATGAAGCATTTCTAGTTCTTCCAACATACCTTTGAAATTTGTCACAAGCCTGAGTAACTTTAAAAGCATCATTGAACATAGAAGACCAATAATAGCCTGCTCTTATTATCTTCAAAGTTGTAACTCTGCCCGAGCTATGACCACCTGCTGACCCTCCATTAAATTATTCTGAATATTTTTTGTTCGTCCTCCTTCAAAAATTTTAGGATAATATCATCCAAGTTTTTTTTGAACAACCCTTCAAGTAGTAATACGTATTTAAGTTCATGAATTCTATAACTCCTTCTTTGATAAGGATTCAGGTCATGTGGGTAGATCCTAGTTTAGAAATACCTGGTCATTTTCTCGATCCAATCAAAATTTAGAGTGTGTACAATCTATATTTGATCCTCTTCTATTATCTGATAAGCTGCCATTTATGCCAATGCTGAAGCGTCTGTCAATCCTTGGCACAAAGCTCTACCTCTTACCAGCTTGATGGGATGTATTTCTACATCATATTCTTGGATCTTAGTAATCCAACTAGCTCTTTTATAACCTAGGTCACCTTGTAAGATAAAACTTCTTACATCTGGATGAACCACATATACCGAGATTTTGCTCTATACCAGATATTGTCTAAACTTCTTTAGCGATTTCATCATAGCAAACAATTGTATTTCAATAAAGTTACATTTTACCTAATAATCATGTAAAGTATTACACCAAAAGAACATAGGGTGTTCATCCCCTTGATTATCTCTCTAGGTGAGTACCGAGGCATAACTCTCTTCAGCTCCATAAGCATAGAGAATAAAATATTTAGTGAAAATAAGATTTATCTAGACTGGGGCTATTGCAATGGATTACTTTATGATCTCAAAATATTACTTCATAACCTCAGTCCACTTGAACTCTATCTTTTTCTTGAGTAGTTCAGATATAGGCCTCACTTTCTGTACAAAATCAAAAATAATTGAGTAGACGAAATTGATTTCACCTAGGAAGGACTACAAGGTCTTCTGATTAGTAGACAAAGGAATAGTTAGAATTGCTCTAATTATTTCTATATCTATGGCCATACCTTCCTTTGAGACCACATGGCATAATAGTTTTCCCTCATGTACTGTAAAAAATGACTTCTTAGGATTCAGTGAGATACCGAATTCTTTGCATTTTTGAAAAACTTATTCCAAATGAGATAGATGATCATTTTTCTCACAAGAAAAAACCGTCATGTCATCTAGGTAAATCAGAATAACTTTTTTTATAATTGTACCAAAGGTATAGTCTATGGCCCTCTAAAATGTAGCTCCAACATTAGATATACCAAAGGGCATTCTATGATAGGTAAATGTACCTCATTTTGTGGTGAATGTTGTTTTTTATTGGTCTTTGTCTTTTACCTAAATTTGGTTATATCCAGAGTATCCATCCAATAGTGAGAATATTTTTGCTCCAGCCACCACTTGTACGATATGGTCAATCTGAGGGAGGGGTAGTGATCCTTGAGGGATGCTTGATTTAGATTTCTAAAATCTACGCATAGGCGTATATCCCCATTCTTCTTTCTTATGGGTTACAAAATTGGCTACCCAAGTGGAATGTTTTATTGCATATTTTATCCTAGCCTTTAGTATCTTTAAGAGTTCCTTTCTCATAATGGCTTCTATCCTCAGATTGATAGGCCTCTATTTTGGTTAGAATGGTTTAGCATCGGGTTCTAACTCAATAGTATGTAGGATAATCCTTTTGTCATACACCTTAAGGTCTTCATATGACCAAGCCACAATGTCTTGGTATTTTAAGCATGAAATTTTAATCTCTTCTACTTCCTTAGGTGAACACTGGATCCCAATATTGAGCTTCTTTCTTATTCTGAACTCCACTTATTTATAGATATTTTCATTGACCTTCATGGCTCCAACCTTATTTCTATATTCATTATCAAATATACTTTAAAGGGTGACCAATGCCCTTGGAATATGATTTTTTATTAGTTGGATAAAGTATTGTTGATCTATTTCCTCCAATTATTCCTATTGGAAAGTTGAGAGGCATGCTTCTCTTATCATAAAATCTAAATTTTGTTCATCACTTTCAAAAACTTGCTAGAATATCTGCTTGTCTGGAACTGCAGGTCTGAAAACCATTTTATTTCCCTTGGTTTTCTTAGTTTTGAAATCTATAGGAGGATTGAAATTAGCTCTCTTCATTGCAAATGAATCTTCCAGGTAATTATCTTCTCTAGGCACAAAACTTAGATTCAGGGCGTCAAATGAATCCATTAGGTCCCATACCCTGCTCCTATAATATTTTGAGTAATTGTGCTTATTGTTGTACTTATTCCTTACATGATGGACTATCAACTCAGAATCACCATAAATGTTAAAAATCTTGATGTCCATGCTTTATACTTTCATCAATCCGAGGCATAAAGCCTCATTCTCTACAAAATTGTTAGTACATGACCATGTCAATATGTAAGCAAAATTATTTATCCCTTCTGACTGTGATTGTAGAACCACACCAGAACCTTCACCATTTCTATATTTAACACCATCAAACTACATAACCCATATTTCCTTGTTTCTTAGGGATTGATTAGAAATAGCAGGGAGTTTATTTTCCAATTCAGTTGTGATGTTGTATGTATCCATACTAGTTCTAAATTGACTATAGTATTCTCTTAAAGGCAACTCATATTCAATGTGTAGCTCCTCAATTTTTTCCACTAGCTCAAATTCCTCCAAAGGATTAAGATTGCACATATCTTCTTCAATATTTTTAATATGATAAGCAACTTGTTTCTCAGGTGTTATCCCTATCCTTTTTCCTTTGAAAGGGATTGCCATGCTAGAATAATCCATGTACATACATCCCATTAGCTTTACAGTATATTCTCTTGAGAGGCATAACCTGAAATAGGGTTCTAAGTCCACCACCACTATTTCCTGCACCATCATTACCTCGGGAGTTTTGTGCAACCTCATCAGTACATATTTAATAACCCCAACTGTCTTGATAGGTGTCCCATCTAGTTATAAGAAAGGATATATTCCATACCCATTTCTTCACAGAAATCCTTAGGCATAACTGTGGTTGATGCTTCTAAATCAATCATACAATTTTGGACTAGCCATCCTTCCATTCATAAGGATATGTAGAAAGGGGGAGGTTTGGTTTTTAGAACAATAGGTGTCATTTCTTTATTTTTTTGTGGTATACTGAGGATTGTGGTGGTTGATATGTTCTGGGGATTTTTGCTGAGGGAATCTTTAAGCAGGTCAATATAGCCTGGAATGAAAAGAGTGTCATACAAGCTAGCTTTTTATGGAATCATTTTCATATCCTCAACAATGTTGTGCTCAGACTTGGTCAGGGATAGTCTTTCCAGTCCTCTATCTGGATCACCATATTTCATTTTTTATTGTTGGGTTACCTATAATATTTATCTTTTGGTAATAGAGGGGAACTTGAGACTTTATTGATCCTCACCCTTGGATTTCATTCTGTCTCCTTCTATTTCTCTTTTGGGATTTTTATGGAGACTATCTGTCTTCTCCTTCCCTCTAGCTTGAGGAAAAGAAAAAGTGTCACTACTTTGAGGGGGTAAGTCAACTTTATTTTGATAAGGGGTTTAGAATTGTCCCATATTATGGGGGTCTACTTGTAAATATTTCTTTCTAGACCTTGTCATAACAACAATCAGACTTTCTTCCTCTAACTCCTTTTCGACCATTTTTTGATCAAGGTGCCATAACATACTAACCCTACATTTCTAATTCCTTTTAGCTTGATCCATAGATTTTTGAACATGGTGTTGATACATCACACAAGATTGTGAGTCATGGGGGTCATTGCATACCAAACACCAAACATTTGCAATAGTGGTATATGCAGAACACTCCAACTCCTCATATGTTGCATTCACCATAACCCAAGTACTATTACTAGGACCAGGCATTTGATCTTTGTTTACATATGGTAATATCCTTTGTTGTGACCTTTCTTGATATATATTTTCCATCGAATTCATTCTATTACTCAGAGTTTTCATGGTATTTTGTATATCTAGAATAGCAGATAATTCTTAAGAAGGTTGAGAAGCAAGGGGAGGAAAAGGAGGTGTGGAGGATATAGGTTTAGACCAAGGAATCAGATTCATTTGTGGAGATGGAGATGGTAAATAAAGGGGGTCCATGTAGGAGGAATTTGTGGATTGCTCATGGCTACTATTGATTTTTGAGTTATAGGGCAACACGGTTTTGGGGAGAATTATTCCCACATTGATCAGGATATTTTCATCATGAACGACTGCATTATAAACTTAGGCGAAGGTTTCTACTCCATATTGTTGTGTTTGAAAACCTAGCTCTGATTCCAGGGATCAAATATAATACATGTAAGTCAGACATGCAGCTGTTCTAGCAATGGGGGGAATTCTCTTCCATGTTCTATTAAATATCAAATTAAAATTTGAGCATAATAAAAATTTTCTTCATCTTCCTTCATTGATGAGGAAGAGAAGGGTTGAATTTTCTCACCCTAAACGATGAGTATCATACTCATCTTGGTACTTAGGTTGTTGTAACTGATCATTTTGCCCTATCTAATATGTGTACTCTTGATCTTGTTGGGCATTGAATTACACTGAGTTTTCACTCAATATTGCGGCTGTCTATCTTCCTAATTTTTGTCTAGGATTGCATCCGATAGCTGCAGCTCAGCACTCAATATTGGATGGACCAAAATAGGGGTTTCCAATCCAACCTCCAGAGTAGGTTGGTTTCTTGTCAACTTAGCGAGTTGTTGACACAATTATGCTCACTTAGGGTTTGAACTCTAAGGTAAGAGAATTTTAGGGCTAGAGATATGTGGATAATAGTGGATAGATAGGTTAAGAACATTTCACTATGATAAAAATCTCCCAAAAAACCATGCTAAGGACATATACTTAGATCAACATTTATCCCAAAATAGATTGTTTCATATATTAAATCACAAGAGAGAAATGTTGTAGCAAGCAATATCAATATCCAAGTAATGATAATCCAAATAACAAAATTCACTAAACACCTATATTTCACATAAATGTACTTCCTAACCACATAGAATGAATTCGAAAGTAGATGTCAATTACTTAAAACAACTAGTAATCCAAAATTTGGCACAAACTAACCATCAAAGTATTTACAAAAATGTAACTAATAAATCCGAACTTCTGACATCAAGCATGAGAATACGAACTTGAGGTGAAGATCAATGTATTTATCCTTTCATTTAGATCTTCAGGAATATTTACAATGGTACAGGCAAAAACGCTAGAGCCGACCCTTAAAAATGAGGGTCCGACCTCTAATTATAGTTTTCTTATTAAAATAAACAAGAAATAATACCAAATATCTTGTTCCAACAACACAACAAAGATATTTAGCTGACATTAGCTCATTGGTCTATCCTTTAGGAATTTCGTTGAAGGAAAGTCTGCCATGGTAGCTTGGGGTCTCTGCAACTTGATGATCGCTTAGTGGAACTAAATTTTAGACTATTAAAGATCATGCATCTATGTCGATCCTTCTTGGGATTGAATTACCACCATCGATATGTAACCACCTCTAGTTCGATCTTCTTGGAAAACCCTCGATCCTTCATCTTCCATTCGATTGTTATAAATTCTAACGTAGCAATATATTTTAAACCACCAAGATTTGGTAGCTTAACCTCCACCGTTGATTCTCTTCATCACATGATTTAGATTCAATCCGGCACAAGCTAAATGCCATTCCGCTTTAAAATTGATGATATCATATTTTAATTAGAAGCAACAAAATCTCCAATCTAGATCTCTGATATCTAAACATCAAATCCTCTCTAGGATCTATCATATTCAGCATTATATTCTTCAATATGCATTAGAATATTGATGACATCACCTCTTTCTTATAGCCTTTATGGATTTCATTTCGGATAGAGCAAACGCTAATCACCAATCCGGGTTCGGAGCTAGTCACATACTTCTTCCATCATGAATCCACACTTTCATTATTCCGTCACCCTATCTTATCTTCATTCTAGAAAGGAAAGACTTGTTCATTCTACGAATCACCAATCTGCACTTTTTTCTAGTGGCATCATCATCTCCTTGAAACTTTTGTGGATATGAAGGTAGAATTAATCTGGAGTCAAAAATAAAAGGACCTTCCTGAAATTAGATATTCAATATACAAAGATACCATTCCACATTTTTTTTTGACTGACATCATCGTATCTTAGGAAATTTTGTGGATTTGAGATCTGCCATCATTCTAGAGCTGAAGTGAAATCACCCAAAATCTCTCCAAACATGAAAAATTCACTAACTGTTGAGCGGATTCATATATTTTGACCTAGTTTCGCTTCAAATAATACTGCAAGGTTTGCAGTATGATGATTTTATCACTTAGTTAAAATTATACAAAATTTTACTAAATATGTGGCCATTTTGGGCCTACATATCTTACCCATAGGTGGGTGTGGTAGACTTAGAAGGCACACAAATGCGTGGTATTTATTTATCTATTATAATTTGAATGCATGGTTTCCATTATTTGAATAAGGTTTGTGAAGTATCTAAATATGGGAGGCATGTTCCCTAATTAGGATCAAAACCTATAGGGGTAACTCGCATAGGGGTCCCTTGTAGGTGAAGTTCCTGAATAACTATTCTGGGACATGGGCAAGTAGGAGGCTGCCAAAGAGGTATAAACATGTCCTTAGGGATAAATTAGAGATGACTTGTGTCTCCTTGTCTACTCTTTGTAGTTTCATCCCTTGAATGGGCTTGGCTATGGATGCACACCATAACTACTTCCTATCAAACCCTATGTGGTTATATCCTTTACAAATTTTAATGATGCAATACACAAGAATGAAAAAACACAATAAGGCAAGTGTTTATCTTTTTTAAAGATTTATGTGTTCTCTAAAACTATTTTGTGTGTTTTGATTTATTGTTTGCAAAGAAACATTTTGTCATGTGTTTGGCTTTTGTTGGATGAAAATTTTATGTTAAAGGTATTTCACCTATATACTTGTAGCTCAAAAATTCGTAATAAAAGTCCTGTCATGTGTACCAACCAAAATATGGAGAGGAAACCCATACCCGATTAGGGAGCACATGTCCTACTAGTCCTCACCCATATTGACCATGGGTAGTGATGACCCTTATTAAGAGGAATGTGTTCTATTTTCCATGGCTAAGATGGTTCTTAGAGCCATATTTGACCAATAAATAGGGTTCATATCAATCATGTGATCCAATGGGTGGAGATGAAGCCCACCGTCATTGGTATCTATTAGTGGTTAGGGATGAAGTCCAACTCACTAATTTTAAAATGTGATGTGGTGTGTGTGGTTCATTTTGTACTTAAAGAAAGCAAAACAATAGAGCACTCAATGATATTTCACTAAATGCAAATATAGTGTTTCAGTTTTAGAAGTATTAAACAAAAATTGAACCTACAAAATATATTCCCTAAATGGCAACCTACCCATTAGGTAGATCACAATCAATCAAACCACATAGATGTAAAACAAAAGGAGCAAGAAAAACCAAATTTTGGATAGTAAAAATGCAAAGTAAAGGTCAAAGTGCTTACCTTGAAATCCTAAGATGTTGTTTTTGGAAATTTGAGTTGTAGACCCGCTATTTTATGGTCATATTGGGGTGGGATGAATACAAATTTGGGGGCCATCCCTAGGTGGGACAACTGTTGTGGGCCTCCATATTTTTAGGCTAAAATGACCAAAACCTACAATATTTCAAGAGAAAAAACAAGGTCAAAACTTAGCTAAATTTAGTGGGACAGGGGTCCCTCCATGATCGCCATTGTAGAGCAAAAAAAATGACACACCTAAAAATGATAAATGAAATGCATCTATTGCTCTATTGATCTAAGCACTACAAAAGTGACATTTTAAGTAAGCATGAAAGATAAATAAGTAAAAGAAATGGGGATATTCTTTGTATTATTTGATTTGTCAAATTCATGGTTACAAAATGTCCCCTTGAGGGCTCTAAATTGATACAAACATTATATATGTTCCAAAGGAATAAATCCTTTTAGAAATTTAGGTGCGCTCCAACATCTACCTCACACTCATGAATTTAAGGGTATGATTAGGATATCGCTGTGATGGCCTATCCTTCATCAAACTTAAAGATCCTTCCTTGTGTGTTGTGATACCTAGATCTACATACAAATAAGTTAGATTTGTTAATAGAATGTATGAATTGAAATGGAATCAAAGAGATATATACGATAGTAATCTTGAAATAGAAAATGTATAATAAACACTACAAAACTGTTCCAAATGCTACAAAAACTTAGGATCATACATATAATGTACTCTGGATATGATATAAGAAATAACAAAAAGAAAATTGCACACATATTTATGGCCATCCTTGGGTGAGCCATTCATGATTGCAAAACAAGAAATGCATGATAACAACTACAAAAAAACTAAAAATTGCACCAAAAATTAACATAAGGTATAAAATATACTCTAGAATTTATCTATGCAAAAATAGAAGAGAATTTATGCCTCGATTCATGGCCATCCCTGGGTGTGCCATTTAGGACTATCACAATTTGGGTATTGTCCTAGGGTGGGATGACCACAAAATCTAGTGGTTTTTTCCACCAAGTCTTATGGTATTTGGTCTAAGATACTCCTATGGGTGTTATTATCAAATTTTGGGATTTTATTCACTCAAATGGGTTGTTTTTTTAAATGGATTATGTATTTTAGAATCACTTGAAAACCTCCTTCGCTCAATGGAGATCTCAAGGAAAAATACATAGTAGATTGGGGGTAAATATTGATATCACTTTATGGTGAAATATTGCAAAGAATCCTCCTTAGAATTAGGTGGAATGACTCCAATTTATAGCTCAAGTGAGCACATGGTCAAATGGGCGTGCTTGGCCATGCGATGCAGGTGCTACCATTTTTCCAAACCTTGTCATGCATTGAGCGGGGGAGAGTCTCCAATTTAAGCCTCCAATTTACAAGTTGGCATGAGATTTATGCACCCTTAGATTGGCATGCTTCAATGGGTGGGGTAAAAGGTATAATCTGGGTGCCATTTTTCTTACCTTTGACCTTTTAAAGGTCCAATGCCATGGACATCCTAAGGTGGGATGATCATGCCTACATGGCCCAAAACTTCCCAAAAGTGGGGTTGAACATCCCAAAAGTGGCTAGGACCACTATTTAACATTTGAGGGTTGCCCAAGGGGGTCTTATGGTATTTATTAGAATTTTTCCTGGCAGTATAATGGGATTGATGTGATTTTAGTATCTACAGATGCCCCTTTTTGGGATGCATTGTGTGCAACACATTACAAAGCAAAAATAGATGACTAAAATGTCAAATGATTAAGGTTATTCAATAAGCTAGTCAATTTGAGATACCCCAATCATGGAAATAGAATGCATACCTATATCCTTGCTTCTGATGAGCTAAGAAACATGATTCAAGTATAACCTTTCGTGACAGGCTTACTTGATCTTGGATATTGTTTAGTCATGAAGAGGCAAGACCTATGCTCCTTCATGCTTCCATGCACCAAGAATTTTTTTAATTGAAATTTTTGATTTTTTTTGTCCCAAGAATGGGTATTATTGTTTTTTAAATGATTCACTGATGAATGTGATTTGCATGATTGAGTGTCTAATTATTGATTTTGATTATGATTTCGTTAATGTAATATATTCTAACACGATTCACTAACGAACATGATTTGCATGATTGACGTAATTTTAGTGTCTATAGTTCAAATAATGTAATATATTCCAACACCCCCCTGTATTACATTATTTGGTTATTGAAGATTTCAATCTTCAATATAGATATTTATCTTCAGATGTTCTTCAGCTTGATCTAGTCATTTGTATTCTCTTTAATTCATGTTGTACTGTATGTTTGCTTTGTCTGGTTCTTCTTCTTCCTTATTGGATTCATTACTTTCATGAATGGATGTACTATCACCTGATTCTTGCAATAGTATTTTATATTTGCTTTTATCCTTGTCATCATTCTTTGATTCCTGTATAGAATCTTATAAAAATACACTTAGAGCATCATGATATTATTTTGAGTTAGTAGAACTTGAAGTAGTGATACTACACCATGATTGAAATATATTTACTAGGGATGATTCATCCATTTCTATTTTTAGTTTATGTAATTCTATCAGTCCTCTCTGTTCTAAATTTTCATCCTTATAACATTTGAATGTGAGTAATTCCATGTATACTATATTTCCATATTCTAAAGGAATTTAAATATTATTCTTTCCATTATCATTTGCTTCAGTGAGTCGAGCATATCGATAATGGTCCATTATTTCAAATATGTCTCTTAAAGCATCACTATGTATCCTTTTTGAAGTAGGGTCTAAGTTACCTTCAAATTTTATAAGTGAATTCATAATTCCACTTTTTACGATTGCTCTTTCATTTCTAATAGTGTTATTCAGATCATTGTTTATCATATTACTTGAGGTAGATATCCTTATAAATCCCTAATATCAATATAGTCCTTTCAATTCTATGTTTTGTATAACACCTTTTATCTCCCTAATATTTGAAAGGTAATGTAATTTTAATATCAATTCTATCAATTAATGTGTGCAATTTTAATCCTTTACAAATATTCAAATCTCTAATAATTTTGAACTTAGAGATTAATCTTATCAAATGCAATATCTTTATGTAGAACTACTTTTATCTCCCAAATTTATGAATAAAATATTTTACACTAAATTTCATAAACTAATTTGAAGTACGATTCTTTATTCCTTCAACTCTAGAAATTTAGAAAAATAATATTTGAAAAATTTTGTAATCCTAATTTGATGTCGTATGCCTTATTTCTCCAACCTTAGAAATTTTGCAATATATTAACTTTGTTTTGTAAATCTAAATATACAATTTTACAAAACTTAATTATAATGTTTCTTCAACTTCAAATAACCTTCAAATATGCAATATTCATATATTTTTAAGGTTCTATAATGTTTATCACTCCACTAGAAAACTTTAAATATTTAACATTAGAATATATTCCTTTAATACTTATTTATCCTACTAATATATAAAATTTAATATGGTGGTAAATATTACCTTAATAATTAAGGCACTTCTCCTTTACTTTTTGGGTACTTCTCTTGACTACTGGACGCTTCTCTTTGACTACTAGGCAATTATCTTCTGCTCAACTTTGCTTAGAATCTGCTATGTATGGATCTTGGAAGATGCTTTGACCCTTTCTTTAATGCTCCTACCTTGAATTTTCTATGTATGGTTCTAGACTTTGCTATATAAGTGCTTCCACTCTTACACTTTGGCTATATGAGCACTTATCCTTTCTTTTCCTGAGTGCCACATGTTGTAGGTGCTATAATATGCTTTGACATCCTTCTAGGTGGTGCCAACATTCATGAAAGAGTAAAATGGACACTTGAAACAATATTCCTTACTTTTTGGGAGTTAATAAACCTTTCTTGAGTGCTAGGTGATGATGTAGAGCATTGAGCACTCTTCTTTCCTAGATATTTACGTTATGGTTTATTTTCCAATTTTTACCCTTGTGCCAAATGGTAATATTTCCTTTTATTTCTTAGGAAAAGTGTTACAAACTTTTATGCATGCACTCCTTTCTCCAACGTATGAAATTACAAGGCTTTTCAACACCTTTTTCTTTTCACTTTCCTCCAATGTATTCTTGCTTCTTTGTAACTGCACTTTGTGAGGTTTCTTCTCTCCTTGGATGATGGTGGACATGTTCATGGATGGCTCCAGCTATAATACCTCTTGTATGCTCCAATGATGGCCCTATGGTATTTTATTTGGTAGTTTGATCTATTGATGATATTTCTTTGATAATGCACCCTATATTTTTTGTCTTTTTGCAATCTACCTTGATTTGAGTAGATAGAATGGTTGTGATATGTAGGATTTATGTAGATTAATATTTTTTAGGTTGTTTCTGATGACTTCTTGCTCCTTTGGTTGGCCGAATCATGATCCTAATGGATATTTTCCTTAAGCACTTTTTTTAGTGCTTCTTTCCTACAAATTTGTGGATTTTTGTTGTAGAGCTTGTCCCCTATATTCTAGTGTTGAGTGGTGCTCAATATTATGGTGTTTTTGACCACTCTTTTTAGTGGTTTTCTTTACAACTTTCTATTGTACACATGGTATTTTTAAAAACTTGTAATCTGCCTTGAATTTTGGAGCTCTTCTCTTTCCAAAATCTGCTATATGTTGAGGAATATTCTTCCTCACAAACATAGGATAATTTTACTTTTATATTCACTTAAAAAACAACATATACTATTCACTTATAAATCCTTTAAAAAATCAATCTAATGCTATTAAAATCTTACCAATTTATCTAAAAATTAGAGTAAATCTCTCTTACAAATGAATGTAAAATGAATCTTATTTTTCTATTATAAAAATCAGCATATATCAAACTCCTTATCACTCCTATTAAACTGTAACTTTTAGTTATTGTTATATGCAATATTTATGTAAAATAAATGGTGCGTAATGGTGTCTTTCCTTGGCTTAATGACACCCTACAAATATTCCTTTTTGCTAGCTCTAAATGGATCTAAAATTTGATGCTCTAAAAACTCTTAATAGGCACCTTCAAAAACTTTGTAATAATAATCTATATAGCATCAAATTAACGCACCTTTTTTTGTAGCTCCTTTATTTGTAGTTTGTTGTCTTGTATTTGCTGCAATGCAATTTTTTTTTTTGATGTCAGTATATTGTTCAATTTGAAGCTATAGTTGCTGCCTAAAATTAGCTTTCGTCTTCTTTACATGTGCTAGCTAGTTCTACGATTTTCAGCTTCAAACATTGCTCTTTCATTGTTCAATTTTATAGGAGGACTCCTCCTTAGATGCTGCTAAAATTTTCTTGAGCTTTGCTATCCAAAGCTATCTCAAAACTATTCCAAAATTTTTTAAAATGTAGCTCACTTTCCTCTTTCAATGCTGCTCAAAATTGCAGCTTAAATCCCTTCTATTTTTTGCTTACAAAATCTGATTTGGTGTTGTCTTCAAGCCTTCAAATCTACTGCTCTTCTTTCTATCAAGCCTTCTCTTAGTTGGCTATTCAAATATTTTTTGAAAGCTTCTCCAAATATTTCTCTAAACTGCAAATTTTTACTTCTACTTTTTGCTATCTTTTTAGCTTCTCTTTTAGAAACTTTGTGCATTTATAAACCATCCTACAAAATTTTATGGCTATCTTTAGATCTCTCTAAATTGTGGACTCTTCAATATTATTGATTTCTTCTTTCTTGCTAAATTTTGACTTCAAATCTAACCTCTATCTTTGTCTTCTTTCTCAAGAATATGAATATCTTGAGTTCTCAAAATTTGATAAACTTCTTGTCAAATCCTTTTTTATATTGGTCTTGCTATTGTATAGTGATAATTATCCCAATATATTCTAGATAGGTTCTCCTTATGCTTGCAATATTCTGCTTCAAATATCTTAAAATGATCATTGCTTCAACTTATGCAATAAGGATTTCTCTTGCCTTCTTTTATTTCTTAAAAATATTCTTTAGACCTCTATTCTTGGGTCTTCTAATTTTGTAGCCTTCAATTCTCTTAGTAAATGCTTTTAATGAAACCTTACCTTGGTTTTTTTAATTTTCCAACTATGGGAAATTCTTCGATGAGATCTCTTTCTTGGATCTCTATATTATATCTTCTATCTTCAATATTCAATCATCCAATATGGAAAGTTATTCAATGTGACCTCTTCTTGTATCACTTCTTCAATTTGTAATATTACAATGAGAACCTTCTTCTTGATTCTTCTCAATATTCGATAATGTCCCCTTCTTGGACCTCCTTAAATGTCTACTTTTTTGCAACAAGACTTAGACATAAATAATTAGATGTATTCAATGTTCCAGAAATAATAATATTTAGATATCTTAAAAACTAGTGCAATAAAATATTTACTGAATCCTAGTCTTCACAGGTTTTCCTTTCAAATCTATAGAAATATTCTAGCCAAATAATTTGGAATCCTTTTTTTATGAAGATTATCAATAGGACCTCTTCTAAGGGTCTCTTAATCAAGGTCTATCTTCAAGACCTATCAATTTTATTCTATTTTTTTTATTGGTAGAAAGGGTTTTGAAAGGGTACCTAAACCTTGTACATGAAAACTAAAAGAGAAACCAGAGCAAAAAGGAAACCTCCCACTAAGACAACAGATCAATGGGAGTTAACAGAGACAACAAAAAACCAAACAGAGAGAGATGCCAAGAAGGAAACAAGACAAACCAGACAAACAAGACCATACAAACCCAACCTTAGTAGAAAAAGACATGCAAAGGAAACCAACTAGCCTACTGTAGGAAAAAGGCACCAAAGTTATCCTTCTCTATGGGGAGGATGGTATGAAAGATCTCAGACTTACTCACTATAATAGCCTTGGAAATTATTATAGCATGATCAAGGCCAGTAAGAGCCTTCGATTGGGTTTGGTAGATGTTCTCCAACATCTCCATAAGAATCTCAGAAGGATCATGCTTGGATGTGGCAATCACTTTCGCATCCGTAATGGACTGGTCCAAAATAAGAATGGTGCTCTCAGAGGTGAGCTGGTCAAGGCTCTTTCATTTCCCTCCAGAGTTTCTCTTGCTTCTACGGTTGTTGGAGCTACGACTTTGCATCACCACCTCCACCTCAATGAGATCCTCATCAATGCACATGAGAGGGTTTAAATCCACCTTAGCAGTGATCTTCTACAACATATGGTCGTAAATGACCAAGAACAAGCCTTGGTGTTTAATCTAAGAATCTTCCCTCTTCTGATAGTTTTCAATGGAAACCTCAATAGAGCATCGTAGATACTCAGGAATGTTGACTTATTTAACATCCCGGAGCACGTTGAGAAAGGTAAGGTGGAAACTTCTCAATGGTTCATCAACCTTGTCCATCATAATGTACTGCATAATAGGAATCAAGTCCTTGCACCATGGATCAGGAAGCTTCTCCCGGATGATACCTTTGTCATCTCTCACTAGTTTCTTCCCTCTATCTACAAAATGCTTTAGCTCCTCTTGAATGGTGTGATTGTCTCTATGGAGCTTGAAGCCCTCATTGGGAAGCTCGGTAACCTCTACCAACAGTTCAATAGAGACAGTGAATTTCATTCCCCTAACTAGGACTTGCCCATTGGCCCAAGTATTGGCAAAGTCTTTGGTGATCACCTCATCATGCCCCCTAAATTTCTTAAGGAAGGGAATGAAGCCATGGTTGAGAAATTTTTTTGGATATCGTCCTCCAGATTGAGTGTGTCAGGTTCGAAGATGGCCATCATTTGTAGAGGGGAGTAAATGTGGGTAGAGGAGGGTTCACTGGCCAAATATTTGAGCAAGGAAATTCTAAGGCGTATGCATAAATTGACATGATTGGAATTAAAATGCGAAGCAGGGTAATCACATGGGTGTCTAAGCCAGTTATGATTCCAATGGTTTCTCAGGAAAAAAACAAGATGGAATTTGGTGATGAAAGTCGGTTGGATGGGGACTTGGAGATGGAATGGTTGTATATTATTGGTTGGACTTGAGGAAAAATGACTTTGATGGCCCCAACATTGGAGGGGGAGGGGTGCCAAGTCATAGTTGTCATGATGCTTGAAAATTTAAACAATGAGAGCAACGATAGACACACAGAGCGGGGTGTGTTGGGGAAATTGATTTTTGATAAGGCCTTAGTGCGAGGATCAATGGTAATCAGGGACATGATGACTTCATGATGAAGCGTGAAGAAACTAAAGGCGTGGAAATCACCAATATGGACATGACTAGGGGAAGTGCCATGATTAATATTAAAAATATTATTTGGGATGTTGTGATCATAGGGGAAGTGCCATGATTAAGATTAAAAATCCTGGTGAGTCATATTGAAGCAATAAGACCTAGGAATGACAACTTTCTAAATTCTAAAACAAAACTTGTACCGTCATTGATTACAACCCCTTTGGCAATACCCACCTCTAATCCTCTGCCACTTCACTATCAACGTACACCTATGATTGCTTATGTGGCTAAGATGATATGGTTTCATGGTCTTGCTCAGGTTGCTATGCAACTTGGAAAAAGTGGTACGTGGCAACTACTTGGATGCCATAATGGAAAAGGTAATATACTTGGCATAGTGGCCCCCATATTAGGTCTACCCCACTTAGAAACCAACTGAAGCTTGTGAAACACCATGGAGAGATTAGAAAGTGCAAACATTGGATATGGAATGGTTGATTCTCAGGTTATGGGGAAAGGATTTCCTTCACACATGTATATTGGTTTTGTGAACCCCCTTATTGGTGATCCAATCCTCTACTTTGTTCCCTTACCTGTATTGGTGTTGGATGATGATATGGGTATATCTGGTAATGAAAGCTCTGCATTCCTGGATGATGTTATCCAAAGAACACATAGGGTTAGCATTACCTCTGAGGGAGTTAATAATGAGGAGAGAGTCCCATTCAATTATCATATGATCAATGCTCATATTGTCGATGAGATAGAGGATTTGGAAAAGGGCTCTAGCTTTGGCCAAGTTGTTCATTTGAGTACCCAAATTTTTTGCAAAGGTGAGTAGAATTTTCCCCTATTATCTCTAAGGATGCCTCCCCCACCAGCGCTACCTAGATTCCCTTTGGTCGCCCTGTCGAAGTTGAGATTAAGCCATGTTGGTAGTGAGGGATTCCACCTAATAGATGACCTATTGATAAAAATAAGAGGTGCACTAGAAATGTTAGAGATTTTGAATATGTTGGCTAGAGTCATCTCTAGACCTTGGGGGGGAGCTTCAGGGGAAGAAATAGTGGAGGCATTTTCAATAGCCAAGGAGATAATTTTTAGAGTCGCTCTACGGTTGACTATGGATTGGCCTTCAAAAAATTTGGAGTTGTGTTCTAACTAGATTTGCCATAAATAGTGGTGGATAAAAGAAAGCCATAAAAAGCTAAGCTAGTTGTTTTTAAAAGGTCTAGGCCACTGTTGGAAAAGTTGATGAATAGTAGCCAGGAGAACTAAGATCAAGCAAAAGTTTTCCAATATCAAATTAAGAAAAACTAGGGAGAAAGGGCATCCTAGAAATATGTGGTCTACGGATTCCTAGTTAGACTTTCATAGCACGCACTAGTTGGGGATAGGAAGGCCTCTGGTAATGAGGTTTCAGTGGTGAGGATTTTGTTCTGAGAGGCTAGCCAAGACAAAAATCCACTTTAGTAATGATGTTTTCCCCCACATATTTTTGATGATGTCCCAACTAGCATTAGGAGGCTCAAGGCTATAATAGGCGATCTTAACTGAGTAGGTCCCGACTTCTGATAGGTGCCAAATTGGGGTGTCAGGAAACTACATGTCAGGGAAGACACAAATTTTCTTCTATTTTGAATTTGCTCTTGGAATAGGTATATTCTCTTTTAATATCAAGGTCTATATTCAAGACCTGTAAATATTCTTCTATTCCAATTTTGCTCTTTGAATAGGTATATTCTATTTTTCTCAATATGAAGGTATTTCTTCAAGACCTGTAAAATTTCTTCTATTTCGATTTTGTTCCTAGAATAGGTATATCTTTAAATGTCACTAGTTTTTCTTCAACACAGTGAAAATATATCTTCTTTGGTTAATATTATCTTATTCTTTTCTAGAGGTAGTTTCTTTATCTTTTCTGTTTCCTTTTCCAAAGGAAATTCTCTTTATATTATTTGGTTTATTTTCCAGAGAAAATTCTCTTTATCTTATCTAGTTTATACTTTTCCAGAGGAAATTATCTTTATCTTCTTTAGATTACTTTTCTAGAGGAAATTATTTTATCATTACTAGTCTCTTCTTAACTAGTAGAAATCTTCTTTCTTCTGATCTATATAATGAATCTTCAGGCTCTTTCAATTTCTATCTAGATATACCATAGATTTGGTACCATTGTTAGCTTTTGATGAGTAAATACTCAAAATAATATTGCCTCAAGATCAATAATATAATTGTAATATGAAATATATAATAATTTTTATAAATCAAGCATATAAATTCAAAATATACTAGATAATAACTCAAATAATGTTAATGCCAAATACTAAAAAATACTCGAGAATATTTATCGAATGAAGATATCAAAATACATCATATTACATCACCTTCCATTGCTTACACAGGTGATTCTTTCTCCTTCTCCATATCTCTTTTACATCAATACATTTATATATAGAATGGAATGTAACTCTTAATATGGAGGTTTCTTCTTCCTCACTCTTCCTATGACTCTTCATCTTCCTAATCCATTGACACATGTACATAGGGATAACTATGCACATTTACATTACCAAAATATTATTGCACACTTGTGCATTGCATTACCTAAATTAAATCCTAGTATAAGACTCTTTTCCTAATATATAGATGTACCCATGATAGTACATTGGCATTGAAGAACACAAGCTTATACTGAGAGGGGGGGTGAACATTATAAGACCTATTTTTACTTTTTATTTACACTTCTAAATAGTAAAGCAATAAACCCAAAGCAATATCAAAGCAATGCACAATATCATTCACAAAGTGACACCAAATTTAATGTCATTCACCCAGAAAGTCTAAGCTACGTCCACAAAAAATTTCTCTAAAAGTTATATCAAAGTTATTTGGGAATCCTTCCCAATTACAAAGTTTATGAGCCTCGGCACAAAGGAGATACCTTCCCCCAATGGGCACCAACCCACAGGAGACACCAATCCCCTAGCTTTTCTTTGACTGGTGATCCTCTAGAAAACCTCTACCTCTACTGCCCTTAGCAAATGGAACTCTATACATAGAAGACACTTGTCTTCCCTATTCTGGCTGGAGACCTCTGTTCTCAACTCTTATCACCTCCAAAGCTGGTCTTCAAATTTGCACTAAACATAGTCCTTCGGTCTAGCACAAATGTCCTCGTTCTCTTTCTCTGATCTACACCGAACATAGTCCTTCGATCTGGCACAAATGTCCTCGTCCTCTTTCTCTGGTCTGGGTACAAATCTATCCTCAAATCTACACTAATCTCTGTCCTCAACTAGTCCTCAAATATGGTTCACAAAAATGGTTCACAAGCTTTCACTAAATCTTGCTTGATCTTCACCCAAGTATTCACCAAGACTTGTCTTATATCTGCTTTGCAAGTTCTCAGAAAAGCTCTCACAAATCTATCCTTAAGTTCTCTCTATGCAGTCATAGCCGCATTTGGTCAAAACCAACTTTTGCACTGTCTGTGCAAACACAACAACACTCAGCTCTCGGCGATCGAACTTCTCACTCTGTTCTTTATCTACGAATGTCACAACACCAACAACTTCTGCTCCTTTGTGCTTTTCTACTCTCTGTGCACTCTTGCTTCGCACTTAGCTTGATTCGACATGACTCGCTCTCTGCGCATCATAGACTTAACTTGCACACTATCTTTGAACTTCACACTCCAACAACACATTCGATCACCCCAAAACTATCCAAACAACTCTTCTTTTATACTAACATTTTCAAGATCAAAGGCTTGATCTTAGTCGGTTGTAACCCTAAACTGCGTCGGCTCAAATTTAACTCTGTCAACTTCAACCGCCTCTATGGTTCTGTAGCTTTTCTTGCGAAACTATTGAACACAAGCTTATACTGAGAGGGGGGTGAAAAGTATAAGACCTCTTTTTACTTTCCTTTTATACTTCAAAATAGTAAAGCAATATATCCAAAGCAATATCAAAACAAAGCACAAGATCATCCACAAAGTGACACCAATTTTAACGTGGTTCACCCGTAAAGCTCGGGCTACGTCCACAAAACTTTTCTCTAAAATTTATCTCAAAGTTCTTTGGGAAACCTTCCCAATTACAATGTTTATGGGCACCAACCCAAAGGAGACACCAATCCCCTAATCTCAAATTCATGGGCACCGACCCACAGGAGACACCAATCCCCTAATCTGAAGTTTGTGGGCACCGACCCACAGGAGACACCAATCCCCTAGCTCAAGTTCATGGGCACCGACCCACAGGAGACACCAATCCCCTAGCTCTGCTCTGGCTGGTGATCCTCTAGAAGACCTCTGCTCTTCAGGTTCTCTGATAGAACTATCAAACTCAGCTTCACTAGTCCTCTGCTAGGACCTATCCAAATCTGCTCACAAGTCCTCAACAGAACCTGTCCAAAACCTGCTCACAAGTCCCCAATGGAACCTGTCCAATACCTGCTCACAAGTCCCCAATGGAACCTGTCCAATACCTGCTCACAAGCTTATCAAGAACACTTGCTTGGCATGAACTCACAAAGAGAATGGTTAGAGACTCAATGTGATTCATCCACCTCATAGAAGCATAAAGAGAATTGTTAGAGATTCAATATGTTCTATACTTAACTCCCAATCTCAATCTCAACTCAATCTCAAATCTCAAAAGAATAAGATAGATGTAGTATGCTTTTCTCAAGAACATGAAACATAATCCAACAATTTCCAACCATGCAATATCTCATATAACAATGATACTCATGTTCTTTCCAAAACCAATATCTTTTCTTAACCAATTTGGGCTTTCAACAACAATGCTCATAGACAGGGTTTAACCAACATCATTCAACTCAACATTAACCTTGAAGCATTCAACCAATCATCACAAGAAAAGGAAACAAGTAGAAATCCTTTTCCCTCCAAAGATATTTGAACAAAACAGCCACCAACACAATATCACCAAATGCAAAGAATAACTTGTTCAAATCAACTCAATGAAGTAAGCCCAATATCATGAATCAAGTAGAAGCAATAACTTGATCAAGCCAACTAAAGGTTTCACCATCTCAATGCAAGTAACAAGACTTACAAACATGAACTCTAGTGCACAAAGCTTCCACTACCCCAAACCAGAATTATGCATTCATCAAAACTCTCATCAATGATAACAATGCATAAGTAGTCTTCAACAAACCAGAAAATAGGATTTACACTCAACCAAAGGAAACCTTGTTGAAAACCTTTTCATAATCATCACCAAATCCTTTAATTGCACAACTCCCTTATCTCTCCTAAAACCACTTGTACCATAAAATAACATAAATCATTACATAACCTTATAACTCCCAAAACCACTTATACCATAAAATAAAATAAATCAATCATTGCATAATCTTATAACTCCCAAAATCTAATAATTCAAACAACAAAGTATCATTATCATTAAATAAAAAATTGGGGCATACCTTAGTAGCACTTTAAGCCTTCGTCACTACTCGAACTTATGACCTTAGGTCTCCACAAGCCTTCGTCTCCCAAAACCTTAAGAATACCGAAATGGCTTAAAAGAATTAGTGCGCACCTCAACAAACATACACCGCAGCTCTTCGAACACCTGACCTCACACCGCCTTCAAATCAACTAACAACCATCTGTTCCACGTCGATGGATAGAATTAAAATGGATGCAAATATTATTTTCTCCGAAGGACACTGTTGAAATCGTTTTCTTTTTAGCGGATCGCTTGCATCGCATGCCCACTGTTCTCAAACTTCACGGTCGGATTGATATCTCTGTCACTCGTAAATATTAACAAAAGAAACTTCAACTGAATGTGACAAAATTTGAACTTGCACTCTTGCGCTCTGTCCTGTGCTATAAGCTGCACAACGATCCAACTACCACTCCGGCCAGCTTGTTGGATGACGACTAAATTCCAGGAAATAAAATTTTACCTCTTCAAAATGTGCGTTGTCAAATTTTCGTGACTCTCGAACCAGTTCCCTTGGCTATCTATCAAAAATGGTATTTGGCATTGATTTTGGAGTAACCTGATCGCATCACAAATTTATCAAACCCTTCGTCGAATATCTAACTTTTTACATCACAACCACACCTGTGACCACAGGCATCTGCTGCGCACAACACGAACTGTTTCCTTCTTTGAAATATCACCTGTGTTGCCTCGTTCGATCGTTTCACTAAAAGCATAAACTCCTCTCGCTGGCAACGGAGCTTTGAAAACGAAATCAAGAAATGCTCGCCGATCAATGTCGAATTGTTCTCCTGCCCTTTCTGTCACCACCGAGATTTGACGCCGTGCTTCATGCTACGTTGCACCCTTCTTTCTCCCTGTCGGATCCGGCCTAATCGGATTCTGCCACTCCTGATGCGGCCTCTGTTATGCTCTGCTGCCGCTGCGTCGAATCAAACACCACCGATAATGTTGTGTTCTCCATACTTCGCTGCTCCACGCCCTTCTGCGATGTGATCTTGCCTAAACTTCATCGAGAATCTGCCTCAAAACCTTCTATCTGTCATCTACTACTGCACGCCCCCCCCCCCTCCCCACCACCACCCCCGCCGTCCACTATCCTATCACACCTTCGAGCGCCATGCTTGACATCTTCCTTCGCTAGCGCAGACAAAGACAAAAATGAAAGGCTCTCCGATTTCTCTCAAACACAACACTTCCCTTGAAATGAATTTATTAGCCTCATTAAATATGCACTTTGATGCATTACCAACACGTCGGACCTTTTAATTTAATTTAATATTTTAATTTAAATTTTAAATAAAATTTAAACTAAATATTTAAAATTAAATATCTTCAACACCGGGGCATCTTTTTCAACGAAACGAAGAGCCAACTTGGGTTTTAAGAAAAACCCATTTCAAATCTGTTATCCATGGTTTTAAATAAAACCTTTTATTTTGACTACCTTGGTTTTCACAAAAAAACCTTTCCGCTTCTTGACATCAATGACAACATCAACACTTGAACAAGAGCAAAGTACTCAAGGTACCCAAAATTGCCAACAATCTCCCCCTTTGTCATTGATGGCAAACCTTTACTAAAAACACATCTTCAAGAGCCAAAACTGAAACCCACAACTGAGAATCTACCTTTGAAGTTTTGCTCCCCCTGACTTGAAGCTTTCCTCTTCACTTGAAGCTCTCCCCCTTACTCATATCTCTCCCCCTTTGTCATCAATGGCAAAGGGCCATCTTTGGGGCTCGAAACTAAGAATGACCCTCTTATCTTAGTCCCTCCCCCACCTCCTGTTGAGGTGATTAATTCTGGGGTGGGAGTAAAACTCCCATTAGGCACTGATCATCATCAGCGTCTATAACTTCCTTGTTGGGCCTTCTCTTGAACTCTCTATCCATATTCCTATTCCTGTCATTGTTCTGATCCTTGGACCTGATCATGCCACTGTTCCTGTTCCTGTATTCTGGAATTTCAGCTCTACACTGTCTAGCTATGTGACCTTCATTGTTGCACTTGTAACAAGTAACAATGTTATTTCTTTGAGGCATACCTATTCTTTGAATCCACTTGTTCTGACTAAACCTGTTCCTATTGTTTGCCTTGCAATGAACTGCCTTGTGCCCAAACTGATTGCAAGAGTAGCAATACCCATAAAAGAAATCACCACTTCTAAAACTATTATTTACCTTCTTCACCTGAGCCATGCAATGTACAACCATGTGACCAAACCTGTGACAAGCAAAACATCTGCCTTGAAACTTTCCTTTATTTGACTTCTCAGGTCCTGAAAACTTCTCCTTCTTTTCATTTTGAAGTATGTTTTCTGTTTTTGTGCATCTATCATTTAAGGACTCATGATCTGAAATACTTTTCCCATCAAAACTTTCTTCCTTTTGGAGTCTCTTACTAGACTCTCCAATTTGTTCCTTGTGAGGCTTAACAAAACCGAGGCCTATTTTGTCTGTTGTCTTTCTTTGACCATTGATGAGAGACTTAACCTTTTTGGAACTATCTTGAAACCTGTACAACTTATCCTTGTATTCTTTAGTTTCCTCTTTCAAAGAAGCCATTTTCTGATCTAATTCACTATACTCAAGCACCTTAGATTCTAACTCATTCTTGAGTTCTTGTGCCTTAGCCATAGATACGTCAAGACTTTCTATAAGTTTATCTCTCTCCATGCAACATTCATCTAACTTATCCTTGAGTCTAGCATTCTTCTTTCTTTCCTTTTTCAAGACACTAAGAGCATTAGTAAGTTCACATTCAAGATCCTCTATTTGATTGCACTTTGAATCATCAAGGCCTTTTTCAGATTTCTTATCACTAGAGGTGCTACCCTTTTCAAAAACCATACATGCATCTTCCTTATCACTTTTTGAAGCATCCTCATACATACTAGCAACCAAATCATTATTTTTGCAATTATCCTCAAGGTGCCAACACTTTCCATATCTAAGACATTTCGGTTCTTCCTCCTTTTCTGATATGAACAAAATCTCATTTTTATAATTACTTGAAGAACTTTCACTATCACTACTAAACACTTACTTGCTTTGTCAAGGTAGATGCTCTTCTTTTCTTGATTGTTGTGCTCATCTTTGGTTTTAAGAGTTGTATTGGCCTCTTCTAGTTGTTTCTTCAATGAAACAATCTCTTCTTTTTGTTTACAGCAAACAGTCTCTTTCTCATTGATCTGATACCTGAGAGTTTCTTCACTCTTTTTGAACTCTTCTATTTTTAGCTCCAGGTTGTTAACAACTTTGTTAGATTCCTCTTCATGTTTGCTGTATATACCAACTTTATTACTCATTTCTTTTGTCTGCATTCTTAACCTGTCAATTTCTTTTTCTAGCTTGCTGCAATACTCTGTTTTCCTAGAAGATTGTATTTCGAGATCTTCATAAATTTTCTTGTAATCTTTTGCTTGAGCTTTCAAGATGGTGATTATATCTTCTGCATCCTCAACCTTTTTACTCAAGTCTGAAATCAGTTTCTATTCCCAATTTGTTTCTGCATCACTTCCTTCTTCATCACACTCTTGTTTTGAATCTGTTTCTTTACCAATTTTGAACGGATCATCTTCATCTTCACTACTACTAAACCCATGGCATTGACGTTCATTATGACCGAGTTGACCACAAACAAAACATTCTCTACCTTGTGAGCAATCAGCTGCAAAGTGACCTGTCTTCCCACATCTGGTGCAAAAATTTATTAATCTGACTTGTTCTCCACTGTTTGATTCATTTTTTGAATCTATTTCCATTCCCAAAGCAGAAATATTGAGATCATCTTCATTTTCTTTCATGACCCTGTGATATTTCTTCTTCTTGTGTCTTATGGTTTTGCTTTTGCCTTTCCTTGCCATTTGTGTTCTTGTAAGATCTTCCTTCAAGCTGTCAAAATTTTCGAAGGAACCTTGCTCTGATACCAATTGTTGAACACAAGCTTATACTGAGAGGGGGGGGTGAACAGTATAAGACCTCTTTTTACTTTCATTTTATACTTCAAAATAGTAAAGCAATATATCCAAAGCAATATCAAAACAAAGCACAAGATCATCCACAAAGTGACACCAATTTTAACATGGTTCACCCGAAAGCCTGGGCTACGTCCACAAAACTTTTCTCTAAAAGTTATCTCAAAGTTCTTTGGGAAACCTTCCCAATTACAATGTTTATGGGCACCAACCCAAAGGAGACACCAATCCCCTAATCTCAAATTCGTGGGCACCGACCCACAGGAGACACCAATCCCCTAATCTAAAGTTTGTGGGCATCGACCCATAGGAGACACCAATCCCCTAGCTCAAGTTCGTGGGCACCGACCCACAGGAGACACCAATCCCCTAGCTCTGCTCTGGCTGGTGATCCTCTAGAAGACCTCTACTCTTCAGGTTCTCTGATAGAACTATCAAACTCAGCTTCACTAGTCCTCTGCTAGGACCTATCCAAATCTGCTCACAAGTCCTCAACGGAACCTGTCCAAAACCTACTCACAAGTCCCCAATGGAACCTGTCCAATACCTGCTCACAAGCTTATCAAGAACACTTGCTTGGCATGAACTCACAAAGAGAGAAGGGTAGGGGACTCAATGAGTTCATCCACCTCATAGAAGCATAAAGAGAATTGTTAGAGATTCAATATGTTCTATACTTACTCCCAACTCAATCTCAACTCAATCTCAAATCTAAAAGAATAAGATAGATGTAGTGGGTTTTCTCTAGAACATGAAAAAAAAAACGAAAAGACAACCAAGCAATATCTCATATAACAATGATAATTTATGTTATTTCCAAACCAATATCTTTTCTTAACCAATTTGGGCTTTCAACAACAATGCTCATAGAGGGTTAACCAACATCATTCAACTCAACATTAACCTTGAAGCATTCAAACCAACCACCAAAAGAAAAGGAAACAAGTAGAAGTCCTTTTCCCTCCAAAGAAATTTGAGAAAAAAACTAGCCACCAACAAAATATCACCAAAAGCAAAGAATAACTTGTTCAAATCAACTCACCGAAGGAAGCCCGCAATATCATGAATCAAGTAGAAGCAATAACTTGATCAAGCCAACTAAAGGTTTCACCATCTCAATGCAAGTAACAAGACTTACAAACATGAACTCTAGTGCACAAAGCTTCCACTACCCCAAACCAGAATTATGCATTCATCAAAACTCTCATCAATGATAACAATGCATAAGTAGTCTTCAACAAACCAGAAAATAGGATTTACACTCAACCAAAGGAAACCTTGTTGAAAACCTTTTCATAATCATCACCAAATCCTTTAATTGCACAACTCCCTTATCTCTCCTAAAACCACTTGTACCATAAAATAACATAAATCATTACATAACCTTATAACTCCCAAAACCACTTATACCATAAAATAAAATAAATCAATCATTGCATAATCTTATAACTCCCAAAATCTAATAATTCAAACAACAAAGTATCATTATCATTAAATAAAAAATTGGGGCATACCTTAGTAGCACTTTAAGCCTTCGTCACTACTCGAACTTATGACCTTAGGTCTCCACAAGCCTTCGTCTCCCAAAACCTTAAGAATACCGAAATGGCTTAAAAGAATTAGTGCGCACCTCAACAAACATACACCGCAACTCTTTGAACACCTGACCTCACACCGCCTTCAAATCAACTAACAACCATCTGTTCCACGTCGACGGATAGAATTAAAATGGATGCAAATATTATTTTCTCCGAAGGACACTATTTGAAATCGTTTTCTTTTTAGCGGATCGCTGCATCGCATGCCCACTGTTCTCAAACTTCACGGTCGGATTGATATCTCTGTCACTCGTAAATATTAACAAAAGAAACTTCAACTGAATGTGACAGAATTTGAACTTGCACTCTTGTGTTCTGTCCTGTGCTATAAGCTGCACAACGATCCAACTACCACTCCGGCCAGCTTGTCGGATGATGACTAAATTCCAGGGAATAAAATTTTACCTCTTCAAAATGTGCGTTGTCAAATTTTTGTGACTCTCGAACCAGTTCCCTTGGCTATCTATCAAAAATGGTATTTGGCATTGATTTCGAAGTAACCTGATCGCGTCACAAATTTATCAAACCCTTCGTCGAATATCTAAATTTTTACATCACAACCACACCTGTGACCACAGGCGTCCACTGCACACAACACGAACTGTTTCCTTCTTTGAAATATCACCTGTGTCGCCTCGTTCGATCGTTTCACTAAAAGCATAAACTCCTCTCGCTGGCAACGGAGCTTTGAAAACGAAATCGAGAAATGCTCGTCGATCAATGTCGAATTGTTCTCCTACCCTTTCTATCACCACCGAGATTTGATGTCGTGCTTCATGCTACGCTGCACCCTTCTTTCTCCCTGTCGGATCCGGCCTAATCGGATTCTGCCACTCCTGATGCGGCCATTGTTATGCTCTGCTGCCGTTGCGTCGAATCAAACACCGCCGATAATGTTGTGTTCTCCATACTTCGCTGCTCCACGCCCTTCTACGATGTGATCTTGCCTAAACTTCATCGAGAATCTGCCTCAAAACCTTCTCTTTGTCATCTACAGCTGTGCACGTCCTATCACACCTTCGAGCGCCATGCTTGACATCTTCCTTCGCTAGTGTAGACAAAGACAAAAATGAAAGGCTCTTCGATTTCTCTCAAAAACAACACTTTTTTTTTTTGAAATGAATTTATTAGCCTCATTAAATATGCACTTCGATGCATTACCAACACGTCGGCCCTTTTAATTTAATTTAATATTTTAATTTAAATTTTAAATAAAATTTAAACTAAATATTTAAAATTAAATATCTTCAACACCGGGGCATCTTTTTCAACGAAACGAAGAGCCAACTTGGGTTTTAAGAAAAACCCATTTCAAATATGTTATCCATGGTTTTAAATAAAACCTTTTATTTTTACTGCCTTGGTTTTCACAAAAAAACCTTTCCGCTTCTTGACATCAATGACAACATCAACACTTGAACAAGAGCAAAGTACTCAAGGTACCCAAAATTGCCAACAAAAACTACAACATGTCATGATATCATGACACTTTTGCAACCGTACACTTTCTTTTGGCTTTTGTCATGATATCATGACACTTCCTGCTTGTGTACTCTTCTTCTTTTCTTATGTCATGATGTCGCGACACTTCTAACTCCTTCGTCTTCTTTTTAGCTTTTGTCACGATATCACGACACTTCTGCCTCTGCTGACATCATCTTCACTTTTGTCATGAAATCATGACACTTTTGTCTTCATAGCCTTCCTCTCTGCTTTTATCATGAAATCACAACACTTCTCCTATGGAAGACCTGCTTCCAGTTTTTGTTAGGAAATCGTGACACTTTCTCCATCTATACGCTGCCATCTCAAACTGTCATGAAATCGTGACATTTTTTGCATCTGTTTGCTTTCTCTTCAACCTGTCATGAAATCATGAATCTTTCAACTTCCATACATTTTCTTTTCAACATGTCACGAAATCGTGACATTTCTTACTTTGAAACCTTTCCTTTACTGCATGTCACGAAATCGTGATAGTTCTTACTTGGAACATTTTCATCTATAGGATGTTGCGAAATCGCGATGGTTCTCGCTTCGAACTCTGCAACATGTTGTGAAATCACGATAGTTATCACTTCGAGCTCTGTAGTATGTATTGAAATCACGACAGTTCTCCCTTCAAACCCTGTAGCATGTCACGAAATCATGACACTTTTTGTGATACTTTCTCTCTCTTCGAACTTGTCGTGAAATAATGACAATTCACACTCCGGACTCTCTCTTTTGCATTATGTCATGAAATCATGACATTTTTTCTTTTGGACTCTCTCTCCTACATTATGTCACGAAATCGTGACACTTTTTCTTTCGGACTCTCTCTTTTGTAACATGTCGTGAAATCGCGTAATTTTTTCTTTCGGACTCTCTCTCCTACAACATGTCATGAAATCACAACACTTTTTCGTCCGTTCAACCTTCCTTGCAATATGTCATGAAATCACGACATTTCTAACTCCGAACATTCTCTCTCCTCTTTGAGTCACGAAACTGTGACATGTCGCGATATCGCGACACTTTTCTAAAAAGCTTTCTCTCGCCTGCGTAAGTCATGAAAATACGACATGTCACGATATCATGACATTTTTCTAGAAAGCTTTCTCTCTCCTGCTTAAGTCACGAAAATGCGACATATCACGATATCGCAACATTTTTCAAACTTACTTTCTTTCAAACCTGTCAAGCCGAACCTTCATCAAAACAAATTATTTTACATCAAATCAAATTCCTTCAAAAGCTTCTTGACATCAATGACAACTTATTCACTTGAGCAAGAGCAATGTACCCAAGGTACCCAAAATTGCCAACAATCTCCCCCTTTTTCATTGATGGTAAACCTTTACTAAAAACGCTTCTCAAGAGCCAAAACTAGAACCAATTGTGCTTTAACAACTGAGGAACTTTCTTTGAATTTTTGCTCCCCCTGACTTGAAGCTTTCCTCTCCACTCTAAAGCTCTCCCCCTTACTCATATCTCTCCCCATTTGTCATCAATGGCAAAGGGTCACCTTTGGGGCTCAAGACTAAGAATGAGCCTCTTAGCTTAGTCCCTCCCCCACCTCCTAATGAGGTGATTAATTCTGGGGTGGGAGTAAAACTCCCATTAGGAACTGATCATCATCAACGTCTATAACTTCCTTGCCGGGCCTTTTCTTGAACTCTTTGTCCATATTCCTATTCCTGTTCCTGTCATTGTTCCTATTCCTATTATCATTCCTGTTCTTGTTCATGCCTTGATCCTTGGACCTGTTTAAACCACTGTTCCTATTCTTGTACCTTGAAAGTTCAACTCTACATTGTCTAGTTGTGTGACCTTCATTGTTGCACTTATAACAAGTAACAATGTTATTTATTTTAGGCATACCTATTCTTTGAATCCGCTAGTTTTGCCTAAACCTATTTTGATCAAACTTGTTCTTATTATTTACCTCGCAATAGACTGCCTTGTGCCCGAACTATTGACAAGAGTAGCAATACCCTCGAAAGAAACTAGCGCTTCTGAAATTGTCGTTCACCTTCTTCACTTGAGCCATGCAATGTGCAGCCATGTGACCAAACCTATAACATGCAAAACATCTGTCATGAAATTTTCCTTTATTCGACCTCTTGGGTCCTGAAAACTTCTTCTCATTCTGAATTTCATTTTCTATTTCTGTGCATCTATCATCCAAGGACTTATAATCTAAAATACTTTCCTCATCAAAACTCTCTTCCTTTTGGAGTCTCTTACTAGACTCTCCAGCTTGTTCCTTGACAAAACCAAGGCCTATTTTATCCATTGTCTTTCTTTGACCTTTGATGAGTGACATAACCTTTTTGGAGCTATCTTGAAACCTGTAAAGCTTATCCTTGTACTCTTTAGTTTCCTCTTTCAAAGAAGCCATTTTCTATTCTAACTCACTATACTCAAGAACCTTAGACTCTAACTCCTCCTTGAGTTCTTGTATCTTAGCCCTAGAGAAGTCAAGACTTTTTATAAGATCATCTCTCTCCATACAACATTCATCTAACTTATCCTTGAGTCTAGAATTCTTTGTTCTTTCCTTTTTCAAAACACTAAGAGCATTAGTAAGTTCACTTTCAAGATCCTTTATTTGTTTATTTTCAGAATCATCAAAGCCTTTTTCAGATTTCTTATCACTAGAGGTGCTACCTTTTTCAAAAACCATACATGCATCTTCCTTATAGTTTTCTGAAGCATCCTCATACATACTAGAAACCAAATCATTATTTGTGCAATCATCCTCAAGGTGACCAAAATTTCCACATCTAAGACATTTCATGATAATGAATCTATGTTTTGGTTCTTCCTCTTTTTCTGATATGAACAACATCTCATTTTCAATATCACTTGAAGAACTTTCACTATCACTACTAAAAAAATTACTTGCTTTGTCTAGGTATAAACTCTTCTTGTGCTTGTTAGAATACCTCTTTCCTTGATTGCTGCGCTCATCTTTGTTTTTCCTGTGATGTTTGTGCTTTTCAGAATCCCTGCTCTTAAAATCCTGTATATCTTCATCACTTTCGTTCTTGGGAATAGTATAGTCAGTAGCATAATGACCAAACTTTCCACAATTGAAACATCTTATATTTTTTATGCTTTTGTGCTTTCTAGAGAACTTGCCTTTCTTGCTGTAATATGCCTCTTCATCACCTGGAAGACTCATCACTCTCTTGAAGCTATTTACCCTTGGATTTTTTTGGTAGCCTTGAAAGTCTGCCTCTTTCTTGACATCAACCTTCACTTGAGTTCTCAACTCAAATGCTGCAAGTATACTATGGAGCTCATCCTTTTTCAACTTATCCAAATCTTTAGCTTCCTCAATAGTAGAAATATTTTCACTAAATCTATTAGGAAGAGATCTTAAAATCTTATCAAAAACATCATTTTCAGCAAGCTCAAGACCTAAGTCTCTCATGGAGTTAACAACCTCATCCATACGAAGCATGTAGTCACTAATATTTTCATAATCATTCATCTTGAGTTGTTCAAACATACCTTTGAAGTGTCTCAACTTAGCCTTTCGGACATTTACATCACCTGTGTGAACCACCTGCAACTGTTTCCACATTTCACTAGTTGTCTTGCAGTGAATCACCTTGGTAAGATCTACCTTTTGTAAACCTTTCAGGATTGCATTCATTGCTTTTGAATTGCTGTGATGTAGGAGCCTGTCTTCTTTAGTATAAGGACCATGTTCAGGAATAGTGTACCCATATTCAATCACTTCCCAAACCTCATTCCCAAATGCCATTAGATGAACCTTCATCCTTGCACTCCATAGACAAAAATATGATCCATCGAGAATGGGTGCTGCATTGCCACTTGAATAATCCATTGTGTTCTTTGCTAGCTTTTCTTTCAAGCTGTTAAAATTTTTGAAGGCACCCGCTCTAATACCAATTGAAGAACACAAGCTTATACTGAGAGGGGGGGTGAACAGTATAAGACCTCTTTTTACTTTTTATTTACACTTCTAAATAGTAAAGTAATAAACCCAAAGCAATATCAAAGCAATGCACAATATCATCCACATAGTGACGCCAAATTTAACGTCGTTCACCCAAAAAGTCTGAGCTACGTCCACAAATTTTTTCTCTAAAGGTTATATCAAAGTTCTTTGGGAATCCTTCCCAATTACAAAGTTTATGAGCCTCGGCTCAAAGGAGATACCTTCCCCCAATCTCGAGTTCGTGGGCACCAACCCACAGGAGACACCAATCCCCTAGCTCTGCTCTGACTGGTGATCCTCTAGAAAACCTCTGCCTCTGCTGCCCTTAGCAAATGGAAATCTATCCACAAAAGACACTTGTCTTCCCTATTTTGGTTGGAGATATCTGTTCTCAACTCTTATCACCTCCAAAGTTGGTCCTCGAATTTGCACTAAAAATAGTCCTTCGGTCTAGCACAAATGTCCTCGTTCTCTTTCTCTAATCTGCACCAAACACAGTACTTCAGTCTGGCACAAATTTCCTTGTCCTCTTTCTCTGGTCTGGGTACAAATATGTCCTCAAATCTTCACCAATATTTGTCCTCAACTAGTCCTCAAATCTGGTTCACAAGCTTTCACTAAAGCTTGCTTGATCTTCACCCAAGTCTTCACCAAGACTTGTCTCAGATCTGCTTTGCAAGTTCTCAGAAAAGCTCTCACAAATTTGTCTTTAAGTTATCTCTATGCAGTCACAGCTGCATTTGGTCGAAACCAACTTTTGCACTGTCTACGCAAACACAGCAACACTCAGCTCTCGATGATCAAACTTCTCACTCTATGCTCTATCTATGAATGTTGCAACACCAAAAACTTCTGCTCCTTTGCACTTTTCTGCTCTTTGTGCACTCTTGCTTCGCACTTAGCTTGATTTGGTATGACTTGCTCCCTGCACACTGCTGACTTAACTTGCGCACTATATTTGAAATTCGCACTCCAACAACGCATTCGATCACCCCACAACTCTCCAAATAGCCCTTCTTTTATACTAATATTTTTAAGATAAAAACCTTGATCTTAGTCGGTTGTAACCCTAAACTGCATCGACTCAAATTTAACTCTATCGACTTCAACCTCCTCTATGGTTCTATAGCTTTTCTCGTGAAACTACAACATGTCGTGATATCGTGACACTTTTGCAACCGTACACTTTCTTTTGGATTTTGTCATGATATAGCGACACTTCCTGCTTGCGTACTCTTCTTCTTTTCTTATGTCATGATTTTGCAACACTTCTAACTCCATCTTCTTTTTATCTTTTGTCATGATATCGTGACACTTCTGCCTCTGCTGACGTCATCTTCACTTTTGTCATGAAATCATGACACTTCTGTCTTCATAGCCTTCCTCTCTACTTTTATCGTGAAATCACGACACTTCTCCTATGGAAGACCTGCTTCCAATTTTTATCGTGAAATCGTGACACTTTCTCCATCTGTACGTTGCCATCTCAAACTGTCGTGAAATCATGACACTTTCTACATTTGTTTGCTTTCTCTTCAACCTGTCGTGAAATCGTGACTCTTTTAGCTTCCGTACATTTTATTTTCAACATGTCATGAAATCATGACATTTCTTACTTCGAAACCTTTCCTTTGCTGCATGTTGCAAAATTGTGATAGTTCTTATTTGGAACATTTTCATCTGCAGGATGTCACAAAATCGCAACGGTTCTCACTTTGAACTCTGTAGCATGTCATGAAATCACAACAGTCCTCACTTCGAGCTCTGTAGCATGTCACAAAATCATGATAGTTCTCCCTTTGAACTCTGTAGCATGTCACAAAATTGTGACACTTTTTGTGATACTTTCTCTCTCTTCGAACTTGTCACGAAATCATGACAATTCACACTCTGGACTCTCTCTTCTGCATTATGTCATGAAATCACGACATTTTTTCTTTCGGAATCTCTCTTCTGTATTATGTCGCAAAGTCGCGACACTTTTTCTTTCGGACTCTCTCTTCTGCAACATGTCGTGAAATCGTGACATTTTTTCTTTCGTACTCTCTCTCCTGCAACATGTGAAATCGTGACACTTTTTCGTCCGTTCAACCTTCCTTGCAATATGTCGTGAAATCATGACATTTTTGACTCCAAACATTCTCTCTCTTCTTTGAGTCATGAAACTGCGACATGTTGCGATATCGCGACACTTTTCTAAAAAGCTTTCTCTCGTCTGCGTAAGTCACAAAAATGTGACATGTCGCGATATCGCAACATTTTTCTAGAAATATTTCTCTCTCCTGTTTAAGTCGCGAAAATGCAACATGTCGCGATATCATGACATTTTTGAAACTTACTTTCTTTCGAACTTGTCAAGCTGAACCTTCATCAAAACAAATTATTTTACATCAAATCAAATTCCTTCAAAAGCTTCTTGACATCAATGACAACTTATTCACTTGAGCAAGAGCAATGTACCCAAGGTACCCAAAATTGCCAACAGGTATGTACCAAATAATGTAATATATTCCAACAATAACAAACCAAAACACAAAAATACATAGGTAAAAACCATAATAAGTTTACTACTAAAAATATAGAGCACAATGCAAGAAATATCTAAAAATTTAATGTGAGGCTATAACATTGCATCTAATACTCATATTTTTATAGTTAGGGTACATATCTATTTATTAATTAATTTATAGTGTGTTGGAAATTCATAATATTGGACATAGGTCACCCATATGAAAATGTTGTGATTTGGCTTCTATGATTTACAAAGTACATATTAATTTAAAATTACATACATATGACTTGTCATTTTGTATGTGTCAACATAGCTAGAGATACATTTTGGCTATAAAAATCTTGAAAAAAAAATACCATTTTATTAAATATTTTGTTTGGGATTTTTGAGGGCATTCATAACAAGTATTCCACAAGCACACTGCAAACATGACTATGAATTTTTTTTCTACTAAAATTATTGTTCTCCCTCTAGTATTTTCAATATTTCTTGAATGGATAAAAAATGAGTCCCAAGCACAATGTTATAGCTCTAACAGTATTTTTAGGATTAAAAAATATATTTTTAAGCATAAAT
Organism: Wollemia nobilis; assembly: GCA_028583015.1. Classification (NCBI taxonomy): domain Eukaryota; kingdom Viridiplantae; phylum Streptophyta; class Pinopsida; order Araucariales; family Araucariaceae; genus Wollemia; species Wollemia nobilis. The sequence continues at coordinate 992,841 of JAQPPZ010002362.1, forward strand.
CCATGCCCCCTAAAGGTTGCATGGTAGGATCATTCATCCTCACTTCCAAAGCATTACATCAATGTTTGACATTAGGTGTGGAAATTGTTTGTTAATCTAATTATTGTGATCCATTCCTCTTAATGACCAAGCTATCCTCCTTTGACCACTCTATACATCTAATGGACTACCATATGGTGTTCTTAGTCTAAGTGTCAATTTGATCCTCCTTCATTAGTGCTAAGTTTTTTAGAATAAATTATTCAATGTTCAAGTATTTTGGTACTATGAAAGTGTCTAATAGAGGCCAATGACAAGATCTGCAAAGTTCAAAATTGAATATTGGATGCAAACCAATATAAGTTGGAAACTTGGATTCAATGGCATTTTCTACCACCTTATTTTTTATGGTAAATGGTACATAATGAAGAGGTATAACCTTCCCATAGGTTCCTACAAGTATCTCTTTCTCAATATGTAATTATACCCTATCTCATAATTTTAATTAATGTGGTATTTGATGTTAGTCATGGCATTACCTATATTTTTATATATATTTTCTAATAAGTCATGAAACTAGTTTTGGATATGATAAATCTATTACATAAATTGTGTTTCCTTTAATAATTCTTTTTGTCCATGGCATGAGTAATCAATAAATTGAATAGGAACAACTACATTAGTGGTTGTGAAGTATTGAGAGTCAACATATATATGAAATGGGTTGTGTTTAGTAGAGTTATGTGGAACTTGATTGTACCCATGTTGAATTTAAGGGAGACTCTCATATCATGTGCATAGATTCTTGGAATTATACATTCAATGAAGATGTACAATTAATTGATTCACAAGTATTGTCTGGTGATTAATTTAAGAATGCAAGGATGTGGACATGGTAAACTTGGTGTCCATCATTCTATATAGCATGGAACAAAAAATACTCAAAAAATATACCATCCCTATTAGATATAAAATACCTTGGCAAGCCAAAGTTGAGCCCCACATGACTAAAATATTTATTAGTAGTCTTCTTAGCTAAAAAAAAATTCTTAAAAGGAATCATGATAGTTTTAAAAAAAAAATGCTAACTACTACAAAACACAATCACTAACATGCTTATATATGGGAAAATATGAGAGGAAATTAGTAGAGATAGATTTACAAGCCTTGTGAGACATTATAAATAATGAATATAGTACCTACTTCTTGTTGGTTTATTGGAAAATAGTGTATGGGATACATGATTTGATATACTTCTTGCCATCATTCCTCATTTTTGATTAATAAAAGTAGTTTTGAATAACTATATTGCTATTTCTAATATAAAATGACCCACGACTTTGTTGAAGGGTACTTCCCAAATCATACTTAAGCGCTGACTTGCTAGTACATAAATATATCCTCTGTGATTGAGGTTGCTATATTGTAAGAAAAAAATTGAAACATGCTTAACCACATGAAGAGCTTGACACAGATCTACAAAATTAGAATCTATTTCATAAAAGGTGAACCAATTAGAAGCATAATTCCATAAGAAAACATGTGAGTGCTATGATTGGAGGTTGACTCAAATATTATTTTCCTAAATTGAAACTTCCTTTCTTGTGTTTGATGATAAAATAAAACTATTGGAGATATGCCACCCACTTTTGATGTCTTCATTCCTTTCATTCCTTAGTTTGATATAGTTCTAGTGAACTCCACTGGTTTATGATCTATATGGATGATGATTTTCATTTCCAATATGTAGGGCTTCCACTATTTATATGTTTAGACAATGATATAGAGCACTTTTCTTTATGAGAGGGTTTATTCAAAATACTTTAATGAATATTTCATTTTGATAGCCAATTGGATTCCCATGTTATGTTAGAGTATCTTGTAATGTGCATTCTGATGCATCAATCATTACCTCAAAATTTTGATGTAGATTAGATAGGAAATGTATAGGATCTAAACATAATTTTTCCTTTAAACCATCAAATGATATCTATTTTGTATCTCTCCAATGGAACCTAGATATGGAACCTCTTTAATTCACTTGGTGTAGTTTTTAAGCAATGTATGAGAACCCTACTTAAATTATTTAATATAAACTGGTAAGAAAAAAGAAACATATATGTATTAGAGTCTTTGGGTTAGGGAAATATTTAATTATCTAAATATTCTCAAGATAAGCATGGACTTCGTCATTGTCAAAAATATACTTGAGCTACTAAACCTTATTCATGACAAATGGAAAATTATAAAAATTAACATGTAGCTTGTGTATTTAAAGATTTTGAAGTAATTGTGAAACATGTTGTAATATGTTTATCCCATGTATTACTATATATGAGAATTTCATCTAAGTAAAATACCATAAATGAGTTCGTGTGTGGACATATAGTACCATCCATCATGATTATGGATGTGATAGGTGTATTCATAAAGCAAAATGGTATAACTAGCCACTCAAATAAACCCTCCATAGATTTAAAATATTTAATATGTTAGTGGGATCTATGTGTCTCTAATGATAGATATATTTGAGATCAATTTTGGTGAAAAATTTGCACCATAGAGTTTTTCTAGCTAGTCACACATCTGAGAGGGTGAAAAGTGGTTATTCATAGTGATTTATTTTAAATATCTATTTCTAATATAGTCTCCATGTATCATATTTCTTTTGATATAAACCACATGATGAAGCACTTGGTTTAATGTACCCTTTTTGAATCAATTCTTGGATTTGCCCCTTGATTTTATCATTTTTTTTGGAGTAGTTTGTAATATATATGTGCTTTAGGCAAAGGAGAACTAGGAACTAAACAAATTGAATATTTTACCTCATAATAAGTGGAACTATAGTTTATTATTTGAATAAGTCATCATATTATACTATAATTTGATCAATTGACTTTTATTGTGCAAAGCCTACAATAAATGTAGCAATGGTCCTCATTTTTCTTTCTATCTTGATCATCAATAGTAAAAAGTTTCTGATTTTTGATATCATTTTACTATATTTTTTTGCATTGATTAAGGAAACATAGGTAGGAGGAGATTCTTTTGATATCTTGAAGCATTGATATTTTATAGTGATGATAGCACTTTAGGTCCTAGATTACTAACACCATGAATATTCCACATAAATGGTTGGCCTATGATCACATCATAGAATCCAAGGGTACAAAATACCATAGAAATTCATCTTTGAATGACTTTATGGAATAAGAGAGGGATGGTGGTGAGTGATATGAATGTATTTATCCTATTATAACCATCCAATAATATCTAGTTGTGGGTGTGGTGTGATAAGAAAATTCAAATAATTCACAATCTAAGTATAAATATGATTATTTTATATCCTATTATTAATAATTAAATATAATGGATTCTTATTGATTAAAATTTGTGAATGAAATAGGTGTTCCTTCTATTGTGAGTCTTTTTATGACTCCTCTAATATAACATGTGTGGTGGCAATTGTCACATTTGGTTCATCTTCCATGATCTGCTTCGCTTTATCCTCATATTGATGATGTAGAGGTAGTGGTGCAATGGATGTAGAGAGCTATGATTCAGCAAACAAAGATTGAATTGTCCAATACTTCTTCCTCAAATATTGATTACTTTTACGATAATTGCACCATTTTGCTAGTCTTAGACTTTGAAGTATTTTTTTTCTTGGGTCTTTTTTTGCTTTCAATTTTAATTTTTGTGCTAACTCCTTTCTCATAATTGTTTGGAGAGTCATCCTTTTTCAATTTTCACTAGTACTCAATATTCTAGTTTTTGTTATTCACTTGTCCTCCTTTTCTATTTTTATTCTTTTGCTTCATTTCCAATTTAAAAATAAGTTTATATGTATCTCCCAATATATTGAATTCAAATAGGTTTATATCCTCTAAAATGTACCATTATAACCCATCGTAGTACTTGAGGATTTGATGCATTTTGGTATCACCTAGTTTTTCTACCATGGAATATAAAATATCAATATTATATTGAAAAAATTGTTCTTTACCTTGATGCAATTGTTATCATTGCATGTATTGGAATTTATAAGCTTCTAGGAGATAATATCCTTTTTCAAAAGGCCTCCATGAAATAATCCCATGTGAGAACTACCTCTTCATCTTCATTCTCCTCCTTGAACCTATTACAATATGTTTCCCATCAATTTTTAATAGGTAATGAAGATTGCAAAAGTGTAAACATGCATGGATACTTAATAAGTTATCATTGATAATATAACAGATTTGACACAATCATTTCCCATTTATGTATTCACGTATCTAAGAAAAATAGATGTAGTTTATTTTTATTTATTGTTACAAAGTGAGGTGTGATATACAAGTATGAATTTAAGGCCAATATGACATTAATATATCCTTTATCAATATATGTATCCAAATTAGTTGATTTTAATTTATTGTTATAAAAATCTTTGGACTTGTTTTCATTTTTGGTGTGCTTGTGGGGTTAGAACCCATAGAGATTTGGGAAGATATTTTCCCTATTGTGGGGATCATAGGGTTTTTATTTCTAGCATCGATCCAGGAGAAGAATACCCTTAGGATTTTTGTGGTAGTGCATGTGGTTCCCAGGACTGTAGATCTTATGATCAACATGCTGGTCCTCGAAGGCTCATGGTAGTATTGACTATCATTGGTGTTATTGGCCTGAGTGCAAAGCATATGGTTTTTAGCTATTTTCAAGGGTCTATTTTACTATGAAAGGGACCCCAACCATAAATCTATCATTTGCACTTGGTTTCTATGGTCTATCATCATGGGTTATTTAGTGTATCGAGATCCGTTATAGATCTTACAGATGTTGGATATTTTATTGGATCTAAATTTACAATTGAAATTTTTATTTCTAAACTTGGAGAGGATTGGAGTCTCATTTCTGGAAGATGTCTTTGTGGTTCTTCATTCATAATATTGGTGGATTGCTCCTTTGAATAGTCTTGAGTCCCTACTATCATTCTATTTTAGTGTTGATCTTGATAGTCTCAAGTTTGTAGATTTTCAAGTAGTGCTATAAAGTACCCCCATCCCCCCTTTGCTAGGGTAGGAATTATTCAATTTGAAAATTTGGAATTCCTTGGCATAGATGCATCTTCCCCCCTTGGGTGGATATATGTAAGTGTGATTTTTTTTCTTGGAGTAGTTATGTCATTTTTGGCTTGGGCAAGAAGTTGTTTTGGAATTTTAATTTTAAAATCTTCCAATTTAGGGCAAGAATATTTTGGTGATTGAATTTGATGAACTTGTGGATACTAATATTTTATTGGTATTCATGATATGTTTAACCCCCACTTTGTTTAAATATTATGGTTTTTGGCTACCTAGTTGTGTGGTTTTAGTTTGTATAGGATTTCCTTAAAATTTGAACTCTTTTGGTTCAGTTTAGGCAGGAGTTGATTAAGCTTGTTTTTAAATTTATTATAAGTTTGGTTCTAATTCTCTCGGGTGGCTCAATCCTATTTGTGTTTTACTTTGGCTCCTCTTTGAATGCATTTATTGTTTTGTTTTAGGTTGGAGATCCTTCCAAAATCCCTTCTTTAAAAAGTTTGGAAACCCTTTCAAAACATTTTTTATACCTAAAATAATATCATTATAAAAATATAATCTGATAAAAAAAAACATATATAAAAAATTAATAAATAAATTTTTTAATTGTATACAATTAACTAAACCTATCCTATATCATATATTAAAAATTAAATACATTAATATTTATGTAAAAAAATTTAAAATATAGATATTAAAAATTTATATATCATATACTTGTACTTGTATATAAGTAGGAGATAGAGGAAAGCAACCGTATGTTCTTTTCGCTGAAAAACTAGGCATATAACCTTTTCTAATGTTCATGGCCATTCGGTTTATGGTTTGTGTATACAATAGAATATAAGAAAAAGTTCATGGAGAAAGGTAGAAAACAACTAATAAAAGTAAGGGTTAGAATAAAAGGTGATCCAGTAATTATGGTGAAAAGAATTAAATTGTCGAAACGAATTTTGTTACATTTAGAGTGATTAAAAAATAAAGGATATTAAGAAAACAAATCTCCTTGTTGAAAATAAAATAATATTAAAAAAATCACTCTAAATAAAGAATATTAAGAAAACAAATCTCCTTGTTGAAAATAAAATCATATTAAAAAAAACACACATCATATTTCTTTTAAAGCTATAATTTTCTTTAATATTTTTTTTATATATATGACTTACATTCACATGGCTTACCAAAGATAGTAATGTAAAATATTATCTTAAAATTGTAGTGAAAAATATTGAACGTTTAGTTTTTTTTTTTAATGAAAAGTATTAAATTGTCGAAACAAATTTTGTTACATCTAGAGTGATAAAATAAATAAATAAGATTAAGAAAACAAATCTCCTTGTTGAAAATAAAATCACATTTAAAAAAAATATTGGAATATTATTGAAAATGTTGAAAACAAATTTCTTTGTTGAAAATGTTGTTAAGGAGCTAGTGTCTTTAAAGGTTTCGGGGTGATGGATTTCCTTCATTGTTCTTTCAGAAATATTGGAATATTTGCGGGTCTGAGGTGGTGGAGGCTCTGAGAAAAGCCCAAAAATCGATGAAGATTCCTAAATTACTGAATGCCATGTTGATTGCCTTAATTCCGAAAAAGGATTTCGCCTCGTCATTTAAGAATTTTAGACCAATCAGTTTGTGCAATTATTTATATAAATTCCTCTCTAAGGCTCTGTCTAATAGACTCAAGGGGTTGCTTCCGAATGTCATTGATATGGCTCAGAGCGCCTTTGTGCCGGGTAGACAAATCTTAGATGGTGCTATTGTCATGCATGAGCTTCTTCATTTGATCAAGTGCAGTGGTAGAGAGGCTTTCCTTTTAAAGCTCGACATTAGTAAGGCTTATGACAAAGTGATGTGGCCATTCTTAAAAGAGGTGATGAGGAAGTTTGGCTTCAGCTATGGGTCACTCTTATTTTAGCTTGCATTTATTTAGTTTGGTGCTCCATTCTAGTGAACGAATCAGTTTTTGGAATTTTTAAATCTCATCGTAGTTTGAGGCAAGGCGATCCGCTTTCCCCTTTCCTCTTCCTCTTTGTGGCAGAGGCTTTGGGGAGAGTGATTAGAAGGTTGATATGGGAGGTGGGTCTTCATCTAGCTCTCCCATGTCCGCCTGTATCTCATCACCAATTTGTTGATGGTACTCTGATTGCTAGTGGTGCATCGGTATTTTTCGCTCGAGATATTAAAAAGATATTATTGTGTTATGATAGGGCTGTTGGTCAAGAGATCAACTTTACAAAGAGTTTTCTCTAATTTTTTAACACTCTAGAGACCAAGAAATCAAATATTATGAATATACTCAATTGTTTCCAGCGACCTATATTGGATTGCCTATCTTCATGGGGAGAATGAAAGACTCAATGTGGGACCCTTTGATTGAAACAATCCAACGTGAATTAGCCTCTTGGAAAGGAGTGTTGTTGAGCCAAGCAGGGAAGGTGGTATTTGTTCAAAGTATGCTCCAGAGCATACCCATTTATCTTATGTCCTTATTCATGCTCCCTGCTAAAGTAATAGACAAAATTGATTGTATTTGTAAAATGTTCCTTTGGGCTAGATCGGATTTAAAAGGTAAGTATCACTTGGTCACTTGGGATAAGATTTGCAAGAGGAGAAAGGATGAGGGTATTAATTTGAAAAGAGCAACACTTATGAATAGATCCGTGGTTGGTAAATCAGGGTGGTTGGTTGCTTCAAATGCCGAGAGACTTTGGTGTTCTATCCTTAAAGCAAAATACAGATTTAATTCTTTCTTGTCAAACGATCTCTCCTTGAGAGGCTCCATTTTTTGGAGAAGCTTAACGAAGATCAGGACTTTGTGAAGGATAAAAGTAGGTGGATCGTTGGTGATGGGAGAAACGTCATGTTTTAGGAAGACCATTGGTTGAGGGGAGAGCCATTATTGGATGAACCAAATCTTAGGGATCTTTATTTGAAAGTAGTGGAGGAAGGTGAAATTTAGGTTTCCCAATATATACTTATTGTCAATGGTAGGCGTTTGTGGAATTCTCATCCCTATTGGGTGTCCAACCAGAATGATTTGGTCAGTTGGTAGAGACTTTTAGTGAAACTTAACAGGTATTCGATCAGATAGGACGATTCCAGAGATCGTTTGATTTGGAGTAGGGAAGCTGAAGGTGAATTTATATTGAAATCAACTAATTTCTTCCTTCTCTCAAATGATGAGGCTCCTTTTCCAACGAATCTTATTTGGATTAAAAAACTAATCCCAAATATCAATTTTTATTTATGGATGGTGGTTCAAAATAAAATACTTTCTATGGTGAATCTTTGAAAGAGAGGTCACATTACGGTGAATAGATGCTATCTATGCAAATTGGACTGGGAATCCACACAACATCTGCTCCTCATCTGCCCATTCACATGGCAAGTATTTATGTTTATTTTTAATTGGTTTAACATTTATTGGGTGTTTCCAGGTACGTTGATGGAAAACATCCTTCAATGGTGCTCGCTTTTGTGTCCCAATGTCTATCTTGGTTGTGGAAAATTATGCTTCCCCATGCATGGTGAGGGGTGTGGAAAGAATAGAATGCTTGTGCTTTTAATGACATTGAGACCGATGTTGTCAGGGTGGGTACTAATATCTTTAATAGAGCATCGAATAATGTCTTGGCTGCCTTTGTGGGTAGTCGGCCCAAAGTGACCTCCTCATCTGACGAAGTTGATTTGGAATTTAATTGGGTTGGAACCCTATTCTTTGCCCCCCTCGAACCTTATCCTAGAGGAGGAATTAAGTGGGCCCATCTAGCTCCCAATTGGCTGAAACTCAACTTCGATGGGGCCTCAAAGGGTAACCCCAACAAGGCTAGAGCAGGTGACGTTTGTTAGCGTACTATTGTATTTATTTCATAATTAGCATACACTGTTACAACTGCATAATAGTTCTGGTTATTCCAGTACGTCGGTGTTCTATTCCCGGCCCTTTGTAACCTTATTTAAATGTCTGCAATACAATAAACAGATGTTCACATTTTCTACATGGTATCAGAGCCAGTGGCGTGAAGGGAGAAGGCGAAAGCGGAAGCAGAGAAGCCGAAAAGCAGGCGGAGAATTTTTTTTTTAATTTGCCAAGCGGAGAAATTTTTCGTTACTCTGGAATTGGCAGGCAGAGAAATTTTTTTTTTGGGTTTGCTGGGCAGAGGACTCGTTTGGTGAAGAATTAAAAAAAAAAAAAAAAAAGGCTTCTGCGTGACCGGAGAGAGTCGTGAAGCACAGCCCCGGTCTGTAACACACGCAGACCTGAGCACGTGGTGACGTGGGTCCCGCGCGCGACGCCACCAAGGAGGACAGCACGCACCACGCAGACGCAGTCGGCATGCTACGTCGTGGAGTGCCTCTCCCTCCGCTCGGACGCAGATGTCCGGCTGGGATGTACTGTCCTACGCACAGATGTCCGGGACGCACTGTCCCGCACGCGTCTAGCCGGCTGGGACGTACTGTCCCGTTGCGCGGACCACGTCCGGCCGCGCAACGCGCAGGGGAGGAGGAGCCCCCCCCCCACCACCCGCGTGGGAATTTAAAAATTCCCCCACACAGGAATTTGGGGCAGGTATAAACCCCCCCTCGTTGTGCGCGCCCTACCCCCCCTCTTCCGTTTTTTTTTCGAAATTAAAAAAAAAAAAAAAGCAGGGACGAATTTTTTTTTGAAATAAAAAAAAAACCCGAAACCTCCCCCCCTCCCCGCGCGACGTGATCCGGCGCGCCCCGGAGTTGCTGGAAAGGTGCGACGGACAGGCGGGGACTGCGTTTTATTTTTAAACGTGACAGTAGCAGAGGAGGCTCGGGAAGCGGGAAGCAGCGGAGGTCGGGTGAGGTTGAAAAAGGAGGGTTCAACTGATCCCTTCGGATCAGCCCGCTAGCTCACTTGGCAGTGAGCTGTGCGGTAAGGCTCAGGGAGCCTGCAGGTCGGGGGTTCAAATCCCGCCGACTCCCCCCAAAGGTATAATTTTTTTTTGCAAAGTGTTTTTTAATTATTATTTTTTAATTAAAATTTTTAATTTTAATTTATTTTTTTATAGTTTTTTAAACTTTATAAATTAAAATTTAATTTTAATTTATTTTTTATAAGTTTTAAAACTATATAAATTAAAATTATTTATTTTAATTTTAAAAGTATAGTAATTATTAAAATACTTTGTTAAAAGAGAATTTTTAAGGGGGGATATTTTTTCAAAAAATCAAAGGGGGATAGTGAGTAATTTTTCGAAAAATAGCAATTTGGCAAATTGTAAAAGGTGCATTTTCGGCTGTGACCGACACCTTGTGGGTTATTCTTGTGGGCAGTTTTTTATGTTGTATGTTGCATATTTCATTTTTGCACTATAACATTAAAAACTTAAAATCAAAACACTCCCTAAGTCCTCGGAATAATTAAAACCCATCCGTGCAATTTATTGCACTACAGCGTTCGGTATATGTGATACCTCTGGCCAGCACTTACAGGTAAAGCTGTCGTGATTTGGCTACTGTATCCGCCGCCTAATATAGCTGCTATAACGACGTCTGAGATTTTTCTCTATAAATCATCGGGGAGGAATAAGTACACCATTTTTGCATTTTTTTACTCCATCCACTACCCTTTATCGCACTTGTGTTTAGGCGTAAATATTGATGAAGTATTCTTCATAGTGTTTAGGGGAAGTAACGCCCCACACATGAGAAGAATCTTCTATGGTAGGTGCCATCAACAAGGCGATTCCCTTTCAGTACCGCTTATGTTCCACGTATCGTATGATCTCTAAAACTCACCTATAGTCTCCCTCACGTAAGGGCGGGTGATTTTTGTTGATCTTTCTAAATACCTATAGTTTCCCTCACGTAAGGGTGGGTATTTTGTACGGTATATTGGCCTAGCAAAAGGTATATCGAAAGGGGGACCAATTGGTGATATAAGGAACCTTCACTATGGCCGTTGTTGCAAAGTTGATGACTGATCCGCATCAGTTATTGAAAGGTCCAAATTATACACCATGGAAACATAAGATGAAGGCAATTATCCAAATGGAAGATTTGTGGGATATTGTTACTTGAGTAGCAACTAGGCCTTCACCAACAACAGGATCCACGGGGTCCTTCGAGAGATCGGATAGCCTTTGACAAGAAAGACAGTCGAGCAAAGGTGCTCATTTTGTTTGCTCGTTTCGGATGAAGTGCAACCTCATATAGCCGACAAAGCAAGTGGTAAAGAGGCATGGGATGCCCTTCAAACCATCTATGAGGGAAAGAATGATTCCACCATTCTTCATCTTCAACAACAACTTCATAACCTGAGTTTGAGGCAGGGTGAAACAGTTGAACTCTTTCTGTGTAGAGTGTCTGAATTGAAAGAGAAATTGAGTTCTTTGGGAGATACTGTGGAAGAAAAGCTTCTCATTTCACTTGTGATGAGAGCTTTACCTTCTTCATTTGATATGTTGATAACCTCCATCCAGGTGTCTCAACAACAAATTACCTACATCGAGTTGGTCAATCTGCTTCAACAATAGGAGGCACGCCAACTTCACAAGGATGATTCTTCCAATACATCCCTATACACCAATAGGCAGGGTTCTAGGAAGAAAGGTAATGGGCAAAAAGGAGGCAACTTTCAGAAAGGAGGAAATTCTCAACAAGATACGAAAGGAAAAGGCAAACAACCTCAACAGAAGAAGAGGTGGTGCAAGATCTATGAGAAAGACAACCATGACACCAACAGGTGTTGGAATAAGAACAAGCAAAAAGGCCAAAACAAACCACAAAATAAAAACAAGCAACCCCAGGTGAATGTTTTTGTTGAAGAATCTGACTCAGATTCTGAATGGGCACACAAGGTGCTCATGACTACCACATATTCCACACAGAGGGATCCTATTTGGTATGTCAATTCTGGAGCTAGCAAAAATATGACTGGCGACAGATCATGGTTTGAATCATTTGAGGCCAAAGAGGGCAAACCTGTCACCATTGCTGATGATAAAACCTACAGGGTTTCGAGGGAGAGGGTACAGTTTTAGTCACTCTTCCTGATGGCAAGTGTCAGATTGACAAAGTCCTCTATGTTTCGGGATTGGCCAACAATTTGTTGTCAGTGACACAAATCCTGGACAAAAATATGGTTGTCAACTTTCGTGTTGAGAATGGAAAGAAGTGTTGTACCATTACCAGGAAGGGTAAGCAGATTGCAACAACTTCATATAAGCACAACTTATTTGCACTAGATGCTATCTCTACTCCACATGTTGCCATGACTGTCTCTACCAAGGAGGCAACTTCCCTATGGCACAAGAGATATGGGCATCTTAGTTCTGGCTACTTACTTGAGCTCAACAAGTATGAGATGGTAAAGGGTCTTCCGTCCCTTTCTGCCACATTGCCAGTGTGCTCTGACTGCTTGGCAGGAAAGCAGCATAGAGTACCATTTGAGATGAGCTCTACAAGAGCACAAAAACCTCTGGAGTTAATTCATACCGATCTGTGCGGTCCTTTCACACCCAACAGCTGTGGAGGGAAGAGGTACTTTCGTTATTCGTAGATGACTACTCACGAAAGATGTGGGTTTTCTTTCTCCAACTGAAATCTGAAGCTTTCGCATTCTTCCAGTAGTTCAAGAAATCCATTGAGAAGGAGTCAGGAGATTCTATTAAAATCCTCCACTAAGATCGAGGGGGAGAGTTTACCTCTAATGAATTTTCTACATTCCTAGATAAGCATGGAATCGAGAGACAGTTAACAACTGCCTATACTCCTAAGCAAAATGGAGTTGCTGAGAGAAGGAACCGTTCTATCATGGAAATGGTTCGTTGTATGCTCACAGGAGCTACTCTTGGGCAACAATATTGGACAGAAGCTGTCACCATTGCAATGTATCTGTTGAATAGGGCACCCACAAAGGCCCTAAAAGGAATGACTCCACAGGAAGCATGGAGTGGTCGAAAACCCTCCATATCTCATCTATGTATTTTCGGATGTCATGCTTTCATGCACATACCGAAAGAAAAAAGGAAGAAGCTAGATGAGAAAAAACTGAGATGTATTTTTCTTGGTTATTTCGAGCACTCTAAAGGATATCGGTTGATAGATCCTTTGACCAAGAAAATTCATATCAGCAGAGATGTTGTCTTTGATGAAGCTTTCACATCACAGAGCACATCTAAAGTACACCAAGATATTGTGGAAACTAAGGAAGAGAAGATTCCTTCGTCAACACAGACAGGAGGTCCTTCTACATATTCTTCAACTCCACCGAAGAAGAATCCTAAATGGTGTACAAATACAATCAGAGATGCAAATTTATCCACTCCTCCCAATTTGAATTTGGATAGACCTCGTACACGCAGTATGGCTCAAAAGGAGAAAGAAGCCAAAGAAACTGGTGAGGTTGATGATCTTTGTCAATATTTTGAGGAACTTTTTGTGACTCCAAGTACAAAAGTAGAGGATATGGATATTGATGATGACAGGGCATTCATGTCTACCATAGATAGTCTTGAACCTGCATCAGTGTAAGATGCTCTCAGTGAGCCTCAGTGGAAGGCCGTTATGGATACAGAGTATGAGTCTTTGATGAAGAATAAAACTTGGAAGCTTGTTGATCTTCCGCATGGAAAGAAACCTATTGGCTGCAAATGGGTATATAAATTCAAGTACAAGGCAGATGGAACAATTGATAAACATAAGGCTCGTCTTGTTGCAAAGGGCTATGCTCAAAAAGAAGGCATTGACTACGAGGAAACTTTTGCACCTACTGCTCGGATGACCACAATTCGGGTTATGTGTGCTATGGCAGCACAATATGGGTGGAAAGTTCACCATATGGATGTCAAAAGTGCCTTTCTAAATGGTGATCTCCAAGAAGAAGTCTATATGACTCAGCCTGAAGGATTTGAAGTGGAAGACCAATAGCAAAAAGTTTGCAAATTGGTCAAATCCTTGTATGGTCTGAAACAAGCTCCTCGAGCTTGGTATATAAAAATGGACAATCACCTTATGCAGCATGGATTTAAGAGATGTTCGTCTGATGCAAACCTCTATTTCAAGAAATAGGGTTCTGAGATAGTGTTGCTTGTACTCTATGTGGATGATCTACTCATTACAGGGAGTTCAGAAACTATGATCTCTACTGTAAAAATAAACTTGTGCAAATCTTTTGAGATGACAGATCTCGGACTTCTCCATTATTGTCTTGGTCTGGAATTCATCCAGAAGTAGCACACCATCAAAGTGTCTCAGAAAAAATATGCCAAGACATTACTGGAAAAATATCGCATGACTGACTGCAATCCAATGGCAACTTCGATGGAGAATGGACTTCAGTTATCGCGATATGATGATTCACCTCAAGTAGATGGTACTCTCTATCGACGATTGATTGGGAGTCTCATATATCTGACCAATACTAGGCCAGATCTCGTATTTGCTATCAACTATCTTTCGAGGTTCATGCAGGAGCCTAAGACCACTCATTGGAAAGCGGCAAAACGTGTTCTTCACTATGTCCGTGGTACTATGGAATATGGCCTAGAATACAAGAGGAACAACAAATTCTTCTTGCAAGGATACATGGACTCCGACTATGCCGGATCATTTGATGATCGCAAGTCAACTTTTGGATACATTTTTCATCTGGGATCCGGTCCTATCTCTTGGCACAGTAAGAAGCAACAGGTGGTTGCTATTTCATCAACAGAGGTAGAGTATTGCACCGCACATGAAGCTGTGTGCGAAGTGATATGGTTACGTCGCATTCTGACAAGTATGGGCCATCCATCAAAATCTCCAATACACTTGTTTTGCGACAATTAGGGTGTTCTGAACCTCGTCAAGAATTCTGTCCATCATGAAAGAACAAAGCACATTGACACACAATGTCATTTCATTTGAGATGAAGTTCCAAAGCATCGAATTCAGCTTTAGCACATTCCCATCGATGCTCAAGTTGCAGACATTTTCACTAAGGCACTTGGACGTGTCAAATTTGAATTGTTCCGCAGCTCACTTTGTATTGCAAAATGATGTAAGGGGATGTTAGTAGTCTAGTATAGCTATTAGTTATTACATTACCCAAATAATGTAATAAAGGGGGATGTTAGCGTACTATTGTCTTTATTTCATATTTAGCGTACACTGTTACAACTGCGTAACAGTTCTGGTTATTCCAGTACGTCGGTGTTCTATTCCCGGCCCTTTGTAACCTTATTTAAATGCCTGCAATACAATAAATAGATGTTCGCATTTTCTACAACATTGTGTGAAATGAGAATGGCAACATCCTCATAGCATTTGCTGAAACCTTGATTCCCAATATTCACACTTTGTGGAGGCTCGCGTAGCTTATATGGGGATGAAATTGTTAGTGGATGTTGGCTATTAGAATGTGGAAATCGAAGGCAACTCTTTGAACATAATCAAGATGATCAAAGGGGAGTGTACACCTAGTTGGAACGTTCTCAATATTATTGCTGAAGCTAGGATATTATTGTACAATTTTGAACAGGTGAACATTCACCATGTGTTCCGTGAGGGGAATGCACTGGCCGATATGTTGGCCAACCGTGGTGTCCACTATGCTACTTTTTCAATATGAAAAAACAATGTCCCAAATGACGTAGTCTCCCTTGCTAGGAAAGAGGCTCATGATGCTTTGTTTTTGTAAGGACGAGTCAGACATCCCTTTTTATCTCATTGGAAGGGGTGTTCGGTCTCACTTTGCCCTTTGAACGAAGTTTGTTAGAGTTTGTTTTGCCTTGAAAGCATTATACTTTTCTAAGTTCTCTCCGGAATCATTATGGTTATTAGGAATTAAAATCTCACGGTTATTCCTAATAGGTATAATATTTTGGAGATTGTTATTATGGTTGAGATTTTGGATGTTTGTATAAGGTTGTGGGGACCTTTTCAAAACCCTCTCTTTAAATTAATACCAAAAAAAAAATCACATTTAAAAAAGCACACATCATATTTATTTTAAAGTTATACTTTTCTTTAATATATATGACTTATATTCACATGGCTTACCAAATTTAATAATGTAAAATATCATCATAAAATTTTAGTGAAAAATATTGAACGTTCAGTTGTTTTTTTTAACATAGGAGAGTTGGTTACATTCACACTATTTTTAGTATATATCGTAGGATGTTATTACCTACGAATTGGCGAACGAAATATAGCACCTATTATTTCATCACGAAACGGAGATCCATAAACGCATGAGGAATTCTACAACGCTATCTGAAGGCTTACCGCAATAAGGTATGGGACCTTCTTGAGTTCTTTACAACTCTCAATATTCAAATGATTTAAAGAGCCAGCTATACGAACCAGACTTTTGATCCCCTATTCAATGTCAAGGCCCCCCACTCTCATAAGGATAAGCACTCGGCCAATAGAAATTATAGTTTACTCCCAATAAGTTTATACTATCTTGGTTTTGATTATCCAGTGTAAGGACCACCACCGTTTGCTAGGGATTCTTACCATACTTATTATCATCATTGTTAGTTTAACATACATTGAAAGGATTTAAATCACAATACTACCTTTGCAACATGTATGCTCCCAAGGTTTGAACCTAAGTCTCTTTTTGGTTAGTGTTTGGTCAAACAGACAATTATCAAACCACCTAGCCATTGGAAGGCACGTCATAAATAGTTTCATATAACTTGTCTTAATATTAATATTATAAGAGAATCATTTTTAATAATAATAACTAGCATAACAAAATTATCATATCACTAAAGTTATTTAAACATAATAATATAAGTATTAATACTTATATTAATAAATGGTATTGGTTCAACTAATTAAATTACTCGATTTTTATAGGGTAGACCAAGATTCAAGTCTTGATTTAAATCACACTACTACCATTACAACATGTATGACCCTAAAGTTTAAACCTAGGTCTCTTTTTGGTTAGTTTTTGGCTAGAGAGACAATTACCAATCCATCTAACAGTTGAAAGGCACATCATAAAAAGTTTCATATAATTTTTGTTAATATTAATATTATAAGAGAATCATTTTTAATAATAATAACTAGCATAACAAAATTATCATATCACTGAAGTTATTTAAACATAATAATATAAGTATTAATACTTATATTAATATATGATATTAGTTCAACTAATTAAATTTATTCAATTTTTATAAAGTAAACCAAGATTCAAGTCTTGATAAACAAGAGACATAATTATAAGTTATAATATCCATCTATAATTCATATTACATGAATATATATTTTTAAAAGTTTGAATAATCTTATTTTAAAATCTTTAAAAATAATTAATGATACTTTGATGAAATCATGTAATGTCGTTATTTTATTGCTAAAGCCAAAGTTCATAACTCGAATTTTTGTAATTGATCACCCCTTTATTTGGATAATATCTTATCATACTTATAAGAATACTTAAGATGATTATTTTTGTCAAAATGAGAAAGGAAGCATTAGTTAATCAAATAACCAACATTTAAAAAAACTTAATGTCCTATTTTAAATTGGTAAATAAGTTAACGTGTTTAACCCTTTTCTCTCCCTCTCTACATAAAACAATAAATGGTTTCATATGAATACAAAGATTGATAAAGTAATTTAAACTAAAAGGGAATTCATTTATTTAAAACCTAGAAAGATAATTCTAGTTATTTTTTTTTAATATTTAAATAATTGAAACATAAGTGTGATGAATTTTGACTCATCCAAAATCAAGACTTTAAAATAGCTTCTATGTAAACCTAGAAAGACAATTCTAGTTTTTTTTTTTTTTTTTAATATTTAAATAATTGAAACATAAGTGTGATGAATGCTGAGTCATCCAAAATCAAGACTTTAAAATAGCTTCTATGTGGAACAAAATACAAAACACGTAGAATTAATGTTATTATAAGGTATCTTTAAATAATTGTTTTAAATTAGTAAAAATTAAACTTGACCATAAACATATATAATTTTAAATAACAATGGTTAAATCAATAATTTTTTCATCTTATTTTTTCATAAATTTTATTTTGACAAAATATAAAAACTAAATAATATTTTTTTATAACTTAAATAATGATATAAATAATTAAATAAAATTATTATAATTTTTTTTATTGATGGAAGAGGTTTTGAAAGGGACTTCAAACATTTTACAACACAAAGCAAACCCAAAAAGGGGATCACAACGGAACCCCGTACAAAGGCCAAAAAGAAACAAGTCATAAACTTAGAGAAATAAAACAAACCAACAAACAAGGAAAGGGACCAAAAAAGAAGACCAATCTAGAGATTATCCTAGGGTGGTGGGATGATCTTGGACTCCATGATCAACATTTTGGCTAGTCTCCGTAACATGATTCATCTCCACAGTCAATGCTAGCACGGGAGGGCTCGTCTCGGAGGGGGAGGGGCTGCTCAAGGTCATCGTACTCTTCTAATTTAGCATGGGCTAAGTGAATCAGGATGGACCACTCAGGATCATCCTGATCTGGTTTAGCTAAGGCTGAGTGGACACTATCGAATAAGAAAGTGGAATTAATCTCATGCTCATGCGATCGTCAAATGGGATGGGCAGTGATAGTTTTGAGTTAAGACATGGCAGTGATGGTGGAGAAAATTGGATACGACAGCCACGACAGATGCATATAGCCACTGATATTCTAAATAATAGTCCAAAATACTCTAGAAAACACCAATAACCATTCGGTAGTCCCTTGTGCAGACCAATAAGAATTGTGATCCTGAGGCATCAAATCACTATGCAACCTATTATTGGTCCAAATCTTGATAATGTTGATCGAGGCACTGAAACCCCATAAGCTAGTGCTAAGGTGGAGAATCCACTCTTTCGCAAAATTATGTGACTTCATGGCAAAAGTTGTTTATCTAGACACGGAGGTTATTTTGAGTCAACCCGAGGTTAGCCATGATATCGACCACACCATTTCCTTCTCTAAAAACATGCTAGACGATGGATCTCTCAAACTTGCTAACCAAGATTCTAGATTCGTTGATCGAATTGGATATAGTCCAAGAAGGGGGATGGGACCCTTTGATGTAATTGATCATGTTTAGGGAGCCCTCCTCAACAATGAGACTCCTAATATAGAGATCATCCACAAGATATAATCCTTTGAATAAATCTTTGGACTCGACCACGTTGTTGGAGTGGGTTACAATGGATTCAACAAACACGAGGATAATTTTTCTTTGCTCATATCTTATGATTCCTTCAGAATAGCATTGTCAGGATTGCTTTTGTTGGTTCCATAAAAATTAAGTTTTAACCATCCAATGGGAGGAAGGGAACAACAAATCTTCGATCTATCAACCTTAGGGAACTCAGGAGAAGTCGGGCCAACCATCAAATTAAAGGAAAAATTTAGATTGGCTTTGAGGCCACAACTATGGTTTTCAGGAGAATGAACGAGGTTGGCATTCTTAGTAGCTAGGGAAAGGATTCTAGAGTGGATTGAGAAAGGATATCTGGAAGAATCATTGAAGGCTGAACTATTCATTTTAATCCAGATCTACCACATGAAGTGTGGGAGGCAGAAAGACCAAAGATATTTAAGGCGCACATGTTTAAAATGGTTTGGCCATTTGATGGAGAGGTCAGAGACCAAGCTATGCAAGGCCCAAGAAATGTGAATCTTTGAAAGGAGCATGGAAAGAACAATGAAAGAGAAGGGACATCCAAATAAAATGTGGAAGACCGATTTCCAGAATGACTGACACAAGGAGCAATGATTGGGGATGATGAGGTCATGGAGAAAACAATTGGGCTGGGACTCCTCACTAAGGAAGTAGGTAGATTTGACTGAGAAGAGGCCTTGGTCATTAGCTTTCCAAAGGATAGACTCCTGGATGGGAATACTCAGAATGACAATGGATCTAAGAAAAGAGGTAAGGGCTTGCATATTAGACATATGGGAAGGATTAAGGCCTAGAGTAGGGATGGATTTCCACGAAGGGCAACGAGCTTGGAAAGAAAAATGAAATCTTAGACTAAACTATTGACATGGATGTTAAATATGGGTTTGAGAGCACGAAAGGAAGGATTAGAAAGAAGGGGTTGGTCGGAGACCCAAAAATCCTCCAATAAATGATTAAGCGATTTGTTGCTCAAGCACCATTTGAGCCATATTGAGAGAAGGTTTTTATTCCTATTGACAAATTTTCAAAAAGCAAAACTATCTATATAGAGGTTGTCTTCTAGAAAGGAATAGTGTTGGAGATATTTGCTTTTGATAATTTTGACCCAGGACACATTAGCATTGGTTACAATTCTCTATCCCAGTTTATTGATTAAAGCCTTATTCATTTTAGATATTTTCTTGAACCTAAGCCCTCCCTGGGATTTCTTTGAACATACTTTGTCCCAAGCTACCAAATGATATCTGAATCTATTTTTTGGACAAAACCAAAGAATTTTTTTTTGGATTTGCTCAATCTTGGTGAACATCTTGGATAGAACCTGGAAGACATATAGGAAGAATACATGGATGCTTTGAAGGCAAACCTAGAACAATGTAGCTTTAGCGTTTTGATTGAGGAGAGCAACTTTCAATCCTGCCAATTTTTTTTATGATGAACTGGATAACATTGTCCCACATTGCTTCGATGGATTTACCATGGAAGAGAGGGAGGCAAAGGCAAGTGGAAGGTAGGCTTGTGATGTTGCAACCCAATATTTGAGCAATTTTGGCTTACCTTTCCAAAGTACTATAGATGAAGAAGAGGTTACTTTTATGAAAATTGACCTTTTGACCAGCAGCTTATTCATACAAATTAAAGATACATTTGATATTCTTGGCTTCTATGATAGAGGACGTAGAAGCCAGGATGGTGTCATTAATGAATTGATGCTAGGAAATGGGGTTGAGCCTAGAAGATGCCTTGATACTAGAGATGAGGCTAGAGGAGTAGGTTGCTTTTAAATATCTCCCTAAGGACTTAGTGAAGATGATGAAAAGATAAGGATACAAAGGATCACCTTGCATGAGACCTTTGAAGATTTTAAAATAACCTACAGTGATCCATTTATGAGGACAAAAATCCAAGCTGTGGAGAGACATTCCTTGATGAGGCTGATCCATTCCTTGTGAAAGCTAAAATTGGATAGAATAGCTAAGAGGAAATCCCAGGATACTCTATCAAAGGCTTTGTTCATATTCAATTTGAAGAAGAAGTTAGGATTTTTTAGTTTGGTAGTAGAATGAATCAACTCATGAATGGTGATGATGTCGTTAGTGATCAATCTTCCTTGAACATAGTTCCCTTGGTAAGAATCAATAATAGTAGGAAGAATACCTTTAAGCCTGTTTACCATGGTTTTCATCAGGATTTTGTACATGATATTACATAGGATGATGGGACAGTAATTTGAGAGAGTATTGCAGTCTTGCATATTTGGAACTAGGTCAAGTAAAGTGGAGTTAACATCTCTAGGAAGGTATTTTGATTTTTGAACTTCCTAGATTGAAGTAGATAAATTAGACCCAATAATATCCCAAAAAATTTGGAAGAATCTTGGGGGAAACCCATTTGGTTCTGGAGATTTGTCTAGAGACATGGAAAAGAGAGTATCTTTAATATCCTCTAGAGACAAGGGTTTGGTGAGCTTAGCATTGACACCACGGGAAGACAGACTAGGAATATGTTGGAGGAGAGAGTTGGAGATAGACGAGGAGCAAATATTCAATGGTTCGAGTAAGTCCTAAAAATGATAGACAACCTTAGCTCTAATATCAGAGATATCACTGGTGGTGGATCCATTTTTTTGCATAGATTCCTGATATTGTTGGAGCTCCTATGGTGAAGGGTAGAAGTGTGAAAATACTTGGTATTGGAATCCCCTTGTTTTAGACAAAGGGCTCTAGATTTCTCTCACGAGAAGGTCTCTTCCTTAGCCAAAATATTGTGGAAGTATGAGAGGAGGATTTTTTCAGTGTCTCTGAGATTAGGATAAGTGACCCTAGAAGCTAACTATTCTTCAATATCCTTAAGACTAGTTATTATTATCTTTTCCCTTCAAAAATGTTGTCGAAGACCTAATAATCATAATAATTTAATATCAAATACCTAAGTTATTTATTTAAAACTTAGAAACAAAATTCTAATTTTTTTTTATATTTAGCTATTTTAAACTTAAGTGTGATGAATGTTAACTCATCCAAAATCAAAACAACTTTTATGTGGAAAAAAATATAAAACACATAAAACTGCATATTATTACAAGGTAAGTTTAAATCACTTCTTTAAGTTAATAAAATTTAAACTTAACCATAAAAATATAAGAATTTAAATAACAATAATAAAATTAATAATTATTGTAACTATTTTTTTCATTAATTTTTATTTTTACAAGATATAAAAACTAAATAATAATATTTTTATAACCTAGGTAATGATATAAATAAGTTTAAATGATTAGGTTAAATTATTTTGTTAGAATAACTTAATAACTAAATAAAAAAATATCATATTTTTTAAATTTAATATAAATATTACCAAAAAATATATATATAAATATTAATATCTCATTGCCTAAAAAATAATTTTATCTAATTTAATTTTTTTTAAGAATACATAGTAAATGATTTAATCAAAGAATGAATTAGATTGAGTTATATAGACAAAATGCTAAAAAATTAGGCTAGTTCAATATTTTTGTAGCATCTAGAAAAAGATAATCTAATCTTTTGGGTATTATAGACCTGTCTCTCTATGTAATACCTTCAACAAAATCATCTCAAATAATATAGCTAATAGAATCAAAGGGATCTTCTTAAACAATTTTTTAGAAGAATAGTTTAGATTTTTAAGTAAAAGGTAGATTCATGAAGCAATGGGGGTAGGCCAAGAAGGACTACATTCAATAAAGACAAGGAAGTAGCAAGAAGTTTTAATAAAATTTGAACTAGCAAATTTTTTTGATAAATCCCGTAAGGGGGTGGAGGTACAATATTTAAATCTTGGGCCTTGTCGGACTAAACACTTATCCCTTTCCTAGTATTTTTAGTGGCGTAAAAGGTTTAAAATGACTGTGACATGGTGATTATAGGGGCGTACTACGTGAAGAATTGTGTGGCAGCTTACGAGGTGGACAACTCAAAATACTGTGGTGGCCATAAAAGTTATACATCCTGCCTGGATTTGTGGTGGCTACCGATTCCACCAAGTAAATAAATACAAACAAAACTTTTGATAAAGTAAATTAGTTATAAATTAGGTTGAACCTAATTAAATTAGATGTAGTATTCCCTTTGTGAATTGGATGATGAGATGTATCATTTTAGCCTATTTTGCTATGTTTATCAATGGTTCCACTTCCAGTATTTTCAAGGCTTCTAAAGGTCTACAACAAGGGTGTCCTCTTTCTCCTCTAGTTTTTATTTTTATAGAAAAAGGTTTGAGTAGTTTTATCAAGGAACAAAAAGGATATATTATGATCAAGCGTATGAAAATTTGTAACTCTTTGAAGGTAACCCATTTGCTCGTTGCAATTATGTTTTACATTTTAAAAATGAGACATTGGAAGAAGCATTGAATTATAAATAAGTGTTGGACCTATATTGTATGGTTACAAGAATGGAAATAAATCTACAAAAAATAAAAATAACCTTCAATAGGTTTTAGTTAGGGCAAATAGAAGTAGTAATAAGAATTATTGGTTTCAAGCAAGTAGACTTTGATAAAGGGATAAAATATTTAGGCTTTCATTAGAAATCTAATGACTATAGGTGTCACGATTGGATTTGGTTATACACAAAAATAGATAAGATCAACACTTGGTGCACTAGGTAGCTATCATTGGGGGGTTACCTTACATTGGTGAAATCAATTTTGGAATCCACCCTAGTCTACTAGCACCCCATCTATTGCATTCCCATCACAATAGTATAGAAAATAAGGAAGAAGTACCTCTAATTTATTTGGTCAATAAACAAATAGAAGGATCTAATGACACTTATCAAATGAAACAAAATAGCCAAAATCACATGGAGGACGGGGCCTCAAGAATATGCATAATTTTAGAAAATATTTAGCAATTAAAAGTTTATGGAGATTGATAATGAACAATGGATTATGACAAGAGGTAATTCAAGAGAAATATTTAGGTACTTTGTCCTTGGTAGTTTGGATTACATTGCAAAATAACTTAGTTTCAAAATTCATAATTATTTGGAAAGCACTAACGAGAGATTTTTGTTAGCTAAACATTTATTGGCTTGAAAAATAGGAAATGAAGAGGAAGTAAGGATAGGTAAAGATCCTTTGCTAGGAAGCAAATATGACTGTCAACTTCCTCAAAACATAATAGATCATCTCCATAGAAAAGGAAGTATGGTATTCACACAAGTGGTATCAACAAAGAGCACTAATTTGTGAAAACTAGAAAAAGCAAATGTAAGACTAAATCAATAAAGAGTTAATATATTATGGTCCAAGAATCCAACAAGTGGGCAATACATAATTTGAGAAGGGTACAAGGTAAGATTTAATAACAACAATGAGGAAAATATTTGGTGGTGGAGTAGAATATGGAAGGTAAAATATCCTCTAAAAACTAGAATCTTTTTCTAGTTAGCTCTATCAAAAAAACACTAACATGGGATGTTCTTGAAAAGAGTTCTTCGCAAGGACCAAGTCAATGTGTCATGGGAAAAATAAATAAGAAATAATGGACCATATTCTTGTTCATTTTCCATTAACAAGAGAAGTGTGGAATTCAACTTTACCTTTGACTTAAGTGGAAGGACAATGACCTGCTAGAAATATATTAGATAACATGAAACAATAGTTCAAAGAAAGAGGATTAGAGTATAGATGCATCCCTTTAATAATGGGATAGGGCTTATTTTTGGCTAGAAGTATTACTTTATTTGAAGGTAAGGAAATTCTAGTGATTCAAGTACAAATGCAGATTAAATATATTCTTGTAAGTTTACAAATCTCCTCAAAACCAAAATTGAGCAAACATATAAGAACACTAATTTGGAGTAAGAAATCACTGATTTGTAGATTAAATAATTTGGCAGAATGGAAAGCATTGATCCTCTTGATGAGCATAGCATTGGAGTAAGAAATCACAACTTTACATTTTTATGGACATTAAAAATTAGTGATAAGTTGGGTTGCAAATCATGTTAAGATGAAAAACTTGCTTCTCAGTCTTTTATATAAGCAAGTAAAATTATTAGAACCCTCTATAACAAAAAGTTCATAAAAGCACATATATAGGGAACTAAATGTATAAGAAGATGATATTTCAAAATATGGTTTGTGTAGAGACCAAAACAGCACCAATCCGATTACGTGATGACAAGCACTGATCGAATTGACATACATAGCCCCTAGTGATATTCTCATAATGACACTAAAAGGGGGGGGTGAATTAGTGTAACTATTTAAAACTTGAATCTGCAACTCTTAATGCTTAAAAATGCAAGCTTAAAAATAGATATAGCAAGTATAACAAAAGAGCATCACAAAACACAAGATTTAACAAGGTTCACCGATTTGGCTACTTCTCAAATAATGACTGTTTGGACTACAATCCAAATCCAGCCTTTGCAAGGATTCAATATTTACGAATAGTTTACCAGCACCCACTGCAAGGAGCACCAACCCCTGATTTATCTGCAACAACAGATAGGAGCACCAACCCCTTATACCAAGCATCCACTTGGATTTCTATTTTGAATAATAGATTGACATAAAAATTCCTTTTCTTTTACAAGACCCTCACTGGTCTATTGCTTATTCAAATCAATCTCATAGAAGCATAAGGAGAATTGTTAGATACTCAATATCTTCTATTGCTTACTAAAACCTCTCTTTCAAATTTTCAAGAAATAAAACCAGGTTTCAGTTCTATTGCTATTTTTCTTGCAGCACACTTTCTATGCTTCTTACAGCACTCTTTCCAACCTCACTTTTAGTTTTTGAAGATAAAAACATGGTTGCAGTAACCTCACTTACTAAGCCTTTTCGATCTTTATACTTGGCTTACTCAAATGGATTTTTCAAAATGGCTCTATTTTTCCTCCAATTTTTTATGCATTCTCGGCTATGTTCAATCTGTCACTGCCTCTCTGACGTGCTCTGTCTGCTAGCCGCTTTCTTTCTGACTCATTTTGACAGTCTACTCTGTTCACCCTGATAGCTTTTTTTGACAGCCTTTTCTGTGTATTTCTAAGCTCTATCATTCTTATCTTCTATCCTTCATGCAACTACTCTTTCGACACCTTTACGCTTTTTGATGGCACTCTTTTCAATTCTGAGCCAAACTTTTTCTTTTGCCCACAACTGCCATTTCTGACACACGCAACTTGTGAAAGGATTTCTTGCTAATCAGGATTCTCGATATATCTACACTTTTTACAGCCTTGTAGCATCACGGCCCTGTAACAGCCGTTCTTGTCTTTAATGCACTGTTCTATAACTGCCACCTGTAACTGCAGTTCTGACTCTCTTACATAACTGGTTGCTTGATTTTCTTCTACACTTTCCCTGACAACTGTCACTGTGTAAGCTTCTCGGCTTTTACCTGTGCAACTAAGACATGTCATGATATCGTGACATTTCTACCCATTTGACCTTTTCTAGATAGTTGACCGTGAAAACAAGACATGTCACGATATCGTGACATTCTTCACCTTCTTGTTCTCTTTTTGGCATGCAACCACAAAAACATAACATGTCATGAAATCGCGACGCATTCGCTGCCTCTAGCTCTTTTCTATATCCTGCCCATGAAAATGGGACATGTCATGAAATCGTGATGCATTCGCTGCCTCTAGCTCTTTTTTGCCTCTTGCCCACAAAAACGGGACATGTCACGAAATTGCGACGCATTCGCTGCATCGAGCTCTTTTTCGTCACTTGCCCATGAAAACGGGACATGTCGCGAAATCATGACGCATTCGCTGCCTCTAGCTCTTTTCTGCCTCTTGCCCATGAAAATGGGACATGTCACGAAATCGCGACGAATTCGCTGCATCAAGCTCTTTTTCGTCACTTGCCTACAAAAATGAGACATGTCACGAAATCGCGACACATTTGCTGCATCTAGCTCTTTTTCGACACTTGCCTGTAAAAATGGGACATGTCATGAAATCACGACGCCTTCTCTCCTTTGTGCTTCTTCCTGCAACTTGTCATAAAATCGTGACACTTTTTCACCTTATTGCTTCTTCTCCGAACCTGTCACGAAATTGCGACACTTTTCATCCTTGGCGCTTCTTCACCGAACTTGTCACGAAATCGCGACACTTTTCATCCTTGGCACTTCTTCACCAAACTTGTCATGAAATCGTGACACTTTTCACCCTTGGCACTTCTTCTCCGAACTTGTCGTGAAATCGCGACACTTTTCTTTGCCTGCACCTTTACTCCAAACATGTCGCAAAATCGTGACAGTTTTTCAACTTTGCTTCTTTTCTTCCAACATGTCGCGAAATCGTGACAGTTTTTCAACTTTGCTTCTTTTCTTCCAGCATGTCATGAAATTGCAACAATTTTTCAACTTTGCTTCTTTCCTTCCAGCATGTCGCAAAATCGCGTCAATTTTTCAACTTTGCTTCTTTCCTTCCAGCATGTCGCAAAATTGCGACAATTTTTCAACTTTGCTTCTTTCCTTCTAGCATGTCACGAAATCATGACAATTTTTCAACTTTGCTTCTTTCCTTCCAGCATGTCACGAAATCGCGACAATTTTTCAACTTTGCTTCTTTCCTTCCAGCATGTCGCGAAATCGTGATAGTTTCTCCAGCTTTTTCTCTCTCCTCCGATATGTCACAAAATCGTGACATTTTTGGCTGTGCCTTCTCTCTCCTCCGATATGTCACGAAATCATGACATTTTTGGCTACGCCTTCTCTCTCCTTCGATATGTCACGAAATTGCGACATTTTTGGCTGTGCCTTCTCTCTCCTCTGTTATGTCACGAAATCGTGACATTTTTGGTTGTGCCTTCTCTCTCCTCCGTTATGTCGTAAAATCATGACATTTTTGGCTGTGCCTTCTCTCTCATCCGTTATGTCATGAAATCGTGACATTTTTGGCTGTGCCTTCTCTCTCCTCCGTTATGTCGCGAAATCATGACATTTTTGGCTATGCCTTCTCTCTCCTCGATATGTCACGAAATCATGACATTTTTGGCTGCGCCTTCTCTCTCCTCCGATATGTCATGAAATCGTGACATTTTTTGCTGCGCCTTCTCTCTCCTCCGATATGTCATGAAATCATGACATTTTTGGTTACGCCTTCTCTCTCCTCCGTTATGTCGTGAAATCATGACATTTTTGGTTGCGCCTTCTCTATCCTCCATTATGTCGTGAAATCATGACATTTTTGGTTGCGCTTTCTCTCTCCTCCGTTATCTTATGAAATCATGACATTTTTGGCTACGCCTTCTCTCTCCTCCGTTATGTTGCGAAATCGTGACATTTTTGGCTACGCCTTCTCTCTCCTCCCTTATGTCATGAAATCACGACATTTTTGGCTGCGCCTTCTCTCTCCTTCGTTATGTCATAAAATCATGACATTTTTGGCTGTGCCTTCTCTCTCCTCCGATATGTCACGAAATCACGACAGAAAACATGTCACGATATTGTGATAGTTTTCTTACTTGTCTTTTTCTGCAATTTTCTGAATCTAGGCCACTTCTTTCTTCTGGAAAATTCACTGTACATGTTCTGACTAACCTCTGAACTGCATCAACTGCAATAATCTGTCTGTGTTGTCAAAAATGACAATACTTTTGTTGCACCTTGCTCAACAATCTCTTCCTTTGGAATTGTTGGCAACACATGTGCAATTTCAATTTTCTGTAGTAATTCTTCTCCCCCTTTGCCAATAATACCAAAGGGCTACTGCAGACTCCCTCTGAGTCTATGCACAACATTATCAGGCATAAATAATTTAATGCTCCCCCTGAGAATGTGTTCCCCATAGGTAATCAGTGCTTGGGTAGTGTGACAACTCCTAGCTTACTCCGAAGGTACTCAAACACTTCCTTGGGCAATGGTTTTGTGAATATATCTGCTACTTGCTTTGTGGTTGGAACAAACTCCAATTTGAATTCTCCTTCTGCAACTTTATCTTTCAAAAAGTGATACCGGATTGCAATATGTTTGGTGCGGGAATGCATAACCAAATTCTTTGATATGTTGATTGCAGTAGTGTTATCACATTTAACTGAAATTGGCTCATTGAAGTGAATACCAAGATCTTTCGGTGTTTGTCTCATCCATAATATCTGTATGCAGCATGTTGTTGTTGCAATGTATTACGCCTCTGCTTGTGGATAGAGAGACCGATTCTTGTTTCTTGTCGTGCCATGCTACCGGTTTATCTCCAAGATAAAATGCTCCTCCACCGGTACTCTTCTCGTCATCAATACATCCTACCCAATCTGCATCGGAATATGCAAAAAGAGTGAAGTCTTTTCCTTTTGGATACCATAGCCCATACTCCATAGTACCCTTGAGGTACCTAAAAATTCTTTTCATAGCTGTCACATGAGTCTCTTTGGGACTAGCCTGAAATATTGCAACCATGCAAACTACCTGTAAGATATCTGGTCTGGTGGCTATCAAATACAACAAGCTCCCAATAATAGATCTGTACATTGTTTGATCAACATCTGGAGATTTTTCATCCTTGCTCAACTTACAGCCTATTGTCATGGGAGTGCTAACAGGCTTACTATCCTCCATAGTGAGCTTTTTCAGCATTTCTTTCACATATTTAACTTGAGAAATAAAAATGCCCTTTTCAGTTTGATTAACTTGTAGTCCGAGGAAGTATGAAAGCTCACCAATCATAGAAATTTCAAATTATTTTTGCATTTTATTTCCTATGTCTTTACATGACTCATCATTGCTGTTGCCAAATATTATATCATCTACATAAACAACAAGGACAATGAGGTTGCCATTCTCATTTTTGATATATAAATTGCTATCTACCATACCTTTCTTGAATCCTTACTTAGTGAGATAGCTGTCCAATATTGCATACCAAGCTCTAGGTGCTTGTTTCAAGCCATACAATGCTTTCTTCAGCTTGCAAACAAAGTTAGAATTATCACAGAGTTGAAAACCATCGAGTCTGTTCAATATAAACTTCTTCTTCAAGATTTCCATTTAGAAATGCTGATTTCACATCCATCTGATAAACTTTGAAATTCCTATGAACTACTAAAGCCAAAAATAGTCTCATTGCTTCAAGTCTGGCCACTGGTGCAAAGGTTTCTTCAAAATCAATCCCTTCAACTTGAGCATATCCTTTATAGACCAATCTTGCTTTATTCCTTACAACCTGTTCGTCTTCATTCAATTTGTTTTGAAATATCCATTTAGGACCGATTATGTTTTTATTTACAGGCCTTGGTACTAACTCCCAGGTTTTGTTTTTCTCAATTTGATCTAGTTCTTCATTTACTACCTCCATCCATCTTTCATCTGTGCTTGCTTCAATAATATTTTTGGGCTCAATGCTGGATAACAGAGAATAGTTGTTTACTACTCTTCTTCTTGTTTGAATGCCAACTATGGGGTCCTCAATAATTTGCTCTCTAGGATGATTTTTTTGTTAGTTGCCTGTTTTGGATTTCTTGTTTTCTTCTATTTCTAAATCATCTGAATCTGATTACTGTCTCTCTTATTTTTCTTGATCTTCATCTTCTTCAATAAATTCTTCATAAGTCGGGTAGTTTTCTTTATGGCTGATTTCTTTTTTCCTACCTTCATCAACCTTAACATCTGCACTCGCCATAATTTTATTTAGTATTTTGTTGTAGCATGTGTAGGCTTTGCTTTTTGTTGAGTAACCAAGAAATATACCTTCATCAGCTCTATCTTCAAACTTACCAAGATTGTCTTCAGTTCGTTTAATGTAACACTTGCTGTCGAACACTTTGAAGTATTTTACTGTAGCATTTTTACCAAACCATAGTTCATAAGGTGTTTTGCTTTCATGCGGCCTCAACATGCACCTATTCTGGATGTAAACTGTAGTATGAACTGCCTCTTTCTAGAACCTGTCAGCAATTTCACTTTCTATCAACATGGTCCGTGCCATTTCCTGCATAGTTCTGTTCTTTCTTTCTACTACTCCATTCTATTGAGGTGTTCTTGCTGTCAAAAACTATCTTCTAATCCCATGTTTTTCACAGTATTATACAAATTCCTCTAAAATAAACTCTCATCCTCTATCTAATCTTAAACATTTAATTCTCTTTCCTGATTGATTCTCAACAAGATTTTTTAAAGATTTGAACATCTCAAAGGCTTCTATTTTAAGCTTCAAAAATAGTACCCATGTCATTCTGGAATAGTCATCTATACACAGCATAAAATATTTGTAGCCATTTATGCTTTCCATTCTCATGGGTTCACATAAATTAGTGTGTATTAGTTCTAATGGCTTGCTCGTGAAGTACTCTTTTGCTTTGAATGTGGCTCTGGTTTGCTTCCCCTTTTGGCATGAAGCACAAATGCTATTTGAAGGTGTACCAATAGTGGGTATGTCTCTTACTACCCTTTTTGAGCTGATTTTTACCAGATTTTCAAAGCTTATGTGACCGAGTCTCTTGTGCCATAGCCAATTTTCTTCTTCCTGTCCAACCAAGAAAGCTCCTTCTAAAGTCTCTGAGAGAGTATACAAATTTCCAGAAGTTCTCAGTCCAGTAGCTATCAACTTCCCATTTTTTGTCTTTCTTACTTCACAGCCTTGCTTCTTGAAAATTACTTCATGACCTCTGTCACAAATTTTACTTACACTCAGTAAGTTATGCTTCAGACCAACCACAAATAGGACTTCTTTAGAGTTGATTTTTTCGTCACTTAATTTGAATGATCATTTACCCACTATCTTGGCTCCATCATTATTTCCAAATTTTATAGAACCACCTTCGTATGTCTGTAACTTATCAAACTTTTGTTTATCTCCTGTCATATGACTGGAGCATCCACTATCCAGAATCCATGGTGCAGATTTGTTCTAGGCTTTGAGAGCTGTTTGAACGATCAAGGATTCCTTATATTTCTTAGGTTGCTCCTTTTATTTCCACTCTGATTTGACAGCAGATTTGGTCACTTGTTTTACTTTCATTGGCTTGTGACTGCTTTTCAAGAAATTTTTTGTTTTGTTTCAATCTAGTTGGTTGATACTTTATTTCCTGATATTTATTTCCTACAAAAGAGCTACGACAATTCCTTGCAATATGTCCAAAGTTATGACAATTATAACATTCTACAACATAATCTATCAAAGGTGAAAAAACATTTCTACTAGTGAAATTCCTTTGTCCTACATTATATCTACAATTTGAAATTTTATGACCATAAGCATTGCATTTAAAACAATAACCAAAAAAGGAATGAGTGTACCTGGGTAATGGTTTTTGCCATGTTGTAGTAGGAGCCATGGGTCTTCTTCTTCTTTGATATGTGACTTTGGTGAATCCATCATTGGTAGTACTCCTTTCATGCTTGGCCTTATTGTTTTCTTTTGCATGATTTGGTTTTTATTGATCAACCCTGATATTATCTTTATTATTTATTGGTTCTACAATTATGGCCTTTGATTCCATTGATAATTCTTCTTCTACGAAGCCTAATCCAAATTTAATTGTAGGCTTTTGGTTGTTTATAATATCATC
Organism: Wollemia nobilis; assembly: GCA_028583015.1. Lineage (NCBI taxonomy): Eukaryota > Viridiplantae > Streptophyta > Pinopsida > Araucariales > Araucariaceae > Wollemia > Wollemia nobilis. Next base: position 1,025,543 of record JAQPPZ010002362.1, read on the forward strand.
AAGTTTCATAGAACTTCCTTCAAGTTTGTGGTAGCAACTCAGTTTTTGACTCTTTTCTTCTAGTTGCATTCTTAAGCCAACAATCTCTTCTTCCAGTTTGTTGCACTCATATATTTTCACGGTTAATTGAGCTTCAAGATCTTTAGACTTTTTCTTAAACTCTTCAGTCTGTATTTTTAAGCTGATAATTATTTCACTGGCATCCTCAAGTTTTCTTGAAACCTTTTTATCTTTTTTCCTTTTTGTACTTAACTCTTTAAGTGCAGCAACCAACTCACCTTCCAGATCTACCTCAGCCTCATCCTCTAATTTTTCATCACACTCCTGGGTTTCCTCTGTTCTTTCTTCTTCAAAAGCCATGAACAAGGCTTCACCAATTTCTTCTTCAGAATCCTCATCGGATCTGTCTTCAGAAGAGGTGACATTCTTGGAAATGAAAATTTTCTTATTGAAGTTCCTTTTTCTAAAATGTGGTTTCTTTTTCCAGTCACTTCTTTCTTGGTTTGTCCCTTCATCACTTTTGTTTTTCTCTTTCATTGGGCATTTAGCTGCAAAGTGCCCGATGCCTCCACAGTTGAAACACTTAAACGGTAACTTACCTTTGTACTTTTCTTTTCCCTTTATTAGTTTCCTAACAAAGTTTGCTTCAATTTCATCTAAAGATTCTTCTTCCTCAGATTCTTGTTTAGCTTTTATATTTTTCTGTGCTTGAAAAGTTGCTTCTCTGTCTGAGGGCTTAGTTTGTCCTATTCTTATTTCATATGCAGTTAAAGAACCATGCATTTCATCCATGCTAAAAGTATTTAGATATTTAGCTTCTATAGCAAAAAATTTAGCATCAAATCTTTTATGGAGAGTTCTTAGTACCTTTTTCACAACAACTGCATCTTCTATTTCCTCGCCGAGTCCTCTAATCGCATTATGATTCCATTTACTCTCAGCATATAGACCTCAATGTTCTCATCGCCATTCATCTTTAATGCTTCAAACTGGGCTCGATGTGTTTGAAGCTTGGCTTCCTTAATCTTGCCATCTCCTTCATGAATGCTCTACAGTTTGTCCCATATGTCTTTTTCCAATTTGCAGCTCATGATCCTTATAAATTCACTGTCTACTAACCCACACATGATAGCATTCTTAGCTTTAGAGTTGTTCTCAAACCTTTTCTTCTCAGCAACATCTATTGGAGGAGTAGTGGGTATTGTGTATCCATTTTCTATAGACTCCCAAATGTCGTATCCCAATGCACATAGATATGTCTGCATTCTGAGTCTCCAAAAAGAGTAATTTGTTCCATCGAACAAAGGAGCTTTATTGGATGAAAATCCTTCACCACCGGCCATTGTGTATCTTCCAAGATCACCTTAGCTCATTAATCTTGTTTAGGTACCTTGTTTTGATACCAATTGATATTCTCACAATGACACTAAGAGGGGGGGTGAATCAGTGTAACTATTTAAAACTTGAATCTGCAACTCTTAATGCTTAAAAATGCAAGCTTAAAAACAAATATAGCAAGTATAACAAAAGAGCATCACACAACACAAGATTTAATGAGGTTCACCAATTTGGCTACTCCTCAAATAATGACTGTTTGGACTATAATCCAAATCCAACATTTACAAGGATTCAATATTTACAAATAGTTTACCAGCACCCACTGGAAGGAGCACCAACCCCTGATTTATCTGCAATAACAGATAGGAGCACCAACCCCTTATACCAAGCACCCACTTGAATTTCTATTTTGAATAATAGATTGACATAAAAATGCCTTCTCTTTTACAAAACCCTCATTGGTCTATTGCTCATTCAAATCAATCTCATAGAAGCATAAGGAGAATTGTTAGATACTCAATATCTTCTATTGCTTACTAACCTCTCTTTCAATTTTTCAATAAATAAAACCAGGTTTCAGTTCTATTGCTATTTTTCTTGCAGCACACTTTCTATGCTTCTTACAGCACTCTTTCCAACCTCACTTTTAGTTTTTGAAGATAAAAACATGGTTGTAGTAACCTCACTTACTGCGCCTTTTTGATCTTTATATTTAGCTTACTCGAATGACTTTTTCAAAATGACTCTATTTTTCCCTCTAATTTTTTATGCATTCTCGGCTACATTCAATCTGTCACTGCCTCTCTGATGCGCTCTGTCTACTAGTAACTTTCTTTCTGACTCATTATGACAGTCTACTCTGTTCACTCTGATAGCTTTTTTTGACAGCCTTTTCTATGTATTTCGAAGCTCTGTCATTCTTATCTTCTATCCTTCACGCAACTACTCTTTCGGCACCTTTACCCTTTTCGATGGCACTCTTTTCAATTTTGAGCCAAACTTTTTCTTCTTCCCTGCAACTGCCATTTCTGACACACGCAACCTATGAAAGGATTTCTCGCTAATCGGGATTCTTGGTATATCTACACTTTTTATAGCCTTGCAGCATCACGGCCCTATAACATCCGTTCTTGTCTTAAATGCACTGTTCTATAACTGCCACCTGTAACTGTAGTTCTGACTCTCTTACATAACTTGTTGCATGATTTTCTTTTGCACTTTCCTTGACAACTGTCACTATGTAAGCTTCTCGGATTTTACTTGTGCAACTAAGACATGTCGTGATATCACAATATTTCTACCCATTTGACCTTTTCTGGATAGTTGACCGCAAAAATAAGACATGTCGCGATATCGCGACATTCTTCGTCTTCTTGTTCTCTTTTTGGCATGTAACCACGAAAATAGAACATGTCACGAAATCGCGACGCATTTGCTGCCTTTAGCTCTTTTCTGTCTCGTACCTGCAAAAATGGGACATGTCGCAAAATTGTGACGCATTCACTGTCTCTAGCTCTTTTCTGCCTCTTGCCCGTCAAAATGAGACATGTGAAATCACGACGCATTCGCTACATCGATCTCTTTTTTGTCACTTGCCCACGAAAACGGGACATGTCGTGAAATCGTGATGCATTCGCTGCCTCTAGCTCTTTTCTGCCTCTTGCTTGTGAAAATGGGATATGTCACGAAATCACGACGCATTCGTTGCATCGAGCTCTTTTTCATCACTTGCTTGTGAAAATGGGACATGTCACGAAATCGTGATACATTCGCTGCATCTAGCTCTTTTTCGTCACTTGCCCGCAAAAATGGGACATGTCACGAAATCACGACGCATTTTCTCCTTTGCGCTTCTTCCTACAACTTGTCACGAAATCGTGACACTTTTTTGCCTTATTGCTTCTTCTCCGAACTTGTCATGAAATCGTGACACTTTTCATCCTTGGCGCTTCTTCACCGAACTTGTCATGAAATCATGACACTTTTCATCCTTGGCGCTTCTTCACCGAACTTGTCATGAAATCGCGACACTTTTCACCCTTGGTGCTTCTTCTCCAAACTTGTCATGAAATTGCGACACTTTCCTTTGCCTGTGCCTTTACTTCTTTCCTTCCAACATGTCATGAAATCATGACAATTTTTCAACTTTGCTTCTTTCCTTCCAGCATGTCACGAAATCGCGACAATTTTTCAACTTTGCTTCTTTCCTTCCAGCATGTCACGAAATCGCGATAGTTTCTCTAGCTTTTTCTCTCTCCTTTGATATGTTGCTAAATCATAATATTTTTGGCTGTGCCTTCTCTCTCCTTCGTTATGTCATGAAATCACAACATTTTTGGTTGTGCCTTCTCTCTCCTCCGATATGTCACGAAATCGTGACATTTTTGGCTGTGCCTTCTCTCTCCTCCGTTATGTCACGAAATCATGACATTTTTGGCTACACCTTCTCTCTCCTTCGTTATGTCGCAAAATTGTGACATTTTTGGCTGTGCCTTCTCTCTCCTTCATTATGTCGTGAAATCGTGACATTTTTGGCTGCACCTTCTCTCTCCTCTGTTATGTCACGAAATCATGAAATTTTTGGCTACATCTTCTCTCTCCTCTGATATGTCACAAAATCATGACATTTTTGGCTGTGCCTTCTCTCTCCTCCGTTATGTCATGAAATCATGACATTTTTGGCTGCTCCTTCTCTCCTCCGATATGTCGCAAAATCATGACATTTTTGGCTGCGCCTTCTCTCTCCTCCGTTATGTCGTGAAATCATGACATTTTTTGCTATGCCTTCTCTCTCCTCCATTATGTCGCGAAATCGTGACATTTTTGGCTGCGCCTTCTCTCTCCTCCGATATGTCGCGATATCGCGATAGAAGACATGTCGCGATATCGCGACAGTTTTATTACTTGTCTTTTTCTGCAATTTTTTGAATTTGGGCCACTTCTTTCTTCTTGGAAATTCACTGTACATGTTCGACTGACCTTTGAAGCTGCATCAATCGCAACAATGCATTCTGTGTTGACAACAATGACAATACTTTTGCTACACCTTGCTCAACACCTAGGGCAGCCCCCAGAGATTAAAAAGTGGTCCTAACCACTCCCACAACATTTTGGAAGGTCAGAGGTCAATTTGGCACCTTTTTAGCACTTTTCTCCCTACTCGTCCCACCTTGGGATGATTACAAACTGGTATTCATCCCACCCTAGGACGATTATCAGCATTCATCCTAGGGTGGGACGATTAGCAGGTTTGATTGGAAAAAAGTCAAACCTCGACAGGTCCGCCACTTAACTGCACCTTCAGGGCATGCAATTGTGAGGAACGACTTCAAATCAAGGAGAGGGACTTCAATAAAGCATGCCTTGATCATGGAGGCCTCATGCAAAGAGACTCTAAATCAGGGAATAATATTTTCTCCCAAAATAGGGCAAGCAAGTCAAGTGGTGCCCTCGCATGCGCATTCAAAGAGAGAGACCCTAGGTCTATAAATTGGTGAGTCTTCTCACCCCAAAAGGAAGGAATAGAGTAGGAGCATTTGGAGCAATGAAGTGCTTCCAAATTACATCCTCACCCATTGTTTGTGCTTCTTACATCCTTGATCTCTCTTTTGGAAGGGAGGTTATTGGGTGATTATTGGAAGCACAATTCAGACCCAAACCCAAACATTTGGCCACAATACCCCACCAAATTTGTCGACACAACCCCATAAGAGGTTTTGGACCCATCCCAAGTGGATTGGTGCCAAAACCAAGCCCCAAACGATGGGCGTCCTGCCCCCAGGCGCCCCCCGCACTACTGCAGTCCTAATCGCCCCACCCCGGAGTGATTAGAAATATGTGGTAGATTTCCATATTATTCTTTTTGCATTTGATTCTAGGTCACTTACATATGTTGTCATTTAAATTTCATGTGATTTGGATGAGTTTTGACTGTGCTTTCAATGTTTCTCGCTTTCACTAACATACAGGGAGCATCATCGGATACAGGGTGATCGAGGCCAAATTAGCCAAATACGACCTTCTGGGTCATCCCAAAATACCCCATTTTGCCTAACCCCAACTTTGCAAGCATTTTGGAGGCCTCTGGACTGGACATTTAGGAGGTGGATTTCTGATAGGTTATGAAAATCCTAATCGTCCCACCCCGGAGCGATTAGAAATATATGCAAGATTTCTGGACTATTCCTTTTGTAGTGGGTTCCTGGTAATGTTTTATTGCTTCTGTAAAATTTTTAGCTCATTTTGATATGTTTCAATTATCATTTTAATCATTTTATGCATGCACTGACCGTAAGCCTTGGGGATCGCATGTTTCTCTCCATCCGTAGGTGCTACTAACCGTTTACTATTTTTTTGAGCATAGGATCTCGACACCAGAGGGGCAGAAAGGAACCATAGACACATTCACACAAGCGGCGGTGATGTTTGGTCCGCCCATTTTCAACGTGGGCATGCGAAAGATCCCCAAGGGGAATGTATCATTCATGGTGTAACCAAACTATGTCCGACGCTCCTAGCCCCTAAAAAGGGAGGAGACGTATTGTAACCCGATTTTGAGAAAATCAATAAAATAAAGGGCTACACTTTTACACTTGCTTCAAATCTCATTTCATTTCGTTCATTTTCCCTCTTTTCATGCATTCTCGTTCGTAGGACTTAGCGTTGCATTTCCATTTTGTTTTGCTTCCGTATCCTCGTGCTTTCAGTGGTGATCACGGTGGGACCATTGTCCCTTGATTTTGAGATCAAATTTTTGATCAAAAGTTGTGTGTTTTTGCTTGCAGGTATCAATATTTCAAGCACTGGACTGCTGCTCATTCCACCCTGTGGCGAATACAATGCTGGAATTCATGTCACCCAGGGACGAATAGGAATTTGTCTCACCCTATGATGAATATAGATCTATTATTCATCCCACCCCAGGACGATTAGCTCTCTATGCAGTTTCAGAGCAGAAAATCAGAGGCATCCGGTTTGGGCAGAGAAGAGGTAGGGGTTCTGAGCATCCTCTGTCATTTTCTATTTTCTATCTCTATCATTTCATATTTCTTTGCTTGCATAGGAGAGTTTTACTGCATGTTTTTCTTTCTTTGCACAAATAAAAAGAACCCCACACACCACATGGTAATTTAAACATCAAGGCATTGGTCGTAAAACCCCAACCCTTGATCAAGACCAACGGTGGATTTCATCACCACCTTGGCTTGATTTTTTGCATACATAACCCCGATCGCTACTATTGCTAGACGTAAATCCTAATGAAAGCTGACCAAGTGTAGCTGGGGTTATTCCCAGTGCATGAGGATAAGTCTTCTATGGTAGGTGTCAAAAATAGAGTGATTCCCCTTCCATATCACCTATGTTCCACGTATTGTTCTTCTCTCACATACCAATAGTCTCCCTCACGTAAGGGCGGGTATATAGAGAGGTTCGGTATAACGGCATAGCAGTGGTATATTGAAGGGGTGACCATTTTGGGAGATATAAGAGCCCTCATATTGCATATACAACAAAAATTTCTTTACAAGGTTTTCAAAACAAAAATCAAAACACACTGAACCAGATTTAGGGCACACTTTAATCCATAAACAAGATAATCATTGCTTTGATTGTGTGGTCCCCTTGTGTTTAGTGTAGCATAAAAAATTGTAAAGAAGATAAAAATGTACACATATTTAGAGAAACACCACCATGGTGTACACCCGTAGCCGAGCCCAATCATGGGTAGAAGTTGTAGAAAGTGTACAAAGGGGCACAAGTCACCTCCGATATAGCCCTGAGGACTTGGTCATACCACCTTGGTGGCCTGACCCACAAGATAGTCCACATCATGCCATTACAGAATGGGACTATAGAGGCACCCCTTTGAGGGGCACTCCCACTCAGCATAGACCCTTTCAGGAGGAGGCCATACATGTGGCACTCAACATAGATGGGAGGGCTCCCTTAGACACTCGTTATGAGTGGCCACCATGTGATGAAGTGCTAGAACAACATAGGGTCCATAAGGAGGGGCCACATGATTACATCATCCCTCCTCTACCCCTTATTACTGTAAAAAACAATAGGCCAAATCCAGAGCACAAGGCTCTTCAGATAGGGCAAGCCAACTCTGCCCGCCCCTTTCACATATATGAGAGGGAGCATGAGGAAGACCACTACATTCCTCAAGAGCAATACACAACATGGGGGAAATGCGCCTCTACACCTGCTATGTATCAAGATCACCCACTGATTCCAGAGCCTCGGGTGAATGCCGCTAACCTCGACAGAGGAAAGCGACCCATAGAGATCTCAGATCACCACGACCGAGATAGACATGTAGGAGAGGCATCTAGGCTTCCTAAACACAAGACGACAAAACAAATTGACTTGGCCTTTGCCAAACATGCCACCCACCAAGCACAAATCATGTAGCTCAAGCAAGACCAACAATAGTTAGAGCACCTGTATCGCCTTAGCAAAGAGCGCATTCAGCATCAAATAGATGAATTGCTCCAGAACACTATGCCTGAGAGGGTCCCAACCCCTCACACACAGAGGGTAGAGTTGTATGAGAGGCACAACCCCTTGGTGCGAGACAGGTCTCCATGACCTTATCAAATATTGCCTCCAAGACCTCCTAGACCTGAGCGGGAGGCCACTCCCAGAAACAATGATGGGCACCCTCCGCGGGCACCCACCCATGTTTATAGGTCTCACCCAAGAACTCCTCAAGAAGCCTATGAGGAGTATGAGAAAGAAGAAGAGTGGGCTGAAACGCCCTACCAAGGTAGAGGGGGTGCTGTCCGACCACCCCTCCATAGGCCTCAAGTTCCTCGCAACCCACAGTGGGAGAAAACCAAGGAGGAAGAGATCAAATCCTCTGATGCATATAAAGTGCTGCTAGAGCACTTAGAGTCTATGGAGACCAAGACTTATGGGCCCCAAAAGCCCACTTTATGCCAGCTTCACAGTCACCCTGTGCATCCGTCAGTGTCGGCACCCCCATACCCTGAACACTTTAAACTACCCTAGTTGGCAATATTTAGAGGGGAGGAGGATGCCCAAGAGCACGTGACTAGATTCCTGAGCCAATGCTTTGGCATTCAGGACAATGATGCTTTGCTTCTAAGAACATTTATAACCATGTTCATAGGCCCTGCCTCGGATTGGTTCACTCAGTTGCCAAAACATAGCATCAGTAACTTGGATCAGCTAGTGGACGCGTTCCTCGAATGCTTCACCTTCAACACCAAGAAGAAGGCATCACTAAGTGACCTAGCTAGCCTCAAGAAGTATGAGGAAGAAACCATGGTGGCCTATGGAAATCGATGGAGGACGTTGCTTTCAAAGCTGCCCTACCTCCCTCCCATGGCTGACCTGACCCAAATGTTCTCAAAGAGCTGTTTGAGGTTGATCTCTATGCTATTGTAGCTATAGCAATATGCCACTCTTGAGGAAGCCCTGGTGCAAGCCAAAATCATTGAGGAGATCAAGATACAGGATGGCGAGATTGCCAAGCCACGAAAGAAAGAGTGGCCTAAAAATGCCAAAATAGGGACCACGCAACCAAAACCCACTACGGTCAATCAGGTTGCTATAAACATGCCTAAGCCTGCACAAGCAACACAACCCTCATAGGCTAACTATCAGGAAGTTCCTCTTGATAGCTATGAGAAGGAAAATCATCGGCAAGAGAAAAATCAGCAGCGTCGCCCTAGGCGACAATTCACACCCTTCATAGAGTCCAAAGACTCCTTGTTTGACCGTTTGTCCATGGCAAACTTGATACACCTTCCAGAAAGTCGACCCATAGACCCCAACATGCCAAAACCTAAGGGCTATAGGGAAGACTTGTACTGTAGGTTTCATAGGCAGAAAGGACATGACCTTTACGCATGTTGGAAGTTCAAGAGCTTCATGCAAGACCTAATAGACAACAAGACACTGGCGGTGGACAACCCCGTAGCGCCAAACAACCAATAGATGGGAGTCTTCAAAGACCCCCTGCCTGCCCATGAAACGTAGGAAAAAACCCTTCAAGTCAATGAGGTGACACAGAACTGCCCCATTGAGGGGTATGTAGGGATGATAAGCATAGTGACTCAAAACAAGAGGTACCTAAGCACAACTGCCCTCGTAGTAGCTACAGGAGAGGTTCCATCAACGTCACAACCTCAAAAACACCCTACATAACCTTCCCTCACCTAGACCAGTGGCCATGATTTGGACTAGACTTACCCAAAGTTTAAGGACCACATCGGCTAGGCTCTCCATCTATGAGCTCATTCAACAATCATTGCCCCATCGAGAGGCTCTAATGGAGATATTAAAAGCCATCGAGCTGTAGCCCCATGAAGCAAACTCTTTCAACAACTTTGTGGGACATGTAAAATGATGTACAGAGCCAGTCATCACCTTTAGAGAAGATGAAGTGAAATCGGTGACTGGTGATATGGTGGATCCACCCCTACACGTCATTGCATGGGTCAACGGGATTCTGTTTAAAAGGGTGTTAGTGGACACTGGCTCGTCCAATAATATAATTACAACAACGACATTGAAACACCTAAAGTTTTCAGCATCTCACATCGTGGCCTCCACCTATACTCTTCGAGCATTCAATGATGTGATATGCTCGATGGTTGGCACAATTGTCCTACCCATCCAAGTGGGACAAAAGACTATTCCTACATTGTGCCACATCTTGGAAGGTGATATGGCCTATAATATCTTGTTGGGCCGACCTTGGATCAGGGACATGAAGTGTGTCCCTTCGATAGCTCATCAGTGCCTAAAGTACACATTCGAAGGGTAGGTGCATGTAGTCTCGATAGACTTAGAGCCCTTCAAGTATTGCAATACAGTGCAATTGATGCCGCAATCGACCCTTCCATCGACACATTTGGATTTTTAGTTGAATCCATCTAAACAGGGTTCGATTCCACATACATCCCCGATGTTAAGTCCATCAAATCCCCAATCGGGTCCATCTTCATCATCTGATCCTTCACCAACAATGTCGCCTACGGTGGCCACACCAAAGGACAAGGGGAAGAAACCCCTAGAAGAGGCACCGCCATCAGTCTCAACCATCTCTATCGAAGAGATGCCTAGCCGAATGGAAGTCGAGATGCCTAGTTCACCCCACATGGAGTGGACCCAGGAAGAACTCCCATTCCTTCCCCCTCCACCGCCAACGATCACCATTGAGATGGCCAATACAGGCCTAGGGGAGTATCTAGTGCGGAACATTGTAGCAACACCCACACTTGAGTCCATGCAGGACATGGGGAGACCTCGCCTCCCCATCGGCATTGTTGTTCCTCTAGGCTACCCACCAAATTAGACAAACTTTGTATATGGGGGCCTCGATAATGGCATTGAACCTTACATGCAAGAAGAAGAAGATGAAGAGCCCTTTATTGAGGACGTCAACTATTTGTCCAACCTAGACTTCGCTTTGAGATATCTTGGCCAATGTAATTGGCATGGATATGGGTTAGGCAGATATGAGCAAGGAGTGCGCATTCTTTGCCAGCCAAGATATCAGATGCCATATGACAAGTCAGGAGTAGGGTTCAACCACCCCCTACCCCTTGACATCTTGGTGGAGAACATGCAAGGCCTAGGGATAGGCAACAAGGATGGGTTGGCACAAGACCCATATGCCAATCCTAACACAATGTATACATTGGGGGATTATCTCCCATTGTTAACAACCAACCTTGTTGACCTTAACAACCCTTTCCCTTCGATCGAGAAAGGAGAAAGTTTGAGGACTCACCTACAAGAGGGATATAGGCAAGGCCAAGAAGGGTCTTTCGAAGATGAGTCAGAGTATGAGGTAGCACCATGGGACCCTTTCGAGTCTAATAGCAATCACTCACAAGTGACCCCATGGATGACTATCAAGAGAGCCTCTTGGCAATGTTCCCTTTGGATGCTCCAATCGAGCAAGTGCCACCTCAAGAAAATTAGGTCCCCCCGTAGAGAGCGGAACAACCTCGATGGGACCAGATCAATTTGCTCAAGCAAGATGAGCCTCACATGTCGCAAATAGCTTTCAGAGCCAATGAAGGCCTATGGATCTCTGATAGTGATTATGAAGACGAGACTGAGATGGCATATCTCAATCATATGTGACAACAACAATACCCCATGGACATTGATGACATGTTTGAACAACTACACATGGGGCCAAGGCATAGGTGGCACCTAAACCTAGCATAGTTGGACCAACTATTGCACCCACCACTTTGGGCATACAGAGAGCACCTTTCGCCCAGAGACCCTATAGAGTTATCAGTGCCAAGGGTAGACCCTATCATTTTATCCACACATAGGGTCGATCCATTTGTGCCAATACCCCCAGAGCCAGATCCAAAGCACAAAGATCACCAAGGATGTCCGAGTCACCACACCCATGGTAATGGAGACCAAAATCATTTCATCAACATGATCTCCATTGACTTAACCGCCCCCATCCGCAATCCAGCTGATCCAACATGGTCATTGTATCTAGACCTAGATGCCATAGACTGGGATCGCGTTAATTCACCACCATCCCCATTAGAGTATTGGCCTTGCGGTGAGGTGCTTCATTTCACCCCAGGACCAACTCAGGATATCTTCCACACTGAAGAGGAACCCGACGTTCCAAATGTAGATCTAAATTCAGCAAATGATATCCACTTGATCCCAACTCCACACTAGTTGGAGGATGGATCCCACATGTCGATCGAGGAGATGACTGACATAGACATCGACTCTGACCCAATGAATCCATAGATCATCAAGCTAGGGGTAAGCCTATCCCCTGAAGAGAAAGTCGACTACATTGCCCTTCTCAAAGAGAAGAAGGAGGTTTTTGCATGGTCCTACAAAGACATATTGGGCTAGACCCATAGCTAGTCATGCATAATCTAATGCTTGATCCGACAGTCAAGCTAGTCAAGCAAAAACTATGTAAGATGCACCCAACAGTAGCCTTAATGGTCAAATATGAGCTACAAAAGTTGTTGGATGCACAGTTTGTCATCTACATGGATTACCCACCATGGCTGTCCAACATGGTACCCATCAAGAAGCCTGACGGGAGGATTCGCATATGCACTGATTTTTGAGATCTAAACAAAGCGAGTCCCAAGGATGATTTCCCCTTGCCTAGCATCAACGCATTGGTAGACACTACAATGGGCCACAAAATGATTTCCCTCATGGATGGTTTCTCGGGATACAATCAGATTCGTATCAATCCCGAGGACCAACTAAAAATGGCATTCACAATGCCTTGGGGGACATTTTGTTATAAGGTCATGCCCTTTGGCCTTAAAAATACTGGCACCACCTACCAACATGCCATGACATACATCTTCCATGATCACATGCATAAAAATTTGGAAGATTACATGGATGATTTGTTGGCCAAATATCTTTTGTGCCCAGATCATCTCGATGACTTAAGCAAGATCCTCGATCGCCTCATCGAACATAGAGTCAGACTAAACCCCAAGAAGTGCGTATTTGGCATCACATCTAGAAAAATCTTGGGTTTCATAGTCTCAAAATGAGGAATCGAGGTGGATCCAAACAAAGTCAAGGCAATCCTTGAAATGCTTCCCCCAACTACCATCAAGTAGCTCAGAAGCCTATAGGGAAAGGTCACGTCAATCAAGCGCTTCATAGCATAGCTATCTGACAAGTGTCGACCCATGAATAAATTATTGCACAAGGGGGTAGCATTTCATTGGGATGACAAGTGCCAGTCGACCTTCGACGACATCAAACAATACTTGGCTTCACCGGCAGTATTGGCACCACCTGGACCAGGAGTGTCATTCTACTTATACATCTCAGCCTGCGAGGTGGCATCGGGTGCCATGCTAGCCTAAAAAAATGAACTACACAAAGAACATGCTACTTACTATCTTAGCCGCACCCTGGTCAGTTATGAACTTAACTATGCATACGTTGAGAAGCTATGCTTGGCAGTGGTGTTTGCTACCAAAAATTTGTGCCACTACATGCTAAGCAATATGACGTATGTTGTGTCTAAGGAGAATCCATTGCGGTACATGATGAGTCATACTTATCATAGTAGCCACACGGTGAAATGGATCATGTTGTTGACGGAGTTTGACATCAAATTCATTGGAAAGAAGTCCATCAAAGGTCAAGTCATCATCGATCAACTAGTAGAGGCTCCTCTCGAAGATGATCAGCCTTTGACCATAGAGCTACCCAATGATGGGGTCTTCCATGTCTCAGAATCACCAGATTCTGATGAGCCTGAGTCACAGGCCGACATAACCTTATTCTTTAATGGTTCTAAATGTGAGCAAGGGGGTGGCACGGGAATTGTATTCTTCACACCACAAGGGGCTCCAATGCCTCTATCATTTAAATTAGATTTATTGTACACCAACAACAATGCCGAATATGAAGCCTTGCTCATAGGTCTTCAGACAACAATCACCATGAACATCAAATGCTTAAACATCTTTGGTGATTCACTGTTAATTGTCAACCAAGTTAAAGGGGTATTCCAATGTAAATGCCCAGTTCTGTAGGCCTACAAAGCCCTTGTGGACAAATTCTTGGCAAATATTGAATGGTACGACATCGAGGCACTCCCTCGATCATCGAATCATTTTGTAGATACTATGGCCTCTTTGGGGTCACTAATCCCGCAAGACCCTTCCGGTGAGATGACAACCATTCAAGTCAAAACATTATCGCAATCCATGATGGAGCATGAAAGCTCTGACCTAACGCCAGGAATCCACCTGATCCAGATTGAACCATCTTAGGATAGGTTCTCTTGAATCCATGATTTTCTGAATCAAGCCAACTGGGGGTCCTTGTTCTCCCCTATTCCCCTTAATAGAAACACAACGCTATTCTTACAGGTTATTTCCCGCTCAGATTTTTCTAGGGATGAACTTCAAGAGGGATTGGTTGTTCATACCGTCGAGGCTTCTGATCAATAGGATTGGTACACACCCATAAGGGACTACCTCAAGCTAGGTAACCTCCCACTTGGATTGACACACGCCATGAAAATATCATTTAAATAGAAAGTGGCAAAACATGTCTTGCTAGGAGACATTTTGTATCATTGAAGCTATGAAGGAATCCTCCTCCGTTGCTTAGACCAGCAAGAGTCCGCTTGGGCGATCACCCAAGTGCACGATGGTACATGTGGTGGCCACTTCAACGGTATGGCCATCGCAAAGCGCATTCTTTGCATGGGCTATTATTGGCCATATTTAGAGCGATATTGTTGCGCGTATGTAAGGAAGTGCATGAAGTGTCAACACCATGCCAATTTGACACACGTACCTTCTCAGGCCTTGCAATCGATCCAATCGGCTTGGCCATTCTTGTAGTGGGGCTTAGATCTAATTGGAAAGATCTCCCCTGCGTCGTCAAGTCATCACACATTCATCATAACAGCCACAAAGTACTTCACCAAGTGGGTGGAAGCAATTCCACTTACCTCTATGACTGGGACCCGCATTGCGGAGTTTATTTTGCATAACATCATATGTCATTTTGGTATTCCATCCAAGATCATCTCGGATAATGGGACGTCATTTAAGAATAAAGATGTGTGTGCTTTGACCACAAAGTACAAAATTTAGCACAATTTTTCAACACCCTATTATCCATAGGCAAATGGACAAGCAGAGGCATCAAACAAAATGCTAGTTGCAATCCTCAAAAAGACGGTCACAGATAGTCACAAGGATTGGCACATTCAAATCCTGCTTGCCCTATGGGCTTATCGCACTAGCATTCGGATGCCCACTAGGGCAACTCCATTTTCATTGGTGTATGGCTTCGAGGTAGTCATGCCTCTCGAGTTGGAAATACCTTCCCTGCGCATATCAATGCAAGAGTTCATCGATGATGACACTATGCAGCAGGCCCGATTAGACCAACTTACATTGCTCGATGAATGACACGTCAGTGCTCTCGAGCATTTACGTATCTATCAAGAGCGACTTAAGAAAGCATACAACATGAAAGTTCACCTGAGGGAATTTTAGGTTGGTGACTTGGTCTTAAAAGAGAACCAACAAAATTCTAACTTGCCACCCCATCTAAGGGACAAATTTGTGGCAAATTGGTTAGGTCCCTATGTCATCGATAGTAAAATAGGACCTAGAACATACCGGCTCGCCTCTCTTGAAGGAATCAAGGAACTAGAACCCTTGAACATCAGTCATTTGAGGCCATTCCACATTTAGAGAGCCATAGCCCACCCCAAAAGCTCCAAGGATTCTCACAATCGCTTGGTCAAACCTAAAAAGCTCCAAGGATTCCTATAATCACTTGGTCAAACCAAAAGCTCCAAGGATTCCTACAATCGCTTGGTCAAACCAAAAGCTCCAAGGATTCCTACAATCGCTTGGTCAAACCAAAAGCTCCAAGGATTCTCACAATCACTTGGTCAAACCTAAAAGGCTCCAAGGGTTCCTACAATCGCTTGGTCAAACCAAAATCTCCAAGGATTCTCACAATCACTTGGTCAAACCTAAAAAGCTCCAAGGATTCTCACAATCGCTTGGTCAACCTAAAACGCCCCAAAGGTATCTATAAACCCTTTGGTCAAACCCAAAAGCTCCAAGGATTCCCACAATCGCTTGGTCAACCTAAAAATGCCCCAAAGGTATCCATAAACCCTTTGGTCAAACCAAAAGCTCCAAGGGTTCCCATAATCGCTTGGTCAAAAACACATAATCAAAAACAAACAAAACAATAAAATAATAAAAAATAGCAAAAAAAAAATTGCATCTCACTTCCATGCATACTCTTAAAAAATAAAAACACAAAAAACATAAGTTGCATTAGGCATCGCAAACATTCATTGCATATTTGTTGGTCATACAGGTCAAATGCACCATAGACTGTAATTACTCGACAACTCCATCATTTTCCACATTTTTTCACTTTGTCAACAGTCCATCAAAAATAAACGCCATTTACATTTTGCACCATATCATAGTCAGTTGTCTTCTAATGCATCTAGGGTTTTCGTCACTCAGCTGTCATTAGATTTCTAGCCAAGAACTGTACAAAGTCAGACAGATTTTTACAAAGGTAGAGTTTTACTTGGATCACACCTTGATACGTAGCATCCCAACACAAGTTAAAACACATAAAAAATCCCAAGTTGTGTGAACGCAAGAGAAACCTACAAGGCAGTCAAGGGTACCATAGGTGAAAGGTTAGCCTGTTCATCCCCCTGTGTGAATGGTTTGAGAATGCTGAGAATTGACAAAAGGACAAGCTCTTCCACATCCATCCCCCATAATAAATAGTGGTTTTCACCACTATCAATCATATCCCCAAACACCTTTGGTCCCCAAAGTCATAAGGATTCATACTACATGCCCCTAACAAGGATGGGTAGTCATCCCCAAGGCCTAAAAGGATCAATGCCATTACAAAAGCAAAATCTCAAAAATCCATCATCACAAACATCTCCAATCACCTTTGGTCCCCAAAGTCATAAGGATTCATACTACACACCCCTGACAAGGATGGGTAGTCATCCCCAAGGCCTAAAAGATCAATGCCCTTACATAATAATATCCCCAATCACCTTTGGTCCCCAAAGTCATAAGGATTCGTACTACACATCCCTAACCAGGATGGGTAGTCATCCCCAAAGCAAAAAAGGATCAAGGCCATTCACAAGCCAACAACCTACGAGCTCAACTTTGCAAAACCAAATAATAGTGGTTATCACCACTATTCAAACCCCTTGCTCAAAAAGAAAAACAAAAAAGAAAAATAAACAGTGATTTTCATCACTATGCATGAGAGCAAGTATCCCAACAAGTTGAGCAACCGAAAGATGCTTGAGCTTGAATCCCTGGAATTCTCAGCATTCGAAAAACCATCTAGGTGATCCTCATTACGGGTTTGGTGGACAGCCTACCTGGCAATGGCGGTATCCTAAATGCATGACGATATGTCTATCACATTAGCTTTGTGTGTGAGCAGACCAATGTTTGCATGTGGATGAGCTAGCTTATGGTACCTTAGATTGTCCCATGGATTAATCTTACTAAATACAACAAAGGAGTTAGTGGAGCTAATTAGGTGATCCTCAGTACAGGTTTGGTTGACAGCCTATCCGCACCGGCGGTATCCTGACAAATAACACATAAATGAACTTAATTGCACACATAGGGATGTAAAATAACTTGGTCAAACTCCAGTCTGATTCGTACCTTGTTCAAAAGTCTTGTGAGATAAATGTACAGTCTTGGCTAGTTAGTTAAAATATTTGAATCTCAGAAAAACCTTAACTACATTTTTAAACAACTGGTACATTTTATTACTTACATCACCATCAGAAAATATGAAAAATACCAAAACAAAATTATCACATGCAAAGTCATCCACAAAGCAACCACATAGTACAGCAAGCCAGTAAATCCTGTACAGTCTATGGTGCCATCGACAAGTTATCAACAAATCATTTCATCCATTCCATATGCATACATCATATAATTAGAAACATCGCATTCACAATAACATATGCATACATCATCATAAATAAATATGCATAAAAAGAAAAAAATAAACCATGATAAGTGTATAAACAAAAAGAAAAGTCATGTGTATATATATATCATCAAAATGCCCGCATGCTACAATAAGTCGGTCCTCTGACCTCGTAAATCACATCAAAAACTCAAAAACCCCCAAGCCTAGGGCGTCGACCACCATGATCACGCAGGATCGGTGCGACGGGAACTACCCCCCGTGGTGTGGGTCCTATGGGACCTCTTAGGGTGGCTATTGCTAGCCCCCGCATCATGCCCACTAGTGCCCCCCTCATCCAACCACCTACGATGAGAAGATGATGATTGCTCAGTATCGCTGTCTCTCATCCGGCATGAAGATCCACCTCCAGGGAGCTCAGGTAACCGCCCACTGAGGCGGATAATCTCTGCCTCCAACTCCATCCAATGTCGAAACAAATCCACCTCCCATCGATGGTACGTAGCCACTACGTCATCACACTACACCAACTGAGTTCGTAGGAGATCCCTCTCCCATGAAGCATCTATGTCCCCATCCCACCGGTGGTACATAGCCAATGCATTCTCTTGCTCTACAAACTGAGTCCGTAGGAGATCCCTCTCCTGCAGAGCATCCCCAAGCTCCTCATCCCATCTCCAAAGCAGATCCTCCAATCATGCTATCTCAGCATGATGCCTCACCTCCACACCCTCTAGGACTACTTGAGGCATAGGCATATCCGGGACTGTAGGCTGCTCTAGCTCCCACTGCTCCAGGACGTCCTACGTATTCGACTACTCCAAAATCCCAAAATCATCCCCCAAAAGCTATCAACCTCCACCATGTCTACATCCTCGAGCAGAGCCCCCCAACCCTCTCCTAATGCCTCTACACCCTCACCACCTACTACTACCACCTTTGGACCCCCTAGAGGCCCCTCACCCTGCCATCGTCGTAGCGTCCACCACTAGTCGTACTCCGTAGTCACCCCAACGTTGTCCATGTCAGGGGCATCAATCATTGCATCCGACTCCTCACCCAGTGGCTCAATGATCAGCCAGGCTAGAGTCCTCTCATCGCCCGACGTCGATAGATCAAAGGCTCACCAGGAAACCCCTAGCACACCCCAAACTATCGAGTCACCCGGACGTATGGGAAGTACTCCTGCTCAGTCTCGTGTCACCCAATCAACCATCTCCCCTTGCGCACCCATCGAAGCCACTCTCCAACCTTAGGCCAGGCTGGACAGTCTCGATATGGGCACCAGAACACCTCCCCTAGAGCAAGCCGAGTGAAGGCATCGACATAGTGCCCTATGACACCTACCCATCATCGACTCTACCCCTGCTCCTCAGACCACCACCATAGAGCCGCATACCCTATCTCCCTATCCACCATCTCTACCCGAGTGGTCCATGGCAAACCCTGTGGCTACTCCATAGCTATGTGCTGCCACCCCAGCACTGCAACAGGTAGTTGCACCCAATCCCCTTTCGCCTCTAGCAACGGACCTCATACAACTCATCATAGAGTTGTGCTAGTAGGGTCTGACCCCACCTCATAATCAAGGGTGCCTCCGTCGGACACTCGACCAGTCTAAAAACAACCTCCAACAGGTTCCACGAGAACCTCATGCCTGATGAGTCGGGCAGCAGCATGTTGGAGATGAGGGTCATCAGTAATGCATGCCTCACCCCCAACACGCCCCTCTCCAGCCACCACCATACCAAAATACCGCCAATCAGGCAATCCCCCTTCGCCCTCTCCATCGGACTATCCACCCCCATCTCCACCCCATGCCCAAAGCACCATGTCAGCACAACTATCCACTGATCACGTGGCATAGTCCGAATAGGAAGCCCATCTATCAAAATCTATAGAATCCGATAGACATCCTCTAGAGTCACCATCATCTCCCCTATTGGGAGATGAAAGGTATTAGTCCGAGGATCCCACAAGTTGATCAAGGCCGTCAAATAGGCCCGATCCCCCACCACAGGCTCTAATCGAGTCACCTGCTTGAGCCCAAGGGCATCAAGCCACTCCGAGTCAGCCATAGTCAGCGCCTCCCGTGCTTCAGAGAACACCGTCGGCACACGGTACCGGATCTTCACCACCTGCAAAACAAAACAACATAAAAACATTAAAACATGACCAAAAACAAAAATGTACAACAAAAACATTCTCAAATTCAACTAAAACTATACAACAGAAACATTTAATAATTGTATAATAGAAACGTTTAATAAATGTATAGCAAAAACATTCTCAAAATTCATTTAAAAACTGTACAACAGAAACATTTAATAACTGCACAATAGAAACATTTAATAAATGTACAGCATTTAACCTAGGGTTTTTAACTCTAGTTTAAACACAAAAAAAAACAAAACAAACAAACCTAGGGTTTTTTAACCTTAGTTTACAAAAATCAAAATTTAACCTAGGGTTTTTTTAAATCTAGTTTAAACTACAAAAACAAAATAAATCAAAAAATTAACCTAGGGTTTTTAACTCTAGTTTAAAACAAAAACAAGCTAAAAAAAATAGTTCTTAACCTAGGGTTTTTAACCTTGGTTTAAACACTGAAAAACAAACAAAAATAGCAAAATACAAAAACAAAATCAACAGTTAACCTAGGGTTTTCATCCTAGTCTAAACTGATAAAAAAACAAAATACAAAAACAAATAGTTAACCTAGGGTTTTCATCCTAGTCTAAACTGACAAAAAACAAAATACAAAAATTAACAGTTAACCTAGGGTTTTCATCCTAGTCTAAACTGACAAAAAAAAATACAAAAATTAACAGTTAACCTAGGGTTTTCATCCTAGTCTAAACGAACAAAAAACAAAAACCAAGATTAAACAGTTAACCTAGGGTTTTCATCCTAGTCTAAACTGACAAAAAAAAAACAAAAAACAATAACAAATGTTTTCAGTTACCTAGGGTTTGACCTTAGTCTAAACTGATAAAAAACATAAAACAAAATAAAAATAATTTTTTTCAGCTAAGTTATCGATCTTAGTTTAAACTAGGGTTTTCTTTTTAGTTTACAACAACAACAAAATAAACATGGTTTAAAAAAAATGGTTTCGATCTTAGTTTTAACAAAGCAAATTCAAACAAGCACAAAACAAAAAAAATATTAAACTAGAGTTTTTATTTTAGTTTAAATCAAAAAATGAAATACAAAAACAAGAAAGAATTACGGTTTTAAACAATAAAATACAACAAGCAAAATAACAAGAAGGAGCACTCACCGGTCTCACTTTGGCTCCACCACTTGATGATCCGGTCCATGAACTCATGGTGTTCGAGAAATTCGATAGCGCTCCGCTACGCGAACTCGACCTCCTCCTCCTCACAGCTCCCAAACGCCAGGAAAAACAAATGCAAATGAGCCCAAAACCTAGTTTTGGCCCTTAAATAGGCTTTTAGGCCTGTAATCATTCCACCCTGGGATGAGCACTCTAGTTAGCACTCATCCCACCCTGGGATGATTACTAAACTGGTATTCGTCCCACCCAGGGACGATTATAGAGCAAGAAATTCAAAAACATAAAAAACTGCACCAAATTGCACAAAAAAATAGCAATAAACTTGCCGAACAAAAGGGCCTTTGCGCCTATGATTCTTGGCATGCAAAACCAACATTGGGGTCACAAATCCTCACTATCCTACTCCCTAAGAAGGCTACCATAGCCGGACCGCTCCACGGGAGGACGGATTTGCGAGAATTTCATCCCCAAATGGCGTCACCAAAAGGGTCACAACCCACCCAAAAATAGCAATAACATTGTCGAACGAAGGTGCCTTTGCGCCTGACATTCTTGGCATCCAAAATAGACGTTGGGGTCACAAATTGTCACTATCCTACTCCCTAATAAGGCTACCATAGCCGGACCGCTCCATGGGA
This sequence comes from Wollemia nobilis, assembly GCA_028583015.1. Taxonomy (NCBI): domain Eukaryota; kingdom Viridiplantae; phylum Streptophyta; class Pinopsida; order Araucariales; family Araucariaceae; genus Wollemia; species Wollemia nobilis. The sequence continues at coordinate 1,047,326 of JAQPPZ010002362.1, forward strand.
GGACAAATTTTTGATAATTTCAGCTCCAAAATACGTCACAAAAAGGGTTCAAACCCACCAAAAATAGGTCATAATGTTTGGAAACTGCAAAGCATTCAACGAAAAACAATTGAAGGCACCCTTACATAAGTCATCTTGGGTCAAGCAACTCGTCGCTTTTCTCATGTCGGTCATTCCCTCATCGATTCGTCGCTTGAGGGGGTAGTCACACTTAGTTACCAATCAACAAAAACACACCCAATCAAAGAAATGGCACGCATTCAAAGGATCATTGACAAAGACAATCACGCCCCTGCTTGGGGCAGCAAACAAGCAATAATCATAAGCTGATCAAACACTTGGCATTCTAGAATCATGAACTCAAGGTTCCCATAGACAAAAGGTTGCGCCCTTTGCCTATTCATGACTGAACAATGTCCAAGATCAAGTAACACCTCACTAAAAAAGGTTAACACTTGAATTAAGTTCCTTAGCTTGTTAGAAGCAAGGATTCAAGAATGCGTGCCCTTTCCATACTTGGGGCATCAAGAGTTGGTTAGGTTACTAAGAAACCCTAATCATTAGTGCTTTGGTTATCTATTTTTGCTTAGCACTGCCACACATAGTGCATCCCAAAAAGGGGCATCTGTAGACACCAAAACAACACCAATCCGATTATGTGATGACAAGCACTAATCGAATTGATATACATAGCCCCTAGGGCAGCCCCCAGAGGTTAAGCAATGGTCCTAACCACTCCCATAGTAGTTTGGAAGGTCAGAGGTCAATTTGGCACCTTTTTAGCACTTTGCTCCCTACTCATCCCATCTTAGGATGATTACAAACTGGGACAATCTTTTCCTAGTTTAAGATCAAGATAGTTATAGGTGCAGTTCAATATTATCCCCATATTGAACTGGGGATAATATTATCCGTCCTTTAGTCATGAAAATATGACATGTCATGATATCGTGACACTTTTCTTTCTCTGCCTTCCTACTCTTTTCAAGTCACGAAAATGCGACATGTCACGATATCGTGACACTTTTCCTTCTTAGCCTTCCTGCTCTTTTCAAGTCGCAAAAATATGACATGTTGCGATATCGCGACACTTTTCCTTCTCGGCCTTCATGCTCTTTTCAAGTCATGACAGTTATAGGTGCATTTCAATATTATCCCCATATTCTTCCAACTTCATGGATAGTCTTTTGTTCTTTTTCCTTTTTATACCCAACTCTTCAAGTGCAACAATCAACTCACCTTCTAGATATACTTCAGCCTCAGCCTCAAGTTTTTCATTACATTCCTGTTTTTCTTCTATTTTTTCTTCTTCGAAAGCCATGAAAATATCTTCATCTATTTCTTCTTCAGAATCCTCATCGGAGCTGTCTTCTGATGAACTGACATTCTTGGAGATGAAACTTTTCTTCCTGAAGTTGCCATTTTTGAATTTTTTTTTCTTCCAGTCACTTCTTTCTTGGTGCGATCCTTCATCACTTTTGTCCTTCTCATTAAGTGGACATTTAGCTACAACATGCCCAATGCCTCCATAGTTGAAAAACTTAAATGGTAGCTTTTCTCTGTATTTTCCTTTTCCCCTTATTAGTTTTTGAACAAAGTTTGCTTTCATTTCATCTGATGTCTCTTCTTCCTCGGATTCTTGTTTTGCTTTAATATGTTTATGTGCTTTAAAAGTAGTTTCTCTATCTGTGGGTTTAGTTTTTCCTATTCTCATCTCATATGCAGTTAAAAAACCATGCATCTCATCCATACTAAAAGTATTTAGATCTTTAGCTTCTTCTATTGCTAAAACTTTAGAATCAAATCTTTTGGGAAGAGATCTTAGTACCTTTTTCACGATGACATATTCCATTTTCTCATCGAGTCCTCTAATTGCATTAATGATTCCATTAAATCTCAGCATGTATGCCTCTATGTTCTCATCTTCATTCATATTTAATGCTTCAAACTGAGCTCGATGCATTTGTAACTTGGCCTCCTTGATCTTATCATCTCCTTCATGAATGCTCCTTAGTTTGTCCCATATTTCTTTTGCTGTTTTACAACTCATAATTTTTACTAGTTCACTATCCATTAATCCGCACATGACAACATTCTTTACTTTTGAGTTATTCTCAAACAATTTCTTATCGAAATCATCGGTTGGAGAAGTGATGGGTATTGTGTATCCACTATCTATCGAATCCCAAATGTCGTATTCCAAAGCACAAAGATATGTCTGCATCCTGAGTCTCCAAAATGTGTAATTAGTTTTGTCCAACAATGGTGCTTTATTTGATGAGAAACCTTCACCACCTACCATTATGTCACTTCCAAGCTCAACCCTAGCTGATTTAGCCTGACAAGGGAAACTGGCTCTGATACCAATTTTACAATCAATTTACCAACACCCACTAAAAGGAGCACCAACCCCTAATTTATCTACACCAATAGAAATGAGCACCAACACCTGATTTATCTGCACCAATAGAAAGAAGAAAAAACCCTTGATTTATCTGCACCAACAAAAAGGAGCACCAACCTCTGATTTACCAGCACCAACTGGAAGGAGCACCAACCCTTGATGCCAAGCACCAACTTGGACTTTTTTTCTAAAACTAGAAGATTGACATAAAGATGCCTTCACTTTTACAAGACCCTGACTGGTCTATTACTTTCTCAACATCGCCCACTACACACCCTGCTCGCTCGACTCCTACGCACTCTCCTCGTGCTTCACATATCGCACACCTCACTCGCCTCTCGCTCTCTTCTTGCTCTCTTTGCAAGATTAAATTGGCCTCACTTTAATCCTAAGTGCTTACACTATTTTTTAGCAGCACTTTAATTCTCCATGTAGACCTCCTTTTATAACAAAGTTTTGACTCTATTTTTAACTTCCATACTTTCACATGCAACCCGTAACTGGCCCTATAACTGTTGTTTTGACTTCAGTTCACTATTTTTATTTTAGCTACATGATTTTTCTTTGTAACTGCACCTGTAACTATCTTACTGACTTCAGTTAACTCTTTTTATTTTAGCTATATGATTTTCTTCTACAATGGCCCCTGTAACTGCCGTATAACTTCAGTTAACTATCTCATATCTTATTTTGGCTGGGTTATCTTCTTAGCTCACGCTAAAGCGACCTACCACAAAATTGTGACACTTCTGTCTCTTTGTCCTCTTCTCGACTTTCACCCATAAAAACACATGTCGCGATATCGTGACACTTTTACCTCCTTCTTTTCTTGGCTTGTACCCACAAAAACACATGTCACGATATCATGACACTTTCGCCTTCGTACTCTTCCTCTTTACTTTTGTCGTGATATCGCGACACTTATGCCTTCTTACATTCTCTCTCCTCCTTTAGTCACGAAAATGCAACATGTTGCGATATCACGACACTTTTTTTCTATGCCTTCCTGCTCTTTTCAAGTCATGAAAATGCGACATGTCACGATATCGCGACACTTTTCTTTCTTGGCCTTCCTGCTCTTTTCAAGTCGTGAAAATGCGACATGTCATGATATCGCGACACTTTTCCTTCTCGGCCTTCCTGCTCTTTTCAAGTCACAAAAATGTGACATGTCGTGATATCATGACACTTTTTCCTCCTTGCATTTTCTCTTCGCTTTGGACCGCGAAAATGCAACATGTCACGATATCGTGACACTTTTTCCTCGCATTTTCTCTTTGCTTTGGACCATGAAAATGCAACATGTCATGAAATCGTGACACTTTTTCTTTCAGATTCTCTCTCTTGCAATATGTCATGAAATCATGACACTTTTTCTTCCATACAGTATCTTTTGCAATATGTCACGAAATCGTGACACTTTTTCTTTTGGACTCTCTCTTACAATATGTCGTGAAATCATGACACTTTTTCTTTCGTACAATCTCTCTTGCAATATGTCGCAAAATCGTGACACTTTTTCTACTTGCTTTTTTCTCTTCCAACATGTCATGAAATCGTGACACTTTTTCTTCCGTACTATCTCTCTCCGAACATGTTGCGAAATCATGACAATTTTTCTTTCTTGCGCTTTCTCTTTGAACATGTCATGAAATAACGATAATTTTTCTTGCTTGCGCTTTCTCTTCGAACATGTCGTGAAATCGTGATAGTTTTTCTTGCTTGCACTTTCTCTTCGAACATGTCATGAAATCACGACAGTTTTTCTTTCTTCTCAACATGTCGCGATATCGCAATAGTTTTTCTTTCTTGCTCAACATGTCACGATATCACGATAGTTTTTCTTTCTTGCTCAACATGTCACGATATCGTGACAATTTTCTTCCTTGCTCAACATGTTACGATATCATGATAGTTTTCTTCCTTGCTCAACATGTCACGATATCACGACAGTTTTCTTCCTTGTGATTTTCTTTTGATTTTTAGCATATGGGCCACTTTGATCTTTTGGAAAATCACTGTACATACTCTGAGGAACCTCTTAACTCCTATCCACTACATCAACCGATCTGTCTGACTGTGTTGACAACATTGACAATACTATTGTTGCACCTTGCTCAACAATTCGTCCCACCCTAGGATGATTATCAGCATTCATCCCAAGGTGGGACGATTAGAAGGTTCGACTGGTAAAAAGTCAAACCTCAATAGGTCTGCCACTTAACTGCACCTTCAGGGCATGAAATTATGAGGGACGACTTCAAATCAAGGAGAGGGACTTCATTCAAGCATGCCTTGATCATGGAGGCCTCATGCAAAGAAACTCTGAATCAGGGAATAATATTTTCTCCCAAAATAGGGCAAGAAAGTCAAGTGGCACCCTTGCATGTGCATTCAAAGAGAGAGACCCTAGGTCTATAAATTGGTGAGTCTTCTCACCCCAAAAAAAACATAGTAGGAGCATTTGGAGCAACGAAGTGCTGCAAAATTACATCCTTACCCATCGTTTGTGCTTCTTACATCCTTGATCTCTCTTTTGGAAGGGAGGTTATTGGGTGATTATTGGAAGCATAATCCGGACCCAAACTCGAACATTTGGCCACAATACCCACAAAATTTGTTGACACTACCCCATAAGATATTTTGGACCCATCCCAAGTGGATTGGTGTCGAAACCAAGCCCCAAACGGTGGGCATCCTACCCCTGGGTGCCCCTTGCATTGTTGTAGTCCTAATCGCCCCACCCCGGCGCGATTAGAAATATGTGGCAGATTTCCATACTATTATTTTTGCATTTGATTCTAGGTCACTTACATATGATGTCATTTAAATTTCATGTGATTTGGATGAGTTTTGACTGTGCTTTCAATGTTTCTCGCTAACGCTAACGTACAGGGAGCATCATCAGATACACGGAGATTGAGACCAAATTAGCCAAATACGACCTTCTAGGTCGTCCCAAAATTCCTTGTTTTTCCTAACCCCAACTTTGTAGGTGTTTTGGAGGCATTTGGACTGGACATTTAGGAGGTGGCTTTTTGACAGGTTATGACAGTCCTAATCGTCCCACCCCGGAGCGATTAGAAATTTGCACAAGATTTTTGGACTGTTCCTTTTGTTGTGGGTTCTTGGTAATGTTTTATTACTTCTATCAAATTTTCATCTCATTTTGATATGTTTCAGTTATCATTTTAATCATTTTATGCATGCACTGACCACAGGCCTTGGGGATCGCATGTTTCTCTCCATCCACAGGTGCTACTAGCCATTTACTATTTTTTTGAGTGTAGGATCTCGACACCAGAGGGGCAGCAAGAAACCATAGACACATTCACGCAAGAAACGACGGTGTTTGGTCCGCTCATTTTCAACATGGGCACGCGAAAGATCCCCAAGGGGAATGTATCATTCATGGTGTAACCAAACTATGTCCGACGCTCCTAGCCCCTAAAAATGGAGGAGACGTATTATAACCCAATTTTGAGAAAATCAATAAAATAAAGGGTCGCACTTTTACACTTGCTTCAAATCCCATTTCATTTCGTTTGTTTTCCCTCTTTTCATGCATTCTCGTTCGTAGGACTTAGCATTACATTTCCCTTTCGTTTTGCTTTCGTATTCTCGTGCTTTCAGTTTGACCCTTCCATTAGGCACTTGGTAGAGGGAATAAGTGGTTATAGGAATTAGGTTTTCTACACATTCCTCATCTTATTAAGGTTCATATCAAATAATTGTTATTATGGGATAAAATTTATACCTGAGTTGTTTTAGTACTCAGGTAAGAGTCATTTAAAATTGTGATTGATCAAGAATTTATTCCTGATTTCCATATGCTAATCCTATTATTAGTTTTTTTTTTTAGATTGGAAATTAACTGTAACATATCATAGCAAGGAGACCAATAGTCCTCTTAGATCATAAATTCACGAGGGTACTTCATACTTGTAACATTGTATTTTTTTTCAAACTGAGAAGTAAAAATTATAGTTTAGCATCTAAAAGAGGGTTATAACATTATAAGATGTATTTTTGTATTTTTATTCATGTTTTATACATAGTTTAAAATTATAATACTTTGACATATTATTGATCCAATGAACATATATCACTTATCTTAACATTCAACATAGAACTACCCTCTAATAAATAAGTCTCTTAGAATAATTCAAAATAACAATTTAAACTTTCTTTAATTAAAATAAAATTAAAATAGTTTATAGTACTTCTCTAATACATTCAACTACTATGATAACATGATATTTATAAATTTACCACTAAGGTTTGCATCTCTAATCTTATTTAATTTAAATCATTGTAAAATTAAACCTCAATATGACATTTGAGTGTAAGATTAGTTAAATCCCTAAAAATAATAAAGGTGAATGAGCATTAGTTCAACCAAATAAATTCCTCCACTTTCAAGAAGATGATTCAAGTTGAATTATTTTTTTAGCAAAGGTGATGTAATACCATTATTTGGTCATGATATAGTAGGACTAATTTTAATACCATATAATTAATTTATATAAATAAGATGTGATTTTTCTAGCTTCCTTTTTACTGAATATAATTGTTGGTTCCAATTATATAAATATATATTCAAATGGAACAAAAAATATTAAAAAATAATAATATATTTAACATATAAAACCATTAATTTATTATAAATTTGTTTCAACAAATTATTATTTAAAATTTAAACATTATTTTTCAAACTTTTCAAATAATTCTTCACCAATCACACACTATCACCCAATTAAATTATTTATAAATAATAATAGTTAAAAATAAATTAAAATTTAAAAAGGAAAAGAAAAAACATATAGAAGATATAATACAAATACATTAACCGATTGTTCATATTTATTTGTATCTAAGGAGCATTTATTAGTTGATAATTCCATGATAGTGAATTAAAATTTAGATAAAAGAAACCTTTTAAATTATTCTCATTGAAATATTTGAAATCATAATTAAAATAACAAGTAAAGAATGAGGTTGTATGGAATATGTCTATCTACTTTGGGTAAGATATTACTTTAATATAATATTAACATAACTTTGACAAAATCAGGCCAACCTAAAAGAATAATTGAAAAATGTCATCTAATAATATGTAATAATTTTTTTAATTTATTTTTTTAAGTTGACTAAATTTTACATATGACTTTGATATCATATAAAATATGCCATAAAATTTTATAAGTTATTGTTCTTTCTAGATAAAAAAACAAAAGTCACACATACTTCAAATTTAATATCAATAATAAATATAACTAAAATTTTAAAAGTTTTTAACCCTAAAAGATTTAGATTAATTTAAAAAACTAATATTAAAACACTAAATTTTGAGACAAGATATAAGAAAAACTCTATTCTATTTATATGTAGCGATTGAGGTATAAAAGAAAAAGCTCAAAATATTTATATAAAAACTAAACAAATAGATTGTTGATGAATGTACTATGCATAGTCATCCGCATTCCTCTTGAGATAGATACTCGTCAAAGACAATCTAGGTCCAAACAATATCATCACTCAATTCCAAATTGAAACTCAACAATTTAGTTTCTTATGGTTGTGAAGATGTTCTTGACACTTTTTCTTCTAGATAGGGGTGGGGATCCACACCAAAGTCTCCTAATGTTAGTGTTGGGTGGGACAAAGTCTCTTTATGTTAATTTTGAGTGTGATTCAATCCCAGTAGTGGTTACACCAATATAATGGATCTTCATAATTACATATATTTTTTTTGTTGCTCTTGTCATTGTGTAACTATTTCATTTGTTGTTGGTTTTTTCATTATGTAATCATTTCATTTAGTTTTGTTGTGTTTCTATTCCTGTTTTATAAGGTGGTTTTTATTAGTTGTTAGTTCTTTTCTTGGGTTCCCACTTTTTTTTATAGAAATGGTATTAACCACATCCTTATTTTTTTTTGTAAGAATGTATTCTATTAATTATTTAATATAATATATTTTACATTAAAATGCTCAGCAAATTTAAAATTTATTAGTAATGAATATATATTTTTTATTAGTTGAAAGAATAGGTTTTGAAAGGATACCCAAATATTATTACAAAAGGAACAACTAACACCTTATTAGGGAGAGGTATGTTAGGAATATGAATAGAGACCAACATATAGAACCCATGTAGGGGAAACCAACACAGTAACCACCAAGGTGGACAAAGAAAAATAGACAGATAGAAGGAAGACTAGATGATCTACAAGTAGTGCAAATAAACCATACATATCAACCCATGCAATGGCACCCATGCATAAAAAACAATCGAAATAAAAACAAAAAAACTTAGAAAGACCAATAAAAAATAGGCCCTTGACCATTACTATTCACTCATGTTTGGGTTGTCCTTACTAGGGCCCTCCAAAAGATGACCCACCTTTCCCCAAATTAACATAGATACCTCTTGTCTCCGAATCATTGATACCTAGTTGAAAATCCTCTCTTGAAATAGTTACACCATCCTGGCTCAACCCCAAATTTTACCTAAAAATGAGCTAATTTATTACCTTCCCTGTATACATGCTTGACAACCACATCCTCAAATACCTAAAGGATTCTTTTTTCCTTAGAAATAATATTAGTGACAAAAGGACTAGGAGTTTGAGAACCTTTCACTAGATTTATGATATTAAGGGAATCATGCTCAATGATAGAAAAATATCTTGGATGAGAGCGTGAGCTCTAGAAAATGACTCGAATGAGGTCCTAACTTCTCAACAAAGGTAAGAAAGAGTTTGATGCTACAATTTTGAATTAAGCCACTTGCACTTGCCTCTCCTAGGTTACCCTTGGATGCCCCATAAAAATTGAGTTTAATACAACCTATAGGGGTGGTTCCCAGGAAATCTATCTTCTCCCACTCGAATACAAATAGGTAGTAAACCTCAAAAACATTTTAAGCCCCATACCAGGCTCTGGTCTAATTTCCTAGCAGAGGAACCTGAGTCCAAAGAGATGGTAGATATGTTCTGCACTATTTTTGCAATGCTCTTAGTGCAAATAGAGAGAGATTAATTGGCTTCATTTTTAAAAGACCTCAAATTTATTTTCTTCCATATATACCACATGATGTGAGCCAAGCTAAATATCCAAAATAGAGGAAGACAAGGATAAAATAAAAGATGTTCCCATAGGTATTAAATATTAGATATTTGAAAGGGGCATATCAAATATACACCAACCAGAATTAAAAAAAGAGGAGAATACATCCTTAGAGAATGCGCACTAAAGCATGTTGCATTGACTTAACATCCAAGACACGGTTTGGAATAATCATACCTTAGGATTGTAGATGATCTATGGTCAAGATTTTATTTTGTATAGCAAGCCATAGAAAAAAAATTACCTTAGGGGTCAATCCTTTCGGCCAAGCCAATATGGTTGGGAACAAAGGCAAGCCAGGGTCCTCTAGGAGGAAATATGTCGATTTCATAGAAAATACTCCCAAACATTCTACCTTCTAGAAAATATTATCAGCTTCATCAATAGGTTTGATGACTTGGAATTTTAGGAGGTCTAATATCTTCTTAAGGATAATTTTCTTGTCTAGATATAAGTCAGTATTAAATAAAACTCTCCATATCTTCATATGATTTGTATTTTAGATGTAATATTCAACCTTAGAACCAAAGGTACATATGCATAAGTCTTCAACCACTACCAATTCTGAGAGTGAAGTCAATCATTGGTCCATTATCCAAGTATCTAATAAAAAATAAATTATATGAAAATTACCTACATTCCATATTACTTCCTTTCTAATGTTGTTCCTAGAATTATGCATACTAATACAAAAGGTTGACCTAGATTTTGGGACATCATCCGATAGGAAGTTGTCACCATTATTTAGATATATTTTTTCATAATACTAACCCAATCAACTTATTTGTTCTAGGTTAGGTGCCAACCTTATTTAGCAACTAGGGCCTTATTCATTTGTACCATCCTTCTCAGACCTAGGCCTACAAACTCCTTTCTATTGTAGATCTGATATTCTCCTCCGACTTAGACCATAAGAAGGACTTTTGAAATTGCTTGATATTTTGTACTATTTTACCTAGCATCTTGAACAAGGGCATAAAGTAAACTGGTATACTCTGATGTGTATAAATCACTAAAATAACCTTACCTACTTGGATTAACAAAGATTCTTTATAGTTGGTAAGTTTGCATTACACCCTGTCCACCATCATCTCCGATAAATATTCCTTGTAGCTCTCTTTAAAAAGAGGAAACCCAAGGTAAGTTGACAAAAATTTTGCTATCTCATAGCTCAACTGCGTTGCTATTCTTATTTGCTTGAGAATAAAGGAATTTAAGAAGAATATTTTACTCTTTAGAAAATTAACCTTCTGCCCTACTGCATCTTCATACCATATGAATATTTGTTTAATTTCTAAACATTGATGAATTAAGCCAAGGAATGAGATAAAAGTATCATTTGCAAATTGATGATGGAATATTAGTTCCATGCTCAGGACAAGTTTGATATCAACAAGAGATAAAGAGGCCTTAAGGGACCTACACAATTATTTCGATATGAGAATAAATAGATAAGCGATGAGTGGGTCTCCCTAACAAATATCACAAAAACCACAAAATTACCTAGCAGAGAAGCCATTGACAAGCAATAAAATCTAGTTTATGAAAGGTAGGTTTTGATAATAAAGATCCATCTCCTATCAAAGTCAAAATTTTGGAGGACCTTAAGGAGAAATTCCTAGGAGACCCTATCATAAGCATTATTGATGTATACTTTTTCAAAATATCTTTCTCAATCACTTTTATTCACTGAATGTACGAGTTCATGAACATAAATAACTCCATCTAGGATTTGAAGATCTGAAATGAAGTCATTTTGAGTAGGATCAATCAGACAAGACAAGAGAGGTTTAACCTTTTTAGCCAATTTTTTAGTGAAAATTTAAAAGATAATATTATAGAGGCTAACGGGGTTGAAGTATTTGGACTCAATGAAGCTTGTTGATTTTGGAATTAGAGCTAAGAAAGTGGTGTTTAAAGCCTTAGAGAAAACTCCAATAGATTTAATTTCACATAGAGCTTCATTGATCTCCCTCCCAAAGATATTCTAGAACCTCTAGAAAAAGACTAGGGGGAAGCCATTTGGGCCAGGGGCCTTCAATACTTCCATGGAAAAGAGTGATTTCTTAATTTCATCATCATTAAGTACATTGTTGATATTATCACTCATTTATTTTGTACCAGGTGAGGAATGTTCTAAAGGAGTTTTTGTTCCATAAAAACACTTCTTGTGCTTGTCTCATAGAGGAGATATTGGAAGAAGGAGACAACCTCTACCCAAATTTCTCGGATATCCCCCATTTTAGAAACATCCACTTTATGAATCTCCCTGATCCATTTATGGCTTCTATGGAAAAGAGTTGAGGAATGATTTTTTTTGTATTTCCATCTCCGTATTTGAGCTAAATAGCTCTATAATTTTATCAACAAAAGACTCCCTCACTACTTAAAATATTATGAAGCTTGGCCAATATTATTATCTCCTTTAACCTATAATTCTATGAAAGGACATCCACTTTCAATGAAGATTGAGTAGCCTATAACTAGGATTTAAGATCCATTTTCTTAATGTGGAAGTACCCAAAGATATATTTGTTCCAATATTTTAGATTTTTTTATCAGTATCAGCTTAGGAACCACTTGATTAATGCATGGGCAAAATAATTTAGTGTTCCACCATTCCCTAATAACCTCTAAATTTGTATGAGAGAGACACATGGTTTCAAATTTGAAGGGTTTCAAAAATAAAGGAGTATTAGAATCATTATCAAGGAGAATGTGGTTATGCTCAAACATAATATTGGGAAAGGATTTGAGATAAGAGTCACCAAATAGAGGAATGGTCGATTTGAAAAAAAAATCTATCCAATGTAGTTTGTATGTGATGGGCCCCTAGGCATCTGCTACTCCATGTATATTTGAAACCTTTCAATTCTAAGTGCATGAGTTCCAAATTATTGACAAAAGTAATAAAATTTTACATACTACTCGAGATTTTTGTATCTCCTCTTCTTGTCTAATAGGTACAATATATATTTGAAGTATCCTGCTATATTCCAAGCCTCATTTTTAGCTTATCTCATTGAACTAATTGTGCACCACATATATTTTCTATTTATTTTGGATTTAGGGACATAAATGTTGGTCAAAATCCTTTTTTGACCTAAATACTTACAACAAAACATGTTAATAATGTTAGAATTTCACAATAATAGATATGCAAAGTATTACACAAAATATGAAGAGAAGAGTGGAACTGATTGATTTATCTCTAGGATCAACTCTGTATAAATAGTAGAGTTGATCATTGAGAGCCGTTAGATTACAAAAACTCATCAAACCTGATGAAGACACAACTTAGAGTTCTCCTGACACATGGAGGAGTGGAAACTCAAGTGTGTATCCTAGTGAACTTAAGAGAATATTCACTTATTCTAACACCCCCCTTAAGTGATACTAGGGGAGATTCTATAAATGAGTCCCGACAACGAGGCCTGATTAGGTACTCATGTACAACATAGATAGTTGGTGGAAAAAACCCTTGTGGGAAAAAACCAAATATCACCTCTTTGTTTTGAAATGATGGTAAAAACCCAGTGGGAAAAGCCACCAATCAAAAGCAAAGAAGTATGAAAGAGGCTTGTCTTCGGATGGTGAAGATTGTCCTCTTTAACAAGTAAAATATGAGTCCCGGCAAGAAGGCCTGATTAGGTACTCATGTACAATATAAAGAGAGGTGGAAGACCTCTTTGTCAATGTAGTTTTAACACTCCAAGTTTCTCTCGCAACTGAAGGTATCGTGGAGAAGGAAATGACTTGGTGAAGATGTTTGCAAGCTGATTCTCTGTTGGAATATATTCCAAAAGTATATCCCCATTCTGAATATGTTGCCTGATGAAGTGCATGTGGATCTCAATGTGTTTGGTGCGCTGATGTTCAACTGGATTGCGTGCAATATGAATTGTGCTTTGATTGTCACACCATAGAGTTATAGGCACTTCTTGGAAAAAACCAAATTCTTTGAGAATTTGATGAAGCCATAGGGCTTCCTGACTGGCTGTAACTGTTGCTCTGTATTCTGCCTCTGTAGAAGATAATGCTACTGTCTATTGTTTCTTGCATAACCAGGCTACTGGTGAAGAGCCAAGGCAAAAAACATATCCAGAGGTAGAACATCTGTCATCTACTGATCCTGCCCAATATGAATCTGTATAGCCAATGATATCCATGGAGTCTCCTCTATAGGTGAGCCCAAAGTTTGTAGTACCCTACAAATAATGAAGAATTCTTTTAGCTACTTGCCAATGACTAAAATGAGGGTTATGAGAGAACCTGGATATGAGCCCAACAACATATGAGATATCTGGGTGAGTATGAGTGAGGTATAACAGACTGCCTACAAGCTGATGGTATAGAGTAGCATCACAAGGAGGGGATGAGCAGGAAGTACTGAGATGAATGCCATATTGAAAGGGGGTGGGAGAAGGTTTGCAATCTATCATTTGAAACTTCTTAAGGAGATCTTGAGTGTACTTTTGTTGACATAAGGTGATCCCTGCTTTATTTTGTTTTATTTGAATCCCAAGGAAAAAATGAGCTAGACCTAGATCAGCCATTTCAAATTTCTTAGAGAGGGAGTCTTTTATATTCTGAATGTGAGTGAGGTTACTACCAGTGAGAAGGAGGTCATCAACATAAAGAACAAGAATGGTGATATTTCCTTTACTTCTCCAAATGTAAACTGTATTATCAGACTCACAATGAGAAAATCCTACTGAAAGAAGGAAGGAGTCCATATTTTCATACCAAGCTCTAGGGGCTTGTTTGAGGCCATATAGAGATTTTTTAAGCCGAAAAACAAGAGAGGAGTCTTGAGTAAAACCAGCGGGTTGTTCCATGAATATTTCTTCTTTTAAATTTCCATGTAAGAAGGCACTTTTTACATCCATTTGGTAGACTGGCCATTTATGGAAAGTGGCCAGAGCAAGAACTAATCTAACATAATCCATTTTAGCAATAGGAGCAAAGGTTTCTGTATAATCAATACCCTCTATTTGAGAAAAACCTTTGGCTACAAGACGAGCCTTGTGTTTATCTATTTCCCCATTTGGTCCATATTTTGTTTTGAAGATCCACTTACATCTAACTAATTTTCTTCCCTTAGGTAAGGGAACTAAATCCCAAGTATCATTTTTGATCAAGGAAGAAAATTCGTTATCCATGGCATCTTCCCATTCTTTTATACCTGAGGCTTCTTTGAAGGATTGAGGATCAGAGGAAATGGATTGACATACAAGACTAGAACCTATGGGGTTGGCTGATCTGTTTGAGGGAAGATTTTGAATGTAGGGAGTAGCTTCTTTAACAATTGTGCGGGCCCATTTTGGCATAGAAGAGGGAGTTGAAGGAGTTGAAAGACTTTGAGAAGGAGTTACAGGATCTTCATCTTGATTATCAATAATCAAATTAACTTCAAGGGTTGGTTCTTCATAATATTGAGGTTCCACTATAGGAGAAGGCTCAATGGAGGAAGAGTCCTTTGGAGGTTCTTTTTGAGGGAATGTTTCATCAAATTGGACATTCCTATGAAATAATACCTCATGAGTTGAGGGATCAAGAAGTCTGTATGCTTTCAATTCTTCACAATAACCGACAAAGATGAGTTGTCTACTTTTCTTATCAAGAGCCTTCCTTTTCTTCTTTGGAATGTGAGCCCAAGCTATACATCCAAAAATCTTGAAATTGGAAACATCTAGTTTTAAGCCAGACCATGCTTCTTCAGGGGTTATTTGGTCAAGGGCTTTATGAGGTGTGCGATTTTGAATATAATTTGCATAGTTAATAGCCTCTCGCCCAAAAATTTTTGGAAGATCTCTTGAATGGAGCATACAATTAGCCATCTCTTTTAATGTTCGGTTTTTCCTTTCTGCAATGCCATTTTGTTGAGGATTATGGGAGACAGAATGTTGATGAATTATACCATGATTAGAAAGAAATATGGAGAACTCATTACTGCAGTATTCTCCCCCATTATCAGTTCGAATCTTCTTGATTTTGCAAGAAGCCTGATTTTCAACTAAGGCTTTAAATATTTTAAAGTGGGATAACACATCACTTTTATATTTGAGAAAGTAGACCCAGGACCTTCTAGAAAAATCATCAATAAAGGTAAGAGCATACTTTGCTCCCTTAAAAGAAGTTTCAGGAAAGGTCATTAAGTCACTATGGATTAAATCTAGAGGGGATGAGGATTTTAGAGAGCTACTTGGGTGGAAAGGATCTTGATGCTGCTTTCCAAGAGCACATCCAGAGAAAACCCCATCACTGGAAGAGACTTGGGGTAATCCTTTAACCATATTATGGGTGTGTAAATCCTTTAGGTAGTTATAATTAATATGACCAAACCTTTCGTGCCAAATTTGACTTTCAAGATTACTATGAGCCACAAAATAGGAGGCTCCTTCTGGATTTTGAAAGCTTTTGAAGTAAAAAAGATGAGATTTATGATCAATATCCCCTTTTGCTATAAGCGAATGAGGGGGTTGAAAATATCTTATCTCAACTCCTGTTGGGGAGAAGAGAACAATTTTCTCATTTCCAGAAGTACAAATTTGATAAATGGATAGGAGATTGGTGGCAATGTCTGGAACATAGAGAACATTGTTTATAGAGCCACCATCAATGGTTATATTCCCTTTCCCTTTGACAGGAATGAAGGAAGAGTCTCCTACTTCTATGCTATGAGTAGAGCTAGAGGAGATAGAAGAGAAAGACTTCTCTGAAGCAGACATGTGATGAGTTGCTCCAGAATCTAGGACCCAATAATTAGAGGAATATTTGGAGGTTTTTCCTTGAACATTAAGGGCTTTTCCTATTTGCTTATTATTTTCTATCTTTTGATCTTTTATGGTTGCCTCTAGTTGTTGTAATATTTTCCAGCATTTGTTAGTAGAGTGACCATTCTTTTTACAGTGGGTACAAGTAATGGGAGTCTTTTCCTTCTTTTTGAATTTTTCTTTGGAGGATGTGGAGGCTACTAAGGCTTTTGAAGAAGAGTTTTCATATCTAGCAAGTTTGGTCTCTTCCCTAGTTAATCTATCACAAAATTCTTCTAAAGAGGGCATTTTAAAGGTTGCACCAAGAGCATATTTAGTAGATATGAAGGTGGTTGCAAATATTTGAAAAACACCATTTAGTTTTGAAAGGATTAGATAAATACATTCTTCTTCTGACTTAGTCTTCCCACTGCATTTATATTGAGTGAGGATTTCTTTGAACTTAGTGAGGAAATCAATAATACTACTAAAATCTTCAGGAGATAAAGAAGTTAATTCAGCTTCTAGTTGCATTGATCTCATCTGATCTACTTTTCCAAATAGGGTTTTTAATTTCTCCCAAATTTCATGAGGAGTTTTACAATATGTAATATGAAACCACAAGCTTTCATGAACATTGGTGCTAATAATACCCATAGTTTCGTGCATTTTCTCTTTATGAACAAATATTTCATATTCTTTATCAAATTCTGGTTGATTTTCTTCTAATAAATGAGTAAGACCTTTTTGAGAGATGAGATTTAGAATTTTAGGTTTCCAAGTGTGAAAATTATGAGGGGTGAGAGGCTCAATTGAATTCATTTTTGAGGATTTTAAGATAATTAATATACCCCCCTTTAAAATTTCAAAAAAGGAAGATAAAGAGGAAAATGAAGCTTGTTCAAAAATAGGTAACTCAAATATACCCGCCCTTACTAGAGGGAAACTATAAGTATAAAGAGGCCTATGATTGTTTGCTTTAGATTGCCAAATCTTCAATGGATCACAGTACCCGCCCTTACTTGAGGGAAACTATAAGTATTGTGAGCATAAGAAGTTTTTTGGTTTGAAATGCATGGGGGGCAAAAAGTTTGAAAGGTGATCTCAACAACCCGCCCTTACGAGAGGGAGACTATAAGTTGAGAGATGTCCAAAGTAAAATTTTTGATAAGAAAATATCTGTCAGGCCGTTATACCAAGTTTCCAAAAAACCCACCCTTATGTGAGGGAGACTATAAGTTTTTAGGACCTTGATACATGGAACGTAGACAAAAGATATTTATGGAAAAAGAAAGGAAGTTTTGAAACTTTTTAATATATTGCTTAAACAAAACTTAAAACAATTATTTAGATATGTAATCTGAAAGCAATTAAGTTTTGAATATATCAATATTTAACATATTTGTTTATAAATAAATTTTGGAATAAATACCAAAAATGATAATTTCCTTTGAAAAAATAAAACAATTTTTATATATGTAATCTGAAAAGGAAATTAACTTTATAACCCAAATGCTGTAAATAAAATTTTATAAATTAATGAAAAGAATTATTAGTTTTCTAATCTAATATACTATTGAGTATATTCCTTTTGAAAAATCAAACAATTATTTTAATTTGAAATTGAAATTAACCTTTAGAAATGAAATGAACTTTTAGATATCTAATCTAATATACTAGTGGGAGATATTATGCAAAGAAAATATCGAAAAGTAAACACCCCCCTCTGCACATAAGAGTGCAAAAATATGCACTCTAGAGCCCCCCCAAAGGAATATTTTATATATTTAATACAAATTATGTCTACGTCGTAAATGGGTGACCCAAAAAGGAGGGCAGCCAAAAGAACGAAGACAAAGGAGCTCGCGTTAATCGATATCCACCCTAAAGAAATGCAGAAAAAAATATACAGACTCTTTTCCGAAATAGTAAGAGGGGAAATCAGTTGAACAGGAGTCCGACAATTATCTTCCAAAGGCTTCGCAGAGATATTGGCGCTGTGGATCTCAGACCTGCAGAAAATGGGTTACAAAGAGGAAATCCCTTTACCAGCGAAGCTCACCAGTGATGCTTCCCGAAACTCACCAGCGAAGCTCTCTTTCACGTACGCTGTAGAAAATATATATCTAAAGGAAAAAAAACTTTGTCAAGAGGACATTTTTTTAATAATATATTTCCCTACGAAAAATGTTAGATTGTTGCTGCCTAAAATTGACAGTGTCAAAGATCGCCTTTGATATTGAAATAACCTGCAGTATTTATAAAATGAAGGAGGCAACAATGAAAAAATGATGGTCTACAATACTTCCTTATATTTAAATAGCAATATTTAAATATTTTTGAGAAAGCATTCAAAAATAAATGAAACCTGTAGAAAGTTGTTAGATATTTGTCTGCTGAGTAAAACCGAGAGAAGCCTCAAAGAGCGCTTCGGAAGTAGAAGAACCTGCAGAACTTCGAGCTAAAAATGAGAAGTGAAATATGCATAAAAGTAATATTATCTTAGAAACTCGAAATATGTGTAAAAGTTTTGAAAGGATGAAATATATATACCCTTCAATGAAAGAGCATCGTTGAGCGAGACTAGAGTGCGCCGGATCTTATTTGAGTGCGAACGGGAGTTAAGAGGATGACGCCAAGTAGAGAGGCAGCTCCAACGACTAGAAAATCTTAGTCTAGATCGAAGGAGGCCAACAGTCTATGAGAGAGCGTCAGAGCCTAGAGGCCCAAAAAAAAGGACCAATCTCCAGTTCGATCGGGAGTCCCCGTACCACAAATTCTCAACGATTAGAACGACGTCAAGGAGAGGTAGTTCTCTCAACGTCTAGAAAAGCGATCGTTGAGAGGATATTGAACGTAGAGTAAAAGTGAGGTTTAATTAAAAAACTCACTAATAAATATAAACTCTACTCAATCTCTAAAAAAACTTGAGTTATTTCATTTCCTTTAAAAGCGGAAAATAATAACTAGAAGTTTAGAATACGATTTCCAACAAGAATGCGTCGAGAGGAAAAAAAATAAAGAAAAAATGCTATTTTCCTTAGATTTGAAGGGCGAGAGAAATGCCTACACACAGGGTAAACTGTGTTTAAAGAAAGGAAATAGCTATTTTTCTTAAAAATTTCCTCAAGCATTCAAGAGTATTCAACATAAAAAAAATATGCTGAAAGAGAGAAAAAAATTACAATGGATAAAAGGAGACTTAAAGCAAACTTTTGAAGTTTAGATAGTCAAAAAAAATATCCAAAGTAAAGAATCAGATCCTAGAACCTTCAAGAGAGAATACTAGCAAAATCTATCCTGCTCTGGTACCATGTTAGAATTTCACAATAATAGATATGCAAAGTATTACACAAAAGATGAAGAGAAGAGTGGAACTGATTGATTTATCTCTAGGATCAACTCTGTATAAATAGTAGAGTTGATCATTGAGAGCCGTTAGATTACAACAACTCATCAAACCTGATGAAGACACAACTTAGAGTTCTCCTGACACATGGAGGAGTGGAAACTCAAGTGTGTATCCTAGTGAACTTAAGAGAATATTCACTTATTCTAACAAATAATTCAATCTACTAATAATAAATAATTTGAAGATTAAGAAAAACATTAATTTTCCTTATTATTATTAGAGAGGTTAATTTGCCACATATTGATGACAATATTTTATAACACTAAAAATATATAAACATTATATAATTTTCCAACAATTATATAAATAATTTAAAACAATATAAACCTATAGATTTCCAATAATTATATTTATATTAAAAATATTTTTAAAATATTAAAACATTAATTCACCCTTTAAGAATACTAAAATTTAAAACAAAAACATCCAAAAAAAAATTACTATAAGTCTGTTGAACAACAATATAATAATAGGAAAAAATTAATACGAAAATGGTATCAATCCTTAAATACTTTACTACATTTCTTTGAATGAAAAGGATAAACACTTAATAAATTATTTTTTCATAATTTAAAAATTATATAGTATGGTTGTGATAGGGACACCACAATGATGACATGTTATGGTGAAACACATTTATCATAATATTTCGACAAACCAAATAAAAATCAAATTTTAATTTTTTATATTGGATTAAAATAACCTCATTTATACTACATAATGATTGTTTTATTACGACATTTTAACAACTAATGTAATTGAATATATGAGAGTGAAAAGACCAATCTTTATTATTTATTTTTTTTTAGGAACACACTCACCCACACCACACCACGGTTTAAACCTTGGACCTCTCAAAGAACCAAAGTCCAAACCATTGCGCTTGTTCCGTGGGACACCAATCTTTATCACTTAATGGTCATATTACCATAATATTTCAACAAACCAAATAAAAATCCCTTTGCGATGTCCTTACCATAATATTTCAATAAACCAAATAAAAATAATATTTTAATTTGTTATATTGGATTAAAATAATCTTGTAACGACGACGACGGGGTGTGGCTTTATGAGAGGCTGCAATATTTTTTATTTTATTTTTGGGTAATATTAAGAGATGGAGTAATATTCAAATTTTGTTGTAATACCACTATTTAGTGATGATGTAATATAGGTGAGATGTTTCAAACCTCTATATATATATAATTATAATTAATATTATAATATCATGTTAAATGTGTATAAGTAGTACTCCTTTATAATACCATGATGTATTTTTATTCATTTTTTAATATAAAATATTTATTCAATTATATATATATATATATAATTTTACATATAAAATTTTGACAAGATTTAAAATCAAGCCTTTCCTTAAACATTTAATATTTTAATTATTTAAATTCTTATTACTTAATAAGAAATTTATATTATAATAATTTAAAGAAACTAAAAAATATTACAACAAAAAATATATGTTATATAAAATTTCTTTATACTTAGAAATCTAGGTTCAAACTTTAAGGGCATGCTCAATCTAAAGCAAAAGTAGTATTATGACTAGAATCATTGAGTGTGTGGTAGTTTCCCCTAGAGTCTTCCTTACTCCTCGACCCCAAATGAAGGTTGAGAATCATGTTTACCAAAGCAAAATAGGGTTATAATGATATCACCATGATTTAGTTAAAAAAGAATGATAATTATGGATTCTTCAATATTAAAAAAAAAAAAACTTTATACTCACGTTTTGATTCCCTATTCAAAAAGGTTCGGTTTCTTTCTAAAGGTTTCTAAAGGTTACTTGCTTCAAAGTAATTGCAAAATATATTATTTAAAAATAAGACCATTAAATATAAATAAAAACTTTTGTTGTAAAATTGGGACCATTGAAGAGCACTTTACATGTCACAACTCGGTAGCGTGTTTGAACATTGAAGAGCACTTTACATGTCACAACTCGGTAGCGTGTTTGACAAGCGAACGTCGTTCCACCAGATGATTATTTTCTCACAATAGACCATTGACTATTTTGTGCAAGTCATTTTCCTTCAAGCTTATTTTTTCTTCAATGGCTGCGTCATATTGTTGACTAACAGTCCCGGTCGCCATAGGTCCTGCTGGCGGCTGCGTAGAGTCGTAGACCATCTTCACCTTCTCCACGAATATGTTTCCAGCGCCCAGACAACAGGGAAACAATTTATATAGACGACATGCTAACATTCAAGCCAGCGATACCGTCTCACTGTTTTCTCAGTCGACTCAGACAAATTATTGAGATGTTTAATCAAATACGTGCAGAGACAGTGGGTCACACTTATTCTTCCAAACCCATGTCCCTCCTATCATCATCTGTTACCAAAATTTCTGCAGATCCGAAGAAATTCATGGCCAACGTTATGCTCTCAGAAGGGACATCTTCTTTCCAAATTCATGGCGAACAAGAAAGTACATCGTCGAAAACAGGAAAGAAAAGAAGTAGGGCATCGAGAGTCGCCCCCACCATCGTGGTGGACACGGACGTGTCGAATTTCCAGGCGAAGGTTCAGAAATTCACAGGCATGCAGAGGCCAGAAACAACCAATAATTTGTCAAATCCCATGCCGTTCAAGCCCATGCCCACACTTCCAGTAGATCAGAATTTCCAGGTCCCTTCCATTTATAAAAATACCGCGAAGTTTTCCTCTTACAGCGATCCATCCTCTCTGAGTTTTCCCTCAGCGTGGCCTTCAACATCTGTGTCTGATTTCACGTTCCAGCCTGTGCTGATGCAGCAGCCTCCGCTCTCTTCTGGGGCTCCTTTCGGCCTCCATCCTTTGTTCAACTTCATGTCCTCCAATCCGCATAAGAATCAATATTCAAGGGGTGGGGGTTCATGGTTGGAGTAACTTTGGAGGAAAATGGGATGCCCCATAGCGCCTGCGTTATCTGTGTGTGTTTCTGTATGGATCAGACGACAAAGAGATGGGCTGGATTTTACATGGGGGGAGCTGAATAGGTAAGATCAACAGGTCATGCGATTTCTTTGTACTCAGTTTATGTTGTAATATTTGGTAGATCAGTCCAAGATTTGAACCGTAAATTTTCTTGTTGGATGTTGACATGGCTAGTGCATATAGCTTTCAAATTTTAAAATCCTTTTGAAGTTCAAAAAGCTATATTTTCTAAAATAGCTGATGAGACGACTGTTTCTAGTGCATTGGGTTTGATTCCTTACTGTTAGAGACGACTGTTTCTAGTGCATTGGGTTTGATTCCTTACTGTTAGAAATTGTGTCAGTCCATACTTATTGATAGAACTAGCAGTCAAAGTGGAACAAAAAAATTCATTCAAAAATATATACATACTCTCCAAGGCTTTGGATTACAGTCTTAATTGTTCATACTATTTACCCTCCAAGGTTTTGAATTACAGTCTTAACTGGTTCATACTTTTTAACATGGTTCATACTTTTTAACATGGTATTGTCTAGGCTGATCTTAAAATAATCCGGTCCACACTTCCAATTTAAACGTTAACAAGCCTCTAAAGTTGATTTTAGAGGATGGAAAGTAAATCTAAATGTGGAGAATTTATTTCCCATTGAAAGTAAATTTGGATGCACATTAATATTGCTCTTTCAAAATAATATTTAAAGAGTCTAAATTGCAGGTTATGATCTCAATAATTAGATAAAATGTCACTTGAATGTAGAAAAATGATTTGATTTTCCATTCAAGTCTAAATTTGAATGCAAGAGTATTATGAACCTATCTTCATATTAAATATAAATAATTCATTAGTATTTAAAAGTTTTAAATACTCATCTACAAATAAATTCGATATAGAAATAGATAATTTCATTAATATTTAGAAATTTTAAATATGCATTTACAAATAAATTTTATAATAACAATTATATAATAAAATATGGATAGATAATTCTTTTAAAATAAGGTAACATCAATATTATTTTTATAGAAGAAATCACTTTATAATATTTCAAATTTTTATGGGCCTAGTTTATAAATTTTATTCTATATAACTTGTTTTATATAATATATCGCGGACAGAGGTGAAGTTGGTGTTTGCTGCGTGTTTTCACGATAAGTTGTTGTAACAGATCTATCAGCTCTCTCAGCTAGCTTGGTATTGGTTCAAGAGATTTGGATCTAGTGCAATTCTTCCTCTTCTCTTGTAATCATGTGTTTTCATTGCTTTCGGTTGAGATGTGTCTTATCCCAATTGTAACTGATTAATGTTTTAATACAAGTTTTTTTCAATTTTTTCAAAAAAATAATATATCTCTTTATACAAGAATGTGATGACTCACCTTTACAAAGTGCATAATATTATAATTTGATACTATGTTATATTGAAGATAATTTTATGTATGACCTATGCCATACTAAAATACTATATTATATTCCCGCATGCATATACTTACTTGGGTACCTAACATTCCATTCATCTTACAAAAATATTTCTCAAAACATAAGAAGAAACTAAACAATAATCTAGTAAGTGATGTTGATAACTGGTAAAAATCTTGATTGATGGTAATCTGTGATTATGCCAAACTTCCATTGTTCAATTTGAAAGCCTATAGTTTTTTCTCTTTCGGTTCCATGTACGTCCCTAATTTTTTTTTTTTTGCCTTAAACCCTTTTTTCATGATGATTGTCTCTCATGGTGATGTAGATGGTGATATACTCCAATATTTTGTGCCTCTATTTTATATTCTTTTTTACTACTATTTTTTTATTCATTTTTGGAATTTGGTTTAGTTTCATCCTTGATCTCTACCACTACCTCAGATTCTATTTCAAGGTCTTTTGCTTATTCTTCATTTTTTTCTCTTACAATGGTTTTCTAGTTTTTCCTTGATTGTTATTCTCTAAGATGGAAAATATCTTGCAAAGTTATCTTCATTTTTATATATTATAATTTCATAATTTTTTTTACACATTTATGTTAACAGTTCCCAAAGAATGCAACCAAATATAACCAAGAACAATATCCATATCACCCATCTCAATACAATTTAAAAAATATTTGTCCATGCTCATTAAAATCTTAAAAAATTTGAACATCTTTATGTTTTTAATTTTTGTTGTTAGAACTTGCAAACTATTAGCCAAGTCCCTAGTGATGAAGTTATGTTTGCTACTAGGGTTAATGGAGACAATAATTTTTTCTTTTGAATGCAATCATAAATATGCAAAATAAATTTTTATATTCAAACAAATCTTTTTGAACATTGTTTGGCACCAAAAGTGTGTTTTTCTTAACCTGCATATTAATATCATTTTCATCCTTCCTTGTGTATCTAAGATAATAGACCTCGTCAAAGTTTTTAAACCAAGAAAAAACTTCATCTTGGAAAGAAAATCAAAGCTTACATTAACTTACATTTTTCATATTTATTTCACATATATTTCAAAAAATAACTAACTAAAATTAAAAAAAAATAAAATTTATCAAATCTCTTTTATTCCCTTCTTCAACGATTATATGTGTAAATTTTACAATTGATTTACTTATCTAGATAGAGAATACCCTTATAAAATAACCCCACTAGTGCTCTTTAAAAAAGGAATAAGGCATCTATACATGTCACATGCTCCAGTAGCGTGTTTGACAAGCGAAAGTGGTTCCACCAGATGATTATTTTTCTCACAATAGACCATTGACTATTTTGTGCAAGTCATTTTCCTTCAAGCTTATTTTTTCTTCAATGGCTGCGTCATATTGTTGACTAGCAGTAGTCCCGGTGGCCATAGGTCCAGCTGGCGACATATTATTATCCTTTTCTTGCTTCCTTGTGTATTTAAGATAATAGACTCATCAAAGTTCTTAAACCAATAAAAAACTTCATCTTGGAAAGAAAATCAAAGCTTACATTTTTACATTTATTTAAGAAAATAAATAACTAAAATTTAAAAAAAAAATTATTAAATTTTTTTTATTCCTTTTCTTCAACAATTATATGTGACAATTGATTTACTAGATAGATATACTTTTGAAGTAAAAAAACCCAATAATACTCCTTAAAAAGGAATAAATGCACAAAATATTTAAGCTCCATGAACTTAAAATTTTTACCTTTCATTATTTAAATAATTACCTACTTAATAATTAATCTTCCAAAAACTAGAATTATATTATATACTATTATAATTTTATATATTGCATATGTAATAAGCTTCTTCATGAATTATGTCATAATACAATATTATCTTATATTATCGCATTCACATACTTAAGTGCCTAACAAAGAGAAGCATCATAACTTAAGATTGTCTTTTAAAAGATCTACAAGTTTAACTTTAGATAAAAAGTTGAAACCAGGTAATTTATTTTCCATTCAATTCTAATAGGATAACAATTAGAATTTTTTTTTTTAAATAAAGGGATAAAAATTTATTGATAAAATTCTGGATTACAGACTACAATTGAGCTTACAACCAGGACTCAAATAAATAGCCAAACAGGCTAAAACCATTAGACTAGAATGACACCCAAAAAATACAACAAGAACAAACCACATTAAGTCTGTACATCCTTGTGGATCAACTCCCACAAGCGTTGAGAGTCTTGAGACAGGAGACTCTCACAATTATCGATACTCCAAGGATCCAACAGCTCAGAAGTCCTTTTGGCCAAGTAATCAACAACCATATTTTATTATCTTGGAATGTGCACAAAGGATATAAATTCAAACTCTTCACTCATTCTGAGAATCTGAATGGCTACAGAGGGCAACTACCAATTAACTTCCTCCACCCTTTTACTATTTAAAATATTAACCATAATTTGAGAGTTAGACTCGCAGATAATCCTATGCCAGCCAAGAGAAAACCCCCTTCGCAAGGTCTCAATAATTGCAAGAGCTTCTATAAAATTGTTGGAGTGAACACCTTTATAAATGGAAAAGAAAAAATTCACACCACCAGTAGAATCTCTCCCAACACCGCCAATGCCAGCATATCCAAGATTACCCCCTGGGTGATCCATCAGTATAAATTTTTTAAAACTCCTCTAGGGGGTGGCCTCCACCTACCATCTCTCCTAACCTTTTTGTTGAGCCAAGGAACCCTACTAGGGCTAGAATATTTCACACCATCCCTAAAGAGACCAAGGGCTTGCTGTACCTTCTCCTCCCTAGAATCCAAAAGAGGTTCCACATCACATTTGCTATGGATGGTTTCTTGAACCATATACATGATCCTTTGCCATATCTATTGAACAGCCAAATAACTACCCTAAAATATCCGCCAGTTTCGTTCAAGTATCCGCCAGTTTCGTTCAAGCCAAATTTTCCAGATGATGAAAGAAGGGCCCAAATTCTAAGCCACTCGAAGGAAGGGGGCCTTGGTCGGAGGTTTTCCCAGACTACTCCAAAACTCCACCATAGACAGCACATGAAAACATGAATGGTTCCAAGCACTCCACTAATGGTACCAAATGTATCTGGCAAAAGAGCATTTGAAAAATAAATGAGAAGATTCATCCTCATTCTTACTACAAAGGACACAAAAAGAGGGACCTTGAAATCCCCTCTTCCTCACATTATCCCAAGGGATGCATTTATTACGAGCTACCAACTAGAGAAAAAAATTACATTTTGGCCAAGCTAATTTGTTCCACACCTTTTTCCACCAAGTCATAGAAAGAATCCCATACTTTTGGTTATCAAGAACCTGATAACCATAGGCTACCGAGTAGGTTCCCTTAGGATCAGGGTTCCAAGCTAGAATATATTTACCCCTCAATGAAGAACAAGGCCTCCTCGTAAGAATAAGATCAAGCACCTCTTTGTCCTTGGCCAGTCCCCCCTGGGGCCATTCTTGCGGATCTTTCCACCTGTACATCTCCATATTTCCAAAAGAATAGATTTTTTTAAAGTCCTCTACATGAGACCAGCCTGCTTCCAAGAAAAAAATGCTTAGGGAACGTAACCTAGGATAATAACAATAAAAAATTAAATCGTTAATGAAATATAAATTTAAATTTAAGAACATGAACATATCCCAGCTTAAAAGAAGAGAAAATGTGAACTGAAATAAGATTGATTCATTCGTTCATGTAAAAGAGTTGGAGAGCAAATGAGTAATTAGATCTTTTTAATTAAGAAACCCCATGTTCAAATTTGCCCCTAACAGGCTACAAATATACTATGTACAAAAAAATTA
The DNA here is from genome assembly GCA_028583015.1 of Wollemia nobilis. Taxonomy (NCBI): domain Eukaryota; kingdom Viridiplantae; phylum Streptophyta; class Pinopsida; order Araucariales; family Araucariaceae; genus Wollemia; species Wollemia nobilis. The sequence continues at coordinate 1,075,197 of JAQPPZ010002362.1, forward strand.
CAAATAAAAAAAATATTAGAAAGAATTTATATTTTTAAAAATAATAAAAACAAATCTAACTTTAACTTGGGACTCAATTGATCCTTTAAAAAAAATTACAAATAAAAAAAAGATTAAAAGGAATTTATATTTTTTTAAAATAATAAAAACAAATCTAATTAACTTGGGGGCACAATTGATCCATTGAAAATATTAATTTAAAAGAAAAAAATACATAAAATTTATATTTTTTTAAAATAAGAAAAACAAATCTAACTAACTTTAACTTTAAGTGGGGGCACAATTGATCCATTGAAAATATTAATTCCCTTAAAGTACTTTGTAAATATTTATTCCCATTACAACAAAACTACAGTAGGGATTTTCAATTAGCAACAACCACTCTTTTGCAAACTACCAACAGAGTCTCTACGCTTATTTAAAAACACAATTTGCAGTTTGGAACGAAAGCAAAATCTGAAAGTTGACCTGAGAAAACTTTTTTACGAAATCAGAGACATTTCAATTTCTAGAGACAAACAAAAGTGTCTTTCTGCAATTAACTTATCGAGCTATCCTGATTACTGATTAATAACATCTTCCTTCTTTTCCTGTGCTTACACCTACTAATCAAATTGATTACGACAAAGCGCAAGCAGAGTTAATTATATGATCGATTCTCTCTCCATGTTTCCTGAGTAGCAATAACAGGACTATCGTGCTTCTCCTGTGATTCTATCCATTAAATTTTCTCCCTGTAATCCTCTTTCATTTATTTTTAATTCACCTTGTTTTCTTCTTCTCTAGAATCTATGAAAGTAGTTGTTCTTCTTCACTATAATCTATGAAGGTTGTTATGCCTGTAAAGTGTAATAAATATGGCATATAGAACTATTAGAATTGCAGTTCAAATATTTTTTATTTTTTTTAATAAAAGCTAATTAATTTTATCTACAAGATTGTACTTAGCTACATGTTCATTCTTAGTTTTTATTTATTTTTTGGTATTTGACAATTTTTCCTTGTCATCTTTGTGTTTAGTGTGTCTGAGTAAGATCCTAAAAATTATTATTATAGATTTGATTTAATATTAATATATAATTAAGATAATTAATTAAGTAAAATTGTATTTGTTCATGATTAAAATAAACTGATTTGAAAATATTGATAAAGAAAAAATGATTATAAAGATAATTTGATATAATTTTTTTATATTTTTATAAAAATAATTTCAAATAAATTTTATTATTAAAAAATATTAATATATAATTCCATAACTAAATATTTTGAATCCTTCCATATTTATTTTAAAGTATTAAAAAAACCTATTTATTTTAAAGTAGTTAAAAAAATCTGAAAAAACTAAGAAAAAGGAAAATGTACGAATTTTTATTTTTATTTTATTCACTCGTTTACAGTACTGCAGCTCCGTTACATACTTCTTGGAGTGGCAGATTGATGTATAATCTGATTCCCAAACTTAAACGAGGTTCTCAGTCTTTCAATTTGAAGGAATTAAATCGCGTCAAAGAATCGCTTCGCGCAGTTTCACTTCAGGACACGACAGCAGGAGCCCGATGGCGGCTAATAAAACCCGGAGCTTCGCTCACAGAGAGGAGGTTCGCTGGTACAAGCGTCGAAATGGGAGCTTCGGCAGTTTTGGCAGCGAGGAAGGAGCTTTGCTGAAATTGGTTGCTGGACGGCTGCTTCGGAGGTTTAAGCAGCTAGATGGCTGCTTCGGGCGAGAGTCTAGCGAAGTGCAACTTCGGGGCAACAAGACCCCGAACTGCAACTTTGGGCGAGGAGGCACCAAAGTACAACTTCGGGGCAAAGACTCCCGGAAGTGTGACTTCCGGTGAGTTTGGGTCCGAAGCTTGTCTTCGGGCAAACTTGCGCCCAAACCTTGTCTTCGGGCAAGCTTGAGCGCGAAGCTTAACTTCGGGTCAAGTTTTAGCAAAGCGGGACCTTTGCTCAACCAAGCTGCGAGGCAGGTGCTTCGGTCAAGAAGCCGAATCCGGACTTACGCTTTTATGGAAACAAAACGACGCCAGGTCTTGTTTCGGGACAAAGGAATCCGACACTCATTTTCAAGGAAATAGTTTGCGATAAATAAAACAAGATTGTGCCAAATGTACTATAATAAAACCTTGAAACAAACGAAAATTTTATTTATCACGATAAGCAGATTACAATGCTTCAAATGAAGCTATTACAGATATCTGCAAGTTCAATTGCAGGATAAACACAAAACACAAAAGGGGTTTTCTGGAGGCTGTTGCTCCCTTATCCTACTTTCTGTTGCTCTATTTTAGTGCTTTTGCTCTTGCTGCTCGCAAAATGCCGATTGCACTGATATTTATAGTTGGAGCTGGAGGACAGAGACGGGAAAGGCTCACCAACTGTTTGACAAGAGTTTAATACAGAAGTAGGGTTTCTGACCAATCACCGAATTGCAACTATCCGCATGCTTGAAATTGCAGCGATCAGATTTGTGGTGAACCCTTCAAGCGTCAAATCTGGTTTAATTTTCTAACACCCTCCTTTAAACCAAATTTCACAAAGACTTTGATGCCCAACATTTTCCGCAGCTTGTTGAAGTCCTCCTCCTTCAATGATTTTGTGAAAATATCAGCTACCTAATCCTTAGATCTGCAAAACAACAACTGAAATTTACCAAATTTCACTAACACTTTGATGAAATGATACCGTATGTCAATGTGTTTCGTCCTACCATGGAACACTGGATCCTTTGGTAGTGTGATGGCAGATTTATTGTCACAGAAAATGGTTGTCATCCCTTCTGATGGATGATTCGGCTCACCCAAGATTCTTCGCAACCATACTGCCTGGTATGCGGTTGATGTGGCATCAACATACTCTGCCTCAGCAGTGGACAACGCAACAATGCTTCTTGGATGACCATGAAACTGATCCCAAACCAAGGTGGAAAGCATAGCCAAAAGTGCTCTTTCGATCATCAGTGCTTCCAGACCAATCGCTATATGTGTAGCCCACAAGTTCTAGCTAGTCCTTTATGACATAGAATATTCCATGGTTCCACGTCCCATTGACATATCGTAAAATCCTTTTGTCTGCTTGCCAGTGCATGTCCTTCGAAGTCTCCATAAACCTACTAATCAGGCTTACTCCGAACATGAAATCTTGTTGAGTTGTAGTCAAATACATGAGACTGCCAACTAGCCTCTTGTACAGAGTTGGATCAACATTTTTGCTAGAATCCAACTTACTCAACTTCAGACCTGTGGCAACAGGTGTGATGGCAGGCTTGTTGTCCTCCATCTTAAACCACTTTAGGACATCCTTTGCATACTTACCCTAAGAAATGAAGATGTCATTTGCTGATTGGTCAACTTCAATTTCAAGAAAGTACTTCATCAGCCCTAAGTCCATCATCTCAAACTCCTTCTTCATGGTTGTTCTGAACTAGTCAAATAGTACATCATTGTTGCTAGTATATATTAGATCGTCCACATACAAGTAGATGATTATCATCCCCCCTTTTGCATTTGTCTTCAGGTATAGGGTGTGCTCATATGGGCATTTGATGAACCCATTCTCCTGAAAATAGCCATCAATATAGTTGTACCATGCCTTGGGTGCTTGCTTCTAAAGAACATGAACTTATACTGAGAGGGGGGGGTGAACAGTATAAGATAAAACCATTTAATAATTTTAATTTCAGATAGCAGTGGCATCAACATAACATTAAACAAGACAGAAAGCATCACACATAAAAGACCCATTTTAACGTGGTTCACCCAAGGTGGGTTACTCCACGGATAAAACTTTTCCTCTAAAAGTTATATCAAAACCTCCGGAATCCTTCCCGATTACAATGTTTATGAGCCTTAGCCCAAAGGAGACACCTTCCCCTAAATCTGCTTTGCTAGTGATCCTCTAGAAAACCTCTATCTCTTTTGCCCTTAGCAAGTTGGAACTCTTTCCACAGAAGACACCTGTCTTCCCTGCTCTGGCTGGAGATCTCTGTCCTCAACTCTGTCACAGCAAGCTGGTCCTCTTTTCTGCACCAAAACACAGTCCTTCGGTCTGGCACAATTTTGTCCTCTTTCTTTGTTCTTTTCGGCACTTGGTTTGGAAAACAATTCTTCACTGTCTGCACAACTACAGCAGCACAGTCTTCTTAAATTACCGTAGCACTCTCTTCTCAACTTACAGCAGCACTTGATCACTGTTTGTTCTTCACAACCGTTCGCAATTATAGCAGCATCTACTGCGCGCACTTTTCTTTCTATTACACAACCTGTGCGAACACTGTCACAATCACAACAGAATCTTCTTCGCACAGTCTTCTCATAAACAGTAGCACATTCTTCGTGTATACAACAACACAAACTTCTATACTTAGAAGATTCAGTGAAATGCACTTTGATGCTACAGTCGGACTTCGCTCTCTGCTTTTTCGATTGTCGAACCTTGCTTGTCGCACTAACTCTGTGAACGCCACACACTTCGAAAGCACACATCCATCGATCCACAAAAATGCTCAAACAGTCCTCCTTTAATACTCACAATCTCAAGATGAAATCTTGTTCTTTAGTCGGCTGATCAATCTTTTAACACGTCGGCTATAAAACCTTATACTTCATCGACCAAGGTTAACTTCGTCGGCTTCAACCGCCTCTGTTGTTCTATAGCTTTTCTCGTGCGAAACTCAAACATGTCACGATATCGCTACGCCTTGGTCTACCGTACACCTTCTTTGGTTTGTTGTCACGAAATCGCTACACTACAGCCTTTGCTGACGTCATTGTAAATCTTGTCACGAAATCGCGACGCTCTAGACTTCACTGCCTTCTTCTCCGTTGTTGTCACGAAATCATGACACTACAGCTTTTGTTGACGTCATCATGAAACTTGTCACGAAATCGTGATGCTCTAGACTTCACTGCCTTCTTCTCCGCAACTATCATGAAATCATGACACCTTTGCCTCTTGACGTCATCATGATTTTGGTCATGAAATCGTGACGCTCTAGACTTCACTGCCTTCTTCTCCGCAACTATCATGAAATCGTGACACCTTTGCCTTTTGCTGATGTCATCAGCAACTCTATCGCGAAATCGTGACACCTCTTGCTTCTTCATCCTTTTCTTGGTTTGCACTAGCAAAAATGAAACATGTCACGAAATCATGACGCTTTCACTGCCTTAGGCTCTTTCTTGCCAACTACTCATGAAACTGGAACATGTCACGAAATCGTGACACTTTCTGCATCCGTACAACTTCTTCGAAACTTGTCACGAAATCGTGACACTTTTTGCCCGTTGTGCTTCTGCCTTCCTGCATGTCACGAAATCATGACAATTTTGGCCAAACTTTCTCTCTCCTCAAACATGTCACGAAATCGTGACACTTTTGCCCGCTTTGCCTCTGCCTTCCTGCATGTCGCGAAATCATGACTTTCTCTCTCCTCAAACATGTCGCGAAATCGTGACAGTTTTTCCAGCAGCCTGCAAACTTATTCTACTTTATCTTTTTCTGGATTTTTGGCAACTGGGCTACTCTGATTTTCTTGGAGACTTACTGACCAACTGAAACCTTCAACAAAAACACATCCTTGGACATAAAAACAAATTGCTCCAATAGTTTCTCGACATCAAAAACAACATCTACCAATAGCTCCTTGACATCAATGACAACAACTAAACTTAGGCAAAGGCAATGTACTCAAGGTACCCAAAATTGCCAACAATCTCCCCCTTTGTCATTGATGGCAACCCTTAACTAAAACACTTTTGTCAAGAGCCAAAACTGAAATCAATCTCTCCAAGTTTTGCTCCCCCTGATTTGAAGCTTTCCTCTTCTCTTGAAAACTCTCCCCCTTACTTAACTCTCTCCCCCTTTGTCATCAATGGCAAAGGATCACCTTTGGGGCTTGGGACTAAGAAAGAGCCTCTTGGCTTGGTCCCTCCCCCACCTCCTGATGAGGTGATTAATCTCGAGGTGAGAGTACAACTCCCAATTTCTCCCTTAGATACTCAAACGTATCTTTTGGAAGGGGTTTGGTGAAGATATCTGCAATTTGCTCTTTAGTGGGTACATATTCTAGCTTGACCTGCTTCTCTTGCACTTTTTCCCTTAGAAAATGATACTTGATAGAAATGTGCTTCGTCCTTGAGTGCATTACCGGATTTTTAGAAATACTTATGGCACTTGAATTATCACAAAGAATAGGAATAGGTTGTTCATGCATGACTTTGAAATCCTCCAAGGTTGTTTTCATCCATAAAACCTGAGTACACCCAGCCACTGCTGCTATGTATTCAGCTTCTGCTGTAGATAAGGAAACTGAAGGTTGTTTCTTACTTAGCCAAGAAACCAGACTCTTTCCCAGAAAGAATGCTCCACCACTAGTGCTCTTCCTATCATCAATACTGTCTGCCCAATCTGCATCTGTATAGGCTGTGAGGGTGAAATCACCACCTTTGGGATACCAGAGCCCAAAATCCATAGTGCCCTTCAAATATCTGAATATCCTCTTGACTGCCATAACATGAGATTCTTTTGGAGCTGCCTGAAATCTTGCTACTAATCCAACGGCCTGCATGATATCCGGTCTGGTAGCTGTACTATATAGTAAATTGCCAATCATAGATCTGTACAATTTTTGATCTGCTACTGGGGATTCATCATCCTTACTCAGATTGCACCCTGTAATCATTGGAGTACATACAAGTTTGCTGTCCATCATCCCAAATTTTTTTAACATCTCTTTGATATACTTTTCTTGAGAAAGAAATATACCATTTTTTGATTGCGCAATCTGCAGTCCTAAAAAGAATGACAACTCTCCAATCATAGACATCTCGAATTCCTTTTGCATGGTGTTAGCAAAAACTTTGCACATCCGAGTATTATTTCCCCCAAAAATAATATCATCGACATAAACAACTATGATAATCATATCATCACCTTTATTCTTAATGTACAAGTTGCAATCTGCCACGCCTTTCCTGAACCCTTGTTCATGAAGATACCCGTCAAGTCTTGAGTACCAAGCCCTGGGTGCTTGCTTTAACCCGTATAGTGCCTTTTTCAGTTTACACACATAGTCTGGCTGTTCTGAAAGAGACACACCTTCTGGCTGTTCTATATAGACTTCTTCATCCAATACTCCATTTAGAAAAGCAGACTTTACATCCATTTGAAACACTTTGAAAGAATTGAAACTAGACAGGGCCAAAAACATTTTGATCGCTTCAAGACGAGCAACAGGCGCAAACGTCTCTTCGAAATCAACACCTTCGACTTGAGCATACCCTTTACGGACTAACCTCGCTTTGTTCCTGACAATCTTTCCATCCTCATTAAGTTTATTTCTGAAGACCCATTTTGTGCCAATGACATTCTTATTCTTAGGTCTTGGAACCAAGTCCCAGGTTTCACTTTTCTCTATTTGATTTAGCTCTTCATCCATTGCTTGTATCCAAAAATCATCTGTACATGCTTCACTGAAATTCTTTGGCTCAATCTGAGATAACAATGAAACATTTGCAGATTCATGTGAAGAAATGACTCTTCTTCTCGTTTGCCTGCTATTTGGATCACCGATGATCAAGTCTTTGGGATGATGTTTCTGAACATACCGTGAAGGGGTTTTGGGAAGCAGCTGTTGTTTTTCCTCTTCTTCATCTGACACTTCTCTGAATTCTTCTTGACAGATTCCATCACTGAGTTCCTTGACTGGTTCTCTTATTCCTGTCTTTTCATCTATTGTCACATTTATGCTCTCTACAACTGTATGAGTTCTTTTGTTGAAGCATCTGTAGGCCTTACTTTTGCTGGAATATCCAAGAAAAATTCCCTCATCACACCTAGGATCAAACTTACCTGGATTTTGATCTTCCCTTCTGATGAAGCACTTACTCCCGAACACTTTGAAGTGTTTAACTGTAGCTGGTCTTCCTTTCCACAGCTCATAGGGAGTTTTATGATGATTGACTCTGAGTTGAGCCCTGGTAATGATGTGGACTGTCTGTATTTACTGCTTCTCTCCAAAAACCATCTGAAAGTTTTGACTCATCTAACATTGCTCTAGCCATATTTTCAACAGTTCTATTTTTTCTTTCAACTACTCCATTTTGTTGAGGAGTTCTTGCTGCTGAATATTCTCTTTTGATTCCATGTTGTTCACAGTATTCCATGAATTCATTTGAAGTGAACTCTCCTCCTCTATCTGATCTTAAGCATTTGATTCTCTTGTCAGTCTCATTTTCAATCATTTCTTTAAAAATTTTAAATTTTTCAAAAGCTTCAGATTTTTCTTTGAGAAAAGTAACCCAAGTCATTCTCGAGTAATCATCTATAAACAACATGAAATAGCTATCTCCCTGAATGCTCTGAGTTCTGGTAGGACCACACAAATCAGTATGAATAAGATCCAAAGGTTTGGACGAGGAATACCCTTTCGATTTGAAACTGGTTCTGGTCTGTTTACCATGTTGACAAGGACCGCAAATGATGTTTTGAGGCCTTTTTATTTTGGGCAAGTCTCTAATTGCTTCCTTGTTACTAATACTGACCAGATTATCAAAACTCAAATGTCCCAATCTTCTATGCCACAACCAACTCTCATCTTCTTGAGTTAGAAGGCATTTTTCTCTTTTTATCTCACTCAGCATGTAAAGATTGTTTGGAGTCCTTGTAGCTTTAGCAATAAGCTTTCCATTTAATTCTTTACTTATCTCACATCTATCAAAAAAGAAAGATACTATGTGCCCTTGATCACAAAGTTGACTCACACTAAGCAGATTATGTCTTAGCCCTTCTACATAAAGCACGTTTTCTGTTTTGGATTTCCCATCCAAACTAAGAGTTCCTTTACCACAGATCTTTGCGGACTTGTTATCTCCAAAACTGATTGTTCCTCTGTTTGCTTCTTTTAAAGACAAAAATTTTCCTTTTTCGCCAGTCATATGTTTTGAATAGCCACTATCAAGATACCATTTTTCTACTTTGTCTTGAGCATGAAAAGCAGTTTGAACTATCATTGACTTAGATTTTATCACATTCCTCCTTTTTGAGACCTCAAAGCTAAATTTATCCAAGCTGCACATCTTTGCTATATGCCCAAAATTCTTGCACTTGTAACACATGATATTTTTATTCATAAGAGGTGCAAATGAGTTAACATTTTCCTTACTATGACTCTTCAGAGATTTATTGCAATGCATAGCTATGTGACCAAATTTTTTACAAGAAAAACAATATCCATGGAAGGTATTATGTAACCTGTTTTGATGCCTTGGAAGTTTGTTCTTCTTGCGATCAACTGGAATCCATTGCTCTTCAGAATGAAGATTGTTCTTGCTTGAAGACCCTGTTTCATACATGGTGATGCCATCCTTCTTTTCACACGGAAAATTCTGTCTGAGAGTTGACTGTTCTAACTTTACTCTAAGAGACATAATCTCTCCTTCTAGTTTCTCACAATCAGCTACCTTTTCTTTTAGAACTTCTGTTAAAACTTGTTCAATCTTCTTCCCTTCTTCAGCTAGAATTTTGAAATCTATAATATGTTGAGCCAATTCTGATCTTGCTATCTCTTTTTCTTGACAATGCTGCTTAAGAACATAATTCTCTTCCCCGAGTTTCTCAAGCTTTCTCAAGGCCAAGAAGAATTCACTCTTGAGATCGAATTCAAACTTTTTTGAATTTATATGTTCCTCTCGTTAGATCCTTCTCCAAGTTGTTAGGCTTTTTCTGGAGAGACCCGCTCTGATACCAATTGAAGAACATGAACTTATACTGAGAGGGGGGGGTGAACAGTATAAGATAAAACCATTTAATAATTTTAATTTTAGATAGCAGTGGCATCAACATAACATTAAACAAGACAGAAAGCATCACACATAAAAGACCCATTTTAACGTGGTTCACCCAAGGTGGGTTACTCCATGGATAAAACTTTTCCTCTAAAAGTTATATCAAAACCTCTGGGAATCCTTCCCGATTACAATGTTTATGAGCCTCAGCCCAAAGGAGACACCTTCCCCTAAATCTGCTTTGCTAGTGATCCTCTAGAAAACCTCTATCTCTTTTGCCCTTAGCAAGTTGGAACTCTTTCCATAGAAGACACCTGTCTTCCCTGCTCTGGCTGGAGATCTCTGTCCTCAACTCTGTCATAGCAAGCTGGTCCTCTTTTTTGCACCAAAACACAGTCCTTCGGTCTGGCACAATTCTATCCTCTTTCTTTGTTCTTTTCGGCACTTGGTTTGGAAAACAATTCTTCACTGTCTGCACAACTACAGCAGCACAGTCTTCTTAAATTACCGCAGCACTCTCTTCTCAACTTACAGCAGCACTTGATCACTATTTGTTCTTCACAACCATTCGCAATTATAGCAGCATCTACTGCACGCACTTTTCTTTCTATTACACAACTGTGCGAACACTGTCACAATCACAATAGAATCTTCTTCGCACAGTCTTCTCATAAACAGTAGCACATTCTTCGTGTATACAACAGCACAGACTTCTATACTTAGAAGATTCAGTGAAATGCACTTTGATGCTGCAGTCGGACTTCGCTCTCTGCTTTTTTGATTGTCGAACCTTGCTTGTCGCACTAACTCTGCGAACGCCACACACTTCGAAAGCACACATCCATCGATCCACAAAAATGCTCAAACAGTCCTCCTTTAATACTCACAATCTCAAGATGAAATCTTGTTCTTTAGTCGGCTGATCAATCTTTTAACACGTCGACTGTAAAACCTTATACTTCGTCGGCCAAGGTTAACTTCGTCGGCTTCAACCGCCTCTATTGTTCTGTAGCTTTTCTCACGTGAAACTCAAACATGTCACGATATCGCTACGCCTTGGTCTGCCATACACCTTCTTTGGTTTGTTGTCACGAAATCGCTACACTACAGCCTTTGCTGACGTCATTGTAAATCTTGTCATAAAATCGTGATGCTCTAGACTTCACTGCCTTCTTCTCCATTGCTATCATGAAATCATGACACTACAGCTTTTGCTGACGTCATCATGAATCTTGTCATGAAATCATGACGCTCTAGACTTCAACGCCTTCTTCTCCGCAACTGTCATGAAATCGTGACACCTTTGCCTCTTGCTGACGTCATCATGATTTTGGTCACGAAATCATGACGCTCTAGACTTCAATGCCTTCTTCTCCGCAACTGTCATGAAATCGTGACACCTTTGCCTTTTGCTGATGTCATCAGCAACTCTATCACAAAATCGTGACACCTCTTGCTTCTTCATCCTTTTCTTGGTTTGCACTAGCGAAAATGAAACATGTCACGAAATCGTGACGCTTTCACTGCCTTAGGCTCTTTCTTGCCAACTACTCGTGAAACTGGAACATGTCGCGAAATCGTGACACTTTCTGCATCCGTACAACTTCTTCGAAACTTGTCATGAAATCGTGACACTTTTTGCCCGCTGTGCTTCTGCCTTCCTGCATGTCGCGAAATCGTGACAGTTTTGGCCAAACTTTCTCTCTCCTCAAACATGTCACGAAATCGTGACACTTTTGCCCGCTTTGCCTCTGCCTTCCCGCATGTCGCGAAATCGTGACTTTCTCTCTCCTCAAACATGTCGCGAAATCGCGATAGTTTTTCCAACAGCCTGCAAACTTATTCTACTTTATCTTTTTCTTGATTTTTGGCAACTCGGGCTACTCGATTTTCTTGGAGACTTACTCACCAACTGAAACCTTCAACAAAAACACATCCTTGGACATAAAAACAAATTGCTCCAATAGTTTCTCGACATCAAAAACAACATCTACCAATAGCTCCTTGACATCAATGACAACAACTAAACTTAGGCAAAGGCAATGTACTCAAGGTACCCAAAATTGCCAACAGCTTCAACCCATACAAAGCCTTCTTCAATTTTAGAACCTTGCTTTCATGTCCTTCCAGCTCATAGCCTGGTGGCTGGTCTATGTAGACCTCCTCTTCCAACACTCCATTTAGGAAGGTAGACTTGAAATCCATCTGGTACACCTTCCAACCCTTATGGGTTGCTAATGCCAGGATCATTTTGGTTGTGTCAAGTCATGCTACAGGCTCATACACTTCATGATAGTCAATCCCTAACTTCTGCTTGTAGCCTTTCACCACCAATCTGGCCTTATGCCAATCCACTTATCCTTGGGTATTAAATTTTATTTTGTATACCATTTGACCCCAATGGTTTTCTTCCCTGCTGGTAGTTCTGTCAACTACCATGTATGATTTGTTTCAATGGCGTCTATTTCCTCATCCATCACCTTCACCCATTTCTGATTATGAATTGCTTCTTCAAACAAAATTGGATCACACTCAGAAAATAAAGCATATTCATAATGTTCTTCATCCATCTAATTTTGGCTTACCTCGTAGATGTCTTGCATGCTCCTTGTCTTTGTGGGTGTCCTCAAGTTGGGGATCCTGCTTGCAAGTGGAGGTGACCGAGATGATGAGGCTGTGTTGCTACTAGCACCACTACTGCCACTTGAAGCTACAGGTGGTTGCACCCTATTTTTGTCCAAGTATTTAGACTCAATAACTATTGGCTTTGGTTGGCCAATATTTTATTTCCAGTTCCAGGCTTCATCCTTGAGGAACTTCACATCTCGACTGATGACAAGCTTCTTTTTCATAGGATTATACAGCCTATATGACTTCTCTTGTTCATTGCACCCTGTGAAGATACACTTCTATGCTTTGTCATCCAACTTTTGCCTCTTCTCATCTAGAACATGTGCATATGCTATGCACCCAAAAACTCTCAAATGAGCCACACTCGGCTTCTCATTGCTCTAGGCCTCTTGAGAAATCTTGTCCTCCACACTCTTGGTGGGCCATTTGTTCAACATATAGACTATACAAGTTACATATTTTTCCTATAACTCATGCAATAATACTTTCACATTTAGAATTATAGACACCAAAACAACACCATTTCGATTATGTGACAACAAGCATCGATCGCATTGACACACATAGCCCCCAGGGTAGCCTCCATAGGTTAAAAAGTGGTCCTAACCACTCCCAATAGCATTTTGGAATGTTAAGGGTCAATTTGGCACCTTTTTGCACTTTGCTGCCTACTCGTCCCACCCTGGGATGATTACAGACTGGTATTCATCCCACCCAAGGATGATTAGCAGCATTTGCCCCAGGGTGAGGTGAATAGAAGGTTTGACTGGTAAAAAGTCAAACCTCGATAGGTCCGCCAGTTAACTACAACTTTAGGACATGCAATTGTGAGGAACGACTTCAAATCAAGGAGAGAGACTTCAGTCATGCATGTCTTTATTTTAGAGGCCTCATGCAAGGAGACTCTAAATCAGGGAATAATATTTTTTCCCAAAATAGGACAAGTAACTCAAGTGGCGCCCTCGCATGCGCATTCAAATAAAGAGACCTTAGGTCTATAAATTGGTGAGTCTTCTCACCCAAAAAAAGAGACAGAGAGGAGCTTTTGGAGCAACAAAGTGCTGCTAAAATATATCCTCACCCATTGTTTTTGCTTTCACATCCTTGATCTCTCTTTTGGAGGGAGGTTATTGGGTGATCATTGGAGGCGCATTCTAGACCCAAACCCAAACATTTAGCCACAATTTTCCACAAAATTTGTCAAAAACACCCCATAATAGGTTTTTGACCCATCCCAAGTGGATTAGTGCTGAAACAGAGTCCTAAACTGTGGTTGTCCTACCCCCGGGCGCCCCCAAGTTGTCGTAGTTCTAAACGCCCCACCTCGGAGCGATTAGAAATATGTGGTAGATTTCCTTTATTTTAATTTTGCATATTATTCTAGGTCATTTAAATAGGCTTTAGTTTAAATTTCACTTCATTTTGAGTATTTTTGACCATGTTTTTATCATTTCCCGCCTTTACTAACTTTCATATGACACCATCAAAATATGGGTAATAGAGGGAAAATTGGAGAAATATGACCTTCTGGGTCTTCCCAAAATACCCCCAATTATCTAATACCAACTTTTGCAAGTCATTTGGAGCTTCCTAGATAGGACATTAAAGAGGGTACTTTCTAACAATTTATTACAGGTTTATTCGTCCCGCCCCGGAGCGAATACAAATCTGTGAGGAATTTCTTGATTGTTCCACTTGCAGTACCCTCCTGGTAACATATTCATGCTTTTGTTAATTTTTTAGGTCGTTCTGATGTTATTTGGTTATCATTTTAATATTTTCATACATACACTAATAGTAGGCCTTGGGAAACATATGTTCTATTCTATCTGCAGGTGCTACTGATCTTTTATGTTTCCTTGAATGTAGGTTTTTGACATCAGAGGAGCAGTAAGGATTCAACACTCATGCACAAGTTGTGATGATGTTTTGGTCCACCCATCTTACATGTGGGCACGCGGAAGAAGGATTGTTATCCATGGATGTGATAAGAAACATATTTAATGCTCCTATCCCCTAAAAGGGAAGGAGACGTATTGTAACACGACTTTAAAAGCATATCAATAAATAGGGTCATATTCCATATTGCTTTTATCCTGTGTCGATTCATTTATGTTCTTTCCTTTCATGCATTTTTCAATATATAGGCTTTTGGCATTAAGTTTGGTTTTACACGCATCGTACTTGGCATTTTCCTTTTGTTTTCGTATCCTCGTGCTTTCAGTGGCGATCATGGTGGGACATCTATACCTTGATTTTAATATTAAATTTCTGATCAAAGTTGCTTGTTTTTGCTTATAGGTACCAAGTTTTCAAACGCTAAACTGCTGTTCGTTTCAGTCTGTGATGAGTATAGAGTTGGAATTCATCTTACCTAGGGACGAATGAGCATTCACCCCACCCTGTGATGAATATTGTTCTGTTATTCATTTCACCTAAATACAAATAGCTCTTTGTGTAGTTTCAGTCCAGAAATTAAGAGACATCCAATTTGGGCAGAGAAGAGGAAGGGGTCTTAAACACCTTCTATCAATTTTTGCTTTCTATTCTCTTGTTATTTGCTTGCATAGGAGAGTTTGAATGCTTGTTTGCTTAATTTATACAACTTAAAAAGAACCCCACACACCACGTGATAATTTAAAACAATAAGGAGTTGGTCATAAAACCCCAACCCTTGAGTAAGACCAACGGTGGATTTCATCACCACTTTGGCTTGAGTTACTGCATACATAACCCCGATCGCGACTGTTGCTAGACATAAATCTTAACAAAAGCTGACCAAGTGTAGCTGGGGTAATTCCTAATGCATGAGGATAAGTCTTCTATGGTAGGTGTCATAAACAGAGTGATTTCCCTTTCGTATCGCCTATGTTCCACGTACCATCTGCTCTCACGTACCAATAGTTTCCCTCACGTAAGTGCGGGTATATAGAGAGGTTGGTATATCAGCCTAGCAATGTTATATTGAAGGGGCGACCATTTTTGGGAGTCATAAGAACCATCATATTGCATTTAAATGTTCTTTACAAAATCTTTCAAAATAAACATCAAAACACACTGAACCAGGTTCAGGGCACACTTTTAATCTTTAAACGAGATAATAATTATTTTGTGTGTGTGATATTTCCTATTTTGTGTAGCATAAGAAATCCTAAAAGAAGATAAAAATGTACACATATTTAGGTAATAATCACCGTGGTGTACACCCATAGCCAAGCCCAATCATGGGCAAGAACTATAGAAAGTGTACAAAGGGGGACAAGTCACCTCTAATATAGTCCTGAGGACTTGGTCATCCTGCCTTGGCGGCCTGACACACAGGATAGTCCACATCATGCCATCAAAAAATAGGACTATAGGGGCACCTCTTTGAGGGGCACCCCCACTCAACATATATCCTTTCAAGAGTAGAACCTACACGTGGCACTCAACATAGATAGGAGGCCTCCCTTAGACGCTCGTTATGAGTGGCCTAGTGATGAAGTGCTAGAGCAACATAGGGTCCATAAGGAAGGGCCACATGATTTCGTCATTCCTCCCCTACCCCGTATTACTATTAGAAACACTAGACCAAATCCAGAGCACAAGGCTCTCCAGATAGGGCAAGACAATTCTGCCCACACCTTTCATGCATATGAAGGGCAGTACAAGGAAGAACACTATGTTCCTCAAGAGCAGTACACAATGTGGGAGCGATTTACCTCCGCACTTGCTATGTATCAAGATCACCCATCGAGGCCAAAGCCTTAGGTGAATGCAGCTAACCTCGATAGAGAAAAGCAACCCATAGGGGTCTCGGATAACCATGACCGAGATAGACATGTAGGAGAGGCATCTAGGCTTCCTAAACATGAGACGACAGATCAAATTGACTTGGCAGTTGCCAGACATACCACTTGACAAGCATAAATCACGTAGCTCAAGCAAGATCAACAATAGTTAGAGCATCTGTATCACCTTAAAAAAGAGCGCATTTAGCATCAGACAGCCAAATTGCTTCATAACAATGTGCCTAAGAAGGTCCCAACCCCTTGTGCGCATAAAGCAAAAGTGTATGAGAGGCGCAACCCCTTGGTGTGAGACAGGTCCCCGTGATCTTACCAAGCGTTGCCTCCAAGACCTCCTAGACCTGAGCGGGAGGCCACTCCACGAAACAATGATGGGCACCCTCCGCGGGCACCCACCCATGTTTATAGGTCTCGACCAGGAACTCCTCAAGAATCCTATGAGGAGTATGAACAAGAAGAAGAGCGAGATGAAACACCCTACCAAGGTAGAGGGGGTGCTATCCAGCCACCCCTCCATAGGCCTCAAGTTCCCCGTAACCCACAATGGGAGCAAACCAAAGAGGAAGAGCTCAAATCCTCTGATGCATATAAAGTGCTGCTAGAGTGCTTAGAGTCTGTGGAGACCAATACTTCTAGGCCCCAAAATCCTACTTTATGCCAACTCCATAGTCATCCTATGCATCCATCAGTGCTAACACCTCCATACCATGAACACTTTAAACTGCCCCAGTTGGCACTATTTAGAGGGGAGGAGGATGCCCAAGAGCACGTGACTAGATTCTTGAGTCAGTGCTTTGGCATTCAGGATAACGATGCTTTGTTGCTATGAACATTTATAACCACATTCACAGGCCCTGCCTCGGATTGGTTCACTCAATTGCCAAAACATAGCATCAGTAACTTGGATTAGCTAGTGGACGCGTTCCTCGAATGCTTCACCTTCAAAACCAAGAAAAAGGCATCACTAAGCGACCTAGCTAGCCTCAGGAAGTATGAGTAAGAAACCATGGTGGCATATGGGAATCGATGGAGGACGTTGCTTTCAAAGCTGCCCTACCTCCCTCCCATGTCAGACCTGACCCAAATGTTCTCAAAAAGCTGTTTGAGACTGATCTCCATGCTATTGCAGCTGTAGCAATATTCCACTCTTGAGGAAGCTTTGGCGCAAGCCAGAATCATTGAGGAGATCAAGATACATGATGGTGAGATTGCCAAGCCAAAGAAGAAAGAATGGCCTAAGAACACCAAAATAGGGACCATGCAACAGAAACCCGCTGCAGTCAATCAGGTTGCTATAAACGTCCCCAAGCCTACACAAGCAACACAACCTCAAAAGACTAACTATCAGGCGATGCCTCCTAACAATTATGACATAGAAAACTAGAGGCAAGAACAAAATCAGTAGCGTCACCCTAGGCGACAATTTACACCTTACACAGAGTCCAGGGACTCCCTGTTTGACCGCTTGTCAACGACAAACTTGATCAACCTACCAGAGATTCAAACCATAGACCCCAATGTGCCAAAGCCTAAGGGATACATGGAGGACTTGTACTGTAGGTTCCACAGATGGAAGGGACATGACCTTAATGCATGTTGGAAGTTCAAAGGCTTGGCAAGACCTAATCGACAACAAGACATTGGCGATGGAAAACCCTGTAGTGCCAACCAACAAACATATGGGATTCTTCAAAGACCCCCTGCCTACCCATGATGCACAGGCAAAACCCCTTCAAGTCAATGAGGTGCAACATAATTGCCCCATGCAGGGGTATGTAGGGATGATAAGCATAGTGACTAGGAACAAGAGGCATCCAAGAGCTGCTCCTATGGTGGGCACAAGAGAGGTTCCATTGACGTCACAACCTCAACAGCACCCTACGTAACCTCCCCTGCCTAGATCAGTGGCCATGATTCAGACTAGACTTAACCAAAGTCTAAGGACCACGTCGGCTAGGCTCTCCATATACGAGCTCATTCAACAATCAATGCCCTATTGGGAGGCTCTAATGGAGATATTAAAAACCATCGAGCTGCAGCCCCATGAAGCAAACTCTTTCAACAACTTTGTGGGACATGTAAAATAATGTATAGAACTAGTCATCACCTTTAGAGAAGATGAATTGAAATCGGTGATTGGTGATGTGGCGGATCCACCCCTACACGTCATTGCACGGGTCAATAGGATTCCGTATAAGAGTGTGTTGGTGGACACTGGCTCATCCAGTAACATCATTACAATAGCAACATTGACACATCTAAAGTTACCAGCATCTCACATCTTGGCATCCACCTATACCCTTCAAGAATTCAATGATGCAATATGCTCGACAGTTGGCACAATTGTCCTACCCATCCAAGTGGGACAAAATACTATTCATACATTGTGCCACATCTTGGAAGGTGAGATGGCCTATAATATCTTGTTGGTCCGACCTTGGATCAGGGACATGAAGTGTGTCCCTTCAATAGCTCATCAGTGCCTAAATTATACATTTGAAGGATAGGTGCATGTAGTCTCGGTAGACTTAGAGCCCTTCAAGTACTGCAATACGATGCAGCTAATGCTGTAGTTGACCCTTCCATCAACACATTTGGATTTTTAGCTGAATCCATCTAAACAGGGTCTGATTCTGTAGGCATCCCCGCTAATAAGTCCACAAAATCCCCAGTCGGGTCCATCTTCCTCATCTGGTCCTTCGACAATGATGCCACCTATGGTGGTCACACCAAAGGACAAGGGAAAGAAACCCCTAGAAGAGGAACCACCCCTAGTCTCAACCATCTCTACCGAAGAGATGCCTAGCCGAATGGAAGTCGAGACGCCTAGTTCACCCTACATGGAGTGGACTCCGGAAGAACTCCCATTCGCTCCCCCTCAACTACCAACGATCATTGTTGAGATGGACAACACAAGCCTGGAGGAGTATCTGTTGGCAATTTTGGGTACCTTGGGTACATTGCCTTTGCTCAAGTGTTGATGTTGTCATTGATGTCAAGAAGCTTTTGAAGGAATCTAAGTTCTAGGAAGGGTTTTTGTGAAAACCAAAGTACACAAAATAAAAGGCTTTATTTAAAACCTTGGACAACATATTTGAAATGGGTTTTTCTTAAAACCCAAGTTGGCTCTTCATTTCATTGAAAAAGGTGCCCCGGTGATGAAGATATTTAATTTTAAATATTTAGTTTAAATTTTATTTATTTAAAATTTAAATTAAAATTTTAAAATTAAATTAAAAGGGCCGACGTGTTTGGAAATGCTTCAAAGTACTTATAAAATGAGGCAATTAAATTCATTAAGGTGGGGTGAATGGCGTTTGACATTAATCGCTGAGCAATTCATTTTCGACATCAAAGCCCCTGCACCAGCGAAGGAGGAAGACAAGCGTTGCGTGGTCAAAGGTGTGAGGATTATTAAAAAGGATGTATAGCGGTTTATTTTGAAGAAGTGATGAAAGGTTGAAATCAACATATGCAATAAGGCACGATCGACGAGGGGCTCAAGAAAAATATGAACACGCTGCAGCAATATGATTAAACCCCTGCGACGTTAAAATTTTGGATTTGCACGATAATCGAGGAACGTAGAAAAGTGAAGTTCGTGTTTTGTGCGACACATGAGTGTCGAGGTCTTGGCACTGATCAGAGATTAATCTGGGATTACGTGCTACCTTAGAAGCAAGTGGGCGTGTAGCCCATGTGGTAACTACGGTATGGTCAAGGGCACTAGGCTAACAAAGGTCGTGAGATCGAATCGCGTTTTTCTTTGGAGTGGGTGATAAATCTCGTTTTCGAAATTTACGACATGGTTGACTTTTAAAAAGGTATGCTCCATTTATCTATGCCTATCATTGCGTAATTTGGAAGGTGGTTGTATTGTGAAACATAAAGGTTGTATTAAAGTTTAAGGGAGATATAAGGTGTATGGTTTTTGGTTAGATTGGTTAAATATATATTTTGAGTAATAAGGTATAGTTTTGGGAGTTATAAGGGATTGCTTAAGGTTTGCCCTTCAAATAACTATATTGTGGTATTAGGGGATACAAGGATTTATTGTTCAAAGGAACTTAAACTTTATTGTATGATATTATATTAATGTTGGAGGAATAAGGTGATGATGGCTGGTTGATTTTTATTGGAAGACAAGTTTAAATGCACTTTTAGAAAAGAAGATATTTCTGGTATTTTCTTTTTATAAAAGTATATCATATTATATATCGTTGGAAAGCTCATTTCGAGGGCTATTTGACTAACTCATTTAGAAGGAGAAATAAGGTGTATATAGAGAGATATTTCTATTTTGTAAAGGGTTTCAAAAGTGAATATTGTTGTGCTCTTTTTTCAAAGTGTGTTGAGTGTGGCAGATTTCCAAAGGGGTTTCTTCACTTCAAAAGGTATGGGCACATTCTCCTATTAATTGTTTATGGTGGTTGATTTCTGAAATATCATTGGAGGGAAAAGGATTGTTTGTAGTTTCCTTCTCGAAAGTGGTTGGGTGAATGCTTCAAGGTTGATGTTGAGTTGAATGGTGTTGGTTGACTAAACCTTGTTTGATGAGCATTGTTGTTGAAACCCAAATTGTTTGATGAAAAGAACATGAGTATCATTGTTATATGAGATATTGCATGGTTGGCAATTGTTGGGTTGTGTTTCATGTTCTTGAGAAAAGCATACTACATCTATCTTATTCTTTTGAGATTTGAGATTGAGATTGGGAGTTAAGTATAGAACATATTGAGTCTCTAACAATTCTCTTTATGCTTCTATGAGGTTGATGAATCACATTGGGTCTCTAACCATTCTCTTTGTGGGTTCATGCCAAGCAAGTTTTTCTTGATGAACTTGTGAGCAGGTTTTGGACAGGTTTCGTTGGGGACTTGTGAGCAGGTTTTGGACAGGTTCCATTGGGGACTTGTGAGCAGGTTTTGGACAGGTTCTGTTGGGGACTTGTGAGCAGGTTTTGGACAGGTTCCTTTGGGGACTTGTGAGAAGTTTTGTACAGGTCCTAGCATAGGACTTGTGAACCTGAGTTTGATAGTTCTATAAGAGAACTTGAGGTCAGAGGTGCATTGGTTCTATGAGAAGAACCAGAGGACATTTGTGCTAGACCGAAGGACTATGTTTAGTGCAAATTCTAGGACCAACTTTGAGGTGATAGAGTTGAGGATAGAGGTCTACAGCCAGAGTAGGGAATACAAGTGTCTTATGTGGATAGAGATCCATTTGCTAAGGGCAGCAGAGGCAGAGGTCTTCTAGAGGATCACCAGCCAGAGCAGAGTTAGGGGAAGGTATCTCCTTTGAGAAGTGGCTCATAAACATTGTAATTGGGAAGGTTTCCCAAAGAACTATGATATAACTTTTAGAGAAAAGTTTTATCCATGGAGTAGCCCACTTTGGGTGAACCACGTAAATTGTTGTGTCACTTTGTGGATGGTTTTGTGCATTGCTTTGATATTGCTTTGGGTATATTGCTTTACTATTTTGAAGTATAAAGGAAAAAGTAAAAAGCGGTCTTATACTGTTCACCCCCCCTCTCAGTATAAGCTTGTGTTCTTCAATTGGTATCAGAGCGGGTTCCTTCGAAAAGGTCTAACAACTTGAAGGAAAAGCTAGTAAAGAACACAATGGATTATTCCAAGGGTAAACAACTTCAAGATAGTGATGAGTCTTCTAGTGATGAAGAGGCATATTACAGCAAGAAAGGCAAGTTCTCTAGAAAGCACAAAAGTATGAAAAATGTAAGATGTTTCAATTGTGGAAAGTTTGGTCATTATGCTACTGACTGTACTGTTGCCAAGGATGAAAGTGATGAAGATAAACAAGATTGTAAGAGCAAATATTCTGAAAGGCATAGGCATCAAAGGAAGAAAAAATATGAGCAAAGCAATCAAGGAAAGAGGTACTCTCACAAACACAAGAAGAGCTTCTACCTAGACAAAGCAAGTAAGTGTTCTAGTAGTGATAGTGAAAGTTCTTCAAGTGATAATGAAAATGAGATGTTGTTCATATCAGAAAAAGAGGAAGAACCGAAACATAGATTCATTATCATGAAATGTCTTAGATGTGGAAATTTTGGTCACCTTGAGGATGATTGCACAAATAATGATTTGGTTGCTAGTATGTATAAGGATGCTTCAGAAAATGATAAGGAAGATGCATGTATGGTTTTTGAAAAGGGTAGCACCTCTAGTGATAAGAAATCTGAAAAAGGCCTTGATGATTCAAAATGCAATCAAATAGAGGATCTTAAAGGTGAACTTATTAGTGCTCTTAGTGCTTTTAAAAAGGAAAGAAATAAGAATGCTAGACTCAAGGATAAGTTGGATGAATGTTGTATGGAGAGAGATGATCTTATAGAAAGTCTTGACTTCTCTATAGCTAAGACACAAGAACTCAAAGATGAGTTAGAGTCTAAGGTTCTTGAGTATAGTGAGTTAGAACAAAAAATGGCTTCTTTGAAAGAGGAAACTAAAGGGTACAAGGATAAGCTTCACAGGTTTCAAGATAGCTCCAAAAATGTTAAGTCTCTCATCAAAGGTCAAAGAAAGACAACAGATAAAATAGGCCTTGGTTTTGTTAAGCCTCACAAGGAACAAGTTGGAGAGTCTAGTAAGAGACTCCAAAAGGAAGAGAGTTCTGATGAGGAAAGTATTTCAGATCATGAGTCCTTGAATGATAGATGCACAGAAATAGAAAAAAGAATTCAGAATGAGAAGAAGTTTTTAGGACCCAAGAGGTCAAATAAAGGAAAGTTTCAAGGCAGATGTTTTGCTTGTCACAGGTTTGGTCACATAGCTTCACATTGCATGGCTCAAGTGAAGAAGGTAAATGACAGTTTTAGAGGTGGTAGTTTCTTTCAAGGGTATTGCTACTCTTGTCAACAGTTTGGGCACAAGGCAGTTTATTGCAAGGCAAATATCAGGAACAGGTTTGATCAAAATAGGTTTGGTCAGAACAGGTTTGGTCAAAATAGGTTTGGTCAGAACTGGTTTGATCAGAACTAGTGGATTCAAAGATCAGGTATGCCTAAAAGAAATAACATTGTTACTTGTTATAAGTGCAACAATAAAGGTCACATAGTCAGACAGTGTAGAGCTGAAATTCCAGAATATAGGAACATGAACAATGGCATGATCAGGTCCAAGGATCAAGGCATGGACAAGAACAGGGATGAGAAAAAGAACAAGAACAATGACAGGAATAGGAATATGGACAAAGAGTTCAAGAGAAGGCCCGATAAGGAAGTTATAGACGCTGATGATGATCAGTGCCTAATGGGAGTTTTACTCCCACCCCAGAATTAATCACCTCAACAAGAGGTGGGGGAGGGACTAAGCTAAGAGGCTCATTCTTAGTCCCGAGCCCCAAAGGTGGCCCTTTGCCATTGATGACAAAGGGGGAGAGATATGAGTAAGGGGGAGAGCTTCAAGTGAAGAGGAAAGCTTCAAGTCAGGGGGAGCAAAACTTCAAAGGAAGATTCTCAGTTGTGGGCACAGTTGGTTTCAATTTTGGCTCTTAAGAAGTGTTTTTCAGTAAAGGTTTGCCATCAATGACAAAGGGGGAGATTTTTGGCAATTTTGGGTACCTTGGGTACATTGCCTTTGCTCAAGTGTTGATGTTGTCATTGATGTCAAGAAGCTTTTGAAGGAATCTAAGTTCTAGGAAGGGTTTTTGTGAAAACCAAGGTAGAAAAAATAAAAGGTTTTATTTAAAACCATGGACAATATATTTGAAATGGGTTTTTCTTAAAACCCAAGTTGGCTCTTCGTTTCGTTGAAAAATGTGCCCCGGTGATGAAGATATTTAATTTTAAATATTTAGTTTAAATTTTATTTATTTAAAATTTAAATTAAAATTTTAAAATTAAATTAAAAGGGCCGACGTGTTTGGAAATGCATCAAAGTGCATATAAAATGAGGCAATTAAATTCATTAAGGTGGGGTGAGTGGCATTTGACATTAATCGCTAAGCAATTCGATTTCGACATCAAAGCCCCTGCGCCAGCGAAGGAGGAAGACAAGCGTTGTGTGGTCAAAGGTGTGAGGATTATTAAAAAGGATGTATAGCGGTTTATTTTGAAGAAGTGACGAAAGGTTGAAATCAACATATGCAATAAGGCATGATCGACGAGGGGCTCAAGAAAAAAATGAACACGTTGCAGCAATATGATTAAACCTCTGCGACGTTAAAATTTTGGATTTGCACGATAATCGAGGAACATAGAAAAGTGAAGTCCATGTTTCGTGCGACACACGGGTGTCGAGGTCTTGGCACCGATCAGAGATTAATCTAGGATTACGTGCTCCCTTAGAAGCAAGTGGGAGTGTAGCCCATGTGGTAATTGCGGTGTGGTCAAGGGCACCAGGCTAACAAAGGTCGTGAGATCGAATCATGTTTTTCTCTGGAGTGGGTGATAAATCTCATTTTCAAAATTTACGACATGGTTGACTTTTAAAAAGGTATGCTGCATTTATCTATGCCTATCATTGCGTAATTTGGAAGGTGGTTGTATTGTGAAACATAAAGGTTGTATTAAAGTTTAAGGGAGATATAAGGTGTATGGTTTTTGGTTAGATTGGTTAAATATATATTTCGAGTATAAGGTGTAGTTTTGGGAGTTATAAGGGATTGCTTAAGGTTTGCCCTTCAAATAACTATATTGTGGTATTAGGGGATACAGGGATTTATTGTTCAAAGGAACTTAAACTTTATTGTATGATATTATATTAATGTTGGAGGAATAAGGTGATGATGGCTGGTTGATTTTTATTGGAAGACAAGTTTAAATGCACTTTTAGAAAAGAAGATATTTTTGGTATTTTATTTTTATAAAAGTATATCATATTATATATCGTTGGAAAGCTTATTTCGAGGGCTATTTGACTAACTCATTTAAAAGGAGAAATAAGGTGTATATAGAGAGATATTTCTATTTTGTAAAGGGTTTCAAAAGTGAAGATTGTTGTGCTCTTTTTTCAAAGTGTGTTAAGTGTGGCAGATTTCCAAAGGGGTTTCTTCACTTCAAAAGGTATGGGCACATTCTCCTATTAATTGTTTATGGTGGTTGATTTCTGAAATATCATTGGAGGGAAAAGGATTGTTTGTGGTTTCCTTTTCGAAAGTGGTTGGGTGAATGCTTCAAGGTTGATGTTGAGTTGAATGGTGTTGGTTGACTAAACCTTGTTTGATGAGCATTGTTGTTGAAACCCAAATTGTTTGGTGAAAAGAACATGAGTATCATTGTTATATGAGATATTGCATAGTTGGCAATTGTTGGGTTGTGTTTCATGTTCTTGAGAAAAGCATACTACATCTATCTTATTCTTTTGAGATTTGAGATTGAGATTGGGAGTTAAGTATAGAACATATTGAGTCTCTAACAATTCTCTTTATGCTTCTATGAGGTTGATGAATCACATTGGGTCTCTAACCATTATCTTTGTGGGTTCATGCCAAGCAAGTTTTTCTTGATGAACTTATGAGCAGGTTTTGGACAGGTTCCATTGGGGACTTGTGAGTAGGTTTTGGACAGGTTCCATTGGGGACTTGTGAGCAGGTTTTGGATAGGTTCCATTGGGGACTTGTGAGAAGGTTTTGGACAGGTTCCTTTGGGGAATTATGAGTATATTTTGATAGGTCCTAGCAGAGGACTTGTGAATCTGAGTTTGATAGTTCTATCAGAGAACTTGAGGTCAGAGGTGCATTGGTTCTATGAGAAGAACAAGATGACATTTATGCTAGACCAAAGGAATGTGTTTAGTGTAAATTCGAGGACCATCTTTGAGGTGATAGAGTTGAGGACAGAGGTCTCCAGCCAGAGCAGGGAAGACAGGTGTCTTCTATGGATAGAGATCCATTTGCTAAGGGCAGCGGAGGCAGAGGTCTTCTAGAGGATCACCAGCCAGAGCAGAGTTAGGGGAAGGTATCTCCTTTGAGCAGTGGCTCATAAACATTGTAATTGGGAAGGTTTCCCAAAGAACTGTGATATAACTTTTAGAGAAAAGTTTTATCCGTGGAGTAGCCCACTTTGGGTGAACCACGTAAATTTTTGTGTCACTTTGTGGATGGTTTTGTGCATTGCTTTGATATTGCTTTGGGTATATTGCTTTACTGTTTTGAAGTATAAAGGAAAAAGTAAAAAGCGGTCTTATACTGTTCACCCCCCTCTCAGTATAAGCTTGTGTTCTTCAGTATCTAGTGCAGAAAATTATAGCAACACCTACACTTGAGTCCATGCAGGACATGGGGATACCTCGCCTCCCCATCGGCTCTGTGGTTCCTCTAGACTACCCACCCAATAAAAAAAAAATTGTTTATGGGGGCCTGGATAATGGCATTGAACCTTACATGCAAGAAGACGATGATGAAGAGCCCTTTTTTGAGGATGTCAACTATTTTTCCAACCCAAACTTTGCATTATGATATCTTGGCCAATGTAATTGGCATGGATATGGGTTGGACTGTTATGAACAAGGAGTGCATGTTTTATGACAACCGAGATATCAAATGTCGTATGACAAGTTAGGAGTAGGGTTCAACCACCCCCTACCCCTGGACATCTTGGTAGAGAACATGCAAGGCCTAGGGATAGGAAACAAGGATGGGTTGGCATTAGATCTATATGCCAATCCTAACACAAAATATACATTGGGAGATTATCTCCCTTTGCTAACAACAAACCTTATTGACCATAACAACCCTTTCCCTTCGATCGAAAAGGGAGAAAATTTGAGAACTCACCTACAAGAGGGATATGGACAAGACCAATAAGGGTCTTCAAAAGATGAGTCGTAATACGAGGTAGCACCTTGGGATCCTTTTGAGTCTGATAGCAATCATTCATAGGTAAATCCCATGGATGATGATCAGGAGAGCTTCCTGACATTGTTCCCTTTGGATGCTCCAATTAAGCATATGCCACCTCAAGAGAATCAGGTCCCTCCATAGAGAGCGGAACAACCTCGATGGGACCACATTAATTTGCTCGAGCAAGATGAGCCTCATATGTCATAAACAGTAGTTGGATTCAATAAAGGCCTTTAGATCTCTGACAATGATTATGAAGATGAAACTGAGATGGCTTATCTCAATAATATGTGACAACAATAGTATCCCTTGGACATATGACATGTTCGAACAAATTCACATAAGGCCTAGGCATAGGTGGCACTTAAACTAGGTATATTTATAGCAATTATTGCACTTACCACTCCAGGTATATAGAGAGCACCTTCCTCCTGGAGACCCTATAGAGCCGTTAGTATCTAGGGTAGATCCTATATTCTTATCTGCACATAGGGCCGATCCATTTGTGCCAGTACCCATAGAGCCAGATCTGAAGCACAAATATCATCTAGGATGTTCGAGTAACAACACCCACGGTAATGGAGACCACAATCATTTCATCAACATGATCTCCATTGATTTAACCATCCCCATCCATGATCCAGCTGACCCGACATGGTCATTACATCTAAACCTAGATGCTATAGATTGGGATCATGCTGACACACCACCATCCCCATCAGAGTACTGACCTTGCGGTGGGATGTTCCATTTCACCCCATGATAGACTCAGGATGTCTTCCATGCTGAAGAGGAACCTGATGTTCCAAACGACGATCTAAATTTAGCAAACGATATCCACTTGATCCCAACTCCACACCAATTGGAGGACAGGTCCCACATGTCAGTCGAGGAGATGACTGACATAGACATCGGCTTAGATCCAGTGAATTTGCAAATCCATCAAGTTGGGGGTAAGTTTATCCCTCAAAGAGCAAGCTGACTACATTGCCCTTCTTAAAGAGAAGAAGGAGCTTAGGGTTCTTGGTCAACCCAAAATGCCCCAAAGGTATCTATAAACCCTTTGGTCAAACCAAAAGCTCCAAGGATTACCCCAATTGCTTGGTCAAACCCAAAAGCTCCAAGAATTCTTGCAATATCTTGGTCAACCCAAAATGCCCCAAAGGTATCTATAAACCCTTTGGTCAAACCAAAAGCTCCAAGGATTCTCGCAATCGCTTGGTCAACCCAAAATGCCCCAAATATGTCCATAAACCCTTTGGTCAAACCAAAATCTCCAAGGATTCTCACAATCACTTGGTGAGCCTAAAATACCCCAAAGGTATCTATAAACCCTTTGGTCAACCCAAAATCTCCAAGGGTTACCATAACCACTTGGTCAAAATAAATATTCAAAAACAAACAAAAACAATAAAATCATTAAAAATAACAAAAAAATTGCATCTCAATTCCATGCATACTCGTAAAAATCAAAATACAAAAATATAAGTTGCATTAGGCATCGCCTCCATACATTGCATATTTGCTGATCCAACGTTTCACAAGCACCATAGACTGTAATTGCTCGGCAATTCCTTCAATTTCCACATTCCATCCATTTTATATAAACACATACATCCATAATAACACCATCCCCATTTTTAGCATAGTCAGTTGTCTCCTCATGTATATAGGCTTTTCGTCATTCAACTGTCTTTAAATTGCTAGCCAAAAACTGTACAAAGTTAAACATATTTTACACGGGAAAGTTTTAATTGGATCACGCCTCGTTATGTAACATCCCTACACAAGTTAAAACACATAAAATAATTCCTAAGTTGTGTGAATGCAAGAGAAACCTATAAAGCAGTCTAGGATACCATAGGTGAACGATTAGCCTGTTCATACCCATGTGCGAATGATTCAAGAGTGCTAAGAATTGATAAAAGGACAAGCTCTTCCCCATCAATTCCCCCTAATCAATAGTGGTTTTCACCACTAGCAAAAATCCCAATCACCATTGGTCTCCAAAGTTGTAAGGATTCGTACTACATGTCCCTGCCAAGGATGGGTAGTCCCCAAGGCCTAAAAGGATCGATGCCATTCAAAAGAAAAATCCCAACATGCCATCACCACAATCACATTTGGTCTCCAAAGTCATAAGGATGCATACTACACGTCCATGAACAGGATGGGTAGTCATCCCTAAGGCCTCAAAGATCAATGCCCTTACTTCATAGTATCCCTAATCCCCCTTGGTTCCCAAAGTCATAAGGATTTGTACTACACGTCCCTGAACAGGATGGGTAGTCATCCCCAAGGCCAAAAGGATCAATGTCATTCACAAGCCACAAACCTACAAGCTCAACCTTACAAAGCTCACAATCCAAAATCAAATAACAGTGGTTATCACCACTATTCAAAATCCTTGCTCAAAAAGAAAAACAAAAGAGAAAAATAAACAGTGATTTTCATCACTATGTATACGAGCAAGTATCCTAACACATTGAGCAAATAAAAATCTTGAACTTGAATCCCTAGAATTCTTAGCATTCAAAAACCATCCAGGTGATCCTCATTACAGGTTTGGTGGACAGCCTACCTGGCAATGGCGGTATCCTAAATGCATGACGATATGTCTATCACATTAGCTTTACGTATGAGCAGAACAATGTTTGCATGTGGATGAGCTAGCGTATGACACCTTAGATTGTCCTATGGATTACTCTTACTGAATACAACAATATATTTAGTGGAGCTAATTAGGTGATCCTCAGTACAGGTTTGGTTGACATCCTATCTGGCACTAGTGGTATCTTGACAAATACCACATAAACGACCTCAATTGCACACATAGGGATGTGAAACACCTTGGTTAAAATCAAGTCAGATTTATATCTTTTTCAAACTTCTTGTAAGATAAATGTACAGTCTTGGATAGTTAGTTAAAATATCTGAATCTCAGAAAAGCTTAACTACATTTTAAAAAACCACTACAACATTTCATTACGTACATCACCATCAGAAAATATGCAAAATACAAAACCAAAGTTATCACATGCAAATTCATTCCACAAAGCCATCCCATAAGTATAGAAGCCAGTAAATCTTGTACAGTATATGGTGCCATTGACCAAGTTATCAAAAAATCATTTCATTCATTCCATATGCATACATCATATAATTCAACGCATTGCATTCATAATACCACATGCATACACCATCATAAATAATTGTGCATAAACAGAAAAAAAAACCATGAAAAGTGTATAAACACAAAGAAAGTCGTCTGTATATATATCATCAAAAAAATGCCCGTAGGATACAATAAAAATGTCCTCTGAACTCTCAAACAAAAATCAAAAACAACAAAAACTACATCCAAAATGCACCAAAAACAAGCAATAAAATTGTCCAATGAGAGTGCTTTTGCACTTTCCATTTTGGGCATGCAAAACAGACGTCGGGGTCACAAATCCTCACTATCCCACTCCCTAAGAAGGCTACCATAGCCGGACCACTCCACGAGACGATGGATTTTTGAGTATTTCATCCCCAAATGACGTCACAAAATTGGTCAAAACCCAACCAAAAATAGCAATAACATTGCCAAACGAATGCGCCTTTGCGCCTGACATTCTTGGCATCCAAAATAGACATTGGGATTAAAAATTGTCACTATCCTCCTCCCTATGAAGGCTACCATAGCCATACCGCTCCCCGAGAGGACGGATTCTTGACAATTTTAGCTCCAAAATGTTCAAAAACTGCTTAAGCATTCCACGGTAAAAAACTGAAGGCACCCTTACATAAGTCATCTTGGGTCAAGCGACTCGTCACTTTTCTCATGTTGGTCATTCCCTCATCGATTCATCACTTGAGGGGGTAGTCACACTTAGTCACCAATCAACAAAGATATACCCAATCAAGGAAATAAAACGCATTCAAAGGATCATTGACAAAGACAATCATGCTCCCGCTTGAGGCAGCAAACAAGCAATAATCACAAGATGATCAAACACTTGGTATTCGTGAATCATGAACTCAAGGTTCCCACAGACAAAAGGTTGTGCCCTTTGCCTATTCATGACTGATCAATTTCCAAGCTCAAGTAACACCTCACCGAAAAATGTTAACAGTTGAATTAAGTTCCTTAGCTCATCAAAAGCAAGGATTCAAGAATGCATGTCCTTTCCATAATTGTGGCATCAAGAGTTGGTTAGGTTACTGAGAAACCCTAATCATTAGTGCTTTGGTTATCTATTTTTTCTCAGTGCTATGCCTTGCATAGTGCTTCCCAAAAAGGGGCATTTGTAGACACCAAAACAACACCAATCCGATTATGTGACAACAAGCATAGATCACATTGACACACACAGCCCCCAGGGCAGCCCCCAAAGGTTAAACAGTGGTCCTAACCACTACCAATAGCAGTTTGGAATGTCAAGGGTCAATATGAAACCTTTTGGAACTTTTCTCCCTACTTGTCCCACCCTGGGACAATTATAAACTGGTATTCATCCCACCCAGGGATGATTAGCAGCATTTGCCCTAGGGTGAGGTGAATAGAAGGTTTGATTGGCAAAAAGTCAAACCTCGATAGGTCTGCTAGTTAACTGCAACTTCAAGACATGCAATTGTGAGGAACTACTTCAAATCAAGGAGAGAGACTTCAATCATGCATGTATTTATTTTAGAGGCCTCATGCAATGAGACTCTAAATCAGGGAATAATATTTTTTCCCAAAATAGGACAATCAACTCAAGTGGCGCCCTCGCATGCGCATTCAAACAAAGAGACCCTAGGTCTATAAATTGGTGAGTCTTCTCACCCAAAAAAGAGATAGAGAGGAGATTTTGGAGCAATGAAGTGCTGCTAAAATATATCCTCAACCATTGTGTGTGCTTTCACATCCTTGATCTCTCTTTTAGAGGGAAGTTATTGGGTGATCATTGGAGGCGCATTCTAGATCCAAACCCAAAAATTTGGCCACAATATTCCACAAAATTTGTCGACAACACCCCATAAGAGGTTTTGGACACATCCCAAGTGGATTGGTGCCAAAATAGAGTCCTAAACAGTGGGCATCCTACCCCCGGGTGCCCCCCAAGCTATTGCAGTTCTAAACGCCCAACCTCGGAGTGATTAGAAATATGTGGCAGATTTCCTTTCTTTTATTTTTGCATCTTATTCTAGGTCATTTAAATAGGCCGTAGTTTAAATTTCACTTAATTCTAACCATTTTTTACCATGTTTTTATCATTTCCTGCCTTTACTAACTTACATATGGCACCATCAAAATCTGGATGATAGAGGCCAAATTGGAGAAATATGACCTTTTGGGTCTTCCCAAAATACCCCCAATTAGCTAACCCCAAATTTGTAGGTCATTTGGAGCTTTCTGGACAGGACATTGAAGAGAGTGCTTTCTAATAATTTATTACAGGTTTATTCGTCCCGCCCTGGAGCGAATACAAATATGTGAGGAATTTATTGATTGTTCCACTTGCAGTACCCTCCTGGTAACATATTCATGCTTCTATTAATTTTTTAGGTCGTTCTAATGTTATTTGGTTATCGTTTTAATATTTTCATGCATACACTAATAATAGGCCTTGGGAAACATATGTTCTATTCTATCTGTAGGTGCTACTGATCTTTTATGTTTCCTTCAATGCAGGTCTTTGACATTAGAGGAGTAGTAAGGAGTCAACACTCATATACACAAGTGACGACGATGTTTTGGTCCGCCCATATTACATGTGGGCACGCGGAAGAAGGATTACTATCCATGGATGTGATAAGAAACATATTTAACACTCCTATCCCCTAAAAGGGAAGGAGACGTATTGTAACATGACTTTCTTAGCATATCAATAAAGAGGGTCATATTCCATATTGCTTTTATCCTGTGTTGATTCGTTTATGTTCTTTCCTTTCATGCATTTTTCAATATATAGGCTTTTAGCGTTATGTTTGGTTTTACACGCATCGTACTTGGCATTTTTCTTTTTGTTTTTGTATCGTCGTACTTTCAAGAATACTCTATGCCATATCCATAATGGTTATGTTCTTCCTCTTAGCTACACCATTATTCTATAGTGTGTATCTAGCAGTAAGTTTCCTACGAATTCCATGTTGCTTGTAGAAGTTATGGATTTCATTAGAGATGTACTCACCTCTACCATCTGTCCTGAGGGTTTTCACTTAAGAGCTGCTCTTTTTCCTAACCAAAGCCTTGAAATCCCTTAATTTTTTGAAAGCCTCTAAATTTTTCTTGATGGGATATACCCACGTCTTCCAGCTGAAATCATTAATGAATATCAGGAAGTATTTGTTATCAAAAAATGTGCTGGTCTGCATAAGACCGTAAATGTCTGAGTGAACCAGCTCCAATGCTTGTGAAGCCCTCCAAGATTATCCTATAGGGAATGCATCCATGTGCTTCTTGTCGACTAAGAAACCCTCACAAACCTAATTTGGTTGCTCAATAAGGGGTAAACCCTTCACCATCTACTTCTTGTGTAGCAAGTTCAGGCCACTGAAACTTAGGTGATCGAATCTGAGATACCATAGCTAAGTAGCATCCTTAACAACTGTGCTAAAATACATCAATGATTCATTCTAAATCTGCAACAAAAATATTTTGTTCTTTATAATGGACACTATTGCAATCTGCCCATGCTTTGTCTCTGATGGTACATACACCATCCTTGAATTGAACAGTGTGCTCCTTCTGCACATGTTGTCCAATGCTCAACATGTTATGTTTCAACCCAGGCACATAGTACACGTCACATATCTACTTCCTTTCATCTTACCTGGTGTGGATGAGGATTTTTTCTTTCCAAATTTGAATGCCATAAATTATTTGTTAACAACCCTGAAAATTACCTTTATCTTCCCATATAAGTTTTTTTTTATTAAGTGAATAAAGAAGTTTTGAAGACCCCAAATATTTTATAAAATAGATCCAACAAAACTAATAAAAAAAGGCACCCAAATCATCCAAAAAAACTCAAGATCCTAAAAATACAAACACATAACTAAAAATAAAAAAGAGACTCAAGATCTTGAAAAAGCAAACTCAAAATTAAAAAATAAAAAGAGTAAAGGAAACACAACTACAATGACCACCTAAAATAGTAAACAACACCAGCAATCAAATACCAAGAATAACAAAGGACCTACCATTGGAAAAGTCCCCCAACTAGCCAACATAGACCCGAGGCCCACCCATAAAATAGAACATGGAAATTAAATTTTAGTTCCACTCCATCTTCTCCAAAACTTCTTCCTTCAGCTCCCACTGTTCCCAGCCCATCAAAACTAAAATTTCTTCCACATAAGCTATGGTAGTGTGAATGAAGTCTATCAGGAACCTTTGCAATTTAAGAATCTAACTCTTGATATTCTCACAATGACACTGAGAGGGGGGGTGAATCAGTGTAGCTATTTCTATTCAGATCTACAACTCTTTAAAACTTAAGCAGAGAGAACTTTAAAATAGATAAAGCAAATAAACAAGAGAGCATTCCACAACACACGATTTAACGAGGTTCACCAGATTTGGCTACTCCTCAAAAATTAGACTCGCTTGGACTCCCATCCAAATCCAGCCTTTGCAAAGCACCAACTTTACAAACAATTTTCCAGTACCCATGGGAAGGAGCACCAACCCCTTATTTATCCGCACCAACAGAAAGGAGCACCAACCCCCTAATGCCAAGCACCAACTTGGACTTCAGTTCTGAACAGATTTAATGACATAAAAATGCCTTCTCTTCTACAAGACCCTCACTGGTCTAATTCCTTTTAACAAGAACTGCATATACTTACAGCTCTGCTATTCTCTCTTACAACACTCTCTTCTATATCTTTTTCAGCACAATACACTCTCTTATTTTCACAGCTCCTTTTTCCTTTTATTCGGCAAATCACAACACTCATGCCACGTGCAGAGCTCAACCCTAACCCTAACTTCCTATACATGAAAACATTCTTTCGGCTCTACTTACTATGCTCTTAAATGCTTACTTACACCTCTGACAGCCTTATCTACCCACTTTATGGCTCTGACAACCTTTTTGGTGCTCTGTCAGTATATCCACCATTCTGACAGATTTATCTTCTCATTTACGACTCTGACCGTCTTACCTACTTATTTATGGCTCTGACAGTCTTACCTACTTATTTACGGCTCTGATAGCCTTTTATGTTCTCTTACAGCTCTGACAGTAGAACCATCGCTCTGACAGCCTTTTTGTCTTCTTCTCGGCCTGCATGCATGAAAACACATGTCACGATATCGTGACACTTTTTACCTCCGTACACTCTACTTGGCTTGCACCAGAGAAAACATGACATGTCATAAAATCGTGACACTTTTCGCTTCCTTGCACTTCTTCTCCGCATGCACCAACGAAAACATGACATGTCACAAAATCATGACACTTTTTGCTTCCTTGCACTTCTTCTTCGCATGCACCAGCGAAAACATGACATGTCATGAAATCGTGACACTTTTCGCTTCCGTACACTCTTCTCTGCATGCACCAACGAAAACATGACATGTCACAAAATCGTGACACTTTTCACTACCTCTACACTCTTCTTTGCATGACACAAAAACATAAAAACATGTCATAAAATCGTGACACTTTTCTACCTCTTCGCACACTCTTCTTTGCTTTTATGCTTCACCCAAAAATGGAACATGTCACGAAATCATGACGCTTTCGCCTTTGAGCTCTTCCTCCTTGAATTTTTCATGAAATCGTGATGCTTCTGCTTCCATGCTCTTTCATTTTGCTTCTATCATGAAATCGTGACACTTCATCCTTCGAAGTCTTCCTCTCTGCTGTTGTCACGATATCACGACATTTCTATCTCCATACATTCTCTCTCCTCTCTTAGTCACAAAAATGTGACATGTCGCGATATCGCGACATCTTTTCTCCTTAGCTCTTCTCTTCTCTTCAGGTCACGAAAACGTGACATGTCGTGATATCGTGACACTTTTTCTCTCGAGCTCTTCCTCTTGCAATATGTCACGAAATCGTGACACTTTTTATCTTGCCTTCTCTCTCCTGCAATATGTCATGAAATCGTGACACTTTTTCTCCTTAGCGCTTCCTCTTGCAAATTGTCGTGAAATCATGACACTTTTCCTTGCAAGCTCTTTCTCTCAAACATGTCACGAAATCGTGACACATTTTTATCCGTACTGCCTCTCTTGCAGATTGTCATGAAATCGTGACACTTTTCTTTGCATGCGCCTTCTCTCCAAACATGTCGCGAAATCATGACAGTTTTCTTTGCTTGCGCTTCTTCTTCAAACATGTCACGAAATCGTGACAGTTTTTCCACTTGGCTTTTTCTCTGCCAACATGTCACGAAATCATGATAGTTTTTCCACTTGGCTTTTTCTCTGCCAACATGTCACGAAATCGTGACATTTTTCTTGCATGTGCCTTCTCATCAAACATGTCATGAAATCATGATAGTTTTCCCTACATGCGCTTCTTTGAACATGTCACGAAATCATGACAATTTTTCTTGCGCTTTCTCTCTCTTCGAACATGTCATGAAATCATGACAATTTTTCTTTCTTCTTCTTAACATGTCGCGATATCACGACAGTTTCTTTTCCAGCTTCTCAACATGTCGTGATATCGTGACAATTTTTCTACTTGGCTTCTTTTCCTCCGTTATGTCGCGATATCGCGACAGTTTTCTTACTTGCCTTTTTCTTTGATCTTTTGAAACTGGGCCACTTTTGTCTTCTTGGAAATTCATTGTACATGCTCTGACTGACCTCTGAACTCCTGTCCATTGCATCATCAATTGATCTATCTGTCTGTGTTGACAACAATGACAATACTGTTTCTGCACCTTGCTCAACAATCTCCCCCTTTGGAATTGTTGGCAACACATGTGCAATTTCTTGTAATTCTTCTCCCCCTTTGACAATAATACCAAAGGGCTGCTGTAGACTCCCCCTGAGTCCATGCACAATCATTCTCAGGCACACAATATTACAGTTAGCAAAAATTACAAACATGAGCAAACAGATAATCAAATATATAAATGCTCCCCCTGAGAATGTGTTCCCGAAAGCTAGTCAGTTCTTGGGTAGTGTGACCACTCCCAACTTACTGCGGAGGTATTCAAAAACTTCCTTGGGCAACGGTTTAGTGAAGATATCCGCTACTTGCTCTGTAGTTGGAACAAAATCCAATTTAACCTCACCTTCTGCAACTTTATCCTTCAAAAAGTGATACCGGATTGCAATATGTTTGGTGCGAGAATGCATAACCGGATTCTTTGAGATGTTAATAGCACCGGTATTATCACATTTAACTGAAATTGGCTCTTTGAAGTTAATACCAAGATCTTTCAGGGTTTGTCTCATCCATAAAATCTATGTACAACATGTTGTTGCTGCAATGTATTCTGCCTCTGTTGTGGATAGAGAGACTGATTCTTGTTTCTTGTTGTGCCATGCTACCAACCTGTCTCCAAGATAGAATGCACCTCCACTGGTACTCTTTCTGTCATCTATACATCCTGCCCAATCTGCATCAGAATATGCAATAAGAGTGAAGTCCTTACCTTTTGGGTACCATAACCCATACTCCATAGTACCCTTGAGGTACCTAAAGATCCTCTTCACAGTTGTCACATGAGTCTCTTTGGGACTAGCCTGAAATCTTGCTACCATGCATACTGCCTGTAAGATATCTCGGTCTTGTAGTCGTCAAATAAAGCAGGCTCCCAATCATAGATCTGTACATGGTTTGATCTACATCCGGAGATTTGTCATCCTTGCTCAACTTGCAACTTGTTGTCATGGGAGTGCTAACAGGTTTACAATCCTCCATTGTGAACTTTTTCAGCATTTCTTTCACATATTTAACTTGAGAAATAAAAATGCCCTTTTCATTTTGGTTAACTTGCAGTCCGAGGAAATATGAAAGTTCACCAATCATAGACATTTCAAATTCTTTCTTGCATTTTATTTGCTATGTCTCTACATGACTCATCATTGCTGCTGCCAAAAATTATATCATCAACATAAACAACAAGGACAATAAGTTGGCCATTGTCTGTTTTGACATACAAGTTACTATCCACCATACCTTTCTTGAACCCTTGTTCAGTGAGATAGTTGTCTAGTCTTGCATACCATGCTCTGGGTGCCTGTTTCAAGCCATACAAAGCTTTCTTCAACTTGCAAACAAAGTTGGGATTATCACCGAGTTGAAAACCATCTAGCTGCTCAATATAAACTTCTTCTTCAAGATTTCCATTCAAAAATGTTGATTTCACGTCCATCTGATAAACTTTGAAATTCCTGTGGACTGCTAAAGCCAGAAACATTCTGATTGCCTCGAGTCTAGCCACTGGTGCAAAAGTTTCCTCAAAATCAATACCTTCAACTTGAGCATAGCCTTTACAGACCAATCTTGCTTTATTCCTTACAACTTGTCCATCTTCATTCAATTTGTTTCGAAAAATCCATTTAGTACCAATTATGTTTTTATTTGCAGGCCTTGGTACTAACTCCCAGGTTTTGTTTTTCTCAATCTGATCTAGTTCTTCGTTTATTGCCTTCATCCAACTTTCATCTGTGCTTGCTTCAACAATATTTTTGGGCTCAATGCTGGATAATAGGGAGTAGTTACTTACTACTCTTCTTCTTGTCTTAACACCAACTGTGGGGTCCCCAATAATTTGCTCTCTGGGATGATTTTTCTGCTAGCTTCCTGTTTTGAATTTATTGTTTTCTTCTACTTCTGAATCAATACTTAAATCATCTGGGTCAATTTTTTGATTCTCTTCTGTTTCCTTTTCTTCATCTCCTTCAATAACTTCTTCATAAATAGGGTAGTTTTCTTCACAACTGACTGCTCGTTTCCTATCTTCATCAAATTTAACATCGGCACTGTCTACAATTTTCTTTAGCCTTTTGTTGTAGCATTTGTAAGCTTTGCTTTTTGATGAATAGCCAACAAAAATACCTTCATCAGCTCTATCTTCAAACTTACCAAGATTATCTTCAGTTCTTTTGATGTAACACTTGCTGCCAAAGACTTTGAAGTATTTTGTTGTTGCCTTCTTGCCGAACCATAGCTCATAAGGGGTTTTGCTTTCATGCGTCCTCAACATGCACCTGTTTTGGATATAAACTGTAGTATGGACTGCCTCTTTCCAAAATCTATCTACAATTTTGCTTTCAATCAACATTGTCCATGCCATTTCCTGCACAGTTCTGTTCTTTCTTTCTACAACACCATTCTGCTGAGGTGTCCTTGCTGCTAAAAATTGTCTTCTGATCCCATATTTTTGATAGTATTCTGCAAACTCCTCTGAGATGAACTCTCCTCCTCTATCTGATCTTAAGCATTTGATCCTCTTTCCTGTTTCATTCTCAACTTGGTTTTTGAAAGTCTTGAACATTTCAAAAGCTTCAGATTTTTGCTTCAAAAAGAATATCCAGGTCATTCTGGAATAGTCATCTATGCACAACATAAAGTATTTGTCACCATTTATACTTTGTGTTCTCATGGGTCCACATAAATCAGTATGTATTAGTTCTAAAGGTTTGTTGGTAAAGTACTCCTTTGATTTAAATGTGGCTCTAGTTTGCTTCCCCTTTTGGCATGAAGCACAAATACTATTTAGTGGTTTGCCAATGGAGGGTATATCTCTTACTACCCTTTTTGAGCTTATTTTTACCAAATTGTCAAAGCTGATATGACCGAGCCTCTTGTGCCACAACCAATTTTCATCTTCCTGTCCAATCAAGCATGCTCCTTCTGAAGTCTCTGAGAGAGTATACAGGTTTCCAGAAGTCCTTGATCCAGTAGCAATCAACTTCCCACTGCTAGCTTTTCTCACTTCACAACCCTGCTTCTTAAAAATTACTTCATGACCTCTGTCACAGATTTGACTTACGTTGAGCAAGTTATGCTTCAGACCAATCACAAACAAGACTTCTTTTGAATTGATCTTTCCATCACTGATCTTGACTGATCCTTTGCCAACTATCTTTGCTCCATCATTATTTCCAAATTTCACAGAACCTCCTTCGTAATTCTGTAACTTCTCAAATTTTTGCTTGTCACCTGTCATGTGACTGGAGCATCCACTATCAAGTATCCATGGTGCAGATTTGTTCTATGCTTTAAAAGTAGTCTGAACAATCAAAGATTCCTTTTCTTCCTAGAGTTTTTCTTTTTCTTTCCATTCTGGTTTGATAGCAGTTTTGGCAACTTGTTTTGCCTTTCCCCTTTCATTAGCTTGTGCCTGTTTTTCAAGAAATTTTTTGTTTTGTTTCAATCCATTTGGTTGAGATTTTCTACCCTGATATTTATTTGTTGCAAAAGTGCTTCTACAGTATCTTACAATGTGTCCAAAATTATGACAGTTATAACATTCTACTGCATAATCCACCAATGGAGAAAAGACATTTCTATTGGTGAAATTCCTTTGTGCTACATTATGACTGCAATCTGAAATCTTATGGCCATAAGCATTGCATTTAAAACAATAACCAGAAAAGGAATGATTAAACCTGGGTGAAGGTCTTTGCCAGTTTGAAGTAGGAGCCATGAATCTTCTCCTTCTTGGATGTGTGACTTTTGTGAATCCATCTTTGTCAGTACTCTTCTTGAGTCTGGCATTATTGCTTTCTTTGGCATGATTTGTTTTTTCTTGATCAACCCTGATCTTATCTTCTTTCTTTATGGGTTCTACATTTAAGGCCTTTGAACCCTTTGATGATTCTCCTTCATCGAAGCCCAAACCAAATTTGATGTCGGAAGGCCTTTGGTTATTTAAAATTTTATCCAGCTTTACAGAACTTTCTTCAAACTTATGATAACAGCTCAATTTTTGATTCATCTCCTCTAGCTGCATCCTTAACCTAACAATGTCTTCTTCTAGCTTGTTGCACTCATCTATTTTTATGGTTAATTGTACTTCGAGAACTTTAGACATTTTCTTAAATTCGTCTATCTGTACTTTCAAGTTGTTTATTATTTCATTGGCATCCTCAAGCTTTCTTGAAACCTTTTTATTCTTTTTCCTTTCTGTGCTCAGCTCTTTAAGTGCAGCAACCAACTCACCTTCCAGATATACTTCAGCCTCATCCTCAGGTTTTTCATTACATTCCTATTTTTCCTCTGTTTTTCTTTCTTCAAATGCCATGAACAGAGCTTCATCTGCTTCTTCTTTAGAATCCTCACCGGAGCAGTCTTCAGAAGAGCTGACATTCTTGGATATGAAACTTTTCTTCTTGAAGTTGCTTTTTCTAAACTGTGGTTTCTTCTTCCAGTCACTTCTTTCTTGGTGTGACCCTTCATCATTTTTGTTTTTCTCATTCATTGGACATTTGGCTGCAAAGTGCCCGACGCCTCCACAGTTGAAGCACTTAAACGGTAACTTTCCTCTGTACTTTCCTTTTCCCTTTATTAGTTTCCTAACAAAGTTTGCTTCTATTTCATCTGAAGACTCTTCTTCTACAGATTCTTGTTTAGCTTTTATATTTTTGTGTGCTTTAAAAGCAGCTTCTCTGTCTGAGGGCTTAGTTTGTCCTATTCTCATTTCATATGCAGTTAAAGAACCATGCATTTCATCCATGCTAAAAGTATTTAGATCTTTAGCTTCTTCTATAGCAGAAACTTTAGAATCAAATCTTTTGTGAAGAGTTCTTAGTACCTTTTTCATGATGACCGCATCTTCCATTTCCTCGTCGAGTCCTCTAATCGCATTAATGATTCCATTGACTCTCAGCATATAGGCCTCTATGTTCTCATCGTCATTCATTTTTAATGCTTCGAACTGAGCTCGATGCGTTTGTAGCTTGGCTTCCTTGATCTTGTCATCTCCTTCATGAATGCTCTACTAGTTTGTCCCACATGTCTTTTGCCATTTTACAGCTCATGATCCTTATCAGTTCACTGTCTACTAACCCACACATTATAGCATTCTTTGCTTTAGAGTTATTCTCAAACTTTTTCTTCTCAGCAGCATCTGTTGGAGGAGTAGAGGATATTGTGTATCCACTGTCTACTGACTCCCAAATGTCATATCCCAAAGCACACAGATAAGTCTGCATCCTGAGTCTCCAGAAAGAGTAATTAGTTCCATTGAACAAAGGAGCTTTGTTGGATGAAAATCCTTCACCATCGGCCATTGTGTTTCTTCCAAGATCACCTTAGCTGATTGAGCTTGTTCAGGAACCTTGCTCTGATACCAATTGATATTCTCACAATGACACTAAGAGGGGGGGTGAATCAGTGTAGCTATTTCTATTCAGATCTACAACTCTTTAAAACTTAAGCAGAGAGAACTTTAAAATAGATAAAGCAAATAAACAAGAGAGCATTCCACAACACATGATTTAACGAGGTTCACCAGATTTGGCTACTCCTCAAAAATTAGACTGCTTGGACTCCCATCCAAATCCAGCCTTTGCAAAGCACCAACTTTACAAACAATTTTCCAGTACCCACAGGAAGGAGCACCAACCCCTTATTTATCTGCACCAACAGAAAGGAGCACCAACCCCCTAATGCCAAGCACCAACTTGGACTTCAGTTCTGAACAGATTTAATGACATAAAAATGCCTTCTCTTCTACAAGACCCTCACTGGTCTAATTCCTTTTAACAAGAACTGCATATACTTACAGCTCTGCTATTCTCTCTTACAACACTCTTCTGTATCTTTTTCAGCACAATACACTCTCTTATTTTCACAGCTCCTTTTTCCTTTTATTCAGAAAATCACAACACTCATGCCACGTGTAGAGCTCAACCCTAACCCTAACTTCCTA
This sequence comes from Wollemia nobilis, assembly GCA_028583015.1. Taxonomy (NCBI): domain Eukaryota; kingdom Viridiplantae; phylum Streptophyta; class Pinopsida; order Araucariales; family Araucariaceae; genus Wollemia; species Wollemia nobilis. Next base: position 1,118,029 of record JAQPPZ010002362.1, read on the forward strand.
TACATGAAAACATTCTTTTGGCTCTGCTTACTACGCTCTTAAATGCTTACTTACGCCTCTGACAGCCTTATCTACCCACTTTACGGCTCTGACAGCCTTTTCGATGCTCTGTCAGTATATCCACCATTCTGACAGATTTATCTTCTCATTTATGACTCTGACCATCTTACCTGCTTATTTATGGCTCTGATAGTCTTACCTACTTATTTACGGCTCTGACAGTCTTACCTGCTTATTTATAGCTCTGACAACCTTTTCTATTCTCTTACAGCTCTGACAGTAGAACCGTCGCTCTGATAGCCTTTTTGTCTTCTTCTCGACCTGCATGCGTGAAAACACATGTCACGATATCATGACACTTTTCACCTCCGTACACTCTACTTGGCATGCACCAGTGAAAACATGACATGTCACAAAATCGTGACACTTTTCGCTTCCTTGCACTTCTTCTTCGCATGCACCAATGAAAACATGACATGTCACGAAATCGTGACACTTTTCGCTTCCTTGCACTTCTTCTCTGCATGCACCAATGAAAACATGACATGTCACGAAATCATGACACTTTTCACTTCCTTACACTCTTCTCTGCATGCACCAGCAAAAACATGACATGTCACGAAATCATGACACTTTTCACTATCGTACACTCTTCTCTGCATGCACCACGAAAACATGACATGTCATGAAATCGTGACACTTTTCACTTCCGTACACTCTTCTTTGCATGCACACAAAAACAATACATGTCACAAAATCATGACACTTTTCACTATCGTACACTCTTCTTTGCATGCACCAAAAAACAAACATGTACAAAATCATGACACTTTTCCTCTTTTCCAGAAAATGGAACATGTCATGAAATCGTGACGCTTTCGCCTTTGAGCTCTTCCTCCTTGAATTTGTCATGAAATCATGACGCTTCTGCTTCCATGCTCTTTCATTTTGCTTCTATCGCGAAATCATGACACTTCATCCTTCAGAGTCTTCCTCTCTGCTGTTGTCTGAAAACACGAAAATGTGACATGTCGCGATATCGCGACATCTTTTCTCCTTAGCTCTTCTCTTCTCTTCAGGTCACAAAAACGTGACATGTCATGATATCGTGACACTTTTTCTCTCGAGCTCTTCCTCTTGCAATATGTCACGAAATCGTGACACTTTTTATCTTGCCTTCTCTCTCCTACAATATGTCACGAAATCGTGACACTTTTTCTCCTTAGCGCTTCCTTCTTGCAAATTGTCATGAAATCGTGACACTTTTCTTTGCAAGCTCTTTCTCTCAAACATGTCACGAAATCGTGACACATTTTCGTCCGTACTGCCTCTCTTGCAGATTGTCATGAAATCATGACAGTTTTCTTTGCTTGCGCCTTCTCTCCAAACATGTCACGAAATCATGACAGTTTTCTTTGCCTGCGCTTCTTCTTCGAACATGTCACGAAATCGTGATAGTTTTTCCACTTGGCTTTTTCTCTGCCAACATGTCACGAAATCGTGACAGTTTTTCCACTTGGCTTTTTCTGCCAACATGTCACGAAATCATGATAGTTTTCTTGCATGTGCCTTCTCATCGAACATGTCACGAAATCGTGACAGTTTTCCCTGCATGCGCTTCTTCTTCGAACATGTCGCGAAATCATGACAGTTTTTCTTGCGCTTTCTCTCTCTTCGAACATGTCACGAAATCGCGACAGTTTTTCTTTCTTCTTCTTAACATGTCGCGATATCGCGATAGTTTCTTTTCTAGCTTCTCAACATGTCGCGATATCATGACAGTTTTCTTTCTTGTCGCGATATCGCGACAGTTTTCTTACTTGCCTTTTTCTTTGATCTTTTGAAACTGGGCCACTTTTGTCTTCTTGGAAATTCACTGTACATGCTCTGACTGACCTCTGAACTCCTGTCCACTGCATCATCAATTGATCTATCTGTCTGTGTTGACAACAATGACAATATTGTTTCTGCACCTTGCTCAACAACTCTTGAGAGGCTTCATATCCGTCCCAATGGATTAATATTGGCTTCTTCCTTCATCTTTATTGACATCGATCCCAAAACAATCTTAACCTTTTTGGATTGGAGAGAAAATTCTTGGAAATCTGAATCATCCACAAAAATATGAGCCCCAATTATTTCTTATTATATAGATATATTGTGCCCCATATATATTCCTCCTAATTTATATTTATATTTATTTATTTTTCTCTTTAAATAGTATGTTTTACAATTATGGTGTGGGCTTATCTCAAAGCACATTTTTGATCTTCTATCTATAATTACTTTTATATTACTATATATTTTTTCTTTTTTAAAATTTTATTGAATCAATAAAACTATACAAGAAACAAATAACCCTAAAAAAATAACCCTTATGATGAGTGTCGTCAACTCTTCATAATTTAATCATTATGTGTCAATCCAGGGTGGTGTCCAAGGCTATATACAAAAGTAGGGGTTAACAGACTGATTTTTAGTTTATCTAGATCATGGCCTTATTCATGGAATAATTAGTGTTTTGGGGGTGTCAGGTGTCCCTTTTAATCTCCTAGAAACTAAAACTGAGTGCCTACTTATCCTTGCATAATTTAAATTCACACAGTTGTAGGAAAATCAAATCTAAACTATTGCAGAATTGAAAATGACATAATTTAATTGACATAATTTAAAATAACAAAATTGAAATCACAGCATTAACTATAACAACAATGAAACTTTTCAGAATTGAAACTTCACACCTGCAGAAAATGAAACCTAAGACAATTATGAAATTCAAAGGTTGGTAAGCAAATATTGAAAATCTGTAGCAAATTGAATTAACAAGAAATTCTCTGATGCAAATTGGAAATACTGAAGCTAAAACAAAAAATGTTATGCTATAAAATATATTCTAGATGACTTAAATATAATGCATTCAGGTGCCACATGCTATATGAAGTTTAATTCAATATTAACCATGCAAAAAGCTGTCAGATTCCTGCTGACCTACTGTAGTAAGAAATTAGCAAAACTCTAGCAAGAATAATCCCTCTTCTAGGCCTGGAAGTGGCCCTTGCTTCCTGAACCAAAAGAGGGGAAGATTACTTGCTCTACACTATCAAATCCTCACACTGAACTCAAAAGCAAACATGAATGACAAATATTGCACCTTTATTTCATTATCATCATATCAGCAGTGTGGGGGAAGTTTTGTAGACTACTGATCTGTTGTAGTACACAATTACAACACTTGTACTGCTCTATCTCCTAGCACTTATATCCTCTTATCCTATATTCTCAACCAAATAGGAGAACTTTATTTATATAGCAAAGTACAATAGTGATAAGGTTTGGTGCTTCAATATAGGATTGTTACAACTGTTGCAAGACTGTGTTTCCCAAAAATGGAGGGATCTGATCCATTAAAACTTATCAATTCTAGCTGCTAGCTTTATCTGGTGAGGGACAAGTATTAGAAAGGATATGGAGGTCCAAAATCATATCCTTACCTCCATTTTGCATTATATGATGATAGATAAATAGTCAAAATAGGTCATATGCACTTTATCATTCCAATATGCAAACATCATCATATAATGCATAGTATCACTAAAATTAGTACAAAATCATATCATAAGTGGTTCCAAATAGTTTAAAATTTTATCAAAAGCAGTCTTTGTATGAGGTAATGTTCTGCCTCATCATTTCCCCCCAACCTATTGTAATGCATGTCCTCATGCATTCTATTCTGCAGAGCAGCACAAATATCTATGTTGAGATAGCGTTCAGTATATTTCCACAGTCTGCTTCCAACTTTGTAATATCCTTTGTGCTCTTTGATTTCCCTGAGCGACTCCTAGAATTGATCATCTGATTGAGGGTCATTATCAAAGAAATATGGAATAGGGATGATAATTGTTGGATTCCTATACCTGAGACCTATCCACTGCTACTTTACCTAAAATATGGTTTGGATTATACATTCTACCATTCTTCTAGACCACATCAGGTTATTTTGTTATATGGGTTCTCTCTTCTGTAGTGATATAGGTAACTCTCCCCATTTGTTTTCGCAAGCTGATAAAGCATCAGCAAAATATGTTGCACAGAAGGTTTGAAAACCATCTATATGTTTTTGCAAGTTCCATAGATACACTTTTCTTATTCTTTCATCCCTCATTAGAGTATAGTGCTCACTAGTGGAGGTCCTATGGTTAAGATGAACAGTCCTAATGAGCAAAACTACCTGTAATTCCATGGCCTTACTGGTTTTATTTTCCTGCTCCCAATATATTTGATTTTGGAGTGTAGATTGAAAAGCCCTAAGCTAAAGATCACCAGTTAATACATAGGGAAGGAAGATAACTTTGGTTGGCAAAAAGAAATTATGTAGGAAAAATTCACATAGCAAATTTTGGTGTTCTGTAGAACTTTGCCAAAATGCTTCTAGAAACTCACTGGGTGTTTCTAATTTGTGAGAGACCAGAGGTAATCCTCATTGTTTACAAATGGAGGTATTTTTCTTTAAACATTAAGCTGTAGAATATCCTTGGTTGGCCTTCGACACTAAACCATACACTCTACAATCTAGCATACATCCTGCACTTGTTACTTCAATTTTTAAATTTCTAAATTAATCTATTCTAGCTCTTTTGTTAAGGTCTATAATGATGAGACCTTTCCTTCTAATTGATGATATCTTGCCATCCAATATGCCACATCTTCATTATATTTTGCTAATGTAACTATTTTTGGTGACCTAACTATTGGTTGCATTTGTGGAATGACATTAACTTGGATGCCTACATCCACATTTTCAATTATAGGGGGCTCTGTTTGTGTTTCAATTTCTACTAGTTCAATCTTAGGTGCATTCAAATTAACAATATTTTGAGGAGACTATGGAATTACCTCTTCTTGTACTGTTATTTATCTTTTTGTAGGTGTTATTGATTTGATTATTTGTTGTTTTCCTAGATGCTCATTCTTTATTTTGTCTTCAACCTGTTGTGGTGCTTGTGCAACTTCTTCCTCTTCAATTGCTGCCCTAATTGGTGAGTTCCTCTCAGATAAGGCCACATCACCAGCCAAGTTCAATAGAATATTGGCTAATTCATCTCCAGAGTCAGACTGAGGAGGATTCTGCTCTAGACGTGTAATTCTAGCCTTCACAACATCTATCTCTTGCCATAACTTAGCAATAATATCATATTTTTCCTTCAAATAAGCTTCACTTTGTTCAATCCATCCTATCTATGTTTTAATTACACTCTTGGATGCATGCAACTAAGTCCTAATGTCCATTTCCTCTTCTTATTTAGTGCTCAAATCATTCTTTCCTTCTTCAACTACCTCAGATTCTTCCTCAGAATCTGAATAATCCACAAGTGGTGTAGACATTTCTGCAATAGTGGTGTGTCCCTCTACTTCTTTTGTTATGGTTCTATCTTCTGAATCTGGTGGGTAATTGAGATACATTATAGCCATAGCCATATCTGTTGCACTATCCATACCCTTGGTACTTATATCTTCAACTTTCTCCATAGTTTCTTTCACCTACAAGGTATCAACATGTGCAGTTCCTTCTTCCTTTTCCACATCACCTATGTTGGTGGACTTGTGAAATCTTGAAGACCTTCTCAATCCTGAAGTTGATTTCTTTTGTTTTTTTTTAGATTGTAAAATAAGGCTTGTCAATCCTAGGGTAGGGTCTGCTTCAGGTGTTCCCTTCTCTCTCTTCCCTTCCCTTCTTGAACTTCCAAATTGCTCAGTGGACTGAGTGGGAAAAATAGTTACATTTTTAGAAAATGTAACCTTCCTCCTCTTACCTATAGAATCAATCTTAGACCGTTTCTCTATTTACTTCCTTATCATCTAGGATGGAGGTCCTTGTGGTGAGGAGGGAATTTATTTTTTAGAGGATTTCATTTCAATTTCATGTTTAAAACTTTCAATTTCTATTTCTACTTTAGATTCATGTCCTTCAACCACATCTTCCTCAATCAACTCATTCCATGCATGAAAAAACCTATCAAATCTTCTAGGGTTTGCCCTTAAGTGATGTTTGCATATCATATTGATTAGGCCATGGTGTTTGGGAGACCATTTTCCTTCTTGGTACTTTTTTGCCATATTTACCAGCTCCTGGTATAGGTACAGAGGCAGATTTACCTTCAGTTTAGGGTTTGAGTGGTCATGACGAAGATGGGTTAAAATTCGCATATGATTTCCTCATAGGACAAGGAATTGCCCATCGCAGGTCAAAAACCTAATGAACCATACTGCAACTTCATCCCAAGGAGGCTGTAAACCTATTCTTTTGGCCCCCTTGCAGATATTATTACTTAATACAAACTCAGTGGGCCTATCCTCATTTTCCCTGAACTGATTTACAAGTTCAACTAAAGTATTTTTTCCTCATTTTCCAATTTGAACCCCATGCAACAGTAATTCAATAACTTGGCTTAGAATTTCAGGGCTTAACTGGATGGTCATGTCACTGATATGAATTTGGTTGTTGCAAAAGGTACATGCGAACCCAGTATCCAACCCTTTTGAATACCCATCAAACTTGTGCAAGAAGGGTAAAAATCCCCCTTCAGTATAAATTTACATGCATTCCTCATCTTTCTACAAATATTCTATGTTATCTGGCTCAATTTTATTCTTTTGTCTTCCCATTATCAATGATTGGGGTTCTGCGTATCTTAGGTCTAAAAATTTTGCTGTAGGTTTTTCTCAGCGTTGGAATACTTGAGTCTGTAAAGAGTAATGCTTGAGGGTGAAGAGTAAATGAGTGCAACACCAAAATAACTTCCAAACGTGCTAGGTAACGTGAAATTGGCACGTGGTGGCAATTCATTGCATGCAAAATTTACCATCAATCGGATGTTACTACGTGTCATCATATAATTGTAGCTATCGAGAGTGATATAGGATAATTAAATTTTTATGAGATTCCTCCTTTTCAATAGGATTTGAGTTGTGTGCCACACTAGTCACATGTGACAATTTTTGAAACTCCATGCCCCCTCAAATATTTTCTTTGGAACTCGAATTTGAAACCTGTGTTCCAAATACTATTTCCAACCCAATTGGCGCAAAACCTTCAAAAATTTTAATTTATTTGACTTTTTAGCCACGTGATTTCAGATATTAATGAATTAACCTTTTTGTTAATTTATTCCAATCATTTTTATTGCATAGTCCATTCCAGAGCATATACCCTTTTCATTTTGAAACTAATTCTAAAGATTTTTCATTCGAAAACTTGTTATGTACAGCAGGTTCGTTCCAGAGTAGTACATTTCAAGAGCATTTGAAGAGTCTTTTCTGTCTTAGATTACCTTGATAACTTTTTGGAACCAAAACTTATGTATGCTTTATACTAACTAGGGATATCATACACTACATAATAAATATTTAAAATATTAGAATAGAACAAGGCACATACCTGAAGAAACCATTCTATCTATATTTTTTACAGATGTTGTTTTCTACTGATTTTAAACTAACTCCTCAGAGAGTGTCATATAGGAAAACCCTATTTTCAGGTAAACTCAACTCAGATGTGCCTCAAAGAGGTTTTCACATTCTGATTTATTTGTTTTTTATATATATATTTGTTTTATTTATTATTATTATTTTTATATATTTTTGTTCATGTCACTTGATTGAGTCCATCTTGGAAGAAGTGGTTTCTTCCAATACTGATACATCCAAGTTTCCTACTTGCTTGAGAAACTCCTCATTGGTTAACGGTTTGTGATATATCCAAATACGATGACCGTTAACCACCATTTTACTTCTTGAATCATCTATTGGTGAAATATGTACAACTCGATTTGTAAATACCTCCTCAAACTGATAAGGTCCGAGCCAACGAGTCTACAACTTGCTAGAATAGTCTTCATATCGTGAGTCAAACAACAAAGCCTAATTACCTTGTTGAAATTTTTGTTGTTGGATATGACTATCATGCCACAACTTGTGTTGTGACTGGATCATCTCAGTCTGGTGCAATGCATCCCTCCATAGTTCATCCGATGCATTGAGCTATAGAATTCTGTCCTTTTGTACCTGTGACAAATCAATACCTACATCCAAAGTAGTTCAAAGAGTCAATAACTCAAATTCAATAGGAAAAATAGGATTTTCACCATAAACTAATTCATTTGGTGTGAATCTAGTATTGGATTTCCAAGTAGTATTGTAAGCCCAAATTGTTTCAGGTAACTTCTCCACCCAATTCCTCTTATGGGCTACTACAGTTTTTGTTAATATCCTCTCTAATTCCCTATTTGTCACTTCAACTTGACCATTGGATTGCATATGGTAAGGTGAGGATTTTTAGTGTTTGATTTCATATAGCTTTGTAAAGGCTTCAACAACTTTTGAGGTAAACTAAGGTCCCTAATCAGTGGTGATAGAGTGTGGGGCTCCAAATCACAGAAATATTTGTGAATACAAGAAATCAGTAACTTTCTCTTCTGGGGCATGCTTAAAATCACGGGCTTCTACCCACTTGGTTACATAATCAGTACATACCAATATATGCACTTTCTCTTGGGAAGGTGGATCAATGGGTCCTACAAAATCTAGTCCCCACCTTTCAAATGGTTTTGTTCCTACTTGAGGTTGTAATGGCATTTCACCAGTGAAGGTAGGTTTTCCCATCCTTTGGCATGCATCACAATGTCTAGCATAATTTTTCACATATTTATGCAAAGATGGCAAGTAATAACCAGTACCCAAGATCTTTCGAATTGTACTCTTGATTGAATAGTGTCATCCTGAAGGTTCATCATGACATGCTCGCAGGATGTCATATACCTTGTCCTTGCGAACACACATGCACAAAACATGGTTAGAACTGCATTTTAACAATAAACCTCCTATCCATTCAAAAGAAGAACTTTGCTTGATCAACTGTTTCTTTTTTTTTATGATTAAAGTGAAGAGGAATCTTCCCTATAGCTAAATAATTAGCTATATTTGCAAACCATGGAGATTGTACAAAAAAAAAAAAGAATTTCTCATCAGGAAATGCATCCTCAACCAATTCCTTTGTTCTACATTTGATAATATTGACAAAAAATCTACCACTACATTAGAATTCCCTGGTTTATTGACTATAGTAATATAAAATTCCTACAATAGTATTAACCAACGAATAATTTGTGCACTAACCAAGGGTTTATTCATCAAATACTTTATAGCAGCATGGTCTGTGTGGATGAATATGGGATATATTGTGATATAGTGTCAGAATTTGTTAATAGCATACACCACAGCTGAAAATTCCTTCTCAATTGTGGTATAATTTTTTTCAGCTCCATTCAAATTTTTACTAATGTAGTATATGGCATAGTGTCTTCCATCTTCAATCTGCCCTCATGCAACTCCAATAGCAATATTGGAAGCATCAGTTTGAATATGGAAGGGCAATTCCCAATTAGGACATCTCAATATAGGAGGAGTGGTTAAATTTTCCTTTAAAACTTCAAAGGACTGTTAACACCCAAAAGATAAAACAAATTCAGAATCCTTTGTTAACAATGCGAACATTGGATTAGTAATGGTACTGAAATTAGCAATAAATCTGCGATAAAAGCCAATATGTTCTTAGAAACTACGGAAATAAGTTTGAGTTTTTCGAGGAGGAAGGTTCTTGATGACCTCTACATTTTTAGGATCAACTTTAATTCCATAAGCAAAAATATGATGTCCAAGAACAATTCCTTCTTCCATCATCAAGAAAAATTTATCAAGATTCAGAGACAAATGATATGTTTCACAGCGTATTAAAACTTTTTCAAGTTGTTCTAAAGTATATTCAAATGTATCTCCAAACACTGTTAAGTCATCCATATAAATCTCTACACTTTCATTTGTTATATCAAAAAATATATCCAATATAGCTCTCGAAAATGTTGTTGGTGCATTGCACAAACTGAAGGGAAACACTCTGTAAGAAAATGTTCCCCAAGGACATGTGAAAGTAGTTTTCTCTTGGTCTTTAGGTGAAACTTGTATCTTATTATAACCACTGAATCCATCAAGAAAACACAAATATTTCTTGCAAGAAATGGTGTCTAATACTTGGTCTATGATAGGTAATGGGAAATGGTCCTTATGTGTTACTTTATTTAACTCTCTATAATCCACACACACTCTCATTTTCCCATTTTTCTTTGGAAAAATGACTAATGGAGAAACCCATCTACTGTATGATATTGGATAGATGAATCCTACATGTAAAATATTTTCAATTTCTTCCTTGATAATATCTTTCAAATTAGGTTTCAAACGTCTTTGAGGTTGTCTCACAGGTTTAACATATTTAGTGTATATTCTATGTGTACACACATCAAGGTGAATTCCAATCATGTCCTTATAACTCCAAGAAAAATCTTGAACATATTAATGTTCAAGATTTTGGCTTCTTTATCATTAGTAAACCAACTATTAATGTTCAAAAATTTTCCTGGTTGTATCTCAATTTGCTTAATCCCTAGATAAACAGAGTTGCCATCCTAATATTTACTGATTAAAGTATTTAAGGGATAATGATGTGGTTGCTGAGTATGAAATACTCTTGATTTAGGTGTAAATGTGATACCTGATGGGATCATTTGCATAGGACAGGTGAAAGAAGTCAAAATATGATGATGCCATCCATGTGGTAATGTGAAGGAGATTTCTTGTAGTGGAATAGATGATAGATGTTTAGCAGTTTGTTCTTCAACTTTTCATAACAAACGATGGACAAGAATTTGATCATCCCTAAGGCCTTATTCTTGCAATGTTTTCACCAAAATTATTTCATGTTCAAAGATTTATTTTTCTGGTGAATTAAGTTCTTCAATATGTTCCTTTACTACAATGGTGGCCAAGGTGACAATAGTTTCCTGTTCTTCATCAGACTCAGGATACCATATATATCTAGACAATTTGGCTTAAGGTTGGGCTAGTGGATACAAGGAAATATTTTTTAGGTCTACACCATTTGAAATGGTCATCTCACCTGACCTGTAGTCTATAAATGTAGCTACAGTGGTAAGCCAAGGTCATCCTAGAATAATAGGATAACCTTTAGTTTAGTTTCTAGGCTACAACACTAATAAATCTATAGGGTATTCCCAAGAAGACACTTCAATGGCAACCTCCTCCAAAATTCCTTCCGATTTAGCCATGGCCTATCTGTCATTTCCAAAAATTTGGTAGTAGGACTAAGGTTATTGAGCTACAATTTTTGCATGGTTTCCTTAGTCATCACATTTATTGAAGCTCCTAAATCGATAAGTACATTTTTGGACTTGAAAATTCTTGCTTTCCATCAATTTATTCAATAGTGGGTGGTGCAGGGTCAGGTAAAACCTTCCCTAAATGTAACTGGATGTTACTACAGTCAATGACATGGAATACATCAATCTCTTCAAACTTAGCTCCATAAACAAGGCTACTTGTCTATTGTTATTGGGGTTAGCCATAGGTTGAGCTGGAAGTGGAGGTTGCTTAACTAGCTATGTTTGTTGTGGTTGAACTCTTCCTTAAAAATTTTGATTAGGGGCTGGAAATAAGTGTTGATTTGGTGATTGATACCTCTGCTACCCTTGATAGGATGGATATTGTGGCCCCCATATTTTCCCTGACTGATTTGGTACCCAATATGGATTAACTGAATGCCATGGCTGATTCCAACTAGAATGTGACCAATATTGAGGGGCTATCCAATATTGATTCCAAGTTTGGGGAGGAGGTTCGATATATGCCTATGACATATTCCAAGGATTCTATCCCCAATTTGAATAAAAGCAAGGGGTATTTTGGTTTTGTATGAAGTTGCATCCTAGCCTTTGCCCAATAGCATGAAGTTCTTCAACTTGGTTTTCTAAAACACTTCGAAGATGGGGCAAAATGTGATATTTATCAGTTTTATGCTCCTTTGAGAAAATTCCACAAATGACTGAAATTGAAGTTTTGTACAAAGGATAATATTGTAGAGCATGCTTATTTTTGCACCTAGGACAATAGATAGATAGGGGTGGTGAATAATTAACTCTTGTATTTCTTTCTCCTAAAGCAGTGTTTAGTTGAACAAGTATATCAATTTTCATATTAGCCATTTCCTCCATCAAATATTTTATATCTGTATTACCAGGATTCCTTTTTCTTCTTCTTTGCCTAGTGCGGAAATAATTTTTGCACAACTCTACAATATCATTAATATCAAGTTGGTTTATATATCATTTTCCCATTAAGTCTAATACTTCTCTATAATCATCCTGCAAACCTCTCAAAAATATAGTTTTTAATAAGTCAGTTTCCACAGGACCACATCTCTTTTGGATAAAGGTAAATATATCAAGATAATCCTCTAAGTTTTCATCCTCTTCTTGTATTATCCGAAATAACTCATCCTTCCTATTTCTCACTCTACAATACTCCTGATACTTATCCAAAAATGTAGTTTCCATTTGATCCCAAGTGCGGATTGAATCTAGTTCAAGGCTCATAAACCATCGTAAGGATGCAAATTTGAGTGTAGAGGGAAATAACTTTAGTTTTTGGTTATCATTGACATAGTCATAAGTCTGACATAGGAACTTGAATTCAAACAGAAATTGATCAGGATCTTCAGTAACAACTCCCCTAAATATTGGTAATACTGAGGGTGAAATTGTTTTCATAGGAGAATTCTGAGTAGGATTCAAAAGAATAGAATATTCAAAAGTTATAACAGGAGTATTGTGAACATCTTGACCAACAATATCCCTATCATGTTCTCCTTGTTCTGCCATAGGTTCTTCATCAGCTTTAATTTGTTCAACTAGTTTATATGGATCAGCCCTATGGGTATGTCTAGAAGCAAGTGCCTCTAAGATCTCTTCTTGCAAAAATCTTGTAATTTCAATTGATAAAGAAGATGATTCTCTTTTAAGTCTTTCATGAAGTTCATACATAGGCAGATATTCACCTGATTGTGAAGAACGCCCTGGTGGAAAAGATCCAGTTTTGATAAATATTCCTCTTTCATCTCTTGGCCTATGCATTCATGCCTATTTACTAAATAAATTAAACCTCAGGTTTCCAAAAATTGTTTCTTGAAATAGGACAATGTTTGAACTGCTAAACCTCTCCTTACAATACCTATCTTCCTAGAAATGGTACCAAAAATGATGAGTGTCGTCAACTCTTCATCATTTAATCATTATGTGTCAATCCAGGGCGGTGTCCAAGGCTATATATGAAAGCATGGGTTAATAGACTGATTTTTAGTTCATCTAGATCATGGCCTTATTCATAGAATAGTTAGTATTTTGGGGGTGTCAGGTATCCCTTTTAATATCCTAGAAAATAAAACTGAGTGCCTACTTATCCTTGCATAAGTTGCAGGAAAAGCAAATATGAACTATTACAAAATTGAAAATGACAAAATTTAATTGATAGAATTTAAAATAACAAAATTGAAATCACAGAATTAACTATAACAACAATGAAACTTTTCATAATTGAAACTTCACACCTGTAGAAAATGAAACCTAAGACAATGATGAAATTCAAATGTTGGTAAGCAAATATTGCAAATCTGTAGCAAACTAAATTAACAAGAAATTCTCTGATGCAAACTGGAAATACAGACTAGAAATACTAAAGCTAAAATAGAAAATGTTATGCTATAAAATCTATTCTAGATGACATAACTATAAAGCATTGATGTGCCACATGCTAGATGAATTTTAATTCAATATTAACTATGCAAAAAGCTGTCAGATTCCTGCTGACCTGTTGCAGCAAGAAATTAGTAGAAATCTGGCAAGAATAATCCCTCTTCTAGGCCTGGAAGTGGCCCTTGCTTCCTGAACCAAAATAGAGGAATAGTACTTGCTCTACACTATCAAATCCTCACATTGAACTTAGAATCCAACATGAATGATAAATATTGCACCTTTATTTCCTTATCAGCATATCAGCAGTGTAGGGGAAGCTTTGCAGACTACTAATCTACTATAGTACACAATTACAACACTTGGACTGCTCTATCTCCTAGCACCTATATCCTCTTATCCTATATGCTCAACCAAATGAGAGCACTTTATTTATATAGCAAAGTACAACAGTGATAAGGTTTGGTACTTCAATATAGGATTATTACAACTATTACAAAACTTTGTTTCTCAAAAATGTAGGGATCTGATCCATTAAACCTTATCCATTCTATTTTTTGGCTTTATATGGTGAGGGACAGGTGTTGGAAAGTATAGGGAGGTTCCTAGAATATTTGAAACCACCGTTTACCTCCCTTTTACTACAATTAAATATGCATTTGACCAAATTTATGTCTTCTACACTTATTCCGGAGCTGCTCTAGAATATCAGGCAGCAAAACAGAGTTTATATTAATTCATTCTCCAAAAGTGAATGAGAATAGTTGTGACAGCATAAGTAGTCTCCATTAGTTCCTAGAAGACTGATTCCATCTTTTGCATGAGCTAGAGTGGACAAATTGCAAACCATGCTGTATATGTATAGCTGGCTGGAATTTGTATGGAAAAGTTCCTATTTTTTGCATAGTCAAACTGTTGACAAAATTTTGGCACCTTTTGGTTATTAAAATGGTTAAACGGTGGGTAAAGCTTATGAAAGAAGCATAAAACCAAATAGATAGCAACACCTTAATATTACAACATTAACTTAATGTTAAAAATACTAAATAATAGAGTGGAAACATATTATAATACATAGATAAATAGATAAAATAGGTCATATGCACTTTATAATTCCAATATGCAAACATCATCATATAATGCATAGTATCACTAAAATTAGTACAAAATCATATCATAAGTGGTTTCAAATAGTTTAAAAAGTTATCAAAAGCAGTCTTTGTATGAGGCAATGTTTTGCCTCATCACCTTATAAAGACCAGAAAAAAGAGACCTCCAAAACCATTGAGCATCCAACCAAAAGACACCCAACAAACAACAACTTCAATAAGGCATATCTACAGCAAAAAAATTAGCAAGATGACGAAAACAATCCAATGGGAGTTGATCACATTTCCTAACATTCTACTCTTCCTAAACTTAGAAGTCCATTTTACCAAGCAATCAACCACACTACTCCATTCCCTAGGAATATGAACAAAGGAAATAAACTCTAGATGCCTACAAATGTGAATAATCTGCCGAACAACTAATGCCTTGCCTATGTGAAAATTAGAAACGTTGAGTCTTCAACAAATTAATAATTATTATTATAATATTAAACAAAATAATTATGTTGTATAGAGTTAAATATATTTAATGCAAAGTTATTAATGTATATATGCTATTCCTATGTTGGTGACGGGGGAAATGAACGCAAGTTTGGAGGCCCCGCTCACATATGATGAAATATTTAATGTTGTTAAGGAGCTGAGGCCTTTAAAGGCTCCAGGTCCTAGTGGATTTCCTACATTGTTTTTCATAAATATTGGAATATTTTTTGGTCTAAGGTGGCGAAGGCTCTGAGAGAAGCCCAAAGATCGATGGAGATTCCTAAATCCCTGAATGCCATGTTGATTGCCTTAATTCCGAAAAAGGATTCCGCCTTGTCATTTAAGGATTTTAGACCAATAAGTTTGTGCAATTATTTATATAAATTCCTCTCTAAGGCTTTATCTAACAGACTCAAGGGGTTGCTTTCGAATCTCATTGATATGGCTCAGAGTGCCTTTGTGTCACGTAGACAAATCTTAGATGGCGTTATTGTCATGCATGAGATTCTTCATTCGGTCAAGTATAGTGGTAGAGAAGCTTTAATTTTAAAGCTCGACATTAGTAAGGCTTATGGTAAAGTTACGTGGCCATTCTTGCAAGAGGTGATGAGGAAGTTTGGCTTCAGCAATCGGTGGGTCACCCTTATTTTGGATTGTAATTCTTTAGTTTGGTTCTCCATTCTAGTGAATGGATCAATGTCTGGATTTTTAAAGTCTCATCACAGTTTGAGGCAAGGCGATCTGCTTTCCCCCTTCCTCTTCCTCTTTGTGGCAGAGGCTTTGGGGAGAGCGATTGGAAGGTTGAGCGGAGAGGTGGGTCTTTGTCTAGCTCTCCTATGTCCGCATCTCATCACCAATTTGCTAATAACAATCTAATTTCAAGTGTTGCATCGGTATTTTTTGCTTGAGATATTAAAAATATCTTATTGTGGTATGAGAGGGTTGATGGTCATGAGATCAACTTTGCGAAGAGCTTTCTCTACTTTGTTAACACTCTAAAAGTAGGAAATCAAATATTACGAATATTCTCAATTGTAGGATTGCCACGTTGCCAGCGAGCTATCTTGGACAACCTCTCTTCGTGGGGAGAATGAAAGACTCATTATGGGACCCTTTGATTGAAAGAATCCAACGTAAACTAGCCTCTTGGAAAGGGGTGTTGCTGAGCCAAGCAGGGAAGGCGGTACTTGTTCAAAGCACACTCCAGAGCATACCCATTTATTTCATGTCCTTATTCATGCTCCCTACTAAAGTAATAGATAAAATTGATCATATTTGTAAAATGTTCCTTTGGGCTGGATCGAATTTAAAAGGTAAGTACCACTTGGTCACTTGGGATCAGATTTGCAAGAGGAGAAAGGAAGGGGGTCTTAATTTGAAAAGAGCAACACTTATGAATAGAGCCCTCATTGGTAAATCAGGATGGTTGGTTGCTTTGAATGCCAAGAGACCTTGTTATTCTATCCTTAAAGCAAAATATAGATTTAATTCTTTTTTGTCATACGATCTCTCCCCGAGAGGCTTCATTTTTTGGAGAAGCTTAATGAAGATCAGGGACTTTTTGAAGGCTAGAAGCAGGTGGATCATTTGTGATGGGAGAAAGTCAAGTTTTGGTAATACCATTGGTTGAGGGAAGAGACGTTATTGGATGACCCAAATCTCAGGGCTCTTGATTTCAAATCTATGGAGGAAGGCAAAATTTGAGTTTCTCAATATATGCCTATTTTCAATGGTAGACGTTCATAGAATTCTCATCCCTATTGGGTGTCCAACCAGAACGATTTGATCAGTTGGCAGAGACTTTTAGTGGAAGTTAACAGGTATGCGATCAGACAGGATGATTCCAGAGACCGTTTGATTTGGAGCGGGGAAGCTAAAGGTGACTTTACTGTGAAATCAACTTATTCCTTCCTTCTCCCGGAAGATGAGGCTCCTTTTCCAGTGAATCTTATTTGGATTAAAAGACTAATCCTAAAGATCAATATTTATTTCTAGTTGGCAACTCAAAATAAAAGGCTGGCAACTCAAAATAAATACTTTCTTTGGAGAATCTTCAAAATAGGGGTCACATTATGGTGAACAGATGTTATTTGTGCAAATCAGACTGGGAATCCATGCAACATCTACTCCTCAACTGCCCGTTCACATGGCAGGTATTTATATTTATTTTTAATTGGTTTAACATTTATTGGGTGTTTCCAGGTACATTGATGGACAACATCCTTCAATGGTGTTCGTCATTTGTGTCCCAATTGTTATCTTGGTTGTGGAAAATTATGCTTCCCCATGCGTGGTGGGGGGTGTGGAAAGAACATAATACCTATGATTTTAATGACATTGAGACTGATGTTGTTAGTGTGGGTACTAAGATCATTAACAGAGTGTCAGACAATGTCTTAGCTGCCTTTGTGGGTAAATGGCCCAAGGTGACCTCCTCTTCCCATGAAGTTTATTTGGAATTTAAATTGGTTTGGAGCCCTCTTCTTTGGTCCCCCCAAACCTAATCCTAGAGCAGGAATTAAGTGGGCCCATCCGGCTCCCAATTGGCTGAAACTCAACTTCGATGGGGCCTCAAAGGGTAACCCTGGCAAGGCTGGAGCAGGCGACATTGTGCAAAACAAGAATGACGACATCCTCATGGCATTTTTTGAACCCCTTGGTTCCCAATCTTCACACTTCACGGAGGCTCGCGTAGCTTATATGGGGGTGAAATTGTTAGTAGATGCTGGCTTTCAAAATGTGGAAATTGAAGGTAACTCTTTAAACATAATAAAGATGCTCAAAGGGGAGTGTACACCTAGCTGGAACGTTCTTAATCTTATTGTCGAAGCTAGGACATTGCTGTACACTTTAGAACAAGTGAACATTTGCCATGTGTTCCATGAGGGGAATGCACTGGCCGATATGCTGGCCAACCGTGGTGTCCACTGTGCTACTTTTTCGGTGTGAAAAAACGATGTCCCGAATGACAGTCTCCCTTGCTAGGAAAGAGGCTCATGATGCTTTGTTTTTGTAAGGAGGAGTTGGACATCCCTTTGGCTCTCATTGGAAGGGGTGTTCGGTCTTGCTTTGCCCTTTGATCAGAGTTTGTTAGAGTTTGTTTTACCTTCAAAGCGTTGTGCTTTTCTAAGTTCTCTCTGCAATCATTATGGTTATTAGGAATTAAACTCTCTCGGTTATTCCTAATAAGCATAATATTTTGGAGATTGTTATTATGGTTGAGAGTTTGGTTGTATTTATAAGGTTGTGGGGACCCTTTCAAAACCCTCTCTTTAAATTAATACCAAAAAAAATACAATTTAATGCAAAGTATTAATACAATAAGATGTTTTAATTGTGGAACATGTATCCTAGTAAGGGGACGAAGGTCCAAGGTTCAAATCTCAGGTTTCGTTGGACTGAACGCTTGTCCCTTTCATGTATCCTCGTAAGGGGGCGAAGGTCCAAGGTTCAAATCTCAGGTTTCGTTGGACTGAACGCTTGTCCCTTTCTTAGTGCTTTCAACGGTGTAAAAGTTTTAAAATGATTGTGGCATGGTGGTTATAGGGGTGGACTGCATGAAAATCTGTGTAATGGTTTCTAAGTGGACAGCTCAGAATACTGTGTCGACCATAAAAACCGGACAACCTACCCAAATTTCGTGGTAGCTACCGATTTCACCATGTAAATTAAAAAATAAAAAAAATTATGGAACGTGTAGAAAGAATCTCACAAGAAACAATTGTTTAGATAGTAACAACAAAAACCAATCATTATATCATATTCCATATTGTTTCTTTATTGGGTTACTTTATTAGTATTGCTCAGATGTGATTGCTGTCGGTTAGACTGAGATTTACGCACATATCATTTGATTTGAAACGCGAGGTAATGTTATATATTAGATTTTTGCCTTTTAAGTTTGTATTGAATGACCAAATGAGAGAATCCTCAAGATATAGAATTTTTATTTCGTTTTGATTAACAAACAGTACTAATGAATAGCAAAAAGATAAGTTATAGTTTATGAAAATACGATTGTAGTTTTTTTTTATAACGCAACGAATATGATTATTATTGAATTATTACGCTAAAATATATATGAATTTATTTTATTTATTGCAAACGTGTGTAATAATCTGAAAATGTAACTTACAAAACTAATGTTCCATTTGATGGTTCATGTGTGCACTGTGGCTGTCAAATTTTTCTTCTTTATTACTTCTAATTAATATTTATATTTTTTTTATATAAGAAATTATTAGCGTCTCTTTATTTTTAATTACTGCAATCGAATTTTTAAGAATGTTGACCTCATATTCATACCTATTTTACTTATGATCTATATATATATATATATATATATATATATATATATATATATATATATATATATATATATATATATATATATTTCATTTTGAACATATTAAATGTTAAAATATTTGTGTAAACCTCCCAATGAATGTAATAAAGTAATTTACATGCATATTGTATTTTTGTTTTAAATATTTTGTTCATTATGTGAGTACCTCTTTTTAGTATCAAATCCTAGGATTTATAGCCATCGTATTCATGAAACATTTTACTTATATTATTATAAATTTATTTCTTTTTTCTTTTTTTTTAACCCATCAACTTCTTAATTTTAATTTTTCAAAACATTCGAAATTTTTATTTTATTTATTTTATTTTATTTTTTTTCATTTTTTTTGTTGAATAAATATTTCATATTAAAGAAAGGATAAAAAATACATCGATAGAAAACAGAGAGCCATTACGTCAGCTTGCGAAATAAAATCAATCAATCAAATCTAGTACTTTTATCTATTCTAAGGCAGTCTTTCAAAATTTCATTCATAAAAACCTTAATTTGACCGGAAACAAAACTAGCTGCTCTCCCAATAGTAACATCAAAAAGAGACTCCTCGTTTCTGAAAACCAATATTTTAATAGTCAAACAATATTTTGGTAGAGATTATTTGGTACTACTAGTCTTTTTAAATCATATAATTTTAACAATACCAATATGACTTTTTTTCTTCTATTTTTATATTCTTTAAATCTAACTATTAATGAATCATATAATAAATTATCTCAATGAGATGAATATAATAAATTATTTCACATGCAAACCCAAAAATATGTATTTGAAGCTTTTTAAACCTAATTTTAATAGATAAGCTCAAGTTCTTCAAATTCATAATTTTTTAATTTTATAGAAAATAATATATTTCAAACCATTTGGTTCTCATACCACTACGTGAAAATTTTTATGCATGAAAACATTGTTAGATTACCAATTTGGTACCACTTTCAAGGTACCTATTATAGAAAACTTTTAAAACAATACAAGTTTACAATAGTAATATACCTAAAAAATACTTAAGTGATTGAAATATAGGGGAACTGAGGTCTAACTGAGGTCTGCATGTGTGTTTATTGTTTCAAAATGCCTCATTAATTTTGGGTGTTCAGGTTTTTTTGCCACGTATCTGCATAAATTCCACCTTTGAGTGGGGTTTGGTCCTTTTTAGTGGATGTTACTCATACGAAAGATTCAATTGCTACTGGAACTATCGAAGCACAAAATGGTGGTTGAGAAACATCCTCGCAGGATGGTAGTGAAAGTGTACCATGAGGTAATGACTCGCTCCCTAATGTTATCAATCATAATGTCGAGTTTAGCAAAGCCTGTGAGTGGTATGAGAACACCCATTTAGTGGGCTATTTCCTTGGAAATATTTCTAGTAAATCCTTGATTCGTCACTAGGTCCAGTAAGTTTGGAAACCCTATGGTATTCAATGTGTTAATGTGTAGAACCTCACCAAGGGTTTCTTATTTTTTCATTTTTTTGAAGCGAAGCATACTAAGGAAGTGCTTAATAGAGGACCCTGGTCTATCCTTGGCTCCTTGTTAGTCCTGCAACAATATTACCATACCTTCTCCATTTCCAAGGAGCCTCACTAAAAGTCCTGATTTAGGTTGAGTTTCCTGGTCTCCCTATTTCGTGTTGACCTTTTTTGAAAACCCTAGCCGCTCCTTTGGGGAAATTTGTTTTCTTGGAATCTGATAAGTTTTTTATCCTCATCCTACCAAGTGATTTTACATGAAAGTCGACCTTTCCAAGGATTTTATTGAACATATTGATATCACATTGGATGGGAAAACCCATTGATAATGTTTTGTGTATATCAACTTACCCAATCTTCTCATAAAATCAGAGATTACCCACTTATGATCGGTGAGCTCAGAACCATATTTTGGCACCTCCTCATCCTACCACCACATCGATGGCATAGCCTAAAAGGGTTAATATGGGAGAAGAGTGGTTTATTGTATCCCATAATCAATAAAATAAGAACCCTAAGAATCATGTACGACATACAATAGCTAGTTCTTCAGCTATGACTCAAGGTCATCAAGAACCCATGGTCATTCAACAACCTCAACCTAATCCCATAGCATGGACTAGGCCTTCCTTTACTGATGTAGTTTTAGTTAAATATGCTCCCTCAACTCCCTAGAATTCTTCCTCTCCAGAAGGCGCAGGTCCATAAAGCTCTCTGACTTACAAGGTATGTTGCTCATGCAGCTCTCCTCATGAAAGGGAGGAGTATAATGTTGATAAGAGGTACCAGATAGATGATGTATGTTGGTAGTTCACTGAGGAGTATAATGTTGATAAGAGACACTAGACAAATGATGTGCATCAATAGTTAACTAAGGCTCAGGGCCACCTATAATGCTTCACTACAAATACATTTGGGGCTCTTGGGAAGCTTGGGGACTCTAAGGTTGTTGAGGTTAGTATACGCCTCAATCGGTATTAATAATTTTTCTCTCATGGAATGTAAGAGGACTTATGGACCCAATTCAAAAATACTTGGTCCATGATGAGCTGACTAAGGTCTCTCACACGTTTGGTAATCTTGACTTTATTTTTCTACAAGAAGTTAATTTTATTTATTTTAATTTAGATTATACCTATAATTTTTTGTGGCCGCGTGGTTGCTTTCATGCAACCCATCATACTCATGGTAAGGGAGGAGTTTTTACTTTTGTCTCTTCCAAGTGGATGAGAAATGTGGTTTCTTGAGGGGTGGACCCCTCAAATCAAGTTGTTTGGACTCTATTTGAGTTTCAAGGTCAACCTTATGGAATAATTAATATGTATGCATCTAATGATGCTTTTGATTGGTGTAGTTTGTGGTGGTGGCTATATTTTTCTCTACTGCATATTTTCTTGGTGCTTTGTGGTGACTTTAACATGATTGAGAAACCCCAATATAAGGTTAGGAACATGGCAATGTGATGGAATATCAGGGAAAGAGAAGAATGGTTTTTTATGAAGAATAAATTAGGGTTGTTAGATACTAATTACTATTTCTCTCAGTCTAACTTCCCTGAGAATGTTTGGTTCACCTGGTCTAATTTCCAAATAGGATGTTTGAGTTTTTAGCACCTAGATCGAGTAATGCTTATAGATTCCCACCATTTCTTATTTAACAAGATTTTTCTATACTACCCTTTCGTTCATGCCATTTCAGACACTACCCTCTATGATCACTCCCTGATTATTTTTGACATTGCCACCTGAGCCTCTCCTCAAAGATTTCAATCATAATTTTACTTGAATGTTTCCTTTCTTCAAAATGGTGCTATGAGGGTTCCTATTACCTGATGCTAGAATCTTCTCCCAAGACCCTCTAGCTTGTTTGGCTAGATTGTTTGGTGGAATAAGGCCATTCAGTGTACAACTTCAATGCTTTGATCTCTTAGGGTTGAATTTGCAAAGCGTAGGAGGGTTACAAATTCTACCCTCAAAAGAGAATTATCAGAGGCCTCTATGAGACTTGAGTCTTCCCCATTCAACCAATATTTGCAATATCATGTTGCTATCATTCATCATGATCTAAAGAAAGCATAGCTTGATGAGGCCATAGGCGCCTAGCTTTGTGCCATAATGCATTGGTTCAATATTGGGGACACAATTTCTAAATAATTCTTCAAATGGTTACGTCCCTCTTCATTGGTTTTGTAATTTCAATCTCTTCAAATCGATGGGGGTAGACTCAATCAGCTTCCTGATATAATAGCTACCTTTTTCTACAATTATAAAAAAAAATTGCTTCTCAACCACTCACCCTCACCCGGAAGCAGGTCTTGGTTGAGTGTTGTGCATTGGTGCCACAAAAACTCTCTTTCGAGAAAAAAACCAGTTGTGAAGCCACTCTATCTATTTAAAACCTTACTCAGGATCTCTCTCAAATGAATAATGATAAGGCCCCTGCGTTGTATGGATTCCCATATGAATTCTTTAAATAATTTTAGGATTTCATTGGCCCAGAGTTGCTTAAGGTCTATAGAGAAGCAATTATCATAGGTTCCTTGGGTTCTTTAATAAATAAAGGCAATATTCGATTCATACCCAAGGCTGGGGACACTAAAATTATTACCAATTGGAGGTCAATCACTCTTTTTAATTTCATCTCTAAGATCATTGCCAAAGATCTATATTTAAATTTATGCCCCATTCTACCATTAATTATCAGGCTTGAACAAACTAGGTTTTTTCAAGGCCCATATATCTTGGATAATGTCCTGGTAGTACGGAAAGGTATGGAATGGCCTAGACAGTCTCAGTAGGATGCTTTATTCATAAAAAATAATTTTTAAAAATCTTATGATAAAATTGAGTGGAATTTTATTCTTACAATGTTACAAGCACTTGGATTTGGTCCGAACTTTGTTAAATTTATCAGTAGCTCTTCCATGATGCTTCAGTGGTGCTCATTGTAAATAACACTCAGTATAATGTCTTGGGCCTTTTCCATTCGGTGAGACAAGGCTACCTACTTGCTCCTTCTCTGTTTATCTTGGATTCAGAAGCCTTTGGATATCTCCTGGCTACCCAAGTGTATCAGATAATAATTTGGAGAATTGCTCTTTCCAATTTACCACCTCAGTTGGTTAATGGGCACTTTGTTTATGATTCTTTCCTGACCATTAGGGAAGATTAGAAATCTATTTCCAATGCTTTGCATTACCTTGATATCTTTTGTGCAGCTTCAGGATCTAGCATTCAGTGGCATAAGAATGCCTCCTTTCGACAGTCTGCTAATCCTTGTCTAGATTGACTTTCTCAATATCCTTGGAAATGGATTCAATATGGAATTTTTTTTAAGTTTCTAGGCATTCCTTTTGATTTTTAGAGTACCTCTACTCAAATATATAATCATGTGCTCCAGATAGTTGAGAAGAAGTTTTCTTATTGGATTACTAAGAAAATATCCCTTGTAGGAAAATTCCAAGTTTGGTCCAAGATTTTGGCTATCACTCATGTGTATTTTTCTTCCTATTAGACTCCATCTCGGGCCTCTTACCAAAAGCTATAGAATTTATTGTGATATTTTCTTTAGGCTAGCTCTTCCTAGAAGAAGGTATTTCATAGAGTAGATTGGTAAATTTTTTGTCTTCCCAAGTCCTACTGTGGGATGGATCTATTTGACTATTAATTCCAAGGATTTGCTTTGTGTGCAACATGGGTTAGAGATATTGATAGCCCAAAATCCTAGAAGTTCCTAATTCAGCATTGTATTTCTACAAGCCTCATTTGGGTAAGAAATTTTTGCGGGGGATGTCTCTCCCCTCTATTGTTACAACCCCTATGTTTATTAAAATTCAAGGATCCTTTGTGATGCAGAGCATTTGGTGAGCTTGGGAGGCTCTTAAACCTTGGATTTGTTTTTTTGGTGATGGGTAAAAAAAGGGGCTTCCATAGCCTCTCTTAATGTGTGGTGTTCATCTGTCATTACTTACCAAGGCTCCCCTTTGGCCTCATTTCAATGGATTCATGCTTAATGTTTTTTCAAGAAGGGAATTGCTACCATCTCTGATTTCTTCTCTCCTCATACCAAATACTGGATTCCTTGGGATGTTTTAAGATTACTTCATAATTTATAACCAAAATATAAGACCACATATGATACTATGTTAGATAGCATTCCCTTCTCTTTTTGGCCAAAAATTACAAGGTATTTCCAAAAACATTGGTGGTTGGACTGGACCTGGCTGAAGAACATCCTGTTAATTTAGTACAAGGTCCATTTGGGATATTCTTGGATTTCTTCACACTTTCCCATGGTGGGTAAGTTGAATGAGCACTGGGACATAATATCTAGGTCTTCATAGTGGAAATTGTATTTTAACATGGTCTGGGCTTCTTATCTTGAGCCAAAGCTGACTTTTCTTGCTTGGAGTCTACTTTTTCAAGGTTTGCCTATGTGAAAACGACTAAAAACTTGGGCATGGCTAATCCAAAATATTTTTTTTGCAATGAAACTAAATATTGCACTCATGTTTTTCGATCGTGTTGTAAATCTCAAATGGCTTGGAAGTGACTGGAATATTTCTTTCGACCTTATATGACCACTTATTTTTCTTGGCACCATTCCCTGCTTGGCAATGCTCTTGATTTTTCTATTTGTCTTGTGCTTTTGTGGAATATTTTTAGAGTACATATTATTTTTTACTTATGGAAGACCATAAATAATATAGCTTTTTCTAGAGGCACAAATTCTAATTCCTTTTCTTTAGTTGATAAGTATCCTGTATTTTTTAACTCTTGGTTTTAGATACAAGTTCAAGTGGAAATAGTTCATATTGAAATTCAGTACCTGAGGACTCTCTTGGACCATTGGGCCAATGTGCCATGCACTATCATTCAGGTCCCCCAAATTTGATGTCATAATGTCATGTTGGATCTCATTCTCAATCTCTTCAGGGATGCAATGTATTGTTGTAGGCGGGGAGACACTGGTCTCAACCTCCATCGATCACCAAACATCGTTACTCTGATGTTGTTGGTAATTCATGGTTGGTGATTGGATGGGATGTTCATCCAAAAACTTCACACCAGGTTGTAGTTTGAGGAGATATGGTCATGGTGGCACCAGTTAATGCTCTAGGCTAGCACGGTGATGGCCAAACTCCTCACCCCCAAGATATAAATGCATAAGAGGTTAATGATGTTGCTGATATGGTTGGTACTGACACTGATGATAATTGATGGGATGCTATTGTTGCCACCTCTACCTAGCATCATGATGATAATGTAGATAATTTTGTCCCTCGCGATGTATGGAAATTATTTATGTTCTATGAATGCATGCTTTTCTTTGATTTTTGGCTAAGGGGATGATTTTAATTCCCTCTTTTTTGTGTTAGCCAGGTAAAGTATTTGTATTTTCTATTTGGTTTCTCCTAACCATATGCGGTTAGTGTGACTTTTGGGACCCTACTGGGGTGTGCGTATCCACCCACTTTTTGTATGATTAAGTTGTATTTTTAATAAATATAGCTTATTTCATTCAAAAAAAACTACTTAAGTAATAAAATAAATATTAATATTATAATGAAAATAATAAAAAATTCAACTATCATAGGGTCAATAATCCATATTCGTACAGTAATTTAATACTAAGAAAAAATGAAAATTGAGTTCAAGTATGTCATTCTATATGAGCTACACATGCAAAATATATTAAAATTATTGAACCCTTCAAATATGAATATCTCCTAAGTACAATAAAAAATGTGATACATTAAAATATGATATATCTACATGAGTAAATATTGACACAAACTAGTTGTACTATAGGAATTGGAAATTCATAACTTTAATGTATACTAGTATAAACCACACAATAGTAAAACTAATATGCATGTGTAACATCTTAAAAAAAAGGTGAACACTAAAAACTTACATTATCTAATATGTGAACATGATCATTGTATGCATAAAATTTTATGAATGTAATATTATAAGAGACACAAAATAAATATACATCATACACACATATACTTACTATACAAGGATAATAGTGTTAAATAAAGAAATTTACTTTTTAAAATATATTTTATGTTTTCCTTTGCTTTAAATTTTATGTGAATTTTTATTCAAAGGTTATTAATGTTTTATTAAAATCAATTTATTATATAAGTTTTTATAACATTATCATAACAATATCTTATCATGTTATTAAATTAATTAAAACTAATTTCTTTTTTTTAAGTTTTCATAAATTTAAATATAGGTGTACAAACTACATTTAATAGTATAAATATAGAACATATCCATTGATTAATGTAATTACCAAAAACATGTCATAAATGTAGTTTTAGAATTCATGTAATATTACCTAAATTTATAATGGGATATCCCATGAGAAGATGAGAGAAAAAGAGAAAGGGAGGCTATGAGGGTGTGTATGGGTTAACCTCTCTAGTAGGAGAGGTTTTTTCTTGCTATGGTGCCTTGGATCAAGAGCTATTTTGGGTGTGCCAATGGGCTTGGATCCAACAGGGATTGGAGTGGGCATGTCTTTCTTTATTTTAGCATTTCTTGGAAAGGTTATTTTGGTTCTCCCATACATGGATCCCATCATGTGAAGGGGAAATGTTTTCTATGCAAATTTTAAAAATTTGGGATATCAAAAAAGTGAATCAAATCACCAATAATAGGAGGCCAAAAGGTATACAATATCGGTGCTATAAAATTTCATTCTTTGAACGTTCCCATTAGCTTATTATAAAGTTTTTAAAAGCATCACATTTTATTTTTTAAAAGTAGAAAAAATAAGGCTTAAAAGTTGAATAAGATTGAATCATTGATATCTTAGAACCTACAAAATACTATAGGAAACATTGATTTAAAAGTTAGTTTGAAAGGGAGTCATAAGAAGAAAGGAAGATCATATATATAAGTGCAAAATCTATTGAATTAAATAAGGCCAAATAAATTCTCAAAAATAATAGGCTTAAGGTTTCTAAAGACACCAAGTAAGGCACTATAGATTGAATAATATAGTGGTGATAAGTAGCCACTAACGAAGTGGCAAAACCATCATATTGAAGGAGATAGTCATTTTCACCATTTGGCCAATTGAGGAGCATTGAAAACCACCATCAAGTTTTGGTCAAGAATAAACACCAAAGGAGTGGTAGAACCACTTAAAAAAAGTGGAACCATCACATTAATAAGGGTAAACACCAAGTTAAGAAGTTAAAACACCTTACAATCCAAGGAGGATGAGTGTCATTTTAGTCATCCATCGAAGGAGCCACTAGAAGCTCCATGTTGAGCCATTGAATCATTGTCTATGTATGTAGGAGAGTGTGCAAGCAAAGAGACTTCAATATGAATTTGAAAGGATGTGGAGAAGACAATATGGTCATTTGGAATCACAATAAGCAAAGGAGAAGCAAATTATAGCTTCCATAACCACCAACATACTAAAGAGAACATGCAAGATGCTACATGGTGAGGTAAAATAAATGCTCAGGTACTAGGGCATTATCTTGAAACAATTTTTAGGAGGTTGAGTGCAATATTAAGCATTATAAAATAACAAACATTGCAAATAAGGAGAACAACTATTTGAAAAGGCCATTTAAAATATTATTGTAACTTAGCACGTCAAAGGAGAAATGCCAAGGATTATTGGTAGGTGAAAATACCTTACTAATAGCATGAAATACATTAGAGGATGTCATTGTAGACATCCAAAAGTTGCACATGCTCATCCCTATATATTTTTATATATACATAGATACTTATATGCTCGCATAGGCCATCATAGGCCACAACAGTCATCTATAGGCTATGTTAGTCACTCGTAGACTTCGAAGCTACAAAAACTAGGTAAAACATACCCAAAACACCTTCTACCCACTATGAGGAAATCTTCTATCTCCCTAAATATACTTAAGCCCTTCCCTACATCTAATTAGGACCCCATGGGACCATTCCCCACTAAAAATATTAATTAGAATAATCAAGATTCTAATTCACAATGACTTTCACTAAACATGCACTTTATCATTAATAAAAGGTTAATTAGGGTTAATAGTATAATTATACCTAAGAACATCCTCACATATGTGTGCACCATGAATTGGTTAGGATATTTCTACAAAACCTAACTAAACCCCAACCTAACCTAGGATTTAGCTAACCTTGGATAACCCTAACTCTTCCTCACACATGTGAGGATGAGATATTATTTTAGGGCATGTGGGCTTGACACCTCCCCAAAAACCTAACCTAACCTTGATAGGGATTGAATCTATGTTTTGGTTCATCTAACCATCCCCCTTGAACTTATCCTTTTCTATAAATAGAGGGTTCCCCCCTTCATTTTAACCCTCTCTCCCCTTCTTGTCAACTTACCAAAACTTTGTATAAATGGTACCAGAATTGCATATGATGACTTTACACCATGCAAATAGCTAAATATCACTCCTGGAGCCCATCAGGATAGAGTATATCCAATAGATTTCACTTAGAGATCAATTCACCTCCCACCCTATGAATCCAAGTTTAGATTTGTAGGCCTCTTTGTGTATTGACCATACAAGTAGTCAACATTAGTAAATTTAGTAGGTATCCTTTATTTATAATTTCTATAGCATTTCATTCAATTTACAACAACTTTCATAATTTTTTTCTTTATATTTGATTCAATTTATCTTTATAATCATTGTGCTTTACCAAGGTACACTCCCAAACGAGCTAACAATATTTTATAGGTCCCAAATAGGTGCAAAATACTACAATCTAGCAAACTATCAGTGGGCCACACACATAGAAGCCCACCTTCATTGAGGAATTCTGAAAGATATCATCAAGATGTTCCATGTTCATGGAGAAATTAGGGAGATTCATTTTGTAACATAAAAGCGTTCTTTCATTAATAAAAACTAGCATTCTAAGAAATTTATGTTTTGTATATGTTGTTTGATCAAATGATATATTTCATCATCTTCATTCTAGCATGCCTTGTGGGACCCTCACAAAAGATTCCATTAGACTATTTTTCTTATGAATATTATGCAATATCTAGTTTTATGTCCTGTTATAGGTACCCTCAAGGCAAACAAGATCTTCCTAAGTCCTGACAAGCACTTCAAACCAATAGAAAAGGAGTTTGAGGCTTCTAAACCTGATTCACCACCCAATATGCGAATCAAAATCCAATTCATAGGTCACCCTTAAATTTATATCATATTGCTTCAAAAAACCCTAAAATAGTAGAGCATTATAGCAAAAGCTTCCAAAAACCCATCTGACATCTCAATAGTTAGCTATTTCCCTTGGTATTTTTTGTTTATGTGTTTCTTTTGCATAGCAATTTTACATTCTAAATACGTTGTGCTATTTTATACGGTTGGTCCTTTTGAAAAAATAATTAGGTCTATCAGAATTTTTTATAATTCCTTCAATTTACTTCAGAGTTATTCGTTGTCATTTGATTTAGAAATGCATTCTTCTTTTCACTTTGTTACTTACAATCGTCAAACTAGTTCTTCATCTCTTTTCTAAATTTTGCAATTCATTCCTTTCCATTTTTTATTATATATTTTTTATAGGTATTTTCAATTCCTTTTCAAAACATGCATTTAGATCAGAATTTTTTATTGTCTCTTATTTTTCAAAAGCATTTCAATTTCATTTCTCAAAAATCACATTTAGATTAAGTTTTCAAAATCCATTTTTTGTCAAAAAAATTCCAATTCCTTTTTGCTAAATCAATTTCAAAATCTTTCATGTTTTTTATCTTAGGCTTTCAATTCATTTTCGCATCCTTTAGAATACGAGTCAAATTTCTTTGTGCATAATCAATTTTAAATCTTCATTTCCAATTATTTTTTGCTAAATCAATTTCAAATATCTTTCATGTTTTGTAGATTAGGGTTTCAATTCCTTTTCTCATCCTTTAGCATAAGAGTCAAATTTCTTTATGCATAGTAAATTTCAAATATATTTTCACAAATCATTTCCAATTCATTTTTGCTAAATCAATTTCAAATCTCTTTCATGTTTTTTAGATTAGGGTTATAATTCCTTTTTGCCCTTAACATATAATTTCAATTCCTTTTGCACATCAATTTCAAATCTCTTTTCGCAAATCATTTCCAATTCCTTTTCACTAAATCAATTTCAAATGTCTTTCATGTTTTAGATTAAGGTTTCAATTCCTTTTCGCATCTTCTAACATAGGATTTAAAATTTCTTTTTTGTACAATCAATCTCACATTTCTTTCATGTTTTAAAATTAAGATTCAAAAATCCCTTTTATCATATGCTTTACTTTACTTGCCTAAATACTTCATAGAATAGATCCTTATTTCATTTCTAAAAATGTACATAGGACTAGTTTGCATTTTAAAAATACATATAAATATAGTTTCATTTTTAAAATGCATCTAGGCCTAGCTTTCATTTCTAAAAGGGCATCTAGATAGTCGTATTTTCTTTCCCCCAGCGGTAATAAACACACCTACACACACTCATGTGGTATACACAGTGTTGATATTGGAATTCATCACTAATCCATTACTCAATACTGGTGATGTTGGATTTCATCTCCTTCCATCAACTCACCCCATAGACACCTTAGTAGATCCTAGGAGTTATTTTAGGACTTCATCACCAAAAAATCCCCTACTCTTGATATTGGTTTTATGAAATTCATCATCGAAAGGGACATTCCGAGTAGGATAGGATTAGATGCCTTCATTCACAAGGCTCACATAATTAGTAAACAATATAACTATTATACTTGACTAAGCTCACCTGAGAGTGAAGCAAACACTCAGCTTGGCTAGTAGCAAGTCTTAGACAGTACCACCTCTTCTTGTGAGATGATATTAGACTCATTAGCATATTTTGAGTTTCCTCCCATTTGGATATAATTTTACTATGTTTTCCATACAAGTCTACACTTAGCTCTTGATACATCATTCTATTTTGTGCGTCCTTGGGTGTTGCAAGAGGTTTCATACCTATGACATTCTTGTTTTATCTAGAAGTTCACAACACTTCCCATTTTATTTTGTAGAAGTAAGTTTCAACATCAAAAAACATAAGACAAACAAATATTTTACTTTCTACATTTAGAACTGACTCTAGTTAAATATTGTTTGCATTCTCACAAAATCTAGTTTCAACACATCCACTAATTAGCAACACATCTATTGGTTATCCACAGTGTGTCACCTCTAGTTTTTCTATCAGATTCACAATTTGAGCCCAATTCGCATGTCAACCTGTGAACTAGATCTCAATTCACATAGTGACCTGTGAATCTTGTTTCTAGGAACATAAACTACTCTAATTTCATAGGGCTACTCAAAAGTTAAACATAGATCCAGAACCTCATATTTCTATTTTTGAATAGTTTTGAGCATAAATTCACCACACATGACATCATGTATGTCATAACAAGTAGTCAAGCATACCTCAAGGAGGAGGTATTTTTTTCCATCACCAGTCGATCTATTTCTTCCCATACCTTGATAAAATAATTTGAAACACTCATAATATATCTCCCCATATATTAATTTTTACTTCCCGCACACACTATATCTCAGAATGAGATTCCTTCTTCATCGGGTGAAGATAATCTACTTCTTCCCCATTCACCTTCAGCTAATCCACCTTCCATGTTCTATGATCACATCATCTACATCACTCTGGGACATTCACTTCCTCTCTTTAGTATTGATACGGAGACCAATCCTACCTCATATACCTTTGTGCATCCTTTCTTCTAGATTTTATGTCAATCACTATTCAAGAATGATTCTTCCTTGCACAATCACACTTACCTTGAGGTCACCTCATTTACCCCTATTTTAGGGATGATTTTAGACCCTTCATCTCCACCTTGATCATGCAGGCACCCTCATCATAGACCCATCCAATTCACCCTCCTTTAGAACCATTGTACGATCCCTTCACATCATCATATCAGGATGCTTGTCAAGTGTTGCAACGATCATCCTTTCAAAAAATCTCATTTGCATCCTTTGATGCTACATCATAATCACCTTCTCACCCATAATAATTATCTTACCAACTACATCAACAAACCTCATCTCCCTTTTTTAGTGAGACCATTTTCACCACATCGTCTCCTTAGGATCCCATCATGGAAGTCCATGATCCTTCTTCCTCATTACCTCCACCTACATTTCACTTGCTTCAAATGTATGGTGTGCCACCCTCTATTCTAATTCCATATTCATTTGCTCATATATTTTGCATCCCTCCACCACCTATATTTTGAGCTCCAGCTCATGGTTTCTTTCCCACAAATTATTCATGACCCATGCCTTATCCTACCAATCCTCCAGGCTATCGTATGTTACCTAGCTTCTCCACTCATAGTGCTTCTATCCAGATACAGGTGCTATTTTTTGACACCTCATCTCGCCCATCAATGGCACAACTCATCCAAACATGACTTCCTCCACCGTAGTATGCTAAACCTACATTCTTCACAAAATTCCCTTTATGGTTTTCATCTCCTATGATCCAACCACTACAGTGGATTCCACTCCAATAGATCCTAATTTAGCAATCACAAAATCTGTAACAAAAATATTACTACCCTAAAAATATGTCTACTCTACCATAGGGTATCCCCTCAACTTCAACTTCCTATGCTATCAAACAACCTCACATACAAGCACCATTGCAATATGTCCCTCCCCACACTGGTATTAACAACAACTCCAATACCCCCATATTCTTAGGCTCCATATACCCCCATACAATCCTACACACCTTTAGCACCCAAGATTCAACTTCTACATGATGAATTTAAAATGCTTAACCTCCATACAATCGATTATAGGCCATAAAATCCCACATATGATGAGATCTATAATGAGTAAGTGCACCCATAAATTCCTATTCCTCCCTACCCTTATCACTTTGAGATACTGAAATTCAATAAATACAAATGTCAAGAGGATCCTCATGAACATATCAAAAATTATCACTCAGCTTGCTATCAACTTCATAGTAACAACCCCCTTATGTTATGTACCTTCTCCCTCTCACTTATGGGAGAAGCCTTAGATGGGTACAACATGCTCCCATACCACAAATTGTACACCTTAAAGCAATTGGCCAACTCATTATTGGAACACTTTTCCATTAACATCAAGAAGAAAACTAACTTCTTAGATGTCTACACCCTATGCCAGGTATACAATGAGCAAATTACAAATTTTTCCTAATGGATATCAGTTATACATGACCTTGCTCATAGCCTCCCATCCTCTGAGTTAGTTAAACTCTTATCAAAAAAATTTCACAAGTATTTTTCTACCTCCCTACAGCTTCATAAAATCCATACCTTTGAGGAAGCCATCACTTAGACCATGGTCTTTGAGGACATCAAAATTCAGTCGAGCAAGATCAAACTCAGACAAAAACCTTCATATAATTCTAACTTTTGCTTCAACAAAAATATGCCAAATAAATCCTATACTAGACCACCACAAACCAATCCTATACTTTCATAGTCTAATCTAACCTTGCTATCTGAGCCCTTGCTAGCTCTATTTCAACTATTGTATGGTGCATGCCATATTACCTTACCCTACATTCAACCTGATCTCAATCAATCCAAACCATTAGGATACATCGATCAGACCTTTTTATCATACCGTCGACAACATGGCCATGATATAGAGTCTTATCGTTCCTTCTGTGATCTTGTTTAGGACCTCATTGACCAGGGTACCATTCAGGTCTGAAACCCCTTCACTCAAAAATAAAAACTTGGGAATATATCAAAATCCTCTACCTGACCATCGAGGGACTAACTCTCAAGGAACCCAATCCAATCCCCAAGTAAAACCCATATAGGTTAAAAATACTCAATGTGATCCACCCTCATGTGGTATTATTGTCATTATCAACCTTACCACTAGAGCCCAATGTTATCTACCCTAATAGGATACACCAGTAGTTTCTCCTCTACCACCCTTAACTTCTCCATAGCCTTCTGCTGCAATGTAAACCTCACCATATTTACCATAAAATATCATCACTATTTGTGGTAGCCTTACACACCAGTTACACAATTCCCTAGCCAAGCTATCGATATTCTATATTTTACAACAATCTCAACCCCACCATGAGACGTTGAATGGTATCCTTTGATCCATTGACATCAAAATGCATGACATAAATGCATTTGTTAAATTCATGGGAAACATACCTCGTTGCCTCTAACCCTCCATCAACTTTGATGACCACTACTTCACATACAATAAACTATCAACAACATCACCTACAAGTGGATGCTTGTCAATACTGGCTTATCCATAAATATTATTTATATGGCTACCCTACATCATTTTCACATTCCATGCACTCACGTTGCCACACCATCACTTAATCTTAGAGAATTTTATGGTTCCATGTGACCCATAGTAGGATATATTATCATACCTATTTTCATCAGTTTATGAACCATATCCATCCCATTTCATGTTGTTTAGGGTGATATGCAGTACACTATATTTCTTGAATGCCCATGGATCAAAGACATGTAGTGTGTTCCATCTACTTACATCACTATCTTAAATATGTCTATGATGACCTAGTCCATTGTGTTCCTACTGATAGGGATCCCTTTAAATTTTGCAACATCTCATACCTCCCACCAAGACCATCATCATCCTCCACTCACATCCTTCTCATTCCTTCTTATCAATCATTTGGAGCACCTACAACTCCCTCAATACTAATCTTACCACCATAAAAATCACCACCTAGTGTGACAATTTTCTCTACTACCATCCCTTTCTCACCATCTTCCTCATGGCCTCCCCATCCTTCTCAGTCATCCTTCAAAAATCCCTTTCATGTGCCTCCATATTTTTCACCACCATAATAAACACCTCCTATCCCTTCTCATCCATATTCCTCTACCAACCTCCTCTTCTTCCCACTCCTCAAACACCCCTACTCCATTTTTTTTCATGACCATGATCTTTCACATCTTATCATAGCCTGAAACCTACACCTCATCCAGTGGCCACACAGTTCCCACATACAAACCACCCAATTTTGTCTACCATAGTTGAATGTCATAATTAGGAGTAGCGATATCCCCACTTAGATGCTAAATTACTCCATTTTTATCATCTCATAATTCATGATTACCATTTGGCATCGTCCTCTTTGGATTCCTGTTCACCACCTCGATCTTCAACACATACCACACCTTGAGTGTCAATCTTCATGAAAATCTTTAGATCCAATGACTACAATATTTGGCACACTCATGTGTGACCTATGACAATCCAATCCACATGGGATTTCAGCCATCCCTCAGCCTCCATTTTAACCATCAGTACCATTGTGTGACTATGTCCTCCTGATAATTATACCAAATTTATTTTTTGCGGCCTTGACTCCTTGCTCTCGGTCGCTATACCTCCACCACCACAATTCCATTTATGTGGTACTCTAGACCACATGTCAAACCCCCAATTTTCCCTACATTACCTTAAACATTTCCACTATTATGGATTTGGGCTAGGATACTATGAACAAGGGTTACAAACACTTATCAAGCCCCATGTTCAATTGGCAATAGATAAATATGGTCTAGGCTATCATCCCTCTATCGTACACACACTTGAGGATGAGCTTAAAGACCTTTCTTTGCATCCCCCACCAATACCTATGCACACACTAGAAGACTACATTAACATGGACATCCTGGATGAGAACCTATCTCCCCATTCTACCATTATCATTCCATGCAATTTCTTCCAAGACATGTCCCTTAATGACACAAATTTTACTTATTGTATCGACGTGCTAGTTGATCAACTTTCTACCCTATCTATCATGCCTCCTCATACAAAGCAGCCCATTTCACCTATATATCCATCGTCTACACATTTGGCTATACCAACACCCACGTCCTAAAAACTTCATTGATTCTTAATATGACCCTTGCATGTTGTGAGAACACACCCAACCCTAATTTCATTAATTTCACCCACATTTCACCAACACCTTTATCGCAAGATTTTTTGCTATCACCTTCCATCTTACACACTACGAACGCTCCATATTCATCTACCCCACTTCACAATTGGTGGGTTAATCATATTGAATTTTACGTAGATAATAAATTTGATTTACCTAAGGCCATCTATGACTTCCATATTATTCCCATCCTAGATCAGCTCTATGATGGTTCTCACATGATTGTGGAAGAAACAATTGATGTCGATATTGGTGACAAACCCACCAATACATATATTATCAAGCTCATCGCTAGCCTCTCACCAGAACATCACACCTTGTTTACCACATTCCTAAAGGAATATATCAGAGTCTTCACCTGGTCCTATAAGGATATGCATGGACTCAATCCTTACCTAATAGTACATAACCTCACTCTCAATAAAGATGCCAAACCTGTCAGGAATAAATTATGATGCATGCATCCTACAGTTGCATTACAAGTAAAATCTATGTTGCAAGTGTGAAAAGGGTTTAGGCCCAGAAATATCTAGATATTTCTAGGCCCAAGTGTGAACACATCAAGAATTTTTCAACAAGGTGTTTGTCGGCATAATTTTTTGGTCTTTCAAAATTCCCTCACCCACATTCTCACCTATATTCTCTCATCTCCTTCCTTCCTATTTCTTCACTACCTTCCTTGATTCCTCCTCATCCCTTATTCCTCCTCATCTCCCCTCACCGACATTACACAATGCCTCCTTCCTTATCTCTCCACCTCCTCTTCCTCCATAATTCCCTACTCCCTATAAATACTAAGAACTACGTGAGGTTTGTAATGAAATTTTTGGATTTTAATAAATATTAATTTTTATATTATATCCCGATTTGGCTCACTGGTATCAGAGCCAGTGTGCGTAGGGGTCGAGGAGCTCCATGAGGGCATGAAAACCAAGGTCTGAGGTGGTGAGCTGAGAGCTGGGTATAAACTTCGAGGTAGATCTGAGGGCATGGATCCCGAGGCTGTCACAAGGAGCTAAGCTGGTGTGGACGCTAACTTGTGGTATGTAGTTTGAGCATTGACGTAAGAGGTAGAGAGCATGACACGTGGCACTAAGATGACATTGAGCTAGCATCCATATGTGTGGATGTGGCATAGAGGTGTGATGTGGCACTGAGGAAGTAGAGGTGACATGTGGCATTGTGGAAGTGGTCGAACATAGCAAAAGCAAGGTGACACGATTGCCCGAAGGCAATCATTTAAAAAAAAAATTTCTTGCATTTATAAACCATCTGCTTTTCAATACCTCATCGCATGTGGGATAATAGTCCTTGTTTTTTTTAAAAACAAAATCTCGAAGCATGTTTTGGATTTGATTTGTCTCCTTTACTACCCGTTGGACGACGTAGCATGGTCGACAAAAGATCTTTGACGTAAACAAGAGGTCCCAAGTTCGAAACCCATCGGGGACGTGGCGAAAAGTTTTTATTTTATTTTATTAAAATATCTTCAATTGCAACATAAATAAAGGTTCAGGTGTTGTTTGTTCCAAAGAGGCCACGTGGTGTAGCGGTGAGGTCATCCTTCTTGGTAGCATGGGATCGAGTGTTCGATCCTCCTCCACAAAAAAAAACAAAAGGTTTTTTTTTTAAGGTTTTTTATTAAGTTTTTCATTTAATTTTTATTAAAAGCCTTTTATTAATGTTTAATTTAATTTAATAATTAAATTTTTGCTTTTTAAATTATTTAAAAATAGTTTTTATAATTTTTTAAAGCATAATTTATTATTAAATTAAAGTTTGTTTTAAAAAAGGATTTATAAAAATTTAATTGAAAACTTTAGAGACTTTGTGGCAAATTGTAAATATCTCAAGGGGATTGAAAATCTTGATTTTTTGAAAAATTTAAAAGGGCAATATTTGTAAAAAGGGGTAACATAAAAGTGACGGGAAGCCTTCCGGAGCGTTCGTTTAGCACTACAAAAAAAATTTGGACTCCCCGTATCGTGACGGGGGTGGCGCTGCCCCTTGGAACCCCGTTCAAGGCTAAAAATTTTGTGTAATAGCCTCAACAATTGTAAAAGAGAAAAAATTGTAACCTTAGAAGCTCTAACGAATTTTTCTTTTTGCCTTGATGAGTAGATGATTAGATCTACTGGATGTTACCATACTTTGTGCTCTCTATTGAGGAGATAATCTGTTGAGTCTTTTTATGAGAGGGTCTGGCGAGACGGAATACAAACTGTATTAAGTCAACTACAAAATTTAGTGATAGCTCTCAAGAGGAAGCCCAACTATGGATATGAGGCTGACTTAGAGTACGATATTTTGGGACAACGAGTGGAGGAGTCTGATTTAGTGGAATTTGAACCTAAGCAACAATCCAGTGAGAGCTATTCCCCATGCTCTCTAGAGCTTAAGCCAGCAGATCCTGATCCAACGAAACTTGAGCTAGCAGAGGCTGAGCCAGCATAAGCCGAGCCTGTGGTAGCTCCTAAAATTATTGTCATCAGTGACGATAAGGATTCCATTGCAAAAACTTTTTGGCCTCAAGTACTGGGTAATACACAAGAAGAAGAATAAGAAAAACTTAGTGAGAGAGTTAACAAATCTAGATTTGATTCAAACTAGTAATTATTTTGTACTTCCTATTTTTAGTAAAATCAAATTTTTCTTTTAAGTAGTAGAAATGGATTCAAATTCAAATCTCCCAATTCTTGAATTTAATGGTAGTGATTATGAATACTGGTCAATAAAAATGAAAACTATGTTGATTGGTAAAGGTTTATGGGAAATAGTTGAAGAGGGTTACACAAAACCTTCTCCTACTGACTGGTCTACCTTAAGTGTTGCCGATAGAAAATACAAGAAAGAAGCCCAAAAAAACAATTCCTTTCCCCTATATCATTTACAAGAAGCCTTAGATAAAAGCCTATTTCCTAGAATAGCATCCTGTATAACATCTCAAGATGCTTGGAAGCTTTAAAGGAAAGTTTTCAAGGGAGTGATCAAGTGAAGCAAGTCAGGCTTCAAACTTTGAAAAGAGATTTTGAAAATCTCAAAATGTAGGAGAATAAAAAAATAGGAGACTACTACATGTGATTCAAAGCCGTAGTAGATAAAATGGTCAATCTATGTGAATAAGTTAAACCAGAGGTTGTGGTGAAGAAAGTGTTGCGAACACTTATTCCTAAATGGAATCATGTAGCAATCATTATTGAAGAGTCAAAATATTTGACTACACTTTCCTTTGATGCACTAATTGGTTATCTAGATATTGCATGAATCTCCTTCCACTAGCCATGGAGGCAATGAAAAATCCTTCACTTCACAAGAAGGAAAAGGACAAGGTAGAATTCAAGGTAGAGGTCAACACAGAGGTAGAGGTAGGAATAGTCCATGAGGTGGAACTCCTAACAGAGAAGGATCTTAAAACATAGGTGGAGTCCAAAATAGAGGTGGACAACAGAACAGAGGAAAGCATCTAGGATGAGGAAAAGGAAGTGACAAGTCAAAACAATCTTGCTATAATTGTGCCAAACTTCACCACTTTGCTCGTGACTGCTGGTCAAAATATTCACAAGGGAGTAGCAGCCAAAGAAGTTAGTATGTCAATTTTGGAGAAGAGGAAGGGACCTCAAATATCTTTCTCTCATATGGAAAGTCAGATCAAAACCTGAATGATACATGGATCTTGGACACTGGGTGTTCAAATCATATGAGTGGCAAAGAAGAACTCTTTGCTACTCTAGATTCTTCCTACAAATCCAACATCAAATTGGGAGACGACAAGTCATTGGCAGTTGAAGGCATTGGAGCCATGGAGGTTCCAACAAAAGAGGGAATGAAACAAGTAAGTGATATCTATTAGACACCTCATCTCCAACACAATATTTTAAGTGTTGGTCAAATTTTAGAGAAGAACTATAAGTTGCTATTTGATTAGGATAAATGTACTATTTTTGATAAAAGTAATAGTGATAAGAGTCATTACTCAAGTACCAATGACAAGGAACAGGTTTTTTCCTTTAAATTTTGGCTAGCCAGAAGGAGATCAATTAGTAAATATTACTATTTCAAATCCAAGTGTGTTGTGGCACTTGAGATACAGTCATTTGAATTCATCCAGTTTGAAGTTGTTGACTTCTCAAGTGATGGTGACTGGACTTCCTAAAGTACAAGACAATAAGGAAGTCTGTGAAGGTTGTGCCTTGGGTAAGCACGCTAGAACTAAATTTCCTCATGGATAAGAATGGTGGGCTAGTTATCCACTACAACTAGTGCATTCAGACATCTGTGGTCTGATGCAGACCAAGAGCATTGGTAACAACTCTTACTTTCTTCTTTTCAATGATGATTTTTCAAGAATATGTTGGACATATTTTTTGAAGCATAAAGATGAAGCATTTGATTGATTTATAGATTTTAAAGCAAGAGTTGAAAATGAGAGTGGATATTCTGTTAAGTGTCTTAGATCAGATAAATGAGGAGAATACTCTAATGAATTTTTGAATTTTTTTAAGAAACATGAGTAAGCTTACCTCTCCTTCGTGAATAGTTCTAGCATAATTTATGGATGTCTTCCATCGCGTACTGGTAAACGTCTCCCCCGAAGATCATATTCAGTGCTTCAAGTGACTCATTGTTCAGTCCCCTCAAGAATATACTTTTAAGGGATTTATCCCCTAGATTTACATGAGGGGATCACTACAAATTAAAAGTAAATCTTTTCCATTACTCTTACAGGGATTTGTCCTCTTTTTGCATCATGCTGAGAACCTTTTCTCTGGAATCTCGTGCTCTACCAAAGTCTTGGCATTTCTCCAAAAATATCTTCTTCATCCCATCACATGTGGTGATATTTTTGTTCCCCAGACCGATGAACCACCATAGGGCTGAGTCATCTAATGTCGACGGGAAGAGTTTTAGCTTTTGGGCATCCGATTTTTAATTAACAAACCTACACAATACATAAAATTTAAATAAAAATAGGTTAGGGTCTTCGGTTGGGTATCCCCTGAAGGTAGGGATATGGGTAGGGGAAATATATTTCATTTTGGAGTCTCCTACCCCTTCCTCTATCGAGAAATTGAACCTATATGATACTTCCTTTTCTACCATTTTTTCAAGAAATATTTTCTCTAATGCGGCTTCTATAGTCTCCCGATCATTCAAAAATTTCTGATTTAGGGCCTTGAAGTCAGCTAGAGTTATAGCATGATCCTATAAAACTTTCCATAACAAGGCTTCCTTCGAGGGTGTCCTCTTAAACAATGAGTTTATAATAATTTATTCTTTCTCAGGTTGGTGAGATGAGGAGGCACTCTGCATGAAGTGAGGACTTTGACTCCAGTGGACTACTGTTGATGAGTTAGGAGAATCTAATTCAAACTCTAATTCTTCTGTCGACTCTGACTGATCCGGTAGGCTTTGTTTTATAAAATGACTTTTTGGTCCTATTTTTCTTGGTAGACTCATACAAGGTTAGGTCGAAGGGCTTAAGAGGTAATGTAATTACTCTAATAGTGACACTTCTCTGATAATGACACCAAAATATTGGGTGTCAAACACTGTTGAATTTATCCTATTTTTGTCACAAAAATTCTCATTTAATTTGTCAATCCAGGGAACTCATAAGCTTGTGAAGAATCATGACTGAGACTAGTCACACTACCACTTTGGATATTATCTATTCAACTATCATTGGGGGGTGTTTGTATAACATCAATAAAATCATCTACCTCAATAATATTAATTCATAAATAATAATGTAGATAAAATAAGCACACAAAATGAAAATGCTTCTTATAAATAAACACACCTCTAAAATAACTAAGCGTAAGCCTAATGCATAAACATACTACCATGCATAATGAAATTACGTAAATAACTAATACGAGAGTAATACTGGCTTGGAGTGTGCCCAAGCTCTAGGCAGATTCTGCCTGATGGTTCTCAAATGATGTGCTGCTAATGAACGTTCACAGTTTAGTATTGATGCAATGGAATATTACATATATCAAATGATTTTACAAAAGAATATCCCTTTCCACAAGAATGTCTATGTGTTTATATAATACATGCATAGAACTTCTTGTGGTTGTTTTATTACAATAATCATCTCGATTTAGCCTAAAATTAGATAGTTAAGTTACTGCAACCGATGAATAATAACAACTCTACATCATTTCTTGGTAATCGAAAAAATTCCATTGCATTATAGTTTGACTTTGTGAGTAGTTACATATTCATCCACTCTGGCTGGGACAACTCGTTCAACTATAGTTTCCCATAGATGACATGGAACGGTGGTCAACAGGGTCCTTCTCCAGCCATTTTTGTCAACATGTATAATTTGGGCTTCAGCCTTGGCAAGGCGCCTAACTCGGTAAGGCACCTACTTGAGTAAGGCACCTACCTCAATAAGGCACTTACTTGGGAAAGGCACCTACCTCAGTAAGGTGCCTAATTTAGTAAGGTGCCTACCTCAGTAATGCACCTACTTCAGTAAGGCACCTACCTCAGTAATGCACCTACTTCAGTAAGGTGCCTACCTCAGTAAGGCGCCTACCTCAATAAGGCACCTAACTTAGTAAGGAACATACTTTGATTTACCTTTATTTGATTTAAACCATGCCAGGTCCATGTAGGACCTTGACTAAGCAAAATACAATGAAATCAGGGAAAATATCTACACACAACACACTTCACACATGGATTAGATAATACACATGATTTTATTAAATACATACATAATACTTCATAAAAAATACAACTCATAATATAATTCCACACAAAAACCATTAGTTAATATACAAAAATATGAGCATTTCTAGTGCTCATCACTTTTTACCCTAAGCCATGAGATTACAAAGAAAACCAACTTTGTGTCTATCACCATCAACAAGGGCATGACATCAATGTGTGTTGTATATTTGAGACCATTTTTAGGATATTCTTTCCAAT
This sequence comes from Wollemia nobilis, assembly GCA_028583015.1. NCBI lineage: Eukaryota > Viridiplantae > Streptophyta > Pinopsida > Araucariales > Araucariaceae > Wollemia > Wollemia nobilis. The sequence goes on from JAQPPZ010002362.1 coordinate 1,162,066, forward strand.
GAACTTCTTTTACATCCTGAATAATCTCCCTTGCCTACTCAACTCCAGAACCCTCCATACCAGCTAGTACCTTGCTCCACCCCATAACATGATTAATTCACCTCCAAATATCGTTAATTTCAACAATTATCCTATCACACAAACTATAAAAATCCTAGCTACCTCATCACTTCACCCAGTCGCTTGTGCCCTGAGTCACGTCACTTCACGTAGTCTTAGTTTATTTTCTCTCTTCATGTTTTCTTCCATTTCATCTCCTCTCCTCCTTCCTCTTTAGCATTATTGAATGTTCATGCTTCGAGTGGCTAAATTCCTATGTTGATTCTCCTATCTTATTATACTTTTTATTTTTTGTTTCCTTAAATCATTTTTTCACTCCCTCTTATTTGTCACACTTCTTCACCTTTGTGTTCCCTTACATCTATTCTCACTCTTGACTTTCCTCGTTCATCATTATCACATGTATTCTCTTAGTTATACGTCTTTCTCCTATTTTGCTGCATCTTCCCAAATGTTGGTGAAACTATTATCGTGACTCTCTATTATTGTCATCTCCACCCCATACATCCATCTTCAAACATGGTTTTTAATTTCACCTAGTTACATTTCACATATTTCCTCTTGTAGATATTGTTCTTTCATACTATATCTCACACTACATTCATTGCATATATCAATATTTCTTGTATTATTTCATTCATGTTTGTATATTCCATATCTAGAAATGTGCCCTTAGCAGGAATAACATATGCACTTTTTAGCATTACCACTTGGATATTCACTCCCTTTCTTGGTATTATAGAGTACACGATGTCTTGTACTTTCTTGACCATTCACTAGTATAGTCAATCAAATGTAACCTCTAGCTGATAGGTTATTACACTCCTTATAGTTTCCTTTGATTTATTCAACTTATTTCAAGGACCACTCACACAAGTCACATTTTAAACAAATTTTGAGTCTAGGGAAGAGAACACCTTGCATAGATATTTCCATCTAGTTAACGGTTTCTCTTGCTCATCCTATAATTTACATGGTCAATATAAAACCTAGGGATAAAAAAGGGATACGCATAAGAAAACATTAGAAAAACAAGCAAAAAACAAAAGCAAATGCCCATACAAAAAAAAGAGCACAACAAAAAGACAAGCAATAACCGAGGGTAGAAAACAAAATAAAAATCCTCCAAGAAACACAATTTTTATGCTTCATCACATTTTGTCCTTAGGTTTAACATAACATCATGGGATGATTCCCAACGTCAGCTATAGGCCCTAAGTGCCTACCTACCAATGAAATAGTATTACAAGTGTTGATACATCTATCACATTAGTGACCTTATTTTTTATAGATCATTGTGCACTTTTGGATGATCTAGCTACTTTGGCTATGTTTACAATAGGTTAGTATACCTCCCTCAAAATGGATAAATGAATATCACTTATTTACACACACTGGTCCTTGATAGATTTTGACATATCCAGGTTAGTTATGAGTTATCTATAAATCTCGTTCAATTTTTCATGAGGTTTGTTTGCCACAAATATGATTGTTAAAATTATTGCATACACCCTATACTATCCTACATTCCTGAGATTACGAAACGGATCACATTCCCATCGATTATGCTATGATATGAGTGCTTCCTCTATGCATTTCAGCTTCCACATACATGCATAATTGCATATATATTACATGCATTTATTTACATCCCATCATGCATCATTACATCTACCTCACATGCATATACTTACATTACATTATGCATCATTACATCTATCTTAAATCATACATCATTGCACATAATCTACATTTACATTGCATCACTCTAAATTGTATCTATACCACAATGACATCATTCTTCTACATGCTACCACATGCACATATATTCATCTATCATACATTTACTTATCGATATTTTACATTACACAAACACAAAAAATCACATACACATTCAAATCAAACAACAACAACAACACACACACACACACACATATATATGAGTTGCAACAAAATAGGTATATATATATATATAATGATAAAAAATGCCATAAAACTATAAAATGAGAAAAATTCCACCACCCATCATCACATATTCCCATATGCTACAAAAACAAGACTTACCACCACAGTCTAATCTCAACCATACTAATCAAGAGGAGTCTCCCCACTCCTCTCATGATCCGCATTCTCCTGCTCTGCCCCACATGTTACTGTCACACCAATCGACTCATCTACTATCCCTGATGTTTGTGTCACTACAACCACTACTACTTTACCCAACTCTAGGATAACACATCCTATCTATGATACTATGGGCACCTCAATCTATGTACCCCTCTATACTATTCATGTTATGCTTAAATGACTCTATTGAGAATGCATCTGTGCTTACAATCATGATATCAACCTCGATCATGACCTACCATAATCTAGAAGTGGGATCCCATGCATATTCAAGATAATCTCACACTCATGTCGCATCACTGGCTCATCCATAATTAGCTCAACAACATCCTCACTACCCTTCTACAACTACTCTATCTCTACTCTCAAATTAGACACATCAAAAATAACCTGCTCCATGGCTTTCGCTCACTTAGCCTCATAATGTGCCTGACATTGTTACACTATCTTTGCACATAGCTCGATTATCTCCACCAAATGAGCCAATCACTTAGCATCACTAGTTGTTATCACATGTTGCATCCTATGCACCTCTACCTTCAATTTATTCCCTGCCTCCATAGTTTCTTTTGTTAGACAATGCAAAATCTCTACCAATTTTGCATACCTCATCTCCACCACTTCGAGCTACCCACACAACTTTGTGCACTAAAGCTCTAACACCCTCTTCTATATCACACGAGCCTACTATGCTACCCCTAATATCTCTATAAAATATCTCTACTTAGCATAAATTTCCATCTCCACAACTATCAATCTATCCTCCAAATCATGGTGCTCTCCTCTCCATGTCCCCAAGTCAACCATCCAACCTATTTCACTCTCATGAAGTTGCATATCCAACTATTGTACCCTCTCCTACAATATTAGTAGCTCCTCATCAACATCCCTCCTCTCATGTTCCTAAAAGGGTATGTCTCCCATATATCCCATGTAACTCAAACATCCTATATCAATCATATTATCAACACCCATGCCAACCTTGACATCCTCACTCACCTCATTCATGCTCACTATCTCCCCCATAGGTGGCACCATATCTCTCACCAGTGCCTCTGCAAACCTCTCCATAGATGCACTAGACTCACCATCTAGTTGTTGCCTCAAACGGTGAATATGCACCTTCGCATCATCTATCACTCCTCCTTGTGGCCTAGACTTGGTAACTCTTGATACCCACTCCTCTAGCATAGGCACACCACTACTTGGCTATACCCACTGATCAATCACTCCATTACCTACCTACCAATTCTAAGTTGCTTACTAGATATCATACTCTGGTGTTGTGCCTGCATCATCCACATCTAAAATAATCATTGATAGACCCTTCTCACCAATCCAAGAAAGTTCTATAGGAAAACTCCTCTATCACCCCATCACCTATAAATCATGAGAGTCACCTTTGGAATACCTTTGTGCAACCCAAACTACCGCATCACCCTACTAAAATAGAAGAATTATTCTTGGAAGGTATACCACCCCACTACCAATCAACCTCTATGAATAGTTCCTAAATGCTCCTAATCCTTCTCACATACCACCCTACCCCTCCAAGGAAGGACTTCATTGGATATCCTTAGGCTCCAACTCCTCAAACTTCATCCTCCCAAAAAAAAATCACCCTCATGTGGCCTCTTCATCCCCTTCTCCTCATATGTTCACCATCTCAATACATATGGCAAGTGAGTCTTTTCCTCCACATGAACATGATATGAAAATAATGTTGGTCACTCTATCACTGTTTGTTTTTATGCCCACACCTATAGCAAAGGATTCCAACCCAATTATTTTTACCCCATGCACACCATGTCATATAACTCCCTATAAACATGCACTAAAAATGTAGGTTCCCCTGTAAATACAATATCATGCTCTACCATGTCACATGCCACATCAAGTATGTTCTAGGAAAATAACACCCAGAAAGTATATGGTAGCACATATGCCAAAATCATGAGCATCGTCGCATACTAGTGATTAGACAACATTAGCCTGATACCACAAATACTCATAATCTATATTTTTAGTATCTACTTGCCTACATCATGCACCAAATGCATGCTCTAGCACCTCCTCCTACATATCATCCATCATTGCCCTCACTAGAAAACCCTCAATAGGCAACTTGTAAATCCTATACACGTCCTCCAGGGTGATAGTCATCTCACCCATCAAAAAGTAAAAGGTATTCCTATCAGGGTCCCACCTCTCACTGTTAGAGGTACTATGTTAGTAACTATGATTATTACCTCATTTAGGTAATATTTAAGTTTCACCTAGGTGGATATAATTTACCACATGGTAAAAAGTAATTTCTTACTTTTTACCACTAGTAGTTACTATTACCAGTTACCTTGGTTAGTAGTCTATCTTACCATCATTTCCCTTTGCATGACAGATAGGTTAGTTGTTAGTAGGTTAAGTGCTTTTATCTCATAGCATGTTAGTTGTTAGCATAGACATAGGATCTATTGTTAAATACTCTATTTTGTAACCTACTTAATCCTATAGCTATCCTATGCTATAGTTGATGATATTAATCAATAATTAATTCTTGTCTTACCTTTTGTAACATTGGTATCAGAGCGAGATTTTCACCTCTAGTTCCTATGAACAGGAAAAAGGATAGGAAGCCCTCGTTCTAGGTGGAGAATGTGAGATGACCTCTTGTTCCACTAGAGAAGGCAAGAGCTAGGCAAGAAACCAACAGGTATTTTTGACCTACTATTGGATCAGGAGGCCAGAGCCCGCAACATCGATCATGGATCCTGAGGCTAGGGTTATTAAACCCACCAGCATCCGACGGCCCACATGGAACCCACATGATAAAGGGCAAGACGATGGACCAAGTTGCAACCATGTGATAGAGGGCACACACAAAACCTATGCGATAGAGGGCAAAACCGCCCTCTACCGAGATGCAGGTCACCGACGACTAGGATCTATGAGGGCAAGAGGCCCTCCGATCATTGATGGCCACTAGTGCTGCCCCCATGGGTCCAGTGCACAGCCGATATGGTGGCACATGTGGCATCTAGATGATAGATGGCACATGCAGCACCTACATGATAAAGGGCATAACCACCATCTACCAGGACATAGGTCATCGGTGATCGAGATCCGTGAGGATAGGAGGCCCTCCGATCATCGACGGTCACTAGTGCTGCCCTCGTGGGTCCAACGCACAACTAGGAGGGTAGGCGTGCCCTCCCAGGCAGGGATTAGACTCAAACCCAAGGGTAGGAGCACCCTCAGGTCTGAAAAACACTGATAGGGACACCCCTGTCAAGGGACCTAAGACCTGCACAATTCTCGATGGCTTGGATCAGTCAACGAGGGTAGGTGCGCCCTCCATTGGATCTGACAATCGAGATATGACATAGGCAGACTAACATGATCTGATGCATATAGACTGCATGGGACCCTATCCAACCTAGAGGAAACACATGGATAGACTGGATGGACATGTGGACTGACACTGGCACACACCCTGAGGTGTTTACTAGATGGACACGTGGATTGACACTAGCACACACCCTAAGGTGCTGACTAGACTAGACTAATACCGAACACATGGTAGAAATCCACTGGACGATGACCAAACGATGATGGATGGGACACATGGCAGAATAGCCATGTGTCACCAGACCTAACATGTGGGTGACACATGGAAGACTGCCACGTGCCACCTGACCCGACTAGCCACGACGTGGTGACGAACAAAAGGACGACAAAGGAATCAGATTTCCCATAGGCAATCAAGTCCTTATATGGGTGAAGTCATTTTTAAATGACTTTACATGCGCCTTCACGGTGCATGTGGGACTAAAGTCCCAAAGCTTTTTTAAACAAAAGCTTTAGAGCATGCGAAGGTGCATGCTCCAAGCCCTAGGGAGGGGAGGCTTCAAGATGAAGTCTCCTCCCCAATATCTCCGTCGGGCTAGCTAGCCCGACTGGAGATTTAGCCCTCGACAAGGCTCGGCCCGATAGGGAGGTCGGGAGTTCGACTCCCGTCGGGGCCGAAGTGTTTTTTTTGCTAAAAGCGGGCGGTGGACTGGACCGAGTAAAAGGTAATTTTTTTTGTAATTTTTTTTTATTTTTAATATTTTTAATTTATAATTTAATATTTTTATGATAAAAATTTAGTTTTAAATATTTAAAACTTATTTTTTTTGTCTTAACTATATTCCATTATAAACATTTGATTAAATCTATGAAAACATTGCATTAAAAATAGAAAATTTGGAGGGTATTTTTTTTGCAACACAACAAAATAGTGCTTTTGTTTTCTCACCAAAAAGGAGATATAAGACATAGAAGAGCATATTTTTTTTGCAAATTAGAGAACCTCCCATTCTTCTCCAACCTTGTCAATTTTGCACCATAAAAGGGAGACAAATATCAAACACATATTGATTCTTTATTGCAAAATTAGAAAACAAGGAGACACCAAAACTTGCAAAATTCAAAGACAAACATTTGTGCAATTGTTTTCTCCAAGGAGGGATAAAAGACAAGAAAATTGCACATCTATTTTTTTTGCACACTTGAGAAGAACTTGTAACCTTGGGCCCATAAAAACTAAGTCATGTGTCGACTAGTTTTGGAAGCCTTTCAAACACGGGTCATGTGTCGACTTGTCTTGAAAGGAGTGCTCAAATTGTTAATTTTGCAAAATTCAAGGGGGAAGACAACCATGTACTTCATTTGCAAAATTGGAAAACAAAGTAGGAGACATAAAAATATCATTTTTTTTGCACAACACAAAACACACATTTTGTTGCAAAAATTTAAAAAGGTGCATTATCGATTTTACTCGACACCTTAATTGGCAAACTAGGTGATAATAATTTTGAGGCCATTTCTTGTTTTATTGTTGCATTATTCTTTTTGCAACTATAAGTCATATAATCAAGAACATCCATACCTCCCTATTTCACAAATTTGTGTACATCCATGCACAGATTTAACGCCAATAACACTTGATATTCTCTCCTAAATCAACAAAACCCCTAATTCACTCTTATTTGTTTGGCTTAATTTCCTCAAACTTTTCATCCTTCTTGAAGGGTGTTAAGGTAGGTGCCATTAAATATCTATTTGAGTGAATTATATTTTGGTACACTTTTAGGGTAATCAAAAGAAAGAACAAGTTTTTTGAAAATAAGGAACCTTAAAAGTTGCAATCCTTTTCACTAAGGGGGGATACTTCATTTCTTCCTTCAAACACAGATTTTGATAAGAGGGAAATAAAACTTGTAAAGGCAATCAGAAAAGTCCAAGTCATCAAAATTAAATATTTTATTTTAGACTTCATAATAGCAATAATGCTTGAAGTACTTGCAATAAGAAAGGACAAATTGGTGAACTTTTTTTATCAAATTGCCTAGAAAACATAGTTTTGTAAAACTTGTAAAATGAAAAGCAATACACCATTCAGTGTTGGTTTCAAAACAAGAAAAACTAAAATGGCAAAGGCACAACACAAAATCCATTTTTTTTGTGAAGTGTCTGATTCTGATTCTGATTCTGGTTCAAAACGAGCAAAAGGAGTGCTCATTGCTAAAACAGTTTTGTAGAGGGAAAACACATGTGTCTCTTGGGAAAAAACACCATTTTCTCTTTCTCTTCTTTAGGCTTCATAAATAGCATAAGTATTTTGTTTTAAGACCTTGCAATAAGGGGTGCTTGTACCTCTTTTAGGATTCATAAATAGCAAATTCTAGGTGTTTAAAGTACTTGTAACAAGAGGAGCGACTTTTTGTGATGTAAAATTGTCTAGGAGGCAATATTTGTAAAATACTTCACAACACTCTTGCGTTGCACACTTTTTTGCAATTGAGGGGGATATCCATTTCTTTTCTTCACAATTTTTTGTAAATAGGGAAGAAGGCTTATAAAGGTGCATTTTTGGCTTTAACCGACACCTTAGTCACACTTCCTTCAAAAATTAATTACACTATGTTTTGCAACGAGAAGGGGGGAACTTATAAGGGTGCATTTTCGACAGTGAACAATACCTTAACTACCTTATATTTTGAAAATTCATAGTGTAAATGAATGAACCTTGTATGAAGTGATCTATTCTACTACACCTAGCAATTGTAGAGGCTGGTTACCCATGTAATTTGGTTGGATGATGTGATTACCATAATGACATTCATTGGCATGAAGACAAAGTGAGGAATGACCCATTTTTTTTTTAGGGACAACCAGAGTACTGTGACAGAGCAAAGAAGCAGTAGATCAACATATTCTTCACTATATTGGGGTAGTTATATACTTTACCCAAATATTGTTGTATAGAGGGATATGTATGTATTACCCAAATAATGTAATAATGCGGGATGTTAGAGTTACTATGTTAGTAACTATTATTATTACCTCATTTATGTAATATTTAATTTCACCTAGGTAGACATAATTTACCACATGGTAAAAAGTAATTTCTTACTTTTTACCACTAGTAGTTACTATTACCAGTTACCTTGGTTAGTAATCTATCTTACTGGCATTTCCCTTTGGATGGTAGATAGGTTATTTGTTAGTAGGTTAAGCGCTTTTATCTCACAGCGTGTTAGTTTTTAGCATAGACATAGGATCTATTTTTAAATACTCTATTTTGTAACCTATTTAATCCTATAGCTATCCTATGCTATAGTTGATGATATTAATCAATAATTAATTCTTGTATTACCTTTTGTAACACTCACACAATGCTAATATGTATAATTTGTCAGCATGGATGCTCACACAATTCCACACTCCTTTCAACCATATCTTCTTCAGCCACTCTAGATCTTCCTCACCCAATACATCACCCAAATCAACTCTCATCATCTGCACATGATACCGCAGCTCAATAATATTCACATATCTCATCCATAAGCATCATAATAAAATTCATGCCAGTTACACACAAAATAAAATTCCATTCATTTTAGTTATTATAATTTCAATTACATACACATTACACACAACATCATTACAGTATATCCCATACAAAAAAATAACAAAATGCATTGTGGACAACCATTCACCCCTCTTTTAGGACAAACATGTCAACAACACACAAAAAAATCCAACCAAGCACATTCAACATCAAAAAACTTATCCATTTCATTCATCATACATTTCGAGATATAAAAACATACAAAATTCATGCAACATTGCAAAATGCAAATATAGTCACATTTTTGAATACCCATTTTTCCATCTCATGGTAGAAGTACAAACAGATTAAAAAAATAGTACATATTTGACTCCCAACAGCCAACTTCACACTCATCCACATTAAAACCATGGTACAAAATTCAAAAATATACCAAATACAATGATACACAAAAGCAAAATACATTTTTGGATACCCATTTCCTCTTTTTATGATGAAAGATTCAACATTGTTTAAAAATAGTACACCAATACCCACAAAAATCATAGTCAAATTCAATCACATCTCACAAACAACACCCGCTAAACATATGCAAAATGCAAAAACAATCATATTTTTGAATACCCATTTCCCACTTTTCTAGACAAAATTCAATCACATCTCACAAACAACACCTCGTTTACCCCCAACAAGCAAAGTCAAATAAATCACCCACAATTCTTGCCATACAATCAAACTGGCATAAAACATGGTAAAACCTAATATCTAATCACACATTTAGATACCCACTTGGATTGTTTAACACTTTGTATTCAATTTTTCATAAAAATTTTACATGCACTCACAAAAACATGCAAAACTCTCCTCTACATCATTTCACACATTTCTAAAAATAAAAATTAACTAAAGTAACGAGTACTTACTGATGGATCCCCACATCGGTTACCAGCACCAGTCTGTCCCCTAACCATATCCACATCCACTACTCCAATCCAAAAGTGCTCTACATCACCAAATGTCACTTGCTCCTCACCCTCTAAATCATAAAATGACTTCACATGCATGCCAAAATGGATTTATATACCATAAATCCCCAATTCGTAGGTCACCCTATGAATCAAAGTCCAATTTGTAGGTCACCATGTGAATCATAGCTACAACCACCACATTCACACTTTTTCCACTCCAACACCTTCATTCTTCTTCCCCCTTCCTATCTACCCAATTTTTCTTCCATTTTATCATCAATTTCTTCTATCAATTGATTCATCACCATCATTAACTCATTTCATTTATCTCATTTTTGATTCGTTGTTTGGGGTTATATTCATATACAAATTCACTTTGCATGCAACCAAATAATCAAACATTCAATCATGAATATCACATTTTTCTATAATTTTTTTTGCTGAATATTGCATCAAGATTAATCCCATCCCAAATTAAACATATGTTAAGTCACGAGAGCCATGCACAATATCATAGATGTCTTGCTTTAATTCTATATATTGCCCTTACCACATACTAAATGTTACACTTGATTCATCCATGCCACTCAGCTTAAATGGTTTGATATGTATCACCATGCACTAATCAATCAATCAAAAGCAAAAATTTCAATAGGCATTTATTCTATTCATGTTTGGACCATCTTGCATTGGTCAAAAAAATCAAAGCAGTCATAAGTTTCCCTCACAAACATATAAGTAAGATATTACAAATACTGTACTAAATTGAAAAATTATCATTTTCACCATCATGTTCCACTTGCATCCATCCTTTTGCATCTCATCATTCACATTCACCCATTCTTCTCTTTTCTTTTACTTTCTCTCCATATCACTTGACAATCAATCAATGTTGTATGGTCACACTTCGAGTGGCTACATACCTTTGATTGGATTCCATTCTTCCCCTCTTAATATTCTCCTTTATTCTCTTTGCTATCAATAAATATTGTATGGTCATGCTTTGAGTGGCTACATACCTTTTATTTGATCCCATTCTTCCTGTTCACTTTCTTTTTCATCCCACGAACACTTCATCTCCTTCTCCCATCACATTATTTTTACATTAAAATGTGTTCCACATAGAACAGTATGAAAAGAGACAAATGTAGACTCTCAAAATTTATACATGCTCATACCTATATATTTGCAAATCTACATAGACACTTATAGGCTTGCATAAACCATCGCAAAATTATGTAGTCATTTGTAGGCTACCTTAGTTACTCATAGACTCCAAACCTACAAAAACTAGGTAAAACGCACCCAAAACACCTTCTAACCCCTATGAGGCCATCTACTAGCTCCCTATGGCTACTTAAGCCCTTCCCTACACCTAATTATGACCCCATGGGATCATTCCCCACTAAAAATCCTATTTAGGCTAATCAAGATTCTAATTCACAAGTGACTTTCAATAAACATACACTTTTTCATTAATAAAATATTAATTAGGGTTAGTAATCTAATTATCCCTAAGCACACCCTCACACATGTGTGCACCATGAATTAGTTAGGATATTTATATAAACCCTAACTAAACCCCAACCTAACCTAGGATTTAGCTAACTCTATCTAACCCTAACCCTTCCTCACACATGTGTGAGGATGAGATATTATTTTAGGGTATGTGGGCTTGAAACCTCCCCAAAAACCTAACCTAATATCATTAGGGATTAAATCTAAGGTCTGGTTCATCTAACCACCCCCCCTGATCTTAGCATTTTCTATAAATAGAGGGTTCCCCCCTCATTTTATCCCTCTCCCCATAATTTTACCCCTCTCTACCCATCTTATCAACTTACCAACTCTGGAGAAATGGTACCATAATTGCATCTAACAACTTTACACCATGCAAACAACTGAATATCACTCCTGGAGCCCATTTGAATAGAGGATCTACAATATAGACCATTTAGAGACCAATTCACCCCCCACCCTATGAATTCAAGTTTAGATTCACAGGTTGCCTTGCGAATTGACCATACAGCTGGTCCACATCAACAAATTTAGCAAGTTTCCTTTTTTATAGTTTCTACAACAATTCATTTAATTTCTAGCATCTTTCATCATGTTTTTCTTTATATTTGAGTCAATTTATCTTCATAATCATGGGGCTTGACCAAGGCAGGCCCCCAAATGAACTAACGATATTTTTTAGGTCCCAAACAGTTGCAAAAGACCACAATCCAAGAAACTACCAGTGGCCCACGCACATATAAGCCCACCTTCACTGAGGAGTTCTAAAAGATATCATTAGGATGTTGCATGTTCATGGAGAAATTAGGGAGATCCATTTTGTAATCTAAAATAATTCTTTTATGAATAAAAACTAGCATTTTGAGCAATTTATGTTTTGTATATGTTGTTTAATCAAATGATGTCTTTCATCAGCTTCAGTTACACTACAAAGGGTAGAGTGAAAGGAAGAATGTAGCCCAAAAATATTGAATCATGAGCTTGTAGTTGAAGAGCGCCTAAAGGAGAAAACTATTTTAAGTGTGAGAAGCTCATAATTGAAGGTAAAGTTTCTACTAAGTTTGAAAAATATTTTTATATCCCATTAATGTTTAAGGAACATAAGAAATATAAAGGCATTACTTAGTTTGAATAAGACCATTCACTAAGGAGATCAACGTATTTGAGGACCACACACATGGAGAATATTGAGAGCTTTAAATCTCCTATGTGGAGGACATCAATAGCCTCAAAAATATTCTCAAAAGAAAGTGAAATGTCATCAAGAATGAAGGAGTCGAGAACATAGATTTCATGAAGAATGTATCCTACAATATAGCATGGTTGTGTAGAGTAATTAATTGTTGCTTATATAGAAGCCTACAAGCAACCAAAGGAAGTTCAAAGCATTGAAAAGTGATATTAGCATACACCATTCACAAGGAAGTACATAAAATTTGATTTAATTCAATTATTGCAAAGTTTAAGGAGCCATAAGGGATATTACTTCTAACTATTCTAAGGTTGAGATTAATTAATCTAGTACATTTTAGATTAACTAAATTCATGGAGAGATAAGACAACAAATTGAATATTTAGAACCTTAGAAAATATTGTTAGCTTTTGATGACTAAATACTTGTTGTAGTCCAGTTTTTCATCTAGCTAATGCTATAACTACGATCATTATCTTTTAGAATCCCAAGGCGAGCACCCGATAATCATAGCCCAAACTAAAAATTGGATGAATAAAATTACTTTGATTCAACCTCTAGAGAAGGCTGGTATACCTTGTCAACTTAATGAATGTTGACTCTATTTAGCTCAAATGTTGAAATTTTAGGGATAGAAATGATAGGGTTAGAAATGTATGGATATAATATGGATGGGTGAAGCTAACAACATAGACATCCACACAGTATCTCTAACAAATTGATTTTAGAATTATCTTACGGGATTATCAACATTCATAAATTATATGGTTTCACTATTAAATGACTTTTGCATATTCACAAAATTATTCCAACCATCTAGAAATATTGATTATCCAATTTAACACAATAATATCAATGCCCTAATTTATAGAAATATAATTCTCAAAAAACATGTATGCAAAAATAATTATCTTGATCTACTCTAAGTCAGCTTTTCAAATTAACATAATAGACTAACCATAGCAACAAGATGAGATAACTTCTAAGAATTAAGTCCACCATTCAACATAGGCATAAATTTGAGGTAAACATCCCTTGTAATGCTTCATTCATCATTTTACAAAAATTTACATAGTGGTGCAAGCAAACACTCCAGATTCAACCATTTTGAAGGAGGTTGTTGCCTTTATTTATAGGTTTTACAATCAATATATATATATATATATATATATATATATATATATATATATATATATATATATATATATATATATATATATATATATATATATATATATATATATATATATATATATATATATATATATTTAAGTGAAAAAACCGTTGCGGGTCCGCCTTGGTCTGAGAGACCATGAATAGGGGGTTCTACACCATCAAAGTCACCCGAGAGTCGCACCCGACCCTGCCCGCACCAACATTATCAATTGGATTTTGGATACCCAATTCAAATTTTTGGTAGGGTGGAGATTTGAACCTAGGACCTCCTTTGGAGGATTGCCCTCTCCTCTCCAACTCACCTACAACACCTGGGTGTTTTACAATCATATTTTACTCCTAAGCATTACAAGGAATTTGATCTTTTCTTGATCTTCTTAACCACTTCACCATTCACGGTTCTCGCTAGCTTACGCATTTTTTGATCATGTTGCAACGATATTCTAGTTGACCTCATATTTTTCATAGGTGGTTCTTGAAATCCAACCTTATTCACAAATATTCCAATTGAATTTGGTTTATTAGGAGGTTCTATAAGGTTATGGAATGTAACCACTTTGATTCGGCTTCTATGTAGTTGGTTTCAGCTTTTCATTGTTCTCTGAATCACATGCACATAAGTTTACCAAAAATCTTCAAGGTAGGAGGAGGTTGAATATTCACCATAGATCTAACTAATCATATGGTTGTAGCACTACTTCTCATTTTCATGGTGAAAGAGAATCACAACCCTAAATTATTATCATTTTCTTGGATTGTGGGCCCTTCTTGCACCTTTTTCGATCTACGTTGTGGATACATAGTGGACAAGAAAGCATGATACTCCAAACTTCTTGCATCATCCCATTTTCTAGTTCTTCTCACTTTTGGCTATTTTCTAGTGCTTTCTCATTTACATGGCTAATGCAAATATGGCCAAGAAGCCCAGATTACAGAACTTCGTTTTACTCTACTTTTAGCACTTCTCAGTTTTGGGCTCTTTTCAACACTTTACTTCCATGCACTCAATTCAAAGGAATTAGAGAAACGTAGCCTCACCAGAATTCTTTTTTATGGGCTGATCTCAGAGCTTCTCCATTTTGGACTCTTTTCAATGCTTTTCTTCCACATGCTCAATACAAAGGAAGGTAGGAAGCACAACCTACTTTTCTACTTAAATTTAGTCTCCTTTTAGCGCTTTCCTATTTTCACCCTTTTTGTGGTGCTTTTCTATTTTGGATGTCCTCCACTTTTGCATGGTAGATACAAAGAGTTTTGAGAAGTACTATTCACTAGACTTCTCACTTTTGGGCTGATTTAAGCACTTCTTTGTCTTAGGTGATTTTTAGTGTTTTCACGTTTCTTCTTGATACTTAGTCAATTTTTGAATTTTTTTTGGCTAAGTATGGATGTAGCAATTTTTGGACTACATTATTGGTACCTCCTGGCTAATATTTCTTGCAAGTTTTGAGAACTCAAAGCATTATTCATTGGGTTTTATAGAGTCTAAGGGGATAAATGGTTTATAGAATGAGGGAAAATACAAAACAGGGAGTGAGATGGACAATAAGAAGTTGGGAAATGGCAAGGAAGTATGATGAGTGAATGAAGGAAATGATATGAATGAAAATGGATGATGAATCAGACTCTAGATTTTCATATCATAGTTCAAAAATTTCTCCTTTGTGACTACCAATTTCATCATCAGAGGCAAAATATCCTACAACTGATAGTCATGAAGAAACATTTTGTGAAGCAAAAAATAATGTGATTCCTAGTTTCAAGGAGGGTTTCTTTTATAGGATGCTATCAACAAATTTTAGTGCCATATGCATGAGGCTCTATACATGTTCATTTTTTATTTATTTCTCTGACCTCTGTTAGACTGCAAAAAAGTTCATCAAAATATGTTTTTGATGGGTCCCTTCCTTGGACCAGTTATTCACCCTATTCCTCTTCTTCTTCTTCTTCTTCTTCAGTATACACCACTTCAACTTTGGGCTTATCACAAATGATTTCCTAGACTTCATCTTATTCTTCATATTCTATTACCTCATCATTGATCTACTCTTCTTCCTCACCCCAGTCTTCTTCATTAGACTTGTTTTCCTTAGACCCATATTCTTCACTATTTTCCATACTAACCTCTACATCGTCATTATCTTCTTCTCTAAGTAATTGGGTGATGTTACTTAGTGCACTAGAGGCTTATTCCCAGGTATTTTCTGGAATCCCTGGTAATAATAAAATGTTGATGGAGCCTTTGTAAGATAGAAAACCTCTTGTGAGATGACTCGAAACCATCGTTACCTAACTCAGATATAATATCTTTTATTTATATTAAGCTATTAATCATAAGAATTACCCACTCTTGCTGGATTGGTTTGGACCACCTCTCTATTTTAGAGTCATCTTGTATTATAAGGTCTAAACAATCTTACATTATTTTCTCTCCAATGAATTGATGGTCTTCCCCAAAATAATTAGGGAATCCGAGCAAACTAATGTGATAAAGTTTGCTCAAAATTTTATTCGTTTTCTCTTCCAGCCTATCTTGTAATAGTATACCCTTCACTAGTAAATTATTTTTGGCCAGGATATATGTGGTTATACCCTCTAATGTACATCACTGTTTATTCAAAATGATTCTATCCATGACTCTAGACTTGGTTTTGGCCAGTCTCCAGATTTTCTCTGTTGAAGCCACTTCCAAGGGTATTTCTTGTGCTTGCTAACTAATTTATAGTTTCATCTAGGAAGATGAGATTTTTCCTTTTATCTCTAACAATATCTCTTTTTGAGTTTGTTTTATAGTGTCCTTTGAGAATCCAGTAGGTTTATCTCATTCTGAAAACAATTGTTGGTACAACTATTTATTTTGGGTTGTATGGCTATTATCTAAGCTTGAAAACTTTCTACTTGATCTTCGAATTTGTCCATTTCTTGATATTTATCTTGCCACTCCTTTACCTCATCTCTAAGAGAGTTGGCTAAGTCTTCATGTTCTCTGAGATAAATCTCTAGCTGCTCTATATTTTGCTTTAACCCTTTATTCTCCTCTCTTCTCACATCTCCTTGCAATAAGATTGTATCCATATGGGCTTTGGTAATTACTAATTCATTAGAATCTGGTAAATGCATGATGTTTATAGTTTTTTCAACTATATCATAGTGTTCCATAGTCAAATTTGTTCTTGGTTTTTTCACTTTTGGAGTAACAATGAATCTCGTTCTTTTTCAGGATACTAGATCAATAACTGCAGTATTTATTTTTCGTGTTATATATTTTGAATATTTTTGTAGCTACTCATTCCATGAGGCTACTGCATTAAAATAAATATCATCTATTATTTTATGCTAAGTTGCAATAGGGTCAATAGTCTAAATAGACATGGTGACCAAATATGACACCATATTGATAGGGGTAAGTGAAAATGCTAAAATAATGGAATCTTGTCATGAAGAAGTAGCTATTACAACATCAGTTGATGAAGGGATAGGAAGTGGAACTATGAATTGAGGTCCTACTGATACTGTAGATGAAAATGTAGGAGGCTCTTGTGATTGTGGAGGTGGAAGTGGGGTCTCAATGGAAATTTATGTTTTTTGAATGGATGAAGATGGACTAGGTGTACAAAAATGAGGTGTGACCGAAGGAGGGACTCTAAATATTTGGACTTGTCCTTTAGAATGGGAGGGAAATACTTATTGGGAACTTACAGGTGGAAAATTAAAAGGAGAAGGGATAGAGAAAGTACCTGAGTCCCTTGGTGGTGACTAATGTGTGTCTTAATCCATGCTTGATTTCTCTATCAATGGAGCCTGAGCTTATTCCTTTTCTTAATCTTCCTCTTATTTTTATTTCTCATATTCTTCATTTACTTGATCCATTCCGAAAGTAGTTTCTACCAATTGTGATCTAGAGGAACCAATTTTTTTCTCATTTTGAAAAGGTCCTTGATTCTAGGTTTGTGAATCCCTAGGATGATCTTTCTACTAAGAGATAGTGGATCATGTGAATATTACTATATAGGTCCCAGATAAGACATGATCTTGGTCTCATTTATATCTAGGTTCTACATAACCTTCAGTAGATGCTCCTAGGACTAATATTTATGATCTTTATTCAACTGGGATAGGTCTTACACTGCCCAATTCGTTAGGTTCCAAACCTCCTCCTTGGTACCCTTGCCTCTGCATCAGGTGGGCACCCAACCCATATGTTTGTAATTTCCCTATTGAGTATTGGAAAGAAGCTCGTTTGCCCTTCCCAATAGGGACATTCTCCACAAAATCCTTTGTTTATTGAGGAGAGTATGAAGGTGTTCAAATGGTAGATGGCTTCAATTTTGACATGATGGTTTGATCACCATTTTTCACCTCTATTTGGCCCATAGTACTCTTGAAGATTAGTGCCATATAGTTTCCAGTACCCTTCCAAGTGCTAGCATGCAGATCATAATATTCATCAAAAATTCTATTGGTATTAACTAAGAATATGGAGTTTATGGTATCTATATCCACTCTCATTCTCTAGAATTCAAATAATTTTACAGGATTCCAGGCTTGCAATTTTACCAAAGCCTTAACATCATCCTCTATGTAAATATATTTTGGATTGTTCTATGGATCATAATCCATGACATGATCATAGAAGTCTCTCCAAGGAGGCAATGCTTCCATATGTTGGACATCCCATTCTAATTCTAATTTTTCATCGTTATTTCTAAACTTCTCTATGTGGGGTCGGAGAGTCCTCTTGAACCTTTGAGTTTTACTTTTTGGATCATTAATCTTCTTTGATTTTTTTTTTTTATGGGTCATATCTTCACATGTGTGGAAGTTCAACATGTCCCAGTTCTTCCATGTATTTGGTGATTTTTTGTGTTATACTTTACTAACATCAAATTCACTCACCTTAAGGAGGTAAGTGCAGGTGCTCTTCCTACCATTTACCATTACAAATATGATGTTTGTGTAATCCTTTTGGTGATAATATTCTAAAGCAAAAATTCACTCAATGACATAGTGAGGTAAAATAAACAATTTCTTAGTAAAACTATATATACGAATAATTGTATTTATTTATCAAGATATCCTTTTTCCAATTGGAGAATTCTGGGTACTTTCCCTTTAATTAGCTTTAGGGATGGCCCAAGGAAATCTCTATTGAAATTATAAAAGGACTCCCTTTTGCTTAAAGTATTCATCCATGTATAGACAGGGAGAGCAGTTCCATTAGGGTTCACTCTCTTTGTAGGGATAAATGGTAATTCTCCATGATTGAAGTAGAAGAAGAGCTAGGCCAAATGGGAAAAATACCTTAAGGATACCCCTTGTTATATTTCATTCATCTTAAGTATTCTTGAGATATGACTGCTAAGTATTATGACCTATCAAAGAATATTGGGTTATTACTCTACCTAGAAGACTCATAATTCTTAGGATTGAAAATATAGTGAGTCATAGCTATTAGTTAATTATACGCTTGTTTATTTGAGAGTAACCATGCAATTAAAACCATCATGGATTAAATTTTTACCTCTTTAAATTCTTCCAACTTGATGTGTGTCAAAGTTAAAGTATTTCCACTCAGTGTTTTGTCTAACTGGCGTACCACATAGTTTATAAATTTTTTTCCCCTTCGACATGCTTACTTAGGGCATAGTATTGAGCTTGGGCCTTTTTGGAATTTTTTTTGCTTTTGAGCCTGGTTTTATTCCTGAGGTGAAGGCATTATTGAAGGAATCAAATTTTAAAGCATTAGTGTTTTTCCTTGGATGCTCTATAGCATATTATGCTTAGGGTTATAATATTTAGTGATGGCTTGAATGAGTTCAAGACATGTGTGTAAAGAATTGCACATATAAAAATATAGCAAGAAACTTACAGCTATCATTCCTTGAATCAAAGGTTATATGCCCTTAGAAAATATCTAATCCGCTTCTATCCTCATATGGTATTTTTCCTTGAAGGTGGTAATAGTCTTCGCAATATTATTTGCATTGTCATGGAATCGACTACTTGTTTGAGATTCTTTAGTAGCGGCCTTTTTGGTAGGAGTAGATGATGAAGATATGGCTTTGAGTAGAATTATATTACTCTTCTCTGAAAGAAAATATTTATACTTTTGGTCATTCTGTAGAAGATTAATCTCCTTTTTATTTCGCATAATTTTTAGAAATCAAATTACACATCAAGAGAGGATGCTACTAAGTGGTATCAAACATATAGTTGTCTTACAATGTGAGATTTAAATGAGGTGGTTGTGACATTCATATACATGTTACACTATGTCGATGTCATTTATTTCTATGATTGGATCACCCTTGAGGTTGATGGTATTTATTTTACACATATACACTTTTATACTCAGGATTATAAAATATCATGTTGGCTCTGCTTTGGATCATGGGTCCTGCATATATTTTGAGTCTTTTTTTGATTGAGTGTGATATTCGTCAGGTATCCCTTTTATCATTTATGCAACAAAATATTATTTTCTTGTAAGGAGGTGGCACCACTATGATCCACGCAGTAAGGTCAAATTATGAGCAAGTTGGACATTGTGGTTTGTGAGAGTAATTGCCACTGTGGAGCATATTTTATCTTTTAGTCACCCTTATCATAAAATAAAGTGGAAGAAATGAAAAAGATATACAAGTTATGATACATATGATACATAGGATATAGTTCACTATTAGATGTACAACTTGAGATGATATCCATTCACTAGAATGTGTAGCACCTCTCGTTCCTAATTTTTTAGCTAGAAAGTGTTTTTCTATTTGATAGATTCTATTTGGAAAGCGCATTCCTAGAAAGAGTCAAACTTATGTTTACCCGACTTGGCCTTGTCTATGTTCCATTTTAAAATCAAGTCATCAAATTTAAACCTCCTAAAAATTATCCTCTTATTGAACCAAACCTTTGTCTATGACAAGTGCCTTTGAAATATATTGTAGTATTCATTCCTCTGTTCTTCCAACTGTAATAGTTGAAGCTGTATTTTGTTGACAAGATCTATTTTATCAATATCAATATCATTATCATTGATGTACTTCAAAATTGGAAACTCTAAATAGATTTGTAGTACAACTTCTTTCCCATAGACGAAAGTGTAAGGAGACGTACCTATATATTTCTTCATGGTTATTCAATCTTCCCATAATACTTGGTTCACCAATAAATGCCAATATTTTTTATTATCTTCTAGCAATCTTTTAAGCATTATGATAAGGGTTTTATTACATAATTCTACTAAGTCATTCCATTGTGGGTAATAATTGTAAGAGTTATTCAACTAAATATTATATATACTAGAAAAATATATATACTTGGATCCTATTAAAGTTGTACCATTGTCACTTAATAAAGCCTCAGGAATTCCAAACCTGATGATCAAAGTTTCAATAAATTTGAGCACTACATCCTGATCACACCTCTTGGTTGGTATTGCCTCCACCCATATAGTAAAATAATTTATGGAATTCAAGATATATCTATGCCCTGTTAAATAATTAGGACTGATTTCTCCTACAATGTCCAAAACCCACTACTGAAATTGTTGCTCAACTTGTATTGGTTGTAGAGGTATTACAACATTTTTTATTTCTACCTATGTATCTATGGAATTTATCACAGGCTCTAGAAATTTTAAAGGCATCAACAAAAACATTAGTCCATAAATAGCCTACTCCTATAATTTTTAGTGTAGTATATCTTCCTAAATAATGATCTCTATGTGGTCTATCATGAAATTTCTTTAGGAATTTATGCTTTTGATTTTCTCTTATGCATATTAAGAGAACACCATCGAGGTTTTTTATGTAAATTTATCCAAATAGCATTGTATAGTGCAAGGCTTGAAGCCTATACCTTATTCTATATGAAACATTGAGATTTTGAGCACAAATTCTAGTCTAAAAGTAACTTGTGATTTGATCTATCTAATCTACTTATTTTGGAGAATATCACCTTCTTGATATAGCTTGTTGATATGGCACACTAATTCTTCTTGTGTATTTATTGTAGCTACCAATCCTTGATAAAGAGATCTACCTCTTACCACTTTGATGGGGCGAATTAAAATGTCAAAATGTTAAATTTTTGTAATCCAACATGCTCTTTTCTCACCAAGTTTCTCCTAATATTATGAAATCCCTTACATCAGGTTGGAATACATAGACTAATGCTTTTCTCTAGGTTACATACTATCTACACTTTTTTAATGACTTCATGACTGCAAATTTTTGTCTTTCTATGAAGTTATATTTTTCCTGGTATTCATACAATGTTTAGCTCCAAAATAAAATAGGATGTTCCTTTCCATAGTCATACTTTTAGGTTAGTACAATCGAATAACTCTCTTCAATGCCATAGACATAAATAATGAAGTCCCTATCAAAGTTTGGATTGACCAAAACTAGAGCCATGGCAATGGCATTTTTTATCATTTCAAATTCTTACTTCCTCTTGTCAATCCATTTATAATTTGCATTCATTTTGAGTAACTCTGAGTTTGATTTGACAATCTGAGCAAAATATAAAATGAGTTTCCTTACAAAATTAATCTTCCCAAAGAAAAATTACAGAGCCTTTTTGTTCATTGTAAGGGGTAATGCTAGTAGCACTTTTATTCTATAAGGGTCAATAAACATTTCGTATTTTGATACTACATGTCCTATAAATTTTACTTCATGGACTACAAATATGGATTTCTAAGGTTTAATAATATGCCAAACTTCCTGCCTTTCTGGAAAACTTGTTCTAAAAGACAAATATGATCATATTTTTCATGTGAGAATATAGTCATATAGTCTAGATATATCAAAATTACTTTGTTAATCAGTTTATAAAATGCATAATACATCACTCTTTCAAATGTAGCACCAATATTTGATAGGCCAAACGACATCCTTTGATAAGTGAAAGTGCCCCAATTTGTTGTGAATGTGGTCTTATGTTGGTCTTCATTATTTACCTAGATTTAGTTGTACCCAGAGAAACCATCTAGTAAGTAGAACCTCTCTGTCCCTACTACCATTTGTAATATTTGGTACAACTGTGATAAGGGGTAGTGGTATTTCAGAGAAGCCTAATTCAAATTATTGAAATCCACATAGATATGAATATCTCCATTCTTATTCCTCACTGAGAATAGATTGGCCACCCAAGTTGAGTGTTTGAATGGGTAAATTATCTTAGATATTAATAGCTTAAGTAATTCTTACTGCATAATTTCTTCAATCTTGGGATTTACTGCCCTTTTCTTCTATTTGAATAGCTTAGCATTTGGTACTAACTCAATAGTATGTTGAATGATGTTCTTATCATATACCTTCAATTCATCGTAATTCAAAGCTATTATGTCTTGGTACTTGTGGCATAGAGATCTAAAAATTTTAGTTTCTTCTATAGTGTATTGGATACCAAACTATAGCTTTTCTCCATTTTGCATCTCAATTTATTTGTAAATTTGGTCATCGACCTTCATTTGTTTCAATATTTTACCATCTTCGTTATCAAAAAAGCTTTCTAGAGTAATCATACCTTTGGGTATGTGGTTGTTTTTTAACTGAATAATATCCCTTTGATAAATATCTTGAACAAGATCATTGTTATAAAAAGCACATTCTACTTCTTTGATTAAGAAATAGATAATCTATTCATCATCTTCAAAGACTTGCTTGTAAATTTGTTTATCAAGTATTAATGGCCTAAAAACTAGTTTAACTCTCCTATTTTTTGGTGATCCATAATCTATCAAGAGAGAGAAATTATCTCCTTTAATAGCTAATGTGTCTACCAAATAATTATATTATCTAGGGATGACATGTAAATTCAAAGCATCAAATGATTCCATCAGGTCCCAAAATATATTGGAAATATTGAGTGTATTGGCTTTCATTGATGTCAAATGTGTATTGATTATATTGGTTTTCATTGATGTCAAAGGTGAAATGGTTGAAAATAATCTTCAAGGTTGAAATATTAAAGTGCAAGGCAAATATATTCAAGGGTACAATAATTATCAAGGTAAAAACATTCTCCATGGTTATGGTTGCAAGAAAAATCTAAGGTTCTCTATGGTTATGCTAGCAAGAAAAGACAAGGTAGACAAGGTTCCATTGAAAAATATTTATTTATTGCAAGGGTGAAAAAATATTTCAAAAGCAAAAGACAAAATATTAAAAACAAATTATAATATTTAAACCAATGTTTAAATATTATAATAAAATAAATTTGAATTTTAAATGGCACCAAAATTTAAAATTCAAATGGTGGTAAGAGAGTCGATATCTTCATAAGTTTCAAATTGGATATAAAAGGAGAAAAATAAAAAGCATTTGCTAAGTCAAAGTTATTAAGGTATAAGTGCCATTCATTACATTCGTGAGGGCAACACACAAATTTTAATGTGAGGACAGAGAGGATTAAGGAGAGCACACAAGTTTTAAAGCAAGGTGGATGGTGCACAAACCTCAAGACAGGAGGTAGCACTCGATTGGTTCCAATTGGGCAGCCAAATTAGGTGGTAGGTAGACCTTTTACAAGGCATTGATGTTGAGAAGGTTTAAGGTTCAATTCATAGTGGCAGTTTATTTTTTGAACTACAATTGGGTGGAAGAAAATATTAATAAAATTTTGATTGAAAGCCTTTGGTTCTAGTGGGTAGATTAGCCTAGCTAGCACTCTAGCTCATGCTAGAGCATGGGCTCCATGATGTTTCGTGTTTGAATCTCCTCGGTGGTAGAAGTGGTAAGGGCATTAAATTTTGTTATAAAGTTTTGTTTGGCAATTAGGGAGTCATAAGGGTGTGAGTTTAATAAAGTTTTGTTTGGCAATTAGGGAGTCATAAGGGTGTGAGTTTAATAAAGTTTTGTTTGGCAATTAGGGATTCATAAGGGTGTGAGTTTAATAAAGTTTTATTTTTGCAATTAGGGAGTCATAAGGGTGTGAGTTAATAAAGTTTTATTTTGCAAATAAGGAGTTATAAGGATGTGTTATAAAAGCTTTCTATTTTGCAAATAAAAATTATAAAGGTGTTTTATAAAGTTTTATTTCGTAAATAGCATAAAGAGAAAATACAAATGGAGTATTTTTGAATGTGAGAATAGGAGGTATAAATTTTATGAAAGGGAAATTAAAATTATTCTACACTTAGGTTTTTGGATGATTATAAGGTAAATTATTGATATTGAAAATTATTTGTATTTTACAAGTAGGAGTTATAAGGTGTTATTGTGGTTTAATTTCTGGTTGAATTTTTTGTATGGTGAAAAGTAAGTTTGAGGGGTTTTGATAATTTGTAATGTCCTATATTTTGAAAATGAAAGGAGAGTCATTGAACTTAATTTTCAGATTTCATTGAGCACATATTTATGAGAAGAAATTTAATGTTGATGGTTTGAAAGAAAAATATACTAACCAGTTTTGAAGTGGTACTTTCAAGAGGATTTTTTTTTTTTTTTGGTGGAAATCATCCCAAAACGGATGCCACTTTCGGGTAAGACCCAAGGAGGCAGGGGTATCCATTTTGTCAAAAACGCCCAGGAATCGGACCTGGCCTACCACCTTTGACATACTCAAGGAGCAAACAAACACACAAAACCAATTCAAAAATAAGTAAATAACAACAAAATTAATAAAATAAAATAAAACACATCCTCCTTGAGTGTTTCAAAAACAAAATCACAACTAAACACGCACAATAATATAAAAGAAACCACAACACAAACCACATAGAAAAACACAAGAACCATATAACAAAACACAAACAAGACAAAAACAATAGAACAATACAAAGACATAACCCAAAAAAAAACAAGAAAAATAAACACAACCAAAACCTAAAAAATTAAAAATAAAAATAAAAATAAAAATAAAAAACAACCAACAACAGACAATAAACAAAAACAAAAAACATAGAAAACACTCACCCATAAAAACACGAAATAAAAAAAACAAAGATAAACCCAAGAACAAGAACGAAAAAAACACAAGAACAATAACAAAAAATAAAAAAATAAAAAACACAATAACAACAAAAAACAACACAAAGAACACAAAAACAAAACAAAATAAAAAACCCACCCACCTAAAAAAACTAAACAAAAAAAACAAAAAAGAAAAAAGAAATAAAAAATGAACAAAACAAAGACCTATCTAGACCAGAAGACTATTTAGGCAAGAATCAATAGAGGAAACAAAATAAAGAATAGAATGAGCTAGGGAACTAAAAAAAACTGAATGAACCAAAGAAAAGCAAAAAAAAAAAAACAAGAAGAAACTAGGTACCATCAGAACTGGAGCCATCCAAAGAAATGATAGAAAGAAGAGCTTCCCTAATTTGAGAAGCCCACCATATAGGAGGGTGGCCATAACAAGTAAGATCACCTTTGTCCAAAGCCCAATTAGCTAAAGCATCAACACTCTTGTTTTGATCTCTGACCACATGATTGTAATCAACTTTCAAAAATCCCATCTGGATTAACTGAATCTTCTCAATAATTCTTTTTATTCTCCAATCCACCTTATGATTCTTAGAAGGATTCTTCAAGATATTAATCATAAGTTGAGAGTCAAACTCAACTAACACCTTTTCCCATCCAACCTTAGTAGCCTCCTGAAAACCTTTGAGGATACCATACCACTCAGCAAGGTTATTGGAAAGAATACCCAAATTCTTAGCAAAAGTAAAAACTAGGGAGCCATCTGAAAGTCTACCAATTCCTCCCACACTGGCTTTCCCAGGGTTCCCTTTAGAGGCTCCATCAGTATTGAATTTTCCAAAATCCTTAGGAGGAGGTTGCCAATTTCTATTCCTATCCATTTTACTAATACTCACATTCCATTTAAGTTGGTTGCCCTTAGAAGGTTTAATATTCAATATTTGCATCACTTGATCCCATCTTTGGTGGGAGTTTTGGGTGTGATTAAGGAGATGATGGACTGATTCAACTAAGTTGGCTATGGTATTTTGCAAAATATAGTGAATATCCTTCCTATCTTGATTAAAAATTTGGTTGTTCCTTTCATTCCAAATATTCCAAATAAGAATAGTAGAACCCATCCAAACTAACTGCCTAATAAAATTATCAACACCCTATTGATTAGGCCAATCCCTCCAAAGCTATTCAAAAGTAAAAAAATTGGACCATTGTAAGCCAAGTAAAGTGGCCATTCTCCTCCACAGCTTAGAGGCTAAATTACACTCAATAAAAATATGGTTGATAGTTTCTACATTCTCTTCACACATTTCACATCTAAAAGGGCCATGAAAACCATGCTTCATAAGTTGCTCACCAGTAAGCACCCTCCGATGCAATAAAAGTTAATTAAAGAACCTCAACTTAGGCCAGAGCTTTTGAGCCCACAATTGAGAAAATATGTCAGAAGAATGGTTGGGATTATTATGGAATAAGGTCAAATAACCTTGAGCAACTGAATACTCACCCTTAGTAGTTTTGTTCCATCTAAAACAATCTTTTTCATGGGACCAAGAGAGGGATCTCATATGAAGGATGCCTTGGATATCTTGTCTTTGCCTTTCTGGGATTTGAATAGGCCAGTCCTCAATAGGGATCCAATATCTACCAACCTTTGAATTACCAGTATGGTACCGATAGTAATTAGCCACCTTTATCCAATTAGCTTGGTGAAGCTCCTCCATCCAAGGCCTCCAATCGGGAAATTGAGTTATCAAAGGCTTATGACCATCCCAAGAATCTGTCCAAAAATTTACATGTTGACCATTATGAATGATCCAAAATAATTTTTTCTTTATCAAATCCTCACCAGTCTTAAGAAATGCTAAAATGGGAGAACCTTTGGTAGGAAGTTGATAGCGAACAAGGTCTTCAGGACTTTTGTTCTCAGCATATTTAGCACAAAGATTATTGGCCCAAAGAGAATTGGGGTTATGCAAAATCCTCCAATATAATTTAGTAGCTAAAGATTTATTGTTATTAATTAAAGACCGTAATACTAACCCTCTTCACTCTTAGGAAGACATAAAGTATCCTATTTCACCAAGGCCCATTTTCTTTTCTCCTTAGTACCACTCAAAAGGAAAAGATGACTGATTTGATCCAATTCTTGAAGAACAACCTTTGGGATATTCGAAACAGAAGAAACATAAATAGGAATAGCTTGAAGGACTGATTTTACCAAGGTGATTCTACCCCCATAAGAAAGCTACTTGTTGGTCCACTTTCCAATTTTCTTCTTGACTTTGTCCAACAACCAATTCCAATCTTTATTTTTCTGCCTTTGAATATTTATGGGAATACCTAAATGAGTGATTGGAAGAGAGGTATTATTATATATTAGCTTATCGAAGACCATGGATTCCTGTCTAGTAGAGCAGTGAAAGAAAATAACTTTAGATTTGTCTTCATTGATAAACTGCCCAGTAGCCTTAGAAAAACAGCTAATGATTTGCTTGATAGGAGAAGCTTCCTTAACTGTAGCTTTACCTAAAAGAGTATAGTCATCCACAAATTGAATATGAGAGATAGGTCTAGCTCCATTAGCAATGGTAACTCCCTCAAGGGTTTTGTTTTCCCTCTTTTTGGTTATAGTCCTACCCAAGCATTCAAGCAAGAATGATGAATAAATAAGGGGATAGCGGGTCACCTTGCCTAATACCTCTGGAAGCTAGGAAAGATTGAGAAGGCCTGCTATTGATAAGAACTAAGTAGGAAACTGAAGAGATACATCCCATAATCCAATCCATCCAATCCTTAGAGAAACCAAATTGCATCAAAACTTTGATAAGGAAGTGCCAATCCACTTTGTCATAAGCTTTGGATAAGTCTAACCGAATGAACATGGAAGGAGAATTTTGCATATCCATGGAATGGATGGCTTCCTGAGTAAGAACTATCTCATCTACTATTTGATGTCCTTCCACATAAACCCATTGCTCTTGGGAAATAATCTTATGCAAAAGAGGCTTCAACATTTCTACCAAGATTTTAGTAATGATTTTGAGAAGAACATTACATAAAGCAATAGGTCTAAAAGATGAGATATAATCAACCTCTTGAGCTTTTGGAACAAGAGTAATATAAGTTTTATTGATAACCTTAAAAATTTCTTTGGATTTCCTAGCTTCTTCCACCACCTCTAATAAATCAACATGAAGGATATCCCAAAACTCTTGGTAGAAATCAATAGGAAAACCATCAAGACTTGGGGTTTTCCCTTTTTGCATTTTAAAAACTACTTGTTGAAGCTCATTTATAGAAACAGGAGCAATCATAATAGAGTTCTTCCCAAAAGTGATAAGAGAAGGGATTGCTTGAAGAACTTATCTTGTGAAGCTGAGTCAAGGGGAGTAGCAGCAAAAAAATTGGAAAAGTAATCAACAACAATAGAGTTCATGCCATCCCATGTATAAACAACATCTCTAGAATATGATTTTAAGGAAGAAATAAAGTTGTGAGATCTTCGATCTAGAAGACATTTGTGGAAGAAATTTGTGTTTTGATCTCCTTCTTTGAGCCATTGAATTCTAGATTTTTGCTTCCATAAGATTTTTTCTCTTTTTTCCATTCCTCTAACTGAGTTGTGAGTTTAATTTCATCTGCACTTCTCTTCTCTGTGCGGCCATATAAACAGATTTTCTTATTCAAATTTTCAAGATGAGCAATAACTTCATGCTTTTTTTATGAACATCCCCAAACTCTTTCTAGTTCCAAGTCTTGATTTTGGATTTAATGTATGTAGTATTTTGGCAAAACATAACATCTTAGTCTCATGCCTATGTTTACCTTCCTTCCACCATTGTTGCACATGAGGTCTGAAGGAAATGTCTCTAAGCCACATTAATTGAAAACAAAAAGGAGAGAAACTCACATTGGTTTTCCACATTTCCACCATGATCGGCCAATGATCTGAACCAGCATTATTAAGAGTCTTCACTTTAGGAATGTGACCATGGATTAAGAAATTTTTAGAGAGAAAAAACCTATCAAATCTCTCCATTATATAAGCTAAGCCTTACCTTCTGTTAGACCAAGTCATAAGGCGATTATCTAGTTGGATATCCACAAGATGGAGGTTTGCAATATATTCGCTCATGAGGTCAGTGCTTTTGTCCAAATTTCTATTTCCCCCATTTTCTCATCTAGAGAGAGGATGGTATTGAAATCTCCTTCGATAAAGATCCAAGCTTTAGGAAAATGAGAGATAATATGAGTAATATCATTCCACTATCTTATTTTTTCCTCCAAAGAAGTCAGAGCATAAATAGTAATGCAAAGCATAATCTGGTTGGAATTTCTACTTTGAATAGCTATAGCCAAAAAACCCCAACTGCCAACAATATGGTGAATAACTACCTCTTTTGGGTCCCAAAGACAAGCAATGCCACCCGAAGTCCCTTGGGAACTGAGGTAAACCACTTTTCTAGCTGGCCAAATTTTACTGACAATTAAGTCCATATCCTCCATTGACATATTTGTTTCTTTAAGGAAAACAAAATGTGGATGATTTATCCGAATCATTCTTCTGATTTCATTTTGTTTTGAATGACTCCCTTTGAGTCCTCTAATATTCCAAGTGATGATATTCATTAATACCAGGGCTAAAAAAGTTGGGAAGGGTAATAATATTACCTTCCTCTACAAGATTTTCACCTTATTTTACCATATGGTATTGATTGGTCTGCGACCTAATTTTTTATTATAATCCATATTCAATTTTTTTTTCCCTGTTTCTTGACTTATTCCAATTGAATCTGAGATGGCTTCTAGCCTTGAAGAATGCTCATACACAACAAAAAGTTTACTAGATGGTTCAACAGATTATATATTGGGACCTGCATTATTTGAAGTTTTGACATTTGAAATATTCTTTTGAGACTAGTTTTTGAGGATACATTATCATCAAAGCAAGTTAAGAGGTATGTTGAAATTATCTCTCTAACTTGAAAGTTAAGGTTTAAAAGGCAAGAAGATTTGAAGAAGGTATGGTATGGATAAGTAGTTAAATATAAAAGAGCTAGAATGTGAAAGACTTGTTGTTGATCTTGAAGAATTAAAAAAATATAACTCAAGATTGAAATCCCAAGTATAAGAGGATGAGGAAACAAAGGAAAATTTTCTACAAGATATCACTAAATTTAATATTAAGGTTGAATAGGAAAGGAAATTTGAAGAAGATATGGCTAAAAAATTAGAGGTAAAAGAGTTAGAATGTGAAATATTATAACATGAAGTGGTTTCTCTAAGGATGGAAGTGAAATATTCTAAGGATAAGTTGCACAACTTTGGAAAAATTTCAAAATATTTGGATAAAATTATCAATGCACAAAGATCTTCATTTATCAAAATAGGACTTGGTTTTGAAGAGCGTCAAGAGGTACAAAAAGATGAGTCAAGTTCAAAAGAAAATAAAGTTTCAGAGGAAGATATTGAAGAAGAAACCAAGACCTATGTTGATAAATTGAAGAGTGGAAGCTTCATTAATAAAGAAAATAATACACAAACAAGAAACAGAGATCATAACAGAGAAGGCAAAGAAAGGACCAAGAGACCAGATTTTTCAAGACAAGATGAATATTGCTTCCAAGGATGCTACTTGTCATGTAATCATTTTGGTCACAAAGCTTTGCATTGTAGGGTTCGTGGAAAGGAGTATGGCTTAATTAAGAGGAAATTCAACTCATTCAAATATGGATAATTATTTCAAGGTTATTGCTACTCATGCAATTGCTTTAGTCATAAAGCTATATACTTTAGGGTTCATAAAAAAAATGGTTATGGCTTCACCAAGAGGAACTTCAAGTCATTCGTACCTTCCAAGAACTACAACATCAGGTGTTACAATTGCAATAATATTGGGCTTAAGGCTAAGTGATGTAGAACAAAGTTTTTGGAACTTCTAAAGTAAAAAAATAATAGAAACGCTCAAAAGGATCAAAAGGGTACGATTACAAAGGTGTTTAAAAATAAGGTTGAAAAAGAAGAAAAACATTGAAATTTGGGGATAGATTTACTCCCATCCCAAAATTAATCACCTTAAGGAGAGGAAGTGTTGAGGGAGTTGAGCTAAGAGTTCTATTTTTTTAGCCCCAAAGGCGTCCACTTACCATTGATGTCAAAGGAGGATATTTTCGATAACGGGGAGAGAAATCAGTAAGGGGGAGTAACCTCTCAGGGGGAGAAAATTTGGAATTCAGTGGTTGGAAAAGAAATTTTTAGAAAGGGTTTCCATCAATGATAAAATGGGATATTGTTGGAAATATTGAGTATATTGGTTGTCATTGATGTCAAAGGTGTATTGAGTATATTGGTTGTCATTGATGTCAAAGGTGAAATGGTTGAAAATGATATTCAAGGTTGAAGTATTAAAATACAAGGCAAATATCTTCAAGGGTATAATAATTGTCAAGGTAAAAGCATTCTCCATGGTTATGGTTGCAAGAAAAAGACAAGGTTATCTATGGTTATGTTAGCAAGAAAAAGATAAGGTAGACAAGGTTCCACTAAAAAAGATTTATTTATTATAAGGGTCAAAAAATATTTCAAAAGAAGAAGACAAAAAATTAAAAACAAAATATAATATTTAAACCAAGGTTTAAATATTATAATAAAATAATTTTGAATTTTAAATGGCACCAAAATTTAAAATTCAAATGGTGGTAAGAGAGACGACGTCTTCCTAAGTTTTGAATTGCACATATAAGGAGGAAAATAAAAATAATTTGTTAAATCAAAGTGATTAAGGTATAAGTGCCATTCATTCCATTCGTGAGGGCAGTGCACAAATTTGAATGAGAGGAAATAGAGGAGTAAGGAGAGCGTACAAGTTTTAAAGCAAGGTGGATGATGCACAAACCTCAAGATAGGAGGCAGTGCTCATTTGGTTCCAACTGGATAGCCATATTAGGTGGCAGGAAGACCCTACACAAGGCATTGATGTTGAGAAGGTTTCAGGTTTGATTCACAATGGCAATTTACTTTTTAAACTATATATGAGAGGAATAAAAGATTAATAAAATTTTGATTTTGCACCTTTGGTTACAGCAGGTAGGCCAGCCTAGCTGGCACTCTAGCTCATTCTAGAACATGGGCTCCATGAGGTTTCATGTTCAACTCTCCTCGGTAGCAGAAGTGGTAAGGGCATTAAATTTTGTTATAAAATTTTGTTTGGCAATTAGGGAGTCATAAGTTTGCAATTTTAATAAAGATTTATTTGGCAATTAGGGAGTCATAAGGGTGTGATTTTAATAATATTTTGTTTGGCAATTAGGAAGTCATAAAGGTGTGAGTTTAATAAAGTTTTATTTTTGCAATTAGGGTGTCATAAGGGTGTGAGTTAGTAAATCTTTGTTTTGCAAATAAGGAGTTATAAGGATGTGTTATAAGAGCTTTCTATTTTGCAAATAAAAATTATAAAGGTATTTTATAAAGTTTTATTTTGCAAATAGCATAAAGAGAAAATACAAAGGGGATATTTTTGCATGTGAGAATAGGAGGTATAAAGTTTATGAAAGGGAAATTAAAATTATTCTGCAGTTAGGGTTTTGGATGATTAAAAGGTATAATATTGATATTGAAAATTATTTGTTTTTTACAAGGAGTTATAATGTGTTATTGTGGTTTGATTTTTGGTTGAATTTTTTGTATGGTGAAAAGTAAGTTTGAGGGTTTTTTATGATTGTTAATATCCTATATTTTGAGAACAAAAGGAGAGTCATTGAACATCATTTTTAGATTTCATTGAGCACATCTTTATGAGAAGAAAGTTAATGTTGATGGTTTGAAAGGTAAATCTACTAACCGGTTTTGAAGTGGTAATTTGAAGAGGAAATTATTTTGAGATAGGATTTTAAGGACACATTTTTATAAAATCAAGTTAAGAGGTATGTTGACATTATTCCCACTCTAATGAGTTTGGTTGAGCAAATATTTTTGAATCATAAGGTGGAGAAATAAGGATTACATATGTGCATTGTTGGAAATATTTGAGCTAGGGTTTGTAAAACAAATTGTGCATCCTTGTTGAAAGAAATTGGAAACACTTGTGTTAGAGTTTGTGAACAAATTGTTGAATGAAATTGGAAACACATGTGCTAGGGTTTGTGAAAAAATTGTGCTTCATTGTTGAATGATATTGGAAACACATGTGCTAGGATTTGCAAATAAATTGTGCTTCATTGTTTGAATGAATTTGTGAATATTTTGAGCATTGGTTTGAGTTATATTGAATGTGGATGAGCATGTGTTAAGAAATTGGTTTTGTGAATAAATTTGTGCATTGTGATTGAGTGATATTTGTAAATAACATATTGAAATTATATTATTTTCTATGTGTTCTTGAATAAAAAAATTGGGTAGAATATGTCTAAGGTACTTTGATCAAAGCATGGGTTATGAGCAATATTTGAGCATGTATTAAAATAGAGCAGAGAAGAGTTATTTGAGGAATATTTGAGAAAGTCTTGTGAGAATATTTAAAGTAAGTTTGAGGTAAATGTGAGCAAGTATTGTGAGAAGACTTGAAGTAGATTTCAGATAGAGTACCATTGCCATTATTGAAGTGCTTGTTCTAGTTTAGGTTCCAACTATCTATGCATTTTCCTTCGATGGTGTACCTCCTCTGAAGAAGTATCCTCGTGTGCTATAGTGGCCTAATGTGCTTTCTTTATTTGAAAATTATCTAGAGTTTCATTTTTAATTGGCACTGATTTTATCCATAACAGAATGGTTGGCTTACCTGCATTAATATTCCTAGGATCTATCAACCATGGAAAGTGGATTCCCATATTTGTAATAGTATTCAA
Organism: Wollemia nobilis; assembly: GCA_028583015.1. Taxonomy (NCBI): domain Eukaryota; kingdom Viridiplantae; phylum Streptophyta; class Pinopsida; order Araucariales; family Araucariaceae; genus Wollemia; species Wollemia nobilis. Next base: position 1,196,775 of record JAQPPZ010002362.1, read on the forward strand.
TAACAATATAATAGCATGGAAAGTCATCACAAATTTTCAGCATATCATGCATATTTTTATCTAGATAAGTACCCCAATCGTACCATATTCCTTGAGCGATACCTTCCACATATTGAGCCATACAGATTGGCATCTTTGTAGCTCATGTTTTCCCTAATAGTTGAGCCATCACTATATTCATGGTACATGGTCAATATTTCCCTATCATCTGGCTCTATGCAATTCCTCAAGTCCTTACACCCTAGATCTTCACTTCGATCAGTGATTTCACATTGGTAAGTGAAGTGATGATGTGATGTGTTTCAATCAGACCAAGGAACTTCTTAACTACCTCCATGCGATATGTTGATAACCCAAATGTTTTCTTGAGTGCCTCTGCTGTGAATTCTATCTTCATTGATTACTTGACCACATTGACATAGGTAAGTTTTGTTGTAATATTATACGTCTGAACCATCTGCAACATATAGTTATAGAATAAGGTCTTCTGGTGTGGTGGCACTTGTGCTATTACAACTACACCAACATTATCAAATTCTTTTTTCCAAGGGTTGTTCTTATTTCCTTCATTGCTCCAGCACTTCCTGCATGTATCTCATTCATGTTGTATGAATGATATCCTTGTTACCTCAACCTAGTTCTCCTTAGTTCTACTACTCAGATCCTTCTTAAAATCTAGGTAATAGAATTCACTACATAATTTTCTCCTCAAAATTCTTTCCTATGCCATTTCCTCGTCTCGAAACCTTAGTGGTGTCCTCTGATCAGTCCTAAAATACCTCTACCCTATCCATGGTCTATATCATCCTCTCCTAAAAGGATGAGTACCATGCCAATTGTAGGACTAAAAATATCACCTTTGGTATTGCCATAGATGTGATTCTATCTCATGTAGGAATCCTGGTGACCGTTCCACTCTATTGGCTATAATTCTTCTTAGCCAGAATCCAAAATCTTTAGCTAAAACCATTTTCCTATCATTCCCCTGGTTAGATTTTCTACTTGAACATCACCTATTATACAATACAAAGTTCTCTAAAAATCATACAGTTCTACTATAAATCATACAATACATCCTCCACTTATTCATGTATGTTTTTGTGTTCAATAGCCACCTCCAAATCATACAATATCTTCAACTGCTTCAAACTATTCAACCTATTGTAAATCATACATATTCTACACCAAATCATATAGGGACAATACCAATCTGTACAATGTCCCTATCTACCTACTACTATTTTTCAAATCTATACACTTTCATATGATTGCTCAAAAAGCTTAATTTGACTTCCAAACTACTTGAAATCGCACAATTTTTTCCTAAGATCGTACAATCTACCATCCAAATTATACAACACATCCTTTGAAACCCTTTTTTACCTAAAAATCATGTTTTTTTACTTCTTTTCCATAATTTCTCACTGACCCAATTACCTAAATGTCCCAATCTATCTTTTGAGTGCAATTCCAGAGCAAATATGCAATTTTTCATTACTTGATGCTATTTACCCCCAAATTTTTCTTTTGGCTATAATGTAGGGTTGTCCAATATTCTCCTTTATTTATTCTACCTTATCCAATTTTTTTTTGGTGCTTTTATCTAATTAGGGCTTGTGATCTCCTTTTCCTTGCAATTTCTCCAACTCCAATCCATAATTTCTACAAACCCTAGTGAACGTTTTCCATACCTAAAAACAAACCTCCTTAATAACTTAACAAAAATAATCAAAGCCCATCAACTAAAAACACTAACAATATATTGTTAGCATAAAATAAAATAAGATAATAAAATCTACCCTAACACAATCGGATGGGGAAATTAAACTGTAAAAACCCTACAACCAAAAAGTCAAGTAAATGGAGATTAGTGGGTAATTGTAAAGGCTAATAAAATTAATAGTGAGTAATCATAAAGGCTAATAAAATTAATAGTCTATAAAAAAAATGAATTGACAAAGTTCCCATAAATTATGGAAATATTATTATTTTTTAAATATTACAAACTAGGGATCCTAAATAACAAGAAAATACATAAAGAAATTAAAAAGTAGGAAATTATAGAAGTTGGTGAATTTAAACTCTAGTAATTGATAATTGACCCTAAAAACTCGAAAAAAATGATTTAAAGTAAAAGGAGGACAAAATCTACAAATAATTTTAAACCCCTTAGGTTGAAAAATAACACCTGAATCTGAGAGTGCAATGTAAAAACCTAGAGCCAAAAAAATTATGTTTTCCAAGAAATTCTGATGTTGCATGCATAGGTTCCTATGTGGGGTTTGGTGGATTGGTTTCTATTAAATTGCCTTTAGAAATTTAGTGACTTAAACTCCTATCGAAGTTGTTCGATTTAAAAATAGAACACAATAAAGAGCTAAGGAAATTTATCTTGAAAGCCTTCCACGAGGTAATGCCCTTGTTCCTGATGTTATCATTCCATTAGAGGAATTTATGAAATCTTGTAGGTGGCTAGATAAGAATACAATTATTGGTTATTTTTTGGGATGAATTCCCAATGAATCTCTAATCCGTGGATGGATTCAGCATTATTGGACTCCCTATGGCATTGAGGTTGACAGAATCTAGGACCTACCAAAAGGGTTCTTTCTGTTTTATTTCCTTGCTCTTGAGCATGCATAGGCAGTATTTGACCATGGCCCTTGGTATGTCCACAATTCTTTGCTAGTTACTATGGAGTTTTATATCAAACAGGGTGTGTCCCTTGAGGTGCCTATTGGGGTTTATCTCCCTGGTCTATTAGCAGCTCTTTGGATTTTCTTGAAAATCCTAGTTGTCCCATTAGGCCTCTTTGTCTACATAGAAAATCAGAAGTTTTTTAGTTTTCGACCCTTTCAAAGGATTTGTGTGAAAATTGATTTATCAAAAGACCTCAAGTATCATCTCACCATTAATATTAGGGATGTTTCATTTTTTATAATTTGGTTTACATAAACTTGCTGAACACTTGCTACCACTTCCAGTTGATAGTGCACAAGATTAAATATTATCCTCTCATGGAGGGGCGTATCAAGAATAAAAAAGTTATGACCAAACCTCCAAGCCTTGCACCTGCAACACCATCCTAGGCCACTTAGTACGAGCATAGAACCATGAATAATGATTCTCATGAGTCATGGACCACATTTGCTAAAAAATCACCCCATAAAGCCTTCGGTTAAGCCGACAGGGCAAATTATGGCCCCTTCATTGCATACACACAAAAAAATGGACATGCAACTTGCAGGTACTGAGTCCCTCCATAGACCCTTTGCTTTGGTAGAGAATGTGAGGCTTCAGAATAAAGTACAAGCTACCCTTGAGATGGTATGTGTGAGAAGATCTCATAGCCCCAGCAGTGACAAACGTCCATTTAGCATATTTTTTGAAGGAAATCATGATCGATTCCTCTCAAACACATACTCATCGCTTGGGGAGTTAGATACTTTAGAGGATATTGATGGTGATATGCATCTAGACTATTCTTCATGATATTTCTATCATGAAATGTCAGAGGGTTGATGGACCTAGTTCATAAGTATTTGATCTATAGAGAGGTTGATAGTCTTTTTTGTTAGCATGATAGGTTTGATTTTATTTACTTACAGGAAGTCAAAATTTCTACTTTCAATTTACAATGTGCATGTTCATTTATTTTTCCTAGTAGCCAGTTCTATAATACTAATCATTCTCTAAGTGGATGAGGAGTTTTCTCCTTCATGGCTCCCATATAGAAGTCCCATATGGTTACATGGGGGGTGGATCCCTCTAATTAGGCTGTGTGGACCCTTTTTGAAATTGATAGATATTCCTTCAAAATTGTCAATGTATATGCTTCCAATACTACCTTGAACAATGTGCTCTTTGGAAATGGTTGACCTTGCATTTATCATCCACTATCTAGTTGATCTAGGGTGATTTCAACATGATAAAGACAACATATGATAAATTGGACCGCCTCCTAATGCAGTGGTGCACTGGGGAAATAGAAGCTTGGTTTTTTATGAAGAACAAGTTGGGTCTTGTTGACCCCAATGCATTTTCTTCTTCCAAGGATTTCCTGCACTCGCTTGGGTTTTCTTGGTATAATTTTCAAAGTGGAGATGATCGTATCTTAAAATGGCTTGATAGAGCAATGCTTACAAATCACTTTGGGTTTAATTTTTAGAACATTGTGCAATTTGCTCCTCCGATGGCTGTTCTTCCTAGAAAAATTATGTCAGATCATGTACCCATTATATTCAACATCTCTTCAAAACCGTTGCCATCTAAGACTTTTCACTCTCATTTTTTCCTGAATGTCTCTTTCCTTCAAAATCCAACATTGATTACATATATTTTTATAAATTGGAACCTGGTTCCACAAACATCTGGTACCATGGGTTGGATTGCATGGTGATGCCATTGCTTGCACAACCACCTTGCTTAATGCTCTTGGGTTCAATCTTGCTCAACCACGTAAGCACTTCAAATTGATGCTGAAGCGAGAGTTTGCCAAAGCCTCGGTTAGACATGATGCATTCCCCCTCAGTGTCCCTCTGGAATAGTATGTTGTGATATTTTGGTATGATCTTAAGAAGGCTTAACTCTATGAATCTAGAGGTACTCAAATCTGCACCTGAATGCACTGGCTTAAAGTCAAAGATATGTTCTCCAAGTAATTATTTTAGTGCCTCAGATCACCTAGACAAGCGATTCAATTTAAAGCCATTGTGGATAATGACTAATGGCTTACAGAGCTACCTGACATTTCGAAGGTGTTTGTTAGACACTATCAATAGGTTTTTGTAGCTCAACATATCTCATTTGAGATACTACAAGCACTGGAGGAGTGTTGCTCCGTGGTTCCCAACAAATTATTGATCTCCTAGAAAGAAGCCTGCGAAAAACCTCTTTCCTTAGAGGATCTTATTGAGGCTCTATCCCACATGGCCAATGACAAAGTACTAGGTTTGGACGGTTTCCCTTGTGAATTTTACAAAAAATTATAGGATTTGATTGGCCCAAACCTTCTATGAGTTTATCAGGAAGCCATGTTCATTGGATTCGTAGGGTCCATTATTAATAGATGCAACATAAAATTCATCCCCAAGCTTGGCAATCCTGAGGTGATCACCAACTATAGGTCTATCACTCTGTTGAATGTCAACTACAAAATTATTGTTAAGGCCCTTGCTCTTCATCTTTGACCTCTACTTCCTATTATTGTGAGACATGAGCAAACAAATTTCATTCGTAATCAAAATATTTTGGATAATGTCCTTGCAGTTTGGGAAGGCATGGAATGGGCTCGACAGACTTAGTAAGAGGCCCTGTTTATCAAAGTTGACTTTGAAAAAGTATATGATATAATTGAATGGTATTTCATTCTATCAATGCTTACAAAACTTGGATTTGATCTTGGATTTGTTAAATTTGTGAAGATGTTGTTTACACATGCTTCAGTGATTCTCATGTTGAATGGTGTTTAATCAAAGAGCATTAGCCTATTCAAGTCTGTTCGCCAAGGGTGTCCTTTGCCCCTCCCTGTATGTGCTTGCAACTGAAGCATTTAGTTAACTTCTTGCCCACAAAGCCTTAAAAGGGTTAGTTAAGGGTATTTTCCTACTAGAAAGGCAAGGGCAACTCATTAATGGTCACTTTTATAATGATTCATTTTTAAACCTTAGTGAGGATGAGGTTTCTGTCACATAGACTCTTTCCTTCCTAAATTTTTTTTGTAAGGTTTTTGGTTCCAGCATTCAATGGAGGAAGACTGCATGTTACATGTAATCTTCCAGTCCCCTTCAACCCTAGCTTGAACACTACCAGTGGATGTGGATTCAATAAGAGGATATGTTCATGTTTTTGGGCATCCCCTTTGCTTTTTAGAGTACCCCATACCAGATTTGGGATTTAGTGGTGCCAAGAGTGGAGGGAAAGATCACTTACTGGGTCACCAAGAAGTTGTCCCTTGCGGGTAAATTCCAAATATGGTCTAAAGTTTTTGCCAATAATCATGTTTATTATTCCTCATGTTGGGTTCCTTATCAAGCTTGCTATAAGAAGCTGGAAAAGCTTCTGCGGTATTTTCTCTAGTTCTTCTCAAAAGCATGGCTTTCACAAAGTTTCTTGGAAATTCTACTACATCCCTAAGAGCTCGAGAGGTTTGGGGCTATTCAATTGCCACCATCAAGATCTGGCTCTCAGTGCCAAGTGGATTATCAGGGCTCTTAAAGGTATTGAAGCTTGGAAATTTTTGATACGAAACTATGTTACTACAGGGTTACCATTTGGTAAAAAATGTTGGAAGGGGTTCGATCTACCCTCCATACTTGTAGCTCTTGTTCCTATTAAAATTTTTGGGTTATTTGTGACTCAAAGTATTTGGCGGGATTGGGAGTCTATTAAGCCTTGGCTCCATTGGAAAGGTGTTGATCGCCACCGTGGGGTAGTTGTAGCAGATCTGAATATATGGTGGTCCCCTGTGGTTCAATATCAGGGATATCCACTCACCCAAGTTCAATGGATTCATGCTAAAAAAATATTTTAAAAGGGAATTGTGTCTATTTTTGACTTTTGTTGCAGACAAACTCGATATTGGATCCCTTGGGAGCTTTTTCAATAGCAACATGCCTTAAAGCCTAAAGATAAAGCCAATTATGATATAGTTACCAATTGTACATACTTTTCCCTTTGGCCAAAGCTTGGTCAAGTTGTCCAACAACCTTGGTGGAAAGAGTGGGAATGGTATAAACATGTGCCTATGTTTAATTACATGACTAAGCAGGGTTATTGTTGGCTTTCGCCCAATCTCCCAATGGTACCAAAGCTCAATGGACATTGGGATTTGTTCTCATCCAAGTCCAAATGGCGGGCATGATTTCAAATTACTTGGGCCCCAAGTAGGCCATTTTTTCCTGGAGTTTATTGTTTCATGGTCTTTCACTTGGCCAAAGGCTTAAGCACTTGGGAGTTGACAATCCCACTTACCCTTTCTATCGGGAGGCAAATTCTACTTTGCATCTTTTCTGGGACTGTAGTAGAGCAAGGATGGCCTAAGAGTGGATAGATTCTTTTTGGGAGTGGATGGATTATTTTTTGACTTTTCTTGCATTCTTCGTTAACTTGGATTCACAATCTGTTGGGAGATCCACCTAATTTTTCTTAGCCTCTGTTAGAATTCTGGAAAATATTTAGAATTAGCATTATGTTTCATATTTGGAAATCCAGAAATGAAATAGTTTTCTCAGATAAAACTCCCTCTATTACTTTATCTCTTTCAAATAAGTTGATGGTATTTCATGATGCCTGATTACAGATTCGGATGCAATCCGATAAAGCTACAATGGAAATCAAACATCTTCAAGAGTTGATTGACTATTGGGACAATGCTCCATGTGCTGTGAGCAGAGTTCCTCCAGAGCTTGAACAACATGCTCATTCCAGATATCGATAGCACCATTGCCCACCATCGGATAGGTAGGACTGGCCAACCTCTAGGGCTCGCACATAGCCGTCTAGCAGAAGAACACAGGGATTGCCACTCTCAAACACTTCTCAGTAGTCTATTGATTGGGGAGAGCACCCATGATCTAATTTATTTCACTATAAATATTGTTGGAGAACTCACCCACGTTCTCCCTGCCAAGTTGGTTGGCAAAAGGGTGACGATGGTGATGCCAGTAATGTATGGAGCACGAGCATTGATGGTGGTATAACTGCACATACAGACTGTAGAACTCTGAGTGAGGCTCCAATGATTCCAACTTGCCAATCTATTCCTAAGACACATGTTACGATGCCAGGGTCAGGTTGAAACAATTAATGGCTAATGTGATTTATATTTCTTTTTGTAGTTAAGCCCGCTTATATGTAGTCTTCTGGCAGTGAACCTTAGAACTATGTCCAGGTTGTCAAATCAGCCAGTTTTTTTTGCGCTTGGGGTGTGATGTGTCAGTCCACCCACTTTTTTATATTTAGGCCTTGTATTTAATATAATACTTTTTCATTCATAAAAATTAACATCCGAGGATTTTTGGAAAATATTGAGTAATTAGAATTTATAAAGAAAACTACAAAATTTTATACAAGGAAAAGTAAATTTTTTTGAAAAATGTAAAAATTATTTTTTATTTTTATTTTACATGGTCGAATTGGTAACCGCAACAATCCAAGCATGTTGTCCGTCTTTATGCAGTCTATTCTAGAAGCCTAGAAACCACCACATACCACAATCCACCCCTATAAATACCATGCCGTATTCATTTTAAAACTTTCCAAAAAAAAAAAAAATGTAAAAGTTATTGAAAAAGAAAAAATTATATTAAAAAAAATAATAATAAGAAAACACATAAAATAAATTCTTTCAAATTAATAAATAAATAGTGAGACAAAAATCTTCCACTTAAAATCCTATTGATGCGAAATTACAATCCACCACGTGATTGATGCAAAATTACAATCCGCCAACGTCGGCAATGGAGTCACGGCAAAGTGCACACCCTCTGAATTAGGCCAATGCAAGACGTTTCTCACAGATTTTGATTTTTTTCTTTTATTTGATTTGATACCCTTCGAGAAGATGTATTTAGGTGGATTTACGTTCCAGAAGATGCACGTAGACATTTAGGTCAGCGTTTGCTTTTGTAGTGTTTGTTTTTTCTTTGCGCACTTCAAGGTGGATGGCTCCTATCGGTCAACTCAGTAACTTAAAATATAAAGAGCCGTGGCGACGATGACTTCCGTCGGCGGCGGTGACAGCCTAATCCGCTTTTTTAAGGATTTCCCAGACTAGGAAATGCACGAGGGAATGTGTCGTGCCCCGGCAACACAATAAGGCAGCACAAGAAATCAAGTCTACGATTTCTGAGGAAGGGAGATCTGTTCAGACGATCAAAATGTTTGATTTCAACGAAAACCGAGCAGCGGGCGCCTCTTCTTCTCCCAAACGAAGGTTGTTATCATCAGATGGTAAGGGCATTCCTGCGGAGTCGAAGCAAAAGCAGACCGAGATATTGAAAAACAGTTATTCCTCCGAAAGTGGTGGCCGTCCCGAATCGTCGACCAGTCCAGAAAATCCGTCGTCTAAACTTGGAAGGAAGCAAACCAGGGCGTCAAGGGTCGCCCCACCATCGTTGTCAACACGGACGTGTCGACTTTCCGGGCGAAGGTTCAGAAATTCACAGGAATGCAGACGCTATAAACACAGGAAAGCTCCTCAAGTTCCATTTTTTCTATTTTTGCATGCATTTTTCTAGAATCATTTTACTTATTTTCTTAGCTCTTTCCAACTGCTTTTCCACATTAATCCTTACCTTTTCCAACAAAATGTAGATCACATAGATTGCGTGGTTCATAACGTAGATCAGATAGATTGCGTGGTTCATATGAATGTCAGCAAACATCAAAGAAGGTTGGAAACAAATAAATACAAATTTAGAATATATAACTCTAAATACAAATAGGATGTTTGGGATCTTTGACATGTTCAATCATCACTTAATATAATTATGTTCTACATTTCTTTACCATTTTTTATATCTAACTTAATGTAATATTTTGTATTCTTTAGTATTAAAAACTTAATATTGATCTCTTATCAATATTTGAATTTAAAAAAAAAAAAAAATTAATATTGTATAACAATTCTTAAACAATATTTTATTTTTTTATTTATTTTTAAGATTTCTTCTCTTTTTGATTAGGTTAAGATGGGAATGAAATATATGTACTAGAGGTCATTGCAATAATCACAAGGTCAAAAAATTATTATCATCATGCCAAACATTTTTTTAAGAAGGAAATCTGTTATTATTATTTTATTTGAATGTTCTTACTTTACTAATAATTTGTGGATTATTATTTTTTTGTTGTTAAAGGAGAGTTAAATATCGGGTGAACTAAGTAATATAAGGATGATAAAGTTATGCATTTCTTATAGGTTATTGTGCAGTCATTTTTAAATTAAAAAATGTGAAAGGTTTAAGTATAAAATTTAAAATTTTTATTTATAAAAGTATAACATTGATTACTTCATAAAATTGAAGTTTTGTTAGATTTATAACAAGATTATAGCTCGTATTCCATGCTTTGAAAATCCTATTTTTTACATTATTTCAAGTAGTTGAACTTTGATATTGGATAGCTACTACACACAATTTAATTTAACTTAGCAAAGATTTCTTCTTATAGATGGTCAACCTTACATTGGTATCTATAATATCCAAATAAATAGACACCAATAGTATATTATATTTTCACTTTGGATTCTCATTCTATTTAACTTTATCTTGAAATTTAGTGGACAATGAATTTAGCTACAACAAGTTAGTAAAGTCATATAATTACAAATAACAAGAAAAAATTACCATGATGAAAATAGTTATAGTATCTAACAAATAAAAATTTCCTTAATTTTAATTGTCAAAATATTTCAAAACCCCTATTGAACTAATTACCAAGCAAAATAATATTCTTTCCATCTAATCTTGTGACTGAAAATTGTAGTGTAATCTTTTTGAAAATTAAACCATACTTGTATAGCTACTATGTAGGACCAAAAGATATACTTCATTGACATAAGTGTAAAATAATTTTAATAGTTAGGGATCAAGATACCAAATTTAGCTAACTACATCCTAGAATACACCTTAATACTCAAGATTTACTATGCAAGCAACATGTTGAATATAGTTGTACTTGATTCCATAATTGAGAACTCAACTTTGGACATGGCTTTCAAAAATTCAATTTTCATTTTTCATTAAGCTTTGTGGAAACCACCATTAGAGGATACAAATTCTATATATATTTTTAATAAATGGATTTCCAATATACATGCCATCAAGATGCATATAATCCTTGGTCATGTTACACACCAAGGTGTTCAATAGTTTGACTTAATTCTTGACTAACAAGGTTTTGAATTGATAAAGAAAACATCTAAAGATAGGGAGCAAGAGGGAGCTAATGCTTAATATCTTGTCAATAATTCCATCTATTAAAATTGATATTTTCAAAGGGAATCAAAATATGTATACCTTTCTGAAATATATGATCACATATCAAGGAAGGGTCTACAAGTAGGGGATGATAAATAAATTGTCCCAAGTGATTCCGTCATATAGAAGAAGTTTCAAACATTAGTTCTTGTCAAAGAATAAAACGATCAAAATTGAGAATCTTTAAAAATATTTGTTCAACATTCCAAAGGTATTTAACCAAATGGAAACATTTAATTAAGAAGCATTAAGCATTGAGTATTTCTTTTTGAAAATATCTTATCTATTATTAGGAATAATTAGAGAGTATAATAGATAGGGTACAAAATTTAGCTAAATATTTCTAAGGTTCCTCTCCCTTTAATGATTTTATGAACTACTTTAACATTAAAATAATCCCTTGATGATTGAAATCAATTAAACCTAACCCTATGTCCTTTTAGGTTGTATACATTGCACCCAAGAGATGGCTACTTTTATTTACAAATAATCTCATTATATACATAACAAATAAAAAACAACTCAAGTAAGCTAACAATAAAGTGATTTACATAAAATCTAACATGAAAAATGGAAGATACTAGTAACAATAAAGATCTCCTTAGTAATCTATAGTCTTCTTGCCAATAATAAGTACTTACTAACCTAGTTATCATGTTTGCAATGAGACCTACCCATGAACCAACCACATAAATATAAAGGATAAATTTTTATCCCAAATTTGATTCCTATGTATATGATAATTAAATCCCATGCCCTATCAACTTCCATTCATCAAGAATCCAACTAGGTCTTACTTGATCCTTGACAAGGATGATTTCTATCTTGGTGGAGGATAATTTAGATCCATAAAAATTGTACAAATAATCTAAAATTTATAGGAATTCTTAATTTCTTCCTAATTATTTTGTAGGAAAATGGTTGAGTTATCAATAATGTAAGAGTTTACTATTGAGATCTAATCCCAAAGATAAACCCCTTTTAATTTATTTGGGATGCTTTTCTAAAGAGATATTATAAGGTATTTGCAATATTTACATACCAAATAATTCTATTATTTAGGAGGATATAAATTGATGAAGTTGTAATTAGTGCCACCATTAAATAAAGCTATTATTATTTAATTCTTCATATCTATCTCAACACTTTAATTTTTTGGAGTGTCATGACCCAATCCTATGAATTTATAAAAATTGGTCATTCCCTTAAAAAATTATTTGGAATAGGATACTCAAGAAAATCATAAATTGAGGGATCAAACTTACCATAAGTACTTTTGCTCTTTTTATATTTCATGAATTATAAATACTTATCACACTTTTGAATTTATTCCACTTACTATGATAGTTTAAAGAATGTCTTTTATCCTCGTATTTTTTAAATTATTGTGTGAGAATTTTTTAATGCCATTCATTATTTAGAATTTTATATTTAGTTCAAATTTGATAGGCCAAAGGCCTTATCCTTTCCTCATTCTTGTATTTAACCTATATGATGTTTTATAGTCTATGTGTCATATGTTCTACAAGATATTATTTTTCCCTCCATTTGATCATATAAGATATCATTTGCTTTAATTTAGTTATATATACAAATAAATATAAATAATATATATCTTCAAAACATGTGTATGGAGGAAACTGAGGCCTATTGTGGGCACTGATGTAATAGACCGATCTATGATTTTTCTAGCTCCCTTATTATTGTAACCTCTTTTATTTTTATTGAATATAATTGTTGGTTCTAATAAAAACATGTGTATGTGTTCTACATAAAGACTTATCATAATAAAGGGAAGTAGGCCCTTGAGCATTTTCATAATTGATTTATGATTCAATCTGTAGAGGGAGAAAAAAATACACCCCCTTAGATTTTGAAAATTTTACATCTAAATTCCATGCACTATTTTGACACACTTTTGTTGCTTAGACCTATCAAGCATTATATTTGATATGAGTATATGTTATTTTATTTGCATAGCTCACATATATAATTATTGCTGGGAATGCAAAACATCTAGTAACTCCATAAAAGAAATTTTGTGTCTGTATGCATTTATTGTATGGTGGTTAACATATTATAGATGGTTGACCTAGATATTATTAATAAACTTTAGATCCATAGAATTTTAAGAGAGTGATATGTAGATAAATTATTAATTAAATTAAATAAAATATTACAATACAAATATATATTCTATTTATTTTTAAAATATAACTTACAGTGTATCATGTACAAAGAATGTGGCTACGATTCATTATTTGAAATAATTAATATGAAATTTGATTTTTGTAGGAATACAATTGTTAATAAGGCAAAAATTGAAATCCTTGCACACTATTTATGTTGTAAATGGAAATACATGACAACTTAATATCTAAAATTAGGTTTATACTTAAAATTTAAGTGTTTTTAAGTTAAATATTAAATTCAAGTATTATAAATGTTTTTTTTTTTAAATTTGTATCAAAGTGCACAAATTGTTAAAGCTAGAAGTAAAAAAATGAAATTTAAAATTGAAATGGTTTCTTAAATTGGAAACTTGAAAAGAAGATAAATTAGAAGTATAGATATGCTTTTTTATTTATTAGGGTAAAATCAAGTTTTTTCATAGGACCTGAATCCTTTTACAAATATTCATATACATTTTTGCAACAACATCCCACATCTATTATTCTTTTTGTTTCATCTACAATAAAACTCCCAAAACTTTAGTACATTCATTGTATTATATCCTTAGTTTATTCTTGGCACATAAACATACACCATACTTCACTCTCATTACATTCATAATCTCTAGAAGATGGAACCCTTAGTAGACATGTTAAAATATCTTCGAAAATGGATCCCCCACACACAAATCCATAGATCTTAAAAAATAAAACCTAAGCAAACAAAGCCATAGATCTTTAGAAAATGGAACCCTTCTCTCCTGGGGCCTCATAATACCTCTAGAAAGTCACATGTTCACACATATCTACAAAATAATTTTCTTAATAGACAAGTCTATAGATATTATAAATATTAAACATTTGATAGGCCATCCTATAGATCACTAGAAGATGGAGCCCATAGACAAGTCCATAGCTCTTTAGAAAATGAGCCCTTAACAAACGAATTTACAAAATTGGATCCATCCATATACATAGATATTCAAAAAATGGAATCCTCATCAGACATATCTCATATAATTATTTAGCTACAATCTTACAAATTCCAAATATCTCTAAAGAAAATTACCCCGTAACATACAATTCTATAACTTTCCAAAAAATAATTTAGTATGGATATATATAGGAACTTTCACCCCTGGGCTTGAATTTTTAAATATCCTCCCTCATTTCACCAAAGAAAGATAATAAATAATTTTTTTTCTTTCTTTGGTTACAAAATCCATTGAGAAATTGTCAAAAGGGGTTTGCTATGATTTGAAAGACTTCAGCCTCCCAAAAGTATAGATATGCTTATATTCTAGTGGTAAAATTCATTAAAATATAGGTGAATAAATTAGTTTTATTGTTTTACATTTGGTTGGCTTAAAAGAATGAGGAAAATAAAACTAATATATCCTACACCTTGGATAAATATATGAAGAAATGGTGATCTACAATTTTGAATTTCAAGTTAAAAAAGATAAAAAAATAGAGTGCAATTTAGCAATAATAGAGTATAACAAACTAGAACACAAAAGTACATAAGAAAAATAGCATAATGATTTTATTGCTAGAAACATATAGTACAATGCAAGAAATCTCTAAGAATATATGCGAGGCTATAAAGTTACATCCAATACTCATATTTTTATAGTTAGGGGTGCATCTTTATTTATAGAATAATTTTTGGTGTGTTGAAAATTCATCGTATTGGACATAGAAGGTCACCCATATGAAAATATTGTGTTTTACCTTCTATAATTTACAAAGTACCTATTAATTAAAAATTACATACATATGACTTATCATTTTGTATTTTATCTTCTACTAATCTATCAACATAGCTATAAATACATTTTGGCTATGAAAATTTGAAAAATAAAAATAAAATCCTATTTTAGTAAATATTTTGTTTGGCATTTTTATGGAATTCATAAAAAATCTCCCACAAACATATTGGAAACTTTTCAATAACAAAGTTGCCTACTAAAATTGTTGTTTTCCCTCTAATATTTTCAATGATTTTTGTATGGATAAAAAATGAGTCCTAAGCACAATGTTATACCTCTAAGAGTGTGGTTAGGATTAAAAAATATATTTTTGGGTATAAATCCATGCCCCCTAAAGGTTTCATATTAGGATCATTCATACCCACATGAAAAGTAATGATCCTTAATACATAAATTTTTGACATCAGGTGTGGAAATTATTTGTTTATGTAATTATTGTGATCCATTCCTCTTATTGACCATCTTATTCTACTTTGACCACTCTATACACATGATGGACTATCATTTGGTGTTCCTAGTTCATGTCTCATCAATTTGATTCTCCTCCATTAGTGTTAAATTGTTTGGAATGAATTATTCGATGTCCAAGTATTTTGGTACTATGAAAGTGTCTAATAGAGGTCAATGATAAGGTTTGAGAAGTTCAAAATTGATGATTGGATGCAAACCAAGATAATATGAAAGATTTTATTCAAATGTATTTTCTTCCACCTTCTTTGTTATGGCATATGTTTTATAACAAAGAGTTCTAACCTTCCCACATGTTCCTAAAAGTTTCTCTTTATCAACATGTAACCATACCTTATCTTGCAAATTTAATTGATGTGGTATTTGATGCTAGTCATGGCATTGACTATATTTATATTTATCTTTTCCAATAGCTCATGGACCTATTTTTGTATATGATAAATTTGTTACACAAATTGTGTTTGTTTTTCTACTTCTATTTGTCCATGGCGTGAGCACTCAACAAATTGATTAGGGACAACTACATTAGTAGGTGTGAAGTATTGGAAGTCAAAGTATATATGAAATAGGTTGTGTTTAGTAGAGTTATGTAGATATTTATTGTACCCATGTTGACTATAAGGTAGGCTCTCATACCATGTGTATGGATGCTTATAATTGTACATTCAAAGAAAATGTACAATCAATTGATTCACAAGTCTTGTCTAGTGACCAGTCTAAGAATGGAAGGATGTGGATATGGAAAATTTGGTGTCCATCACACTCTATAGTGTGGAACACAAAGTACTAAAAATATAGTCCTTATAAGATATAAAAGGCTTTGGAAAGGTGAAATTGAGTTGTCCATGACTAAAATAGATATTAGTAGTCTCCTTAGATAAAATAGATTTCTTATAGGGAATCATGATAGTTATTTTTTAAAAATGATTAACTACTACAAAACACAACCATTAGAATGCTTATATATGGGAAAATATGAGAATAAATTCATAGAGATAGATTTAAAATCCTAGATATGCATTAGAAATAATGTATATAGCTCCTACTTATTTTTGGTTGATTTGAAAATAGTGTAGGGGGTACATTATTTGATGTACCTCTTGATACTATTACCCATTTTGTGTTAAAAAAATGTACTTTCAAATAACTATAACAATTTTTCCAATCCAAAATGACCCACAAATTTGTTTAGGTGCACTTCCCAAATCATATTTAAGTTGTCACTAGATAGTACATAAAATGTGTCCCATGTGATGGAGGTTGTTATCTTACAAGAAAAAAACCATAAACATGCTCAATGACATGAACATATTGGTGTGCATCAAAAAATCAGAATCTACTTCATAAAACATGGACTAATTAGAAGTATAATTCCCAAAGAAATCATGTGAGTGTTATGATTGGAAGTTGACTCAAATAATTGTTTTCTAAATTGACACTCCCTTTATTGTGATTGATAATCAAATAAAACTATTGGATATATGTAACCCACTTTTGATGTCTTGAATTCCTTTAATTCATTCGCTTAATATAAGTCTAATGAACTCTATAGGGCTATGCTTTTTATGGATCATGGTTTTCATTTACAACATGTAGTACTTCCACTATTTATATGTTTGGAAAATTATATAGACAACTTTGTTGTAAGCGGAGGTTTATTAAAAATATATATTTCATTGTGATAGCCAATTGGATTCCCATGCTATATGAAGATAGCTTGTAATGCACATTTTGTATGCTTCAGTCATTACCTCAAAAGGTTGATGTAATTTAGATAAGAAAAGTGTAATATCTACACACAATTGATCATTTAACCCTTCAAATTATCTCTATTGTTTATCTCCCTAATGGAACTTGGATTTGGAACATCTATTCACTTGGTGTAGTTTCCAAGAAATGCATGAGAACCCCTATAAAATTCTTTATTAGAAATTGGTAAGACAAAAATATATGAATATTTATTAGAATATTTTGGGTAGGTGATTTATAATCACCTAAATATTATCAAGACTAGCATGGACTTCCACATTATCAATAGTATATTTGATGTACTAAATATTTGTCAAGCCAAATGTATACTTCTCAAAATTAGCATATAGCTTGTGTATTTAAAGATTTTGAAGTACTTTGCAAACATGTTGTAAATGTTCCTCCCATGTCACACTATAGATGAGAATTTCATCTAAGTAGAATACCATAAATTATTTGGTGTATGGATGTATGATGTCATCCATCATGCTAATGGATGTGACATGTGTATTGATCAAGCCAAAAGGTATAACTATCTACTAAAATAGACCCTCCTTATATATATATGGAATGTTTAATATGTTAGTGGGATATATGTGTCTCTAATGATAACTATATTTGAGATTAATTTTGGTGAAAATATTTACAACATAGAGTTTGTGTAGCCAGTCATCCATTTGAGAGGATGGAAAGTGGTTCTTTATAGTGATTTTATTCAAATATCTATAGCTAATATAGAATCTCCATGTCTTATATTTATTTAGATCAAAACCACATGATGAAGTACTTGGTTTTATGTACCCTTTTTGAATCAATTATTGGATCTATCCCTTGATATTATCATTTTTAGGATGGGTCTACAATATATAGGTGCATTAGGCAAATGAGTAGGAATTAAAATAAAGGAATGTTTTACCTCATAATTAAGTGTAACTTCTATTGATGATTGAAATGGGTCGTTATATTATACTATAATTTGGTCCATATACTTCTATTATGAGAAGCCTACAATCAATGTAGCAACTATCGTCATTTTTTTGTGTGGCTTGATCATCAATAGAATAACGTTTTTTTAATATCATTTTACTATATTGTTTTGGATTGATTAAGGAAACATAGGTAGGAGGAGATTCCTTTTTTATCTTGAAGCACTAACATTTGATAGTGATGAGGACACTTCAAAGCCTAGACTAATGACACCATGTCTCTTCCACGTAAATGATCAACCCATGATCACATAATAGAATCCAAAGGTACAATATCCCATAGAAATTAATATTTGAATGACTTGATGGAATAAGAGAGGAGATATTTTTGAGTGATCCTCCTATTGTAACCATAACATTATTTGATTGTGGATGTGTTGTAACAATAAAATTTAAATTGTTCACCATCTAAGTAGAAATATAATTCTTTTTGATACTATTATTAACAATTAAATATAATGTATTATCCTTGACCCATATTTATGAATGAAATAGGTATTTCTTCTCTTGTGACTCTTTTTATGACTCCTCTAATACAACATGTTTGGTGGAAATGGTCACATTTGCTTCATATTACATGATTTGCTTCCATTTTTCCCCATATTGATGATGCAGAGGGCTTATATTCAACAAACAAGGATTTAATTACTTGATATTTATCCCTCAAATATTGATTGCTCTTGTGATAATTGCACCATTTTTCTAGTCTTGGATTTGGAAGTATTTTTTATTTGGAATAGTTTTTTATTTCAATTCTATTTTTTGGGCTAACCCCTTTCTCCAAATTCTTTGGAGAGTCACCCTTTTATTTCTTTCACTAGTACCTAGTATTCTAGTTTTTTGTTATTCACTCGTCCTCCTCTTCTACCTTTTAAAATTCTACCTCATTTTTAATTTGAAAATAAGTTTAAATGCATCTCTCTATGTACTGAATTCAAATAGGTTAGTTTTTTCTGACATGTACCATTATAACCCATTGTAGTACTTGAGGATTTGATATATTTTGGTATCACCTAGTTTTGCTACCATGGAATGGAAAACATAAATATTTTATTGAACAAATTATTCTTTACCTTGATGCATTTATTTTTCAATAGGTTATATGTGGCTTCCATTGGGAGCCACTCCTATGAAAATACCAAAATATTACATTTGTTGCAACATACATTTTTATCACAAATTTTCATTTTTTTCTCTTAAATATATTCTTCAACTTCCTCGAAGGGCTATGTTTCCACAATGAGCTCCTTGACATAATTTTTATTAAGACATAAACTATCACTTGGCTAGTTGTCTTCTAAAATTTAAATTTCACCAGGATGAAGATCAACACCATAATTCACTAATTTATCTACTACTCAATTTCCATTTTTATAAATATGCTCACATTGCTAGGATATTACCTCTGTCAATAATCGAACTAGCATACATTAATAAGCAAGAAATAAATAATACAATACTTACCCATATTAGTCTATAACTACCAAAACTAATCGGGCCAAGTTAGTGTGATAGTTCGAACAAGAGAGTGGTTCGAACAATAATGTAATAAACCCCAAAATATATACTAAAGATATAGATACGCTAACATCCTCCATTTATTACATTATTTTGAAATACATAGAGAGTCGTGAAACAATTCAAATTTGACACGTGCAAGTGCCTTAGTGAAAATATCTGTAACTTGAGCATCAATGGGAATGTACTGAAGCTAAATTCAGTGCCTTGGAACTTCGTCTCAATTGAAGTGACATTGTGTGTAAGTGTGCTTGGTTTTCTCATGATGCACTAGATTCTTAACAAGGTTCAAAACACCCTGGTTTTCGCAGAACAAGTGGATTGGATATTTTTATGGATGACCCATACTTATAAAAATGTGATGCAACCATATCACTTCGCACATAGCTTCACATGCGACATGATATTATGCCTTTGTAGATGAGATAGAAACCACCTGTTGCTTCTTGTTGTGCCAAGAGACAGACAACAGGACCAGATCCAAGATGAAATATATATCCTAAAGTTGACTTACAATCATCATATGAACCAACATAGTTAGAGTCTGTGTATGCTTACAAGAAGAATTTGTCATTATTCTTGTATTCTAGGCCATATTCCATTGTGCCACAGACATAGTGAAGAACATGTTTTGCTCCTTTCCAGTGAGTAGTCTTAGGTTCCTCCATGAACCTCGAAATATATTTGATAGCAAATATGATATATGGCCTAGTATTAGTCAGATATATGAAACTCCCAATAATATGTTGATAGAGCGTACCATATACCTAAGGTGAATCATCATATCATGATAACTGAAGTCCTAATTCCATTGGAGTTGCCATCGGCTTGCAATCAGTCATGCGATATTTTTCTAACAGTGTCTTGGCATATTTTTTTGAGTCACTTTGATGTAGTGATCCTTCTAGCTCACTTCCAGACCAAGACAATAATGGAGAAGTCCGAGATCTATCATCTCAAAATATTTAAACAAGTCTCTTTTGATAGTAGAGATCATAGTCTCTAAAATTCCTGTAATGAGAAGATCATCAGCATAGAGTACAAGCAACACTATCTCAGAACCTTATTTCTTGAAATAGAGGTTTGCATCTAATGGACATATTTTAAATCCATGCTACAAGAGGTGATTATCCTTTTATATATACCAAGCCTGAGGAGCTTATTTTAAACCATATAAGGATTTGACTAGTCTGCATAATTTCTAATCTTGGCATTCCACTTCAAATCCTTTAGGTTATGTCATGTAGAATTATTATTGGAGATAACCATTTAGAAAAACACTCTTGACATCCATTTGGTGAAATTTCCACCCATACTGTGATGCTATAGCACAAAGAACATGAATGATGGTCATCCGAGCAGTAGGTGCAAAAGTTTCCTCATAGTCATTGTCTTCCTTTTGTGCATAACACTTTGCAACAAGATGGACCTTATGCTTATAAATTGTCTCATCTACCTTGTACTTAACTTTGTACATCCATTTATAGATAATGTGCTTCTTTCCATGTGTTATATCGACAAGATCTCAAGTTTTGTTCTTTTTTAGAGACTTATACTTAGCATCCATAGTAGCCTTCCATTGTGGCTCGCTAAGGGCATCTTGTACACAAGAAAATTCATGTTCATTCATTGAATACATAAACACCTTGTCATCATCTATATCCAAATCCTTTGTTTATCTCTCTGGATCTACACAAGTTTCCTCAAAATATTGATAGAGATCATCAACCTTAGTAGTCTCTTTTGTTGCTCTTTCCTATTGAGCCATACTGCAAGTACAATTTCTATCCAAAGTCAAATCTAGTAGTGTGGATAACTTTGAGTCTCTAATTGTACTTGTAAACCATTTTGGATTCTTCTTCTATAGTGATGAAGAAGACAAAGAAGTAGAAGGACCTCCAGTATTTGGTATGAAGGGGACTTCTCAACTTTAGATTCCACAAGATCTAGGTATACATCAGATGTGCTTTGTGATGTGAAGGCCTCATCAAAAACAACATATCTACTAAAATGAATCTTCTTGGTAAAAGGATAAATCAAATGATAACCCTTAGAGAGCTCATCATAGCCAAGAATAATACATTTCAATATCTTCTCATCTAGATTTTTCTTTTTCTCTTTTGGTATGTGCATAAAAGCTTTACATCCAAAATTGCGAAGATGAGATATTGAGGGTTTTTGACCACTCCATGCTTCTTGTGGAGTTATTCATTTTAGGGCCTTTGTGAGTGCCCTATTCAATAGATATACTACAGTGGTTATAGCTTCCGCCAAAAATTATTTCCCATGACTAGCTCCTATGAGCATACAACAAACCATTTCCATGATAGAACGGTTCCCCCTTTTAACAACTTCATTTTGCTGAGGACTGTAAGTAGTAGTTAACTGTCTCGTGATTCCATGTGTAGTAAAAAATATAGAAAACTCTTTAGAGGTAAAATAACCCTCTCGATATGAGTGGAGGGTCTTTATAGAAGTCCCTGACTCCTTCTCAATAGATTTCTTGAATTGTTGGAAGAAACTAAAGGCTTCATATTTTAGATGAAGAAATAACACCCACATATTTTTTGAGTAGTCATCCACAAACAACTAAAAATACTGCTTCCCCCACAACTATTTGGTATGGAAGAACCACACATATCAGTGTGAATTAACTCCAGAGGTTTCTTTGATTTTGTAGAGCTCTTCTGAAAAGGTACTCTATGTTGCTTTCCTACCAAGCAGTCAAAGCACACTGGAAATGTGGAATAAAGGGAAGGAATACCCTTTACCATATCATACTTAGCTCAAGTAGCCAAAACTAAGATGCTCATATCTCTTGTGCCATAGGGAAGTTGTGTCCTTTGTAGAGACTGTCATGGCAATATGGGAGTAGAGATAGCATCTAATTCAAATAGGCCATGGTTATATGAATCTATTGTAATGTTATTACCCCTCCTGGTAATAGAGTAACACTTCTTGCCATCCTCAACATGAAAGTTCACAACCATATATTTATCCAGAATTTGTGTGATAGACAACAAATTGTTCACCAATCTTGGAATATAGAGGACTTTTTCAATTTGCCACTTGCCATCAGGAAGAGTGACTAAAACTGTACCCTCTCCCTGAATCTTGTAGGTTTTATCATCAAAAATAGTGATAGGTTTTCCCTCCTTTGCCTCAAATGACTCAAACCATGATTTGTCACTAGTCATGTGCTTACTAGCACCAGAATCAACATACCATACAAGATCCCTCTTCTTGGAGGTTGTGGTAGTCATGAGCACCTTGTGTGTCCACTCAAAATATGAGTTTGATTCTTGAACAATAACATTCACCTTGGGTTGTTTATTCTTGTTTTGTGATTTGTTCTAGCCTTTTTGTTTAGGTTGCTTATTCTTGTGTCAAAACTTGTGTGTTATGGTTGTCTTTGTCACAAATTTTTTAATATCTCTTCATTTTTTGAGGTTGTTTCCCTTTTGAATATTTGTGAGAATTTCATCCTTTTTGAAAATTACCCTTCTTCTTAGAAACCTTCCTATTGGAATATAGGGTTGTATTATAAGAATCATCTCTCTAAAGTTGGTGTACCTCCTCTTCTTGAAGGAGATTGACCAACTTAAAAAAGGTAGCTTTCCTCTCTGACACCTGAAGTAAGGTGCTAAAAACCTTTTAAGAATTAGGTAAAGCTCTCAATACTACTGAAGTAAGGAGCTTATCATCTAAATGTTCTCCCAAAGAATTCAATTTTGCTTTCAACTCAAACACTCTTCAAAGAAAGAGTTCAACTGTCTCTCCCTACTTCATGCTCAGACTGTGAAGTTGATATTGAAGGTAAATAATAGTGGAATTATTATTTCCCTCATAGATAGTTTTAAGAGCATCCCATGTCTCTTTACTATATTAACATTCAGCGATGTGGGGTTGAAATTTGTTTGAAATAACAAGCAAGATGAGCACTTTTGCCTTGTTATCTTTCTTGTCAAAGTTTATCTGATCAGCAATTGAAGTTGTGGCTACTGTTGATACAACTGCTGGTGAAGATCTTGTTATTATTCCAGAAAAACATCCCATAAGTCACCCATTACAAGGATAGTCTTCATCTTGCTTTCCATGGTGTGTAATTAGGACCTTTTAATAACTAATGAGCATTAGTCATGAAATTTGTAGCCATAGTGAGGGTTCCTTATATAACCAAATGGTCCACCTTTCTATATACCTTTGTGTTAGGATGTTATACTAAAATATTTCACAAAATACCTGCCCTTACATGAGGGAGATTATAGGTATTTTGAGAGATAAAAAAAAATTACCCACCATTACATGAGGGAGACTATAGGTAATTTTTAGAGATCATAACAATAAGTGGAACATAGGGGGTACTGAAAGGGAATTGTCTTGTTGATGGCACCTACCATAGAAAGTCATCAATCCTCACGCGTGGGACGTAACTTCCCCTAAACACTTCGGATATCAGAACATTCGTTAAGATTTAGGCCTAAACACAAGAACGATTAGGGTAGTGGAATGGAGTAAAAAAATAGCAAAATTTGGTAAACTTTTATCTTTCTGATGATTGATAGAGAACACACTCAAAAATCATTGTTGCAGGTATATTATGCTATAGATACAGTAGCCCGATCATGACAACATTACCTGTAAGCGTGGGCTAAAGGTATCATTAATACATAACACTATTGTGCAATTTTTATTTTTATTTTTTAAATAAAGGGGTAAATATTTATTGATAAAAAGTCTGGATTACAAAGTGCAGTTGAGCCCCCACCCAGGACTCAAATAAGCAATAAGATAGGCTAAATCACCAGACAAGGTCAACTCCCAAAGAAAACCAAAAAAAACAAACCACATTAAGTCTGAACATCCTTATGGATCAACTCCCATAGGTGTTGAGAATCCCTAGATGGGAGACTCTCCCAGTTATCAATACTCTGAGTATCCAATAGCTCAGAATCCATTTTGGCCAGGTAATCAGCAACCCCATTCCATTCCCTTGGAATGTGCAAAAAGGATATAAATTCAAACTCTTCACTCATTCTGAGAATCTGAATGGTCACAGAGGCCAACTGCCAATTAACATCCTCCACTCTTTTGTTGTTTAAAAGATTAACCAAAATTTGAGAGTCACTCACAAAGAATCCTACGCCAGCCAAGAGAAAACCCCCTTTGCAAGGCCTCAAGTATCGCCAGAGCTTCCATAATATTGTTGGAGTGAACACCTTTATAAATGGAAAAGAAAAAACTGACCACGCCAGTAGAATCTCTCCCAACACCACCAATTCCAGCATGTCCAGGATTGCCCCTGGATGACCCATCAGTATTAATTTTTAAAACTCCTCTAGGGGGTAGTCTCCATCTACCCTCTCTCCTAACCTTCTTGCTAAGCTAAGGAATCCTACTAGGGCTAGAAGAATTCACACCAACCCCAAACAAACCAAGGGCCCGTCGTACCTTCTCCTCCCTAGAGTCCAAATGAGGGTCCACATCACATTTACTATGGATAGTTTCTTGAACCATACACAGGATCCTTTGCTAGATCTGTTGAACAACCAAATGACTTCCCTCAAAAATGCGTCGATTTCGTTCGAGCCAAATCTTCCAGATGATGCAAGAAGGGCCCAAATTCCAAGCCACTTGGAGGAAGGGGGCCTTGGTCGGAGGTCTGCCCAGACTACTCCAAAACTCCACTAGGGAGAGCACATGAAAACAAGGATGGTTCCAGGCACTCCACCAACAGTGTCAAATGTCTCTGGTAAGGGATCATTGGAAAAATAAATGAGAAGAGTCATCCTCATTCTTACCACAAAGGACACATAAAGAGGGACCCTAAAATTCCCTCTTCCTCAAGTTATCCCAAGTGAGGCATTTATTACGAGCTACCAGCCAGAGAAAAAAGTTACATTTCGGCCAAGCAAATCTATTCCACACCTTTTTCCACCATGTGACAGGGAGACTCCTGAACTTTTGCTTATCAAGAACTTGATAACCATAGGCTACAGAGTAGGTTCCCTTGGGATTAGGGTTCCAAGCCAGAATGTCTTTATCACTCAATGAAGAACAGTACCTCCCTGCAAGAATAAGAGCAAGCACCTCTCTATCCTTGGCCAATCCCCCTTGGGGAACACTGTTGTGCAATTGAATTGCATAGATGGGTTTCAATTTTTGGAACTTAGGAGTGCTTTGTTTTTACTTAATGAAGTAGTGCAGAAAAGAAAGTGCATCATACATCATAAAGCATCCAAAAAAATGAAACTAAGGTGTCGGTTTCCACCGAAAATGCACCTTTTACAATTTGCCAATTTTGAAGAAATGCTCAAAAATTCTTTCACTCTCCCCCCTTGTTTTTGCAGTTTTGAAAAATTGTGCTCTTTGGGAAAAAAAATGCCCCCTTCACTTTTGTAGAAAAAATTTGTCCTCTCTCTTTATGTTTGAAAAAAAATGTTTTATATAGTTTTTTTTTTAATTTAAAATGATTTTTTTTAAGAAAAAAAATAAAAACTTAATTAAACTAAAAGAAATTTTAAAAATGACATAGAAAAAAAAATAAATAAAACTTAAGAAAAAAAATATATATTACCTTTACCGCGTGGGGGTGGGGGGGGTTAGAGGGAGTCAATCCCTCGACCTGTGCCTTGAGCGCCTTAGTGCCCGACCACCAATCGACCGAGCTATACCGCTCGACGTAAGTAAGGGGGAGGCTCACCTTACTTAACCTGATTCCGGTGATGCGCTTGAAGAAAATACTGCTTGTTCGTGGCTCCTATGTGGGTGGTGTGATGATGGCATGAATTTGGACACATAGTAGAGTACTCAACAGTAAATAAAACACCCTTGTAACTACTAGAACTTGGTCTATTCCACCTCAGAAGATGAAAAAAACTCCTTTGCCTCCTAGAATCTCCTTAGATGTCTGCAACGATCCTCCTCTGCCTACAACTGATGCTCCTATGATGGCTAGGAATGATAAGAAATGATTGGTATGGGCAATGTGAGGACAAAAAAAATAATTTTAATCCATCCAATTTGCTTGAAATCAAAGGATGAATCTAGACATGGCAAAAAAATAAAAATAAATTTCAACATTGTAGGAGGTAAGGAAAAATTTGAAATCAAGTTCTAGTTTGATGTCGGTGTAGGGTTTGATGCCGCGAGCACTATGTTTTTTAATTTTTGTAAAACAAAAATCCCACATGCATGGTAAGGTGGTAGGATAGGGGTTTATTAGTTAAAACCCACACCTTAGAGGTGTCTCCTCTTGGGGAGACTATGCCCAAGAGGCGGTGGAGTTTCACCCATGTGGGGCCACCTTGGCTGCCATACTGGGGGGCACCACCAATGTTTACCTCTGTTGCTCTTACCCTATCGTCCGGTCTCCTTTGCCCTTGCATTCGTCATTCGATCTCCATTGCCCTTGCATCCATCATTCGATCGACTGATTAATTTTTGGTTAGTCGGGTCTAGTCAGTCAGTCGATCGATCGTGTTCGACCATTTGGTCAGTTAGTCTCAGTCGATCGGTCTCATCACATTGTGTAAGTCTCGAGAAAAGTGCTTGAGATGTAGGTCCAACACTGCCTCAGGTAACATGCCTAATTAATCTCTCTCAAGCTCTACTTAGCTCCTCCATGGTGACAACAACCTCCTACTCTGATACCATGTCAACAATCGAATTAACAATCCATTAATCAACAAGAAATAAATAATACAATACTTGCTTAGATTAGTCTGTAACTACCAGAACTGATCGATCCAAGTCAAGGTGACAGTTCGAACAACAAAGTGGTTTGAATAATAATGTAATAAACCCCAAACTATATACTAAATATATAGATATGCTAACAAACTCTAGGAATAGATGATGAACATCAACATTTATATTATATTTTATCCAATATCCACATCCATTTTTGTTAATGGCATTAATGATAATTTGTGACTCCCCTTCAATTGAAATATATTTCCATCTATTTTCTGTTGTAATTTTAATCCCTATATGAAATGCCCTATCCTTTGCATAGTTGTTAGTTGATGTTCAATATGATTATGAATAAGTGAGGATAATTTTTCCTTCATTATTTCTAAAAAAATCACCTCCACCAGCATTTCCTATATTTCCTTTAGAAACACCATCAAAATTATTTTTGATAAACATAATATTTGGACATTTCTATTTTACCATAAATTAAAGTTGATCCTTTGTCTTAATTATTTTATCGCAAATGACCAGGGTTATGCATAGTGGCTATTTTCACAAAATTGGCTAAAATTTGGATTTTCAAAATTTGGAATTGGCTAATATTTGGGACCCTTGATTAGGGTCCATTAGCCAAAAAATTTTAAGTGCATTTTTTTTTGGGTCGATTCGCCCCAATTTTATAATAATTTGACCATTTTAAGTTTAAATTTTCAACATTACCCCTAATAATAGTGAACCTTCTACATGTGTTTCGAAACTATTCACTTGGATTTTGAAACCAATTTGCCAAATTTTTATAAATATATTTTGGGGCTGACCCCTTACGCATAACCCAACAAATGACTCTTCTATGTATGTTCAAATCGTGTAACCAAGTTATTAGCACATCTTTTTCTACAATTGAGACTTTCCATGATGAGCACCATATTTGTAGATAATTTTCAAGAGAGGCACTAATACAATTCCAAACTTGGGTATGATTTTTATATTTATTAAAAAAAAATGTTATCCCTTTCAAGCCATAAATTCCAATAAATAATGGCAGGGCCAATCCTCCAAAGAAGACATAATGCTTTAGCTTTGAAATAATTTATTCAAAATTTTATCAACTCTTTCAATGTTGATGGAGCTACTCTATATAATTTCATAATTTTTTTTAAAATAACCACAATTGGTGTGACCAAATGTAAAATGAATAAGTAAATACTTTGCATTTAAAAATACTTTTCACACAAGGCACATCTAAAGGGTCCATAATATCCTTTTCTTTGTATAATCTCTCTCGTAAGAATCTTACTTTGAACTACTAATAAATGAAATAATGAGGCCTTAGGGAGATACTCTAAAGACCAAATATTTTCCTAAATAAAATAGTTGGGAGAAGAAAATTTTGATTGTTCTAAATCGTCATATCCCAACTTGATCGAGTATCCATGATCCTTTGATAAATTCCAAACCAACTCATTGTTTCATGTAAAATCGATAAATAAAACTCCCAAAGTATCTTTTGAATTTTATCTACAATTTTCTTTAGTTCCTCTCCTTCAACTATGTTACTAAAATAAATCCATGATCTTGAGATTTTTCTCATAATAATATAATATTTTACCTTTGGATCGTTACATTCTAGGCACACTTGAGCCATTGGTTTCCATTTTGAGTCAAATATAAGAGGATAAGGCTTTAACCTAGCATTATACCAAAAAAATTTATAACTCCCCTCATTGAATTACCATCTAATATGTTTCTTTATCAATTTTGAACTCTTTGGTATGAAGTTCCATGTTGAAAATCCTTTGGATAGAGTTCTTTTCCTAAAAAATTTCATTGCATCAAGATAACCTATATATTTTTACCCAATTCTTTCCTTGATCTCTGAATAATATCCACCCGTGATTTGCTCCTAATTCCAAACTCAAAAGTCTACAATTCCACAAGCCTACTCCTCCAATATTTTTTCCTTTCTAAAACCTATCCCACTTACAAATAGGAAACCTAATTTTTTCTCACAACCTTTCCATATAAAGTATCTTTAATTTTTTATCATTTTCTAATGCAATATCTGCTAGTAGTCTTGAAAGTTACATCATATAAATATGAATGGATTTCAATGTAGTCTTTATGAGTTGTAGCATTCCCACCATGGTTACAAACTTACCTTTCCCACCTACCAAGCAAGCTTTCATTCTATCCAAAAAGGAGATCCAAAGCTCTTTTTTATTACCTTTATTAAACAAAGGAATACCTAAGTAGGTTGATGGAAATATTTCAATTTTAAACCCTAAAATATTCACAATAATCTGTTGTAAATCTAGGGTAGTATTAATAAAAACCCTAAATTTTTAAGTATTTACCAACTATACACTACCCTTCTCTTGGCATGACAATATTTATTTAATCTCGATGTCCTCATTGACTAAGGGATGGTCCAAAATAAAAGTGTCATCAATAAATTGGAGATGATATTCAAAGGGACCATTTTTTGCAACTTGAATACCCTTGATGTTTCCTTTTATTTTTACCATTGAAAAGGCTCTCCCAAATGCTTCTACAATAATAATGAATAGAAAAGGAGAAAGAGGATCACCTTGAAAAAGTCCACAAGATGACTTGAAGTACCCAGAAGAAGAACCATTGATCAAAATAGAAAATTTTGCAGTGCTATACCAACATTTAATCCACTCACACCAGCTATACTCAAATCCAAACTTTTTGAGAATAACATGTAGAAAATTATCGAAAACCCTATCATATGCTTTGTTCATATCTACTTTCAAAAGCATACCTAGTTTTTCATGGAATTAAGAGAATCTATGGTCTCTTGTGCAATAATTATACCATCAAGAATTTGTTTACCATGAACAAAGCCACCTTGTTCCTTTGAGATAAGACATCCTAGAATTCCCTTCAACCTGTTTGCCATAATTTTTGAAATGATATTATATATCATATTACAAGGCTTATTGGATAAAATTTATCAAAATATTTTGTGACCTTTCTTGGGAACCAAGGTAATAAAATTAGCATTGATATAATTTATTATAGATTTCTTTTTTTTGTGCCTCTTCAACCACATCTAGCATATCACTCTTCAATAAATCCAAACATTTTTTAAAATTTTTTTAGGAAATCTATTGGGGCTAGGTGCCTTGTTAGGATGGAAAGAGAAAACTACTTCATGGATCTCTTCCATAGATATATTCTTCATCAAGATTTTATTTTGTCCTTGAGTGATAATTGATGGAATATTTTGTAGATTTTTTTTTTGTTCCTCCTTATCTTGCCTAGAATCTAACAAAATATTTTTGAAATAATTAATTGTTTCCTTCCTTATATCTTCTTTTTTGTAAATATATATTCCATATGGAGTTATAATATTTTTGATATAAGATAATTTTTTTTTTGTTTTGATGTATCATGAAAACATTGTATTTCTATCTCTTTCCTTGATCCATATCTATCAATTTTTGGAACCAATATGACTCCTTTTTCAATGTATTATAATAATAAAAAAGTAATAATTTTTCTTTCACATAAGAATGCTGATCCATTCAATTAATTTCTACTAATTCTTGTAAATTATTGAGTTTGGATTCTTTTTTTATATATGCTACCAAAATATTTGACATTCTATATCTTCATTTGCTCCCTTAAATATTTCAATTTTTGAACAAAACTGTACATACATGATTCTTCAAATTTAGACTCATACCACCATAACATAACCATCTAGAATAAATCAAGGTCTTGGAGCTAAAAAAATTGGAAGTAAATGGATTTTGATGAATATTATTAGGTAACTCTCAAGTCAAAATAATGGGCTTGTCATCTGATCCTGCTCACAATAAAATATTTGAAGAGATTGTATACTTTATTTGCAAATATTTATTGGATAACACGAACATATCCAATATTTCTGCTATATGATTTTTCCCAATGCATATATTATCCCATTTATATTTTAATATTGAGGGACTAACATACCAAAGGTCATTTTAATTGACAAATGAAGCAAACTCTTGCATTGATTTAGACCAACCTAGAATACCACCTTTTGTTTCCAAAGGAGATAGAACAATATTAAAATCACCCCTAAGAATCCATATATCATAATGAATCATCATTGTATTTGATAAAAATATATTAATATCATTCCAACATCTTTTAGGAGGAGTAACTATAGTTGGATCATATACAATTATAACCTCAACTTTGATGTTTCCCTCTTTCCTACAAAATACTTTAGCAACACAATTATTTTTTTCTTCTAATAGTTGTCCATTAGCATTTATCCTATATCATTGCAATGCCACCTAAATATCCTATAGAAGAAAATTCTAAACAATCACATATCTTCCAATTCTTCTTAAAAGCATCCTTACATTCCTCACTACTTAATTTTTTTCTTGTATTAAAATAAAATCAACTTTATAACAACCTATAAATTATTTAATAACAACCTTGATGCAATTGTTACCATTGCATGTATTGGCCTTTATAGGCTCCTAAGGGATAATATTATTTTTCAAATACCCCCATTATATAATCCCATGTGAACACTACTTCTTCATATTCATTCTCCTCCTTGAACCTATTACAATATGCTTCCCATCAATTTTTAATAGGTAATGAAGCTTGAAAAAGTGCAAACATGCATAAATGAGACATTATCATTGATAATATAACAAATTTAACAAATTCTTTGTCCATTTATGTATTCAAATATCTAAGCAAATTAGATATAGTTGAATTTTGTTCATTGTTACAAAAGTGAGATTTGATCTACAAGTAGGTGTTTAAGGCTATGATGAAATTAATACATCCTTTATCAATTTATGTATTCAAATACCTAAAAAGGTTGAATTTAGTTTACTTTAATTTATTGTTATAAAAATATGATCTGATCAACAAGCATGCATGCAAGGTTAAGAAGGCATTATTTTTTTGATGTCAAATAAGTTTTTTAGTTGTATACAATTAGTAAAACCTATTATATAATTGAATTTATGCAAAAAAAGTGAATTATTTACTATTAATAAAATAGTATTTATTTTAAAAGTAATATAAATTTTAAAATATAAATATTAAAATTTTATATATCATATACTTGAACTATATATAATTATGAGATAGAGGAAGGCAACCATACGTTCTTGTGGAAGAAAAATCTATGCATATAACATTTTATAATGTTCATGGACATTGGGTTTGTGTATACAATAAGAAAAAAATCATGAAGAAAGGTAGACAACAACTAATAAATGCAAGGGTAGGAACAAAGGGTGATATAATAATTATGTTGAAAGTATTAAATTGTCATTGTAGAAACAAAGTTTTCTAGATAAAAATAAATAAGGTTAAAAAAATAAATCTTCTTATAAAAATAAAATGACATTAAGAAAAATGTACATCATATTTATTTTAATTTATATTTGTATAATTTATATTCGCATGAATTACCAAAGATAACGATGTAAGAAGTAACAATTTCAACAAAGGAACCACTAGTTGGTATATTAGCAACCATATGTGAATCCATAGAACTAGGTGTCTCTGGTTGCATGGTATGTTTCTCCATAACCACACCATGCCCAACTATCATAGAAGACACAAGGGGTTGAGGCGAGCTACTGGGAGTAACCATAGGGTTTAAATTTTTCCTATTCTTACCCTTCTTATAGACTACCTTCCATACATCTTGATCCTTTTGGAAGCATGAATAGAGCTAGTAGTAATAGGAGCCACATTCGTCTCCTTAACTTAAATATTATCCGACATTAAAGGATAATATTTTATCTTATGTGTAGTTGATTGGCAATGGTAACATGTGTTAGTTAATTTTATGTACACAACATGTTGCTTGAACCTATAATCACCAACTTGGACATCAATAGTCTCCCTGAGGTCTTTAGAAAAAAACTTTCTTTAGATTCTCTAGTTATGTATATCAATGGGCAATCTTCATCAACCTTCATGGAACTTGAATGAGCTTCTATAAATGGCAAAATATCCCGTAGCCCACCATGGTGAGAATCCTTGGTTCACTAGGACAAAAGGCATTAAACAAAGTTTTGCAAAGTAGGTCAAGAGCATTTTCTCAGTAATATTTATGATTCTCTTTCAAACCTCGGAGACGCTAAATATGTAGCCAAACATATGAGTCTTGGTCGATATTCATGATTTTTTATCATGGAATATTAGAGGGTTGATGGACCTAGTTTGGAAATACTTGGTTTGAGATGAGATTGCTTCCTACTCTAGGTTTTATGGTAATCCTGGATTTATTTATCTTCAAGAGATTAAGATTAATGTATATACCTCCAATGATGCTCAAGAGTGTTGTAGCCTCTAGCGGTGGTGTGCTTTTTTTTTACCACCTATTATTTGGGTTATGTGTGGAGATTTTAATATAACCAAAAATTCTACAGACAAGATAAGATAACTTCCCATGCGATGGGCTACTAGGGAAAGAGAGGCCTGGTACTCCATGAAAACAAAATAGATTTGTTAGACCCCAATTATTGTTTTTCTCCTCAATATTTTACTAAATATTTGTGGTATATGTGGTCCAATTTCTAGTTTGGCCATGCATGAATTTTGATAAGGCTGGACAGAGCCATGATTTTAGATCATGTG
This sequence comes from Wollemia nobilis, assembly GCA_028583015.1. Lineage (NCBI taxonomy): Eukaryota > Viridiplantae > Streptophyta > Pinopsida > Araucariales > Araucariaceae > Wollemia > Wollemia nobilis. The sequence goes on from JAQPPZ010002362.1 coordinate 1,230,752, forward strand.
CAGTTTTTATTTCATAGGAGTAATGCTTAAGCTCCATTTGTGGAAATCATTCCTGGTACTACTACTTTCGACCATTCATCCATTATGTTTAATGTGCTGATGAAATCCCTGTCTCCAAGACACTACAAGTCACACTATTTTTTCAATACTTCCTTTCTTCAGCACCCTTCCATGGTTTATCATATTCGTATAGTCTAGAATTTGTCTCCTAGATCTACTGGATAGTTGGGTTGGATAAATTGGTGGAATGATGCCATTTTTTGTACAACTATATTGCTCCATACTTTGGGAAAAAAGGTGGTGTAGTTCATAAGCCATTCCAATGTTGTGCTTCATGATGAGCTTGCCAAAGATTCTCTCAAGCTTGAGGCTTGTCTATTTAATTCTAAACTTTAGTCTCATGTTTCCTAGCTGAGGCATGAACTTAAACTTGTTGAAGTTTATGAGGCGTAGGGAGCTCAAATTAAATCTCATATTCATTGGCTTAAATTTGGTGATAGACTCACCAAAGAATTTTTTCAAAGGCTCTACCCTCTTAGGTAAGCTAATTAATTCAAGGCCATTCAAGGCAATCGAACAAGGCTTACTTCTTTTCCTGAGATGATTAATGCTTTTATCAAGAAATATATTAATATTTTTGTTGCTCAAGCTTATTTCGAGTGAGAGTAAGCACTGGTAGCTTGTATTACATTAAAAAATAATATATATATATTGGTGTCCATGTCAAGACCATACTATATGATTTTTAAATTAAAAATAATAATTTATTGAGTATTAGTCATTTCATTTTGAGAAATGTAGTAAAGTCTCTAAGGATTGTTATCATTTTTATAGTATTGTTTTTTTCCTTTTATTATAGTGTGATTCAAAAAACATAATAGTAATTTTTTTTATATAGTAGAAGGGGTTTTAAAAGGATCCCCTAACCTATTACAAGCGTGGTTTTGAAAGGCATCCCAAACCTTAGATCTAATAATACACCAAGAAATAATGATTTGGAGTCAACGAATCAAACTCGAAAATCTAATGAAACAACCTCCTAGAAAATAAGTTGCAGATTTTAATCAAGCAAATACAAGAGATTTACCATGTTCAAACCACCATGTGCTCAGGAATCTAAAGACCTGGAGGAAAATAGCATAATAACAAAAATGCTTTCAATTAAAAATAAATTTACAAATGAAATGGCCCAAACCGAAGCTTTTGTCACCTAACAATAAATGAGAACAAGGAAATCCTATCATCATGAACAAAAAATTCATTTATCAAAGCACATAATAGGATAACCCCTCATAAAAATAGTTGGTTTAAGAAAACAACATTAGAAATTTGTTGTTCATGATGATAGGATTTCCTTGTTATCCTTTCTTGTTAGGTGACAAATGCTTTTGTTTGGGCCATTTAATTTGTAAATATATTTTTAATCTATAGCATTTTTTTTATTCTGCTATTTTTCTCCACTACTTTAGATTCATGAGCACATGGTGGTTTGAACATGGTATAATCTCTTGTATTTGCTTGATAAAAATCTACAACTTATTATCTAGGAGGTTGTTTCATTAGATTTTTAGGTTTGATTCATTGACTCCAGCTCAGTATTTCTTGATGTCTTATTGTTAGATCTAAGGTTTGGAATTCCTTTCAAAACCACACTTGTAATAGGTTTGGGGACCCTTTTAAAACCCCTTCTACTAAAAAAAAAAAATACTATTAGGTTGTTCAATCACACTATAATAAAAGGAAAAAAATAATACTATAAAAATGATATCAATCCTTAGATACTTCACTACATTTCTCCAAATGAAATGAAAAATACTCAATAAATTATTATTTTTAATTTAAAAATCATATAGTATGGTCTTGACATGGACACCAATATATATATATATATATATATATATATATATATATATATAGAGAGAGAGAGAGAGAGAGTGAAACACAATTGAAAAGATCATATCTTTATTACTTAATGATCATATTATCATAATATTTCAACAAACCAAAAAAAACATTATTTTTTAATTTGTTATATTGGATTAAAATAACCTCATTTGTACTATATTTTATTTTGATTGATTGGTGGGTTTTGAAAGGCCCAACCCTTTTACAACAAGGAAGATAAATAGTCGAGATAAAGGAGACACATGAATTCACCAGAATACCAAACTACAACACACATAGGAAATAGGAACCGACCAAAGAAAGCCAAAAATGAAGTAAATGAAATAAACTAAACTTCCACTTAAGAATCAGGATCACAAGCCTACTTGGAGTCATCAGGATCAAGGGACAGAGTTATAGATTCAACAATGGCTATTTGAGACCGAGATATGCTCCCAGGGGAGAGAAGTCTAGGAAAGGATAGCATAAAAAATTGGGTAGAGAGGCTTTGGCTAAATCTAAAATTGGAACTACTCATATCAATAATCTAAAGCATCGGTGGTGACATGCGATCACTCATGGGAATCTATTCCTCCTTAATATTGGCATTTCGAATATCAAGATTAATCATAGTTATCATTTTGGAAAAAATAAGTGGTATAGAGGCACAACTGAGATAAATATTTATTCAAAAATAGGGAAAAATCCTACACTAATTGGTCAAGGGGTACCAAATTCTTCTTTGATTTCCTCTTATGACAGGCTTGATGGTGATGAGATGATAAGAATGAATCACAATTTGGGAAAAGGGTGACTCACCACACCGCAACAAGATTGGCTTTGAGGATAAAATATGCCACAACCAATGGAAAAGAACCACCGAAGCTTTGGATTGTTGCATGGGGATGAATTCGAGACTCCATGAGATTGGTTATTTTCTTGTTGATGTAATTGATAATACTTGGTGGAAAATTGTTTCTCCATATTTTAAGAGAAACAACATCAACTCCCATGTTATAAGGCACATTCGCAGCCTTGTTGGCCTCCTTGTAAGCAGTTTGGATGATAGCTAAAGGGCATATCCCAACTAATATGATATATTCATTGATTATATTGGACATATTCCAAGGGGGTCTATGCTTCCCTTTGAGCCAATTAATCACCAGAAGAGAGTCACCTTCAATGAAAATACATTCAAAATTCATGTTTTCTAACAATAGAAGACCCTGGCATAGAGCTATAAATTCTACCATGTTGTTTTTATGATTCTCAAACCAACCTATGTAGGCCAATGAAATTTCCCCTTTTTCATTTCTAAAGATGCCACCTCCTCCTGCTCTTCCAGGATTATTTTTTGCAGCTTCATCAAAATTGAATTTAATCCAACCAAAAATAGGAGAAACTCATTTGATGCTTGACCTATCAATGGATTAGTGTTGAGGGTTGGACGGTTGGCTAGAAATATTAAAGAGGTTGAACAAACGATATTCGAGGGCTGGCATAGGGCTCTCCGATCCAGTAATTTTTTGGGTATTTTTTGAAACAAAGGAAATGGCCCGAAGGAGAACCAAATTAAAATCTTTACTAACCCTAGAGAAAATATGATTATTAAGTTACAACTATATCTGCTATATAAAAATATGGAAGCATGAGGACCAACACTTGGGTTTTAAAAAAGGCTAAGACCATTGTTAAATCAAGTGGTTGAAAGAAATAGGGAAAAACCAAGCCAATTTAACAAATTTAAAAAGGCCATTCAGAACAAAAAGGGAGAAGAGGCATTCAAGGAAAAGGTTATTGGTGGACTCCCAGTTGGAGCAACAAAACACACAATGATTAGGCATGATAATTCCTCTATGAATAATATTTTTCGTGGTGAGGATATTATTTTTGGATGTAAGCCAAGAAAAAAACCCCACTTTAGGAATGCATTGTTTAAGCCAAATGAAATTTATCGGGAGCCAACGAGGACGAGGTTTTCATTGGATAATGTAAGAAAACTTAACAAAGAAAAATTTGTCATTGTTGAGCTTCCAGGCAATAGAATCATTGGCTTGAAAATTGGGGATAAATTGATCTTTGCGAAGGTTGGATAGAGCTATAAATGTAGGATATAGATTGGGGATAGTGTTGATTCTAGAAATGTCTTTCCAATGGTATCCTAAAGCATTTTGGAATATGAAATTGAACACATTGGGACCAAATAGCCTATTAGTGGCACACTTGAGGATTGTAAAATTGGGTTTATTTGAAAGGGGATAATATTTAATCCAAGGGTCCTCCCAAAAATGAATGTTTCTACCATTTCTGAGTTTCCATATGAACCCATTGCTTATGATATCTTTGGTCTTGCAAACAAAATTCTAAAACCAAGATCCATTGTAGATTTGGTCGATTTCAAGAAAGGAATCTTGGTGCAGGTATTTATCTTTGATTATGGTACTCTAGGAGGACAAATTTCCAGTGATGATTCTCCAACCCTATCTTCCCAGAAGGACTAGAATCATATTTTGGATCTTTTTGAAGCCAATTTATCCTTCAAATTTTGTACAACATACCTTGTCCTAGGAAACAAGAGGGATTATGTTATGATTATCATTTTTGAACCAAAGAAATGTTTTATAGATTTGTTTGATTTTATGGCTAATGGACGTAGGAATTTTGAATATGGACATAAAAAACACTATAATTCTTTGAAGGCATGCCCATACTAGAGTATCGTTAGTATCTTGAATCAATTAATTTTTTTTCCACCTTGCAAGTTTTTTCTAAATGCTATCAATCACATTGTTCCAAATAATGTCAGACATAACTCCTTGGAATAAAGGAAGGCAAAGGGAAATTTGATATGGTATATCCCAACACACCAGCAATATTAATATACCTTTAGAAGGGAGTATTGAGGAAAATAATACTACTCTTTTCATAATTTGATTTTTGATCGGTAGCAAGCTCATACTAGTTGATAATGAGTTTACTAACTTTAGCTTCAAGGATCACAACCAATACTGCAAGTATAGTATCATCAATGAATTATTGATGAGTTATAGGTTGGGATCTAGTGGTGGGTTTGATGCCAAAGACAAGGTCTAGAGAGCAAGATTCTTTAAGGGATCTCCCTAAGGATTCAGCCAGAATAATAAAAAAAAATGGGGAAAGAGGATTTCCTTGTCTAAGTACTCTAAAGTTTTTGAAATAGCCTACCACTGAACCGTTGATAAATATAGAGACCCAAGCAGTGGTGACACATTATTTTATAAGGCTAATCCAATCATCATTAAATCAAAACTTAGAAAGGATAGCAAACAAAAAAAATCCATGAAACCCTATCGAAAGTTTTATTCATGTGAATTTTAATGAACATAGTGGCTTTCTTGCTCTTGCTTATCGAATGGATCAACTCATGAACTGTGATAATGTCATCCGTGATGAATTTGCCTTTGACAGAGCTTCCTTGGCATTGATCAATAATGATAGGTAGAGCCTCTTTGAGTCTATTGGCTATGATTTTTAAGATTAGCTTGTATAAAACATTATAGAGGTTGATTGGCTTGAATTCAGACATGGATTTGTAGTTGTATATTTTAGGAATAAGCAAAAATAAGGTAGAGTTCATATCCTTAGGCAAATATTTGGAACATTAAAACTCTTGAACCACTATGTAGATGTCTAGACCAACAATATCCTAAAAATATTGGAAGAAATGGGGGGGAGCCATAAATATTGAGAGTTTATCTAATTTCCTGGAGAATATTGCATCTTTAATTTTATCACTTAAGAAGCCCTTGAGTAGCTAATTATTGAACTCGGTCAAGATAAGATGAGGGATGTTACAAATTAGGGAATTGCATATTTGAGGTGGATAGGGAGGGAATGGTCCATAGATATTCTCAAAATAAGCAGCAGGTTCATCACAAATTTCACAAATATTTCTAGTAGAAGATCCATCTCTTTTGATTAGGTCCTTGATCCTATTGTTTCCTATGTGCCTAAGAGTGGTAGCATGGAAAAACTTAGAATTGGAATCACAAAATTGAAGCCAAAGAGCCTAAGATTTTTATATCTAGAAATTTTCTTCTCTAGCTATATTGGTATGATATTCAGTGAGCAACAATTTTTGTTTTTCCTAGGTTCCAGGTATGAGCTCCCACTCTGAATGCGCTTCTCAATTTTTTTCAATTGTTCACCTACACTTTGTTTTCTTTGAAAAATGTTTCCAAAGACCTATTTGTTCTAAATTTTTATATCCTCTTTGATAGAACAAATATTTTTGACAATTTGGGTTAGGAAGGATCCAGAGAAGTATTGATTCCACCATTGATTGATATAGTTTTTGAGGTCTACATGTTGAAGCCACATATATTCGAATCTGAATGGCATTTTGAATCTTGGATTGTTATGATCGAACTTTATTTTGGGAAGGGCCTGAAGATCAACATCGCCAAAGAGAAAAAGCGCTTCTTAGGAGATGAAAAATATGTCTAGTTTGAGCTGAATTAACTGGTTATTGATCCTTTAGTTGCTCCATGTGAAAAATTATCCTTTTAGTTGCACGTCCATTAGCTCATTCTACTCAACAAATTCCACAAATTCTTCTATGCATTTGGTAGTATTGGGATTGCCTCATTTTTTTCATTCAAGAAAAGGGATGTGTTGAAATCACCCTCAATCATCCAAAGTGCAAATTGAAAATTTCTTCTCATCTAGCTTAGACTACATAAAAAATTCCTTCGACCTACAAGATTGTTAGGAGCATAAATATTTGAAATGATCCATTGAAACTGAGTGTCTTTGGACACAAATAAATGGTAATACTTCTATAGGTAATTACAATGGTTTTGCATTCAACTCTTTTAGGATCCCATAATCATAGGATTCCACCAAAAGTATTGTTGGCTAGACTATATACAAAATTGTAATCCTTCCATAAAACAATTGCAATTTTTTGACTGGCATCTGAATCTGTTTTGGTTTCTTGCAAAAGAAAGATGCTAAGCCTGAGTTCTTTTCTAACGGATTTGACTATCCTCTATTTTTAGGGCCCATTAATACATCTCATATTCCAATAAATAATCTTCATCTAGGATGGTTTGTAGATGATTTTCTACCCCCTCCTCTACCATGGTCAGCAAGGGTTTTGAATTGTTTTTCATCTCCCTTTGGGGATTCATTTTGTGATTCAGTGTTAGAATGATCTAGTAGGGTATTCTAAATCTCATTTGTGATTTCATCCTTAGTATGCTTGTGATGAAGCTCTTAATTTGAGGTATGACCTTTATTTCAATAATTTCCTATATTTATGGTGATTTTTTTTTTGACTTCTAGTAACCTATTTTTGGGAACAATAGATATCCTCAATAACAGGGGAAGAGAAAAGGCTAATTGGAATGTTGAAAGAAACTTCATGAGATTAAAGTATTGGGTCTTATTTGACTATAGGAAGGTTAGAGGATCCAAACTTGGAATGGGACTGTCCACCAATATTAATGGTAACACTGGGTTGAGCAAGATTTGGTAAAACCTCTATAGCTTTAGGTGAGAAGGAAGGGTTTAAAGCTATGGATAAGCTACCAGATTCAACAACAGTTAGAGCAAACTTAGTGGTAACATTGGCAATGATGGTGATATCATTTGGAATTTCAATATGAAGTGCAATATCATCCTTGGTAGTATTATCAAGAGAAATGGATTCTTTGTCGAAAAAAACAATATCAGTAGATAAAGGTGAAAACATGTTAGGTTCAAAAAATAGAGATTGAAATTGAGATGAGGAATTTTTAGCAGTTGACATTGGTTGTTTACCTTTATCCAAAGCAACATTTTTTTGAAATTGTCTCAAATATTGACTGGATTTCAATATACCATTTGTATTTGTTGGTTTACCCGAGCCATTAGCTGCTTTGCCCTGGGAAGAGTCCTTCTTGGATTATTAATTCAAGGAAGGACATTGGACTCAGATATGACCTTGATATTTACATTCAATACAATATGCTGATTTTTTTCATGCTCAATCCTTTATCAAGGACAATAATCATCTCTAATGAGTAAATCAACATAGGTAGGGAGCTACTCGTCCAAGTTGATAGCGACAATAATCTTGGATCTTGATAGAGGCACAAAATTGATGGCAACGAGTTCACTTATCGATGCAACAACCGGGCCATCAAAAGTGAGTAGAAAGAGCTAAAAGTCTAATCCATATTGGGGAAAAGCTAATATTTTAGGTTTTCAAGTCAAAATCTTTGCTCTAATGGTGAAGGAAAAAACTTATCCTCTTTAAAAACCATGGTCCACTAGTAAGGATTTTGTTGGTATCATGTGGATCATTGGGATGAACAATGAATAAACTAAGAGGACACACGATCAAATCCATACCTCATATTGGATGCCATTTATTGTAAGTACATTTTCTAATTGTGTCCAACTCTTGTCAAGCCCAATGAACTTGACAATGAGAGAGATATTCCTTGGAAATAAGAGAGTCCATTGTGGAAGAAGAAAATTTAATTTTTCTACCCAAAAGAGAAAGAGGAGTCAAAGAAAGAGAATCATGCAAATATTAATTTCCCAACCGCACTGTATTTGCAAAGGCCTAAGCTATATTTTTCCTAGGAGTTACATTCTACCACACCACCAAATGCATCACCATAGATCTTTGCCAAACTTTGATTACTATAGTTGCCCAGGGGGCGATTCACAGTAGCCACATGATTCCCACCTTTGGAAATTTCAAAAACCTGGTTGTAATCCTCCATTCTTGCTTCCTCCAATGATTATCTCATTTGTACTATATAATGATTATTTTATTATGACATTTTAACAAACAATGTAATAATATTATATATATATAATTGGATATATGATAGTGAAAGACAATTGAAAAGCCCCAATATTTATTACTTAATGGTCATAGTCCCATAATATCTCAACAAACCAAATAAGAATATTATAATTTCATGTTAATAGTTTTACATATAAGATTTTGACAAAATTTTATCTTAAGATATTTTATTAATTATTTAATATTTTAATTATTTAAACTCATATTAAATGATGAAAATTTTAAATTATAATAACTTGATGAAACAAAAAATATTACAACAAAAATATGTGTTAAGTAAAATTGCTTTATAGTGGCAGATGCTAGGACCTTGTTTGAATTTTTACCTATAAGTTGATGCAATACTTTATACAAGATTTTGTCCAAGGTCCTAGCCAATAGAATTAAAATAATTCTACCCTTCATAATTGACCCCCATCAAGGTGGTTTTTTTAAAGGGCAACAAATCTTGGATGGTATTATAACCATTCATGAGGTGATTCATTCCATAGATAGGAGTGGGGATGTTGGGATGTTGTTAAAGCTAGACATGAATAAAGCTTATGATAGGGTCTCCTAGGAATTCCTTTTCAAGACCATGAACAACTTTGGCTTTCATCAAGAATGGATTAAGCTAATCAAGGCATGTGTTTCTTTAACCATATTTTCAATTTTAGTAAATGGTTCAATAGCAAGGTATTTCCAGAAGAGAAGAGGACTTCATCAGGGAGATCCATTGTCTCCCAGCATTTTCATTATCCTTGCTAAAGCTTTGTGGAGAGCAATCTCTATTGCTACTTGAAATGAGAAAATTGAGGGAATTGAATTTGCCTCTTCTTTATCACCCATATCCCACCAACAATTTGTGGATGACATGATCATTACTACAAAATCTTCAATCCCATAGGCCAAAGAATTGAAATCTATTTTGGAAAATTATGAGAAGGTAGCTGGTCAAAAAGTGAATTATGCTAAAAGTGAAATCTATTTTAGAAGCACACGAGGGCCTAGGCAAGCTATATTATCTAGACTTTTTTGTTGTGGTAGAGGAGATATTCCATCAAAGGGAGGATGTATGAGGAGTTATGAAATCCAATTGTAGAGAGATTATCAAAAAATATTATAGGGTGGAGGGGTTCTTTGCTTAGCCAGGATGGCAAAGCCCAATTGGTAAAATCATCTCTATAGAATATCCCAATCTATTTTATGTCAATGTTCAAAATACCAATAAAAATTTGTGATAAAATAGAGCAAATTTATAGAAAATTCTTATGGTCTAGTGTAGAAAGTAAAAAGAGGATGGCACTGCTAGCTTGGGAGGAAATAAGTGGGTAGCATAGGTTTGAAAATTTTGAAAAGAATGAATAAACCCTTGATGGAAAAATTTGATTGGAAAATTGTAAAGGATAAAAACCTCATTTGGGTCCGCATCCACAAAGCAAAGTATCTTAGGAACCAGTCTAGCTTCCTAGAGAAAAGTGAGTTACTTCATGGTCCATTTTTTTGGAATAACCTTCAACTTACCAAACCTTTATTCAATAAGGGTATTTGTTGGAAAATTAGAATTGGATACCATGTATATTTTTGGAAGGATAGATGGTTGAATAACATTACTTTAGGTGAGGACCTAGATTTTGCTAGGCTGGAACAAGTCTTGTCTGGTCTCGATGGAACTTCTATGCAAAACCATATCATCTTTGATAAATTTGGTAAAATATGAAGGTATGTACATGTAGATGGTATGGATGAGAGAAACAAAGAAATCTTGAGGAAGCTCAATAGAATATTGTATACCTATTTTTTAAATAGTACAAGAAATTAAGACACTCTCCTATGGAAAAATCAAAATAAAAGTGAATGCTCAATTAAATATAGTTACTATGTGTTGGAGGGAGAGGGCCTAGTCTAGATGCTTGCTACAAAAGTGTGGATCATGGAGCTCCTTTTGAAAATTACCTTTTTTACTCACTATCGATCCAAAATAATATTATGATGATGGATAATATTTGCAAGAGGGGGATGATAATTCCCAATAGATGTGTGTTGTGTGAGAAGAATTGGGAAGATACAAACCATCTCTTCATTGAGTTCCCCTTCACAAGAAAAATCCTGAATAGAGTGCTTAGCAAATTTCAAGTAATCTAGGGTCCTTCCAAATTCTCTTTATGACCTGTTTCTCTAGTGGAAATACCCCTTCTAAAGCAAAATACTAAACATGTTGTGGAATCTAATCCTCCCCCATGCCTTGTGGGGAGTTCTAAAAAATCAAAATAATCATACATTCAAGGATAAAAAAAGTGATATCACCTCCATTGAATCTAGCTTTTTCATTGCCACTATGGAGAAATTCAAGATCATAAGTTGTAAAGATACCTGGGATATTTATTAGGAAAAAGGATTGTCAAAATTTGGGGCTTGGAATTTTGGTATCAAGGCCCTGCTCCTTCATCCTAACTTGTAAGGGCTAACACAAAGTGGAAACCACCACCCCCTAGCTAGTTGAAGCTAAATTTTGATGGTGCAACAAAAGAGAATCTAGGAAGGGCGAGAGTAGGAGGTATTTTAATATATCATAAGGGAAAGTCAATAGTGGACTATGCAAAGACCTTAGGGAAGAAAACTAGTAACTTTACTGACTCTAGGATTTTTTTCCTAGGATTAAATCTTATTGAGAGTCTTAATATTAAAAATATGATTGTAGAGGATGATTCAAAAAATGTTTTTAATATTCTAAAAGGAAATCAAACAACTATCTTGAGTGTATTTGATTTTTTTTGGAAGCTAAGCACAAAATAATAACTTTGGAGGATATTCAATATAACCATGCTTTTAGAGAAGGTAATGGGGTTGCGGATAGCTTGGAAAACTCGAGAGTGATCCTAGATGGCTTTCAAAAATAGGAAGATAGCTTTCCTAGTTAGGTCCAAGATTTGATAAATTTGAAGGTCTATGTCCATGATGATCAAATGGATCATAGCGTATAGCATATATGAGGATCTAATAATGTCTATGCTAGAAGAACTACCATGTTTACCTAGAGGGGGGAAGTTGGAGCAAGCACGATTTTTGTACCTCTCAAAAGAGGATCGTATTGATAAATGATGGAGTTAAGCTATACGAGGTACAATGTTCTTGTGTAGACTCTCTACCTAATGGGACCCAACATCATCCTAGTCATATCAAGAGGCTTGCTATCCTTATGCACTCCTTGTCCTTTATGTTTTTTGTCTCTAATGTTTTTTTTGATAGGTGCAGATTTAACAATTCAGTAGAAGATCTTGGAGCATAATTAGGTTATATTTTGCATTTTTTGAACCTTGTTGTTTGATACCATTGCTTCTTAATTATGGTTTTGTTTGTTCGTGCTCACATGTGTGGCAAAGAGATTCCTTTTAGGATTCTTGGATAGCCTCTCGAAGCAAAGAGCTTCCTCTTTTTATTCTCAATCAAAATATCATTACAACCAGTCTAGAAAATTCTTAGTTTCAGAGAATCTCAAGCAATTATGGTGTGACATCTATGGAGTGAGAGTCATTAGGAAGGCACCATTTAGATGGTATGGGTGGTAACTTTGGCAACAATTCTCTCCATTCAATTAAGATGCATAAAGACCTCATGGAGGGGATATTTCTCTTAAAGAAAAGTGTGGCATGTGTCACTACATATTTTTACAATTCATTTTCTTTGCCACCACCCCCATGGGTGTCGAATTTTGAAGCTTTTGAAAATAGTTAGTTTTTATCTCTTCAAAAGATGCTCGTGCTTTCGTCTGATCAAAGGAAGTGAAGACAAGACAATGGATTTCTTTGATTTTATATGAGCAAATAGAGTTGGTGGCTCATGAACTTGAAAATATTACCTTTACCTAATTTGCTAATAAGTCAAGTCTCTTTGTGTTTGGCTTTGTCTCTACAATGGTATTTTGTGCTAGGTCACTAGTAATATGTGTTTGGGTCTTTCTCTACAATGGCATTTTGTGCTAGGTCATTAGTAATATGTGTTTGGGTCTTGCTCTACAATGGTATTTTGTGCTAGGTTATTAGTAATATGTTCTAGGTAGTTTGGTTGATGGAGTCATTCTATGTGACTCCTCAGTTGGATGTTTTGTCTCCTTTTTCTTATTTCAGTTCTAAATCTTTATTATTTAATCCATGAAAGGAAATGTAAAAGGTTTGGAGAGCCTCTCAAAACCCCTTCCATTTACCATAATAAAAAAAACTGATTTATAGTTGTATAATTATGGTTAAATTTTAAACCAATTTAATTTTAAAAAATTAGAAGTTATAGTCATAAATAAAAATAAAAAATCCTTGTTTTTTATATTAACTTAAAACCATACCAATATAGTCTTGAAGAGGAGGGGACGTCACAACGGCTTTGGCTCTTCTTCGTGTGTGAGGGGGTGAGTGTATGTATGGTTGTGTATTTGACCCCTATTGATAAGCTTAGCTTTCACCCTTTTTGAGGTCATATTGGGATGGAGATGTCCAACCTTAAACATCAATCTTAAAGGTTTCTCGCATTAACTTCGAAAAAATAAATCATACCAATATTAAAAGAATGGTTACAACCAAATACATAAACTAAGTGAAAAGGGACAAATTTTAAAAATGATTGTCCAACCATTCAAATTATTGTATAACTTTTCAAAGAAATGATCATCCCATCCAAGTTATTCAAAATTAGGACCATTAAATATAAATAAAAAACAGTTGTTGTAAAATTGGGACCACTGAAGAGCACTTTGTATCTTCAGCTTGCCATGTGCATGGGTAACATCACTATTTAAAAAAGGCTAATGGCATCTGTACATGTCAGATGCTTCTGTAGCGCGTGTGACAAGCAAACGTTGTTCCACCAGATGATTATTTTCTCACAACAGAACGTTGACTATCTTGTGCACGTCATTTGACAGTGGGTGACTCTTATTCTTCCAGACCCATGTCCCACTTATCATCATCTGTCACCAAAATTTTTGGGGAGCCGAAGCAATTCAAGGCCAACGATATGCATTCAGAAAGAACATCTTCTTTCCGAATTCATGGTAAACATGAATGTACATCGTCGAAAACAGGAAAGAAAAGAAGTAGGGCATCGAAGGTCGCCCCCACAAACCCATGCCGTTCAAGCCCATACCCACACGCCCAGTGGGTAAAAACTTCCAGGTCCCTTCCATTTACAACGATCCCTCCTCTTTGAGTTTCCCCTCAGAGTGGCCTTCAACATCTGTGTCTGATTTATCGTTCAAGCCTGTGCTAATGCAGCAGCCTCCGCTCTCTTATGGGGCTCCTTTCGGCCTCCATCCTTTGTTCAACCCCATGCCCTCCAATACACGTAAAAATCATAATTCTTATTGAAGTCGTGGGAATTCATGCTTGGAGTAACTTTGGGGGAAATTGGGATGCCCTACAGCGCCTCCGTTATCTGTGTGTGTTTATGTGTGGATCAGACAACGAAGGGATGGACTGGATTTTACATGGGGGGAGCTGAACAGGTTCGATCAACAGGTCATGCGATTTCTTTGTACTTAGTATTATGTTGTAATATTTGGTACCTCATTTCAGGATTTTAACTGTAAACTTTCTTGTTGGATATTGAGATGACTTGTAAATATAGCTTTTTATTTTTAAAATCATTTTGAAGTTCGAAAAGCTATATTTTCTAAAATGGCTGATGAGATGACTGTATCTAGTGCATTGGTTTTGATTACTTACTGTTAAAAATTGTGTCCATCCATATGTTGAAGTTGATAGAACTATCTGTTAAATTGGAAAAATATACATACTTTTCATACTTTGGATTACAGTCTGAAGGGGTTCATACTTTTCAACGTGGTATTGTCTAGTCATAATGTTAAAATTATCCCGATTCACACATGCAATTTAAACATCCAAACCCTGTAAAGTTGATTTTCCAGGATGAAAAGTAAATCTAAATGTGGAGAATTTATCTCCCATTGAATTTTCAATTCGACAAGCAAATTTGGATATACATTAAGATTGCATCTTAGAAAACTAACAATTAAGAGTCTAAATTCAGACAAGAGAGGATGATCACATGTTATGATCTCAATATTCATATAAAATGCCACAGGTACAAACGTTAATATGAATGCACAAAAATTATTTTCCGTTCAATAAATTTGAATGCAAAAGTGTTATCAACCTTTATTTTCATTATATATAAATTATTTATTAATATATGTAAATATTTTATATGTATTCACAAATAAATTTTATAATAACAATTTACACAATAAAATAAATAGATAATATCTTTGAGGTAAGGCAACATTAATATTATTTTATAAGGAATAAGTTGCTCTACAAAATCTTCAATCTCCATGAGCCCAAACTATTTACAAAGTTTACTTCATATAACTTGCTTTTACAATTAAGGGTGCCTAAAAGAATGTGATAGTTCACATTCTATGAATTGCAAAGTGCATAATATTATAGCATGACACTGTGTTGTATATTATTATAATTTTATGTGTGACCCATGCTTAATGCAATATTATATTATATCTCCACATTCATATACTTAGATATCTACCATTCCACCCATCTTACAATAATGTGTTGTCCTTCGAACATAGGAAGAAACTAAATAATATGATCTTCTAAGTGATGTTGATAACTTGTACCAATAGTGATTATCCCTTCATCCTAGTGAAATCTTGATTGGTGGTAATATATGATGATACTAAGATACCCTTGTGCAATTTGAATACCCATAGCTTTTGCTCTTTGGTTCCATGTATGTCTCTCATATTTGTTTTGTTTTCTTGAACTATATTTCCATGATTGTTGCTTGTCATGATGATGTGGATGGCAATTTGCTCCAACATTTTGGGCCTTTATTTTATTGTCTTTACTCTTACTTCTCTCTTTTGGTTCATTTTTGTACCTTGATTTAGCTTCATCTTCGATCTCTACCACCGTCTCTTTATATTATTTAACTTCTTTTGCTTTTTTGGAGATATTACATTATTTGGTCATGTAATAGCTTAAGAATATTTTATTATTTAGTTTAGGGTGTGTGTTTTTATATAGTATGTGTCATTTAGTTAAGTGAGTCAAGTGTGCAAGTGTGAGAGTGTGAGGTGTCAGGTAGGCAAGTGAAGAGTTATGTAGGAGTTATGTAATTATGAGACACTTTGTCATTATGAGAGAAGAGGGAAGGTCAAGACATGCATGTGGAGGGTCACATGTAATGATATGTTGGTGACATAGTATTATAAAAAGCATAAAAATTGCATAGCTTCATGCATACTAAAGTAGACTTTATTAATAATATTTTTAGTATTTTTTGTGCATTATTATTATGAGTATTATTGTATGATCCTAGAGAAATTTACTTGTGAGATAATTTGGAATAATTGTCAATAGTGGTATCAGAGCCATAAAAAATTCTGGTTAGAGAAATTATTGATTAAAGAGGATATTATGAGAAGAAAAATTGTAGAATTTGACAAGAATATATTTTTTGAAGTATCAAGCCTTGTAGAGGGAATATTCATATTTGTGGAAGACAAGGAGTGAGAATATCATACTTGTAAGTAGTCAAGCCTTGAAAAAGGAATATTAATGGTGAGAAAATCATAAGTGTAAGAAGTCATGCCTTGAAGAAGTAAAGTTCATGATTATACTAGAGTTATTTGTGATAAATTCAAAGATGCAACTACAAATATTGAATATTGAATATTAGACATGAAGAAGATTGGAGATAAGAAAGAAGGAAGAAGAAAGAAGCCAAAAGATTAAATATTGAAGGGCTGAGGTTGCCCAAGTTATAGATGAAATTGGAGAGGAATTTCCAAGGTTAGAAAAAAATAATTTGAGAAAGTTATCTAAAGTATTTTGTAGTTGCTGGAGAAATAAGAAGATTTATTTAAGAAGTTTGACTTAATTGAGTGAAAGAATTAATATTGGAGAGATAAGAAGAATATTTTTGAAGGAGAAAATTTGTGAGAGATTTTTAATATATTGGAAGAGAAGAATTGATTGAATTTGAAAGAAGATTTAAAATTTGAAATTGAGAATTTTTGAAAGTGATAAGAAGAATTCAATTTTTTTTGGAGGAAGAATTAATATTTTTGGAGAAGTATTGGAACAGATATTAAAAATAAACATTATGAAGAAAATAAAGACAAAGCTTGAAACCATTCTTACTACAATAATGAAGATGAAGCAAGAAAATTGATTCATCATAGGTGGCCACAACCTAGCTGAAAGAATTAGAAGAGAGGTTGAGGGGATTTTGAGAGGAAAAATATCAAGATGTGTTTTAGTTGAGGAGAAACATGTGTCTAAAATGTGGAGGATCATGTTCTTGATACTCTAGAAAGATTTCATAGTATCCAAGACCGCATTAATGGAGTTGAGTTTCTTTACCTATAGAATTCATTCCCACATATGACACAAGATAAGTTTGAAGGAGCTATACAAATAATTAAAGACATATACAACATGTTAAAAAATTGGCATCTAGTGATACAATTGAAAGTATGATGTATTCTCAATGGCCACTTGAATATTTAGATGATGAGAAAATAGATATTCAAGATGACTTTATATCATGCAATGTGATCAAATACACAACCTTTCATGAGCTTGAGATGAGAGAAATATTTACAGAAGACTATAACTTTCTTTGGTGGTTGCTGGGATGTGTACATGCAGCTCATGATTTAATTTGAGTCCTTATGAAATATAAGGGAACATCAAATGTCAATGAGAATGAAGATAAAATGAGATGTGGTGGGTTAACAAAGAAAACTATTTCATCTACAATGGCTAAAGTTATACGATAAGACAAATGCCTAACACTCAAATTAAAAAATAAATCATTCAAAAATGCAAAAAATAATTAGTAAAGATCAAATACAAGTGCTAAAAGAGATCCTAAAGTGATGAGGATTCACAGACCCAAATAATTTTAAAAATCAAACATGTTTATTTCCATTTGAAAAGAACCTATTTATAGCCCAATTAGAGCCTCAAAAGGAACAATATAGGAAGAAAAACATTAAATGCAAAGCAAAAAATTAAATATTAAAATAAACCTTCTAAAAATATATTCACATTATAACAATGGTCACATGTTCACATTATACAAAAGTGGTGACCATTGGATACATTTAAAATCTATCATTCTCCCCACCATAAAAGCATTGGATCCTAATGCTTGTACAAAATATGAGGGAGAAATATGGAATAGAGAAATTAAAGGATCCAATGAATACAAAATAAAAACCTAAAGTAGAAGTTATACTATGTGCTTGAAGTGGTGCTACCAAGTAAAAGTGGGTGAGTCTTACTTGACAAGACATAAACTGAACTAAAAAATCTTAAATCCATGGAGAGACAAGTCGATCAAGAAAAATCCAATGTGTAGGAGTAACCATATGATGCTTTTTGATCACTTATCAAAATTTCATGGTTAGGTAATGGAAGAGACAATTATAACCTTGAAATAAAATGAGTACCCAGAAGCAAGGGCTATAGTAATGAAAAAGTCGACATCAAAATATCAAAACATATGGTTTTGGGCTCATGGTTTTGCCCAAACTATGGTATGTAAATGGACATCACATGCCTATAAATACATAATTATAATAAATAGAAAATTAATGTTTGTATTTGTAATTTAATGTGTCCTCTCATTTCCATATCATAAAGATAGGCTTGCTTCTTGTAATGTTTACTTAGATGAAATGACCAATTTTGTATTGATTGTTATAGGAGATATTGTAGTTGTAGGAAGCATTATATACACAAAAAAGAGATGTTAGATTATAAGAGATGTTATATACAATGGTATTTGACAAGCATTGAACATAGTGATGTATTGTCAAAACAATATAAAAATATTAGCATTCTTCATAATATTATTAAAGTGGAAAGAGAAGTAAAAATAATAGCCTAGAGCAGTCACCTTTGAGTTATCATAATTAATACAAATATGACAAGTCAGTGGAAATACAAAATTACATGAGCTTCTCATGCCAAGGATTGTAAATATAGAGAAACACATGGCAAAATTACCAAGGTTTTGTTTATTAGGACATCATTAAATGATTTAACTAAAAAATATCATATAAATTAGCCTTAATTGATTACTCAAGGTGTATGTGAAATTAGACTATAATAAAGTCAATTTTTTTTGAGTTTTTATTACGAAACAATTCTACCAAATAATATAATATAGGGGGTGTTGGAGATATTACATTATTTGGTCATATAATAGTTTAGGAGTATTTTATTATTTTGCTTAAAGGATGCATTTTTATATAGTATGTGTCATGTGGTTAAATGATTCAAGTGCGCAAGTGTGAGTTGTCGACTAGGCAAGTGAAGAGTCATGTAATTATGGGACATATTTTCATTAGGGAAGAAGTGGTAAGGTCAAGAGACATGCATATGGAGAGTCACCTATAATTATATATTGGTGATAAAGTATTGTAAACAACCATCAAAATAGCATAACTTATTGCATGTTAAAGTAGGATTTATTACTAATATTTTAGTCTTTTATTGTGAGTATATTGTATGACCTTGGAGAAATTTACCTATGATATAATTTGGCATAATTTCCAATATTCTTTTTTTAGAATTTGTTCTCCTACAATGGTTTCCTAATTTTTCCTTGATCCTTACTCTATAAGCTGAGAAATATATTTCAAAGTTATATTCTTTTTTTGATATCATAAATTCAATAAATAAAAATAAACATTTATGCTAATAGTACCCAAAGAATACGAGTAAGGATAACCAAGAACAATATCCATATAACTCATCTCAATAGCATAAAATCTAAATCTAAAACATGTTTAACCATTGTGATCTTCATATATTCAAAAATTTAAACATCCTTACCCTCAAGCTTTATGCTTTTAATTTTGGTTGTTGCAACTTGCAAACTATTAGGCAAGACCTTATTGATGAATTTATGGTTATTCCTAGGGTTTATGAAGACAATAACTTTTTTCTTTTGGATGCAACCATGAACTTGCAAAATAAATATTTTATATTCAAAAAAGTATTTTTGAACATTGTTTGAAACCAAAGGTGTGATTTTTTAAGCCTATATATCATTATATTTTTACTCCAATCCTATTTGTTTAGAAATAAAACTTCAAATGTTCTCTTGTGTTTGTAAGATAATGAACCTCATCAAAGATTTTAAACTAATAAAAAACTATCTTGGAAAGAAAACCAAAGCTTATATTTCCACATCTTTTAAGGAAAATTTAAAGACTTATAAACTTTCAGTAATTTCTTAGCATCAATATCACCTCTTATAATGAATATTGGCAACTCCATGACCTCAAACCAAATTTTTTCTTTTTATCAAAAGTCACAAGGGTTTCAAATAATCGAACTAATTATATATATATATATATATATATATATATATATATATATATATATATATATATATATATATATATATATATATATATATATATATATATATATATATATATATATATATATATATATAACCTCTTCTATTACTTTCCTTTAACAATTACATCTATAGATTTTATTTAAAATAAACAAACAACAACTGATTTGCTTACCCAAATTGAGAGATGAATTTTCTATGTAGTCAAAAAAACATCAAAAGACCAAATTAAAACAACTGTAACTCCCTCAATACTTATTAGAATTTAATAAATGAGTAGTCAAATTTTATAACTAAAAATGTTCTACACAATGGTGAATTTGTTTTTTGAAAAAAGGCTACTAAAAAATTATGGAAAATTGGGTCACTAGGTGAACCAATGTCTCCTCAAGGCAAAAGCAGAGAAGGAAAAGAGAAATGCAAGAACGAAATGAATCTAGAAGGAGAAATTAGGCTAAGTCCCCTCAAAGTATTTGGATGGTAATTCCTCAAAGGTGGGGGAAGGAGAAGCTCAACCCTAGATGGATGAGGTTTAGAAGGTGAAAGTTTTGGTAGAGGAGGTTTTTACAAACCTTGAAATTGAACATAGCCAACTTGGTGGCGATCGAGACGACATATAAGGAGAAGAAAATAGCCTTGAAGCTTCGTGCTACTAAGGTATGTCAGTTAGATATCATTTTTGAAGCCATTGTTTCTAAGAATCGTCTTCATAATTATTTTTGTGGGATTTGCATTAGTTCTACTATTGATGAGCTTAGGATTCAATTGGCAACCCCTAAGGTAGGGTATCCTATTAGCTCCTTAAATACCTACTTGGAGAAATGTTCTTCGGGTCTTAAAACCCAAATAAAAAGGAAGGGCAATGTGGATTTGGATGTTGAGAAGAAGTTAGGAAATCCCTCTAACAAGTCTATGAGGAAGAGGGAAATAAATTCTAAGATCGTGAATGGATCTCAAGCTCTACTCAAACTTGAAAAAGGGAAGGTTGTAGGAGTAAGAAATCTAAATCTCTATTAAATGAATTACCTCTCTTAGAATTTTAGGGGCCTGAATGGGCTTTCTAAACAATGGGTGGTCGCTTCCCTACGTAAAGAAATTTTACCTAATATTTTTTCTTGCAAGAAACCAAGTTGGATGGTAAGGATATAGAAGTAGCTAGAAGAACTATTTGGAAAGAAGACCATTTTGCTAAAAGCCCAACCAATGCTTCGTTTGGGGAATCTGTTATCTCTGGGATGCCAATAAGTTTGAGGGATTTGTAATTTCTTCCTCAGAATGGATTATTAATATTCTCTTCTACAATAGAAAAAGTAAAAAAATGTGCATTATGACTAATGTATATGTACCAAATTTTGGGCTTACTAGAAACTTGTGGTAAACTATGTTTTCTATGAGAAGGATTCTTTATCAAGAAGCCCAGTGCCTAGCAAGGATTTTAATTCCCCTCTATTGTTTTAGATAAAAAATAAGGGAACTCCCCAATATGATAAAGCATGGAATAATTTGTAGATTTCTTGAATGACAATGAGTTATTGGATGTTGAGTTGAAGGGTTCAAGGTATACTTGGAACAATAGGAGAGTGGGTAACCAACTCATCAAAATTAAATTGGATAGGGTTCTTGTATTGAAGGAGTACCTTCCATTGTTTGGGAATTTGTCTCTCTATTCTCTGCACAAAATTGGCTCTGACCATAACCCATTATGTTTTTAAGTGGCCCAAGAAGAAACTCTATTCCCTAGGTCATTCAAGTTTGAGGTAATGTGGTGCCTTCATCCTTATTTGAAATCTAAAATTTAAAATGAATGATCAACAAGAGTCCAAGGCTCTAGCTTTTCCAAAATTGCGACAAAACTTAGAGTTGTTAAAAGTAACCTTAAATAATGGAATACACGGGTTTTGGGGAATATTTTACAAATTAAAAAAGACCTAAAAATTCAACTAAAATCTATTGAATCTATAAGATAGAACTTGGAAATCAATCTCAGGAGATCATATACAAAGAAAATGAGGTGATAAATGAATTTCATAACACTATTTCCAAGGAGGAAATTTTGTGAAAACAGAATTCTAGGGCGCTTTGGTTAAAATAAGGAGATACGAATTCCAAGGTTTTTTACATCATGGCCTTGAAGCATAAAAGCACTAATAGGATTATATAAATTCAAAAAGTTGATGGATCCTATGCTACTCACATTAACGATATACTAGCTGAGGTAGTCGATTTTTTTAGAAATATTAGGTGGAAGAGGTTTCAAATGAGGAAGCCTAAAATAAGATGCTTTGTCGTATTCTCATCCTTGTCACCATTTATATAAACAAATCCCTTGTCTCTCCCTTCAATGATGAGGAAGTCAGATCTGCTATCATTACGATGGAAGGAATGAAGGCTCTAGGTCCTCATGGTTTCGCCTCATATTTTTCGAAAATTATTGGAAAATTATCGAAAAGGATATATTTGATGTTCTTTTAGAGGTCCAAACCACCAATCATATCCCGTTCGAAGTGAATTCTACTTTTTTAAATTTTATCCCCAAGATTGTTGGTGCAAAGGACTTTGGTGCCTTTAGACCCATTAGCTTATGCAACACTATTATTAAAATATTGACAAAGACCCTTATTAATAGATTAAAACCTTTTCTTCTAGCCTTGATTGATTCAACCCAAAGTGGATTCATGCCAAGGAGACCAATCTTGGACAATATCATAATTATCGATGAAGTTATTCATTTAGTTGATAAAAGTGGTAGATTTGGTCTCCTCCTCAAATTAGACATGAACAAAACTTATAGTAGGATTTTGTGGGAGTTCATGTTAAAGGTTTTGAGAAAATTTGATTTTTTCCAGATTTGGATAGAACTTGTCCATGCTTGTTGTATTTTTTTTCCAAGTTTTTGGTCTTAATAATGTGTCCCCAATAGGTTATTTTTCAATTCTAAGAGGCATTTTCCAAGGGGACCCCTTGTACCCTTACCTCTATATCTTAGTGGTAGAATAACTAGGTAGGGCTGAATTCTTTTGAGTAATATAAGTAGTAGTATTTACTCAAAAAAAGTTAAAACCTATAACAACCCAAGTCTACTCATATGGTTGTATCACACATAATCCAAGCAATTTTCAAGGTATTTTTTTAGTGTATCACTCATCCTAGAAAAGAGGTTTAATATTCAAGGTAATTAAGATTCACCCAATGATTCAATAATATAAAATTCAAGTAGTAAAGGGTATATCAACCACTTTTAGGAATTTGAACTGTTGCAGACAGTCACCCAAGTGGATGAGATTGAAAAAACCTATAAAAGGTGTCATTTTGTGGATCTAACTTTCTCATTTGCCTTCCTCTTGTTCTGGCATGAGTGTTGACCCACGACTGGGGTTAGGGTCCATAAAACCTAGAGGGTGGACGCATACTCTCCCTATCCCTTAGCATGATGACCTTCAACTTAACTGGTCAACATGTTTAAGAATTGATATGCAAGGTGTTAGCATAAATATGCCTAGTATCTAGCTAATTATCCTCTTGCCTGGAGTCAGCTAGAGTCATGTCATTACCCTAACATTGGACATGGTCTTAATTATCCATTATGAATCATGATAGCTTGTCCCATACTAAACATCATGGTAGAGCTAGTTTATTTTTCATACTAGCTCTGTACCAGTCAAATGATACAAGGACTTATCACTTGAACTTCCTGAGCAATAATCTCGAGCAATGATCTAGAGGTGACGTTTCATATTGTCCCTCATTACTAATTCTGACAATATCACTTATTTTGATCTATTCTATTAAAAAAATAATCGTTCTCAAACTATAAGGGTTACCTACTTGTAACCACCAAAATTAAATGTATTTATATTCATTCATCCTTCGTGATGAATAAATTTATTCTCTTATTATTGTGAGTTTAGTTATAAACTTAAGGTTGTGCATAAAATTCGCTAGCAAGCTCTATATTTTAATTAGTAGTTCTTGCTCTAACTAATTCTATCCTAAATCACATGTTAGTACACCTTGAGAATTTAAATGAATTTTCACAAGACTTAACCAATAAAAGAAACTCTATGATATATATTTATTTATGTAAACTATCTATTCTTTTATTTCGTCCAATTACCAATTGAGCACACCACTTTAATTTCTTCTTAAGCTATGGTTCCCATTCCTTTCCGGTCATGATATACAAAGGATTTGTCCAAGTCTCGAAGTAGAGTATTTTCTTCTTTCTTGAAATTACACGTCATTCCCTACCTGAAGGCAAAAGCTAATCTTTATTTTGGACACACATGATAATGCTGTTAATATAAGGTAGGTAAATTTCAAGAGGACTTTGAAGGATACATTTTCACTAAGTCTCTCTTAATTTTACCTCTAAATATCTTATTTATATATTAAATTCCTTTCAACTAACTTTAATCAGGTTCCAAGAGATTTATAATTTCGAATTAAGCATGTATGTGTTACAATCTTTCACAAATAAACCCATTGGTACTAAACAGTTTTGTATCCATATCGGAAAAACTTATATTAACATTAATTGATCAACCACCCATGGAATGGATGGATTCATTCCCAAGTATGCAGGTTTTCAGTCTAACATGAAGATAAATATTGATTGAAGGTTTCAATCAACACAAACTACACATAACCGACACTCTATCTATCTATATCTATATATCAATTTGAAAATAGTTAAGTTTGGTAAATTAAATTTCTCTCGAGACTATTTAATAAATATAAAATAAAACTGCAAGTGCATCAAGCATTGGTTCCGTTCTGGTTTAATATATTCTTAAATAAAAACCTCCTACTCTTTTCGTGTTCATGGTGCTTTTCTATGTTTCATTTGTTTCTTACAGGTGACATAGATTACTTTTTTCGGGGTCATAGCACACACCACCCAACACATAGCACATGGGTTCTAGATTGCCTAGTTCTTTTCCTTACATGGCTAAAAAGACGTAAATTCGCTACTTTAAGTTATTGTTTCTGCATGCAGCAACATGTATGGAATGATTGGGGATAAGTTCATTTGAAGCCAATCCAGCTATTCTATTTTGACTTCAATAAAACAAAGATAACATAGTAGCTATTTTAAAACCTCATTTGCTCATAAGCATTCTTTTAATATTGACGCCACAGCAAAATGGAAGTCAAACAACCTATGCCCTGAAGGGCATTATAGAAGGTCCTTCTCAAAATAATGAAACCCAAAAAATATTTATTTTTATTATAAATATTAAAAGCGTTGGTTACAATAACATGGCACTATTAATATCATGTCAATCAAGGAAATGACGTACTCTAGAAGGCTGTAAGGTGAGGAATGCTTTTAACAATAATCAAAACTACAATATGCTCCAAACACCAAGAGAAAACATTAAAATAATTTCTGTCCTGTAATGTAAAGTTTTATCTCCATGCAGACCACCTCATTTTCAATATACATGCAATACTTGAGTCTGGTTCACGATAATTTTTATATTGCGGTACTCAGTCTGCAACCAACAAACAAAACATATACTGTTTCCCAATTTAGCTAGCGTACTGGAGTATGTCTTTAACAGATATTTATCATTTCATGAAGCATCGATGAATTGAAGTAAACCATGCAACATTATTGCTATTTTGACAATCAACAATTTAACAAGAACATTGTGTACAGAAAACAATCTTTAATCTTCAGAAATAAAACCATACATAAAACAAATATAAGTTTTCATCTGAAACAAAAATTAAAAAGAAACAACTAGATAACAAGAAGTTCCGATCTGCAGTATTGCTCTTCTATTTTGGATTTCTTCTATTCAACCAATCCAATATTAAACCAAGCGTATTCTCCACAACACGGAGCCCTCAATTCGTAATACCCCTTTTTAGCACTCGGTATGCAAAAAGATAATGAAAATTCCCCATTACACTTCCTTTTTCCTCCAACTAAAACATGGAGGGAGGTTAAAGTAATCATGAATGATTATGTCAATTATCGACATTCAAGGCATTCATCATACTCCCATGATCTAGCATCGAATGAGAATTATACTCATTTATTTTGGTGCTCGTGCTGGATAATGCGCTCCTTTCCTTCAGCACCACCCTGATGATTGTTCAACAAGCTAGGAAGATGGCCTTTGCCATCAAAGGCGAGGCAGACCAGAATCGATCTTTGTCGAGCCAAATGCAGTAATTCTGGTTGGGCGTTTGGTGTTTGGTTTTTATTTCTTCTGGGTATCCTTGTCGTATTTTGTATGCTTATTCTTTTTTGTACTTGCCTTCTTTCTAGTTTAAAGTTGGTCGTTTATTTCGCCTCTGACGTTCTTTCTTTTTAGTTCAGTTAGTTCGCTGCTAGCAAGCTTTCTTTGTTTCTATGTAAAAGGTTTCGGGAACTTTTAAAATCCTTTTTATCGACCAATCAAAAAAAAATATTATTTATTTTAATCTTATTTGTCATTTGTTATTTCTTGCTTAATAAACCTTATATAAATTTGAAATAACAAGCATCAAATAAATTATAAATCACTAAATTGGCTCAAGGTTATAGGTGGAGGTTGGGTGATGGACTCAAGGTTGATTTTTAGAAAGATATTTGGTTGATGGACCAATCCCTTATAAAAATTTTAAATATGACATGTTTGGAGCCCAGGAAAAAATTGGTCTTTGGATCTAAGGTGACGACTTTATTGAGGTGGTCAATGGGATAAAGGTTTAGAAATCATTAGACCATTCTATTCTCAACAATGTTGAACTTGAAGCTTGAATTATAGTTGCTAATAACTTGAAATTATAGGTTATTAAACAAAAAAATTAATAGGATGAGATCTTTTGGGCAAGGGAAAATAATGGATCCTTTTCAATCAAGTATGCCTACAATCTGCTAGCTGTTAGGACTCCTTCGTAGGTCCCACCTTTCAAAGTTTATCTTAAGGGTCTAATGCCAAAGGTGAATATCTTTTTTATTGGCAACCTAGAATAATATTTTAACCATTGAAAATCTTCAAAAAAGCGGTTGGTCGGTGCCCAAAAAATGTTGCCTCTATGGTGCTAGTGAGGAATAGACAAACCATCTATTCTTTCAATGCTCATTCTCTATGGAAGTTATTAACTCCATTTTTAATTTTTTTAGGACTAAGATGGGTGATGTCGAGTTCACTTGTTGATGTTTGTGCTCAACAACCATCTTATTTTTACTCTTCAAGGCTAAAATATTTTTGGAAATTTTATTTTCTACATATTTTATGTTGGGTGTGGAAGGAGAGGAATAGTAGAATTTTTAAAAACTTCCAAAGATATCTTACCTCTATTTTTTATAGAGCCTTGGATTCCACCCTAGAGAATGTGTCCTCTTTGGCTTTCGAGGAGGGCAAATTTGAGGATCTGTGCTCAAAAGGAAAATTAGCTTTCAATAGAGCAATAGGGTTGCTGGTGTTCCTGGTCCTAATCCTTGAGCCCTTGTGAGATGGGAACCTCCTTCTCTAATTTGGGTTAAGCTAAACTTCAGTGGAGCTTGAAAGGGTAATCTCGATAATACTGATGTTGGTGGGGTGATTAGGGATGACAAAGGTGAGATTTTGTTGGCATATGATGAATTATTAGATATCCATACTTGCCATGTTGTATAGGATAGATCCATTTACCATGGTCTCCTACTAGTGCAAAATATGGGGTGCCAAAAAGTTTGCATTGAAGGAGACTCACTTAATATTATAAGCTTGGTCAAAAGAGATTCAGTCATTGGTTGGAGCATTGAGCCTATGATTATGAACTCTAGGCAGATTCTTCAGGCTAGAGAGGATAGGGAGATAAAGCATATCTTTAGAGAAGGAAACTACCACACTGACTTTATGGTAAACCTAGGTATAAGTCTCAATGGTTTGTTTATTTGGAGAGACAATTTTCTCGAAGGTCTTCTTCAATTGGATTTAGCAATGCATGCTTCTTGATGCTCTATAAGATTTTATTGTTTATATAAAAAGGTTTTTGTGCGCAACCATGTGGGAGTGTTGGTTGGCTCGAGGCTCACCAACACTGTTCTAATTTTATTTTTTGTATCAAGTTGTATTTGTTTCACTTGGTTATGGGTGGATAGTTGTAGTGCTTTATAGCTATTCTTGCCCTAGTATTGTTGGTCTTAGGCCAAGTTTTGTAGGGCTTCTCCTATTGTAAAAATTTCAAGGACCCTTTCAAAACCCCTTCTATATCTAATCAGAAAAAAAAAAGATATGAACTCTTTTCTTTCGAAAAATAATTGTGCATAAAAAAACAACAAAAATAACCATTTTCAAGTAGCCATAACTACCTCAATATTTATTAGAATTTAATATATGAGTATTATTTTTTGTAGTACTCGAAATAGAGCAAAAATCATTTAAAATTCCGTGCACTATGGGACATTTTTTTGAAATAAATATACCTTAACTCAACAAAACAAACCCCACTTTTCTTGAATTGCTACTTTAATACTTTCTCAATAAATATAAATCATTCACCAATATGCAAAAATATCAAATATACATCCACAATAACAATCTACAAGATAACATAATAGATATATAATACCATTTTTTGAGGTAGGGCAACACTAATATTACTCCTTATAAAAAAATCACTCTACAAAATCTCTAAGCTCCATGATCCCAAACTCTTTACAAAAATTACTTTATATAATTTGCTTTTACAATTTGAAATACATCTCTCTTTTATGTGATTTTATATAAAAATGTGATAGTTGACCTTCCTAAAATTACAAAGTACATAACAACATATTATTATAACATAAAATTATAATTTATATTATGTTTTATGCTAACTTATACCATAATACAATATTATATTATATTTCCACTTCCTAACATAGAGAAGAATCACAAATATTTTCCATTCGATTCTAATAGGATAGAACAATCACAAATTAAAACTGTATGGTTAACGAAATCTAGATTTAAGAAGAGGAAAAAATCCAAAATGAAA
Source organism: Wollemia nobilis (assembly GCA_028583015.1). Lineage (NCBI taxonomy): Eukaryota > Viridiplantae > Streptophyta > Pinopsida > Araucariales > Araucariaceae > Wollemia > Wollemia nobilis. The sequence continues at coordinate 1,259,832 of JAQPPZ010002362.1, forward strand.
TAAGATTGAATTTGCATTATATTTTTTAAAAATATTTAAAACAAATCTATGGGCACAATTGATTCATTGAAAATATTACTTCCCTTTACAGATAAAGTACTTTGAAAATAATTATTCCCTTTACAAATAAAGTACTCTCAACAAATAAACAGTATGAATTTTCAATTAGCCATAACCAGTCTTTTGCAAGCTGCCAACTTCCTCCTTAAGCTGAGAACTTCTCTGCGCTTGCTTAAAAACACAATTTGCAGCTTGGAAGGAAAGCAAAATCTGGAAGTTGGCCTCAGAAAGCACTGAGGAAATCATCAGAAATTTCAATTTCTAGAGAGAAACAAGAGAGTCTTTCTGCAATTAGCTTTTCAAGCTATTCTGATTAGTAACATCCTCCTCCTTTAGCTGTTGCTTACACCTACTAATCAAACTGATTACAGCAAGAAATCACAAGCAGAGTTAACTATAAGATCGATTCCCTCTTCATGTTTACTGAGTAGCAATAGCAGGATTATTGTGCTTCGCCTATGATTCCATCTATTAAATTTGCTTCCCTGTCGTCCTCTTTCATATTTTTTCTTCACCTTGTTTTCTTCTTTACTAGAATCTATATAAGTAGTTCTTCACTATGGAAGTTGTTGCCCCTATAAAGTATAATAAATATGGCATATAAAAGAAACAATTAGAATTGCAGTTGCAAATTAATTTTTATTTTTTTTTACATGTTTGTTTTTAAACCTTTATTAATTATGAATTTTATTTTATTTTGCTATTTGACAATGTTTCATACGACCTTTTATTTGAGTGTGTCTAATACGATCTTAAAAAAATAAAATTAAAATTATTATTTAATTTTAATTTATGGTTAAGATAATTAAATAAGATTGTATCTGTTAATGATTAGAAAAAGGTGATTAAAGGAATATATATGATAAAAAAGAAAAAATAAAAATTACAAACAATCTCCCATAATTTACTTAACTCCGCAACAAATATAATATTTATTTTAATAAAAATTATGTACAAATTTATATCATTATTTTATTCACTAGTTAAAAGTACTGTAGCTCCGTGACATACTTCTTCGAGAGGTAGATTGATGCTTCATCTGATTCTCGAACTCAAACGAGGTTCTCAGTCTCTTTCAAGCATAGAAAAATATTTCGTCGTAATAGTTCTTAATAGAGACGTAAGCATTATGTTGTCCATAGTACGATAATGTTTGGGTTACTTCCGTCGAAACATTTATTGGGTAGAAGGATAAGAATAAAATTTATTTGATTACTGGCGGTTCCAGGTACATAGTACTCTGATTTGAAATGTGAAGTGATGTTTTAAATTATTTTTTTATTTTATTTTATTTTTCATATAAAATTTTAAAGTTCGTATTGACCAAACGATAGAATCGTTTACCTAAACAATTCTAATGAATAGCAAACAGTAAGTTATAGTTTATGAAAATACAATTGTGGTCTTTTTTAATAAGACAAGAATATGATTATTATTGAATTATTATAATAAGGTAAATTCAAGCCTTGAAGACAAGGTCATAAGAAAATCACTAATGTAAATATTTATAATTTTGGAATAATTTTTTTATAGGATATTATAATTTAAACATGTGTTATAAAATTTTTTACAATTTATAATTATTAAATTAATAAAGTTGTATTGAAATAAGATATTTATTTGGCTTTGGGAAATATTAAATTTTGATATTTTAATAAGAGTGGGTCTCTAAAATTCATATATAAAAAACATATAAAAAATTGAGTGTGGGATAGGGGAGCACATTACTTAAAAAAAATTTAAGATGTCTTTTAAAGCATGTTTAGAGGAAGGCACAAATAATATGATCGAATGGAAAGCATTGATTCTCATAAAGCATCGATCATATTGATGAGAATAGTAGACGAAGGAATTATAACATTATAGATTTATAGAGATTCAAAATTAGTGATAAGTTGTGTTGTAGATCATGTTGAGATGAAAAACTTGTTCTTTAATTCTTTGTATATGCAGGTAAAATTATTAGAATCTTCTATAAGAGCAATTTCATAGAAGCATAGCTATAGGAAACTAAATGTATAAGCAAATGGTCTTTTAAAAGATGGTTTGAACCTTCAAACAAGAGGACTTGTGTTTTTCTTATAGTCCTCTTATTAAGGATCATATCAAATATATATTAATAACAAAAATGGGGATTTGAAAGGAATGTGTGTTTTTATTTTATAGAAAGTTAGATTTTAATATCGTCATTCCTCAGAAATAAAACACGAGTCCTCAATTTTGGTACCTATACTTAGAAAAGAGTTATTTGAGAATTGTGATTGATCAAGAAGTTATTCCTACTTTTCACCTATCAATCTTATCATTAGGATTGTGTTTCTAGTTTGTAATTTGATTGTAACATATTATAGCAGAGAGGTCAATACTCCTCTAAGTTCAGTTTAGACCAACTCCTAGATATGATGTAACTAAAATTATCGAGGGTACTTCATACCTGCAACATCGTATTTTTTTTAAACCTAGAAATAAAAATTAAATATTTTTTTAAGGGAAAAAATTACAAACTAATCATAAATTCTAGTGAATAAGTTGATATCTTTGAGGGAAATGAGCGAATTTTAATATTAAATCAATATTTAAAAATAAAATTTAAATCATAATGTATATACTAATGAGTAAAAGAAAATAATCAAATGACATGTTTTCATGTCATTAAAAGCATGTACTTTGGAGACTAAGAATCAAATTTAGAAAAGAATTTATTAGCAACCATTATATGGGTTGTTGAAATACTATTGTAACAATGTGTGGGGACCATTTCAATCCTATATAAAGGCCTATTTCAATCTCATATAACTGATTTGAAAAGCTTATTCCTTCTATACAAATATTCCTTATATCAAATCTGTAAGGAGTTGATAGTTTAGAGGTTGCTTCTCATGCTCAAAAGGAACAAAGAAAATATCTATCCAAGGAGCACAACAAGCCAAAATAACCTACGACCATTTATGAAAAATCTAAAGAATAAGACAAAAGAAAGTTATGGTACCCCTTTATCACTAGAGAGAAAATGCAAGAATCCACACAACAATATCAAAATAAGTTAAATGAGACAATCCAAAAGGAAGAAATGTTGTAATAATCTATATAATATAACATTATTGAAGAACTTAAAAAGATATCTTCAAGGGCTAGTATGTATGACACCTTAATGATTCTCAAACAAAATGATCAGCATAAAGTAGCACTAAAAACTACTTCTAAAGTGGTTCTAGCTATTTGGACATGAATTTGACTCTAGATCAATTAACTCCTAGGATGGATAAGAATAAGCCTCCACCATTTTATGCATGCCTATGCATGGAATATGGGATAGTGCTTAATTGTATTATAGACTCCAAAATAGCAACAAAAATCATGCCAAATATTGTTTGCAATACCATGGGTATGGAATACACCTAGACTAGTTTTGGTATGCTTAAGCTAGATAGAAGTCTAGTCTATATGGTGGGGGTAGTCAAATACATACCCATGATTTATGTATATGATCCCAAAAGTAACTATAATTTAAATAAGCAGTAATAGTTGATTTAACACCTCTCTTTGGGCTATGCTTATCAAGGGAATTCATAGCCAAGCTTGTAGGGTACTATTGATGCACTTGCACAACACACCCTAGTCTAAATAGACTAGAGCTCCATTTATTTTTTATGGTGATTCTTCCATATTTTTTCTTAGACTTTTGCATAATAGTTTTTAGCCATCCAAAATCCTTGGTTCTTAGTTGAAAGCTTTTAATAATTATATCTAGTTTTTTGCATGCCTTGGTTTTTTCATGATGTTTAGTGTTGTTGTTTCATAATTGTAATATATTTAAAATGACAAACAATCTATCCTACTATAGTAGGTTTAGAACACACTTTACAAAAAGTCCCACATGCCTATATTCCCATAGTCTTAGCACCCCAAACCTGCTCAAATTCAAACACTATAAAATTGGCAATTTCCTTGGCAATCTAGATGGCTTGAATTTTGGATCTCATATCTCCAATATGTGATATTTTGATGCTAAATGCTTAATGTAAAATAACCACAAGATCCAAAATACAGTTGCAATATGAAGTATAAGATAACAGTAATATTCTAAACATATAAAAATCATAAATAACTTCTGCAAAAACTCATAAAAATACCATTAACAAATTCTCACAAAAATAATATCTTGATAGAATACATATCTCCAATACATCATACTTCCACATACTCTCACTCTATATTATTTCTTTCTCTGACACACACATAGACACATATAATAAAATGTGGCTCTTCATATGTAGCACTCTTGTCCTTCACTCTTCTTGAGACTCTTCACTCTCGTATTCTATGAACTCATGTGCACATGGACTATTATGCACATTTATATTATCAAATACTTTGCACACTCTAATAATACTTGTGCATTTATTACATTGCATAAATTAAATACTCACACTCTAATCTAAGACACACTCCTAATCTAAATATGTATCCAAGGTAATACATTAGCATGTACCAAATAATGTAATATATTCCAACACCCCCTGTATTACATTATTTGGTTATTGAAGACTTTAGTCTTAAATATGGATCTTCATATTTAGTCTTTATATCTTAAGCCTTCATATACGTATCTTCATTTGGCTCAATCTTCATATAAATTTTATTGATCTTATTATTTTTCTTTATATTTGATATATTTGAATTTTTCTTTCATCTTGGACTTTCAATATAGTCTATCATCAGATAGCCTTATTGAGCAAGGGATCTAATTACATCTCTAGTCCACTTTTGTTTTCATATTCTTTGGATAATCTTCTTGCCTGCTCTTCATGCTTGTCTCCAGTGTTAGTAAAGGCTTTAGAAATAATATTTTGAAATAGACACTCTAACCTGTATGTTAATACTTTTTCAAATTTCTTGTAATATTCTTCCTTGTAATAATAAAAAGTAGATGAATGTGATTTCCAAAATATTTACAAGGATGTAAATTCCAACAATCAATTTATTCATGTCCATATTTATTAGAACATGTGCATTTCAAATCTTCTTTTGTTGTTTTGTAAACTTAAGTTTCATCTATTTACTTCAACTAATACAACCATTTGTGTATAATTGAGGTAATTCTACCTTTTCTTCTTTCATAAATCTATAAGATTTCTTATTGACTAAAATTTTTTGCTATATTTTGAGAATGGTCTTTGAGTTTATTCTCAATATTTCCATTAGTATAATTGTCATAAATTTCTTCTATTATATTGTTAGAATATGTCTTTATAGAATCTACTATTTTCAAACTATCAATTTGTGATTCCTCAAGATTTTTTCTAAGCCATATTGGTTCTTTTCTTCTAATCATACTTTTCATATTATTATCCCTTGAATCAAGTATATCTCTAAACCATTTTGATTCCTTGAATCCTATATACTTAATAAGTTCTTCCATAGTTCTTCTAAAGTAATATTCCTTGTAGCTCCCTAGTCTTTGTATGAACAACTTAAGTATAATTTTTCAAATCTATAAACCTTTGAGGTTGACTACCTTATGTATCCCTAGTTTGAATGACAATAAATAATATTGATAAATGTTTCAATTATTCAAATCTCTAAGTTCAATTCTTTTGATCTCCAAAATTAAAAAAAAAAATTCTCAATTCTAAATTTCACAAACCTATGTTGGTGTTGAATTCCTTATAAATATCCAATTAGAAATTTAGAAATTATATATATTATATTTGCAAATTTTGTATTCCTAATTTGATGTTGAAATCCTT